>JALHLI010000005.1:7649326-9039326 GCA_023349425.1 Anthopleura sola
CTTCCAACCTTCAATCAGTCGTAGACAAGACGTGGATCAAGTTTGATTTCAAAATCAAAAAAACACAAAAAAAAACATCAAAACGCCACGCGAATGCAAACAGCCTCGTATCGCCGTATACTCTAATATTAAAAATCGTCAAACTAATGTGAGAAATTAGTTTACGAGCAGCCGATGTTTACCTTGGTATTTAAACTTCCTTTAATAAGAAGATTCGTAAAAATACCTGCTTTATAAGCGGAAAAACTACAAATTATGATCTTTTTAAAAAATTACAAACGGAAATGGGTGAATTTAAGTCAAAAGAGACAGTTTGAATATACGTGTGACTTATTCTAAAAGCTTGGTTTTTGTTTTTTTTCAAGCTAAATGAGTTTTAGGACTTAGAAAAAATACTGTTAGAACTAAAGCTTCGGGTTTTCCCTTCTCTTGTTTGATAAATCCTTTTCAGTTAGAACCCAAAACCGATTAAAGAAAATTAATGAGCCTCTTTACTTGAATGAATCCTTCAGAAGGAGTTATTTCTACTCTCTTTCGTTGCTTAGTAGCGAATTGCCACATCAACTGATAATATATTTACACTCTGTTCTTTTCTTTCAATATCGTTTGAAAACCTCCCCAAAGAAATTATAAGAAGTATCAGATATGCCTTACCTATGAAAACTTTACACTGAATTGGACAATTCACGAAAAGATGCTGTTGTTGATAGTAAGTCCTAACTATGACACGATCTCGCGGCTCTACCAATATAAAGTAGTTCAACCCAGGGTCATAGTAAAGAACTAAGTATATAAAGATACACTGCTAGGGAAACATCACTTGTGATGGTAAAACTGATAATAAATTTTGAGGTTTTGGTATCAACTTACCGACAAGCTTGAGATATAGAGTGAACTCTTTCTCTACTCACGGGCGAGAGCCGAGTGCGTGTCCTTTGCGCCGCCAGATAGATTAGAAAGAGTGACAAAACTGAATTAGTGAGTTCATTTAGAAGTAAATTTAAAGCGATATTATGCATGCAGCATGATGTGCACGTGAACAGAGTTAGCACTCGTCGATCTGCTGTGTAAATAGTTTTATCCAAAAACAAAAGGAAAAGAGATTTGGTTTTCTTCTTGGCTACACAAATACGTAAAATATGCCGTACAATGTTTGTCTTATTTTATTTTGGTAAATAGTTTACGACAACAAAACGAAATAAGTAAAGGAACTTGTATCCTGGAGAAACGGAGAGGAGGGAGGAACTTTAGTTAACGTCAGATGGACTGTCTCTCCCTGTTCTATTCTCTTCTATTTGTTCTCTTCTCTTCTCTTCTGTTTTGTTCTGTTCTGTTTTTTTCTGTTCTCTTCTCTTCTGTTTTGTTCTGTTCTGTTTTTTTCTGTTCTCTTCTGTTCTCTTCTCTTGTCTCATCTTGTCTTCTCTTCTGTTCTCTTCTCTTGTCTCATCTTGTCTTCTCTTCTGTTCTCTTCTGTTCTCTTTTCTTCTCTTCTCTTCTCTTCTCTTCTCTCTCAAAATGTGTCGGTATAGCAATCAATGCAAGGCGTTCTTGTTCTCTTCCGTTTTACTTCCGGTTGGGCTTGTCCTTTCACTTCCGTTACGTCCCCGGCCCCAGAAGCTCGTGGGCTCATTTGACTGTCCAACAAAGAAGATCTAGACGAAAACATCTGACCTCGAATCAGTTCGTTACTAGTATTAAAGCCAGAATTCTGCAGAGAAAAACATGGTTAAACGTATTCTAACGAATGTAAAAATCGTGGATGTACAGAAACGTAAGGTTCCTAGCAAGCATTATGTGAGTATTTTGGATATTTATGGCGTTATTTGTGAAAATTCGACCTGGCCTCAGTCCAGACGCAGTTGACTGGCTGCTGCTTGTCCCATCTAAAAACCACTCAAAATAACATTTCTAAACAAATATCTCATTTTCTTAAGTCTTATGATTCCAATCAGCTTTAAAAATGAAGATTTTAAAATGGCCAAGTTGCATATAAAGCTTACAAGAAACCTATATTATTTCATTCATTTGTCAGTCGAGTATCATATTATTATAGCTTTCTGCAGTAGTACTGTAAGCTCAATTCAAAGAAAGTGCACCATTTTTACTGATATATTCTATTTGTAGGTTTATATCATAAGTGTTACATGGTCAGATGGAAGTGTAAATGTTGTGTATAGGAGATACAGCAAGTTCTTTGATCTTCAGGTAAAACACGATGAATTTACAAAGTACAAGTCTTGCATGTTAGCTTAATTATTTTTGTAAAATGTGCTACATTTGATAATCGCTGCTAAATCGAAAACAATAGTGGATTCCATAACTGTTCCATACATCCTACAAGTCTTACACGACGAAGATTATCTCTTGAAGACCCGCTGTATCGTTCCATGCTTACATAGTAAAATTGATATTTTTGTGTACAGTATTAAACCTTATTTATAACTCCAATTTATATTAAAATCAAAAAATTTAATTAATATAAGGTTAATTCGGATTCACAATTAATATTAGCTACGAGTCAACACAGTTTAGAGTAAACTCTACAAAATTTGAAAAATTATGAAATTTATTCAAGACAATTTTTTTGTGTGCCAACATTAGTATAGACGTTTATGCTTTACTGGGAGTTACAAAGTCATAATAAACCCATTATAAAATATTAATGTATTTATTATGACAAGAAGTGCAATCAGGCAATTTCCTTTGCGATACAATTTTGAGGCTATTACTATTTGGAAAGTGAAAATTTTAGGGCAAACAAACCGTACTTGAATTTTAATCATGGTATTATTTATGTCAGTTGTACTTTTGAGAATTAGTTTCAATCCGAATACCATTATTATTGAAATTGTTGATCTCCCAGCATAAAAGCCAAGAAATCTCCTGGTGTTTTTCTTTGTGGTAAACAACACTGACAGGACCCCAAATAGAATTTAATTAGAGAAAGAGAAAGATTGTAGGATAATTTTTGAAACACATGTAAACACCTTGTTTTCACATGGTTCATCAGAATAAAAATGTGATTCAAGAATTTCAATTTCTTTTTTAAAGACAAAATTGCTTGAAGAGTTTCCAGTAGAGGGTGGAGTGCAAAACCCAAGCACAAGAGTACTACCATTTCTTCCAGGTATTTTAAGAGGACTTTTCTTAAGGGACATAAGGGGACATAAAGGACATTTATTTGTCGGGGTGTGGGATGGCTCTTATAGTGAAGGGCTACTTAGGGACCATTCATTTTTTATCAGGGGGGTGGGATTTACATTTTTCATACTCTCCCCCCTAAAAAAATCCCTCTGCCCTCCTCCCCTGTAAAAAATGAACAATTCCTATTATATGAAACCAAAATATGAAACCGTGGATATCCGACGAGTCACTTGTATTTTCTTTGTATACACACTTGCCTAAAGGCTTGTGTGTATACTAGAAACTACAAGTGACTTGTGGAATATTCCTGGTATACCACTCAAAATCATTGTATAACTAGTATATATATATATATGTGTGTGTGTGTGTGTGTATATTATATCATATTCCCTGACGTGTACAGTTGGGGAAATAATCCTCCAGGTAACTAATAATTTTCTGGAACTAAACATCTGAATTGCAAGTATCACTAAATAATTTTAAAAGATAAAGATTATTAATGGTCATTATAAATTGATAGGAAAAATAATCTTTGGGAGAAGTCATGTCCGAGATGTTGCACTCAAAAGGAAAGAGTCCATTGATGAGTATTGTTCAGTAAGTAAGATAAACTTGTTTAGTCATAGCATACAGTGTATATGAATGTGCAATATAAACAGTATTAAGGGACCAGTCATTTAGGGAGGGGGGCTGTCACAAATAGCATTTTTTTATGCTCCACAAAGGACAGGGCTAAGAGAGACAAATGGCACTTTGGGGAGGGGTCATGAAAATTTGTGCACTTGAAAATCAAAATGGACCAGTGCCCTCCCCCCTCTGTGATTAATGGCCAGTCTCTAACATGCTATGACATGACTAGGACAGTAACATATTAGAGGATTCTGCTGATTAAATTAATAAGTATGATCTTTAAGAAACTTTTGTATCTCCCAATGCACCACCAGGACCAGGCCTTGGTGATCAAATGCACATAACCCTTCCATTCCTTCATTTTAATTTTAATTTATTTAACATATTTTGCTGCTTATTTACACGATATTTCAAATTTCTTTCCAGAAACTTATTGAATTAGATCCCAAAATTTCTCAGAGTGAACTTGTACTTAAGTTCTTTGAGCCCAGTCCTGACGATATCGATATCCCAGAGGAGTAAGTACATTATTAGACAGAGAGACACCTTCTAGCTAAATATGTTAGCGCAGATGTTGTATGCTTTGCCATGACTGTGACAGTAGCAGCTGCTTCCAAGCATTTTCATTGGATGAGCAATGATGTTGTGATTGGTTCAATAAATGTTATCAATTCTGTTCCATCCAGCAGTACGAAAAACTAAGCGTTGTTGTTGTAATTCAAGCGGCCCTCCCCCGAGTCTTAAAAGTCATATATCTCACAGAATTTGAGGAGATGGATCGCAAAGATTTACTTAATTTTTTAATTTTAATTTTTTAAACAACACGTATACTTCAACTTTTTTTCTCTAAATTCTTTGAAACATGTGTTTTTGTATTGGGAAGAGACTTGGAGCAAGGGCCGCTTGGCCAAGCATCGAAGCGCGCTGTGATTGGACAGTTTGTGCATGCTCCGGACACCTGGATGACAGTGCTCATTGATGTGTGCCATGTCATTCCATGAGCATATAAAATCTACCTGTCTAATGTCAGGAGATATCCAAACTTCAAGCCATCCAGCTGACAGTCTTTGACTTCTCTTTTGTTTGTTTTTAGGAAGAAAAAGAAGAAAAAAGAAACAGGTGAGCACTGGCAATGCTGTTACAGAGCTATTTCATGAAACTATGACCACATTTTAATGTATTCACATACTTTTGTGTACCAGTATTGTACCTTAAACTCACATATTTTGATGTGAAGCTGGCTGGTTTTACCAAAAAAGGCTTGTAAAAGCTTGATTGCACTGTAACATTTTTTGAAACACAACTAATTTCTGTATTAAATTTGAATTGCTATTTACAAATGTATTTTTTTACCCTTCATATAGCTGACATCATTTCAGACCCAATATCCCTGGACCAGTATGTTGTTATTGCTGATTACCAGAAACAGAACAGAAATGAAATCAACATGGTTGCTGAGGATGTTGTTGAGGTCATTGACAAGAATGAAAATGGTGAGCATGATCTTAACTTTGAGTTTAAACTGAGGTTTCATCGCAGGTCCAGGACATTTTTTTAGTGAGAGGATGGTAGAGGGCATGTCTGTGTTCAATGTCTAAGTTTATTCACACACATAATACAACATAATGCTACAAATTAATTACCTTATTTCACTATGATGTCACAGCTTGTTTATAAGGGGGACAGAATTATGAAAAACAATTATAAGAATTTGGACTATTTTTTGAAGCTTTAAAGAAGCTGTGTGGCCAGCCACCTAAGATATTTCCTCAACTCCTGTAATACATTTTTACATAATGTGGGAAACCAAGGGTGGTGTAGCAGTAGTGTACTCACCTTTCACTTCACTTCTGGGGTCTTGGCCTTGATTCCCAGACTTGGCAGCACATGTGAGTCAGTTGTTGGTTGGGTCTCTCCCTTGATTCGAAGGCTTTTCTAAAAATTATCTGGTTTTCCTCCCTCTAATAAAACCTAACATGCTAAGTTCCAATTCAATCTGGGAGTTGACTGATCTGCCCAGAGGCTGTTTCACTTACTCACTTAATTGACTAAGTGGTATATAACTATTAAGAGGCTCTTTCCGGGTATCAATAAAGTTTGAAGGTTTTAAATTTTGCATATTGCTGTCAGTCAAAAGCTGGCTTGTACATTTTAGTTTGCATGATTTTAATTTTCGTCCAACAAAACTAATTTTTACTGTGTATAAAAAATGGTATGGAAGGGTAGAAGTTAATAAGTTATTTTTGTGTCATTGTAGGTTGGTGGTTTGTGAACTTAGATGAAGAGCAAGGTTGGGTCCCAGCAGCATATCTTGAGCCTTTAGATGGCCAATCTGATGAATGGGATGAATGGGACTGTACAGAAGACACCTCTTTAGAAGGTAACCAATGACTAATGCTTATCCTGGTGTTGGTGGTTGGGTCCAAGTAGTAGAGTTGGGTCCCAGTAGTAGGGTCGGGTCCCAGTAGTAGGGCTGGGTCCCAGTAGTAGGGTTGGGTCCCAGTAGTAGGGCTGGGTCCCAGAAGTAGGGCTGGGTCCCAGAAGTAGGGTTGGGTCCCAGTAGTAGGGTTGGGTCCCAGTAGTAGGGTCGGGTCCCAGTAGTAGGGCTGGGTCCCAGTAGTAGGGCTGGGTCCCAGTAGTAGGGTTGGGTCCCAGTAGTAGGGCTGGGTCCCAGAAGTAGGGCTGGGTCCCAGAAGTAGGGTTGGGTCCCAGTAGTAGGGTTGGGTCCCAGAAGTAGGGTTGGGTCCCAGTAGTAGGGTTGGGTCCCAGTAGTAGGGTCGGGTAGCCAAGAGGGCATCAAATCATATGAAGTTCACTTGAACCTATAACACTCAAAACATATTGCAATAGTTTAAAGTGATTTGTTTTTTGCAGAGAATCAGTTTATTACTACAACATCCCACACGGCTGAGCTCGATGATGAGATAAGCTTCGAGATGGGTGTTATTGTTACTGTGGTGAAGAAGAACTTTGATGGTTGGTGGTTGATCAAGTAAGAAACGATAAATCACCTGTTGAATAGAGTAGATTTCGCATGACTGCACGGTGCGGAAGTGAGGTATCGTGACCGTGACGTTACCGTACCCGAGCCTTTTCATTGGCTGAGCAGTGATTACATGCACTGTGATTGGTTCAAAAAACGTCGTCCATTTTGTACCGTGACCGTGCCATCTTCAAGTCATGCAAAATCAACCACGGTACAGTGCACGGCTGTGATGAACCAATCAAAACGCATGAAATCAACACTCAGCTAATAATATTTAGACAGATTTGAAGAATATAATATAAGATATAAAGAATATAGTATAATTTAAATTCATCAGAAACCTTTAAGGCAAAGTAGTTTTTCAAGATTTTTAAAATTTTACCAGAAAGGGAGATTCGAAGAAAACTGACGTGAGAGTCGTGAAGAACCCCGCTACCTGTCGCACTGCTCTTAACACTTCTCTCGTGTTCTGTCCGTCCCAACTTGGTTTATAACTGAACACAGTACACGCGCGCGTTTTCTTTTTCTTCACTAAAAAGAAGCAAAACAATCAGCGTGAATCTTGAATTTTAAAACATTCTTTTTTTCCCGATCAGTTACCAAAACAAGGAAGGCTGGGCTCCAGCCATGTACCTCAAGAAACCAGACCCTATGCAGTTACATGCGGCCGAAATCGGTGGTGCAGTACCTAAGCAGGGCGCGTTACCAGTGCCGATTAATAAGCCGATTATGCAGCAGCCTACCTCAAGCATGGGTAAGGAAATTTCTCCGTTTTTGTTATTTCACTTATTTATTTTTTCTTGCTACAAATTTCAACCCTCGGCTTTGAACTGGCGGTCTGTTTCGTCTCCAGGACCTGCGCTTCTTTCGCTTCCTTGCGCAGATCAAATGAAGTGCAGGCTCGACATCAATATGGCTGTTCTGACGTTATGTGTAAACGGTCTATACAATGTAACCTTGGAAACCAATGTGTCTTCAATAGCTTATGAAACATTGTATTTTCCACAGCAAATAAAGGCAAAGGAGTCCCACCAAGAAAAGCATCGGTAAGTAACAGTGGAGTGTCCGTATTGCGCTAACATATTCCAAAATACCAAAATTTCATATAAGCCGCAGAAGTTGAGGCACCGTATGGACTTCGGATCTGACGGCATTAAGGGCGATTCACTCTTAAGTATACTCTACAAATCACGCAGGATAATGTTCTATCACGACAGCATCGGGGGGGGAGGCTAGCCGACCCCAGACCGTATCTACAGCAAATCCCTTGCACTTTGCTACACACTTCGAAAAGGAAACTGTTGTGCTAATTTAATGGAGCCGTGGCTCAGTGGTTCTCGTTCACTAGAGAGCAATGGTAAACATCTCATATGATTTTCTCATTCAATAGGTCAAGCGTTCAATTAGAAAACCATTGTCCATCGGTAATCGGTCCTACGAGAAATCCTTCGAGCCGGTTAAAGAAAAATCTTTAATAAACACCGAAGCCGAGTACGTCACTATCGGAGACTTTCATGCTGTCGATATTCAGTCGGGTCTAAGCTTTGACAAAGGCGAAGCTGTCAAAATATTAGATAAGTCGCCGAACGGATGGTGGCTTGGGAAAATAGGAGCACACGAGGGCTGGATACCTTCGTCGTACGTTCAGAAAAGGAATAAAAGTCAGAAGGCAAAGCCTTATAGCCCTAAACCTGAGCGACCCCAACAGCCCAGGACGAAAAGCATTTCTGAAATCAAGCCGGAGTCTTCCAATTCACCTGATTTGAAAAGCGATCTTAATTCTGCTTTGAGCTCAATGAGATTAAGAAGCTCCACCACTGGTGAGCCTTCTGAACCAGCTGGTCAGTCATCTACTAAAGAAGTATATGCGGCAGTTTCGGATTTTGAGGACAGTTCCGATGGTGTTGTTTGTCTGAAGGAAGGAGATGTTGTGGAGGTGTTGGACAAGAGTGAAGGGGAATGGTGGTTGGTTAAGTTAAATGGGAAAGAAGGATGGGCACCATCGAGTTATTTGACGAAAAAAGAGGTAAAGAATTCGCCTCCATGCAAGCCAAAACCACCAGCAAGTAAGCCATCTTCTTCCTCTCGAAGTACAAGTAAACCAGCTCTTCCTTCGGTTCCTAGTTTAAAGCCCGTGTCTTTACAGAAAACGAATGTAAAGCCACTCCCTCCTCCCGTTCCAAGTGGAAAACCGACGACCTTACGGAAAACAGACGGAAAGCCAACACCTCCTCCCGTCCCCAGTGCAAAGCCGACACCTGTACAAAAGCCTTTTGCAAAACCATCCCCACCCTACAAACGAAAGCCTGGCGTTCCACAGAAAACAACAGCAAAGCCAGGATTACCTCCTGTGCCAAGTACCAAACCATCTGTTACCCAGAAGCCAATACCTCCACCAGTTCCGAATGCAAAACCAGTTCCCTCGACGAAGCCCCAAACCAGCTCCCTAAAAAACCAACCACACAAACCTGTCTTCCCTTTAAAACCTGTCAAGCAGAATCCTCCTTTTAAGAATAAAAAAGAAGACGATGCGGAAAACCGACCAAAAAAGATTGGCAAACTAAACACAGCTTTGTTCGAGTCTAAAATCCCTATGTTAGCTCCCCAACTGGACGACACGCCAAAAGAAGCAGAGATACCAACTAAAAAGCTGCCACCGGCAACAGAAAAACCGACTAAAAACGAGCCGACAAAACCAGCAGCTTCTCAGTGCGTTGCCACAGCAACCTTCACAAACACGGACCAAGATGGTTTGTGTTTTAGTGAAGGAGATATATTCGATTTTCTTGAGGATTCTGGTTCTGGTTGGTGGTTGGTAAAAACACGAGATGGTCGAGAAGGGTGGGCACCTGCGAGCTATTTGGAGATGAAGACATCAGGAAATAGCACTCCAAATGCTAATCAAACCAATATACCTCAAAGACGAGAGCCTCCTAAAAGACCCGACTCTTCAAAGACCGCGGCCAAACAGCTTTACGTTGCCATGGCAACGTTTTGTGAAGAAGACGAAACGTCAATCAGCTTTCAAGAGGGCGATACTATAGAGGTATTACAGCAAGACGATGGCGGATGGTGGATGGTGAAAATTAATGATGAAACTGGTTGGGCGCCGTCGAACTATCTCCAACCACTTTGACGAAACACTGAATTTCACCGCAAAAACCCCACACCGAGATATTTGTGCGAATATTTTATGATGTACAGATATGTTAAAAATAAGTTGGTGAAGGTTTTGTTGCATGTTGCATTTACCAAACCCGAAACGCACTATGGCCGATGTGATCACATCCATGCCAATCGGCCAAGGGTCGCAACGATATGGAATTTTTCCAAACTTTGTCTGCACGTTTTTCCAGTATAATTTTAATATCTGTGCTGACATTACTGACTTATCTTTATCTTAGGTTTATTTGCTTGAAGTTGATGCATTTAAAGCTTGATAAGCGACATGCAACAAAACCTTCTTACTGTAGAAAATAGCAGTATTTATGCGACCTGTTTGGGCTCCGTTGAAGTACTGATATGGTACTATGGTCAAAGTATCGGACACCCTGTTGCTGCTTAACCAATCAAATACCACACACTTGTGCATTCCCTCGAGGTCATAGAATTTTGACAGCACTGATTAGAACAGCAATGTTTTTAATGATACTGAGAAAATACATGAATGTAAATATAGAGGCAATATTATGAAACCACAGTCAATAAACTAGAAAGAGTAAAAACTACACGATGACAGGCTAATTTTATCACACTTGCGCGTTCTCCTACCCAAAGAGTACATTAGCAACATTGTTCGGGACAAAAATATTTCTTATGCAAATCATCCTGCCATAAGCTAGGCGGCATTTGACTCCACAATATTCTTCACTTTTTCCTCTGAAGAGGAATAAATTTTTTTTTGAATTATTTCTATCCAGAGCAACATTTCATTCAACAGTCTTTGTTATTCTTAAATTACGCTGAAAATTGTTTTAGTCAAGGACCGACTTTGATGAATTCTATTCTATTTTATTACGAAGAAGAGATTCCTAGTATCTTCAAAGCCTTTTTGTCGTTTCTAACCACTTTCATCAACGACCTTCGTACTTCACTCTCCAACGTTAAAGCTAGTTCTCTGAATATCCCGACGTACTGGATATCAGCAATGTTTTGTTCAGCTCTGTTGTTGGTTCGTCTTGAAACAGGTCCACTTTCATTCTTCTTCTCGTCTTCGAGTTTCCAGGCTGTTATGGCGACCTCCGCTTCATTGACGGTGAGTTCTAGTGCTGGTACTTTGTTTTTTGGGAAGTCTTCCACACAACCAGTTGGTAACTCTATTGAGTTGTCTTTGATGCACATAGAAGGATTTCTCTGTGCAATCGTCGAATTTTGGTTCTTCCTTTCTGGGAGGATTTCCAACATAGTTATGCAACAAGCTTCTAATTCATTTGATTCATCATTGCAGTACGTGTCGAAAGAAAGTGTTCGATGCCTTACCGGTATCGCCATATGTTCACTGCTATCCGAGTCCTTGATTTCGCGATGGAATACCTCGCCAGGCAGAACAAATTCCAAAGGCACTTCCTCCGGCTGGACAAGAGAAGGATAATTTGAGGCAAAAGAAGTCATCATTATGAACACTTATTTCCGTCGCTCTCTGCTATCGTGTGACTAATGAACCAGCCAAGCCGGTCTTTATATACTCACTCTAAAAGCGCCGCCTAGCAACTATACCGGAGATTATTGTGCTTGTTTCCTAGCAACCCGTAGTTGTTAGAGCGATGTCTCCTGGCAACCAGCTTAAACAGTTTTATTGTTAGGGGGAACGGAGGAAAATATGAGAATCCTTAAGAAGTGACGGCCGGCAAGTTACTATGATACCAAATAAACATATATCGGCTTTAGACAAAATCAATATATGCAAGTTTACTGCACGAATGTTAAAACAACCATTTAAAAAAGACCTTTCCCTATTTCGCTTGGGTGAAAACAAAACAATGGCTCCAAGTCGAAGTTAAACTTGATGTGCCTGAGAATTGGAACCTATTGTTTTGTCCTCCAAATTGAGCTGCATTCCGACGTTCTTCAAGGGCTCTATTAGACGGATTCTTGGGCGGGAGTAACCACGACAACCACACAAACACGACACACCCGTGAACGAGTCGAACATCCTCCCAGCCGCCTAGAAACGTCGTGCATTCTGCCTAGAAACGGGAAAATTTAACGGTTACAACGAACGCAACAAACGGCACGGTTATCTCTCGCAGTGCTCGGACTGTATCGACTAGTGATCACGAGGTACAAACAGTGCATCACGTGATCACATTTGGAATAACACGAGCAACGTTTCAAAATCGATTGTATCACGGTTTACTGAATTCAGTAATAGTTTTCATCAGATCTATATATAGACCCCTTGCAAGTGACATCAGACCAGCTCGATTTAGAGAAAAGAATTTTAATCTCCTGAGAATTGGAATCTATAGTTTTGCCCTCAAAATCGAACTGCATTCCACGTGCTGCAAGGGGTCTATAAATAGTAACGGGCCTAGTTGATAAGGAATATCTAGCCCACCAAACCTACAGGATCTTTTCCACCATGAGAGGGAATCGTATCGGGGTAGTATCCCGCATTTTCCTTTTGCAGTTGGGGTCTCGGGCTTAGGGTTTTTTATTGGTACGAAAAATAACTTGTTACTGAAGTCTGGTAATGTAATGCAGTTTCGGTGACAAAAAAAATTAAATTTTATTGCTTTAAGAATATAAAGGCATTTTACAGGCCTCCGCGTTTGCGGTGGGTACAACGTAGAAGGAGAAGGTTAGAGGTGGGAGAACAAGTAGATCTGACGATACTCGCACTGGTTGTAGACTTGGGAGAGTTGCGTCGTTGATCAGCTTCAGAAGTTTGCCATTGAGGTTCACTCCCCTGAACAAAAGGTAAGATGTTGAGCTTTCACGAACTCTAATCAAACTAGTTTGCGAATTTTTAAAACCTTTATTCATTACTGGGCTTGCCAAAGGGCGAGTCAAAACAAGTTGGACAGGGTTGGTACCTGAGTGGGAGACCGACTTCTTTATTGTTTATGTTTTTCTGTTTTTATCCTCTTTCTTCTTCTCTTCCCCCCCCCCCCCTCTCTCTCTCTCTCTCTCTCTCTCTCTTTTATCTTAAGGCAATCTTTTCTATCCGTCTTACTTTGAATTACAAGAATTTTATTTTTTAATTTACTTTTCAATTATTCAAAATTAATTAACCCAAAACCCTTCTAAAAATCTAAGACGGTGACGTCATCATGGTAACCATGGTCACAATTAAACTTACCGTTCCGTCAAATCATCGTTATACGGTGTCAGTAGATATTGATCGACATCCATCCCTCGTAGATCCCCTGTCAGTCTAAGAGTGGCCTGTTCTTCGGGATTTACGTTGAGAGCTATCACAGTCACTGCTCCTGCTGGGTACTCGCTGTACACGGAATAGGAAAACTGTGAATGCGATGCAAGCTAACCGGAAACAGACTCCTTAGTACGTCACCTAATCCTTAGGCTGGTTGCTAAGGCGACCATCTCTACTCGACAATAGTGGATGTAAGACCAAACCATACGTGTCGTGTGTGTTCCGTTACCATGACGATGTAACATGGCTGAGCTCGTATTTTGATGGAATTCGCAGTGATGAAGTCAGATGGGTTCTAGCGCGAATGTCAGTCACCGTACCGTGCGACTTACGACTTTTTTTTACAATCAACAAAATCTGCTTCATTAACGATGGATAAATTTGTTGCATTGCATTGGAAACTAAAGCTGAAAGGGAGCTAGTGTCACATTTGACCATACTTTGACAGATTATATACGTGACGCGGGTTATGAGAATGATATCATGTCAACAATATACCTACCTAGCAGAGTTCGTACAGTGTGCGTACACCCTGAGCAATCTTCCTCTCTCGGTGCCCTGCTCAACCTTCAACACTTCTTGACCAACAAGTCGCTTGTACAAAAGAGAAAGCCAGTAATCCTGAAACAATAAGACTTTTAAGATAAGTATGATCATGATTGCGCACCTCTTTATTTAATTAAATACCAGGTTACTATGGAAAAACATTGAGAAAATTCAAAAGTGGGGAGAAGCAATTACAATACGAATTACAATTACAGTAAGAATTCAATAGAACTACTTCGCATGTACTTCACAAAATTCACCCTCGCAAAAGGGAAGTGGGAGTGTTCCCTCTTCGGTCCCCTCCTTACAGGGTTTGGCTTTAAATCAGTTCCAATAAGTGCATAGTTTCCTCCAAAAAATGTCTGTCTGATGACCACATCCTGGTTCAATCTAGCAGCGAGTCCAAGTTTATCTAACCACCTTGTGTACAACAAAAAAAAACTGCATTTAGGGAAAATGGTCCAAAATAGGGAGTCGGTTTTATTGGCTTAGGAGGTGGGTACCGGTAAATACCTCCCCCACCCACTGGATGTACTGGGTGTCCGCCCGGTAGTTACGGTTTCTATACACGAATACGTTGTTTAGCCTACATGCAAACAGACAGTATACATTTATTTCTGAGATTTGATATTTAGTTTTGGAGAAATTCGTGGACAAATATGTAGTTGATAGATGTGCATACATAAAACCAGCAATATATCTATCAGACAGGCCAGGCGCTCCTCCGCCCCAAGCACTACTAGTTTCTCCGATCCAGGCTTTGGTCTGTGGTGCTCTAACTGTGACAATGTCATTGAAGTCATTCAGCTGATCTAACATGGTGTCCAGGTTTTCCACGTCGTAGAAGTCTTGCGCAGTACTTGTTCTTCCGTTGACATAATACCTTTAGAGAGGAGGAAACTTCAGGCTAGTAATTTTAGGTCAAGGATAACGTTATTTATATACCAAAGAATAATCATAGATTTGAATACAATGGTGCAGTGTACAGAGTACAGACTGTCGGGGGGAGGGGAGGGAGCTGGTGTCTGAATTTTCTACTTCACTTGCAATTGTGATCAAATTCGTGTAACCCTCTATATTTCTGCAATACCCACATTTTCTCTTGCTAACCTATCCTCCCGTATCACTCTTGACCTATCTTTTTGTTCAACTTTTGTTAAAAATTTTAAGCCAAAATTTCAATATATCTAACTGTTATGATTTTGACAATTTTTTTTAGAGTGGATTTTGATTCAACTAAAATCTAATAAGTGAAAACCCCTGTAGATAGGTCAATGCTTACTGATGCCAAGAAATGGCGTCCACGGTGTCTGGAGCAAGTAGAAGAAATCTAAGGGATAATTAAAGAAAAATCAATTCGTTAAACTGGAACATGAGCATGCTTTGGGATGACCATCATAGCCAAAATTAAAACAAAACCTGGGATTTGGACTGAGCAGTTGCAGCAAAAACGACGGTATAAACTTGCATCAATTTTGTAAGCTTTCCTAGGAGTAGGGTAGTATTGCTGGATCTCTAAAGCAATAGAATTATTCAGTTTATTTGAATCAAAAGAGTGCATGCATGGCAGCAATATACTAAGCGCTCTCCTGCATGAGGGCGACATGCGCGCACATCCTAGCATGGAAGGGGTTGTTCACATGCAGTCTTATTGAGCGAAGTATTCTCGTGTATTGGCTATGTCCTGACATATGACTCGGTATCGTTACAATATCATTTCTCCCAGTAATATTGCGCATCGTGAGTAACAAAACTAGTACAAAAAATCAAGGTAACGTATCTTACTGATTGAGATACTCCCGTGCTTTTGGTTGTTCCCATATACGATCAACATCTGGTCCAATCAACATTTTCCCCAGTTCAGGCGCATCATCTAGAATCTTTCTTAGTGTTAAGAAATCTTTGGCATCTTGTTCTGCGGTAATTGGTGTGCCATACTGACCTAAATTGTTGGGTTCTAAAGAAACAAATAATACAACATTACATCAGTGTTTCACGGAACTAAACATGTTTCGTTGCGGATAGCGCACATAACACTGACTGTAATCTAGAGAAGAAAGGGTTTGCGTTGCTAATGCGCCGTCTGGTTATGGTTTAAATTTATCCTGAAACCCGCCATCGTATTTGAGAAGATTTGCTTGTTGGTTCTCTTGTGCTTTGAGGAGGTTTTTTTTCGGGGTTCTAGCTCCGGTTTCCCTCCCTACACGAAATTTAACCTGATATCTTAGTGGCCGGACCGCTTTTGCCGAGATTGGAACATGGCACTGTGATTATCCTATCGCGTGACATAACAACGACAGCAAATTAGGATCTTACAGTTTGCAGATGCATCACTATACTGAGGAAGTCGCTTACCATTTCCCAGCTCCCAAGCAAAGTTGTAACCATTGTTAGCCGCATAGCGCATGATCTCCAAAGGATTACTCGAATTCCACGAACCGTCATTTTGTCGCAATAACAGATTCAATCCAAACACGATATCCCAACCAGCTTTTTCAGATATCTCGTGAATTTTGTCCAAGTCATCGCTGTTGATGGTAAAATTGATTCCTTTTTTCTCTCGTCCATTAAAATTCCTTTCTTGTTCATCTGTACATGATTCTTGAGACCGCCCATTATGATTATCGCCATTCATTTCGTGTACTTCACCATCATAAAACAGAAAATCTTGACCGCTTCCTCCAATTCTCAAATACGCTGGTTGAAGACCCTTGGCTAAGGTAAACAGCCTTACTGACGAGAAATTGAAACAGCTCCAGTGTATCTCGAGTATATGTGTATCGATGGCCAGAGAAAGAAATCTCTTATCCACGACTCTAAACGCTTCGGTCGTAACAATCTCCACAGCGGAAGGATTGCCAGATTTAGACGAACTGTCAGTAAAAGGATGCTCTTCTATGGACGTGGAAAGCACAAACGGAAACAGCAAAATAGTGGCGACTATTTTTGCACAAAAGGCTTGCTTTACCGTAGCTTTTTTGAAACTCATTTTTGATGTTTATGGAATTATTTATCACTGATGCTTGTTGCTCACTCAAGCTTATTGAAATTGCCTTGATACTTCATATAGATTTATTTCAATGGAACCACTGAAAAACACATAATGTAAGCATTAGCAGTATTCTTCCATGAAGTAGCTGGGCTATATTCGCAATATTAGCAAGGCGTTTATGCGCTCGTTACTAGTCTCTTCAACCGTGTGCGCAGAGCATTCTGGGTGAGCACATGGTTCGGCAGCCATTTTGTTTTTCTTGCCGAAAGTGAAGAAGCAACACGAGTTAACGTTGATGTCGTAAAACTTCTCTTTTTTGAACCCAGCCATGTCGAAACGAAGGCTAGACGTTGCTGGTAATGCCAACAGTACTTTATCTACTGCTAAAAGAATCAAAGAAGAACTAAGGTAAGATAGAGAGTTGTTTTGTTTTAGCAAATTCTCGAGGCCGGTTTGTTGTAAAACTTAAAGTGCACATAACGATTTTTTCGATGCTTTCAATACTGATTCTACATGAAGTAAATAGTCGAATGGTAAAATATTTCTCGATTTAAGTGATGCGTCTTTAAGATATGAAGGTTTATACTTCCAATATGTTAATGAGCGTGACGTGACGTCTACTAAGGTATTTTAGTGTATTTGTTGTAACTAGTAATACTAAACACTGATCGTTTTAAGAAAACAAATTTAAAGTATATTTTATGTAAACCACGAGTAAAATAAGGATGCTTTTTAAGTACTGTTTGGGTGAACCAGATCAATTTTGTATATTTAAGGTGGCTCGACCAAATAATTTTTCGTGAGTACCGTCCGCGTTTGAAGCTCCAGTATAAAAACACGTTGGGTTCGATTTCAAATCCACTTGAACACATTTCTTTCATAAAGATTGAATTATGATTTAGCATGTTTTTTGGAGAGATCGGACATCATTTCAATTGATTATTACGAAATATATGTTTTAGCTTTGAGTCCAATATTAGCCTTTAAAAGCACTCTCTAGCAAAATGCTTCATGCTGCTTACACCTTGAATCTTTGTCCCCAGTTGTGGAAAGTTTTATCAAAATTTGTTAGGCAGATTGCGAGATATCAAAGATTGTATAAATAAAGTGGATAATTTACTCAAAATCTAAACAATAGATTTTGCATCGAAAAAATTTATTATTTCTTGGGTATCTTTTAGCAAAAAACATTGTTCATTCTTTTCTCCTATATCTCTTGCTCACTATATGGCAATTAAAGAGCAATCGAGCCATACAATCTTCTCAAAACGTAAAATATATGAACCGGACCAAAAATTCAATGTTTACTTTTTGTCACGGTTTTGTATACAATTTCACCAAAATAAGAAAATCATAAAAATTGTCTATTTGTTTCTTAAAAAAAACTTCATGGGGGCTTCAAGCTATTAATGTTTCGTAAAGTCTCTGATTTTCATGTTCATTGGGAAGTTTAAGGTAGTTAATGTAGACGCAAAGTTGAGTAATATTGAGATACTGCTCAAAGATTTGGTGCTCTGGGAGTCCTATTGTTTAAGGATTGGCACAACAAGACATTCCTTCACACCATTTGCATGATTTCACCGCTTGGCTGCCCTACGAATCATTTCCGAAGTATGGTAATATATAGATATTTCATTAACGTTACCATGTGCTTAATGAAGCCTTAGTAGACGTCACAGTCATTAAAATATTGGAAGTATAAACCTTCATATCTTAAAGTCAAGATCAAGAAATATTTTACCATTCAACTATTTACTTCATGTAGAATCAGTATTAAAGTCTTTGAAAAAAGGGTATGTGCAGTTTAAGCATAAGAAATTCCAAAAATGTTCTTAAAATATGGTCACTATTTTGAATTATCCAGATATTATCTTTGCTGCAGAGAATTGAGAGAAGAGAGTTTTAGATAGTTTATATAGTTCAGTATGGTTTTGTCGTGAAAACTCAAAGATGTTCAAAGTATTTATACATCAAAATAAGCAGCTATATTTTTGGTATGACAGTCGAATTGTAAGTCTTTTTTACTCTTCTCTGATAGTAATCCTTCCAATCTTCGAGGGAAAATCAACCCATACAATGGCCGCCCGTTTTCTGACCGTTACTTTGACATTCTACGCAAAAGAATTGACCTTCCAGTCTGGGAGTACAGAGAGCAGTTTATGGAAACTGTCAAGAAAAATAAAGTACTTGCTCTTGTAGGAGAAACTGGATCAGGAAAAACAACACAGGTATAGAATTGGAGGATGTTAAAGACAATGTTACATGAGATAATTTGCAACAAAGATTTTTTGTGTAATGCTGCAAAAAATCAGAATTTTGAGTTGCAAGACAATCAACTTTTCACATGGTGAATAGTGTTACACTCACCAAAAACTTTGGACATTGTTGTTGAATTGCCGTACAATCGTACTAACTTTTGTACGATCTATTGTCCAGATTGGTTTATTCTTTTCTCAAAATTTTAACAAAACATCTTAAAATGTTATAGAGTATAGATTATACTCTAATATAAATAGAGTATTTAGAAAGTTTCACTAAAATTTTGAGAACAGAATAAACAATTCAAGCCAATAAATTGTACAAAAGTTAGTACGGTTGTACAGCAATTCTACAAGCTTTTTGGTGGCTGTAACACTATTCACCAAATGAAAGCATGACACCAAAAAGGTGGATTTACTTCAGATCAAAAGCTCACAACATGTTGCTGAAGTCAAAATTACTCTAAAAATTGTTTCGTCTGTTTACTACAATTTTTTCTGATCTAAAACGATTTTATTATTCCTGCAAAACCAAAGAACCTGGGGGGGAACACTTGAGGCACATGAGAGAAACCAACTAGAAACTCCACTCACATGCAACACTAATCTTGGCAGGATTCAAATCCATGTCACATTGATGACCTAGCACTCTCACATCTATACCACAATCCCACTCTTTAAAGAACAACTATGTTTGTTTTAACCTTAGATTCCACAGTGGTGTTTAGAAGTCAGGACAGACAAAACCAAAAAAGTTGCTTGTACTCAGCCTAGGAGAGTAGCAGCAATGAGTGTAGCACAGCGTGTTGCTGATGAGTTAGATGTAGTGTTGGGACAAGAAGTTGGTTATACCATTCGTTTTGAAGATTGTACAGGTCCCAGAACAGCAATGAAGTAAGTTATATCTACTACGATTCTCAGTTGAGTTGGGTACAACAGAAGTTTTGTCACCAAGTTTTGATGATGAAACACATGCATATTGTCAGGGACAACATCATTAGAAATCAGACTGATTATTACTATACCCACACTCTTATTGCTGGACATCAGTATCAT
Source organism: Anthopleura sola (assembly GCA_023349425.1). Lineage (NCBI taxonomy): Eukaryota > Metazoa > Cnidaria > Anthozoa > Actiniaria > Actiniidae > Anthopleura > Anthopleura sola. Next base: position 7,669,315 of record JALHLI010000005.1, read on the forward strand.
GCTTGCTTTCTATTAAATACTTTTGAGGTTGCCCCTCACAACATGCACTTTTTACCCACAAAAATTTGTGACAAAATGTCTGTCACACTAAACTCAACTGAGAAATGTAGTAAATATGAGAAAAATATATTACAATTTGTATTTTCATGGCTAACATAAGAGCAGGCTGGGACATTAAATGTAAGAATTTTGTCTTTTTTTTAAAATGTATTAATTAATATACAATATACAAAAATCAATATACAACAACAAAACAGGAAAAAAGTAATATTGTGGCTAACAAGGTTAATAAAAGATTACTATTTTTTTTGAGAAACTAGTGCAATACTCTTGACTGGTTACATGTTGATCTGCCCAATATAAGGTAGCCACTCATCATGTCAATACATTGTGCAACCATTATAGTTAGCCTTGGGCGTGGATGCTTTGAAAGAGGTTGAATTCTATAACAGTATGTCATTCCACTAATGCAAATATATGCGAAGGTATGAAATAATTGTCTTTCTTTCTCATGATAACAGGTACATGACAGATGGTATGTTGTTACGAGAAGCCATGACAGATCCTTTACTAGAAAGATATAGTGTAATACTTCTTGATGAGGCTCACGAGAGGACACTAGCCACAGATATCTTAATGGGTCTTCTAAAGGAGGTACACTTATAAGATTGAAGTAAAAACCTTCTTACAAATCTCCAGTAAACAGTCAGTTCTGGCCTTGTGGACACCCAGATATTACAGACACCTTGCTATTACGGACAGGAGCAAAATCCCCAAAGAAAAATACTAACAAAGAAATGATCATAATTAATTCTAATTATTGCTGAATGCTTGCTGTTAAGGACACCTAGTGACTGTCCTGAGTGTGTCCACACGCTGTTACAAGAGTTGACTGTACTTAATAATCATTCTTTATTTGAGAAGTGGTTTATAGGGTGTGAAGCAATGCTTTTAACCTATGCCTACTTTTTATTACCATATCAAAAAAGTGCCACCTCGAATAAGTGCTTCCCCCTAATGAGCAACTGCAACAATAAAGATTTAAGGAGTGCCACTGCGCTTCATCAAGTAAATGTGGTACTATACTATGATTGGCTTTAAGCAAAACTGTCTCCACTCCCCAGTGTGGTACACATACATGTACACCGAAATTCTTGAAGTTTTTTTTTTAAATTGAGAGACCCTTGATCATGATTGTGATCCAACTTTGGTACAAACAACACCATATAATGCATGATGACAAGATGTTTATACCCAATCTAGACTAAAATGCAACATGTTTCCTATCTCAGAAAAGGTCTATGCATAAACCACCTCCCCCAACCCCCAGACAGGCATCGATGAGCACTGGTCTCATGTGTTTTTGTATTTGTTTTCAAGTTGACCTTACTCTTGGTTTTCTTTCATGATTTTAGGTTGTAAAACAAAGACATGATCTGAAGATCATAATCATGAGTGCTACTCTTGATGCTGGAAAATTCCAGGAATACTTTGATAATTGTCCACTTATGACCATCCCAGGACGAACACATCCAGTAGAAATCTTTTATACTCCAGAGCCTGAAAGAGATTACTTAGAAGCTGCAATCCGTACTGTTATACAAATACACATGTGTGAAGACATTCCTGGGGATATGTTGTTGTTTCTGACAGGACAAGAGGTTAGTTTGTTTTGATAATGCTTAGGAACATATGGACAATGTCTGGCCAACATTAGCACTTGTCTGGGCAAACACCTTTTCAGTGCTGATCCTCTTGACTGGTCACATTTTGATCAGTCTGATGTGATGTGGTCAGTCATTATGTCTGGCCATTGGGCAGCCATTCTTATTAACACTAGTAAAAAGGTTTCAGGGTTTAATATATTGCCTGATCAACATCCAGTCAAGATGACTGGCCTATAAGGAGTTTGGCAGGCAAGTGTCAATTTTGGCTGGACATTTAAAGGGTTATAACGAAAATGGCCTAAGTGTCTTTTCTGGGTGATTCTGAGAATTCACTCAAATCATTTCAAAATTGCATCAGATAACTTCTTTTTGTTTAGATATTGTTGCACTCTATCATTTAAGTGGTTAAAAGTGTTTGGATTTTAAGAAAACCTTTTTGATCATGAGTTGAATATCATACTGATACTTAAGGATAAGGATATCAAACTGATTATTCTACCAAGTTGCAGTTGCATAAATTTTGATGGCTTGACTACCAATTATTTTAAGCTCTGTGTTTATAAACCTAATTTTGATTCAGTAAAAAATATTTTTTGTATAACTATAAATCCTTTGTTTCGTCTTGCAGGAGATTGAAGAAGCCTGTAAAAGAATAAAGAAAGAAGTAGAGAACCACGGCATTGATATTGGAGAACTGAAATGTATTCCTCTCTACTCTACCCTTCCTCCACAACAGCAGCAGCGTATATTTGAAGCAGCCCCACCTAACAGACCTAATGGTGCAATAGGACGCAAGATTGTCATAGCAACCAACATTGCCGAGACTTCTTTGACTATTGATGGTGTGGTTTTTGTGATCGATCCTGGATTCTCTAAACAAAAAGTAAGCTTGTGAGGATAATAATTGATTTTCTGATCTAGAATTTTATTGATGTTGTTGTTGTCATCACTGAAACATGAAAAAATGCTCTAATAAATCATCTGATCTTCAAATCATTATGTTCCCAGGTATACAACCCTCGCATCAGAGTAGAATCTCTACTAGTTTCAGCTATATCCAGAGCTAGCGCACAGCAGCGTGCAGGTCGTGCAGGCCGTACTCGTCCAGGAAAGTGCTTTAGACTTTACACTGAGAAAGCCTATCAATCAGAGATGCCCCAGAATACATATCCTGAAATCCTGAGGTCTAATCTTGGTACTGTTGTGCTACAGTTGAAGAAGCTGGGTATTGATGATCTGGTACATTTTGACTTTATGGATCCTCCAGGTTAGTTTGAAACCAATATTGAGATAGTATGAAGGTGAAAACAGTGGAGTTCATGTGGAATTTTGGAATAACCAGAAAAACCTAACCACCATGATAAAATACATGATATTTATTATATATCAAGGCTCGGAATAACAGACAGTCAACGGTCAATGTCTGGCCAAATTTGGTACTTGACTGGTCAAATATGGTTTTGAACGGACATGTTGACCGGTCATATTTGAAAAAATAAAATAAAATATCATGTGCTGGACATCTTGACCGGCATACATGTATGATTACCCGTTATTTTGAGCCCTGTGTATATATAATTGAATTGAGACAATACTATTTATAAAATTTCATGCAATGATTGTGAGGCTACGTATATTGGAGAGACTGGTAGATCGTTCAATACCAGGCGTGATGAACATCAAAGTGCAGTTGAGAAACAGGATAATCGTAACAACATTGCCATGCATCATGCCAAGACTGGCCATGCAATTAATTGGGAATCTAGTGAATGTCTTTCTTATTGTAACAACAGAAAGCAACGCCTCGTACTTGAGAGTTGGTTTACAAAGTTTGAGCTGAATCCACTCACCCGCTCAATTAAACTACCCACGCCATACAACAGGCTATTAAACAGAAACTGAAGCGACGCCAAGTCAGCGACGCGCATCTTTTCACAACCTTACCTATTGTTCTATTGTTTATTGTGGCAGTATAAATAAGACCCATATCTGACTTTTTCTTCACTGGACTCTGAAGATGACTTCCACACAGGTTGTCGAAACGTTAGTCACATCAAACAGTCCTTCTCAGGACTACATCCACCCAGATGATCATTATACAAATATTGTCTCTTCGAGAAATATTGTTACTTCGAAAAATATCCATTCACCTGGGTTCAGACCATTCTTTATAATACTTATAGTACAGTAGTTTTTAGATTTTTCAAGAAATTTGAAATACTTGAATTTTTTTTTATTTCAGCTCCAGAAACCTTAATGCGTGCTCTTGAACTCCTCAACTACCTTGGAGCACTGGATGACAATGGTGACTTGACAGAGCTTGGCAACATGATGGCAGAGTTTCCTCTGGATCCACAGTTAGCCAAGATGGTTATCGCTAGTTGTGAATTCAACTGTTCTAATGAAATTCTGTCTATTACATCAATGCTTTCAGGTAAAAATTAGTCCTATTTCCCATTACCTCATATTATCATTGTCATCATCATCAACACCCTTCCATCGACACTATTCATAGTCATCAACATCATCTCTTTCATATTCATTATCCATCACCATCATCATCCATCCCTGAGGGGGCTCCCATATATATAAGGGTGGGATGCTCATTAGAAATATTTTTAAATGACCCCTAAAAGGTACCTGAGTCATGTCCAGATGGGCATGACAACCAATGTTTTCTACTCCCAAAAAGGTACCAAGACAAGGTACCAATCAGACTACCTCCACCTCCCTCCCCCCATCCTCATCATCACCATTATTGTTATCCTCATCTTCACCATCATTCATCATCTTCACCATCATTCATCATCTTCACCATCTTCACCATCATTCTTCATCATCGCCATCTTCGCCATCATTCTTCATCACTATCACCATCTTCACCATTCATCATCATTATCATCTTCATCATCATCATCATCTTCACCATCATTCTTCATCATCATCTTCACCATCATTCTTCATCATTATCATTCATCATCAACATCATTCATCAACATCATTCATCATCATCATCAACATCCATCATCGTCATCATCAACATCATTCATCATCATCTTCATCATCATCATCTTTAATAATATTTCTTGTTATTATTTAGTTCCTCAGGTTTTCCTGAGACCAAATGAAGCCAAAAAGGCATCTGATGAGGCAAGAATGAAATTTGCTCACATTGATGGTGACCACCTGACCCTATTGAATGTCTACCATGCCTTTAAACAGAGTGAGTACTGTACTTCATTACAATCATAAGTGAGTTAATTAATTAATCACAAGTTGATGAGCAGAATAGTGCATATCTCCACCTGGGGTACTATTAAATATGTTTTTGAAGCACAGGTGGTGTGCTCTACTAATCCCCACCCAAATGCAAGTTGAGCTGCTGTACTTGTGATGGTGATTAGCAATAACAAGATTTTTTTCCCTGTGCTTTGAGAGCTTTTCCCTGGGTTCTCCCATTCTCTTCCCTCAATAAAAATCAACTTCTAAATTCCAATTTGATCCAGTGTTGGGACCTTTAGTGTTTAAAAACTGAGCAAATACTATATGGCCAACATGAAATATATTAGGCAAGATTTTGTCACAACTGCACTTTTGCAGTAAGTATCCATCATCAGGGCAGGTGAAAGCAATTTACAACATGATTGTGTAGATATTTGTAAAAAAAGTGGCTACTATGGCACTAAATGGTGAAATCATTACATTTTATGTTACATTTACAATACTTGACTTCTACTTATTAATGTGCAGATCATGACGATGCCCAGTGGTGCTATGACAACTTTATCCAACAACGTTCACTGAAATCTGCCGACAGCATCCGAACCCAGCTAGCACGTATTATGGACCGTTTTAAGATGGCACGTAAAAGCACAGACTTCAACAGCCGTGACTACTACTTGAACATCAGGAAGGCATTGGTGTCTGGATTCTTTATGCAGGTACTGTATGTATTACAGGTTATGAAAGGGTCATCACTGGGTATAGAGAAGAAAAGTACTCAGAAAGGGGGTACAGTAGTAAGGTCATAGGGTCAAGTTGCGGCATGGTGTTTTTATTGACCTATCTCTATATTCATTGTCAACCCTTTTCATTCCTGTCATAGTTATGGAGTAACACTTTTTTTTGTGCGTATACTTGTTTGTTTGTATTGTTTATTGTTGTAAGCTTTAGTTTGTGTGGGTTTTTTTGTATGAAGTAAATTAGATAACATTACTCTAAATTCTTTATTACAATCACAATAATGATACCTTGGAGTTTATTCTATTTGGTTTCTTCTGTGTCAAGTTTTCTTAAACCTTCTTAAAACTTTTAAATTTTATCCACACCCTAAAACAACCTCTGGGCTGATCTAAGTCAGGGCATGGCTAACTCACAGATCGAACCCTGAAACAACCTCTGGGCTGATCTAAGTCAGGGCATGGCTAACTCACAGATCGAACCCTGAAACAACCTCTTGGCTGATCTAAGTCAGGGCATGGATAACACACTCATCCAACCATGAAACAACCTCTGGGCTGATCTAAGTCAGGGCATGGCTAGCTCACAGATCAAACCCTGAAACAACCTCTGGGCTGATCTAAGTCAGGGCACGACTAACTCACCGATCAAACCCTGAAACAACCTTTGGGCTGATCTAAGTCAGGGCATGGCTAACTCACCGATCAAACCCTGAAACAACCTCTGGGCTGATCTAAGTCAGGGCATGGCTAACTCAAAGATCAAACCCTGAAACAACCTCTGGGCTGATCTAAGTCAGGGCACGACTAACTCACCGATCAAACCCTGAAACAACCTCTGGGCTGATCTAAGTCAGGGCATGACTAACTCACAGATTGAACCCTGAAACAACCTCTGGGCTGATCTAAGTCAGGGCACAACTAACTTACAGATCTAATTGGGATTTCACATGTCAAGTTTAGCAGAGGGAGAATAACTGGAGAACCCAGAGAAAAACCCTTGAATGAAGAGGAAGACCTAACAAACTCATACATGATATGGAGACAAGGGATAGAACCCGAGACCCCAGAGGTGAGAGAGGAGCGCACTACCCCTACACCAACCTTAATTAACAATTTAACAAACATTGTTTCTGATCATCATGATGATGATAGGGAAAAAATTGATAAAGAAGAAACCAAATATGATAAATTATAAACTTTTTAACCTACATACTCAGGCAGAGCTTTCAATAATATTTGGAGTAGACAGTAAATCCAAAAAAGTAGGGGTCCGTATCCCCCAAGGGGCCGTAACTTTATTTGGCAATGAATTAATTTTTTGTCAAAATAGCCGGCAGTATAAAGTGAAGTAACAGGCGATAAACCGCCGGTAGCCGCCTTTTATTGAAAGCTCTGCTCAGGGGTAGATGTTTCATACACACTCCTCATATGTTGTGTTATGATGATATATATCGTGTTGTGTCATGTGGTAGTATGTTGGGTAGTATATATGTTCATCCTGGGTGGTTGATATAATTTTGTTTATGAAGTATTGTAGATACTGACCTCTGTGAATCCTACCCACCACCTACCCTTTCTCCCGCAACCCTACACTTTGTACTTCAATGTACTATGAGTAGGTGGCCCATCTAGAAAGATCTGGACATTACTTGACAGTCAAGGACAATCAGGTATGTATGTCGCCATTCACTTTGTTATGGTCTGTACCTCATTCATACTTAATCTTGTGCATCTTAAGTTTCATAAACTGGAGAAAGAAAAAATTCTCCCTAAATTTACACGGTCAAAAATTAATGTTCTAATTACATATCACATAGTCTCTTTGGAATTGTTATATTGAGGCCCTGCCAAAATCACAAAATTAAATATGTGTAAATTTAAGGATGAATAAGGTACTATTTTGACTTACTTCTTTGCCATGTCCAATCCTGTTCCTGAACTCTCTTCCTCCCTTCATCTTCTCCACTCCCTCCTCAGTCTTATGTTGTGTAAGCCAAAGGGTACATGTATACTTCACTGTTATTTGGACATTAGCATTATCTTGGAGTAAAGAAGAATTAATGTCCAAAAAGTATTGAAGTTCCTTTTGCTCAAAATTGTATTTCAGTCTTGTATTGGTCAATAGCACTTTTCATGGTTACTGTAGAAATCAATGTTTCAGACCCTTGTGGGATTGAAATGCAGACAAACTTTGCAAAAAAGGCTTTGGTTACAAAGAAAATAAGATCAACATCAGTTGACAAATCATAGTTTTTTCATGAATTAGAAACAACAAGACAACAAAACTTTGTTGTAGCATATTAGCATGTGTTCTGGGCTTGGCTTATCCACATTTCAATCCTATAATGCATCATCCTGATGTCATCCATTAAAAGTGCTATAAACCTCTACTTTAACTTACCTAGCTCTGTCCTGTTTTCTCCTTCCTTTCCCTTTCTCTCATCTCAGTCTTCTATCATTTACTGATACCTTCCTTTAATAGCAATTAAACTTCATAAGAATGAACTTCTTGTATTGAATATTATACTTTTCTCTTTTGTAGGTTGTGCAGCTTCATCCATCAACATGCCTAGACCACAAGCCAGAGTTTGTATTATACAATGAATTTGTGTTAACTACCAAGAACTACATCAGGACTGTTACAGACATCAAACCAGAGTGGTAAGCATGACTGCTAAATATAAAACAGGGTTCACATGGTCAGGGAAAAGTCAGTGAATTTTGAATTTTTAAAGGTGAGAGAATTTCTGTCAGCCTTCAAAAAATCATTTTAAATTCGGAATTCGTAGTTGGACTTCCTGTGGTTGAATTACCATTTTTCATGAAAAAAGTGCACAGCGTGGTCAGTGAAAAATAGTTTTTGGTCAGGGAAATGTCAGGGAAAATTCAGAGAATTTTATTTTTCCATGAGGGCACCCTGATATAAGGAGAAACAGGTATAAAAAAATTAAAAGACAAGGGAAAGGAAAGAATCAAGGGTAGTTGTCTGGTTTTCCATCCTCCGCAAAACCTTAGCTATGCCTTGACTTAGATTAGCACAGAGGATGTTTCAGGGCTCATTCTGTCAGTTAGCCGTGCTCTTACTAAGATCAGCCCAAAGGTTTCAAGAATCAATCTCTGAGTTAGCCATGCCCTGAATTTGATAAGCCTAAAAGGTTGTTTCAGGGTATTGAATATTTTTTTTTTATTTGAATAAAAAAGCAGTAAAGGAAAACAAAGGAATGGAATTGAAAAAAGAATAAATGGATGAAAGGGAAAGGCAAGAAATGAAAAAACAAAAATTTCGATTTTTTTCTGTGTACTTTCAGGCTAATCAAGAATGCACCTGTGTACTACGACATGAGGAATTTCCCAAACTGCGAAGCCAAGAGAGTTTTGGAGAGGATTATTGAAAAATTCCAGCGAATCAAGTGACTGACCTCAAAGGACTTATTCTGGACTTTACAATCAGGTCATTTGTTTACTTGTACATTAATGTCTCTATTTGTCAACTGGTTACTGGAGCACTTTTTGTGTCTCATCTAATACGGACAACTCCTGACATTATGTTCTTGTTTTATGGTTTCCATCGGGGAAATGTACACAAGCCTTAGTTTGGGAATATATGAAGGGAATACATTAAGTTTCAAACCCAATAGCTTTTCTTTGAGTACAGGACAGTATATTGCTTTAACCCAAACTCATTATAAAATTGATGTTATAACACAGAGATATCTTCCTCAAGATGTTGTTGAAAAGTAAAAATACTTCGGCCCTGTCTATAGACCCCTCGCACTAATTCCCAACCTGGGGGTCAAAACAATGAAAAGTATTAACATCACAAAAGATTCTAATCCTTTAAAGAAGCAAGTTCTTTTGTTTTGACCATCTTGAGAAAGACTGCATCTTTATGTAATATTGATATCATATTTATAATAAAAGTAAAGAAATAATAATCAAGGGAATGAGATAAGCTTAGTAAATGTTCCATAATCTAAATGGATCTAAGGCTAGATTTGAAGGGCAAAACTCCAACACTAGTCGTTTTTAGGCAAAGTATTTCTTTCAAAACCATTCACTTAGATTTCCTTCAACAATAACTTGAATTTTTTATTTCCAAAATGTCATATACATTACAAAATTGATCTTAGCCTGGGAAACTAAGTTATTTATGTATTGATTTCATAGTATGTTTAAAAATGAAATTCTAACAAAAAAAACTGAAATTTGATAAAAATAAACCTCAATTCTTTGAAAAATTACACCAAAACATTACATGTGGAATGAAATGCGTTCGGTGTGAATAATAGAATAAAGAATTAAGAGAAAAATATCATACCCTTGGCAGGACTCGAACCCACGGTTTCGGTATACTAGTCCGAAGTGTTAACCACTACACTACAAGGACCAACCACGCTGGTTACGCAGCCAGGCAATGTTGCATATGTGGCAACTGTGGGGGTCCAGGGCGATATTAATCTCATGGGTAAGCTTAATTCTTTATTCTATTACATCATTACATGGATTACTGAAGTTTTTCCTATTTCACTTAAGTTTTTTACATTTCAGACCACATGTCATTTCCTAGGAATTTAGGATTTTTTTAAAAAGTTGCACATTGAGAAGACACATGAATATGGATACAACTCAAAGCAAAAACTTTATTCTCTAGAGAATGACATGTGGTATGAAAAAAAGAAAACCATTAGACTGAAGCTTAGTCCAGGGTACAGACTAGTTGAGGATTGATAGGCTCCTTTAATACCTAAAGAAAGGAAGAAGAGCAGCTGTAAGGTATGAAGTACGCAACCATATGTTACCATGATTGGCACTCCACAGAAAGGAAACGAGAGAGTGAAAAACTCGCGCAGACATTATCGCCGAAGAAAGCCACTTCAAGACGGCAAAAGGAGTTGGAGCTCGAAAAGGTAGGCACAAAAAAACTCTTCAGAGATAGTTATGATAAAGATGGACAGATAGACGAGTAGGAGTTTGACTGGAGTGTATTGAGTGAAGTTGTGAACGGTGATGCAAGACGTTGAATGACAGCACATTTCTAGCATTCAATTCCTGTCACCTTTAATGGTTTGCGAGTTCCTTCTAATGGCATCGGGTTATTGTTCTATTGTAGATATAGACACGTCGACTGCATTGTCTCGAAAAAATTTGGCGGTAGGAGTGTTGTGGGGAGGGGTTGCTAAAAAGCTTTTTTCGATGTTTAATATAAATGGAACTTTGATTCGTAAGCTTTCAACGCATTCGGAGGTGAGTGAAGTGTACTGGCGAGCACGGGGCAGTTGGAACCAAAGGGGAAACAGGTTCGGGTTCAATACCGGGAAGGGATACTAAAATCTGCACCACCGTAGAAGGAGATGGAACGGTTTTTTTTTTTTTCGAGATCGGTGATGAGCACGTATTAAACGTCGTGAATCGTGATTTTTTTTTTAATTTGAACGTTTGGCATTTTTCGTGAGCCGTCGTCCTTTTTTATTTTTCATGAACCGTGCCAAGACCCCACTCCTCTTACCGCCCGTGATGGAAGAATGATGGAGCAATGTTGGAACAATGTTGGCATAAGGATGGCACGATGGCACGATTATGGAACTATGAAAGATAGCCCAATAAGCCGAACGAATAGCCCAATAAGACGAACGAATAGCCCAATAAGCCGAACGAATAGCCCAATAAGACGAACGAATAGCCCAATAAGCCGAACGAATAGCCCAATAAGACGAACGAATAGCCCAATAAGACGAACGAATAGCCCAATAAGCCGAACGAATAGCCCAATAAGACGAACGAATAGCCCAATAAGCCGAACGAATAGCCCAATAAGACGAACGAATAGCCCAATAAGCCGAACGAATAGCCCAATAAGCCGAACGAATAGCCCAATAAGCCGAACGAATAGCCCAATAAGACGAACGAATAGCCCAATAAGCCGAACGAATAGCCCAATAAGACGAACGAATAGCCCAATAAGACGAACGAATAGCCCAATAAGCCGAACGAATAGCCCAATAAGACGAACGAATAGCCCAATAAGACGAACGAATAGCCCAATAAGACGAACGAATAGCCCAATAAGCCGAACGAATAGCCCAATAAGACGAACGAATAGCCCAATAAGCCGAACGAATAGCCCAATAAGACGAACGAATAGCCCAATAAGACGAACGAATAGCCCAATAAGACGAACGAATAGCCCAATAAGACGAACGAATAGCCCAATAAGCCGAACGAATAGCCCAATAAGACGAACGAATAGCCCAATAAGCCGAACGAATAGCCCAATAAGACGAACGAATAGCCCAATAAGACGAACGAATAGCCCAATAAGCCGAACGAATAGCCCAATAAGCCGAACGAATAGCCCAATAAGCCGAACGAATAGCCCAATAAGACGAACGAATAGCCCAATAAGCCGAACGAATAGCCCAATAATGCACCAGTCAAAGTAAAGCCCGACCCCCCCCACCCCGGGATATAGGTGGGGATTGGTTTTGAACAGCGTACCAAAACTGACAAATGCCCCACCACATGGGGAAGATATTTGAGGTCAAAAGCCCCACCCCCTAGGGCGAAAGAGCATGCAACATAACTTGAAAACTAAACAGGGTTTCTATAATGATGACTCACTCCCATTTTTTCTGCGCTTATATCAAAAATACAAAAAAATCAGTATAGAATTCCAATTTTAATGCTTTTTCTTAAATCATGTCAACAATTATTTTGTGGCACAAAGATCGCAGTACCATAAACCATGAGAACTCTTTGCAGGGACAATAGCCGCCATCTTGGATTTTACAAAAACGAATCCCCACCTAATGCCCGACCTCTTTAGGTGGGGACGCCAAAATGTACAAATGCCCCACATGGTCGGGCTCTGAAAACCTGCTAAACTCGTACTAAATCCCCACTAAAGCCCCACATATCCCGGGGTGGGGGGGGTCGGGCTTTACTTTGACTGGTGCATAAGACGAACGAATAGCCCAATAAGCCGAACGAATAGCCCAATAAGCCGAACGAATAGTCCAATAAGACGAACGAATAGCCCAATAAGCCGAACGAATAGCCCAATAAGACGAACGAATAGCCCAATAAGACGAACGAATAGCCCAATAAGCCGAACGAATAGCCCAATAAGACGAACGAATAGCCCAATAAGCCGAACGAATAGCCCAATAAGCCGAACGAATAGCCCAATAAGACGAACGAATAGCCCAATAAGCCGAACGAATAGCCCAATAAGCCGAACGAATAGCCCAATAAGCCGAACGAATAGCCCAATAAGACGAACGAATAGCCCAATAAGCCGAACGAATAGCCCAATAAGACGAACGAATAGCCCAATAAGACGAACGAATAGCCCAATAAGACGAACGAATAGCCCAATAAGCCGAACGAATAGCCCAATAAGACGAACGAATAGCCCAATAAGCCGAACGAATAGCCCAATAAGACGAACGAATAGCCCAATAAGACGAACGAATAGCCCAATAAGCCGAACGAATAGCCCAATAAGCCGAACGAATAGCCCAATAAGCCGAACGAATAGCCCAATAAGACGAACGAATAGCCCAATAAGCCGAACGAATAGCCCAATAAGACGAACGAATAGCCCAATAAGCCGAACGAATAGCCCAATAAGCCGAACGAATAGTCCAATAAGACGAACGAATAGCCCAATAAGCCGAACGAATAGCCCAATAAGACGAACGAATAGCCCAATAAGACGAACGAATAGCCCAATAAGCCGAACGAATAGCCCAATAAGACGAACGAATAGCCCAATAAGCCGAACGAATAGCCCAATAAGCCGAACGAATAGCCCAATAAGACGAACGAATAGCCCAATAAGCCGAACGAATAGCCCAATAAGCCGAACGAATAGCCCAATAAGCCGAACGAATAGCCCAATAAGACGAACGAATAGCCCAATAAGCCGAACGAATAGCCCAATAAGCCGAACGAATAGCCCAATAAGCCGAACGAATAGCCCAATAAGCCGAACGAATAGCCCAATAAGCCGAACGAATAGCCCAATAAGACGAACGAATAGCCCAATAAGCCGAACGAATAGCCCAATAAGCCGAACGAATAGCCCAATAAGCCGAACGAATAGCCCAATAAGACGAACGAATAGCCCAATAAGCCGAACGAATAGCCCAATAAGCCGAACGAATAGCCCAATAAGCCGAACGAATAGCCCAATAAGACGAACGAATAGCCCAATAAGACGAACGAATAGCCCAATAAGACGGAGCGATAGCCCAATAAGACGGAGCGATAGCCCAATAAGCTGGAGCGATAGCCCAATAAGATGAACCGATGGAACAATGAGGGAATGATATTGGAACAAATTCTTCTATTTTACACAAACATTTTATTTTATCCTTTTGAGTTTTATTCGTAAGTTAGTTAAAAGTGGAAAAAAACACTTCAGAAAAAGTTAAGATAGATTTAACTAATTCCATAAAAACCTCAAAATCGATCAAAACCATGGGCTATAGTCCATGCTTTTAGGTCAATATAGGCGAAAAATGACCTTTTTTAGAAATAACATATTTTTCAATAAGTCCAAAAACACCCAAATCTGATCAAAACCATGGGATATAGTCCATGCTTTTTGGCCAAAATAGGCTTACAATGACCCTTTTTCAATATGGGAGAATTTTTTAACTTAGTCAAAAAAAGCCTCGAAAACACCCAAATTCGATCAAAACCATGGGCTATAAGTCCATGCTTTTTGGCCAAAATGGCCTAAAAATGACCTTTTTTAGAAATAACATATATTTTTCACTAAGTCCAAAAACACCCAAAATCAATCAAAACCATGGGCTATAGTCCATGCGTTTTGGCCAAAATAGGCTAAAAATGACCCTTTTTCAATATAACATAATTTTTTCACTAAGTCCAAAAACACCTAAAATCGATCAAAACCATGGGCTATAGTCCATGCTTTTAGGCCAAAATGGCCTAAAAATGACCTTTTTTAGAAATAACATGATTTTTTTACTAAGTCCAAAAACACCCAAATTCGATCAAAACCATGGGCTATAGTCCATGCTTTTTGGCCAAAATGGCCTAAAAATGACCTTTTTTAGAAATAACATGATTTTTTCACTCAGCCCAAAAACACACCTAAAATCAATCAAAACCATGGGCTATAGTCCATGCTTTTTGGCCAAAATGGCCTAAAAATGACCCTTTTTCAATATAACATAATTTTTTCACTAAGTCCAAAAACACCCAAATTAGATCAAAACCATGGGCTATAGTCCATGCTTTTTGGCCAAAATAGGCTAAAAATGACCCTTTTTCAATATAACATAATTTTTTCACTAAGTCCAAAAACACCCAAATTCGATCAAAACCATAGGCTATAGTCCATGCTTTTTGGCCAAAATAGGCTTAAAATGACCCTTTTTCAAAATAAAATAATTTTTTTACTAAGTCCAAAAACACCCAAATTCGATCAAAACCATGGGCTATAGTCCATGCTTTTTGGCCAGAATGGCCTAAAAATGACCAGTTTTAGAAATAACATGATTTTTTCAATAAGTCCAAAAACACTCAAATTCGATCAAAACCATGGGCTATAGTCCATGCTTTTTGGCCAAAATGGCCTAAAAATGACCTTTTTTAGAAATAACATATATTTTTCACTAAGTCCAAAAACACCCAAATTTGATCAAAACCATGGGCTATAGTCCATGCTTTTTGGCCAAAATAGGCTTAAAATGACCCTTTTTCAATATAACATATATTTTTCACTAAGTCCAAAAACACCCAAATTCGATCAAAACCATGGGCTATAATCCATGCTTTTTGGCCAAAATGGCCTAAAAATGACCTTTTTTAGAAATAACATGATTTTTTCACTCAGCCCAAAAACACACCTAAAATCAATCAAAACCATGGGCTATAGTCCATGCTTTTTGGCCAAAATGGCCTAAAAATGACCCTTTTTCAATATAACATAATTTTTTCACTAAGTCCAAAAACACCCAAATTTGATCAAAACCATGGGCTATAGTCCATGCTTTTTGGCCAAAATAGGCTTAAAATGACCCTTTTTCAATATAACATAATTTTTTCAATAAGTCCAAAAACACCCAAATTAGATCAAAACCATGGGCTATAGTCCATGCTTTTTGGCCAAAATAGGCTAAAAATGACCCTTTTTCAATATAACATAATTTTTTCACTAAGTCCAAAAACACCCAAATTCGATCAAAACCATAGGCTATAGTCCATGCTTTTTGGCCAAAATAGGCTTAAAATGACCCTTTTTCAAAATAAAATAATTTTTTTACTAAGTCCAAAAACACCCAAATTCGATCAAAACCATGGGCTATAGTCCATGCTTTTTGGCCAGAATGGGCTAAAAATGACCAGTTTTAGAAATAACATGATTTTTTCAATAAGTCCAAAAACACTCAAATTCGATCAAAACCATGGGCTATAGTCCATGCTTTTTGGCCAAAATGGCCTAAAAATGACCTTTTTTAGAAATAACATATATTTTTCACTAAGTCCAAAAACACCCAAATTTGATCAAAACCATGGGCTATAGTCCATGCTTTTTGGCCAAAATAGGCTTAAAATGACCCTTTTTCAATATAACATATATTTTTCACTAAGTCCAAAAACACCCAAATTCGATCAAAACCATGGGCTATAATCCATGCTTTTTGGCCAAAATGGCCTAAAAATGACCTTTTTTAGAAATAACATGATTTTTTCACTCAGCCCAAAAACACACCTAAAATCAATCAAAACCATGGGCTATAGTCCATGCTTTTTGGCCAAAATGGCCTAAAAATGACCCTTTTTCAATATAACATAATTTTTTCACTAAGTCCAAAAACACCCAAATTTGATCAAAACCATGGGCTATAGTCCATGCTTTTTGGCCAAAATAGGCTTAAAATGACCCTTTTTCAATATAACATATATTTTTCACTAAGTTCAAAAACACCCAAATTTGATCAAAACCATGGGCTATAGTCCATGCTTTTTGACCAAAATGGCCTAAAAATGACCTCTTTTAGAAATAAGATGATTTTTTCACTAAGTCCAAAAACACCTAAAATCGATCAAAACCATGGGCTATAGTCCATGCTTTTTGGCCAAAATGGCCTAAAAATGACCTTTTTTAGAAATAACATATATTTTTCACTAAGTCCAAAAACACCCAAATTTGATCAAAACCATGGGCTATAGTCCATGCTTTTTGGCCAAAATAGGCTTAAAATGACCCTTTTTCAATATAACATATATTTTTCACTAAGTCCAAAAACACCCAAATTCGATCAAAACCATGGGCTATAATCCATGCTTTTTGGCCAAAATGGCCTAAAAATGACCTTTTTTAGAAATAACATGATTTTTTCACTCAGCCCAAAAACACACCTAAAATCAATCAAAACCATGGGCTATAGTCCATGCTTTTTGGCCAAAATGGCCTAAAAATGACCCTTTTTCAATATAACATAATTTTTTCACTAAGTCCAAAAACACCCAAATTAGATCAAAACCATGGGCTATAGTCCATGCTTTTTGGCCAAAATAGGCTAAAAATGACCCTTTTTCAATATAACATCATTTTTTCACTAAGTCCAAAAACACTCAAATTCGATCAAAACCATGGGCTATAGTCCATGCTTTTTGGCCAAAATTGCCTAAAAATGACCAGTTTTAGAAATAACATGATTTTTTCAATAAGTCCAAGAACACCTAAAATCTATCAAAACCATGGGCTATAGTCCATGCTTTTTGGCCAAAATGGCCTAAAAATGACCTTTTTAAGAAATAACATGATTTTTTCACTCAGCCCAAAAACACCCAAATTCTATCAAAACCATGGGCTATAGTCCATGCTTTTTGGCCAAAATGGCCTAAAAATGACCCTTTTTCAATATAACATATATTTTTCACTAAGTCCAAAAACACCTAAAATCGATCAAAACCATGGGCTATAGTCCATGCTTTTTGGCCAAAATGGCCTAAAAATGACCTTTTTTAGAAATAACATATATTTTTCACTAAGTCCAAAAACACCCAAATTTGATCAAAACCATGGGCTATAGTCCATGCTTTTTGGCCAAAATAGGCTTAAAATGACCCTTTTTCAATATAACATATATTTTTCACTAAGTCCAAAAACACCCAAATTCGATCAAAACCATGGGCTATAATCCATGCTTTTTGGCCAAAATGGCCTAAAAATGACCTTTTTTAGAAATAACATGATTTTTTCACTCAGCCCAAAAACACACCTAAAATCAATCAAAACCATGGGCTATAGTCCATGCTTTTTGGCCAAAATGGCCTAAAAATGACCCTTTTTCAATATAACATAATTTTTTCACTAAGTCCAAAAACACCCAAATTAGATCAAAACCATGGGCTATAGTCCATGCTTTTTGGCCAAAATAGGCTAAAAATGACCCTTTTTCAATATAACATAATTTTTTAACTAAGTCCAAAAACACTCAAATTCGATCAAAACCATGGGCTATAGTCCATGCTTTTTGGCCAAAATTGCCTAAAAATGACCAGTTTTAGAAATAACATGATTTTTTCAATAAGTCCAAGAACACCTAAAATCTATCAAAACCATGGGCTATAGTCCATGCTTTTTGGCCAAAATGGCCTAAAAATGACCTTTTTAAGAAATAACATGATTTTTTCACTCAGCCCAAAAACACCCAAATTCTATCAAAACCATGGGCTATAGTCCATGCTTTTTGGCCAAAATAGGCTTAAAATGAACCTTTTTCAATATAACATATATTTTTCACTAAGTCCAAAAACACCCAAATTTGATCAAAACCATGGGCTATAGTCCATGCTTTTTGGCCAAAATAGGCTTAAAATGACCCTTTTTTCAATATAACATATATTTTTCACTAAGTTCAAAAACACCCAAATTTGATCAAAACCATGGGCTATAGTCCATGCTTTTTGGCCAAAATGGCCTAAAAATGACCTCTTTTAGAAATAAGATGATTTTTTCACTAAGTCCAAAAACACCTAAAATCGATCAAAACCATGGGCTATAGTCCATGCTTTTTGGCCAAAATGGCCTAAAAATGACCTTTTTTAGAAATAACATATTTTTCACTAATCCCAAAAACACCCAAATTTGATCAAAACCATGGGCTATAGTCCATGCTTTTTGGCCAAAATGGCCTAATTATGACCTTTTTTAGAAATAACATGATTTTTTTACTCAGCCCAAAAACACCCAAATTTGATCAAAATAATGGGCTATAGTCCATGCTTTTTGGCCAAAATAGGCTAAAAATGACCCTTTTTCAATATAACATATATTTTTCA
The DNA here is from genome assembly GCA_023349425.1 of Anthopleura sola. NCBI lineage: Eukaryota > Metazoa > Cnidaria > Anthozoa > Actiniaria > Actiniidae > Anthopleura > Anthopleura sola. The sequence continues at coordinate 7,688,270 of JALHLI010000005.1, forward strand.
CTAAGTCCAAAAACACCGAAATTCGATCAAAACCATGGGCTATAGTCCATGCTTTTTGGCCAAAATGTCCTAAAAATGACCTTTTTTAGAAATAACATGATTTTTTCACTCAGCCCAAAAACACCCAAATTTGATCAAAATAATGGGCTATAGTCCATGCGTTTCGGCCAAAATAGGCTAAAAATGACCCTTTTTCAATATAACATAATTTTTTCACTAAGTCCAAAAACAACTAAAATCGATCAAAACCATGGGCTATAGTCCATGCTTTTAGACCAAAATAGGCTAAAAATGACCTTTTTTAGAATTAACATGATTTTTTTATTAAGTCCAAAAACACCCAAATCTGATCAAAACAGTGGGCTATAGTCCATGCTTTTCGGCCAAAATGGCCTAAAAATGACCCTTTTTCAATATAACATAATTTTTTCTCTAAGTCCAAAAACACCTAAAATCGATCAAAACCATGGGCTATAGTCCATGCTTTTAGACCAAAATGGCCTAAAAATGACCTTTTTTAGAAATAACATATATTTTTCACTAAGTCCAAAAACACTCAAATTCGATCAAAACCGTGGGCTATAGTCCATGCTTTTTGGCCAAAATGGCCTAAAAATGACCATTTTTCAATATAACATAATTTTTTCACTAAGTCCAAAAACACCTAAAATCGATCAAAACCATGGGCTATAGTCAATGCTTTTAGACCAAAATGGCCTAAAAATGACCTTTTTTTAGAAATAACATATATTTTTCACTAAGTCCAAAAACACCCAAATTCGATCAAAACCATGGGCTATAGTCCATGCTTTTTGGCCAAAATAGGCTAAAAATGACCCTTTTTCAATATAACATAATTTTTTCACTAAGTCCAAAAACACCTAAAATCGATCAAAACCATGGGCTATAGTCCATGCTTTTAGACCAAAATGGCCTAAAAATGACCTTTTTTTAGAAATAACATATATTTTTCACTAAGTCCAAAAACACCCAAAATCAATCAAATCCATGGGCTATAGTCCATGCTTTTTGGCCAAAATAGGCTTCAAATGATCCTTTTTCAATATAACATAATTTTTTCACTAAGTCCAAAAACACTCAAATTCGATCAAAACCATGGGCTATAGTCCATGCTTTTTGGCCAAAATGGCCTAAAAATGACCTTTTTTAGAAATAACATATATTTTTCACTAAGTCCAAAAACACTCAAATTCGATCAAAACCATGGGCTATAGTCCATGCTTTTTGGCCAAAATGGCCTAAAAATGACCTTTTTTAGAAATAAGATGATTTTTTCACTAAGTCCAAAAACACCTAAAATCGATCAAAACCATGGGCTATAGTCCATGCTTTTTGGCCAAAATGGCCTAAAAATGACCTTTTTTAGAAATAACATATTTTTCACTAATCCCAAAAACACCCAAATTTGATCAAAACCATGGGCTATAGTCCATGCTTTTTGGCCAAAATGGCCTAATTATGACCTTTTTTAGAAATAACATGATTTTTTTACTCAGCCCAAAAACACCCAAATTTGATCAAAATAATGGGCTATAGTCCATGCTTTTTGGCCAAAATAGGCTAAAAATGACCCTTTTTCAATATAACATATATTTTTCACTAAGTCCAAAAACACCGAAATTCGATCAAAACCATGGGCTATAGTCCATGCTTTTTGGCCAAAATGTCCTAAAAATGACCTTTTTTAGAAATAACATGATTTTTTCACTCAGCCCAAAAACACCCAAATTTGATCAAAATAATGGGCTATAGTCCATGCGTTTCGGCCAAAATAGGCTAAAAATGACCCTTTTTCAATATAACATAATTTTTTCACTAAGTCCAAAAACACCTAAAATCGATCAAAACCATGGGCTATAGTCCATGCTTTTAGACCAAAATAGGCTAAAAATGACCTTTTTTAGAATTAACATGATTTTTTTATTAAGTCCAAAAACACCCAAATCTGATCAAAACAGTGGGCTATAGTCCATGCTTTTCGGCCAAAATGGCCTAAAAATGACCCTTTTTCAATATAACATAATTTTTTCTCTAAGTCCAAAAACACCTAAAATCGATCAAAACCATGGGCTATAGTCCATGCTTTTAGACCAAAATGGCCTAAAAATGACCTTTTTTAGAAATAACATATATTTTTCACTAAGTCCAAAAACACTCAAATTCGATCAAAACCGTGGGCTATAGTCCATGCTTTTTGGCCAAAATGGCCTAAAAATGACCATTTTTCAATATAACATAATTTTTTCACTAAGTCCAAAAACACCTAAAATCGATCAAAACCATGGGCTATAGTCCATGCTTTTAGACCAAAATGGCCTAAAAATGACCTTTTTTTAGAAATAACATATTTTTCACTAAGTCCAAAAACACCCAAATTCGATCAAAACCATGGGCTATAGTCCATGCTTTTTGGCCAAAATAGGCTAAAAATGACCCTTTTTCAATATAACATAATTTTTTCACTAAGTCCAAAAACACCTAAAATCGATCAAAACCATGGGCTATAGTCCATGCTTTTAGACCAAAATGGCCTAAAAATGACCTTTTTTTAGAAATAACATATATTTTTCACTAAGTCCAAAAACACCCAAAATCAATCAAATCCATGGGCTATAGTCCATGCTTTTTGGCCAAAATAGGCTTCAAATGATCCTTTTTCAATATAACATAATTTTTTCACTAAGTCCAAAAACACTCAAATTCGATCAAAACCATGGGCTATAGTCCATGCTTTTTGGCCAAAATGGCCTAAAAATGACCTTTTTTAGAAATAACATATATTTTTCACTAAGTCCAAAAACACTCAAATTCGATCAAAACCATGGGCTATAGTCCATGCTTTTTGGCCAAAATGGCCTAAAAATGACCTTTTTTAGAAATAACATATATTTTTCACTAAGTCCAAAAACACCCAAATTTGATCAAAACCATGGGCTATAGTCCATGCTTTTTGGCCAAAATAGGCTTAAAATGACCCTTTTTCAATATAACATATATTTTTCACTAAGTCCAAAAACACCCAAATTCGATCAAAACCATGGGCTATAGTCCATGCTTTTTGGCCAAAATGGCCTAAAAATGACCTTTTTTAGAAATAACATGATTTTTTCACTCAGCCCAAAAACACACCTAAAATCAATCAAAACCATGGGCTATAGTCCATGCTTTTAGGCCAAAATGGCCTAAAAATGACCCTTTTTCAATATAACATAATTTTTTCACTAAGTCCAAAAACACCCAAATTAGATCAAAACGATGGGCTATAGTCCATGCTTTTTGGCCAAAATAGGCTAAAAATGACCCTTTTTCAATATAACATAATTTTTTCACTAAGTCCAAAAACACCCAAATTCGATCAAAACCATAGGCTATAGTCCATGCTTTTTGGCCAAAATAGGCTTAAAATGACCCTTTTTCAAAATAAAATAATTTTTTTACTAAGTCCAAAAACACCCAAATTCGATCAAAACCATTGGCTATAGTCCATGCTTTTTGGCCAGAATGGCCTAAAAATGACCAGTTTTAGAAATAAAATGATTTTTTCAATAAGTCCAAAAACACTCAAATTCGATCAAAACCATGGGCTATAGTCCATGCTTTTTGGCCAAAATGGCCTAAAAATGACCTTTTTTAGAAATAACATATATTTTTCACTAAGTCCAAAAACACCCAAATTTGATCAAAACCATGGGCTATAGTCCATGCTTTTTGGCCAAAATAGGCTTAAAATGACCCTTTTTCAATATAACATATATTTTTCACTAAGTCCAAAAACACCCAAATTCGATCAAAACCATGGGCTATAGTCCATGCTTTTTGGCCAAAATGGCCTAAAAATGACCTTTTTTAGAAATAACATGATTTTTTCACTCAGCCCAAAAACACACCTAAAATCAATCAAAACCATGGGCTATAGTCCATGCTTTTTGGCCAGAATGGCCTAAAAATGACCTTTTTTAGAAATAACATGATTTTCTCACTCAGCCCAAAAACACCCAAATTTGATCAAAATAATGGGCTATAGTCCATGCATTTCGGCCAAAATAGGCTAAAAATGACCCTTTTTCAATATAACATAATTTTTTCACTAAGTCCAAAAACACCTAAAATCGATCAAAACCATGGGCTATAGTCCATGCTTTTAGACCAAAATGGCCTAAAAATGACCTTTTTTAGAATTAACATGATTTTTTTACTAAGTCCAAAAACACCCAAATCTGATCAAAACCATGGGGTATAGTCCATGCTTTTTGGCCAAAATGGCCTAAAAATGACCATTTTTCAATATAACATAATTTTTTCACTAAGTACAAAAACACCTAAAATTGATCAAAACCATGGGCTATAGTCCATGCTTTTAGACCAAAATGGCCTAAAAATGACCTTTTTTTAGAAATAACATATATTTTTCACTAAGTCCAAAAACACCCAAATTCGATCAAAACCATGGGCTATAGTCCATGCTTTTTGGCCAAAATAGGCTTCAAATGATCCTTTTTCAATATAACATAATTTTTTCACTAAGTCCAAAAACACTCAAATTCGATCAAAACCATGGGCTATATATAGTCCATGCTTTTTGGCCAAAATGGCCTAAAAATGACCTTTTTTAGAAATAACATATATTTTTCACTAAGTCCAAAAACACTCAAATTCGATCAAAACCATGGGCTATAGTCCATGCTTTTTGGCCAAAATGGCCTAAAAATGACCTTTTTTAGAAATAACATATATTTTTCACTAAGTCCAAAAACACCCAAATTTGATCAAAACCATGGGCTATAGTCCATGCTTTTTGGCCAAAATAGGCTTAAAATGACCCTTTTTCAATATAACATATATTTTTCACTAAGTCCAAAAACACCCAAATTCGATCAAAACCATGGGCTATAGTCCATGCTTTTTGGCCAAAATGGCCTAAAAATGACCTTTTTTAGAAATAACATGATTTTTTCACTCAGCCCAAAAACACACCTAAAATTGATCAAAACCATGGGCTATAGTCCATGCTTTTAGACCAAAATGGCCTAAAAATGACCTTTTTTTAGAAATAACATATATTTTTCACTAAGTCCAAAAACACCCAAATTCGATCAAAACCATGGGCTATAGTCCATGCTTTTTGGCCAAAATAGGCTTCAAATGATCCTTTTTCAATATAACATAATTTTTTCACTAAGTCCAAAAACACTCAAATTCGATCAAAACCATGGGCTATATATAGTCCATGCTTTTTGGCCAAAATGGCCTAAAAATGACCTTTTTTAGAAATAACATATATTTTTCACTAAGTCCAAAAACACTCAAATTCGATCAAAACCATGGGCTATAGTCCATGCTTTTTGGCCAAAATGGCCTAAAAATGACCTTTTTTAGAAATAACATATATTTTTCACTAAGTCCAAAAACACCCAAATTTGATCAAAACCATGGGCTATAGTCCATGCTTTTTGGCCAAAATAGGCTTAAAATGACCCTTTTTCAATATAACATATATTTTTCACTAAGTCCAAAAACACCCAAATTCGATCAAAACCATGGGCTATAGTCCATGCTTTTTGGCCAAAATGGCCTAAAAATGACCTTTTTTAGAAATAACATGATTTTTTCACTCAGCCCAAAAACACACCTAAAATCAATCAAAACCATGGGCTATAGTCCATGCTTTTTGGCCAAAATAGGCTAAAAATGACCCTTTTTCAATATAACATAATTTTTTCACTAAGTCCAAAAACACCCAAATTCGATCAAAACCATAGGCTATAGTCCATGCTTTTTGGCCAAAATAGGCTTAAAATGACCCTTTTTCAAAATAAAATAATTTTTTTACTAAGTCCAAAAACACCCAAATTCGATCAAAACCATGGGCTATAGTCCATGCTTTTTGGCCAGAATGGCCTAAAAATGACCAGTTTTAGAAATAACATGATTTTTTCAATAAGTCCAAAAACACTCAAATTCGATCAAAACCATGGGCTATAGTCCATGCTTTTTGGCCAAAATGGCCTAAAAATGACCTTTTTTAGAAATAACATGATTTTTTCACTCAGCCCAAAAACACACCTAAAATCAATCAAAACCATGGGCTATAGTCCATGCTTTTTGGCCAAAATGGCCTAAAAATGACCCTTTTTCAATATAACATAATTTTTTCACTAAGTCCAAAAACACCCAAATTAGATCAAAACCATGGGCTATAGTCCATGCTTTTTGGCCAAAATAGGCTAAAAATGACCCTTTTTCAATATAACATAATTTTTTCACTAAGTCCAAAAACACCCAAATTCGATCAAAACCATAGGCTATAGTCCATGCTTTTTGGCCAAAATAGGCTTAAAATGACCCTTTTTCAAAATAAAATAATTTTTTTACTAAGTCCAAAAACACCCAAATTCGATCAAAACCATGGGCTATAGTCCATGCTTTTTGGCCAGAATGGCCTAAAAATGACCAGTTTTAGAAATAACATGATTTTTTCAATAAGTCCAAAAACACTCAAATTCGATCAAAACCATGGGCTATAGTCCATGCTTTTTGGCCAAAATGGCCTAAAAATGACCTTTTTTAGAAATAACATATATTTTTCACTAAGTCCAAAAACACCCAAATTTGATCAAAACCATGGGCTATAGTCCATGCTTTTTGGCCAAAATAGGCTTAAAATGACCCTTTTTCAATATAACATATATTTTTCACTAAGTCCAAAAACACCCAAATTCGATCAAAACCATAGGCTATAGTCCATGCTTTTTGGCCAAAATAGGCTAAAAATGACCCTTTTTCAATATAACATAATTTTTTCACTAAGTCCAAAAACACCCAAATTCGATCAAAACCATAGTCTATAGTCCATGCTTTTTGGTCAAAATGGCCTAAAAATGACTTTTTTTAGAAATAAGATGATTTTTTCACTAAGTCCAAAAACACCTAAAATCGATCAAAACCATGGGCTATAGTCCTTGCTTTTTGGCCAGAATGGCCTAAAAATGACCAGTTTTAGAAATAACATGATTTTTTCAATAAGTCCAAAAACACCTAAAATCGACCAAAACCATGGGCTATAGTCCATGCTTTTTGGTCAAAATGGCCTAAAAATGACCTTTTTTAGAAATAACATGATTTTTTCACTCAGCCCAAAAACACACCTAAAATCAATCGAAACCATGGGCTATAGTCCATGCTTTTTGGCCAAAATGGCCTAAAAATGACCTTTTTTAGAAATAACATATATTTTTCACTAAGTCCAAAAACACTCAAATTCGATCAAAACCATGGGCTATAGTCCATGCTTTTTGGCCAAAATGGCCTAAAAATGACCTTTTTTAGAAATAACATATATTTTTCACTAAGTCCAAAAACACCCAAATTAGATCAAAACCATGGGCTATAGTCCATGCTTTTTGGCCAAAATAGGCTAAAAATGACCCTTTTACAATATAACATAATTTTTTCACTAAGTCCAAAAACACCCAAATTCGATCAAAACCATAGGCTATAGTCCATGCTTTTTGGCCAAAATAGGCTTAAAATGACCCTTTTTCAAAATAAAATAATTTTTTTACTAAGTCCAAAAACACCCAAGTTCGATCAAAACCATGGGCTATAGTCCATGCTTTTTGGCCAGAATGGCCTAAAAATGACCAGTTTTAGAAATAACATGATTTTTTCAATAAGTCCAAAAACACTCAAATTCGATCAAAACCATGGGCTATAGTCCATGCTTTTTGGTCAAAATGGCCTAAAAATGACTTTTTTTAGAAATAAGATGATTTTTTCACTAAGTCCAAAAACACCTAAAATCGATCAAAACCATGGGCTATAGTCCTTGCTTTTTGGCCAGAATGGCCTAAAAATGACCAGTTTTAGAAATAACATGATTTTTTCAATAAGTCCAAAAACACCTAAAATCGACCAAAACCATGGGCTATAGTCCTTGCTTTTTGGCCAGAATGGCCTAAAAATGACCAGTTTTAGAAATAACATGATTTTTTCAATAAGTCCAAAAACACCTAAAATCGACCAAAACCATGGGCTATAGTCCATGCTTTTTGGTCAAAATGGCCTAAAAATGACTTTTTTTTAGAAATAAGATGATTTTTTCACTAAGTCCAAAAACACCTAAAATCGATCAAAACCATGGGCTATAGTCCATGCTTTTTGGCCAAAATGGCCTAAAAATGACCCTTTTTCAATATAACATAATTTTTTCACTAAGTCCAAAAACACCCTAATTAGATCAAAACCATGGGCTATAGTCCATGCTTTTTGGCCAAAATAGGCTTAAAATGACCCTTTTTCAATATAACATATATTTTTCACTAAGTCCAAAAACACCCAAATTGGATCAAAACCATGGGCTATAGTGAAAATGACCCTTTTTCAAAATAACATTTTTTGAGGGAAGTCCAAAAACACCCAAAGTCGATCAAGTCTATGCTTTTTGGCCAAAATGGCCTAAAAATGACGCTTTTTCAATATTGGATAATTTTGCAGGGAAGTCAAAAAACAATGAAAATTAATGAAAACTGTGAGCTTTGCTTTCTAGTAAAACTGAGATAAAAATGACCAATTTTGATTCAAATTCTGGGGAAGGCAATAGCTTGCCATAAATTGATGACTACAAGGTTTTGGCAATAAAGCATAAAGAATGATGAACACCATAAACACCATAAACGAAGTGTAATTTTTATCAGTTTTGAGTCTTGAAGAATTAAAGATCTGAAACGTTTTGTTTAATTTTTACACAGTTTATTAAGATAAGTTTGACTGTATACATTCCTTGTTGCAAAATATTAAGTAAAATGTTTGTAGGTGTGTCAAAAATGATAAATTTTGCACTGGGTGTATGGAGTTGTATTTAGGGATACCAGTAAGTTAAGAATGCTTTTAGCTGTATTGTCCTTAAGGAAGCTCATTATTTTCTTAGTAGTATATCTTACTTGACAGGATCACAGACCATCATTCTTGGTGCTATACTCATAGACATTAGCTCCTGGAATAGCAACTTGGCTGCGTATGGCAAACGAATTCTTGAAATCTGTGTTTTGTTTTTGCATCCTCTGCATTCAAAGGTGTTATTCCTTAGGTTGGCGATGGCAATAAGTCCACAAAGGTTACATATATGACAGCTGTAAGGGTCAGACACCTCAAAGAGACGTTCATTTAGGAATTGAGCTGCTCCATGGGCGATCATACAATCACGTTCCATCTCTCCGAACCGAAGACCACCATCACTTTGAAATGAATACATAAACAAATTAATTATGATTTAATATTGCTGACAGTGGCACAAGCTACCAAAGAAATATTCCCTTGCAGGTCTTTTCTAGAACTGCTTAATAAATAGTCCAAAATTGTAGTATTGCAGAATGAAATGGAAATAAAGCATGTTCAGTGATATGCTCATAGAACACAGATTATTCAGAGAAAGACTTCCATTCTATCTATTATCTTGTTATCTTATTTACATTTTATTGTTTGGACATAGGATGACATAATTTTTTTTCAGTTGATATATTGTTATTTAAATTGCCAACCAGAAATTTATTGGCAATCCAATAAAGCAAAGTGACAAAACCCATTGTTCAAATGGTTGGCACATTTACATCACAATAGCAATGTATATAATAAACACATCATGTTGACCTATAAAATTTTGTTCTTTTCTCAAGACACAGTTTTACCAGTTCAACGAACCAGAAACTTGTCACAGAGCAAAACTACAAATCCAGTTCAAAACCAGCACATGCATGATTATCTTACCGTGATCTGCCTTCCATGGGCTGCCTGGTTAATATCTGAATTGGCCCACGAGCTCTAGAATGAATCTTGTCATCCACCATGTGTTTAAGACGCTGATAGTATGTTGGACCAAGAAACACTTGTGTGTTGAGTTTGCGACCAGTGAATCCACTGTATAGAACCTATAACCAAAAGACAAGAAATGCTGCCGAATAAGTATTAGAGTAATTTGAAAATTATTCTTATACTTTCCAACTAATACTTATCTCCTGTAGCTCAGTGGTAGAGTGTCTGACTAGTATACGGAGGGTCATCGGTTCGATTCCCATCTGGGGCTCACAATTTTTTTCTGAGTATTTCACAGTATGGTGCAATCATATACACATTCATACACATACCATGCTTAATGTAATACTTATTTCTTGCGTACTCATACCTCATTCCCTCGAAGGTGGTAGCCATAGTCATTGAGGAGCTGAGAGATCTTCTGTACGTTGACAGCATCATTAAAAGGAGTAGCATCACCAATCTCTCCTTTGTTAGCAGAAACCTGAAATATCAATACAACTTATTCACTTTCTACCTCTGATTATACCCCTTGCATTTGTTCCCAATCTAGGAGTCAAAATAAAATAACTGCTTTCTCTTGAGCATTGAAATGCTTTTTGGTGTTAATATTGTGACCCCCAGGTAGGGATTTAGAGCAAGGGGTCTGTACCAGGTGATCTCACTTCTCTCAAGCGGAAGGAATTAGCCAATCAGCGACCATTTGGTTTTTAGCTCAATGTTTCCTACAGTGTAGTTCCAGGTTTTCAGCTCGATTTATAATAGGTTTTGCTCAAAAATAAAGAAAATAAAACTCATCTATGCAAAGAACCGTCAAATACTTTTTAGAAAAAGCATATTTCATCATTGTTGGTGAAAAATATTGCATTTTAACAAGAGATAATAAAAACACTTGGAAATTTTCACAGTGACAAACAATGCATTACGCATCTAGATTCCATATCACCTGGTAAGGAAAGTACAAGTTTTTGATCTGATTGTTTATTTGCTTGTCTCATACTGATTTTGAAATTTCTATATTAAAACAAACAAACGTTTGTGCAATAACCATAACAATGGTTACTATACCAACAATGGTAACCATAGAAACCATTACTTTGGCAATAAGTATGATAACAGGCAACATTTTTTTATGACATGAACCAACCTTTCCTTGAAGGCATTCAATCAAGTGACCAATTGTCATACGACTGGGAATAGCATGTGGGTTGATGATGACATCAGGACTTAACCCTTCACATGTGAACGGCATATCCTGGAAAAGATCATAACAAAATATTACCAACATGGAAGAGAAATTCATTACAAGATCCATTCATTCTGCAGCCATTTTGTTATCATCAAAGTAGGTGTGGCTTAGCAATGAGAGCGATTGCCTTTCACCAATGCTACCCGGGTTTGAGTCCCCCCAGGCTCAGTGTCATAAAGTATGTGAGTAGAGTCCCTTGTTGGCTCTCTCCTATGCTTTGGGGTATTTTCTCACAGCTATGACCTGCAGGCTGAAATTTATGGGGATTTTTGCTACCAACAATCGAAATTAATCAGTTGGTACCTTTTACATTTTTGACTGGCAGCAGTGAAAAAACAAATTCCATTGGGAAAGTTGCAACTACTAAGTTCAAGTAATTTTTGTTAGGTCTCTCCCTTGATTTAAAGGTTTTTATCTGGGTTCTCTGGTTTCCTCCCACCTCAAAATCAACACACTAAACTCCCATTCAATCTGTGAGAGCTTGACAATATTTAAAATGTAGACGTGTATCATTAATAAAATTACCGTAGGTTGCCAATTATCAAGAAGTTACATTTCTCGGCATCTCAACTTAAGATACCCTCTGTTCATTTTACATGTACATACCTCCTGTCGATAGGTTATTCCACAAGTTCCCTTTTGACCATGCCGACTAGCAAACTTGTCACCAATCTGGGGTACTCGTACTGAACGGACCTGGAGAAGAAACCAGGCAGTTAAATCTGTATCAAAAGCCTGACACAGAGTCCTGAATCTCGTAAAATATTGTTTTTCTTACCTTGATTTTAGTGAACTTATAACCTTCTTGGTTGATTGTAACCATCACCTTAAGTCAATGTAAAGGGTGTGTTAGAAATTGACCAGAGAAACAATTCACTTCTACCTAGTATTCATTCTGGCATCCAGGTCTACAAATACCATATTTACTGGTTTAAGCACTCTGGCACTCTTTAAATTTTTAGTGTTTCGGTTGCAGCACTTATTTGAGGCACCTCTAATAATTATTGATATTTTGCTTTCATCTGTTCCTTTTTTGAGGACAGCCCTTAAACAAGTAAATACGGTAATGGCTGCTCAACAACTGGACATGATGACTGGGCACAGAGATTTTAGCACAGGGATTTTAGCACAGATAAAATGCTTTTCTAGCATGACTAGAAAAGACCAGTCAAGATCACCAGCATATATGCAAGAGGTATTTAGCCAAACACTGTCCATTGATTGGCCATTATTTTAAGCCCCTGTATAATATTTCTGTAAAATGTTCTCCCCAATACCATAATTTTATTCATAGTTTAATAAGAATTACAAACAGCTCAAAGAATATGAGTATAGAGTATTATTGCCTACCTGATCCACAATACCAGTTTCACTTGGTCTGAGGAAGGTACTTGCATCTTTCTTGGTATACTTTCTTGCTGTTCCTTCCAACTACCAAGTTAAAATGAATAATTCAACATTAATATTCAGGACAAACAAACCACTACTGCTATATGAAAGTGTACTGCATAGCTCTAAAACAGGATATAATTTACGAGTAGAATAAAACAGAAAATGCTTAATGTTTAGGGTGAGCTGTTGTGGTACCTCGTCATCATTATCAGGTAGAGTACTGGTCTTTCCAACAATGACATCGTCACCGCTAACACGTGTGCCAGGAGCAACTAGACCGTCTTCATCCAGCTTATCATAAACAGCATTTCTCATCCCTGAATCAATATAAACAATAGTTATAACATACCTCAATACTAATCCACTGAACAACAAACGTACATGTGTGGGTATATAATGCTAAGGCATGATATCTCATTGTGTTCATTGGTTTGATCCCTCATACCTGAAGGACTTGCCATCATATGTAACAACCAGCAGTACAAAAAACTAAGTGTGAAAAGGATTGTTGTTGTGTCCCTCTCCCCCAGTTTTAAAACTTAGTCATATATCACACTGAATTCTAGGAGATGGGGATTGTAAGTGGAGAGATTTTGACAAATATTTGGTTTAATTTTTTACCTGGAAGGGGGACTACCGGTACCATATGTAGAAGGGTAGGGATGCTCATCTAAAATTTTGAAAATGACCCCTACAAGGTACCAAAATTCTCTTTTTCGTAGTTATAACAATCAAAGTTTCACCTCTAAACGATACAAATGATGCTAATTTTATTAAGTTTTTAATATGTTTTTGGTTTTTAAAAGGTACCAAATAACAAAAATTAACCCCAAAAAGGTACAACGAGCATCAATGTCCCTTTCACATCCGAGTACCTCCCCCCCAGGATTTTTACTATCATACATGTTGTAGATATATCCCACTTGCATGACAGCCATTTTCCATTCTACTGACCTGTTACTTGGTCCCTTGTGGGTTTCTCAAATGTTTCTTCTTGATCAAGTCCTTTTTTGGATTCTTGGTCACGATACGACCGGTAGAAAACAGACCTATAAAAAAGCAAAACAAATTAAAATCTAAATACATCATAAAGAGTACAGAATATACCTCATCGGCTTGGGGTATTGTTGTCCCATTTCAGACCACGTGTCATTCTCTTGAGAATAAGATTCTTTGTTTGAGTTGTATCCATATTCATGTATCTTCTCATGCGCAACCGTTAAACAACAAAATAATACTCTGACACGTGATCTGAAATGGGACAACATTACACCCAAGCTGATGAGGTCTATTGATTGACATTTAGAACACTTTCAAACTACTCCAGACACCTGATTGTTGTTCATTTCTTGGCTACTGCCCATAAAAACAGCCCATAAACCTCTCTAGTATATGACAAAATATTGGATTTTTTATCTTATCATAGAAGAAAGGTTTCCCCTCATGTATTTCATGCAAAGCTCCTTCCTACCTGTAGAGACCTCTATCAATGGCTGAAGCATTCATGATGACAGAATCTTCTTGATTATAACCAGTATATGATGCAATAGCTACGATAGCATTGATTCCTAGAAAGAAAAAAACAGCAAAAACTAATGAGTCTTAACAAAGCACAAAGTAGAGATGTCATTTTTACAAAGGGGTGGCTGAACAAAATGAAAAGTGAGAGGGTTGAGGCATCAAAAAACTGCCAAACCAAAAAAATATAACCTCCAATGACAATAAGAGCAAACCAAAAAAGGACATTGCTTCATTTTTATCACAAATTGCAAAGTTAAATTCCCAAAAAAGTTGGGCACCCCAGGCTTCCCCATCTTTATTACTATGTTATTGTGCACCTCCTGCAGATCGATCTTGGAAATTCTGAAAGGAGGACCAAAGCAGTCTTGACAATAAAGGTATCATATACACAATGAATTACAGTATGCTAGAGAAAAAAATTGGTGTTCTTTAGAGGAATCCTTTACAGCAATGGGGTCTTAACTACTTTGAATTCCTCTAAACCCACCCCTTAGTTGGATAAATTGTCAGTCAGAGATACTACTCATCTAACATCTGAGAAAAGTGAGTTAAACAATTATGTGGTTCCAGAAAATATCCATACCCCACAAAGGAGAATATCTGAACAAGCTTCAAATTTTGTTTTTTCCTCTGACCCCCCCTCCACCTAACACACACACCCACCCCCTGGGAATTTCTGATTTCTTCCAGGGTAGGGTATGGATATTTTTTTGGAACCATACATTGTAAATTAAAGTGTCGTAAACTGTTCATTACCTGCTGGCAGTTCTCTGAACCTCAAATATTCCATGGATCTGGTGGTGACAAGGGGTTTCTGAGGGTAGTATAGCACATGCGCCAAAGTGTCCATACGCACATGGTAATTTGTAATGTACACGCCCATGGCTTGTTTACCCATAGCTGACTGGTAGGTGTTACGAGGAGACTATATCAAAACAAAATCATTAGTAATTCAATTCTCAATATTCTGAAAATTCCGTAGTTGAGAGTTGTCTGTTGGAATTTGTTTTTTCACTGCTGCCAGTCAAAAATGTAAAAGGTACCGACTGATTATTCTTGATTGACGGCAATGAAAAACCAATTTCACAATAAGCTGTTGAAATTTTCAAGTTTGTAAAATATTGAGAAGTGCAGTAAAGTGTGCCTAACCCCTGATACAATACTATAAATACAATACAATGGTAAAATATTTCTACATTTGAGTGCTACATGTAAGTTATACAGGTCAATAGAATGAGAAACTGACCTTCAGTTTTGACAATCATAGCTGCCAACAGCCAAACATAATTCAAATGTAAAAAAAAAGTTAAATTTTACAGCCCATACCATACCTGGTTATGATCAGGAAATGGTATAATAGATGCACAGACACCCAGAATCATGGATGGGTGGATCTCACAGTGAGTATATGTAGAACAATATGCTTGGCCTTTTTCAACCAATTCATCTGGTGTCATGGCAACCATGACAGTTTCTTCCTCATTGACGTCAATGTACTCTACAATACCTCCTGCTACCAGATCTTGCCAACTATTGGGGGGAAATAAGAAAATAATTGTTTATATATTAGCCCAGATGTTGTTTCAGGTTTTTATCTGTGAGTTAGGCATGCCCTGACTTAGATCAGCCCAGAGGTTGTTTAAGAGTATAATCTGTGAGCTAGCCATGCCGACTTAAATCAGCCCAGAGGTTGTTTCAGGGCTCGATCTGTGAGTTAGCCATGCCCTGACTTAGATCAGCCCAAAGGTTGTCTCAGGGTTCAATCTGTGAGTTAGCCATGCCCTGACTTTGATCAGCCCAGATGTTGTTTCAGGTTTTTATCTGTGAGTTAGCCATGCCCTGACTTTGATCAGCCCAGATGTTGTTTCAGGGTATAATCTGTGAGCTAGCCATGCCCTGACTTAGATCAGCCCAGAGGTTGTTTCAGGGTTCAATCTGGGAGTTAACCATGCCCTGACTTAGATCAGCCCAGAGGTTGTTTCAGGGTTTTACCTGTGAGTTAGCTATGCCCTGACTTAAATCAGCCAGAGTTTGTTTCATGGTTTGATTTGTAAGTTACAGGACTTGTTTTAGATCAGCCAGTTGATAAAGATTGAAGTTACCTAGAAAGTGCTGTAGAACAAGATTATTTACCTGTAGTCATTGTATTCTCTTTCTTTTAACATGTCAATATGATTCTTCTTTAATAATAGTTTTTGGTTCTCCACAATTAGCAAGGGACGACAGATGCGGCCTGCATCAGAATATATTCTTATTTCTTTTTCTCTGAAGTCTCTTACCATAGACACCTGAAAATAGAAAAAAGCAATAGAAAAAATCAACGATTATAGCATTCTTATTAAAACATTAATTTTATGCTATCTTTCAGGAATAGACCACTTAATCTTGTACGAATTCAGACCATGCGTCATTCCCAAGAGTATCATTTCTTTGTTACAGTTTGAGTATGAGAAGACACATGAATATCAATACAACTTATTCTCCAGGGAATGACTAATGGTTTTAAATGAGAGAATACTACACCCAGGCTAGGGGCGCCTATTGACTTAAAATAACTTAAAAACACCACCATATGAAAAATGCTGACATTTCTTGGAAGGAATATTTCTTAGATCATTTTTATATCCTTTAATACAATGTATTTACCTCAGATACAATGATGTCCATACGTCGTCTTAGTTTTCTGAGTGTACTCATGAGTTGGTCAGGATCTCGATGGATTCCGACCCAACATCCATTGACAAAGATCTTAGTAGCACTAAAGAACAATGTGAAAAAATGTTTTACATCTCAAGAAACAGGAACATACTCAGAAGAAAATCATAGAGCAGTTTTCATATAGGAAATGATATATCAAACTATGTGGCAAGGAAGTTCAAAGTTTGATACAAAATTTTGTTATGAACTTCCAAAGTATGACTTCAACTTAGAATTTCAGAACAAACTTCAGAATCTACCATCAAAAGTTATTTGAGATACACCGTAATAGTCATGTAACAGCCATGAGATGTGTTTTGATTCGCTTGAAGACAATGGAAAGTAAGCTACTTTTACAGCATGTCATGTCATATACACACATAACCATGCATTTTTCACTCATACAAAAAAAAGCTCAAGATTCAAGGGAGATATCTTTGCAGGTACCAATTCTTACACTTGTTAATAGGGGTGATTTCTTGCAAGTTTTTTTGCATTTTTCACTCATACAAAAAACTGCTCAAGGTTAAAGGGAGATATCTTCGCAGGTACCAATTCTTACTTGCTAATAGCAGAAGGGGTGATTTCTTCCAAGTTCTCCATGGTCCATTCTTCCATGAATTCTAAGATTGGACTTGGCTGGGAACCCACAGAGATGTAAGCCATAAGGGCAAGGTTCTTTACAAGCCCTACGGCATGACCTTCAGGGGTCTCGGCAGGGCAGATCATACCCCAATGTGTATTATGTAACTGACGTGGCTTGGCCAATTTCCCCTCTCTCCCAATTGGAGAATTAAGACGTCGTAAATGTGAGAGTGTCGATGCAAATGTCAGCCTATTTAATACTTGAGATACTCCAGCACGCGATGAATGGGCTTTCTTCTGGTCGCCCCAGTTACCCGTAGCCAGAGAGTACCGAAGACCATCTGTTATTACTTTCGGCTTCAATGCAAGTTCAATATTAAAATCCTAAAAAGACAAGATAAGAATATCCCATGAAAACATTCACTCTAAATGGGTGGTCAATGAATGATTGTTGATCAATGAATGAACAATGTCCAGCAAAATACCCCTTTGGCCAGGCCTCTTGACCAATAAAATTGTTTGGCCTTGTTTGTAATGCCGAGCCATTGAGCAACCATTTTCTAGTCTTGCAAAATTTGATTCTTTGTTTGCACATGATATCATAGCTGCCATGTTAAAGGAATTCAACAAACCATATTTCAATGAATTATTTTTTTATATTTTCTAACAAAGCAGCCATGGCTTTTGTTATTTTAATCTCATTGGAATAATTGCAAACCAAGAATTCAGTTTGATTTATTGCATTTTACGTTAGTGGATTATCACATCATCAAAATACCAATATCTTACAGGTAAGGCAAGAGTCTTCTTACAAGTTAATGGAGTAATATTCTTCTTACCTTGCCTCTGTCAATAAATTTCTGTGCATACATACGCACTTCTTTCATGAGGTTTCTGAATAACCTGGAACATTTTTAAAAGAAAAGATGTTAAAATTGTGATCCCAGTTTTCAGGTAAGTGCTTATACAGTGTTAATAGACAAATAATAGAGATGATTTCGTGATTGCAAAAGACTGTCATTACAGATGTCCATGGCAGTTCTCTGTGCATGCATTTCATTGCAGTCACAAAAACTATCCTATTACCATGACATTTTATTGAATTAACAGTGATTTTGTATGCCATGACTGGTTCACAGGATGTTCTTTATTCCATTTCCTGTTTCGAGGTTGAGGGAAAAACTGGGTTGAGTTGGCATTGCAGTGCATTGTGGGACTGTTTTAGTGGTTGAAATAGATGCCATCTTGGAAATATTTCCCCTAAATGTCCCAAAATGCAGTGCAATGCCAACTTGACCCAATATTTTCCTGCGCCTCAGTCATACGAAATCCCCCATAATAAGTTACATCAAAGTAAGTTATAGGTTAAAAGCAGGTAATAATAAAAAAAATAGTACTGACCCTCTAAACAAGAAGGCAAGCAGTGGTCCAGCCAGATCCAATCTCTTGTTGCCATAGTGATCACGATCATCAAGTTCTCGTCTTCCCAAAGCTGCCAATAACAGTCTGTGGACCATGTACCTGAAACCAAGAGGCCAAGGACTTTAGAACAGGCATTTCACATTTCTACATTTTCACATTTCTACATTTTCACATGGTCTGAAATGGGGAAACATTATGCCCAAGCCAAAAACGTCTACAGAGCTCTTGCTTGCATTGGGCTTTATATATAGCACTTATTATAGTGCTTCTCAATTACTGGGAAGCACTGCAATATCAATATAACCTCAGCATGAATACAAGTCATAAATATAAATATCACTTACCCTAAGAAGTATGCCTTTTTTGTCTCACAGAAATCGCTCACACCAACATGAGGCAACATTTCTTTCTGTAGAATTTCCTTGGCATATTTGATACGCTTCTCCTTTGTTACTCCTGGTCGTGCACCACGAGAGCCAATGAAGTTTAAGGCAACATTTTGTTCTTGGATGACAAACGCTTCATCTAGGGATGGTTTCACCTAGAAAAAACACCAAAGTTTTAGTAAGCTCATTGCTCAAATATACAGCAAGTCAGTAGACCTCATCGGCTTGGGGTAATATTGTCCCATTTCAGACCATGTGTCATTCTCTTGACAATAAGATTCTTTGTTTGAGTTGTATCCATATTCATGTATCTTCTCATGCGCAGCCGTTAAACAATGAAATGATACACTAGGGAATGACACGTGGTCTGAAATGGGACAACATTACACCCAAGCCGATGAGGTCTATAGACAATGACTAGCAAACATTGGCACTTGTCTTGGCAAGTGCCTCTTAGGCCCTCTTGACTGGTCATATCTTGATCAGCTGGTCTGCCTGCTCATCATGTCTAGCCATTGAGCAGTCAGTATTTTTAGTTCTGTTGCTTGAACTATGATTAAATGAATGCTTCAACCATCACTCCCTGTAAGGGCTTTTCTGTGATGCCTATTCCACACTCACTACCACTCTTTCACTATTGGGAACACTCAACTCACATGCTAATTTTTTAGGATATTTTTAATTATTTTTTTCCTATTGTTCTTTTAGTATCAATAAAGGTAAAAAAATCCTCAAGTTCAGGGCATACCGGCTGAAAACAGAAAATAACAAATTTTAAAACAAAACTTACCATTTCCATCATCTCTTGATCATCAAAGTCATAAATAATATGCTCCAAGATATCCCGATCAGCCACAAACCCTAGAGCTCTGAAAATAATCATGATAGGAATCTCCTGCCTAATGTAAGGCAGAGAACCAACAATCCTCTGGCCAATTGCACTACGCCGTCCACCTTGACTTCCTTTAGCCAACATAGACACCCACATCGAACTAGTCGGACGAGATGAATGCTCTAGACACGACCGAATCTCTGCAGTATAGGAATACTTGGAATCTTTCTTTGAAAATACATACACTGTATTAGTAGCCATTTTTTCCTGTGCAATAAGGACTTTTTCGGAGCCATTAATAATGAAGTATCCTCCTGGATCTAATGGGCATTCATTGAGTTCTGTTAAGTCACGATCATTGAGGTTACTGAGGAGACAATATGTTGATCTCAACATGATTGGGATCTTTCCAATGAACATTTTACTGTGTGTCATTGTCTGGGGTTCTTCGTTCTCTTTTATTCGAGTTTTTGTGATGTCAACATAAAAGGGAGCTGAATAACTGTCAAAAATAAAAGTAAAAAGAAAATATGTTAGTGTTATCAGAGACTGATACAACAGACAAGTACACCTATATATGCAGAAAACATAAAAAAAAGCTTGTGTTGACAGAGGCTGTCAAATCATTGTGACCCAAGACACCACCTTAACTTGTGCAGAAAATGTTTGATGTGGCTAAATGAAATCTAGGCAAAGTTAAATTCAAAGACTGTAGGTCTGAGTCCTTTGTGCTAATGAGTTGTGCCCTATGCAGCACCTATTTGTGAGTCCATCTTTGCTAATCAATGTGATCCTCATTGTTAGACAACTTGATATTTAATGCTGCCTTTAGATCAGTGGTCTAACATGCTAAAGTGAGATGGCCCATTGTAGGAGCTCAATTGAGCAGAAAATCTTTGTTCAACATCAAAAAATCCTCTTAAAATCCCTGCCAACTATAAAAGCAAGAAGATTCATTTTCTTACGTTAGGTTTCGTAGTCTGGCTTCATTAGGCATCATAGGGCTTGGTGCTCCATCCTTTTCCCAGTGAGTTGGTTTGGACAAATAGATCTGCTCAAACTTGAGGACATATTTGGCCTTGTATGGAAATAAAAAATATATTGTTAGAGTTGTAGAAGATAACATCTCACTTCAACTACTGCAGGCTTGTTTGGCATTTTTGCAAGGCCAGCAACAGGAGTAAACTAGAGTATATCAAAAGGGTATTAATAAAGTTATGATCATCATTATTATCATCTCAGTATTTCTTGTATAGATGTATATATAGGTGCATGTTATCATTAAGTTGTTGCGGTAAGGATGACAATGACATTGGTGATAACGATTTAGATGATGATAACAATGATAATTAAATAAAGACCATGTTGATGTTGATATTTTATAATGCTGAAGAGTCGTAAGTTCAGCTTTAAAGGGCCTATTACAACGTATGATTTCTCGTGCAGCTTGTCCTGACCTGTTGCATGTTGCACGAGACCATTTCACATGCAGGATTTTGGTTAAAATTTGTCTAGTGACAAAATGCTGCAAGCTGTTCATGATATTTGAATCAATCATGAATGAATGATTGGCTCATGCATGCGCTCAAATCGCAAGTCGTGCAACAATGACATGAAGCCAATGTTACACAAGACGATTTGCAATGACAATTTTTCGTGATATGCTGTTGCTTGAAAGGTTTATACCATGTAACATGCCAGATAACATCTTTAGAGTAACTTTGACTGTAAGCTGTGTAAGGGGATGTTAAATGATAAAAATACTCATGCAAGCTGCACTTATTTCTTTGCAAGACAAGTTGCACGAGAAATTCTAGCGTGGAACAGGGCCTTAATGCCAAAAAAAGTTTTTATCATGTGTTAAGCTGATTATAGTTTTTATCATGCAGATACAATAACAATCTAGCACTGTGTTGTGCATATTTTAGAGTATTTGTTTTCAATATATAGTTAAATATATCTTACAGGAGTTTCAGTTTCTGCAGTCATGTGCTGTGATTCAGCCTGTAGCTCTATCTCTGGTGAATCTTCCACAATTCTTTGAACTGACATCTGAATAAACTCATCGAACGAATCCAGTTGCTGTCTGACAAGACCTTTCTCATCGAAATACGAACTAATGACAATCCAGCATGCCTCCTGCCACAAATCTGGAGTGATATCTTCACCTTCGTCCTCTCCATAACCTGCATCTAAATAAATTCAAGACCCATTGATGCATAAGTTAGAATGTCGTACATGCTGACAGCTAGAAAACAAAACAACGAAGCTCTTTCAACTTTCAAGTGTTCAAAACGTACCATCATCGTGGTCATAAATACCACTCATGGCGCGAGCGAAGCTAGATGAGATTAAGAAGCAATATTATTTTGTTTTTAGCCTCAAGAGTACAAGGTATCGGTCGATGGAAAAGGATTTTTTAACACATTCTATTCGTCTTCCTCACTCGGTCAGCCATTACTGCTGAGCCAAGCTAGACCCAGCTCTCCTCGATATTTATATGAGTCTTAACACAGGGAACCCATTCCTTTCTCATGCTCGGCATAAATCAGGAAAAATCATTGCAAAAATTTCAAATGTGGAGACCTTTTTTCAAAAAAAAAAAAAAAAAAAAAATCATTAAGGAAAGAAATATAAATGTCACCGTTCCTTCTGATGATTTTAGCTGATAAGTTTTTTGTTTTTGTTTTTTACGTTATGTACTGGCAATTTTTGAGCGCATAGAAGCTACAAAACAACGTAATAGAGGATTCGATTTTATGTTTTTTTAATATTATCAAATCTGGAAATTCGGCAATGGAAGAGAAAATCGAAGCTGATATCTGTGATATACGCCGGGGGTATACGATTATTAAACGCTGGACAGACAGACAGACAGACAGGAGGTGAAATTTGATCATATAATTACAAAGCATTATGGGTAAATACCATGTGATGCCGTCGAATTACAAAAGACGCCAAGAAGTCAAACACAACAAAGAAGAAATCGCCAAGAAAAATGGCCTTTTTCTACAGCAATCGATACTTTTAATCAACTCCTCTACTCCTTGAAGGTAAAGAAATTTTACTCCTGAATAGTATTTTTAGCTAGAGATTGACATTCCCAAACCAGAAATTCCTCCATGGAAGAAGTTTTTAATGAAGTCGAGGTTACGATGGAAACGAGTGAGTGAAAAACCAATATTTCAACGTGAAATGAAGCTCTCAAAATCTCTCGGTTGTTGAGATTGCAATCAATTTTATTTCAAGGTCACTTAGATCTTTGTATTTCTCGTGGTTTAGAGGGATCTTTTAAAATGATCTTCGTTTATAACTAGATTCTTCGCGTGTCAGCACGACTTCGACGTTTGTTAATTTATAACTTCGCTAAGAGACAAAGGAAACTCTTATTATTTTAATCTCTCGTAACTTAAGGTTTCTCTTACTGTAATATATCTGTTCTCTTGGCATTAAAGTTTGAATTCTTCATTCTTTTCGCTCATAGAGCTTGCTTTTTACATTTTTTCTTGATAATTTCCAAATTCACTCGCTGGTTTCTCGTTCGAACTCGTGGTAAAGCATTATCTGTTCTCTAATGTGTTGTTACACCATTAACTTAACACGAAGTAAACCATTTACCATAAGTATTTTCTGAAGTATTCATTGATTAGTCGTGAGCTGTCATTGCTAACCACGTTGCATAAAGCGGGAAGGGTTTTATTGAGTTTTTCTTGCGAGTTCTTTTTTATGTGAATTTGCATTTTAAAACTTTTCTATGCGATTGTAAAATATTACTATTGTTTAAGATAGTTGTACTTTCTGTCCTTAATAGTTTTTTCTTTGTTTTTGAATGCCTTATTCATCTTCTATGTCGTTGTATTTTCCGATTACTGTTTCATTAAGGTTTCCTTTTGATTTTCTTTTCTTTTTTCTGAATTTACGAGAAAAATCTCCTACAACGTAAGACCTTGACAAAATTTTGTCGGATTTATGAAGATTAGCTTCGCCGTAATTCCATTCGAGGTCTCAGCTTTAAGAATTTAAATTTTTCCAGAGAAGAAGTGCTGCATAATTCTGCGTTATTCCCAACGTTTAGCGATAACGGTGTCGAGTTCTTTTTTCTTGTGTCAACACTGAAAAACCAAGCTGTTTTTACTCACAACAAACCACGGGCTCTTTGGAAACACAGGAATGTGTCAAAACGAGCCAAAAGTTTTCCTAGTTCAAGCAAGTCTTAGAATATTTGAAGTTTCTCGTAATAGTTTCTTGCTTATGTTGCTTGAAAACAGCAAAGAAAATTTTCCTAAATCAGTACATTTAATAAATTTCTCTTAAAAACAAGATTGAAGTGTCGTACAAACAACTCTTTAAGTAAGCAATTAGTGTTTTCATCATCATGATATTTTCCAAATAAACTTTTACGTTTGCCGGAATATTCTTAATAACAGTCGCTGTCAGAATAATTATGATTTGTTTTGATTGACTTTTTAATTTTTTTTGTACAAAGCTTTTTGAAATCACAGATATTTCTTTTTCGAATGTGTTTATATTGTACTTATCTCCCAGGCTTATCTAACAGTATCTTTGGCAAACACATTGGAAAGAGGTTTTCTAGTGTGTAAGCTCTAGAGTATGTAGTGAGATAGGGAATTCCTTTATCTCTTATCTTCTCCGTCCTTTTTCTACAGAATGAAAAGGAAGAGCTGAATTCGTGAAGTCAAAGAAATGGGACATTCAGCAAGTATCGCCAACAAGTACAAAACACCAGAGAGACCAGTGAGGGACGACGATGAAGCCAGCGAGAACGATTCCCTTGCTACAGTTTCCAGCTTCAGACCAACCTCACCATATGCTCACGCAGATGCTAGAGAGTTCAAGTTCGAACAACAAAGTGGTGGTGGTACTACAAGGTCTAGAAATAAATCAACGATGTCCAGTCATCAGGGCTCGTACCCTCAGATGAATGGAACTATTCCTAGGAGAACACTTGCTTCGCAGAGGAATATTACAGCATCATCAAGCACGTTAGGATCCCAGCCGAGATCAATGCGAGAAGTCAGGCATTTCCTGGTGAAGAATCCTGAACTTCTGACTGGAAAACAAGCAAAAGATATACAGAGACGAAGCTACAATGGGGATGTTTTTCCCCAGAAACAAATAAAAACGAAACAGGATTTATATCTCGGTTTATTTGACCCTCCGATGATCTACGGCAAAGGCGCGGAACCCGATAAACAGCTCAAGATGAATCAGAGGATGTATCTACAGTTAATATATCCTACAGTCTCTGGGAGGAGGTATTATTATCCTTCTGTAAGTCCTAATAGGCCTTTAGCAGGTGATGAGATGGTTGTCGTTCGAAGAGAAGATTTATCGAGCCAGGAAGATTACATGAAGAAGCCAATACGAGGAAGAACCCGGCCGCCATTAAAATCCATAGAACAACCAAGTGTGAGAAGTCCATCCAAACAGCAAATCTTACTGGAACCTTCTCAAAGTAGGTCAATGTCTCCGAGCAAATCTCCAAGAATTCCAAACGGGTATACTCTGCCTTCAAGCACTCCTATTCGTGAACTACAAGTGCCAAAAAGGAAAGGGAATAGCTATATTGATGTGAATCTTCCAAAACAGCCAACAAGTAGAACCGGGAAGCAAAGTCTAAGAGGACAGTCACGACCGTCAATGGAAGTAGAACGAAGATTTGAAACTCAAGTCAAACAAGGAAGAGAAAATTACAAACCAAAAAGGGAAAAAGAAGAAGTAGTTTTTAACTTCGATGTGGAAGAACTTGGTTTGAAGAAAAAATCCGAAGGCGCTTATCCTAAAAACAATAGAGACGATGCAGTAGTGCCTTTGTATTTCAGAAAATCACTTGCTTATAATCCGAAGTATTCCAATGGCGGGAATATCCTCTCGGATCCTCTTTAAAATGTAGTTTTTTTATATTTTATTTAGTATTTCAACTATATACTTATAATGAATTTAAATTTACAGGAAACAGAAAGAGAAAAAGATTGCACTGAATTAACTCAGTTTGACTTCTCGACATTTTATACCTCAGTACAGCTATAGTAGATTTGATAATTTTTGTCCATATTTTTAGTTTGGGCGGGGACCATTTTTGGAGTAATTTCTAAATAAATCCTTTGATTTTAGAATTGATTTCAATTACCATTTGTTTTTTACCTGAAATATTTATGAATAGTTACGCCAGTTTTGCAGAAAATTAAATTTCCAAGTAAAGAAAACTTTGAAGAAAAAAAAAAAGAATTAAAAAGTTTAGAATATTTGGTTGTCATAGTTGAATGGTTTACTATAATCATATCTATCTGGTGCTTATTATCAAAAATTAAAGTTAAGTGATGTCTCACTCTTTTTTACAGATTGTTCAGTCATATATTTTGCCCTTCGAGTATCTTTAAAGTTGTAAATGAAAAAGAAAATATATTACTGTCATTATCTTTTACGAAGCCTTGAATGATTTCAGTACGACACGGTACAACATTGCGCGCAATATTTCAGGTAATGTTGCTGATCGAAGTAGGATCGTTTTCTACTTGAGCGTCCAACAAATTGCGTCGTGTGACATGGCTCGTAACATCTATTGCCTGCCACATTGCGCGCAATGTTGCACCGTGTGTCCATAGTTTTACTGAGGTAAAATTCTCCGAAATGTTTCAAACTAACGCTATAGGAGAACAAGGATCTAGAATTGAACATTTTCAGTAGAAAGCATTGAAAGTTTATATCAATATATTTAAGTGTGTTTGAAACAAAGATAAATAAAATTATTGATTAACAATCAGTCGTTCGACTTTGAATTAGAAAAATATCTTTTACTCTTGGCTGAAGTCATTCTCATACTCCGGAATCAACATTTGAAAAAAATACGTCAGTTTCTTTCGGTTTAATAAAAAGTTATCTTCTCTTCCGCGCAGTCATAGCTTGTTTTCTTAGCTCACTCGACTTCTTTCTCTCTTTTGATTCCTGGAGTCGCCTATCACGCCTGTGATCATTAAGAATTTCGATACCGACCCAGTCTCGCAATTCTTAATCTTGTTTGTGTTTGATTGGACAAGAAGATGGGAAGCCATTTCAGTGCCGTGCAGCACAGTCCCTTATATTTTTTAGCATCAAAAATATTGTCTCAAGTTTTTTTCATGAAGATTAGGATTAATTTTGGAAAAATTGCAAAAGTCTGCTCACTGAGCAGGTAATATTTGCACAACGTTGAAGTAATTACTATAGCAAGAAAAAGTTTCCTTTTAAGGTTAGCTTCCGGGTTCACTTGTCATGCGCAGTACGACTACGAGGAGTCGATATAAATCATTGTTATTTTGTCACGAGTCAGTTAATCAAAGACCTCACAGAACAGAGCAGAACGAGAGGTAGGGTGTCTGAAATCCCTGTTATGATATGTTAGAAATATATCTTCGGAAGGAAAAGTTGATTCTATTTATAATGTTTTTGACTTTTGTTTCATTTTTCTTTTAGTGGCTTGAATTTTATTGTCTCAAAATGAACGGAAAACTGGCTGTCATTGTTTTTCTTTGTCTTGTAGTTTTAGGTAAGTGAGCCGGGGGAAAACGAGTTTATTTTATATTGTCCATGTCTTTTCTTTCTCTCTTTCGTTCCCTTTTTTATTCTTTGCTTCTCCTATTGATTCTTCCTTCTTTCTTCTTCCTATCGTCTTCTATTCAAAGCAAGCCATTTCATTAGCTAAATCTTTGCTGTTATCGTTATAAATTCCAGTGGTTTCCAAATCCACAAGCAAACACTCCACCAAAGAGAAGAAGAAGGAGCCAGTAGAAGATAACAAGAGAGTAGAAGGAGAAAAACCACAAGAGAAAGAAGACAAAGAAATCAACGACCGTGTTGAGGGTGGAGTAGGAACAGGTCAGACTAAACCTCTCCATGATGACGAACTTGAAGCTGACGCGGCTGCCAGCGATGAGCCAACTCCAACTAAATCTCCTACCGGAGCTAAACCAGGGGAGATCGAAGTTTAAAACCAATCCCGAGCCGGTCCTGACCCGGGTAAAGTGCAAGAGTGTGACTGAAGTAGATCAAGATAAGCGCAGCTACCTTGTACATCACTGAGCAGTTTTATTATATTAGTGAAACGTAAAATGTTTAGAGTGGAAATAAACTGAATTCAAACTTTAAAATCGCCTGTTTCATTGTGTTACTAGTTTTCAAAATATTATTTAAAAAATAAATATATATTTTACCACTTCTTCGCACGGCCAAACAGCTTTAAAAAACATGAGTTTCAAAAAATCTAGTAGAATTTTAGACTGATTATTACGAAGCCTCCTTATAATACGAAAAACTACCTGGGTATACATATGTACACATATGAAATTGGAAAAAAGGAGGAAAAGGCAAAACATGATAAAAAGATTATAAAGTTCTGAGAGCAAAATAAAGTCTTTGTTGGAAAAACGTTTGTTGAGACTAAAAATTTTCACCATATCCCCCATTTATGGGTTTCCTGTGGCAAGAGGAAACCTGTAACAGTCACCTCCTTTTAAAAATCCTGGATGGAAATTATTAAATTTGAGAGTTTCAAGTGAAACGAGGGAAAACTTATGCGGATATTTTTTTTATTCGTAGCAAATGGAGGGGGGAGGGGAGGGGGTTACTTTGTGTCAAAGTGAGGTGACTCGTCAGCCCCTCTGTGGATCCTCCCCTGTGGCCAAAACATCATTCATAATTAATAACAATCTCCTTACGACACTTGCTTGAATAAAGATGTTTTGTCGTTAATTTGTTACACAAATACCATATATGAATAAATCAGATCATAACGTGTTCAGTGACTTCTCTGGTAAAACGGTTGACCTGAATAGATAATCGACTCTTTGACCGTAAAATATATACGTGAAGGTCAAACAAACTTTGTTAACTCTTGCATGTAAAACAATTTAACGCTAAATACCTACAAAAAGTCAGAGTTAAAATAATAAAATGAATTCCAAGAAAACGTTGTTAAAACGTTTGGTTTTTGAGTAAATAGAGTGTGATGTCACGAGGATAATTATTTTGATTTCGACAATTTTCGATCTTTAATTTCGATAGAGCATCAAGAAAAAATAATACAGTCGAAAATCAATCACGAAAGTCATCACTTCGGTACTCTATTGTAAACAATTTTGAAATTTAAATTCTTTTCTATTTTTTGAAGCAGGTTTTTCCCCTCCCACTTTACTGACCCACCCCCTTTATACCTCCTCCTCTTAAATTAAGGAACTGAAAACTATATTCTTAAACAGGAATATCGAATAATCTAAAAAAAAGCGAAGCTTACATGTGATGCACTGAGCTTAGTGCTGATGAATTTTAAAGATTCCTACCGACCAGTCTCCCTTAACAAATATTCTCTCTGCAGTTTCCTGGTAGTAAAACACCCTAGAATAATAGATAAACTATAACGATTGACAACTTGAAACTTGTTATATCAGTTCCCATTCAGTCTAATAACATTCAAGATTCAAGTTTCAAACTTCAACTTTGTCTTAATATATATATTTTTTAATGTATGGTCCATAAAAATAACAGTTTTAAAAGCACGATTTCCAGTTTTCGAAGGAACGTTGTTTAAATTATTAAACTAAGCATTTTTTGACCTCTGAACTTTGACTTTGTCGTATAAAAACCTTGTAAAAAAAACTTCCCACCTTATTACTGAAAACAGTATCATATCGACACAACCAAGTGAGTAGTCGGCTGAGATCCTCCTTTTTAAATTTGAATATTTTCTTGCTTAATTTTTCGCCCATAATTATCATTCCAATTTAACGAGCTTTTCTGATTTTTTTTAAAGATCTAATCATGAAGTTTTTGATCCCTTTGGTCGTTTTTGCTGCTTTTCTCTGCTTTATCGAAGGTAATTAAAAATAAGTATTTTATTTCTCTACCGAGTTGTTTGAAAATGAAGATCTTAAATCCTTTTTTATCTGTGCCATTCTTCAGCCAAGCCTATCGAGGATGGACTACAACTTGTCGAAGGAGACATGTTACTCACAAAGGTGCAAAAAGAGATCTTTGAACAGCGTCAAAATGGTCGTGTGAGACGAGCTGCTTTGAAGGATAGATATCTTTGGCCCAATGGAGTCATTATCTACACTTTCGGCCCAAGTCTTGGTAAGTTAGGAAACATTTACGTACAGATTTTGCTGATATATGACGCTCAATCTGATTGGTCATTTTTGCTAATATATAATATGTTAGAAAAAAACCTACTAATGGTCTATCACCAATCGAGCCCTGTGATTGGCTGAGCTACTAGGGGTCTATTAGTGATAGACCTCTAGTAGCGAAAAGCGCCGGTTTTGAAAACCAAAAAAATATATATTTAAAGCAAAATCCAAAACTTTTTGCATCCTTTTATTAGACCGATTAGTAGGTTTTTACTAAAACAATTAGACCTCTCGCCCTCATGGCCTAGAGTCAATAGCCCATTCGGCCTTCAGCCTCATGGGCTATTGACTCGTAGACCATTCGGACTCGAGGACTAATTGTTAATTATCTGATTGGTCGTAATTCTCTTCGTGCAAGAGAATTTCATGGTTCTGATCTTAAGCTTCGCACGGTATCGCGATATCTTGACCAAAAGCCGGTAACCCCGATCGAGCAAAGTGGATGTCAAAGAAAAATATTTCTGATTCAAAAATTCGCGCTTTCTTGATGATATAATAAATCTTTTATTTCTGTCCTTGTACATACAGATCGCGCAGGACGAAACCTCGCACGGCAAGCCATGGACCACTGGAGAACCAATACATGTTTGAAATTTAGACAAAGAACCAATGAGAATGCTTACCTCGAATTCCAATATGACGGGTACGTAGTTGTCTACTTTCATTTCTGAGTGTAGAACTGTACACTTGTTGAGCTGAATGTTCTAAAAACTATATCATTTTGTTTGTAGTAAATGCAGAGCTCAGGTTGGCTACACCGGAAACCCTGGCCAGAAGGTTTCACTCGGAAGTGCAGCAAAGTAAGTTGGTTTGTTGGCGTCACATGCTATACAAACCCGCCTTATAATAATAATAATAATAATAATAATAATAATAATAATAATAATAATAATAATAATAATAATAATAATAATAATAATAATGATGATGATGATGATGATAATAATAATTATTATTATTATTATTAATATTATTATTATCCCACTTCTGCCACCATTTAGGGATTGCTTCAAGAGTTTATAGATTTACAGAGCAGATTTTGGGATAAAAAAATCACGTACGAGCGAGCGACAAGGTCATAATACGCACGGTATCTGCCGCTGCATTGAATAAAAACACAAAACGATAAAATGTTTTTCTTGTTTTTCTCCATAGCCCCTGCTCGCAAGGATCAGCCATCCATGAGTTGGGCCATACCATTGGATTCTTTCACGAACATTCTCGACCAGATCGCGATAACCATGTCCGAGTCAACTTCAACAACATCAGACGAGGTAAGAAAAAGCTTTATTTTGCTCACCAGTCCTGGTTTTAAAAATATCTGACTTTCCACATTGTAGGAGCCGAGAGAAATTTCAGGAAAGACGACGGATTCTTCGTAGATTCTCGTGGCCATGACTACGACTATGGCAGCATCATGCACTACTCTCGTTACCAAGGCAACAACAAAGCCAATGCGGTGGTCATGCAACCTATAAGACCAAATGTTGAAATTGGTCAGAGAAATGGTCTGAGTCGAGGCGACATTGCACAGACGAACGATATGTACCGATGTGACGGTAAAAAAAACCATAAAAACAATAGAAGAGTAATTAGAAGTTTTTATGTGTTTCTTCGAGAACATTTTTCTCGCAAAAAAAATTTTCGGCAGCCATGTTGTGTTGCCTGATTTCTACAAGGAAAGACTATCTGTGTCCTACTCTCCAAGATGGCAGGCTGCCTTGAAACACTATACACGAATATTAAAACTAGCTATCCGTGTACACACAGTGGTGGCGGAAGCTGAAAATTATGGGGGGAGGGGGCACTACAATTATAATTTTTTTTTACGAAATACAAAATACAAATGCCTTTAAAAATATTTATGATTTATAGTTTATTATTTATCCAAACCACAATTTTGTCAAAGATTGCATGGAAACCTTTACGATACTAATTATTAATGACATTCTTTTCTTTCTTCCTTTTTATTTCCTTTAAAATTACAGCCCAGGGAGACAGTCATCTAGAACCAACCGAAGATGACGACGAGGAAGATGATGGAGGCGGTACTGAGATATTTTATGCATTAATTATATCCATTTTGAAATCATTAGCAAATCCTGCAATCTGATTGGCTAAAAAGTGTGCGATTTAAGCATTAATCATATTCATTTTGAAATCATTAGCAAATCCTGCAATCTGATTGGCTACAAAGTGTGCGATTTAAGCATTAATTGCACTATTTTGAATCATTAATTGCATCATTTTGTCAAACAATCACTTTTGAAGCTACATATAACTGTTGAGTATTTGAAGATATTAAGTTTCAAAATGGAAATGATTAATAGGTAATAGAACTGAGTGTCTTGCAATTTTGGGCAGAAATCACACTCGTGATTAACAAATTGCACTCCCGCTGCGCGGTCGTGCAATTTTGTAATCACTTTTGTGATTTCAGCCCAAATTGCACTCAACTCAGTTCTATTACCATTATTAATCAGCTAAAAGCGACCGAAATCATATGGTTAGCTTGAAACTATGTTTCATTTCTGTTTAGGATGGTATTGACTTGTTTTTGCCCCTCGCGCCAAACTATTCCAGTATTTCAGTACTGAAAAAATACTGATTTTTTTATATTTTATTGTATTAACAGTCAAACCAACACCAAACCCTAATGGTCCAAAACCAGGCGAGGTAGAAGAATAAACTGACAGAAGTTCCATGAAGCAACTACATTCTCGTAGACGTTCACTGGATATTAATTAAAGATCGGTTATTATGTACTAGCGATATATATCAACGCTATGGTTGTATTGTAAAATGAGTATCATTCAACGTTGAAAATAACTATAATAAAGGCTGCATTTAAAAAAACACTTTGGGATCGATTTTTTTCGTGAACGTTAACATGAAAGTTGAGGGAATTAATAATAAGTGACAAATAAATAGCTCTTATTAACCGAGTTCGAGGTCCGTACCGTAAGTTATGCGGGACCGAGTTTTTTCCACTGCCTTATGGCCAAAGCGCGCCGGAGTAGCGCGCGGGCCATAAAAAAGTGGGGGAAACGAGGATCCATAACTTACGGTACGGACCGAGCAAACGAGGTTAATAAGATATTTATTATATGGCAAGGCTAGGAGAGACAATTTTGATTTTCGGTCCGCACCGTAAGTTATTGACCGCAAATTGACCAATCATAGCGCGTGAAATTACCTTGTTATATAATAAATAATAGTATGCAAATACTATGAATAAACGAATCAAGACGATATCAACGAAACATAAACGCGTATGAGTCACCACGGTACGAGCCAAAAATGATCTTCAAGAATAAACTTTTTAAAACAAAGGAGTGAAAAAAAGTTCCTGTAAACCATGCAGGGCAGTGTTACACTATGCTCTCTGCGCTTCCTATAAACTAGAACGGACATGTCCTAGGTGAGAACTAGACTCTACTTGTAATAAGTCACATAAATCTTTTAACCTTGAAAAAATTTGAAGCAAATGTGAAATTTAAATGGGCGTAACAAGGATTTCTTTTCTTATGCTGAATTGTCCTTGCATTTTCAATTTTCTATATTTTCTTGCATAAGCGAAGAAAATCCCGCCAAAAACATAAGGTGACTGTTTGCGCATGCGTCGTCAGAATGAATAAACTATGAAGATTACTTATGAATTTCTTTGCTAAATGTATTCAAAGAACACCGAAAAGATAATCTCTCTAAATTACTACAAATGTATTAAAAGTACAGGCGGTTTTTTTGATGAAGTTTCGCTCGTCGTTTAACACTGAGGTCAGTCGATTCCTCGTTGTTTTGTAAGCACAACGCCATAACATTGTTAGAATCCCACCCGTAACCCAACACGAAGCTTTAAACTTTAAAAAATCATTTTTTTATTAGCAAAATGACTCTCAGGATCGAAGAAAGGACTGAAATTTAAAACTAGAAACTTAAAGAATAGTACACTTAAATGGCTTCCGCTCTGAACCAATCAAAAGGCAAGAAAACGAAAAGCAACTAATCACCGCGTTTGAATATGAAAGCCATTTTGATGCTTTTATTTCCAGCTCAAACCATTTCCCCCCAGATAAATGGGTTGTTGTTTGCAAAAACCACGAGATTTTGAGCTGGTAGTTTGGTAAATAAAACTGACCCACGTTTGGTAGAACCACGTCTAAAATAACAATTAAACATGTACAGCCTTTAACCTTAAGACAAACAAAACAACAAAAAACAAAGATTGTAAAAGTTAAATCAATACTTTAACCTAATAGCCTTGCTTCAATACCTTTGTCTGTTACCTTTGACCAATGCTGTTTGTAATGACGTAATGCGCTATTAATAGTTGATGTAAAGCGGTTCACGTGTACAGCGATCATAACCATAAGAACATGATTGGGTAGGCAGGTTTATTCATTTAGAGTCACTGATCAACAGCAGACTGGTAAGTGCTATCTTTTACCTCAAATGTTTTCGTTTTAAATTCTTTTTAAGGTGTCTCTCTCCAGCTTTCTCATAGCCTCGATATAGCCACACCATACTTTTTTGATTGGCTTTTTAACAAACTTTCCGTAGTTGGATTGATTTTGAATTCACTGTCATGCACAGGACAAAATCTTTTCAATGACAAAACGACGTCTATAAGCAGGGCAGTTAAATCAATCAAGACATCGACTTGCCCCAGTCAATGCAATAACAGTTAAATAGGGTGAATTAAGATATTGCAAAAGTGAACAGCTACTAAAATTTCTAAAATTTATAATTACAACAATCACGCAATGGGCTCTTCCGTGGAGTTCGCTCCACGCACGCTAAAATAATATAATATCTCAACTCATTAACGGGAAATGACATTTTTATGACAGTTCCATCAGTGCGACATGATCAAAGAGGTAGTTCTAGTCACTGTCTGCGTTCTTATTTCCGCATCAAATGGTAAGTCGCAAATCAGTGTTGCTATGATGAATTATGCTGCATGTTCTCATTTCATTTTCCAAGCAGTTTAAAGTGCACATAACCTTTTTTCAATACCTTCAGTACCAATTCTACATGAAGTAATAAGTCAATGCAATAATGTTATATGTAAACCACGAGTAAAATAATTAAGGATATGCTCAGTTATGATAAATACTTTTTGTGTGAACCAGATCAATTTTGTATATTTAATGAAGCCTTACTAGACGTCACAGTCATTAACATATTGGAAGTATAAACCTACATATCTTAAAGACGCATCACTCAAATCAAAAAATATTTTACCACTCAACTATTTACTTCATGAAGAATCAGTATTGATGGCATTTAAAAAAGGTTAATATATGTGCACTTTAACAAATATAACATATACCTATATACAGCTATTAAAAAAATCGTTGAACACTGAATACTGCATACTGTGGGTCTCATGGATTTGAAACAAAAAGTAAATATACAGCGATTTGCTGGTATGTTGTTTCGGATGGAATGCACTAAAAATATGATAACTAATTATTATTCATTTTACTTTAGACAATATTACATGACCCAAAATGCATTTCGGTCTTGGAATGTGGTATTCACTATTCAGTATGCAGTATTCAACGTTTCTTAAAATAGCTGTATATAATAATCCGGCAGGTACTTTCGAATTCCTGTATTTGTGCTAACGATTCAAATGTTAATTCACCGAATTCATATTTTTATAAAAAGGTGACACAAATGAAGAGAAGCACCTCGTCCGTCGTGCTGCCTTGAAAGCTCGTTGGACCTGGCCTAACGGTATTGTTTACTACAAGTTTAGCAGGAACCTTGGTGAGTTGACAGTATATTCTTTTCATTATCAATAACCTATTCCTTCCAGCTGATCTGAGAAAAAATATTAGCCAATCAGAATCGAGAAAATTTTCAAAACTGATCGGTCATCTTTACTTTTGACAAACCTGTTAAAGGTATTTTTACAGTAGTTATAGGCCTCGATTGACTTCGTAATCTCATTTGATTGAACACCAAACTAGGTCGTGGCTCAGACCAGGACCACTTGAAATGGCGGTCCCGTCAATCAGAGACGTTAGAAATGAGCCATGAGTTTATACGAGGTGCGGCTATCACGCGTCAGCCTCTCTGAATAAAGTTGATTTGCAATTGTTTATGGTCATATATGACGTTATCTCATACTTCTATGAAAATATTTCCCCTGCATCTGTATGGGTAACATTGTTGCCAAGAAATGGGGGGTTCCGGAACCCCAGGAACCCTCCCTGCGCACGCCCCTGCACGTAGATCATCTTGTTTCTCTGATAGTCCTTATATTCGTATAACGCAAATCGCGCGCGCTTATAGTCTTTGAATAATTTGAATCATTGTAATACCTACTTTTCGCCCTGAACATGCACTAGAAGTGCGAAAGCTCGGTAAATTATTAAAAAATCGCTGAAGAAACAAACGTGACTGCTATATCCATGTTGTTGCACTACCTTTTTCTTGAAGCGAACTTTGATTAACATTTATTAAAAGTATCAATCTGCTTATTTTTCTAGATGAGAATGGGAAGAATCGATTGAACCAGGCAATGGCAAGGATTGAAAGTAAGACATGCATTCGATTCAGAAGACGAAGCAATTATGAGCCCAACTACATCTTGATGCAGTACGACTTCAAGAAAGGGTAAAAACTTCAAACAGTACCACAACATAAACTAGTAAACTAAAACTAGTCTACTCACGATAGAGTCCGTTCTTTTTTTGTTCCATTCTAGAGGGTGCAGAGCAAATGTTGGGTTTGTTGGTGGACAACAAAATGTTTTTATCGCTAATCCAGAAGTTTACAGGACAACAGGGTAAACAAGTCCACGATGCTTTCTTTTCTTTCTTGATTTTCTTGGGAGGGAGACATCTTACCATTCAACTTGAAGTTAACTAGAATAGCTATACCTGCGTAACATGCTACTTCGTCTGCAAAGGTCTAATGAGAACAATAAACATTTCTTTCTTTTTTTTTTTTTTTCTTTTCTTTCTTTTCTTTCTTTTCTTTCTTTTCTTTCTTTCTTTTTATTTCCTTCCTTCCCTCCTTTCCTTCGCTTTTTATTGTTTTCAATGGACATATCAAAACTAAAAACGTCATTCACTTTACATAACCAACAGATAGTCACTTCATTCTATATTCTCTCTTTCAGTTACTGCGGTGTTCCATCAATCGTCCATGAACTCGGCCACGCCCTTGGTTTCTTCCATGAACAATCCCGCCCTGATCGGAACCATTATGTTAGAATAAACTTACACAACCTCGCACCTAAATTCAAATGTAAGTCGTCTACCAACAACGTAGTTTTTACCTATATTTCTCCTGTACTGGGCTTCCTGTGCCTATACTGGGTTTCCTGTGAGCGTTGAGTAACCGAACGGGACTAGTCTTCCAGCCATCTCAAATCGCCGCAGGAAACCCATCTCGAACGAAATAGAAAGAAAGAAACCCAAGCGAGTAGCAAGCGGAGGAGGCGAAGGAGGCTACAACGTAGTGTGGTCAGCAGTTTCTCATCCCTCTCTTCTGACCATGAAGAACGCAGACTCTTGAAACGAGTTCTACTACGCATGCGCATGTTTGAAATGATATTTGCCGCTTCTGAAGTAGAATATAGGCACAAATGAAGGATAGTATATGCAGCCAATATATACTAATAATTTTTTAATTCAATAATTGTCAAGGGGCAGTTGGAAACTTTAATAAGACCGACAGGAGATGGGTGGATGACCGCGGTATCGGGTACGACTATGGTTCCTTGATGCATTACGGCAAGTACGCCTTTGCTAGCCCTGGCAAAGTTGTGGTACAGCCACTGGATCCTAAAGCACACATTGGACAGCGAGTAGGACTCAGCGAAAAGGACATCACACAGCTGAAAACCATGTACAACTGCCGTTAATATTGAACCAATTCAACTAACTCAGTTATAGAGTAGTTTTACTCAACCCGAAAAACAACATTACATGTTAATAGACCCCTTGCAGCACGTCGGAATGCAGCTCAATTTGGAGGGCAAAACAATAGGTTCAAATTCTATGGAGATTGAAATTCTTTTGTTCTTTCCTCCAAATTGAGCTGCTTTGACGTCACTTGAAAAGGGTCTATATGTAATATTTCAAATACTAAGAAAAGAAAAGGAAAAAAAAAACTTCCTACGATATCATCCGTAATAGTCAAACAGACAGAATGGGTGTATATTAACCTTTATTTGTCTACGAACTATTTTACGGGTTAATTAAAACCACTCTATACAATCAGTGTTGGCAAGAGAGTATGAAGTAAGAGAGCACATCTCCGTGCCCTATGATAATTATTTGAAAATCTATTTTTAGCTCCGCGCGCAGCCTGAAATATTTTATCATGGGATTCCTGATTCAGTTCAGGCTGCGCGTGGAGCTAAAAATAGATTTTCAGATAATTTTCATGAGGATAGACCTATGTATGGGAGATGTGCTCTCTTACTTTACTTCATACTCTCTTGGTGTTGGAATATTGTTTTCTGCATGCAGCATAAAAGTTGTTTCAAAAATCCTGAAAAAAATTAAATCTGAGGCTTACTCAGTTAATATCGACTTATTTCTTTTATTTATTATGGGTCAAACACTGGCTTTCTCGAGGCTGTAGTTGTAGTTGAAGGTTGTAGTAATATCGTTTTTCTTTACTTACCTTTCCCCTAAAAAACGTTAATATTTACACCTAAAGCCCCTTTATCAATTTTCTGTCTCAACCACGTCCTCTCTTGGTAGAAATCAGACACTCATGATTGGCCAACTCAAGTTTGACGTCATATAAAGGGCTACCCTTTCAACCAATCAAACTCGTTCGGGAACCGCACCCAGTCCTCTCGATTTACGTCAAGCGTGCTCTACTTATAGGGATAAAGTCAAAATAATTGTCATCTTACGGTACCCGATTCAGGGGGAGGGGTGGGGTTACCCGGTACCCACCACCCCTGGAAGTGAAATCCTGGATTTTGTACACAAATATCTCCAAAACTAAAAGTCAAATCGTAGAAGTGAATGTACTGTCTGTTTGCATGTATGCAAAACATTGTATTTGTGGATAGAAATAGTCACTTGAGAAACCCAGTATCGGGCATTTCAACAGGTCTCTGAGGGGAGGGGGTATTTACCAGTACCCACAACCTCAATCAATACAAATCGGGTCCCTATTTTGGACAACTGTTTTGACCTTGTTCCTTGCAGTAAACGGGTTGGGGTGGGGTTTTTAAGGCAGACTAGAATCAACAAGTGGTAAGATAAAAATGACAAAGCAAATTTTTAATCAACTTTTATTAAATCAACAATTTTATTAAATCAACAATTATTAAAGTAAACTTTACAAACTTTTCAAGGACTTACTACCTTAAATTAAGGAGCTCCTGTTATCATAGTAAAGAGTCATTCTGTGCATATATATATTGTTTCACACATTATCAAAGTATACAAAATTCTTATGGATGCATTTGATGGATCAAAGTTTCCCAGGCATGCGCAGTAGACTGACTTCAGAACTGGCAATAGTCTCAAATCTTGAGGCGAGATAAATCGTCCAAACTAAAATTCAGAAAAGAATAAAAGAACAGAAAAGAAAAAAGAAAGCTTAGTAATTGAAATACAAAAATGCACCAAGAATACAAAAAACAACAACGTATACTCCACTTTGTAGCAAAAGCATCTTCTTCAGAGATTGCACTGATCAGATTGCAACGGTCGCAAAGGAAAATGGACTGCAGAAAACACTGAACAAAAACGAAAAAAGAACACGTTAAAATCATGTAAGACTTTTAGCATGAATGCTGCAAGAAAATAAATCATTAGTCGGTGGAAATTGGCTGGCAGCTCTGAAGACACCTAAAAGTTTTCTGGAAAAAAAAAAGAAAGAGAAATGTTAGTGAATGAAATCGTAGCGATTTAGTCTACACTGCTCGACTAGAAGCTCAAGATACCTTGTGAAACAAGTACAGCAGCAGTGTAAACTAATTTTCTTTTAAATTTTTATATATATTTTAATAATATCTAAGGGCGGCTGGAAATCAGAAAATATGGTTAGTATGGCTGCAAAGAAAATGTTCGTTAGCATTTTCCCAAAGGATGGCATATTCCAGAGACTTAACAGAACTAAGCGAGCTGTGTCACCAGCTCTTTACAAGTAGGGAATGGCATTCCCTACCCAATACTTACTCCAGTCAGCTCTGGAATATACCAAGGGGAGGATATTCCATCAAAATCAATAAAAGTAAGCGAACTTAGTGTATAACCAGTTCTTTAGGTAAAAACATATAACCGTACTTAGATCCATCGACGATGGAATATCCCTGGACCCAAAACCTTCAAAGCACAAACCCAGGAAATGGTAACTCGGAGAAAGATCTAAAACTTAAATAAGTAGACAAAAAACAAACGTGTATTAGGATGCAGTATAATTAATTATTATAAATATTTCTTTATTTCATTTTGATGATTAAGTTATTACAATATCAGTACAGTCGTGTTTCAAGTAGTGTTTACATCATATTTCAAAGATGGACATTTCACGACCATTCACACAGTCATTAAAATAATAATTCTTCCCCTTTATTTAATCTTATTCGGTTATCCTAGAGATAAGAAATGTGTCGCAAGTATTTAAAAAAAGCTACAAGGTAATTAATCTATGAGCCTAAGTTTGCAAGTATATAGAAACCTAATAATGAGGCCAAAACTGATCAAACATGTGTTCGAAACAAATTAAAGTCTTGAAATTCCGCTTTAAATCTTATTCCAAGAGATAAGAAATGTGTCGCAAATATTAAAAAACCTACAAGTTAATCTATGAGCCTAAGTTTGTAAGTATAGAAATGTAATAATCGGGTCAAAATCAAACCTTATTCCGAAACATTTTATGAGAAGACACCGGATTAATGATACTAGAGCATAATTATTTTGCGCACTTTTTAACGAAAAAGTGCGCGGTTTTTAACTAGGTTATTATTCAACGTTTTGATTCATAAATTTGATATGAATCAAAATATTGATATAATGTTGACAATTCAACTGCAGCAACTGCGCAATTGACATTTATTTAAAAATGCAGAAAAAATTGTAATAGCAGCGCAAAGACGCACTGAGAGGAGGATAGGGACAGTAAAACTCCTGTTCCATCCCCCACCTCGATCCACCTTTGCGCATACTATGTATGTTAATCTAGGTCCTAAAAGCTACCATTGAATATAGAAAACTATCGTGGACGCGAAGTCTTGCTGCAACCAAGTTTGGTTGTTCTTGGACGACTGCAAAGCAAGGTTTTTAAATGCCATGGAGGTAAGGGGCTAATAGAAAACATCAATATGAATGATATATTGATGATTTCCATCGATAGTTTCACTCTCACGGCATTTAGCGTTAGTATGGAGAACCGTCATTGAGATCTCACACGTGTAGCCCGGGTTTGTAGGAAGAAAAATATCAGCCAAACTGAATGAATGAGAAATATGGGAAACGTGAATTGCATTTTCAAATCTGTTGAAATGATGTTTTGAAATAACAAACCCCGACTGTGAGACCGAGCAGTGTGGCCAGAATCTAACCGGGAATCGAAGCTAACTTGTAGGCGCAGTATGTATGGATACCGAAAATAACTACAACTGACCACAACTGCACAATACAATGACAGAACCCCAGCTACTTTAAATCAAGGACCACAACACACGTTTATACTCTACAAGAGTTGTAGTTGAAGACGTCGTTCCAGATATCCACCACTGCAGGTTTCCTCGTTGCCAGCTTGTAGTCCTAATGAAACGCTAACCTAATTGGTCTATTTGACCCTGGCCGATTGACCAGTCAAAAAACACTAAAAAACCCACCTAATTTTAGTAAGAATGGTAGCTTCTCTAATGCATTTTTCCCTGGACTCCATACTTGTTATTTCTGGAGCCCTCTTAATTCTAATCCTAACCTAAGGCGACAGCTTTTGGTTTCATGACTCGTACAAACGCCAAAAGAAAGTGAATATTTCATTCAATAAATGCTGTTTTCTGAAGTCGCAAACCAAAAACTGACATGCAAACATATGTTCTATGTTTAAGTTCCATATTTGATTTAGGAACAGTTTCCCCCGATAGACACAAGACCTCTCAAACAAGCAGAAAGCAAATTCCCCCGCAAACCAAAACTTAAAATTGTTAGTAAAATTTTGAAAAAAAAATTGGAATAATTTTGGAGCTCGTTTGAGATTCTTTGTGTAGTAAAACAAGAAAAATCAATACTTAAAGTCGTCTTCTCTTGATGGGGCTAATGTCGTCTGTATGGAGAGAAATATAAAAGTATTGTCAGGAATGAACAATGATTAACTAAATACTATATACCTTAATTTTTATCTTAATTATATTGCTACATCGTATATGAATATGTGTGCATGTGAAGAACGACAATTTTGGTGAATGAAAGCTTAACTTTCGAAAATAAATATTCGTTGATAAATTCAGTAGTATTTTACAGGAAGCGAGGCAACATTGAGAAAGAAAATAACCTGGTATAATTCTGCTTTTATCATGAGAAAATAATGTTGACGAATACATAGAATTTTTTGTTTTTTGAAGCGCAAAGCTTCCAACTTGTTCTCTGCTACATGTGCCGCCACAAAACTGGTTTACATTCGCAAAACTATATAAAAATAATTTGTAGCTTCATCTAAAACAATATAAAATACTTTCAGCATGAAAATAGAAAGTTTCTCCACTTCGAAAAGTTGTGTCCAAAATATCTTCGTTCTTTAAGGGACAAAAAAATTGAAACACTTCAAGCTGAATTTTGGTCAATGAAAATTAGCTTCTAAAGCTCTCTACGACTAGAAGTTAAGTTTTTAGAAATTTTTGTACATCGTGAACTAAAATTCTTCCTTCGTTTCTTTACTGAGCTTTG
Source organism: Anthopleura sola (assembly GCA_023349425.1). Lineage (NCBI taxonomy): Eukaryota > Metazoa > Cnidaria > Anthozoa > Actiniaria > Actiniidae > Anthopleura > Anthopleura sola. Next base: position 7,731,250 of record JALHLI010000005.1, read on the forward strand.
GTCAATGAAAATTAGCTTTTAAAGCTCTCTAGGCCTCTTTACGACTAGAAGTTAAGTTTTTAGATATTTTTGTACATCGTGAACTAAAATTCTTCCTTCGTTTCTTTACTGAGCTTTGGTCAATGAAAATTAGCTTCTAAAGCTCTCTAGGCCTCTTTACGACTAGAAGTTAAGTTTTTAGATATTTTTGTACATCGTGAACTAAAATTCTTCCTTCGTTTCTTTACTGAGAAGCCTTGGTCAATGAAAATTAGCTTTTAAAGCTCTCTGCAACTAGTAGCTGTTTCATTTTACATATTTTTGTACATTGTAAAGTATAGTAAATCTTATAAAGAACAGGAAAAGAAAAAGATAGACACTTACCGAATGCTGTTGTCTCTGGCTGCAAGCGAAGCCATCTGACCAAAAAACGTGTTCTGCAATATGAACAGAAGTTTTGGTCAATGAAAAATAGCTTTAAAAATCTTTCTGCTACTAACAATTTGTCTTTTATACATCTTCGTACATTCTAAATGCCTAAATAACGGTAAACGACGAAAGAAAAATATTTAAAAAAAAACACTTACCAAATATAGTTTTCTCTGATGTCCGTGCCAACCAATCTGAGCAAAAACAACGTGTTCCTGGGTTATATACTCAGCCTGATGATCATGTGACATTAACCCGTCAATTACCTGTTTTCATCCAATAGGAACTGAAACCTTTGGGAAGGCTTTTCTGTGATTGGTCAAGATTAATGAGGCGCGAAAATTTACGGATGCAAACACATTCTTCGTGCGCGCAAGGTGCGCGCGGTTATTTGTGAAGTTGTAAAGAATTTGAAGTATTTATTTCCACGCTGGAACTGATAAAGCTGTCAAATTCGTCGTAATTTTCTGGGTTAAATGTGCATTAAGAAATATTTTGATGGTTTGCCTTATATTCATTTTTACTTAAGACATCTCAGCAATAACATGCAATCAAAAACACAAGTTTCTAATTCCCTATTGCTCAGGTTTATCTAGCTTTGATTTTTTTCTAGAATTTAATTCAGCACATTAAACAAACGAATTTGGAAAACTATCTAAGGCTGTCTGGAACTGTGTATTCTTTACATTACCATTCGTATTTTGAAATATTTTGAACTAAAACTTTTCTAAAACTTGGTGAGAATATTGGGTGCCCTGTGGTGGAAGGATGAGGGAGTCTGGGTCTAGATCGAAAGAGCGCGTTGATTTTAATTTTTTCAAGAATCAAAACAAAAATGGCTGCCGAGAAAGAACCCAGTTATATGATAGTAAATAAACAGCTACAAGACCTTGTACGAATACAGGACAGCATTCTGGCTAAATCTATAGCTATGGTGAGACAATCGTACAAACACTTTTGAATTTAATTACAAATTTCCTTGAAAATTTTTCTACCAAAATTATCGATTCGAAACCTCATGTCAACTATTCCAAAATTCTACTCAAGTATGATTCTATTTTGTATGATTTTTACAGTAATCGTACAATGATAATTGCTTATAAGTTTAGCTTTGATATTTCTTTGTGTGTGGTTGCAGAATGATTCCCGAAAACAAAACGTTGTTCCACTTGAAGAGTATGAAAAAGTTGTGAGACAACTTGAGGTTAGTTCAAAGATGTTTTTCTCTATTAACTTTCAGTTAGTTATCTTTAAAACATTTATATCCTCTTTCAGCTAATAATTATGGTTTCGTAATAACATTGGTTTCAAATTTTAGGACGAACAGCTTGAACACATTAAGACCAAAGCAAAGCTGGCAAGTGAGAGTGAGAAGTTAGAGTTTGCTCTTGGTGAAATTGAAATCCTTACCAAGCAGTTAAACAGAGAAAAGATGACATTTGAAAAATCGTGAGTAGTGATGGAGTAGTATTTTTGACAAAAGAGTAGCTATTGTATGACTGTGAAATGCACACTGACTGACATGGTATGCAATAGGACATTGGTGTCAGAATCCCTTGCACACTTTATTTTGTTCAGTTCTGGTAGTGGGCAAATGACGCTATCATGCAAATGTCTTATCTGTTGAATCCATCACATTACACAAGGTAGTTGCATTGTGATCTAGCTTGGGTACAGATATCTTTTGCTCACCATGCCTTACAGGGTGTTGTTTGTACCCAAGCTAGACCACAATACAACAATAAGCATTCTGGTAGTGGTCAAATGACGCCATCATGCAATGTCTTATCTGTTGAATCCATCACATTACACAAGGTAGTTGCATTGTGATCTAGCTTGGGTACAAACATCTTGTTCACCATGCCTTATAGGGTGTTGTTTGTACCCAAGCTAGACCACAATGCATGCCTGTAAAATCAGCTGTTCTGTACATGTAGGGGAGGGAGATGTTATTTGATTATTTTAATTGATATTAATACTGTTTCTCTTCAGGTTTGGAAATTTAAAACATATTGCTAATGAAGAATCGCAAGCAAAGAATGAACTGTTGAACAAATGCGGAGGTAAAGTATTAGAAATCATGTCAAGAAATGAGTAGACTTCAAGTCACTCCTCATTCATGCTAGAAAGAAATCAGTGTGAGTTAAGGGTTCTTACTGTTGTTAATTTTATTTGGTGGAGTAAGATGGGCTAAACTGCCAAAGAACAGCTCCCTCCCCAAATATTTGCAGCCTTGGCCCTCGTAGATCTTTTCTGATAGCAAACATGGTGCATTGTGGTCCAGCTATGGTACCAGATCTTTTATTCATCATACCTTATATGGTGTTTTTGTACCGACGCTAGACCATAATTTATCAAACTCATAAAAGGCCTATGGAATGTCCAATTGTAAAAATGAATAATTATTAATTATATTTTAATATTTTTCCTTCAGAGATGGAAATGATTTGTAGCAAACAAGATGATGTTCTAAGCTCTAAAGATGCACAAATCAAGGACCTCAAACAAAGACTAGCTAAACAAAAACAAAACCACAAACAAAGAATGTCTGAATTAGAGATTCAACGTCAACAAGAAAGATACATAGTCATGAATACACAGCAACCAAAAGACAGCACTAATAAAACTAGACAAAGAAGAGTTACATTCAGATAGTTAAAGTGCTTACCAATAAACACAAGGAATCATACAATTTGCTGTCGCAACAAAATGAGGTGTTGGTGGACATCAATCAAAATGTTTTCATGTCAAATTCAAGGGCATGTGCATATGGAATATCATGGAAACACTTTGATTAACATCCACCATAACCTACTTTGGAGCAACAATGATTCTAGTGACCCATTCATGTGACCCATTAGCAGCATATGCCACCCATATGCATGCTATAAAAGTACTTTAAAGGTGCAGATACACTGTGCAACATTGCACATCATGTTGCTAAAAATGTCATACAATGCAATTTGTTGCATGCAATGTTGCACCATGTGTCTGTGCCTCAACAAAAATATTAATAATTTATTATAAAAATACAAATATAGAAGTTGAAGATAAACATTTTGTCTTCTTGTGCTTCAATTTTTTTATTCATTCATTATTCGTGCACCTAATATAAGATATTTTGAACACTAAAAGACAAAGCTCCTATTTCTACTTGGAACCTGACAGCATCATAATGTCAATAAAACAATAAATATAATGCTATTAATTTGCATTTTATATCTTGATATTATACCTTTCACCAAACCTAATGCAATGGGTAGATAGGTAAGCTCAAAAGCTTTTTACATCTTTAAATAATCCTTTAACATAAAATATTTTTTATCATTATACTAATAAAATAAAACAGATACAATTATTTTGTGGATCTAATTTTAATATATGACTTACTAGGTGGAAAGTGCAAATATTTTACACTGTCTCATAAATTACGTTGTGCAAAAATAATTAAAAAGTATTCAGAACTTGGCCAATATGTGTTTGAAATCTATTAACTTGGCTGTTATATCACAGCATGTGACAATCACACAGAACATGGATTTTTGCGGAGGAAAGAAAACCAGAGGACCGGGAGAAAATCCCCCAAAGCACAGGAGAGAACCAACAAGCAACTCTACTCACATGCGACACAGAGCCAAGTGGGACTCAACCTAGGTCACATTGGTGAGAGGCGAGCGATCAAACCCTATGCCACCCATGCTTCTGTAAATCTATTAATATTTGACATATTTCTTGTGCATCTAAATTTGAACATCCTCTACTCACATGACACAAGATGCCTAGCGCACTATCCTGCTACCCTACCCTTCGGCTCCAGTTCTTTGATCATATATGCAGGCTCTCCTACCCAAAATGAAGAATTCTAGTGCAACCTTTATGAAGTTGACTTTCATGGGTAAGACAAGTCAATACCGTTAATATTTTTAGTAAAAGTATTAGTTTTTCTTTTTCTTTTGGGTTAAATTGATAAAAGTACCAGTGAACAACCTTGTTAAGCCAAAGATAAAAAACAAAAATATAATAAAAGTCATCATAATGACAAAGTGACTAATGCTTGTGCCTATCTCAAGCCAACTGCCATAATCCTTGACAAAGTAAAAGAAGTGCAATCCCATAATGTCTGTCAGCACCAGCACAACAAGAAACAAACTATGAACAGGAACTTGCAAGATAATGTGAACGGCATCAAAAGCAGACGTGACAATCACAAATGGAATGAACACTTTGCAGAGGAGTAAAGAACCCATTAGGAATGGTGAAAACAAAGTAAGGAAGCAGTATACTGATGAGGGGTCGAAACTGTTAATACTTGCTATGTTACCAGTGCCAAAGAAGGCTGTGATGATGAAGAATATGAAGAAGTAAGAACAGCGCAAGTCTTCAAGTGTCAGGGGTCTGATTAAAGGCCCATCCAGTATATTCCATGTAGGGTTTGGTTCAGCATTATGGTCCGAACCAATTTGGATCTCCAACAAGCTTTTCAAAGTTCCTCCAGAAAGCTTATGCTCACACACCAACCATGATGACATAAGTAGAGATAATGTTAACAGGAATAATCCTTCATAAGCTGTGCTCATTAGAAGATAAGATGATGTCAAACCCAGGACTATACTTGTCATGCGAATGACCAAATTCTTTGAGCTGAACAGGGGGGCCACAAATGAAGAAAACAAAATTGTCCAGCTTGACACTTGATTCAGGAGGGGTAAACCTTTCTTCTGTTTGAGGCTAGATGACGTTGTGTTAACATTATAAATTGCAAACACTATGGCTACAAACTGATATAACAAGACACTGCTACTTTTTTGCAATTCTTGACGGAATTCCTCTGAAATTCTTGAACAGAGCAACAAAATCCCAAGGAAAACAATAACTGTAAGAAAACCAGCTAAGGTTACAAGAGAGTAGTTCGCATCTCGGCCTACTACAGGCATCATTGGAAACACAGCCAGTGATCCTGTTGTCAGCATCCAGGCAAGTGCCGTGGCAGGGCACAGTGATAATAATTTTGTTGAGAAAATCCAAAGGGAAAAGCAAAGTAGACCAAAACATAAGATTTCTCTTTGGAAAAAACTTAGAACCAAAATTTCGACTGATATTAGACCTAATATCAGAGTAAAGGACAGCTTTTTTGTCAGCTTATTTCTAGAGATGTAGTTGAAAATGGACTTTATGATATGAAGTTTCTTGAATATATAGTTCCAAAACATGATAGGGAGAACACAATAGACATAATACATGAATGGAGCTGATTGGTAGACTAAGATAACAGCTCCAGCGAGTCCCAGACTAATGAAAAATGTGTTTACATTTTTGTCTTGAAGTAATGGTTTGATTGGAGAGATGCTGGACTTGGCTGTTTGTTGCAAGATATCGGTGTGTGTCAGGGTGATCCAGAGTACAATGGACATGATCCACCCAAGAAAACCAAGTGTGACAACAGTGTTGAGGAATACACGGTCATAATTCTGGTAATAATTCAATCCTTTTAGTGATAAGTTGATCAACTCTTTGCTGAGCCTTGAAGCTTTCTCGTACTTCTCTGAGTGGAGTAGTTCTTTTATGTCCCGTACCATACCAACTTGCTTTGAACCTGAGAAACATTACAATCTGTTATTACTACAAATTTCACCAAAGTGTGGTACCTGCTAAAAATATCGTCTGAGTACTTGTGTGCCAGACGTGTGTGACTCCGCATAACACATCGACGTTTTGGTCTACATTCCTTTCTCCATGGGTCAGCATCCTTTTGATAATTTTCTTCTCTACAACTCATAAAAAGTTGCACACGTCTGGCACAGAAATATCTGAAGATTTTTTTATAGTGTACCACACGATAAAAGATAGGAAAAAGAGATAAAAGGGAAGAGAAAAATTAGAATACTGTATGTAAACTAGTGGGTTATAAGTTACATATCATATTGAGTATAATTAGTATAAAATGCATTATTCTCACCTGGAAGAAATTTAAAAGGTCTAAAAATTAAAGACGTTTTTCTTCTATACTCCTCCTTGATTTGGTACTGAGCGAGGATTTGTCTTGCATTGTTTAACAGGTTCTCTGCAGTAAACAGAGCTGTGTTGTTGAAATACTCCACTGGAACAATACCTACTGAATTCAATGGAAATGGGGCACCTGAAGAAGAATATGGAAATAAAAATCATTAACCTGGCAATATTAGTAACATAAAAAGTGTTAACTCCTGACCAGCAGATTTTGTGTGAGTGGCAAATGTAGACTGTGATGACTCTTTACAACTCATAAAAAGAAACCTGAAGCCCAAAGAAACCTCTGGGCTGATCAAAGTAAGGGCACGGCTAACTCACAGATTGCACCCGGTAACAACCTCTGGGCTGATAAAGTCAGGACATGGCTAACTCACAGGTCGAGCCCTAAAACTATGTCTGGACTGATCTAAGTCAGGGCACAGTTAACTCACAGATTGAACCCTGAAACGACTTTTGGGCTGACCAAAGTCAGGGCATGGCTAACTCACAGATTGAACCCTGAAACAGCCTTTGGGCTGATCAAAGTCACAGTATGGTTAACTCACCGACCAAATTTGAATTTAGCATGCTATTTTGCATAGGGAGGAAAACTAGCCATCCCAGAGAAAAACCAGTGAATCAAGGGAGAGACCCAGCAACTCTACTTACATGTGATGTCAAGTCCAGGAATCGAACTCAAGACCCTAGAGGTGAGAGGTGAGTGCATTATCCTTCTGCCTCCCTAAATTCAATAAGATTTCTCAAATTTGGAAGCATTTTAGTCACTTGACTTACCAATAAGTGAGGTCATTAGTGGTGCAATATCAGCTTGATTAACATCCGATCTTTTTAAATGTGATAACTTCCATTTGAATGATTCCTTATCATTATGATCACCATCATTATCAGTATTCAAGATTGGTCCCCTTAATCCTGCACCCCAAGCAACAAGGGGTGTCAATGTCTCATGGGCGTGGCCTGCTCCATGTGACCCCCAGTTTGTCATTCCATGGTCTGATGTCATTATATATGCAGTCTTTCCATCGTTGCCATAGTAATCTTCAAAAAGGTGTACCATTTTCTTGATTCCCTGGTCCACAAAGGCTATGTTATTCAGGTATTCATCAGATGTTGGCCTGTGTGCATGACCATTGGTGTCTATTCCTGAGAAAGATTAAAAAATCATATTGTTTAGTTCTATAAAATATCCACGTGTACTGTATAGAGAAAGGATTGATATTCCTAAGGTAGTGGCAGTAGGATGGCCTGAAGATAGAAGTATTCATACCTTTTTCATTCTTGGAGAATGGAGCTTCAAAGGGGGAGGGGGAGTGGGGGTGGAAGAAAGTCTGAAGAGTACCAGTCTATACTATAAAGGGTATATCTATTTAGTAAGCAAATTGGACAAATGGATGAATGAAAGAAAGAGTAGATGGATGAAAATATACTGTAAGTTGATGAATGAAATGAATGGATGAATGAAAGAAAGAGTAGATGGATGAAAAGATGGATCAATGAATGAAAGAATGGATGAACCGATGAATGGATAAATCAGTGAATGAATGGATGAATGAATGGATGGGTCAATGACTAGATGCATTTGTTCACAATTTACCTAAAAGATGTAGGAAGAAAATGATCTTTCCTTCAGATAATTTCTGTGCAAGAACTTCATCATCCTTAGCTTTATCAAAGAAGCTCTTTACTTCATCAAACACCCAAGAGTCTAATTTAGAAGCATCTTTGTCAGCAAAATCCTCCATTCCTGCTGGATACATGGACGTGAACACATGATCTCCTGTAGCACCCTTTGCAAACATCGGCAGGATATCAGGGCTTCCCCAGGACCAGGTGTAGCGACTCTCATTGAAGGCTGAGTCAAACTCTACAGGATTTTCTTTCCAGCCTATAGCAAACAACCACACACTGAACTTAATGTAAAATAAGCATTTGGGCTTCTCTTTGATTTTTTTTAAGGTTAGATTTCATGGAGTACTGTATACGATACAGAAATCTGAAAAGATAATTTTTCCTCTTAACTATCTGCAAACTAGTTTAGTGGACGAACTACACTCTTTGTTTTTTGTTTTTACGAGGGTAGCACTAAATAGCCAGTGGATGACAAACCTGTGGCCCTCGTACGTACGCGTGGAAAAAAGTTACTGGTAGCAATTTAAATGGCCTTTGTCTTTGAAACAAAGACTGCATAACAAAAGAAAACTACACTTCAATGCGTGTAGTCCATCCATCGTCCAAAAGACTTATTACACTCATATGAGTGTACTGTGTTAACGGAGTCCACGCGCGTTACACGCATGTACACCGTGACAAACTTATGGGCTGTACTGTAGTAGAGCATCACTTTACCTTTGGCCACAGCACTAACATCTTCGTAAAATCCAGCGATTAGAGCAACATGGCCCGGCCGTGACTCAGTAGGAACTCTTGTATGTGAAACCCCCCAGCTTCCCTTATTTTCTATGACATGACGAAGATAAGGAGCCCGAGTCGCGCCCTTCTCGTTCATCTCGTAGAACTTGTCAGCTCGTAAGCCATCAGCTACAAACAGCACAAGCCTTCTTGCTGGTGGTTCTAGGGTACTCTTGAATGGCTCCATACCGTGAACGAGTGGTGATGTGAAATAAATGTCAAATATGGAGGCTAGGTAGACGATATGAACTAGGATTCCTACAGGAACTAAGAGAAAAGTAAAACCTGTCGTGTCAGCCGCCATCTTGGATTGAGTGCTCATGGGGCTGATCGCTGACCATAATGATTGGTGACTCTGTTCGTCACCAAACCTCTTTGATCGATACTCATCCATCCATATCATCATCATTCATCTTCTTCATCATCATCATCAGCAAAAGCACTGATATGCACTGCTGTTTTGATATGCACTGCTGTTTCTAATTTCTTTCTTTCCTTCTTTATTTTTCAGTTTTTCTGTGACAAACAAAACAACTAAAAATAACACAGTAGTGGCGGCTTCGACTGTGTTCTATAGAAGTTGTGGTACTTCAAACAACCCGCTAATTATTATGTTGCTAAGGAAACAAAAACCATCCTTAGCAACGTAGCACCGCCTTCCCTTCTACCAATTCTCACCTTGAAACTTTTTTTTTGATATAAACTAAACTAACCGAATAAATTCAATTGAAGTTTTTAATTCGACTATTCCCATTCGTTTCCGATAATCAACTTTATGTCGCACTTTTCTTCTTGTCGATATCCTTGTATTTCAAATCTTACAGGCCAAGTTCAAATTATTTCAGAAACGCATTCCTGTATTATTTTTATACAAAGCCTTATGACCTATCAGTTGGCTGAGATTTTTCTAAGAAGTAAGATATTTTCTTAGATAAAGTGTATACGAACGCAGTTCGTAAGTTAAAGTCGGGTGCACAAAGACTACCTAAAGACGGACCACAATAAAAGCTCAAACTATTTTCTGTGTGAACATTCCCAAGTGTCGTATCGCAGAATACTTTGCATTTCTTGGCGATAACTACTTCAGGAAGCAGAAATGGCTGCTTTGAAGAAAACTAGCTCTCCTGACTTAGAGTTGCTCCAGAAAAAAGCGTTCACCAATTTCAATGGACTTGCAGTTCTAGAAACTATGTGCGGTGAACAAATGTTTCAAGAAAACATGGAAGAAGTAAAACAAGCCAGGTCAGACGAAGAAGATGAAAACGAGTCATGTAGCCAATTCTTGGATCTGTTGTGGGATGAAAATGAATTGAGAGAACACGGTGAGTTCAGCAAAAAATGGAAGCGAAGAATGGACCCGAATACCAACGAAGAAGAAGCCGAGAACTCGATCTCGAGTTATTGTGAACACAAGAAAGAAGTGGAATGCCTGGACTCTGAAAGTTTTGAGGAAAGAGAGAAAAGGGAAAGGAATAATCCTATAAAAGAAAGAGAAATGATGACGATGTTCCCGTTATTGCCATCAGGGCGAGTAAACTTAATCACTCACAAGAAGATGCAACAATTTTCATTGCTATCTGTACGAGACGATACGATAAGCTTTCAATCTGAAAGGGGGGTCCTAATTTCAGTTGATAATATCGAGCCACTTATCAGAAAAGATGGGCCAAAATTGTTCATCGCCATGGGCTCAGGTGTGTACAGGACTGCTATTGAATCCGCAGTGAACTGATTATGCGTGCCTCTCGGTACAGTGGCGAATTAGATTTTTTTGTATTTTAATCTAAAAATCGTTTTTTTTGCGCGAAATTATCGTCTGTTTTCTAGAAACAAGCTTTTTCTTTTCTTTAATTTTTTTGATAACACTAAATGAAATGGTTGGTCCATAGTATCAGTATCTTTTATAGTTTTTCCACAAAACCATTCCCTTAATTATTATGCTTTTCGTTTCTTGAGAGAACTGGAGATGAAAACGACATGTTCATGTGCTATTCCCATGTCGCAATCATGCTTATATGCAGATACAAAACTAATTGTATATGATATTGCGCGTTGTTCAATTATTTAGGACAGAATTTCTTATATGTCAGTTAATATAAAGAACATTTTACTAGTGTTTTATTTTAGAACAATACGTATTATTATTATGTTAATAATCGACAAATTAAGAAGGAAATTAAGAGTTAATCATATAACGAATTGTATATAATTGCGGCGTGTACTTTGATTGTTGTTGTTGTTGTTGTTCTTGTTGTAGCTCATTTTATAGTTAACGCTGTTATTATTATTAGTTTTTTTTCTGCTTTTTTAGATTTTTTAGGTCTTAGTTAAGCGCACGACGACAAGTTTTAATGGAAATAAAATACTCAAAACGATCATTGTTTTTTAACACAACATTGTTCTACTTATGAATATGATGGGAGTGGCGTTTTGAGCGGCATACACTGACCATTTCAAGTGCTAAATTGCTATTCCTGTATCACTGTTATGGTTGTTTGATCGAATGAATATATTGAAATCAAAACCTGCTACAAAGACAAAAACAGCTTTGCATATCTACCTATCTAAAATTAAGGCAATATTGTACGTCTAACTTACTGATTTTGATATATTATACTTATTTTAAAAACCAACGCCACACTAAATTCTGAGCGTGAGTACGACGTCACAGCCGCCATGTTAGTTTAAATTACCAAAAGATATGTCACGAGTTTCCTTGGTCATATCATCCAAAATGGCGGCCATGTTTTTCTTAAAAATTCTCGACTTGGTTTGATTTTATCCAATGGTTCTGGTCAAGTCACACTTGCTTTAAAAAACCAATGACACAATGGACTACTTCGACGATACGCGCGGCGGCCATCTTGAATCTTAATTAATGAAAAGGACCGTGTACGAAATTCTAGGGCTATACGTAGAATCTGATAAAGAAAAAAATTAATCCTGGCTTTCTCTAGCCCTGTGGTGCTGGTTAAGTGACAGGAACTTCATGTTGTTATGTAGTATCAAACATATGTTTTTGCTTCTTTGAATCGCAAGGCATTATGGGGCGTTCAGGGGGCAAAGCAAAATAAAGATGTCGGATAAGAAAGCGGAGAGTTTCGTTTATTTGTCTTTCTTTCATGTTCATATGTTCTTAGTTCATCTCTTGTCAAATTGTTGTATTCGGGTGAACTGTTAATGATAATCGACGCCATTACTGTAACACAGCTCTGCATATTTGCCCCCTACCAAGATGGCCGCCGTATCGTCGAAGTAGTCCATTCTAAGCGTTCGTAGTGACGTCACAGCCGCCGGATTAATCTACCGATTTGACACAAGATTCTCTGTTTATATCATCCAACATGGCGGCCATGTTTTTCTGGAAAATTCTTGCAACCCCATTCAAAATTGATGAATCTAGCATCATCTCTGTAAGGGGATTGTTAAAAAGGTAGCCAATAGGAATACTAGCGCCAGTCCACTGTTATTTACGGACGTTAGTCTTGAGCCTTGTGAACGAGCTTCAAAAGCCACGAAGTTTTTACCTGTAGAAAGAAAATTAAGTGAGAGAGAGAGAGGATGACAATTTCCCTTGTCATGAGAAGAAAACTCCTTGAGTTTTTAAAGAAGAGGCTGAAATTTTGTTCAATACCAATCATTGGGCAAACGAATGAGAAAACATGACTGAAATACGAATAAGTAAGTCAATAAAGCAAAACAGCGCCTTTGGTTTCTCACTCCAAAAGATGCAAGGGAGCAAATAATTAATGAATTCTCCACCATATGAGCCCGTTCCTCGTTTTCCCTTGGAGTCTTCGGAGAAGTAGCTAATAAAGAATTATCTGCGAGCTTGTACTTGGGCATCCTTACTTTATGGTTTACTAAATGTTATACTGACTTATTTACCTTCATATTTAAGGACAACAGGCTTGGACCATGCTCCAAATCCCATGTTATTCTTTGCTGACACTCGTACTTCATATTCGTGGTTTTCACCAACGTCTTTAATAACGTATTTTTCGTCCACAACGAGGTCAGACTTTGCTAGTTTCCAGTCCATTTGAGTCACTATTTTGTACTCGATTTTATAGTGAGTTATCGTTAATCCGCCGTTGTCCAGCGGTCTTTTCCACGCGAGGTGAATGTGTGGAGGCGTCTGTTTAACGTGTAGGACCGTTTTCTCGACAATATCCAATGGCCTTGAAGGAACTTCTTTTAATAAAGAAAAAAGAGAGATTAAACTTGTCTTCCTAACTGCTAAAACTGTGAACGAGCCCCTTTACTGTTAGTGACGTCATGTGGTCACGTGGCTTTTTGGTGGATTTTTTATTGCCGACAGTTTTACCATTTCTTTTTCATTGCCATAAATAAAGTCACGCGGTATTATCTTTATGTTTGTCACTCCTTAACCGACAAGCTATTAACTAGGACAAAGGTTACTCTTAAAATTTCGTAAGGTTCAAAATAAGTCATGCCTTTTTCTAATTTTCATGATTACGTGACCAACACAGCCCAAGTTGTCTGGGTTTTTGGCATCCGTCAATCAAAAATGATATAGCCTAGACAGAAGGAAATTTGACGAACGGAAGCCAACCCTCATACAGACGTATTGGGCTTTGTAAGTATATGGAGAAAGTCGAAGTATGTTGGTTCTTCGAGTGTCATCTTACCAGCAAACGCGACTTTAAGAATACTTGAAGTTTCACCGAACCCGACGCCATTAACCGCGGACAGGCGCACGTGATAGACTTCCTCCTCCTGCGACGTTTTCCAGATGTTGATTTGTTTTTCTACAGTCTGTAAGCTTGCTGCGTTGCTCCATGCTGCGCCTATTGGCTTGTATTCTACTTGGTATGTAGATACTGGTACTCCACCATCGTGAAGGGGGTAGTCCCAGGTAAGCTCGATGAAGGGGTCGCCTAGATCGCGCCGTAAGCGAGACTTTAAGTTTAGTGGAGCTGTTGGTACATCTGATTTAAGAAAACAAATGGAGAACAAATACATGGCTGTTAAAATTGCTCCAGTATGTTTGTCCTCCGACATGGCGGGCATCCATCCCACTTACATAGGTATGCCTAGATATTTAGCACATGCCCAGCTTCAACATGGTTACCAATCAACATAGCTTTCTAACAAAATGATATCCTCCAACATGGATAACTAACAACATGGATAACTAATAGCCGCCACCAAGTCAGCATCTATTGTGTTGCATACATGCATGCATATCGTGCACACAGCATATCAACAATGACCTATTTTTTCCCGCCATGTATTACAAATTCCTCGCAATGTTAGCAGTATATGTCTTACCCCAGAATGTAACAATTGTTGCTGATGATGGCTTCCCAACACCGACTTTATTTTTGGCTTTAACACGAACACGAAGGCCGTCACCTCCCTCATCTCGCGGGGGTCTGCAGATTTCGATATGATTTGTGTCAACCTTTTGTTTTGATGCTTTACTCCATTCCTGTCCAAACGGTTCATACTCTACAATATAGTGAGTAACTGGAGCTCCACCGTGTTTGAGAGGCGGCATCCAAGTCACTTTGGCTAGAACCGTGCAGTTTAGACGTTTGACGAGCCTGCGGCTGTGGCTGAAGTTCCCAGGCTCTGACGGCTCATCTGTGGATTTTAAAAGGAAACGCCAATAACTTTGTAACCCTGTGTCTTATTGGAGATTTATGGGAGGGACTAGGACGAGGAGTACAAAGTTACTCATTACTGAAATCATTCCCACTCCAAATGATATCACCACAGGGATTCCGTCGAAGGAAATTATAGGATAAAGTATTATAAAGTATAAGATTATTTGGACTCACATAGTCGCTTAATACGGATCACGTGTCTTTGTTCTGTGGTTGGTGTCCTAGCAACGCATTCATAAGGTCCAAAGTCCGTATCCTTGTAGGTAAGTATGGTCAGCGTACTTGTATTAACGGTATTACGTTGTTTTGACGGATCGACTATCGTTCCACTTGTTCCCTTATTTCTCCAGGTGAATTTCTTTAGAGTATTCGGGACGATTCTTATGTTGCAATGAAGGCGAATCTTGTGTCCTTTCCAGGATATGACGTCTTGGCTTGATGTTTCATTCAGTATTTGAATGTCTACAAGAAAAATAATCTATGCTGAACAACTTGTCGCTACATTCATAATGGATAATCTTTTCCATAGTTTTTAGAGGTAGGTATGAAAACCCCAAAAACATATTTCAGTACGACCCCGAAAATCCTAGAACCTTTAAGACTGTTTGTCCGAAGTGCAATACCTCTTGTAGCCTTACACTGCCCTTAACCTGCTGCTACTGATTTTATAGTTTCAGTATATGTTTTATAAGTGATAGAACGGGCCCGCAGTAATTGGCCTACCACGGCTGTTGCGGTTACCCTGCCTTACATTGTTCTTGTTGGGTTTTGTTGCTATACATAATCAGTTATTTGGCGAAGCTAATAAAATAAAACAAAATAAACCCAATGAGACCATGAATTTAACACTGTGTCATTTTTTGGGTATCCGAAGTTTTTGTCTGATATATGATAGGTTAGTTTTGATGTAAATCGAAACCAGTCATGTCAGTTACCCTTGACAGAAACGAAAAGGAAACTATATCAACTATATTCAAGTAGCTTTAGTATCTTTTTAGGAAAATGTTAAAGAAATTGCAAAATTATAAAAGATCCTAAAATGAGCCCACGATCAATCATCAAGCGCAGCGGTATTCTGTGAAATTTCAAGAGCCTGCAATCTAGAAACAGCGGTATTTGTAAAATTATTGAAATGTCTTATTATTTTCATTATTATTCGTGCTATTGAACGCGCTTATTGCCAAAATAATCAACATAGCAGATGTGAACGCGTAATTTTCCCATTATTATGGATCGTTAGATTAAAACCAAGGCTGAATCGAACCCTAAGGCCTTTTTTCGTTTGCAAAGGTATATCAGACGCTCATCATATTTTGTTTATTTTTTCTACATTTAAAATTATTCTCAGTATTCGCTTAGCAAGAATGATTCTTTATTGCTACTAAAACAACTCACTGTAAAGAAAAAAAAAAAAGAAAAAAATACAAAATGTACTCGAAACTCAAACTTAACCGATATCATGATCTCTGGTTTTATCTACGTTTTGATCGAAGAATATGAAGCTAAGTTTAGTTTTTAAGATATTCAATACCTCTTGAGGGTTCACAGGCTTATCAATGACTGAAATCGTCGTGGTAAAATCCTTACTATGGTATCTTTTCTCGACAAGATTTTAGATTGTGTTTCTAAACACTACACAGGTGATTTCAGCTGCTACGAACTTAAAACATGGGTTTCTTTTTGAAGAAACCCAACACTACCAGATACCGCCAAAGATATTGGACATAAGAAAACTTTTGAGCTTGGATTCAAAAATCTATGACCGAAAATCGATACAAAAACTACTCTTTTTGCAATTTGTAAGTAAAAAAGTAAAAAAAAAATGTATTCGACAAGAATTGAAGAGTTTTTCACACCCACAAAATGTCTCGAAGGACTGATATGAAAACGGTTCATCAATTATTCAACTAGCACTCAATGGACTGGGAAAAAAACAGTACATTCAACTTGTCTGTAATTGTTGTACCAGTGAAAAAGTACAAATTAACTAGATTTTTCTTTTTTCAAAACATTATGCACACCAAAATATGCTGTAAGAAATCTCCATGGAAACCAGCAACAACAAGACTTAACAGGTGGTATTTCCAAGCCCTTCATTAAAAT
This sequence comes from Anthopleura sola, assembly GCA_023349425.1. Lineage (NCBI taxonomy): Eukaryota > Metazoa > Cnidaria > Anthozoa > Actiniaria > Actiniidae > Anthopleura > Anthopleura sola. The sequence continues at coordinate 7,747,812 of JALHLI010000005.1, forward strand.
GTGAAGAAAATCTCCAACAATTCTGCTGTTGTTTTTTCGTATCCCTCGCTTTAAATAATTCAAACCCTGTATGGATAATTCATTAGGTTTTTCCATTGCAATTAACTGCAGTTAATAAATAAGCATAAAGCTAAAATTGTGAAAGAAATTTGGCATGACTTTGTCAGTGGATGTGTTTTGGCCCTTCCGCTACGTGGTGTTTTGTTTTTCTTTTTTTGAGTTTTAATCAGAATTAGAATCATCTCCGTCATTTTAAAAGGATGGTAAGAAAGATATCTAGCATTTGAGTGTCATACAACACCTGGTATTGATGTCTGAAATAATAAACTTATGAATGAAAGAATGAGAGGAAATAACGAAAATCGAAATTTTCTGATAGTCTCTTCGTCTCTAGAAAATTGTGTGTACATTGGATAAACAAATGATCTAAATGGTAATTGTAATCATTCACTATCAAACTTTAAAAAAATCGACAAGAGCATTGTTTTTCAATTTTTTCTTCAAAGAATCAGAACTTGATTCTCAAGGTACAAAGCCTTTTCCAATGCAGAGGTTGGGATTTTTTCTTTTTTTTTTTTTTTTGCGGTTTCCAAAGTCCAAACAAAGATAAATGAAGAAACAAAGATCTGTATTCAGCAGCAAAAAAGGTAATTTCATTCAAGATCAACACCTCCGAACCCAGACTTCCATTTCCTTTCATATTAGACGACTCAGTCTATTCATGGGTTCCAGCTGTTTTCAGGCAGAATCGAACGAGCGCTTTCATTAATCTAAAGCCAACTATACTGTATTGCTTTGTTGTATATTTTTAAAATTCATACTTCATTGCGGATTGGATTTAACACCTAGAAGACTACAGATTAACTCCTTTTTGCTCTGGTAAAACGTAATTAATTTTTTCTACATAATTATAAAATTTGCACTTTAGCGCGCGCACACAAAAGAAGAAACTACAAAACCTTTTTTTGAAAAGAAAAAAGTATTTTATTTTCACGGTAAATCTAATTTTGGCAGATAGTTAGCATGAAGTATAACAAGTTAATCAGACTTATAAGGAGCTGCTAATGTCGTCAATATTTCGAAAATATTCAAAAGATTCCTCTTGATGAAGTGAAGAATGAACGCTATCTACAAATCTATATGCATAAACAACACAGTTTGAAAGCGATTTTGAAAGCCAAATCAAATTGTTACCCGAAAGATCTTATATTCAAAATTAGAATGTATCTTAGAGATAGATAGCATTTTCTTCAAAATATATTTGAATTTGGTTCATAAACTTGATAAGTTTGTCGAGCGAATTTTAAAAGTTTTTGTCTGTTTTGGCAATGACATTTTTAAAGTGGCTCGTCTGTTCATCCGCTGCCATTGGAAGCAACAACTTTAATTCTCAAGAACTTAAATCTCAAAACTCTCGGAGAAAAAAAATATTTTATTCATAAGTTTTGAAGTAGGGATATGTCATTTATAATCAAAGTAATCCAGACAAGAAAAGATTTCTTTTTCAAAAAAGCGAATTACAATTACTTACCGATTACTTTGAACTTGACATAGTCAGTTATCATCGTCTGACTTTCACCAGTTTTTCGAACCGTACAATAGTACTCTGATGTGTCATTTAATTGTACATTCGATATCTTGAATCCTGCAAGCACATCTTGGATCACTTCAGTTCGATTGACATACGCTTTAACATAACTTGATTGTCGATTCCACTTGGTTTTTCCCGAAGGCAAAGTCCTGACTAGAATAGCATCGAGTCGTTCACCGTGCCTTGCTGGTCTTGTCACGACTCCAAATTTCACATCAGCTATGTTATTAGCCAAGTTTTCATTAAGTGACCACTTAAAAATTGCGTCTTCTCCGACAAAAACTTCTTGGTTGGACGAAAATTCGATGGTTTCATTTTGAATGGCAGCAAAGACCACCTTAATTACAACTACAATGTTAAAAAAATAAAGAAAAAACAAATGAGGAGTCATTTGAGCAATGTTTGGTTATACATAATGGGAGTAAACATGAATTTTTCAGTGTAAAAAAAACAACTTTACTTACAAAACCGTAGAAAAATAACCAGCGTTTGCTTGTATGGATTCAACATCTGGCCTAAGTGATCTGCGACTCAAAAACTTAAAAATTTCCCAAGCGTTTGATTTCTACCCGGCTTCATTTTTCTTCGTGGCTTTGACGTTCATGATATATCTGTGGCAAGCTCTGTTCATTTTCATAAAAACTTCAAACTCATAACAAGTGATAATGCCAAGGAAATACTCGAGCGTGATTGGTCAAAAGTCGTCACGTGATGCGCTCATTATCTCCAAAGACCTGTGGCGAGCGTTGAAAAGATGAGATTTTTTTGATGAGTCGACGTCAGGTGATTTTAACAAGCTGCACACACGCGGTGAAAAACTTATTACAAAAAGACAAAGTTGAAGGATTTTTAGGCATGGTTTCCGTTATCATCTGTCGTACACAAATATTCTGTCAATTTCTAGAAAATCTGACAAATTAGCTTCGAAGTCCAAAATTTCATTTCATACATAAATTTAGGGATTTCTTACGGTTTGGCTTGGTTTTGTAATGCTGTGGTCTGTTTATCTTGTTGTGGATATCAAAACTAAAACGTCAAATATTAAACTAAGAATTTGAAGGTGATAATTAATTAAAAAAAAAAAATCACAATACCCGAGTCAGTTTGAAATTAGCACTTATATCGATCAACCTGAACACACGTACTTATTATGTTCATGTAATCTCAGTAACTGAATTTCTTTTCTGGAATGACGCAAGAAAACTGGAAAGAACCTTATCTCTGCTATGATTAATGGGAACACCCTTTAGTACTATATGAAATACTTCCAGCCTGAAAGAAACGAGTGGGAGAATAGACCTTACTCATTAGCCAAATCGTAGGATCACAGTAGATGCTATGAATCAAACAATAAAACAAACCAGTTAGTCTTTTTAAGATCATTGCATGAGGGCTTCAATCAAATAGGAACTTTCTATATCCTTACGAGCGCTTTCCCAGAGCCTTTATTTCCTGCAGCGCATGAGATTGTTCAAAACATTCAGTTGTGGGTTCCCTGTGATAAAGCACAGGGAGCCCAGTAGCATAGTATTACAGCATTCTACACTGTACTCTCGACCCCACACCCCATTCATTCTTACTGCGCATGCTCGACGAAATGCCTTTCGACGCGCATGCGTAGTAGGAATGACAGGGCTCTGGGATTATTTTACAACCAAATGAAAGACTTTGTAATAACAGAGTTCTAGTGTGACACGGTCAACATATAGAAAAAACTACTTCCGGGATCAAAAGGAAAGATTCCTCTAACTTTTTCCTCATAATAGGATTTGTTGTCTAAAAGTTCTAATTGTTTCAGGTAAAGGTTAAATCATTGAGAACAGGTTTTTGCTGTATTTTAGCGTTTTGGTGATCAGTTGCACCCGGAAATACGTCATGACTTACAGCTGTAACAGCTCTATTGCTTTGCTGGGTCTGACGTCACGTCCAAGCAACTGTATGATAGGTTCCTTTTCCGATAGGTGACTTTTTGCAACAATTTACCATCGTAAAATGTCACTTATTAAAGAGAAGGAGGTCTTGTAGGACTCCTTTGCATCCTTAAAGTGCCATGACACATCTGACAATATTCTCAGAATACATTCTACATGAGATGAGCTGTTGACTGGCCCCAAACAATACATAGTTTGAGTGATGCATCTTGAAGTTATGAAGGTTTATTCTTGTCATATGCTAATGATTTTACGTCAAGGAGGGCTTTAAGGTTTATTTGTTGTTCCTTGTAATTCAAAACACTGGGTACTGTGCGGAAAAAAATTAACACATTTTTTTAATGAAAGCCATGGGTAAAACAGTGATGTTTTCCAAATTTAAACTATCTTTACCAGTTAGGTTTCGTATATTAAATGATGGCTCCCCTGATGTCACAGCCATTAGCATATGGCATGGAAAACCCTTTATAATTTCAAGACGCATCACTCAAACTATATAATTTTTTTGGTCATTGAACAACTCATCGCATGTAGAATCTATACTGAGAATATTGTCAGATGTGTCATAGGCACTTTAGTTTGTTAATCGAAAGTTAGACACATTGTCTGCTTCTTTTGATGTATTTGAAACTAAGAAATTATATCTGATCACACCAGGGCACACTGACGTAACTGTTATTTCATCCAAAAATCTTAAATCTTAAATTCACGTTTATCAAACCAGAAATGATAGTATTTAGATTAATGTCATCACTATTTCGCTTCACTTACAATTATGTCTTAAAACTTGTTTTAACCTTGTTTTCGTTTGCCAAACCTTGCGTTGGTAATGTAAAATTGGTGTCAGAAGAAATGATTGATCCGGCTTATCTTGTATAACACAGTTACATTACAACAATTATATATAGCTGAAAGAAGCTTAAGCTAGGTCTTTGATTTATCTCTTGTTTACCAACAAACTTCACTGTAGGCTATCTAAGAATTAAGGAGTATATGTTCAAGTCGTAGAATTGAGACGGTGAAATATATCACTCTCAAAGCTTTAGGCTTTTTTTCAGCGACAGATTTCTTTGATTTAGCTATTTATAACATCAACACATTAGGGAAATTGTTCCAGTTTTTATGCATTTCAGTTGAGGGTGACAACTTTTTTAATCTTCACTTTTTTAAAAAAGACAAAAAGAAAGAGATTGGTTTTTTTTCTTGTCGGTTTTTTTTGAAGTTTCTTTCAATAAAAACTGTTTTGAGAAATACGAAGCAATTTCTCCTGATCTGAAAAGCCGGTGCTGTCGAAATACCCAGCCGAGTGAAATGGTTGCCATGTAAAACAATCTTGAATCAACAAAAATATCGTGATTTCCATACTGGCACCTTAATCAAATGTACAAGATCGTCCTTCCTCGTTAAAAACGCTTCAGGTTCAAGCGGTTTCGTAAGAAAATGATTAGAAAAGTCAAGAAAATTCTAATTCCTTTGGGTCTAGTATTTCTGTTTGGTATGTCATTACAATGTATTCTCTTGATAAGATCTTTCAGACTGAATTTGAATGAGAAGAAATTTATCGTGACTGCAAAACCAACGGACAGCCATGACGCTTCAAGAACACCATCAAACATCACGAGAAAGGAATTTATTTACTTGGTACAAACTGAATCCTGTCTACCAGCGTACCTCGCAGGGCCGGAACTACTCGGAAACGCCTCGGCTTGTCGTTGTGATGTTATCGTTCTCAGTTTCAAAACCGAATGCGAGGAAACAATCAACATGAGTCACGTCCAGTACATCTACGCACCCAATACAACATGGGCATCGGGAAGAAATCTTCTCTACCGACATTCAAGAGCAAGAAAGTTTGATTATCGTTATTATATATTTGCTGATGATGATATCAGACTTGAGTACAACGCACTTGCAAACAATTCTACGAAAAAACAACCAGAGTTGCGTACTTTTGAGAACTTTCTACTTGAAATAGAACCAGTGGTGGGTTTTGTTGACTACTTAACACACAATCCTGCCAGCATGATAAGAGCAATGCGCCAACACTGCCATAACAAACCAGACCAGTCACTACTCCCCTTGGTCCATTTTGACCCCATTCTGAATGGCTTTCACCGAGATGCCATCTCACACCTCCTTCCCTATTCAGAGGAATTCGATAGCACTTGCTGGTGGCATTCACATCGATTAGTGTCAATTGGTATTGAAGTGAAGTTCAGAGGACAGGCTGTCATGTATCCTAGGATTACAGTACAGAACCTATTACACCGAAAATACCCAACGAATAGCACAGGCGATGAAAAAATCATGAGAGATGTCATCGAGAGGGAGAGAGCCCGCGTACCTCAGCAGTATCAAAATCATTTTACCTTAATTTTTTACAGAATTCAACCATTTTATTATGCTATTGGTTTTTCTCCAACAACATGTATGGATATAGTTCCTCATCGTCCCATCATACCTTACGCTCACTTTCAGGAGTTCCCAATGCACTATTACAACTCAATGGATATATTTTTTAACACAAAGACTCTAATACCAGTCATAGAAAAGTGGCTCAGACACGAATAATTTAAAAGGGATTTGTCAAAAAGAGCGAGAATGGACTACTTCGGCGATACGACGGCCATCGATTAACATTAACAATTCATCCCAAAACAATTTGAAAAAAGAAAAATTAAGAAGATGAACACGAAACAAAGACAAATGAGCGAAACTCTATATTATTATAACTTTATAGGGCATTGTGGCGCATTTTGCGGGCTCAAATACGAAAATCAGCGGGCTAAAATAGATTTTAGCCCGCTGCCATCAGCCAATAAGACGTGATGTCGTATTTTTCAAAATATGTAGTCGTTTATTCCTTTTGTAAATGCCCTAAAAAGTTATAATAATAGTAATAGAGGCGATGTTCTCTGGCATAAATATGTTTTTGGCCCTTCTCAGTGCTCATTTTAACCCTCGCTTCGCTCGGGCTAAAATGAGCCTGAGTCGGGCCAAAAACACATTTATGCCCTCGAACATCGCCTCTATTGTTATATTATTATCCGACATCTTTGTTTTGTTTTACCTCCTGGACGCCTCATAATGCCTTACGATTCGATGTAAAAGGAATGACTGATTGATATTACGTTGAAAAATGAAGTGCTTATCACTTAACCAGCATGATAGGGCCAGAGAAAGCCAGGATTTGTTTTTCTCTCTATCACATCCTACGTATACCCCGGCATTTAGTACACGGTCCTTTTCATTAATTATGGTACAGCTGTTACTAAAACAGTTATTCTTCAGTATCAATCTAGGGGGCAGTATGGTCCAGCAATATTGTGCTCGAATTGTGCATTTTTGGTTAAAAATAAGCACCAAACTTGTGAGATATGATAAAATAAGACAAGCTGATTGATTTCAGCTATGGGGCCCACCTCGATTTCATTCAGGGGGAGGCAAATTTGGTACTCAGAGGGAGGTAAAGGGCAAAAATTGTTAATGCATTTCGGTCTTGGAATTCACTATTCAGTATTCAACGTTTTTTGAAATAGCTGTATACAACGACACTTACTTCTTTACGAAATGTTGTGTTTGAAATGTTTAACCTGTTGCCTGTATTAGAATTAGCATTCTTATGTCACGCGATGTCTTAATATTGTGCTAGAGGATCACGTGATTTCGGTATCGGTAAAACTTGAAAACATCACATATGATTTAAAATAATAAAAAAAACGGATGACCAGTAAGATCGCAGGCTCAAACAATATATTTTCAGTTGATATGGAAGTAAAACGTCTACATATGCAATATGTGGTATTTGAAGAGATCAACTGGTTTATATTATACAGTTTACACACTACTTGGTGAGATGCTTGCATGCAATAAATAGTATTTGACATCAATTGCAAGACATCAATTGCAGGGTTATACAATAAATAATAAATAATATAAATAAAAGTTTAAATATAAAACCGTCGAGATTATTTAAAAAAGAATGAAACCAGGAATGAAATTAAACCTCATTTCTCTCCCGAAAATTTGGTATTTGGAATCGTTCCTAAATTTTTTCTTCTTCTCCCAATTTACCCCATCCCCCCTCCCCCTCATTTTTTTGAGTCTTGTTCCACACGAATAAATATATTAACACTAGGTAAAAACTATTACTCAGTTAAATATAAATTTGTTAGCAAATTTACAGCAGTAAGCTGGAAGCTGTAAATCTTGCCTGTATGTGACGTCATAGCCGCCATTTTGGAGGAATGTCTCAAGACATGACGGCCATGTATTTTGAATGCTCACACCTTTGCTAAGTTATCATAAGTTATCTAAATTATAGACACAAACACACATACTGTATCTAACGTGTTACCTATCACTTCGTCGACTTCTCTTTCGTTTACTTGGTTTTCTAAATTCTACCTCAGATGCGTCCCCAAACATTTCGTCCAGCAGTCTCTGGTCTTCCTCGTTGCCAGGAGACATTGCTCGCGGTGATAGTGAACTTATCATCGGTAAAGATTTGAGTCTTCTTTTTGGGCTTTCTAAGATGCTACTTTGATCTTCCTCTGGTGAAATGGGTCTTCTATCTTTACTTCGTACAACAACGGGTGGTAAATAATTTTCATGTTCATCATCATCTCTGATTTTAGATTTCTTTTTCTTCTTTTTACTACTCTGAGGCGGGCTATGAATAAAATAAGGTCGGTTAGTGCACAGACTATCATAATCACGTTAAACCGGCATTCACTCATAAAATCAATACTAGTTATACAATGGTTTCGAGTGGCATACCGTGGAATATCCCACGAGTGACTCGTAGTATACACACGAGCCTTTAGGCGAGTGTGTATACAAAGAAAATACAAGTGACGAGTGGGATATCTACGGTATGCCACGAGAAACCATTGTATAACCATTTTATCCCACACCATAGAAAATACAAATGCGTAGATTCAACGCGCAGTGCATGATGGGAATGAACGGCGTTCCTGCTTTCTGATTGGCTGTATTTTCTATGGTGTGGGATAAATAAAGATAAACAAAATGAAAGGTGCAATAAACAAATTCACTGAGCAAGGTGCATAAATTAAATGTTATTAACAACACAACTAACCGACTTAAAAAACCCGGAAGTGTCATCAATTCACGGTTCCTAGTACCCTTAGTTACTGTTGCTATGTCCCGCAAGTTCAACAAATTAGTAATAATTAATAATATATTCGAGACCGTTAGTATATTAACTTGTGCAAAAGACTTAACTAGGAATTGGTGCAAAATATTGTCATTAGAAAAAGCACTGTCACGAAGAACACGAAGACACCAAGAAGAGACGAAGAATTGTGGATCGACTCACTTGAGTCTTTACCTGGTCTTCCCTAATTTCTTTTATTGATTCCTCTTCTTTTAATATTTTAAACGCACGCATTCTGTGGATATTTCGAGTAAGTTTATTACGAGTGTATAACTATAGCCCCCTTGGAGCACGTTGGAATGCAGGTGAATTTGGAGGAAAAAAATAGGTTTCCAATTCTCAGGAGAATGAAATTATTTTGCTTAGCAGCGCAATAGGGCCTGGGGCGGCCCCCCTCGTCCCCTCCCCCAGAGCCTCCCACCCCTTCCCCCTCCCACCAGTTTGGGCCGCCATGCAGGCTAGATTGAGCTGATTTGACGTCACGTGAAAGGGGTCTATAGGTATACATTAGATGTTAAGAAATTAAGTCAAATTCATGTTGATCTTTTCTAAATATTGTGTTAATATTTCGAGTACTTTTACAACAAGGATATTCAAAACTATAGATATACTTTAGATGTTAAGATATTAAAAATGATTCAGTCTTTACCTTTGAAGTATTTGATTGGGTTTTATACTAGAACGACGAACGCGTGCCTCTAGTTGACTCATCTCACTAGAAAATTATACACGTGTTAATATTTTTAAAATGCAAGGGCAGATCCAGGATTTTATTAACAGGGGGTTGTATGATGACGATGAAAACGAAAGTAACGCCTAATTCTAGTTAGCCATCATTCTCTCACTGTCAACCAGCTAATCGAAATTTTCATAGGAAGGCAGCATCCCCCACGACCCTTCCCTTGGATCCGCTCCTGAAATGCACGGTCCAACCCTTTCAAAATGGATACTAACAAAGTGCCCGTATTACATACGTACAAATAACAGAGGTCTCTGTGGCACTGTGGTGTTCGTAAGATAATGGTGTCAGTATTAAAGAGGTGTCCGCCTTATGAAGGTGGTCGGGACAACACTCATAGGGTGGCTATATTATGAAGGTGGTCGCATTATAGAGGGTTTTTAGACGTATGTGGACTTAGATCTATATTAACAGTATGAAAACAAAGAAAACGTTCTTACCCCGAATTGAACGATGAGCTGATTCTTGGATGGTTGGTACCGTAGATTCTTTCTAATAACGAATTGATGTACTCAGGCGGCCTAAAACAGGTAATATTATGGATCATTAGTATCATTATCAAGGTGATTATAGAAAATCGCGCGGGTCACCTATGGGTGGATATAGGGTTGCGCGCGCTTCGTGTGTTGATACGATCCTTTTTCAAAATACGAAAAAAAAAAAAATTTTTTAGAAAGAAATCGATGAACGAGGGCCTCAGGTTTGTTATCACTGGCTATCAATTTCTATCCTCTTTAGAAAAAAGATATCTCCTGCACAGTCCAACTAGCAATAACTTGCAAACTACTCTAGTATACTCTCATAGATACATAGGAGAAAATAATTATTGACTTACTTGGTAGGAAAGAGAAATTTCAGCACTGATTCCAGTTCTTCTTCTTTTAATTTTCCCTTATCGACGAGGGCCGCGATGAACCTGATATTCTGTGGATGAAGGAAAAATAAGATTGACGCACCACAGGGATCCCAATTTACAACACAGGTAGCCCATACCTTCTCTTCCGTCTTCTTCATCATTTGAAGCTCTTGGTTCAATTTGAGTTCATTCAACGATTGCTCGATTTGCTTTTCCATCATCATTCTCAAATTCTCCATTTCTTTTTTCTGTTTTGCTTTCATTGCCGCCTTGCGGAAGCGCAGTGCAGTTTTGTTTGATCCATCCTCCACGTACCTCGAGTATTTATTCTGCAAGAAAAAATGTCCATTAGAAGAATGTCAAGGTCACATGACTTGCTTTATCCACAGGGTTCCCACCACATGCTATATGATGGTCAGAATATCTAAAACATCACATGAATTGGTCTATCCACAGGATTCTCACCACATGTGATATGATGGTCAGAATATCTAAAATGTCACATGACTTGCTCTATCCACAGGGTTCCCACCACATGCTATATGATGGTCAGAATATCTAAAACGTCACATGACTTGCTGTTTGGGCACGTCAAGTGACCCTTGGGCTTCCTGTGCCTCGGGCACATCACGTGGACTCCTCGTGTCAGTGTTTTTACGGCAAGTCAGTTAATTTGGGACTTTTCGCCTATGTTATTAGAGTTTGCTAGTGTTCTTTCTCTCTTTTTCCCCATTACGGCACGATTGTAAGTAGACATTTTATTTGCTGTAGTGTTTTAGTTTATCTTGTAATATTTATGTTTTTTTTTGTGTGTAGTTTTTACCGCTTGTAAACCCAGCCGACGAAAAGGTCAAGTAAACTATAGTTGTCATAGATAAACCGAACCTAAAGTCGACTCGAGAAGCGAGTTTGGAAAGCGTGCCACTAGAACTAATTTGTCCCCCCACAACACTTGCTCTATCCACAGGATTTTCACCACATGTGATATAATGGCCCAAATATTTAAAAAATAGCGTGACTAACACTTCGTTCAGTGTTCAGAATGTTGAGAAAGTCACATGACTTGTTCAACTCACAGGAATCCCATGTCAACTGCAGGTCGTACTTTACCTGATTCTCTTGTAGCACGGTTTGCTCTCTTAGTTTCATCTTCTCTTGCAGACGCGCCCTAAGATCCTGCGTAACACAATGAATTATGAGGAAACAATGAGAAAAACAATAAACAAATAATGCCAATTGTAGGTACCAACATCAATGGAATCAACTGACGGACCGACCGATCACCCACCCAACTGACCTGTTGGTTTGACGTCTATCTATCGACCTACCAACCAACCATTCAACGATTAATCAATTACTTTATCAATCAAGATGTTCTAATCACCTCTTCTTGTTTCTTCCTTTGGTTTCGTAGGTTGTCTTCCACTTTCTTCGCATCTTTTTTGTATTTCTCTACAATTTCATGAGTTTCAGGGTCTTTCAAAGCTCCTTGGGACTCAAGTTCGTCTACAATGTTGGTCTGGAGTTGATACAACATTTGTTGTTGGGTGGCCATTCGAGAAACCTAAATTCAAAAAAATTAACATTAAAGAAGGATGATGATTGTGTGTGATGATTATGGTGCATCTCATGGTAATGACGGCAATGATGATGATGATGATGATGATGATACTGATAATGGTGGTGATGATGATGTTGGTGATAATGATGCTGATACTGATGATATTGATGCTGCTCCTGCTGATGACACTCATAATGGTGATGTTGTTGCTTCTTATGGTGGTGGTGATGATGCTGATGATGATGATGCTGATACTGATTGTGGTGATGATGCTGCTGCTGCTGCAGCTGATGATTGTGTTGATGATGGTGATGATAATGGTGATGATTATGATGGTGATGATGATGATGCTGATTGTGGTGATGATGCTGATGATGATGATGCTGATGATAATTAATGATGATGGTGCTAATGGTGATGATGATGATGCTGATTGTGGTGATGATGCTGATGATGATGATGCTGATGATAATTAATGATGATGGTGCTAATGGTGATGATGAAAGTACTGGTAGTGGATAGTGGTGATAACCATCATAATAGTCTTGTGGTCCCTCACTAACCTGTTTCGCTTTTTCTATTTGTAGCTTTGCAATAGTCGCGCTTAAATTTTCTTGGTGTTCTTCTAGTCTCTTGGCTCTGTCTTCCATCATTTCTTCTCGTACTTCCTCCATTTCTTCCTCGAGTGTCTGTTCATCTTCCTTCAAGAGCTCAACCCTCTGCTGTTCGTGTTTCTTCAGTAATTCAATATCTTCACCTTCGTTTAGTATCTTGTCACCATAATCCTTGACCTACAACACAATATCTTAGATATTTAGTTATTCTATAGGAATAGCATGTGGAAAGTTGGGGAGGGGGGTACAGGCCGACCACACCCTACCCTCTTTTAGTAAAATTGTCCATAAAACGAATTTCAAGCCGAAATTTATTAAAGCCGTCGAAAAAAAGCAGTGAGCCTCTTACTAAATGACGTCACACCCATCAACTAATCAGCGTGCGAGTAGTCTAGCAACCAATCGGATGGAACCATGAAATAGATCGAGATAGTTTCCCCTAGTAATTTTTCCTGACGTCATTCAAACCAATTCACGTTCATTCTTATTCCACTACCTTATCCAATGTGATCTACGAATTTTCCTGAATTGGATTGAATGCATTTCCTCCCATTCACTTTCTATTTCTACCTGTTCCTCTTCCTGTTGCTTTCTTTCCAATTCCTCCATTTTTCTTTTCCTTTTTTCAGCCAGTTTTTCCTCCAGTTTCTGTCTTTGTTTCAGTTTATTCAAGGTCAAGCTGCTCTCCAGCTCAGCCATGTTCTTCTCGTGTTCCTCAATGATCTTATCTCGCTCCTCTTCAGACATGACAACTTGACTGATGATCAGGTCACTGTGTGGATTAAAGCCGTTTATAATTCAGTATTCAGATATTTTGGAAAATAGGAGTGAATTCAATCTCATTATCTTATATTGATATTGCTCATCGCGTTCCAAATCGTCGTCCTTCCAACTTCCCACCTGCGATCGTGTGTAAATTTACAAGACGGCTTGCCAAAGAACAAGTAATGGGTCACAAAAAAGAAGCTTCTAAAATCGATGTCAATGATGTGATTGGGCATGGCTTCGGTTCCTCTGCACAAGAGAACACCCGTGTTAAGATCTTTGATCATTTAACCCCAAGAGCTCAAGAAATCTTAAGGAAAGCAAAGCAATTTCAGAAGGATAACGACTACAAGTACTGCTGGACGAAGAACTCCGTGATTTATCTAAAGGAAGATGACGATTCAAGGGCCGTCAAAATTACCAGCATGGATATTCTGGACACGTTAAGTTAAGTTTCCTATATTATTTTTCATTTTGTTAAATGAAACAGGACAAATCGATTCTAAAGCAAACGAAGCTCCTGTTTAAGGAACTTCCATATTATAATGTAAATATCATTATGAGTCATGGTCAATTTAACAACTTATTAGAGCAATCATTTCGTCTTCCTACTAAAAAACATTTAGATAAACTTCATAGCTTGTATGATTTAGATTTATTTACTATGAATGTATCTCCAAGAACAGATATAAATCCAGACTCACAGTTAGATAGTATTCATTCAAGCTATTATTCTCCGCACAGTTTTGATAAACTTAAAAATACTTTTGAAGGATCCAGCTTTAAGTCTACTTTTTCGATATTTCATAATAATGTAAGAAGTCTTAAATCAAATCTAGAGAATTTGCAGTCTCAACTATTAAATGAACTCGGCTTTGAATTTGACATTATAGGAATTTCTGAAACTAAAATAACTAATTCAAGTTTACCTCTCAAAACTAATTTAAATATTCAAGGATATTCTTTTGCAAATTATAATTCTACAAATTTCGTACAAAAATATTAGCGGTTTTGATACTAACTTTACGATTTGTTCCTCTTTTTGGCGAATCTCTTCTTGTTCTTCCACGTCTTCTTGTGCTTTTTTCTCCAGCGCTTTACGTAGCTTGGAGAGTCGTTTCTAAATAACAAGATAGACATAAATATAACCAATTAAAACCATCTTGTTTGGTCAGGTCACTCATCTTGGAGTGTCCAAGATGTCCAGGAAGGGGTCTGTGGGTTGAGGAGCCTCCCTTTCTTACGTCTTTTTTTCTTATTTTCCTTACTTCCAGGAGTTGAGCATGTTGCCGTCTTTGTTCTTCTTTGATCTCTTCTTGCTCTGCCAACTCAGTGATGTGTTTATTCACGATAGATTCAGATTCTTCAAGACCTTAAACCATCAATCACATGACAATCAAATTATACGGCAGACCACAGGGAGCCCAATTTAAAAAAAGTGTTAACGAAAATAAAATCCAAAAAAAACACCATTATTGAACGTCTTGGGTTTGAGGCCCAAACCGAAGTGTGATATATAATACAAGGGAACAGGAGAATTAAGCATTTTAAGATTTAGTACAATATTTGTTCTCGCACGCGCCTATGGTTTCGTATGTTTCCTATTATTACTCTGCGCAGTCGGGCTTTCTGGACGTGTATCAATGTTTGCAGGACGGTAAAAAGGATACCATCTTCCTCCCTTCCCCCTCCCCTTTCCCCTGCCATAAGCCCTATGTATAGAGAGCCTGGATCAAGATTAGTAGGTAGTTAGTGTAATAACTGACCTTTAGATGCCATGTCTTTACAGATCTTTCGAACGGTTATCACGGCGTGATCTTGGGCTTCTTTTGATTGTTTGTCATGGAGCTTTTGTAGCTCCAAAGCCGCCTGATGAAGAAGTATAATTAAATCAACACCAGCAGCAGCAACAGCAGCAGCAGCAACCACATCAACAGCAATGGCAATAGCAGGAACAACAAAAACAACAGTGACAGCGGCAGTTAGCAGTAGCAGCAACAAGATCAACAGCAACAGCAACAACAACAGCAGCAGCGGCAGTAGCAACGACATCATGAAGACATAAAAGCCAGCTTTGTAAAATCACCATCACCACCACCACCACCAACAACAACAACAACAACTACAACACAACCAATTATACCAGTATTATAGCCAAACAGCAGCAGCAAATGAGGCCAACCCAACAATATCAACCTCAACCTGAACGATGTTACTACTTGCCTCTTTATCAGCTGTCTGCTCAATCTCCTCGAGTTCTTTTCTCTGTCTCTGGGTCAGTTCTCGTCTCTCTTCAAGTGTGGAGATACAATCTATAAAAGATATTCAAACCATAATAAGTGTACTGGTCGGGTATAATAATACATTGATTGATTCACGATGAGCTTTATACCTATTTCAACTTGCTCAAACTTGTCGTCCTCTTCTTCTTTTAATTTGCGCAGTTGTTCTTGATGTTCGTGAATCTGGAGGGGAAAATCAATGCAAGGGTTTATCAAACCTTTTCTGAGATAATTATCCTCCATAATGGCTACCGAGGGCCTTTTTTGAGTTCCATAAGCATGGTGCATTGTGGTATAGTTTGGATACAAACATATTTTGTTTACCATGCCTTTTATACCATTGTTAGGAGAGTAGAATATGTCATTGTTTTTTTGAACACGGAAAGGGCTATTGTTTTAATGGTTTTGTCTCACAACATAGATACCGCGGAAAACCCTCTATGTAACCCCTCGTTCTCCTTCATAGTCGTGTACCTGACTCTTTCGGTCTCCAATTCACTCCTTCATTCCATACTTCTCAGCTCTCTCTATGATTTATACTCTCCCTCCCTCACTCCATTCCCCTCTGCTCTACCCTCCCCCATCAAAAATGATGAACATCCATCCATTCACCTTATCTTGCATTCTCTTCTGTTTCAGTGCAGTCAGCTTGGTATGCAGATGTTTAGTCTGTTTTTGTTTTTCTTTCTGCAGTTTCTTATCTAGAGCTTCCATTTCTTTTCTGTACTGTTCACGATAAGCTGCTGCATCTGCCTCGCTCAACCTGGAAGATCTTTTCAAAAAATAAAAAAACACAAATAAAAAGTATGAGATGGTGCGAGTGATAACTACCTTTCTACTCTGAGATCAGTCCTATATTTCCCCTTGTTCATCACTTCACAATCCAGGGGCGGATCCAGGAATTTTCAAAAGGGGGGGGGCCGGACAGGATCAAATTAGGGGCGTAGCGTGGCCATTTTGATAAGACACCTAAAAAATCGCCGAAGCAAAAAAAAAAAAAAAAAAAAAAACAACGTGCGTACAATGTTGACACTGTTCCATAAATTATTACCAAGTTTTAACACATTAATTTCAAAAGGGGGGGCCGGATAGGATCAAATTAAAAATTAAAATAAATTTCCTTAATGCATGAGGCAGTAGAGAAGCAAAAAAAAAAAAAACGGCAGCTAAAGAGGGGGCCGCGGCCCCCCCGGCCCCCCCTAAATCCGCCCCTGCAATCGTACCTTAGATCCCTAGTATGTCATGCTTAATAGTCGCTCGTCTTTAGCTTGGGCGTAATGTTTTACCAATATCAGACCACGTGCCATTCCCCAGAGTATTATTTCTTTGTTTAGCAGTTGTGCATGAGCTCAAGAAGCCCCATGAATATGGATACAACTCAAACAAATGGTGAAATATTACGTCTAAGCTAAGCGAGAGGTCTATTGGTATTACTAATGTTCTTGCGCGAGGGAAGGGAACCTAAGGACTGCCTTGTCCTTCACTCCCACCCACCATGGGTTTCTATGCGTTGGCCCTGACCCTCACCATATCGACATTGTAAAAGGAGTGTGATCAAAAAATAGAGGCTTGCCATGCATATATAATAGCACATAAACTTAAGAAAGCTTATAATGATATACCGTTAATACATTACCTGACTAAATCCTCCAGGCTTTCATCTTGGTGATCAGAAACAGCTTTTATTATAACCTGGTTGTGACGTTCATCTTCATGCTGTAGAGAGAATTAGACCAATCAGCCCTGCACAGTATGCATAGTGCGAATAGGTCAGTCGGTCAGTCGAGTGGTTAGTCAATCGGTCAGTCGGTTGGAGGGTCAGTCAGTTAGTCTATATTTCAGCCGGTCAGTCAATCGGTGGTCAGTCGTCAGTCGGTCAGTTGGTCGGCCAGTCAGTCAGTCTATATTTTAGTTGATCAGATAGTCGTCAGTTCAGTCGATTAGTCAGTCAGTCGTTCGGTCAATCAGTCGGTCGGTCGGTCAGCCAGACAGTCGATGTTTCAGTCTGTCAGTCGGTCAGTCAGACAGTCGATGTTTCAATCGGCCAGTCAGTCGGTCTGTCGTACAGTCAGTTGATCGTACAGTCAGTAGCTCAGACAGTTACCTTTTGAAGTGCTAGTGCTCGTCTTTCTGCAAGTCTCATCTCTAATGCAACAAGTCTTCTTGACCTCTCCTCCGCCATGGCCCTCTCCACAGCAGACATGTTGGACATATGTTCTCTGACAATATCATTAGCCTGTTCCTCGTTGAAGCGCGCTTCTTTAATCAGATCCTGTAAAAGCTTGCTTTGACACTCCTTTGTAGCAAATCTTTTACCCACTGATACTTCCTAGCAGAAACGAAAATATCATTGTTAATTTACTTCCGGGAAAGGGAGGCAATAATCTACAAAACTAAAAGTCGAATCGCAGAAATGAATGTCCTGTCTGTTTGCATGTATGCTAAACAATGTATTTCTGTATAGAAATAGTCACTACGAACACCCAGTATCGAGCATTTCAACAGGCCTCTGAGGGGGAGGGGTATTTACCGGTACCCAATGCCGAAATCAATAAAATAGGGTCCATATTTTGCCACGAAAATAATTAGGCTTCAAATGTATGGGAGGGAATTACCATGGCTACCAGAGTGCTACAGGCATAGAGCGTGAGGCCGAAGGCCAGGTTCTTTCGTGGCAACGAATCCCACGACACCACCGAGAAGCGAGAGGAGCGAGAGAGGGTGGGAGGGAACATGTTGTGGTGTTCAATTTCACGGTCTTACCTTTCTAAGTTTCTCCAACTCCACATCCAGATCGAGCTTGGCCTTTTTTCTTAGTTCTTCTTCTTCCCTGGCATGTCTTTTTCGCAGTAGTTCCATGATTTCGTTACGTTCACGCTGAAGAAAGAAAACTGGTCAACATAATGTGCATACATTCGCTTTTAGTCTACTTGTTATCTTACCGAGCTGACAAGACCCTTCATCTTGTTTTCTGTTTCCTGTCTTTCTTTTGCGTGACGTTTGGCTTGTACTTTTATTGTTATCTAATGAAGATAAGATGGAAAGAAAGAATGAGAAAGGGAAATAGAACAAACGAAAAGAGGAGGAAAGAAAGTACAGGAAAGGAAAGGAGAATAGAGGGGAGGGGGGATGAAGGAAGATAGGGGAAGGAAATAGATAAGCTGAGTGAAACAAACCTTTGTTTCCTTTTGTACTCTTTTAGTTATTTGTGCGGATTTTCGCTTGAATTCTGCCGATATCCTGTAAGCCAAGCTTCCTAACTCAGCCTTCAGACTTGACAAAAACTATAAAAATAAAGATGAATAACATGAGAGAAAAATATACCACAGCCCTCAATAGCAACAGAAGTGGAAATTTTGTTTTATTATACTATATCATATTGTATTCCATTAGTTTTACGCACCTTCTTCTCTTGGCTGGATGATATGTTTCTCTTAACACGCAGTTTTCTCGCAAGCAGTGACAGGGCATCAACACACATGTTTTGTCGCTTGGTTTCCATTTCTACCTCTAGGTCAGCCGTGGCTTGCAAATCAAGGCTGATAAAACAATGGTTTGATTCACAAACAATATTAATAGTTCCCCGAAAAGAGTTATGGGTCAACTATTTTGGGTTAACATTTTCCGAGCAGGAACACGGGAAACACTAATCAAAATACAATATACAGTAGTGGGAAAGGAAAAGGAAAAGGAAAAGGAGACGTTGAGCTGGGAAGGACGGAAAGAGAATGGGAAAGAGGGAATAATGGAAAAATAGAAGAAAAAAGGAGAGAAAATGGTAAGGAGAAACCATCTAGAGGGACAGTAGTAGCAAGGGAAAACGAAAAAACAATGTAATTTTTGTGTTTCCCTTTCAATTCAAAGCTTACCTGTCAAGTTCTTTGTCTGTTTGTGAGGACTTGTCAAGACTCAGAATGGGAACGATACTCTCGTCTGTCTTGACAATGCTGAAAAAAATAATAAGAGCAGCCATCAGATAATACCCCCTTTGTAATTACAATATAGACTCCTTGTACGTGACGTCAAAGCAGCTCAATTTGGAGGACAAAACAAAAGAACTTCAATCTCCTGAGAATAAGAAACTTATTGTTGTGCCGGCCTCCGTAAGCAAATCACCGAGTGTCATGTCTCAAGTACATATCATCTTCTTCTGGTTTATTCATACCTGGACTCGTTGTGCCTGGCCACAAATTTGTTATTAGGGGGGTCGTCGTCTCCACTAAAGACATATTGTCCACCACCAGTGAGAACGGTCATGGTGTCTTTATTGGTAAAACACTGACAGGAGAAAACGATAAATGAATGAATGAACATTATAAGGGGGAGAGGTGGACAAGTGGAGAAGGTGCGGGGGGAGGGGAGGGGTGGAGTTGATAAGAACGAAAAGTCATGCAATCATTGAATATGGTCAAGCTATCTTTATAAGTAAAACGCTGACACAGGAAGTCAATAAATGAAGGACAATCATAAGGGAAGGGGGGATGGGTGGAAGAAATGTGGAGGGGTGGAAGAAATGTGGAGGGATGGAAGAAATGTGGAGGGGTGGGTGGGGCGAAGAGAACAAACAATTATGCACCATTGAGTATGATCAAGCTGTCTTTATAAGTAAAATTCTACCATAATAAAACCAATAAAGTTTTCAGCAAGTAGAGAAAATTAAGAAAGGGAGAGGTGAAAAAAGGGAATACATTCACAAGTGTATACAGTGACAAAAAAAAGAAAGATTTAAGAGGGTCAGAAGGAAGGGATAGCACACTCCAGAGAATAAAGCTCTTACCGAATAACAAGAAGCAATTTTTCCTTTGTCACAACACTTGATAATCAGGATGATGATAACAATACCCAAAATGATACCAAGCAGTAGGCCAAGCAAGACACCAAGAGCAAAGAAACCGGTTATTTCCTTAGTCTAAAAGATAAAAACAAAACAATTTAATGATCCAATGTTCATAATGATGGCTGTCACAAGAACAGCCAGAACGTCGAGGGCACTGTTTTGAAAACATGTGGAAACCGTAAAACCTCGCAAAACAATATGTCTTCACCACATGAAAATCTCAAAAGTAACATAATCTGTATGCTTATGATTGGTTATACCGATGCACGTGACGGTGAGAATTAGCCAATCAGAGAACAATTTTAAAAGTTGCCCCTGTTGGCAATCACTATTGCGTTCAATAGAATTATAAAAAATGGCTTGGAAGTTTCGAAAAATATGTTGCGCGCACAGTCTTAGAATTGCGCTTAACAAGCTGGGCGCATCACCATAGCAACTAAGAACAAATTGAGCAGAAACGCAAAATGTGCATGGAAATCTCATTATCTCAATGACCACTGTCCGCTAAGTCCTGAGCTCTGTTATTCCTATTGCGCATGCTCAATGAATTGTCAGGCATTTTATCAGAATGACAGGGCTCTTATGTCCAGAGTGAAGTCCTTCCAATTAATACGAATTGCTCAATAATGGTATCTAGGTGGTCATCTAGGTGTCTAGTGATAATGAGACAGTGAGTCTAAGTGGATCAAACATATTATATTGTACGCTGCACTCAAAATCGATATCCTACCTTCCATCGATTAGTATCCAGTCTGCTAACACAAGCCGTGAGATTACTGCTTATAGAATAGGTAGGACTGTTCACCTGTGGTGAAATAATAATATATCACGATGATCAGAAAGAGGGATGACTTAAAAAATGTATGCGCGGCTTTGCGCTTTTGAGATACGATACCTGTATGCTCTTCCATCCCACAGTGGCAGGCAAATTTGTCTCTTTTTCATCCTAAAAAAAGAAAGATGTTTGGCGTTGTTATTTTGCTGGGATATAATGAAGATAAGTAAATGGAACAGATTTTGTTTGAGCTGACAACGTTGCGCTGTCAAATTATGGAGTACACTCTGGACCAATCAAAATAGAGGAAGTGCTTGCAAGCCAATTACAACCCATTAATACGGAAACGGAAGTCATTTTAATTAAAATGTTGTGCATGCGCAATCTGACCCAATCAAATAGCGAGGAAGCATAAGCCATCCAATCATAACTGGAGCATGCAAACCACTTAGATTTTCTAGCATGCATAGTTGCGCGGATTTCCTTGCGTTTTTGTTACTCAATTTCATAGCCGCTGTTTTTCGTACCTTTTCCTTGATCAAGAAACTTGCTTTGTACAAAAGACTGACACTTTCTCCCACTACAAAGAAAGATGAAAAGAAGAAACCTTAAGATCATGTAGAGAGTCACATCACTGTAGTGCGCTAATACAAATTGACGGTGCTTCCCCCCTCCCCATATCGTCGCCGTGGGAGTGGTATGTTGAGTGAGTAAACCTTTATTTATTTAAACAGGGGGGCCATCATCAGAGAAAAGATTAGGGAGAAGCGCGTGAGAACGTCGGAATGTGAGCCCTCTTTATCTGGCAGTGAACCAAAAAAGCCACACATGCTTCTGTGTGAGAAGAGACAGCCTAGCCTAAACGTACTACAGACAGTACAGACCCGTTGCAACACGTTGGAATGCAACTCAATTTGGAGGAGAAAACAATAGGTTCCAATTCTCAGGGGATTGAAATTCTTTTGTTTTGACGTCACGTGAAAAGGGTCTACAGAGGGGAATTCTCGTTTTGATTACCTGCAAGTTTAGATACAACAAGTCTGATGTTGTAGGTATGGATGTCAGGGTATGTTATTAATACGTTGTTTATTGGAAGCACAGAGGACCGTTCAATCTTCATGTTTTTGGTGCCATCTTGAATAACAAGGTTGTGAGCATCAAACTGAGAATATTGGCTGTGCGTGACGGTCACGTTGTAGAATAGCAATGGTGAGTCACGCTCGCTGTCGTTCACCTGAAAAAATTCAATATATATAAGTGATGAAGATAAGGTATGAGACTGACTTGCGTGACAATGATTACTATTAAATGCAGTCAGTGATTCTTAATCAAAATTGCGTGAATCTTGTCAAAGCACTGCACATGAGTACGGATTGTCACAGGCCTTTCTGAGACCGTGGTGCATTCTGGTCTAGCTTGGGTATAAACATCTATTTGTATATCATAGCACCTTGTTTGTCTAATGTATATCTTGACCCAATGTAGAACCGGGAAATGCCGTTGTTATCTAAATTGGGCTCCCTGTGTTCTTACCTGTACTGATTTTGTTATAACAAGCAAAGGCTTCACCAATGGTCCAATAACCGTGAAGGGAACGAGTAAAGTTCTTCCTCCACCAGTGTAGTTAAGTAGAGCAGTCAACACAAAGGTACGTCCACTAAGCACCAATGGTAGGTTAGCACTCCTGAACTTCAGATACATGGTTATTCCCTCAAACGACTGAAGTGGGGTTGCAGCTTTTTGCACAGAGCCAAAATCAATCCCTAGGGTAGTGGGGTTGGGTCGGGTGATATTAGGGGAGGGGTGGGTCATGGTTAGATTGCTGTTAATGTCTGTAGATGTTGAGCTTTCGTTTACCAATGGCTGCACGACGTATATTGTGTTAACACTTCGACGAACACGGCCACTGTAAGAAAAAGGCAAAATACTATAATCAAAATATATTTGGTGCAATATCGATCAATTGAGGAGAGGCATGTGTAAAATAGTACATATATAATGACGCTTAAAAGCCTAATGGTAGGGACCGCGGTGAGGGTCTAGTGGCCTGGGCCCAAGGCCCCATGCCCCCCTCGCTATGCTAGCTACTGAGTCTAAGTCTAAGCCGGTATTGAACATGGGTGCTCCCGGGTCCCTGATTGTGAGGCATGCATCAAGAGTAGGCTAGAGGAGTAGTAGCAAAAGGCAACAACAAAGCTTTTGATTGGCTAAGACTACCGAAGTGCGTGATAATGGCGGACGGAAAGAGTTACGCTATCCTCATGGAAAAAACAATTAGCGCACACGCCTATCGTTGATGCCGAAATGGCAAAAACATCAACTGATAAGTTAAAAAATACTATATGTAAACAAACCTTATTTGTTGCATTTTGTCATGTTTGAAAACACTTCGTCTTTGCCGCTCGAATCGAGTTCCCACCAGTGACAGCGTTGGCATGGTAACCGTAATTGCTAACTGCGTCATGCACTCAGGAATCAGTAGCCGCAAACTGAAGTCCAAATCTTCTCCTGCCATAAGCCTCTGCGCATTTGGACTGGCTGTGATAGTCGTATTGATGGCCGCAATACGAGTGCGCGCACTGATCACAGTGTGATATTTGATAGATTCAGCAGGTCTTGGCTTTGATGTAACATAGTATGTGTATTGGACTACAGGGCTGATGTCTTGATTGGGGCTCACATTTGCAATGACCCTGCCTGTGATGTTACAATAGAAGGATTGGCTATGGGTTAGGTCACCAATGTCTAATAAACCTGAACTATTCGACAGGGTAAGAGTGAGAGTTCCTCTGTCGCAGTTTACCGATACAGTTGTGTTATCCAGTGAAGGGATTTTCAGAGCCATTTTGAAGTCATAGGCTGTGTGCGTGTCATTAGCAGGGCCATTGTTCTTGACTGTGAGGTGAAATGCAACATCGTCTCCAGCATCTAGAACCCTCGGTGTTGATGTGTAGATTGCTTGTACATAGGGAGGGGGACGGAAGGTGTAAAACCTGGCCTAAACCAAGTAGAAAAGAAAAAAACATATTGTAATATTATGTAATCACTGTACTGTATAAAAATATCAAAGGTGCATGATAAACACTAGTTACATTATTTACATTTAACAAAGGGTCATGAAATGATGTCGCTTTTCGAAAGACATCACTGGACATGAAGATATCAAATGTCAATAATGAAGTGATCAGAAATGACGTCATTAATAAGGTCGCTTGTTGCAGCCAAAAATGATGTCGTTTTTTACTGACATCATTAGAAATGAAAATATCAAATGACGTCACGTCATTGATATAGCGATCAGAAATTACGTCATTAATGAGGTCAATGAATGCCTGAATTACACTTAATATATATCATCCTATCAATAATTATTCATTATTTGCATAATACTGTTTAAATATTTACCCCATAAAAGCTCGTATCGTACAGCCCTCCAGTTCGTGGAGCAAGCTTGATAGGCAATATAGTGTAGCTCAGGAACATTGGTGACTGAACTACTATACTTGAAGGAAGATTACTGACAGTTGATGCTCTGTATGTCACAGTGAAGTTCTTGGAGGAAGGGGTGGGTAGAAGAAATGTGTCAACTTGATACACTAGAACCTTGGTGCGAGGGTCATTGTACCTGTAAAAAATGGACCAAGTTGGCATTACAGTGCATTGTGGTATTGTTTTAGTGAACATATTTCCAAGATCTTTTTTGTCCCCTAAACCAGTCCTACTTGGTTTTTATGTCACTATCTAAATGTACAAGGTATGAAGTATGAGGTATACCTGCTTGATCGACTAGGTGCTTGGTCACCATTAACCACCTGTATAGCTCCCTGGGGCTGGATAGACCCAGTATCAAGGGTAAGATACTGGTGAGGTACTGCTATCTCAAGTAACACTCTATAAGCATGAGAAGTAGAGGCAGGGGTGTGTGATAGGGTAACAGAGAAAGATAACACTTGTTGAGCCTTCACTTGATTGGTGGTTGGCATGTCAGACGAATGTACTTGGAGCTCAGGCTTGATGATCTGAAAATTATAAATTTTATATCAATAAACAATTACAGAATTTGATACTTTATGGGCATTTACTTAACATGGACAAATGTTGAGCCTCTTATTATGAATTTTTATACCAGTGATACATACTTATTCTTAATGAGCCCACTTAATACAGGCACCCTATCAATATGAGCCCTTTAATGGGCCCCTTGGGGGTCAATATGAAATTGTGTCTATATTAATGGGTGTCCATATTGGGGGACTAGTATATAATACCTGTTATGACACTGTCAAAGGAGATCTGATACAACAAGACATGGATTCCAGATGCTGCATGGAGTCTGAACTCCTTTCTTTTCTCCCTCTGTCCCTCCATCCCTTCCTTTATCTCTTCCTCTCTCTGTCCCTCGACCCTCTCACCCTCTCTCCATCCCTCCCACCCTCCCTTCTTCCCTTGCTCCCTCCCACCCTCCCTCCCTCTCAGTCCCTCCCTCCCTCTCACCCTCCCTCCCCCAAGAACCACAGAACTCTTACCTTCAACTTAAAGGTGAATCTCTGTGGCACAGGATCCCCATTGACATATGCTTCAGCCATCAACAATACAAATTCTTTTCCATTAAGTTTTGATGCATTGAATGCTCGAACAGTGGTTTGGAAGGATATTTGTTCACTACCAGGGAGACTAGAGCTACCATTGTTGGCCAAACCATGAAAAACACCCATAACAATAGGATTGGTGACATTAATGGGTAATCCATCACTAGATTGGGTGACATTTAAAGCTGAAAAGAAAATAAACATTCTCAGTACCTACAATACATTCACATGAATATATAATGAGATATGAAGTAGATGAAAATGACTGCTTGAGTGGACAGCTATGTTTAGGCATTGTGCACCACATCATGATTAGGGTGAGGTAGGTTGGTCCCTCTTGATGTTATTAGAATAAATATGCACAAACAAAGGAGTATTGTAAAGAACTGTGGAATATCTCAGGGTTCAATCTGTGAGTTCATAGCTGTGCCCTGACTGAGATCAGTCCAGAGGTTGTTTCAGGGTTCAATAAAATTGAGGATTTTAATGTGTGTCACTTACCAATTCCTTGCAAAAACTGATTACTATCTGACCAGATATTTGCTCCAACACCAATGAGTTTTCCACCTATAGACTCAGCACCTTCACCTCTGAATACAACAACAAGCTTAGAACTCCTTGACACTGGCATCATCATCCTCAACTGATATGTGACATCTTCTCCTGGGGTGATGACTTGGTTGTCGTTAGGGTTCATTACTGAGCTGTTGATGTTGTATGGACCAGAGAAATGCACTTGCCGAATGGACACAGCACTGGATATGGTCTTCATAGCAGGACTGACCCAAGATGGACGTGTATATGACAGCGTCAAATTTGATTGTATTTTACTGCCGACCATAACTGAGGGACGCATAGATAAGGTCAGGTTACCATGGATTGATGAGCTTACATTCAGTCTGAAAAATAATAGACAATACATGTACTGATAGAGAATAAAATAATAAACAATATATTGAAGGAATCAAAGATTTTCGTTAGGACTATAGCAAACTAGGTGTTTGACTCCCTGCTCTATGTTCCACTTCTGACACCATGTTCTAAAATGTGTATGCTTAAATGAATGCTACATTTTTTGGTGCAATCTTCTCCAACATGATATGACTAAAGTTAGAAATATAATTACTGGAAGCATGTACTGTAACTCTCTAAAGCACACATAGACACATTTAGGAATGTTCAGGTTTACTTGGATGTAATAACCACTATTATCATTCAAATTATTTTTTCCGTCATTTTGATTGGCCGAGAGAACTGCAAATAACTGCCTACAAATAACGGTCTGCTCATGCGCATTACGGTGCAGAGCCATCTTACTGCAAATAACGGTTTGCTCATGTGCAGTAACGCTGCATTTGACAATGGCTCTTTGTTATTGTTTGACTCGCACTGCCCCTCAAAGATTAGAAAAAATAATTTGAATGATAAAACAATTATTGAACTTGGTTATCGCAAAATATCGAGATTTGTTAGTGTCTTGCAAGCAATTATTTGCCTCATTATTTGGCAAATAATTGCTTGCTTTTTCACTAACAAATCATGATATTTTGCTCAACCTCATCCAATAATTGCTTATTGTTTTTGCTCTATTGTGAAGTTTAGGCTTATTGCTTCAGGGGTTCCTACACAGAGGTAAAGCTGGATGTACACTCTAAGACATAAAAACAAAAATCAACATTTAAGTTGAGAGTTGTGCTCACTGAATTCAGTGGAAGTGAGTGCTAGTGAATTTGGGCCAAATTGGAAACCACTATTAATTTTATACTAAATTTGCGACCCACTATAAAATTATGGAACTTATTCTATATGATAAGCTTACCTACTGACTGTAATATTCGTAAGTGATGAGTTGCTTAGATGTAAAGGAATACAGTGAAATTCACTGCAAAGATTTGCTGAAAAATGTTGAATAACCACATCCTCTTCCACAACAACAGCAACACTGATACTTTCAGCTGTTTCAGTTGCAAACTGTGGATTTTCGATTATAAATTTATATTCCACAATATCATTTCCTTGGTAACTTGGTTGACCACCAACCACTTCTAATGCACACGACAAAGGAGGTTGGCTGAGATTAAGTGATTTATAAATTGGCCCAATATGACACATTCCATTGAGTGTTTTGTAAACAAGTTCAAAGGTAATGTTACCCTCACTTCCTGGTATAAAAAATTCACTTGGAAGTACTCTTGCTTCGACATCAATACCTATGCTTATACTGTTATTCTGATATGATTCAGTGTTAGAAGTCTTCCCAAAATTAAATTTTGCAGCATTTGTAATGGATGGAAAACTACTACTATAAGTTTGGTCAACATAGAGTTGACCGGAACGACCGACCATCAACCTCTCAGTAGATACTCCAGCGGCAATGCTTGTAATAATAGTATGTGACCATTCCATTGGTGTATGGCTTCCTAATGCAGGCAATACCATTGTTAATATTAGCTCTGTAGTAACACTGGGAATATTCACAGTAATTTCATAGTTCACAGTTTCATCTAGTGTTAATTCGTTAAAGGGTGTCTGTGGTAGTGATGTTCCCTTTGACGTGACAAAAAAATCAATTACTGGAACAGACTTGAACCTCGCGAGCGTCAAACTTTCATAATTACCACCAATCAGAAACATACCCGTAATGTTAATCCATGAATCAGGAAGGATATTGGAGGTTACATTTATGGAAAAAATATACTTCCATGTCCAGCTGACATTAGATGAAGAAATATTGAAAAATGAATTTGAAATATTACCATCATTTTTTATTGAAGTATCCAGTACTGGAATAAATGAACAATTTGAAATATCTGAAGTAATTTCTTTAGAACTATTTGTTGAAGATATTAATTGTAGGAAGAGAGGTAGCATAAGAACTCCTTGAACGTGTAGTTGTTTCTCTGGAAGTCTTTTGCAAGCTGTAGAATTCCATGTAAAATTTTCTTGTGAGCTGTAGGAGATATTTACTGTAAGGTTTAGTAAGTCTCCGCCTTGAAGGAGAGGAGAGGACGATGACGCTTGAGAGTGAATCGATAAGCCATTGGCGAAGCTAAAAGAAGCCATAATTCGGAATTCTAACAGCGATGAACGATGAACTTTGGTTTGTTCTCAGTCGACCGTAATTTCCTGAAAGCAAATATATTAAATATATAATTAAACATGAATTAACCCTCAAGCACGTAAAATGTTTACTCAACACTCAATTTAAGTTCGCTGTATTTTTAATTTTGAGGTTTTATTCAAAGCTTTCCTGCACAATAGATTCAGTTTTTCTTACAAAAAGCAAGGGTTTTCGTCTAAAACAAAGGGCGCAGTTGATATTCCGTTGTTCTCTTACAGGTGAAGCAAAATACATGATATTTGAAAGCACATGAACTTGAGATACTACTGTTTTAATCCCCTTAATCTCGGAGTTTTAGGCACTTGATCTTATAACATCGTCCATATCAAACCGAAAGCTGGAAAAGTTTCCCCCAAAATACGTCAAAAATAGACTATACTCACCTAAACAAGCGTTCTTTTACCGTCTTTTCAGTTTTTAATTTAATCTAAAAGTTGGACGTACACGCCAATAAATGGGAGAAATGTTGACAAGTTAATAAAATCTAACAACCTTTATGGTCGCCATTTTGTTTTATTGAGACCTTACTTACTGGTTACTAGGCAACGGAGGTAAATATATTCCCGCTAAACAGTTCTAAATATAGTACGCCTGTAAGAGTACCGACTTTCTTATACGCGAATCGTATCTGGAAAAAGACTAAAAATTTGAAATCAAACTCTTGAGAAATATTGTACATTGTTTATGAGCTCAACTCACATGTTGATTTTTTACGAAGTGAGGAAACCGGAAAAAACCCTTGTAGCATAGAAGAGAAGAAAACTTCAGGTGAAAGACGATGCATTAGTACGCCACCCTCTCCGGTTATTTTTAATCAATCAAACAATTAAAAAAACCGGTTTCCCTAGGAGATGGAGGTTAAGATAAATCAATTTGCACAGGACCATAGTCTCCCCCTGTCGTCACGCAACGGAGGGAGGGAGGGAACGTTGTGTGACGACACTAATAACGGCTGCAGGACCAGAAGAATCCAAAGTGTGCAAAATCTAGCCACAAAACCTCAAATCAGAAACTCAAATATTTATTAGAAATAACATGCCTTTTTCACATGTGTAGCATCAATACGGCTGTGAGTACGTTTCTTCTCTTTCTTTCGCTCCTGTTCGTAAACTGGTCAAAGGTATGTCATCCCCCGGCAGTTCTCGTTACTGGTTAGTTTAGATTACTTCATTCTTTTGCCAACATCCGTCTCAGTGAACAACTCTATTGCAAACTTGTTTTTAAAACACTTGATGACCTAGCTTGTTTGAAAGTCAGTATAGCCAATAGAGTATGAAGTAAGACAGCACACCTCCTTGCCATATGATAATTATGTGAAAATCTGATTTTGGGTCCGCGCACAGCTGTTTTTAGATGCACAAGCAGCCTGAACTGAATCAGGAATCTGCGCGTTGACCAAAAAATAGATTTTCAAGTTATTATCATAGGGCAATGAGATGTGCTCATACTCTCTTGGTATAGCAGATAATGAAGCAGTTTTCGTATTAGTGGGAAACGATACTATACCTTACCGTAACCGTAACTACATGCTATGATTGGATGAATTACGGGACAATAATAAGCCATTTCTTTATTACGGCATGTCGTACGGTGTACGTGCTGTGAATCAGTACTGTACGTTTGCGACACATACGAAAACTGCTCTAATTAAACATTAACTACTGAATTCGTAAACCGTTTTTTCTTTAAAACATGGCTAACAATAACAATATAACGCAAGCAGTGATAATCTTGAGAATGTTGTCTTCTTGCACCTTTTGTCCAGAGGCAGCCCTAAATACAGTTTTCCAATACTGACAGTCCTTTGGCTGCAAGAATCTCATCCAGAGATCTTCGCGCACCAAAATACGTTTGACCGTAGGGGACTAGAGACGAATCCGTATAACTATGAGCATGCGCATTACTTTCTTGTTCAGTGAACGAAATCTCGTTTGCCTTTGACATGATGGACGAAACACAAGCGACCAAACGTCGAGAATGACCTTCGTGTCCAATTTTCATCGGGCTTCGAACTTCCGAAGCCGAAGAAGCACAAGTGGTTTCCACACGTGACGTGATAACGTCATTTGGTATTAACCAATGAGAAGGCACAGGTTTTGGTAGTGGTTCCTGGACATATAAGGAAGTGTAAGGCCACGATGGGTTGCCTAGGTAACTGTTCCTTGGTTCTGCAGGGATTTGGTTAGGGATTTGAGGTTTTATATTGTTCTGGCGCCTGCGCCATTTTGACCTTCGGTTTTGGAACCAAACCTGTAAAATTTGCAACATAATAAGAAATAATGAGATTCTGTCCTCAATATTTGATGACATTGAGTAACGAAACTGGTATGGACACCGCTGTGTGTCTAGTCGTAACCATAGCAACAACAGACAACAAACTAGCTATAATTTGAGACGTCTAGAAAATGTAATTCCATAATGCTTTTTGGGGAATGTGCGAACACCAGTTCACGGTTTACCTGTATTCTTCCCTCGCTGACATTCAGCTCGTGTGCCAAGTTATCGCGCAGTTCTATTCCTGGATACTTGTTGACTGTGAATGCTTCTTCCAGTCGAGTAAGCTGTTCCAGCGTAAAAGCAGTTCTTTTGCGGCGATATCCTTTACGACACGTCGATGCCTTTATTTCCGCATCTTGTGAATCTTCTACCTTTAAACCTACTGAGAAAACAGAAGCGTAATCTATTAAAGTTCCTCTTGGACGAAAATAGCTCTAAAATTCTAAAATTAAAACTCTCTTTTATTTGAGCTGAAACTTTGCTGAAATGATCGTTGATACATTAATAATCACTCACTAAAATATCTTTCTGATATTCGAAAGAAAAGTGCTAAAATTTACGGTTTCTTTTCGTCCGGATATAGCGGTGGGATTTTGAAAGAGGGGCATGCATGATTGGTTACAACTGCGCAAATTTTTAACACATATTTAATTGAATTTTAATTTTTTCTTAAACAACCAAACGAAATTCAGTGAATCGTATCAGTTAGTTGAAATCTTGGATCTCAGTGACATAGATTTCCCTTTGTTTTAGAAGGAATGTTGATGATACCCACGCTTCAGTTTTAGGAGGATAGACTGATCTACTTCCAGCACTTCAAAGATGCGCTTCCTGCGTAGTCAGTTTTTTTTTTTTTTACGAATCCGCGCAGAAAATTGTAGTTTTTTAAAACGTACTCTTATGTTTACCCAACTAACTTCTTACTGCGCCCAATCTACCTGGGCTCCTTATAACCTGTATATCACAAATAGATGACTTAACAAGACCTATCAAGCATGTATTAAAATCCCGCCTTTTCTGGTTCCCCTTGGACTGTTGTTTGTCTATTGACGTTCTGTGGCGGTATCTCTAATCGCAACTTTTAACACCTTAACTTGAATGCGCACTTTATCCTCAGCAAGATATCGTATTTACAGCACTTGGGAAAAATAAAAAAAGACTCGTTTTATAATCAAATGATCTTTGAACGTTTCATCGATAATAGATATATAACTACTGTATTTTTCGTTCGAAAAATCTTTATCTCTTCATCGTACGTTTCTGTTATGAAAATTTCCTATGAGAATTTTCAGTCATTACTGAATAACTTCAACTCAAATACCTAAGTAATTTTTCAAAATTTCGATCAAAAAACTGTTTTGAAACGACAAAAATAATGGAGCTTTGCTGTCCTTTGTGGTCTTTAAATGGCAAACAAATATAATCATTGACGTATTTTAACTTTGTTATGTCATTTTGTCGCGACTAGATTATTGTGTAATCCATGTTATTATACGCTTAAACAACATTTAATAAATCCCATTATACTAAAACCAACGATAATCACAGTGATAGACCATTTAATTTAAGCTAACCATTAAGTAGAAGTTTAGTTCATAATGCCACCAAAAGATTACAATAGGTTATTTTGTATCGCAAGTCCCCATATGCAACCGATCATTATACTACATCGACAGCGTTTATCAAGTATTATGACCCTGAAATACTCTTACAAAAGCTCTAAGAGGAACTTTTTGTTGATAATAATAACTTTTGGGCCGTAACTAGTCTAAGGAGTTCAAGTAAACTGCTGTTAGTAAAAAGCTTTTTTCTCACCTTCATTTTTTTCCTGCGATTTTGAACTCGTGTCGTTGTTCATTTTCTGTTGTTTTGTCTCTGCTCTTTAACTTCCAGAGGTACTAGTATTTTCAAAGCGAAAAATTGAGAGAGAAAACAAAGAAACTCTCTTAGTTGGCTAGAAACTTAGAATATATTTTTGCTGAAAGCGGAAAACCCAAGACTAGTTGCACACCGACTCAAGACTGAACCACGCTGTAACTACTGCGGAAACGTTATGTTTCAATGAATGAGTCGGTCTCGATCGCACAATGGGACAAAGGTGTGAATATTGTCCGTAAGAGTGATACCGCGTTTGGATAAGTGCTATTGGCTCAAATCATAATACTTCAATTTTACATGACAGTTTAACATGACAGCTATTGAAAAGATCTCCAATTAATTCGATTTGTAAAAGTGATTTTATTCAGTATTTATAAGGCTCAGATTTCAGCCGTCAGGGGTTTACCCTAGTATTTATGCCCTTGAACATCACAAGCAAACATTTAATGATTAGTAATCTGTTTCTTAAGTTTAAAACACCACAAATTAAATATGAATAAGGCAACAATAGAAAGTGGGTTTTAAAATTATAATAAGAAAAAGCCAGGAAATTAAAGCTTTACCACACACTCTTTCAAGAATAAGCGAAAAAAACTATATTTTGTATTGTCGATGTTCCCGACCACCTGGACAATAAGAGAGTTACAAGAATAACACAAAACAGGATCTTAGCCTGAAACTCTACTGTCAGAACATTGATTGATGACATAAGTGCTGCAAAATTTAGTGTTGTGTATCCTGTGTGATAAGACCGGCAATTCTTACCCACTAACGGTACGTGAGGGGGGGAAATTTGTCAAAGAATAACAAAATGGAGGGGCAAGGAAAGGTAAGAGGATTATATTTTGGATTGAAAATGAAATATTTTAAATGAAATACTTAGCCGTAAAATAAATGAATGAAAGCGGGAAGAAAGAAGAAGGAAAAGAGAAGAAAGAAAAGAGAGGAAAGAAAGAAAAGAAAGAAAAGAAAGAAAGAAAGGACAAAGAAAAAAAAAGAAAAAGAAAAGTAAGGAAAAGGAATGAAAAGGAAGGAAAGAAAGAAAGAAATTTAAAAGACAGACAGACAGATAAACAGAAACAAACAAAAAAAATAAAGGAAGGAAGAGAGGAAGAATGAATGAATGAATGAACGGAGGGAAGAAAGAACTAAAGAAGGTAGAAAACAAAGGAAGAGATATAGAAAGGAAGAAACACCAAGACGAGGCAGTAGCCCTAGTTTCCCTGATCTTTACCCGGTCATCCCGGTCATCCATATCAAACATTCATGATGGCGTCTTGTGTTGGTGTTCTCTTCAACCAACACTTGTCTTCCTGCTCAAAAAACCGGCTCGACTGACTCAAACTCTTCAATATGACTTTAGCAAGGGGAGAAAGAGAGTGGGCTTTGTTAGTTAGCGAGGTAAGAACGTTAATAAACTGTTTCTCTTTGAGTTAATTCACTATATTTTTAACTCACTTCGAAGGACTATTTTTACTTTCGGCACGTTGTGAAAATAATCTTATTTTCTGTATGTTTGTTTTTATATGTAAAAACTAGAAAAACATAGTTAAAATCAAGAAATAGGATAGCTTTTTTTCAATCCTATTGTACAGTATGTATGACTGGGTCATGTTTTAAATTTTTACGCGTCGCCGCTTTTAGAAAAATTAAGCTTATGCGTAAAATTAATTTTCTACGTGGCTTGTTCATAGAACACGAGCGTTTCGTTGCAATACATTCTCAACAACCTAAACATTTCAGAGCCCGCAGAATCTCAGGCCATCGGATTCCTAATGAATATTACTTGTCATGCGCACTACTACCGTATGTCATTCTAACTGAACGGGAGTATGGAATAGAAATTATCGTTTCTTTGGGTTTTATGTCCAATAATTTATAGAAGATCAAATAGATCGAAGCCAATCGTTTTCCCTGATGATCTTATGAAACTCAGCTTCAGATTTATCAAGGCTTATTTACTGTTCGAGTTGTTTGACGGTGTGGATTGTCGTTGTTTTGCGGTGTCAACCCACCATTGTTCAGTTTTAATACTTAAATATAACATGGGAGTTCAAGGACAGCGATCTCAGACTTTAGATGGTCAACCCTGCTGCAAAGACTTCAGATGCTTCTTTATCGAAGGAACTTGAAGGAGAATGCACAATGATTAATCGAGTTGTTAGGCATGATTTCGATTTTGTTGGTGGTGGATCGTTTACCAAGGTAAGTGGTTGTGTTGTTACACAATATTGTTTATAAACATTATTTTCATAAAACCTTGTGCATTTGTAGCTATTTATAACTTTTTCTGTTTAAAATGAAGCTTTATCAACTCGAAAATAGTTATGCCTTTCAGTGTTTATCGCTCTTTTGGTTTAGGTTAAAAAACCAACTGGACATGTGTTCGTGCGAAATGCCATGCCAATTTTTGAAACTCATAGAGAACTAAGACTCAAAAGTTCGAATTTTTAAACACATGTTGTACAAAATCAAGCCTATCAACCCTCGAGATACACTCTATACACTACAACAGTGAATTGACCTTTCTAATGAGCCCAAATTATGCCATGAACCTGTTAGGCGCCATTTTGAAAATTATGTCTCAAAACCCAACTCACTTTCATTGACACTTTCTTAAGCTTTATGAATTGTACTGTTAATAATGCATAATATGATTATACCTTAATGCTCTCAATCATTTATATAAATTGTCTTGTTCGCATTTTTGTTATTTTGACAAAATTTAAATCACTTTATCGCTGCGAATGATTAACATTATTATTATGTACAATATGATAAATATATAATTTACAAATGAAATATTTGATTGTCCTTGAATATCAATACATAAATACATTTTAGAAAGAGATCATGATGTATCATTTTATCTAGGTTTCTTGTAAAAACTGAAATATTTGTCCTACAAAGGACTGCACAGTGCTCAACATGAGGGAGCAGAATATAGATTACTAGTTAGGAAATCAGATTTTCCTTTTCATGTTCTTTCTATTGCCCCACATGATTTGATATATAGGTAATGGTAGCCTGTCAGACAATAATGAACATGAAAAGGAAAATCTGATTTCCTTACTTGCATCTATCTAGGTTTCTTGTAATATTGATTATCATCTGATATCTTGAAAATGTCCTTACACATAAACCGGTATATAATATACATGTGAACAGTACTCTCCATATTTATATTGTCCAATAGCCCTCTTTTGATATTTTGGTCGATTCATCACCAACAAAGCAATTCAAGACCAGGCAGCCTCCAGGGAAAGAAACAAATTATATTAGGGTTACCCCTTTTTATCCCTGCCCACGGAGCCTCGTCTTGAATTCGTGTGTGATCAATACTTAACAAGAATATCGTAAGTGGGCTATCTTTCTGCTTGTTATTGTATTGGATGGATTGCATGGTCTCTATCATTTTGAATATAAATAATTTATGAATGTATTTTTTTATAAATTTAAATTTGCAATCTATTTACAAGTTTTAAAAGTAACTGATCATGATGAAAGATATAACTTTTAACTATTGGGTGTTTATATTGTATTTTAGCTTCTATGAACAGTCCTTGTAATGGAACTTGAGACACTTTTGACAGATTTTCCTGTGATTTGCTTCACGGAAGTCAGGCACTTTAGGATTCGTCATCAACCACTGGTCCTTGCAGATAAGTGGCAGCTGATCTTTTAGAGACTGGACTGTAGCATAGCGTCGTTTTAAGGCGTTAACTATGGGATGGATTGATTCTGATATGTGTTCTGCCTCCATTCCAACTGTTGCTCGTAGCTCAGCTTTTTCTGGTACATGATAGGTGAGTATATGGAATTTTCTTTTCAGATTGGTATTGGGGAAGTTTGCCGGAAACCAGTTTCCAAAGGAATAACATCTCACCTTCAGTATGTTGACTTCGTGCTTGCATAATGGGCGGGATGGTGACATAAGCTGGTAGATGGATGAAAATTTTTCCATTAATGTTCGCATTATCTGGACTAGCTTAGCACTACCAAAGCTTTTTTCTTCTCCATTATGGAGCTTGATGTTGGTTTCTTGATATACCTTGCTTAATTTAATGATGTTATTCTTTGATTTTGCTCCAAACAGTTTGTCAATATCATTTCCTACTAATGCACCACTGTGGTAAACTCTTCGTTTCAAACTGAGTCCTTCCATTACACTATTGTATCTCTTCAAAAATGGCCCCTGTTCCTTTTCAATAACTTCCTCTTCAGATTTAATAGATATCTCAAGTTCTTCCAATTCTTTTCCCAAAGCTTTCTTCTGCTTTTCTACTTCTTGCTTTGCTTTTGTTAACTCACGCATTTCTCTTCTTGCCTTCACAGCTTCAACAGTGTGGACTGTAACATGGCCATTTTCCTTTTTGTGATACTCTGGATTTTCTTCTTGTTTTTCTCTGATGTTTTGCTGCATTGCTTGAAGCTCCAGAGAAACTTGTGTATGCTGGGACTCCACATCAATCTTGTCACAAGTAAGATCATGAACTTTTATGTATGCATTGGCAACAATGTCACTGGTGAGACCTTTGCTCTCACAGATACTGACATCTAGGGCAATGTCTGCTTCATGGCATAAGTTGACAATCTGGAGGCCAAGTCCAAGAGCAAGATGTAATGGCATAACAGATAGTGTGTTTATTACAGGCCCACTTGCATTCATCATGGGTGGATATTCACAGTTGTTATATTGACTGACCTTTGATCTTTGTTTTCCTGAGGATGCAAACTCTTGGTGATCATTTAGCATTCCACTAAAACTTCTTTGGGGAAATTCGTACTCAGCACCATTTCTTCTGTAGCGATGAAAAATAAGAGGAGCATGGGGAATACCTTTTTGCAAATCTGATAATTGGCAGTGACAGTAAGGACAAAACCACACCCCATTTGCACCAGTGTAACCAAGAATACGTGCAAG
This sequence comes from Anthopleura sola, assembly GCA_023349425.1. Taxonomy (NCBI): domain Eukaryota; kingdom Metazoa; phylum Cnidaria; class Anthozoa; order Actiniaria; family Actiniidae; genus Anthopleura; species Anthopleura sola. The sequence continues at coordinate 7,785,731 of JALHLI010000005.1, forward strand.
AAACTCCCAGTCTCCACCTAGGACTAGCTCGCCATGCTGGAAGAACTCACATTTTTCGTGTGTATCATTATCTGATTGATAGCCAGGAAATGTGCATACATTCTGATTTGCATAACTTGATTGCAGAAGTTTACAGATTTTGCATTGTACACTTTTGGTTGTATTGTTATTGTTAAATGTTGAGAACTGTGTGAGGTTGTCATATTCAGGTTGTTGTTGTTCTGGTATTTGGCATAGCTTTTTTGGTAATCCAAATTTTACTAACATAGATTTTTTGCCACGTTTTAATTTCTTTTCCCGGCGGCGTCTCCTTGCTGCTAACCGATGCTTCTTTTTCTTTTCTTGCTGTATGGTGTTGTTGCAGCTGTTTAGATCTAAGGGTGTCTTGAGTTCCATTTCAGCAATTTCATTTATCACTCTCAATGCTTCATTTAAGATTGGCTGGAAGACCTATATACATTTAAATAATATGACAAATTATGAATAAATTCACTTTTCAAACCCCTTATCCCCTTACACTGATAATCATAACTGCTACAATTTCCTTGAATCTAATTAGTTGAGAAACTGCTCTATTTTCCTCTAATCGATATGCTGCTTGTAATCGGACAATTTTTTTTTCTTTTTTCTTTTATTGAAAAACAAAGTTTTTTTTTTCTTGGAAATTGCAATAGTTATGATTAATTGATAAAAGGACTGAGTGTTGTCCAATTCAGTCTGTAATCATACGAGTGATTTACAAAATTGGACAACTCCCGCTTCGCAGTCGTCTGATTTTGTTAATCACTCGTATGATTACAGACCGAATTGGACAACACTCAGTCCTATTACAATTATCAATATACACACTCGAGATGAAAATTAGTGACTCCCATTTTGTAAAAGCCCCCCCCTCTTTTGATTGGTCAGCCCCTGAAAACTGAAGATATTATAATACTTACCTTCTCCATACATTCTCTTGTGTCCTTGTCTCCCTCAAAAATAGCTAACATTTTGGCTCTTTTACGACTGTGTTGATTGCTTGAATTAAGCAGAGTCATCATCAATTTAGTCTGGCTGCTTCCCTTATCTCCAGCAATTAGTACAACCATATGGTTTTCTTGGATGTTTGCAACAGGACACTGTTCACCATTTGCATTGAATCCATCGAATAATGCCTTCAGTGTCTGTCTTACACTGGTGACTCTAACAAATGTGACCTTTTTTTTCTCCTCTGTCTCAAAGACCCCACATTCGTACTCGAGGTTTTCTTTCTTTAAAAAATCCCTTAGCTGTACCTCAGATCCCAGTAGATCCATACCTGTTACCCCTTTGAGTGATCTCTTCACTAACCTCCATAGCTCCCATGGCATTTCCTTTTTTAGGGCTGCTGCCTGCTCAACAGTGAATTTACATCCAAAAATGATACCAGCTTCTTTGGCACAAACAGAGAAGTTCGTATCGTCTCTTTTCATTAGTGAAGTTATCTGTACATTTTTTGCTTCAGTTTTTTCGATGGTGTCTTGCTTTGATGTTGTTGTTGATGTTTCAATTCCCTTTTCAACAGCTTTACTTCTACTACGTATTGTCGATTTAGATGCTAAGTTACTGGGTACTTCTGGTATTCTTACTTTGGTAAGGGTTATGGGGCGACCATGTTTATTTTTCGCGGTAATGTGGCCATTATTAGAGGCCGAAAATTTTTTCCCTACTACTCTACGAAATATTCTTTCTTCCAGTTGGCTGACATCTCCCTCTCCCTCAAGCAAAGATTTTAGAATATTGTTTTTGGTAACCAGACTTGTCAAAAGTTCATAGTTCTTCTTATCTAGTTCCTCATTTCTTTCAGCTAAGTTCCTGATTTCATTTTTCGATTCAGAAAGAAGGTTTAGATTTTTTACGATAATCTTTGTGGCAAGTTTGTAGACGTGAAACCAGTTGAGAGTACTTTCGTCACACAACGAACAGTAGAAGTCACGAACAGAAACACCGAATTTTCGTGAAAAAAGGTTCTTCCATAGAAAAGAACTAGTAGCTAGTTCGTAGTTATACTTGGAAGTCACAGAAAATGAAACTAAGGCTGTAGGAGGTAGATAACTAAGAATTAGAGTAGTTACGTGATTTGGTAAAGAATGTAAACAGAAAGCATGTTGTTGGCTTTCAGACTGAAAACTTAACTTCCGTTTTGTGTTAGGAAAGGTAAGTTTTCTGCTCCTTTTCTTAGCCAAGGACTTCTTTTCAACACGACAATCTACTCTCCAGGAATAATCTTTCGTAGTTTCCTCATTACTGTGGCGAAAAGCGTAAATGCAACCCTTGCAAGTGTCACATATTTTCCCGTGACGATCGTTGACTTTAAAACATATTTTGATTGTTTCTTCAAAAGATTTTGATGGTGAGAAGCGTCTTGATGTTCTAGTTTTACATACACAGCACACATCTTTCATAATATTTTTCACATCCTTCACAAGTTTTTTTTTTTTTTAATGTTTATTGTTACTTTTAATCAAAAAAATTAAGGGTATATGTACGCGCGCGCGTGCGACACCGGCCGGCTGGCGGCGGGAAATTATAGTTTTGTGCTTATTTCCACTGACCGTCAACAACATATCGCGGGCTCTTAATTTCTTTAGATTGGCGCCCGAAACGCTCGTGAGAATTGTTATTTTTTTGATTAAAAATATGACCATTCTTTGGGGTATTTTTTAAATAACAACCTCATATCACTGAATATAGTCAAATATTTTGATTTTACGATATGGTTTAGTGGTATTCTTTCCTAAATCAAAACAACAAGCAGCTAGGAGAACAAAACGTTACTGAAGAATGTGTTTATCGAGTTATACAAATAAAACATTTGCATATATTGCTTAGTACAATCCGATTCCCTAAACATCGTCTAATTCAATTAATCAAGAATGCACGAGAGTGTGATTATTTTTATGTATTATTATGATCAATTATAAGAATTATTAGATTTGACTTCATATTTTCATAAAATTAAGCTCAAATAATTTTGTTTACTTTACATTAAGTGACCTTTAATTTCTTGTACACCTTGCATGTTGTTGCATTTAAAAGCACGTTTTGAAGGATTTTTTCATTTTTTAATCATAGCTTATTTCTTCTTGAAATTAAGTATAATTTTGTTCAAGTTTTGTCAAGTTCAATGGTGCAAAGACTGATTAATTTTAATCTCAGTTTAATTGATTGTCTAGTATATGTACAAAAATACTTACATTATAAGGCCATTCCAGTTATGTTCCCTGTATCAGTGGCTGCGTTTCACCTCTGTTGGTCTTGGGTTTGATTTCAGGGCTTGCTAGCACATGTGGCAGAGTTTGTTAAGCCACAGCTACATGATTTTAAAAAATAGCGTCGCCTGTGCAAGCAAAAAATCGCTTGTGTAGCTGCGGCTTTAGCTCTCTTCATTGATTCATGGGTTTTTCTCCAGGGGGTATCCAAGTCACAAACAATTTTGTCATAAATTCATGAATCACAAAATACAATTAATGAATAACCTTGATACAAGGATTCAGTGTGTAATACAAATTTTCACAAATCACACTCTTCAAAATAAGCAGATCAGGCATCACCTGGACCCTAAAACTCACAGTCCAAAAAAAGGCTGAATCATGCATCACATGTAATCTGTGTGCCACTCTTTTTCTCCTGGTTCTCTGGTTTTCCTCTCTCCATAAAACCCAACATGTTAAATTCTAATTCAATCTTCAAGTTAGCCATGCTCTGACTTAGACAGCCCAGAGGCTATTTCAGGATTCAGTCTGTGAGTTACATTGTTGGCATGCCATAACTTAGATCAGCCTAGAGGTTGTTTCAGGATTTGATCTGTAAGTTAGGCTTGCGCTGATAATTTAGACCAGCCGAAATGTTGTTTAAGGGTTCAACAAAATCATTATTTTATATTGTTTGGGATTTGGTCCTGTTTTACATCAGTGGTAGAGAAATATTAGTTATAAATAATTGAGATTTCATTCCATTGATTTGTAGTACAACATCTGTAAAAAGAAGTTGGAAAGCAAGCGACAAGCCCTGAAGATCTTGATGGGTGATCTAGAATCCTGCCAGAGAGAACGAGACATCTACAAGAATAAAATCAAGCAAATGGTAAGAAACAAAGAAATGAGAGATGCAAAAATAGGCCAAGGAGGTTGCCAACACATGGACATTGCTTTCCGATTTTTCAAAAAATTATTTCCAATATCATAAATTCCAAATATATGGTAGTATCCATGGTAACAAAAAAAGGTATTAGCTGTGCATTTGACTATAATTAAAGTGTTTTGAAAGGTTTTGAAAGACGGAATGCTATTGAAATGATTGACACATTTCGTTGACAAATGGCTTTCACTTTCTGATTGCTTGAGTTATATTACAACCAGGTGGTAATGGTAAAGAATTTAACCTAATCTGTGCCGATAGGGTGTCAGTATGATATCATTACATTATCAAGAGAGTGTCGCTAGGTTAAAGGTAGGATGTCTGTAGGTTACAGACTGTGCTTTTCATAATTTTTTTCTGCAATCTACCAACTCCAGACATCTGGCATGCATTTTGGATTCCGTCAATCAAATTTAGGATGGGCAAAAGGAATATACAGTGTATACATATAATACTATGTTAAACAATCAGTTGTGAAATCAGTCTCTCTCTCTCTCTTCCCAGCAACAAGATTTAGACAACTTCAAAAAGAAGGAAAGAGAACAAGATAGTAAAGAAATACGAGGAGTTAAGTCATCCACTGGACAGCCTTCCAGATCACCAGAACATGCTAAATTCAAGGTAAAGGAACTGAAGATATTGAAATGAAATAAAAGAGTGGCAGTCTAATTAATTGTAAGGTTATAAATTTATAAAGCTTTACATTTTATGCCAATGTTCAAATTATTAGTAGTTAACCTTGATTCAGGTCATTGCAGCAAGCCAAATATTGAATCAAAAATGACCTATTTTTTTAAGCGAAGAAATACCGAAGATGTATTTAAATGTTATCTAAAAATTGTCATTTTTTGATGTCTTATCATCATATTTTCAGAGAGAAAGGAAGCTTTCGGGCCACAGTATCTGGGAGCAAGAACTACAAAGTGTGAGAGATAGAAAGAACAAGGTAAAATAATCATTATTCAATTAATTATTTTCATCATTTTCATACTTTTCTACAAGCTGGGGTACCCACATCAAGAGAACTCAGCTATTTCATGTGCAATGATTTTCTTATTGTGGATAATTAATTGGTTTTCATATGAGTGGGAAACATACAGTACTGACATGCAGCACGTACACAGTATGACATGCTTGTCTTTCAGTAATTCATCCAGTCACTATGGGTAGTTACATACATACAGAGAGTTACGGTATGGCTAGAGTGCAGCTACGAATCTGCTATACAATTTCCCACCCATATGAAAAACACTCTAGTGAGAGTCTGATATGCTAGATCACAATTAAATGAAATTGGTTATATAAACTAAGACACTTATAAATTAAGTAACCTATAGAGGAATAATAACAGTATATTTTGATTGACAGACTCTTTCCCAGCTTTTGTGTGAAGCACGGGAGGAGAACAAAGCCTTGAAAAATGATTTCATGGACCTGCGAGTATTGTACCGAGAGGCTCAGGAAGATATTATTCTCCTGAGAGAGAATGTGGCAAGACAGAAAACTAATGATAAAGATACAGGGAAGATGGAAGACCTGGAGGCTAGACAGGACCTCATTCAATGCCTGGAGAAAAACCAGGAGAAGGTACTGACACTCTTAATGGGTTCCCTGTACCATTCTCCAGTTTCAAGATCTCTATTGCTCGGTGTTAGCCTCAATAGCATGTAATGTATTCTTTACTATTACTAACAGCTCATGGCAATGGGAGGAATTTCTACAAATGAACAATACAATTGCTAAGTCTAAAATGTGTACATGGGAATAACCATATTGTTTATGTTTGTTTCTTCCACAATTTTTTTATTAAGTTACCAAGCTTTGAATTCTTACTTCTAGTGCATCTTCAGGGTGAAAAGTAGGTCTTACAATGATTCAAATTATTCAAAGACTAATACATTATTGCTTTAGAATTCCATGGGTTTTGCTCTCCATGCTGAATAATTTAAGCACAATTGAGGCTAAGACTGAGCAATAGAGAACTTGAAACTGGCTGGAGTTTACAGTATTTTAAAAGAATGTATATTGCACTTGACTGTTGTAATAAAATAATTAAAGATTAAGAAATGTTTGTGAAATTTTCAGATGGAAGAATTGGATAGAGAAGTTAAAGCAATAACAGATGAAAAGAATGAAATAGCAATTGAGGTATTTGAAAGTAATGTTGTTGTACATAATGTTGTTTTTTGTTTTCATTTCTTTTTTTCTTTGTTCACTTTTTTGTTCTTGTTTTTTTGCGTAAAAATAATTTACGTGTAATTTGAGAAAATGTCTGGTATGTGACTTTTCTATTGGCTGGATTAATGCATGCAACCCTATCCTTTTACTATCATATGTATTATTGGATAATTATTTACCTCAGTCAGGTGATAGCCTGCATGCAACCCAACTTTTACTCTTTAACATTAAAGTTTTGGATGTATTCTTTTTTTTAGAGGGAGCACTATAGAGAAAAAGTGGAAAGACTGAATACACAGCTTAACTTCATCCTTGGAGCAGATGACAGGAGACTTGTGGATATTGATGCCATTCTTATGGAGAACAGGTACATTATCATGGTGATTCTACAGTCCAGGTCCCACCTGCCATGTGTTTCTGTGGTTGTTAAGGATTTTGCAACACTGTGTCACACAACAAGTTGTTTTGCAACTTGTCTTTTGAACAACATTTTTGCAGGTTGACCAAGGTTTTTGCACATGTAACATGAAATTGTGCAGAACTTGTATCTTCAAGTTTTTATTGCAGGGAAAGTGAAACTTCCATTTACTCTTGCAACATGTCTTCAATTTTCTCCAAAAGTCTCTGTGCTTACATGACATACTTTTTTGCAAACATTTTTTCATGGGTCAAGATGAATTGGAAATCATCATGAATGTTTAACATTTTAGATATGGCAGGTTGTTACTTTGCTGTTTGAAGTTGTTGCTACGGACCAGTTCTGGCAGAGTGCAATTTTGCTCATTTAATACAAAATAATAATCTTATTGTCTGAGTCCATAATAGTGAGGTCTCTCCATCATTACACTTTTCTCAGATACCAAAAAGAACAGATAAAGCAGCTTAAGGAAGAGCTTAGAATAGCTAGCGCATCTCAAGCAAGACAAAAGGTACACAAACATTGCAACATTTTGAGGGGGAAAAGCCCTTCTTCATCAATCATTGAATTTATGGTGTTATTGATACCTTATTTAGGCTGCTATGGAGAAAAAGAAGGCAAGGCTCATTAAAGCTGGTTATAACCCAAGTGCTTTCATGGGTACTGGTGTTAAACAAGGTAAGTTACTAGAGATATGGCTGAGCACATTTTAAAGTGGGTGGCTTGTTTGCAAATTACGGAGAACAAGTGGAGGGGGCTAAGATTAAGAAATATTTAAAAGACTAGTACCCCCAACGCCCAAGCTCCACTGTCCCTAAGATAATGCATCTCCTTAGGGTACTGCAATCAAACAATTTAGGGTGTGGCTAAAGAGTGATACTCTGATCAATTTGTACCCGATTTTTTAATGACCCAGAAAAGGGTAGCCTTAGTCAACTATAAGCTACATAGTAGTCTTCACTAATAGCTTTTTCTTTCTTGTTTTGGTAGCATTGCCAACCCTCATTTCTGAGATTTCCAGTAGTTTTGGAGGAGGTATGTCATCTTCAACAGTCAATGATCTCCAATCTCTTGCCAATTCTTTATCAGAGAGCCTCTCTGAGAAAGATATTGCTTTGCTTCATCAGAAAAATACTAATAGGTAAGATCAGATAACAAAATTCCATTTCCATTTCATTTCCATTCTCTTCCTATATGTATTTCTCATTTCATTTCTTTCATTTTACACTTATAATATGAAATGTATATGTGATCGTACCATACTTAATGGACTTAGAAAAAATTCTGAGCCCCAGATGGGAATCGTCATACGCGAACCAACATTATCACTTACAACATGTACTCATACTCTATGTCTTCATGCTTGTTGTTAAAGGTTTTCTTTAGAGCTTTGGAAATTTTATTTATCTTTGGAAAGTTTATTCTTTAGCCTGTGTCTACATTGTAAAATAGTCGTGATCAGCTTGTAGAACAAACAGACAAATAGGTAATATTATAAGGTGATTATATTCGATTCTCTTTCTTTTCAGAATTCTTGGACACCGTGTAACTGAACTGGAAAGCAAACTCAAGACTCTAGAAGTGTCTGGTCTTTGGTCCCTAGAGGGTATGTGGATTGAATTCATTACTGTCATCCCCTCTTTAATTAAGGAAGAACTCAGGCTTCATTTTTATTGTTATTATATTTGTTGTTTTGTCTAGGTCACCGTGGCTATGGGTCGGAAGAGATGGCAAGATTACACCTTGAAAAACTCAAGAGATCCCCTCACTCTTCAATGGTTGAAGCTGAAAATACTCCAACAACAGGACTCAATGGTGAAGCAGAAAGTCCTTCTGCAGAGTCTAGTCCAGATCTTGAGAACATGGACTCTGTGTTCTTTGCAGGTGTTGAGCATTTTGATGGTGATCAAGATCAACTTGTTGATGTAAGTTCACCGGCTTCAGTATCAGAAGAAGATGAGGATCTGGAACACTTTGAGAGAAGGGAGTCTCTTGATGACGAAACATTTTGCTGTGGTACATCAAAACTAGAAGATCAAGGATCCAGTAATGGGGATCACCAGACAAAGGGGGATTCCATTATAATGAAGGATTCTCATGCAAATGAAGATTCCCTTACCAATGGGGATTCCCATGAAACTGAAGATTCCCCAATAGAAGGGGATTCCTATGGAGCTGAATGTCAATTGAAAGGAGATTCAAACAAAACTGAGGATTCCCCTTCAAAAGGGGATTCCCTTGAAACTGAAGATTCCCATATAGAAGAGGATTCCTATGAAGTTGAAATTTCTCAAACAGGACAAGATTCCAATGTAACTGAAGATTTCGAACTAGAAGAGGAGATATCTATCAATGGCTCAAAAGGGGATTCCCCAACAAAAGAGGATTCCCTATCAAAGGGGGAACTAGATTCCTGCTCAAAGGAAAATTCTCTTTCAGTGAGTGATACTTGTTCTTTAGACAATTCTCCTGAGAAATCTCCACTCAGTGCGGATGGAAATTTTTTGAACAACAATATTGATTCATTGGAATATGATTCTAATGATGGCAAAGATATTGAGCTTAAAAATGAAAGCACAAATCATGTGAAAAATCATGATGAACATGAACATCAAGATAAAGAAGTTTCTCTTGACTTGGAGAATGAAGAAGGGAAAAAAGATGATCCTTATTCATCAGATGAGATTGAGAAAAATCTTTCAAACACTCAGCTTGTTGAATCTGGAGAAAATAATCCTCAAGAATAGTGAAGGAGGGTATTTGGGGTTTACATTATTATCCTGGATTTTCCGTTTTTAAAACCACCACATGCCTGGATTACTAATTCTGAGGTGATTGATAATGTACAGTACTTCAGGCATAATTTAGTCATGGTCAGGTTTGTGCAACCTATAAAAGTACAGTACAGTAAGTTAACTTAGTGGTAGGAAACTTCAACCAGAGAAGCTGGCGACATGGGCAATAATTGAGCAATTTAATGTGCCATCTAGAATTCAATTTAAATAATTCACAAAGCGACACAAGGAATGAAGTTCCAAAAAAAAATTCATGGCTAGGAAAATATGCCAAGGTTAACAAGAAGAATAGCCCTATGGTGCTCTATTTAAATCATTTGCAAAGCCACAAAAAGGTTGAATGAACAGAAAATAGTTGATTTCATGGCTGGGGAAATACAAGTATGTCCCTATTACCTAGGTCAGCAGCAAGGGGAGCACTTTTGAATTTATTTTAAAAATTAAGTGCTAAAGCAGTACAATGGAAAAGAAGTAATTTTCCGACTCAAAAATTAGTACCCACATACGTAACAATATCTACATACACTAAAATAATCCAAGGTCTAGGTATATATATTTGAATTCTTTGTAATTAGAACTAGGTCATTGGGATGACTGGTAGTATATATTAGTCTCAATAAAATAACATATTTCAAGGTTTTGAGTTTTCCTTTGGTCGGCAGAACTGAAGCCTGAATTCAATCATAATTATGAGGAATTGACATTCCAATCTCAAATTTACTATCATCAATTTCCTGTGGAATGTTTGCCAAGGGCGGATCCAGGAATTTGTTAAAGGGGGGGTCAAAACGTTGAAAAGATTCGCCGAAGCAAAAAAGAAAAAAAAAACAGATGTGTGCGACGACATATAATTTTTACTACGGGCCTGGAGAGGGGGGGGGGGGTCCAAATGTGTTATTCGTACTAAATTTACTTAAATACAGTGCAACCCTACGTATCACAGGGGGGTCCTGACCCCCCGGACCCTCCCCCTGGATCCGCCCTTGTTTGCTGTTATTAAAGTCGAGCTTGCAATGAGATATTCTTTTGTTTTAAGAATCATACAAGTGAGGCTATTGGGTGAAACAATGCTTGTTGTCTCATTTGCATGCATCTATAATAACAGCTATTCCAATGAAGGTCTGTGGAATTAGAAATAGTATTGTCAAAGTTCTATGTGTACTCTTTACTGTTGGTATTTGTAAATTTATTTTTAGCGGAGCTCCCGCGCGCGAGCGGAGCACCATACTTAAGAAAAAGTGGTAACCCATCGAGTTGATTTTTCATGGCTTGATTTGTCCATTTGTCCATAATAAGATTGTACACGAGATAGATTGGATGGTTGGATCAGAATAAGAATGTACACGAGATGGATTGGATGGTTGGATCAGAATAAGAATGTACACAACATGGATTGGATGGGTGCATCAGATTAAGAATGTACACGAGATGGATTGGATGGTTGGATCAGAATAAGAATGTACACGAGATGGATTGGATGGGTTCATCAGAATAAGAATGAACACGACATGGATTGGATGGGTGCATCAGATTAAGAATGTACACGAGATGGATTGGATGGTTGGATCAGAATAAGAATGTACACGAGATGGATTGGATGGGTGCATCAGATTAAGAATGTACACGAGATGGATTGGATGGTAGGATCAGAATAAGAATGTACATGAGATGGATTGGGTGGGTGCATCAGATTAAGAATGTACACGAGATGGATTGGATGGTTGGATCAGAATAAGAATGTACACGAGATGGATTGGATGGGTTCATCAGAATAAGAATGAACACGACATGGATTGGATGGGTGCATCAGATTAAGAATGTACATGAGATGGATTGGATGGGTTCTTCAGAATAAGAATGTACACGAGATGGATTGAATGGGTGCATCAGAATAAGAATGTACATGAGATGGATTGGATGGGTGCATCAGATTAAGAATGTACACGAGATGGATTGGATGGTTGGATCAGAATAAGAATGTACACGAGATGGATTGGATGGGTGCATCAGATTAAGAATGAACACGACATGGATTGGATGGGTGCATCAGATTAAGAATGTACACGAGATGGATTGGATGGTTGGATCAGAATAAGAATGTACACAACATGGATTGGATGGGTGCATCAGATTAAGAATGTACACGAGATGGATTGGATGGTTGGATCAGAATAAGAATGTACACGAGATGGATTGGATGGGTGCATCAGATTAAGAATGTACACGAGATGGATTGGATGGGTTCATCAGAATAAGAATGTACACGAGATGGATTGAATGGGTGCATCAGAATAAGAATGTACATGAGATGGATTGGATGGGTGCATCAGATTAAGAATGTACACGAGATGGATTGGATGGTTGGATCAGAATAAGAATGTACACGAGATGGATTGGATGGGTGCATCAGATTAAGAATGAACACGACATGGATTGGATGGGTGCATCAGATTAAGATTGTACACGAGATGGATTGGATGGTTGGATCAGAATAAGAATGTACACGAGATGGATTGGATGGGTGCATCAGATTAAGAATGTACACGACATGGATTGGATGGGTGCATCAGATTAAGAATGTACACGAGATGGATTGGATGGTTGGATCAGAATAAGAATGTACACAACATGGATTGGATGGGTGCATCAGATTAAGAATGTACACGAGATGGATTGGATGGTTGGATCAGAATAAGAATGTACACGAGATGGATTGGATGGGTGCATCAGATTAAGAATGTACACGAGATGGATTGGATGGGTTCATCAGAATAAGAATGTACACGAGATGGATTGAATGGGTGCATCAGAATAAGAATGTACATGAGATGGATTGGATGGGTGCATCAGATTAAGAATGTACACGAGATGGATTGGATGGTTGGATCAGAATAAGAATGTACACGAGATGGATTGGATGGGTGCATCAGATTAAGAATGAACACGACATGGATTGGATGGGTGCATCAGATTAAGATTGTACACGAGATGGATTGGATGGTTGGATCAGAATAAGAATGTACACGAGATGGATTGGATGGGTGCATCAGATTAAGAATGTACACGACATGGATTGGATGGGTGTATCAGAATAAGAATGTACACGAGATGGATTGGATGAACGTACAGGAATAAGAATGTATACGAGAAAGATTTGATAACGGCAGCTTTTGGGTCGTTTCTATTTTCTTCTGACTGTTGACTATAATACTTACATAATTCATGCGCATGCCTGATGTACATTTGCATATCTCACTTATCTGCCCAAAAAAAAACTTTCAAACATTCCAAAATCATATTCTGGAGGATCCAAAATCATATTCTGGAGTACCCAAAATCATATTCTGGAGGATCCAAAATCATATTCTGGAGGATCCAAAATCATATTCTGGAGGATCCAAAATCATATTCTGGAGGATCCAAAATCATATGCTGGAGGATCCAAAAACATATCCTGGAGGATCCAAAATCATATCCTGGAGGATCCAAAAACATATCCTGGAGGATCCAAAATCATATTCTGGAGGATCCAAAAACATATCCTGGAGGATCCAAAATCATATTCTGGAGTATCCAAAATCATATTCTGGAGGATCCAAAATCACATGCTGGAGGATCCAAAATCATATTCTGGAGGATCCAAAATCATATTCTGGAGGATCCAAAATCATATTCTGGAGGATCCAAAATCATATTCTGGAGGATCCAAAATCATATTCTGGAGGATCCAAAATCATATTCTGGAGGATCCAAAATCATATTCTGGAGGATCCAAAATCATATTCTGGAGGATCCAAAATCATATTCTGGAGGATCCAAAATCATATGCTGGAGGATCCAAAATCATATTCTGGAGGATCCAATATCATATTCTGGAGGATCCAAAATCATATTCTGGAGGATCCAAAATCATATTCTGGAGGATCCAAAATCATATTCTGGAGGATCCAAAATCATATTCTGGAAGATCGAAAACCATATTCTGGAGGATCCAAAATCATATTCTGGAGGATCCAAAATCATATTCTGGAGGATCCAAAATCATATTCTGGAGGATCCAAAATCATATTCTGGAGTATCCAAACTCATATTCTGGAGGATCCAAAGTCATATTCTGGAGGATCCAAAATCATATTCTGGAGGATCCAAAATCATATTCTGGAGGATCCAAAATCATATGCTGGAGGATCCAAAATCATATTCTGGAGGATCCAATATCATATTCTGGAGGATCCAAAATCATATTCTGGAGGATCCAAAATCATATTCTGGAGGATCCAAAATCATATTCTGGAGGATCCAAAATCATATTCTGGAAGATCGAAAACCATATTCTGGAGGATCCAAAATCATATTCTGGAGGATCCAAAATCATATTCTGGAGGATCCAAAATCATATTCTGGAGGATCCAAAATCATATTCTGGAGTATCCAAACTCATATTCTGGAGGATCCAAAGTCATATTCTGGAGGATCCAAAATCATATTCTGGAGGATCCAAAATCATATTCTGGAGGATCTAAAATCATATTCTGGAGGATCCAAAATCATATTCTGGAGGATCCAAAGTCATATTCTGGAGGATCCAAAATCATATTCTGGAGGATCCAAAATCATACTCTGGAGGATCCAAAATCATATTCTGGAGGATCCAAAATCATATTCTGGAGGATCCAAAATCATATCCTGGAGTATCCAAAATCATATCCTGGAGTATCCAAAATCATATTCTGGAGGATCCAAAATCATATTCTGGAGGATCCAAAATCATATTCTGGAGGATCCAAAATCATATTCTGGAGGATCCAATATCATATTCTGGAGGATCCAAAATCATATTCTGGAGGACCCAAAATCATATTCTGGAGGATATTTTGTCGTTTTTACTGCATTCTAGATTTTTATCATCTTTTTCTTCATTACTTGTGAACCAAAAAAGCGATATTTGAAGCTTTGATTTTTTGTTTTTGATCCCATTTCAAGAAAAAAGGCTAAGACTTAGTAAAAAGACTTGGTTCTTTGAAAAAATACATTTGACGGCCAGCGAGCCTCACGCGAAGTCAAAACAAGATTCCAGTTTCATAATCATATGAATATTTTGACATTTTTATAGATAATTTATTTTAATGTTGAATGAAATATGAAAAAGGAATACATATCACACCAAACATTTGCTATTTATGGGAGCTCCGCTTTTAGGCAGTGCCTAAATCTATATATTATGCTGAAATGAAAAAACCCTTGGGTAAGCACTTTTTGAATTCAAGAATAGGACCATAAAAGTGCCCTCCGTTTTAGAGAAGTATTAATGGTCTTTTGTGAAAGGAAGGGAATCCTGCAAAGCACAGGTGAAACTTCAGATAAAAATAATGGAAAGCTTCACATCTAAGTATTTTAATATTGAACTTTATTTTCAATTCATAATAGTAACATTTTCCTCAAGATATTTAAAATTCACGAAAAAATTTAATAACATTGATCTTTACATTCACAATTACATCATGCCTGCACACATTCAATTATAACAATTACTGTAAGTACATCAAAATTGAATTTTTTTCCATATCCTACTGTATTTTCCCCTCATATAATTTGTAGATTATGCTAATCTTTAGAAAATTTAATGAAGGATAAATTTAAAACATCCCTAATGTAGAAAAGAAAATAATTAGTTCCTAGACAAAACATTTGTCTCAGTGAATTATTAGCACTAGCTGCAAGTATAAGTTTCATGAGTACAACTGCTTTCATAACTGCCATTTTGGATGAAGAAACAATAGAATTGAATAAAAATCTTTGTCAGTGACTACTCTTGAAACTTCTGAAAACGAGGCAGGGTTGAGCAAAATTCTCTGTTTTTAAAAAAAGTTCACTTAAATGAAAATTTGAAAACTCTGGCTTGTTCTTGATCTTCTCTTATTGTTTCAAGACTTAATGAAAACCCTGATGACTAGAGGCAAACAGGAAAAAATACACTTTTTCCATGGATTTTGTGGCATTTTATATGTATTTTCCTGTTAGTCTTAAGTCCAAGATAACTTTGAAAGGGGTCTATGTTATTCCAACATGGCAGCTATGAAGTATGAAGGTTATATTAGTTAGCAATGGCACTGAGGAAATTCTACATAGAAGCCCTTGCGTAATAAAGGGTAGTAATGTTATTGAATAATGTAAGATTCCCTTGGGTTACAGTGGGTAAAATCAGAGTTATATTGTCAGTTATCATTAGTGTTTAGAGTCTCTTGGATAGAATTCAGCCAATGTGCTTTGTGGGATTCTCTTGAGCATTTCTTTGGGGAAGATTCGCAGTAATGACCAACCAATATCCAGTGACTCAAAGACTGTCCTGTTTTCGTAAGTCCCTGAAATGACAAAAACATGTATTTTTATGCATTTCCTCATGCATGTGCTATTCATGAATTCTGAGAGAGAATATGTGGGAATGAGAAATCCTAAGTAAAAAATGGAAAATTCAAAAACACAGATAATAATCCCAAGTG
This sequence comes from Anthopleura sola, assembly GCA_023349425.1. NCBI lineage: Eukaryota > Metazoa > Cnidaria > Anthozoa > Actiniaria > Actiniidae > Anthopleura > Anthopleura sola. The sequence goes on from JALHLI010000005.1 coordinate 7,801,783, forward strand.
AAAGAAAATCAATACAAAAATTGAGTATATGTGATTACAAAATGAAAGAAAGAAAGAAATCTATCAACTTTAGCTGATATATCACAGTGTGGGACAATCACCCAAATTACTAAGTTCCATAGAAGGTGAAAGCCCAAAGATCAATTAGAATTTAGAAGTTGAAAACCAGCGAACCCAGATAAAAACCCTTGAATCACAGGGGAGAACCAACAAGCAACTCTTCTCTCATACAATACAGAGCCCGGCAGGACTCAAACCCAGGTTGCATTGGTGAGAGGCTAACGATCAAACTATTATGCCACCCATGTTCCCAAAAAATTGGATTGGGAAAGCCTAAATGAAAATGTTGAAATACTAAAATAGGTATAGGAAGTCTCCAAGTGAAATGGTGAACGAAATGGAAACCCCCTGAATGAAAACATGTATGAAATACAGTATTCCAAGTAAAAACAAAAATAATACAAATAGTAAAACGAATACAAATGATAATAAATGACATCTACATACCTTGAGATATGAAATTCTTTTCAAACTTTCCAAGGAATTCCAAGTAGAGCAAATCCTCAGAGGTTAGAGCCTCCTCACCTACAACAGCCTTCATGGCCTGCACATCTTTACCAATGGCATAGTTAGCATACTACAAAAGAGAATGATAACATTCCCATCATCACTCATACTTCACAGTATTGAAAAAATGCTTAAATTACTAATATGGAATCAGTTGGCTTTTAGAGATATTATCACTGTCAAGGAGGTGAGGGTTCCCCCTCCCCCAGTCCCTGCCCCCTTTCCTTTCCCCTACCCCCTCCCCCAATGGCAGAGCCACTACGCAGGCTAGGTTTGACAGGTTGAAATAATTGTGTGTGCTTCATTTCAATAAACAATATCTTCAAATGGTTAGAAATATGTCAGCTAAGATGTATGATTGCAATCTCATTTAACTCTTGAATGAAAAATCACGAGATTATCAGGGCTCAAATGCAACTGTCACGTGTGATTATACACAAATAAAGTTGCTTGTTTTGTTTTATTTTCAATAAACAATGTTATAGTTTCTATTGCTTTTCCTACCAATTGATTTGAGACATCAGCATGGTCCTTCCTCGTCATTCCTTCACCAATAGCAGACTTCATTAATCTTGACAATGATGGTAGTACATTGATAGGGGGGTAGACCTAGGACATCAGATAAACCAAGCGTCAAAAACCTTTGTTACCCCTTTTGACATGGAATTTCTAATTCAGAAGACACTATAAACCCCTTACACATGACGTCAAAGCAGCTCAAGATGGGGGACAAAACAAAAGCAACCTATTGTTTGGTTTTCCAAATTGAACCTTGTTCCGACGTGCCGTAAGGGGTCTATATGGGAGTAATCAAGGGCAGATTCAGGTTTTTTGCTAGTAGGGTTTGAAATTTTCTGAATCATTTTGAAAAAAAAAATCTGAAAAAAAAATTATTTTACATTCTGTTTTCTTATTAGGGGAGTTTATAGTCCTCAATTAGGGGGTTTGACTGCAGTTTAGGGGGATCCTTCCCTGTGTAATAATACATTAAGAGCTACCTACCTGTCGATTGTGTAACTGTCTGTCAACATAAACTTGACCTTCAGTGATATACCCAGTCAGATCAGGAATGGGATGAGTGATATCTGAGTTAGAATTAAAAAAAAGAATAAGCTCTACGAAATTAATTCAAATCAAAAATATTTTCATTTAAATTTATAGCATAATGTACTGCGTCCATTCCACTCATTGCTCTATATAATTATCTATATATCATTTAATTTGCTCACCATCGTTAGGCATAGTTAGAATAGGAATCTGAGTAATTGAGCCATTACGGCCCTCCACACGACCAGCTCTCTACAGAAAAAACAAAGGACCACATTGTTAATGAGGTTGGAATGGAATAATGAATGAGGTAATGAATGATGTAATGAATTCAAAGAATTCACAGTTTTTCTTGGTTTCTAAAGATGAGAGATCAGTACTAGGGATAGAATTTATTATTGACAAAATAGTATCAAGTAAACATTACCTCGTATATTGTGGCCAAATCAGTGTACATGTAACCTGGGAAACCACGACGACCAGGTACCTCCTCACGAGCTGCAGATACCTAGTATATCATAACTATTTTTAATTTCTTACTGTATTCACGGATGAAAAGCATCAGCAAAATGAATAACAAATGGGAAAAAGTGGAAAAATGAAAGTGAAATGGAAATCATTGAAATAAAGTAAAAGTGGTAGTATAAAAAAGAAAGGAAGTAATGTCAGTATCATGCTTGATTCCTATTGAATACTTTTGAAGTTGCCCCTGACAACATTTAGTTTTTAATAACAAAACTTCGGTCATTCCAAGCTCAACTGAGAAGCATAGTAGTTTGAATAAAAGAACAAAGTGAACTTTAGAAGAGAAGTGGGAGAAATGGAAGTGAAAATAAAAACATGGATGGAAGGAAAGTGGTGAATAGAGATGTTATTATGAAAAAGAAGATGGATGTAAAAGAGTACTGTAGAACTTGTTTCTCACCTCTCTCAAAGCTTCTGCATATGAACTCATGTCTGTCAATATAACCAACACATGCTTTTCACACTGATATGCCATGAACTCTGCAGTTGTTAGTGCCAGACGAGGGGTAATAATACGTTCAATCCTGAAAGCAATTAATGACTCAATGACAAAACTATTGTGATAATAAAATGCCCAGCATCACTGTAAACGCTTTCCAGTAAAGTCATTGCTACGCCACCAGGGTTCCCTTAATGTTAATAAATCAATTAATATTCTACTGGAGCCAGTTGTACAAAGTCTGAATAGTGCTATCCACCGGATAAATACTCATCCACCAAATAAAACCTATAAAAATTCTATACACTGGATTATTCTTATATGGTGGATGACTTTATTCAGGCTTCATACAACCTGCTTCTGAAGACTCACGTTGGATCATTGGCAAGGTTCAAGAAAAGACACACATTTTCCATAGAGCCATTTTCTTCAAAATCTTGTTTGAAAAAGCGAGCAGTTTCCATGTTGGCCTAAAGATGAAGAGAAGGTATTAAATTATATAATTATTACATTAATCTGTAGTGTGACATGGAGCTTCTAGACCTATTGTCAATCTTCAGGAAGAATTTGGAATAGCAACAGCAATGACAACATTTGGTTCCAAATCAAATTGCTACTCCACTGTCACAGGAATAAATAGGAGCAGGCATAGCTTAGTTAGTGCACGGCCTTTGGAGTTAGAGGTCCATGGTTCAATCCTCTGGGCTGCCATATCTGTTCAGACTTCTCTCTAATTCGTGTAGCTTCACATTTGAATACTCTTAAAACAGAGCACTGATGGAGAGAGAGGGGGGAGTAAAGTGCGCACCGTCAGCTCCCTGGAAGACCAGCTAATAGCTGAAGGAACACTGACGTTTACCTTTAATATTGCAGACAGACTCAGAAGTACCTACCCCCATGGCAGCAAACACTATAGCAAAATTATCTTCATGATCATCAACAACTCCTTTCTTAAACTTTACAAGACCAGCTTGGCGGCAAATCTGAGCAGCAATCTAACAGTACAAAGAAGGTGATATGAACAAGGTGAATACGCTGCTTAGATGGATAAAGTGGAAAGAAATATTGAAGGAAAGGGAGTGATGAAGAAAGTGGGAAAGAAAGAACTTACCTCGTTATGTGGTAAACCTGCTGCTGAAAAGATTGGAATTTTCTGACCACGAGCAATACTGTAGAAATAAAAAAGAATATAATGCATGTTAGAGTGCGCAACATGTAGGGAGGCCCACTTTCCCTGAATCAAGCCATATTCAATATTTTTTGTAATAGCTGCATGAGCCGGGCTAAACCAAACCAAACATCCTCAAATGGTATCAAACCCTGAAACAACCTCTGGGCTGATCTAAGTCAGACATGGCTAACTCACAGATTGAACCCTGAAACAACCTCTGGGCTGATCTAAGTCAGACATGGCTAACTCACAGATCAAACCCTGAAACAACCTCTGGGCTGATCTAAGTCAGACATGGCTAACTCACAGATTGAACCCTGAAACAACCACTGGGCTGATCTAAGTCAGTCATGGTTAACTCACAGATCAAACCCTGAAACAACCTCTGGGCTGATCTAAGTCAGACATGGCTAACTCACAGATTGAACCCTGAAACAACCTCTGGGCTGATCTAAGTCAGACATGGCTAACTCACAGATCAAACCCTGGTACAACCTCTGGGCTGATCAAAGTCTGTTCATAGCTAATTCACATATTTAGAATCAGCATCAGATTTTAGAGTGTCTCAAACTAGCAAACTTGAAATGTTAAATTCAGTATTTTACCAACCTGTTCATGGTATCAATAGCAGATATTCCTGTTTGGATCATTTCCTCTGGATAAATTCTAGACCATGGGTTGATAGGCTGACCTGCAAAAATAAAAACATGCTACCCATGTTAAAATAACTTGTATACACCTGTAGATTTAAAAAATGATCACCGTTTATAAAATAACTTTGATATTACTTGTGCTCTGATTGGTCAAAAAGCCATGTTTTATGAGAGCATAATACATGCTCACGTCATTTTTTCTCTCTCTCGAAAAATTAGTTATTTTATAAAAGCAATAAAAAACAGTTTTCCGTGTATTATACTCTGATAAAGACACTTGGGATGTGGAGAGAACACTTGAGAAGCTGGAAACCACTCCGCTACGTGTCATGGTTTCCTACGCTTCTCTCGTGTTCTCTCCACATCCTGCGTGTTTTTATCAGAGTATGATACATGGAAAACTGTTTTTTATTCCTTAAATATATCATAGGATTAACACCCGGTTATAAAATGTTTAAAAACCAAACATATCAGAGCTATCAATTCAACTGCGTAAAGCCTGGTTGACACTAGCATCATAATCATAATTGTAACCAAGATATGCAGACTCAGTAGCTTACTGTTCATTAACAGTGCTTTTTCTCACCTAAATAATAAATGTGCTTATGATTACAACGCTAGTGTGAACCAGTTATCTACCATGAAAGAGATCTCCAGGAGTACACAAGTTATCCTTTGCGTGCATGTGACTTTATAGCTACAGGGCTCAAAATAATGTCTGGTCTGTTGCTGGTCAGTCACCAGTAATGATGACCAGCCAAATTAGTTTTAGTTCAGTCATACCCAGTTTCTGGCTCAATGTTACTGGTCAAAATGACCAGCAAGGCAAGATTTGACCAGACAAGTTCCAATTCTACCAAGACATTGTCCCTTGACTGGCTGTTATTTCAAGCCTTAGCTTGTAGCTGGTAATATTGTTTGACTTAAACAAAAAAATGTGATGTAAATTTCATATCAACCAAAATGGCAACCATGTACGTCTTTCATATTTTTATTCTAATTGGGATGTAATGTGCCCTTCCTATTTTGCAACATGAATGACAAAGCACTCAATAATTGATCTATTATATAGTACAACATACACTGGATTTTCTAGCTTTTTAAGTTACCTTGGATATCTAGATAGTCTTCAGCTAAGACTGGAGGTCCTTTGTCGATAGCTTTACCAGAACCATTAAATACTCTGCCTGAAAATTAAAGTAATTGAGGAAAGAAAGGATTAGGAACATTCTAATCATAAAAATAACAACCTAGTTCAAACATTACAAGCTCCAACCTTTCCTTTTTCATTTGAAACTATATGATTGAGGGGTTGGAGGAGTTGAGGATATCAAAACTTTTTCAAGATTGACCCAAAAACATAGGCACAATGAAAAGATATAACAGGAATCGCCTAGACAACCCTGTTGCTATTCAGTGGTTTGAATAAACTCCTCCAGCTGTATGAAAAACTAAGCTCGAAAAGGATTGTTGTTGTAATTCAAGCGGCCCTTGCCCGAGTCTTAAAAGTCATATATCTCACAGAATTTGAGGAGATGGATCGCAAAGATTTACTTTAATTTTTTAAACAACACATATACTTCAACTTTTTTCTCTAAATTCTTTGAAATGCATGTTTTTGTATTGGGAAGAGACTTGGAGCAAGGGCCGCTTGGCTAAGCATTGAAGCATGCTATGATTGGATGGTTCGTATGTGCTCCGGACACCTGGCTCCCCCTCCTCCTTCCCTTACCCCTTCTAATTGCAAATTTCTGCGATAAAAGCTGGATAATGCAATAACTGAGATTGGCCGAAAAAACGAACCCTCCCTTCCAAGGTCCTAGTGATGGACCTGCCTAGAGAAGCATGTATGCTTACCTAACATGTCTTCAGACACTGGTGTTCTAAGAATATCACCAGTGAATTCACAAGTTGTGTTCTTAGCATCAATACCTGATGTCCCTTCAAATACCTGGTGGTTGACACAACAACAAATTAGACTTATGTGTACCCTACCCCAGCTAAAAAAATAAAAATGGCAGCTTTAGGGGGTCTGGTGCACCAATGGACACCCCTTGGATCCACCCTTGGATCCACCCCTGAAACTAAGTATTAATTTTACGTAACTGAACCAAGTCAGTTAGGAGAGGGCTAACTCACAGTTCCAATTGTAATTTAGCAAGCTAGATCTTGTTGAGGGAGGAAACCTGAGAACCCAGAGAAAAACCAAATCCTTAAAACAAGGGAGGTCTAACAAACTCTGCTCAAATGCAGTTTTGTGGAGAGAGAACATTGGAGAACATGGAAGAAATCAAATGAGACCTAACAACCCAACCACAAACAATGATGAGTCCAGGAATCAAACCCAAGACCCTAGATAGCAATGTCATACCTGGACAACTGCTTTAGAACCACTGACTTCCAAGACCTGACCACTTCTCTTTGAACCATCATTAAGTGTCAGTGTAACGATTTCTGCAAACTTTGGAAACTGTAAAATAATGTACCATCAGTATTTGAGATATTGAGGGCCAAATGTATAAGCCACCCCTTAAAATACCCACTCAGATCAACCGAAAGAGAACAGAAATTTTAACATCAAAATATATTTTATGAACAATTTTTAACTAGAAAATAGTCGAGGTAATAAATTATGTATCATGAATGAATTATCTTACATAGTCATGTACTTTGATCGCTATTTATAGAAACAAGAAATCGTAGATTATAACCTATACTATTAACATCTTAACTTCAATGCTATATGAACTAGATTATGTTAAAAAGCTTGGAAAACTTTAAAAGAAACCTGGAGAATATGTCGAGAAATTCGAGGGAGGTTGAACTAATGACACAAGGCGTCACAACCTACTGTAAGAAGAAAAATACTTCACTTGATAGTAAGAGAATATGCGTATTATAAATATGTTTTTTACTAACCTTTACATTATCTAGGATAACTAAAGGGCCATTTACACCAGAAACAGTCTTATAAGCTGAAAAAAACAAAAGTAAAAATGGAAAATTACATCACGTGAACCAAGCAAACCTCTTCATCTTAGACCAGAAATTCTTGAATAAAAGTCAACCGATTACGAATATAATTGTACAGAGGGATGAAGACGTACTTAGTCTAGGCTGTGATATGTAGTTTCTTGTGACTGCTGCTACATGTTGGTTGTTAGCTTCGCCTGCAGAAAGATCCATTAAATCACCCGGACCCGGCGCCATCTTGGATTCTCTTCTACTGAGGATTGCGCTTGCGCTCTGAGTGACGTTATCCTCATCATCCCTCATCATAGCCTCATCATATGATCGTCACAGGAAGCCCAGTCAACTCTGAAATATAAAGTGGCTCGTAGTAGTTTTTTTTATGAGCACACTTCTGATTTTAAGTACCTTGGTCCCAGAGTTTTTCATGAGGAGTTTTTCTTAAAGGTTAAAATAGTATGGAACAACAAACGTTTCACCATATGGAACAGGGTAGTGAAGGGGTTTTCTAATTCCGTGATCCGTGGTTTTGCCTTTTTTGAACTGTAATTCATTTGGACCGTGAAATTCAAAACAATAGGTCCGTGAATCGTGCTTTTCAGTCCCCCGTGATGTGTGATCTGCTTATATTTTGAAGACAATGATTCATGACTTTGCATCGGTTTTCGTGAAATTTCGTTTTACGCCCTGAAGACGCCCTGAATCCATGTAACAAGGTTTTCGTTAATGGTATTTTCGTGATTCGGGAATTTATGAAAAAATTGTCCGTGATTCATGATCGATACCCCCTTCCCCTTTCATCACTTTGATAGAAAAAATTGGACCTTACCTTTTATCGTATTTCATTTCATTGCTTGAATAAATTGATATATAAATTTCAATTTTAATTCAAAATTAATTTCATAGATTTAGAAATCATAAAATAGCGCGCGCATAAGACAAGAAAAGTGCCTGAACGGCAGCTCTCATACAGCAGTTTTCCCATGAGTGGGGAACGATACGGCAAGCGCTGAAATCATTAGTCGTACAGTAGCCGTACCGTATCTTACCGTAATCGGATAGATGATTTACTGGAAGACTACGAGAAGCCATTTCAATGTTACGACATGTCGTACCGTGTATGTGCTCATAGTTAATCTATTAACTATGATGTGTTGTAAGTCAGGCTATGTTCACACTTATACCGGATAGATTTTTGAAACGGCACAGGCAGGACACATGGGCACATGGTATTCCTGGTCCCAGTGTGAATAGGCGAATCTGGATTTTAACACAGGTTACCAAGTGACCAACGTCTTCTCTTTTCTCAAATCACTTTAATTTCCGGCTACATATCGGATCGTTCTGTTCATATGGTATTTGAATCGGCACAAAAACCTATTCGATACAAATATCTAAAAATCGCTCCAAAATCAAGCGCTCCTTGTGTGAAAAAAGGCCTATCCGTTATACTTCTTGAGCCGAAACGATTGCTATCAGGTATAGTGTGAACATAGCCTCAATACCGTATGTTTCCCACTCATGCATGCGATAACCATTCTTGTGGGAAGCATTTTCAACGTTATTTACAGCATGTCGTTCTGTGTACGACCCTTAAATGAAAACCGCTCTATATATTACACTTTGATTTGAGTTAAATATAATTAAATACTTCTATTAATAGTAAGACTATCATTGCTCTAAGATCTTTTTGTGTACACGCATGTGCCTGCTAAGATTCCCAGATTGTGAGAACCTCATTTCACAGACTTTACACTGGTATGGTTTCTCGCCTGTATGGATGCGTAGATGTTTGGTCAGCGTGGAGCTGTCGGCGAACCCTCGGGAACAGACTTTGCATTTGTACGGTCGCTCGCCGCTGTGGATGCGCATGTGCGTGGTGACAGAAGAGGACTGAGCGAACCTGAAGGAAAAATAAATAAAACCAATTGAGAACATTAATGATTAAATACTTGTAGATATTACGACCATCCCTAGCCTTGTAGTCACAATACCCCTGTGGCAGCTGTCCTTGGGCATGTCCTTGCATGCATAGAATATAGGATGTAGTGGTATTGTGTGTGAGTGACAGTGGACGAAATTGGAAACCAGTATTAAGTTACTGAATTTGTATCTCACTATTAAAAAAAGTGATTTGTTTTTTGTTTATTCATGGCAACCAACTTGGTAGTGATAATGATTTATGATTTATATATCACCCTTTCTATGATATATTACTTTGATCAAAGGGCCTTACAATCAATCTTGGATGATTTTCAAAAGATTTTTGATTGGTAATTTTGATTATATCAACCAACATGCCCCAAGCCCTTTGTTATTTTGCACCTTTAAACTCGTTGCTAAGAAAATTTACCTGCGATCGCAAATAGCGCACTGGAATGGCTTTTCTCCGGAATGTATCCGTAAATGTGCTGTCAGATTGGCATCCTGCGCAAACGACTTGAAGCAGACAGAGCATTTGAATGGCTTTTCACCTGTGTGGGTCCTCAGATGAGTCTTCAGAGTTGACGGACGAGCGTAGACTTTGTCACAAACATGGCATTTGTTTCCCCTTATCTATAGATTGGGTTACAAAAAAATAGTATATGAATGTGGCCGGTACGATTGAATAACTCAGCATTTAACAAAACAGTTATAGGGCACTGAAATTTGATTGGTCTGAGTAAAAAGTTGATTGATGCTAGTGATGTCTTTGTTGCTATGCAACTATTTTTCGCATTCATTCCTTCCTCATCGATGCATCAGATCCGTGCACCCATTCAGACCCATTCTCAAATCCATTTACCGCTTATCCACTCATCCATCATCCCATCAATCCTCCTATCCACGTGAAGTCATCCATCCATCCACCCGTCCATGATCCATCCAACATCCCATCTATTTATCCTCCCATCCATCCATCCATCCATCAGTCCATCCATTAATCCATCAGTCCATCCATCCATCCATCCATCCATCCATCCATCCATCCATCCATCCATCCATCCATCCATCCATCCATCCATCCATCCATCCATCCTTCCATACATCCATCCATCCATTCCACTACCTCATTTATTTAATAATTATTTATCTAAAAAATGACTGAATTACCGCTTCCGTTTCTGGGCTGTTTGGGTTGGTGACTTTAGTTCCATTCTGGTTGCTAAGCAACTGTTCTTCGCACTCGACGTCTATTGGTTGATCAGCAGACGAGGAGGAAGCTTCGCTCGTATTTCCCGATGAACCATTCCCAAAGAAACTTCCGTCTGGGCTGCGCAATGGAAAACTGCTCATGAAAGTGTTAGCATTACCGCTGACCAAGGCACTAAACTGCTCACTGGGGGTCAAAGTCTGTAGATGATTGCCTTTAAGAATACTGCCATTGGGAAGAGGACTTGGAAGGTGGTAGTAACCGTTACTAAAGTCACCGAATTGAGGAATGAAACAGTTTAAACCTGCAAAACCGATAGCTGTTGCTACTCTCTCTGGACTCTTGACTTGTAGAACATTGTTGAATATTCCCCCAGTGTAGGACAACAGGTCAAAAGGAGTTTTGGGACTCTTCTCCGACTGGAATTGGTTCAAGGTGTCTGCGAGGTACGGAAATCCTTGAACGTTCATGCATCCCTCTTGAATCGAGCGTGCTTGAAGAGATGAGTGTTTTAAAGAGAGGAGAATTCCTGCTGTTTGGAACATAGCTTCTGGTGGTTCGTGGCTGGGGAAAAGAAAAAACATGGCGGCCTGTTAACACTTTTGCCTCGCCCTTCTTTGTGCCGTGATTACAGTTTTCAGGGAAAGTAGTATTTGGTCCTAGCAGTCTCATTAGAAGTTATATATTACAAAATTACAAAATGATCTGACGAAAGTCACAAACACTAACACTTTTTACAACCACCCTTTCACAATCAAGAGCCACCCCGTACCTCAACCACCACAACCACCACAACCACTACAAAAACAACACACAAAACAAACAAATAAAAAAAAAAAAAGGAAAATAAAGGAGAACAGCCACTTTTTTTTAAAAGAAGCAGCATGTAACTTGTGAATAAGAAAGAAAATCAAAGACCGTGTAAAAACGTTTGTCACTATAATGACGTTTCGGAAGTTAGTCGATCCTTCGTGGAGTAAAATTTGGGGGGATGGGAGGGATGGTATATAGTATATAGATATTATTATTAATACAATGAATATGTCGCAAATGCCTCTCAAGACGCTGGAAATCCCATTTCCGAGGGTCTGAATTTCGAATTTTTTCGGGGAAGCATGCCCCCAACACCCTAGTTGCTCCCAACTACAGCAGTTGATTGCCTCGGTAAATATTTCAGTCTGGCTACGGCCCTGACATACCGCGAATGGCTGTCTTGTTCACGAGTAGCGTCTTGATCGCTATAATACAACAATGGTGTAATGGAATTGAACTGAAGACATAACTGAATTATGATTAAAATTCGTAAGTGATCGCTTGATTTTGATTTGATTATCAGTTGAGATGTTAATGAAGAGATTTTCGGTATTTTGTTCTGAGAGTTAATTAACTAAATTTTGATTGCATGTGGAGTTACTCGGTCTCAGCATCAGTTAAATTAAAGTTTTTATTAATTCGTTTGATCCCAGATATAACATTTTGATTATTTATCTAATTTCGTTCCCCAAAATGTTTTGTAAAAGAAAAAAAAAATCATGAATTGGGAACTGTCAATCACGATCATAACTGATAAAATGGTCTGAACTGTCGACTGATATGAGGCATCAACTGGAAGGCATCGATTAGAATTTTTGGGTATAGAACAAGGCTCGAGAGGGCGAAATCCGAATATTGATGATATTGATAATTCGAATCCAAAAAAAGAAAAGTCAAAGACAAAAAATTGGGGTTTGAATAACGAGTGTAAGCATTAAGCATTTTGGTTAGTATCGACCTTGATGTGGGGCTCAGTGGCAAAAAATAAAACGTCCGTAAAAGTAAGTAAGTCTAACTAAAGATTCGTTGACTGCCAAAGTTTAGATTGAATTGCAGTCTTTTAAACTACAAATAATGGGAAAATCTTTCCTTCAGAGAAGAGCATTTATGTCGAACAGACAAGAACTACAGAATTAAAAAAACCTTTCTGACCTTTTCTTGTTCTTTGACCCAGACTCCTCAAGCCTCTGGTTTTCCATACTCGTGGTCTGCATATAGCCTCACATGCATTCCGCCATCCTTTTATGACTACAACACAGGCACATTAGAAGGCAACATCAAAAGGTTACCATTGGTAACGATGACGTCAACACAAAAAAATCCTACGTGCGATTCAACATAGAAACCAGCAAATATTAAACATGGCGCCTTAGTAACGAATTATTTTCTCAAGCGCAGACTCATCGAAAATAATTAGTTAGGGACTTGCAGAGGCTAGATTAATCATAACGAAAACTCTCTCTTACCTTATTCATTTTTTTCTCACGACGACCAGAAGTCACTGATCGTTACATGTTTAAGTAGTTATTTTTGAGTCACACTTCCCTTTTTGGATCTGCCTATACATACTCTTACTGTAGCTCAATCTGAATTTTACACCAGATGTTAGACTTGGATGAAAGTTTTGAACTATGGTCTTTTTTTATGCTAATCTATGCTAATAAATAAACTTTTCGAAAAACATTTTTCCTAAGTATCTTTCGGAATCGGGCTAGAAAAGCAAATAATCGTACTATGACTGACTGACTGACTGACACAGTGTAGCATTCTAAATGGAAAAGCTTAAAGGAAAACATATCTGTTTTATTTCGAACAAACCGCTGAAACATGTCAAAATGATTCGAGGGTAGCCCGATGTCGAAAGCTATATTTAGGAAAAACTTCTTTATCGTTTAAAGCTTGTTTATCGTTGCTATGGAAACGCTAATTGGCATAAAAAGATCATCGTTCAAAACTTCCATCCAAGTCTAACATCTGGTTTAAAATTCAGATTCATTGAGCTAAAGTAAGAGTATGTGCGAGCGGATTCAAAAAGGGGAGTGTGACTCTTTATAAAAAACTCCTTGGAGCCACCTTAATAATCGATGACGAAACACACGAAGACGACTGGATCAAAGTCGGATTGTTACATGTTTAAGGTAATACGCATGTCTGTGCAAGGGAACCAGTCCCATGCGTTCTCGTACCCAGAGGTCCTCGGTTTCATTCCTTACGGTGACTTTCGTTTAGTTTTATTCTACCTTTTTGCTTGACCACTATTTTCGACTTCGACTTTCGACTTTTATAAACAACCTTGTATTGATACAAGCATCTTTTGTTAAAATTCTAAAGATGCCGAAATTTCGTACAATGGCGCTTTACCTTAGGCTTCTAGCTTATGTTTAGCCAGAGATATTCGAGATTTTCTTCAGCTTAGCCTTCCCGTATATACCCGCGAAGCCAATTATAAAGCAATGTATGGCCATCAAACAGTACTGATTTTTGGGCATTTTTTCCGTGACTCGATATTCACTCAAAAACTTGATTTTCTTGACCGTTTTTGATAGCATATTGATTTTCAATAAGTAATTTTGAGGTCGGAAAGAGGGAAGTTGCATTTTTAACTGACCCCCTGGAAGGTCTCCCTGTGTCCTGCTCTACAAGAAACTATCTATACACCAAACTATCTATCTGGACAGGATGCCAGAGGTCCAAAGTGGATAAAACTCTTTACCTTAGGCTTCTAGCTTATGTCCCATAGAGGGCTGCGGATTCGTAGACTGAAGCGGTGGGTCCAAGCCTACGTTTTTCTTAAGGCAGGGGTATAGAATCTGAGGGGTACCGCCCTTTACGAAATTTTGATGCTCTAGCGTGAGCATCATGGCATTTATACGTTTTCAGTTGTCCCAGTGACGTCTCTTTTGCACTTGAAATAATGACGCATTTACTTTGTCCACTATACTTGCTTGAACCACAGCAACCACCAACGAACTCTGAATAACTGCATGTCGCCATTTTTAGTGCTCAAAGGAACGTCGCAAACAACAAGCAAGGACGGGAAGGGGAAAACATAACTTTTCACACTTACGGGTTTCCTGTGTGTAACGCATTCACAAATCTTCAAGTCCGAGTAGCGACGGACGACAGCGAGGACAATAGCAAGGATAAAAATATCGTTTGAGCGGACTAACCTGCATACTCTTGGTATCAAAACCACATCTAAAGGTAACATTTTGTGCAATTATAGCATTGTTTGGGCAATTCTTTACGATGTTAAATGTTTTTGTATAATATTTGGTAAATGACGCGTTGTATCGAACACAACAGGTACAAAAGCAGCCCGCTTTCATGCATGTTAGACTATCAAAAATTACTCATATTGTCTCGATATTTTGACTTTATGACTAATTTACCTTTAAATTAATTGTGAAAGAAACCTACCATGAAGTTTTCATTTAAAATAAGGGAAAATTCGAATAGTTTGGTAATGTTTTGCTTGGTGTGACATGTAAATCACGTTGGTCACATAACAACTTTTTGACTTCAGTCTGCATAATAAAAGCGCTCTAAAAATTCGTAATTTAAGTAGAACCAAAAATTTTATTGCAGTTCCTGAAAGAAAAAACATTGCTTTTGATACTAGTTGTAGTCTCAGTTCATCAAGCCATGTAACAGTGGTCGATTTTAGTTGAGCTATATTTTGATAGTTGAAATTTAACCTAAATTTAAAAATTCGTAAAAAAATCGCATTTTTACAAATTTTGAAAAATATTCTTCAAAGAACAAAACCTTCAAAGAACATCTCTTGTTAAGGATTTGCTATATGGGCTTGGAATTGATGTTGATATTATTTTTTAAGAGACGAATTCATGAGGTACACTGTGCCACCAGTGAAACACGTAACCCAAAATGCCATTATTCTCCCCCCCAAAAAAATTGTTCGCCATTCAAATTTTTTTCCATAACTTATGCCATATATACCTATGATCTGGCAAAATTTGAGAATTCTCGATGATTTTTACAGTGGATTCAGATTGAGCGTTTAGCGGAGCCGTTTGTCGTGATTGTGAGTGCAGCCGTTGCTCCCAGCCGTCTAGAAACGTCGTGCATTTTGCATAGAAAATTTAACAGTCGCAACGATCATGACAAACGGCGCCGTTAAACGCTCAATCATCTGAATCCGCTGTCTTTTCAAAGCCGCTGTTCGAATTTTACAGAAGGGCACTCTTAAGATCGTTTTCTTCAGCTTAGCCTTCTCGCACCCGCCAGGCCAATTATAAAGCAACCTCTGGCCATCAAACAGGATTTTCGGCATATTTTCTGTGACTCGATATTCAGTAAAAAACCTCATTTTCTTGACCATTTTCGATAGCATATTGAATTTCAAGGAATAATTTTCAGGTGAGAAAGAGGGAAGTTGCATTTTTAAATGACCCGTTGGAGGGTCGCCCTGTGTCCAGCTGTACAAGAAACGTAGCAGAATATGCACCTAAATAGACCTCAATCTTACTTCTTCGTAAATGATATCCCCAAGCTATCTATCTTACTTTAGGCTTCTAGCTTACGTACAGCCAGAGATATTTGAAATTTTCTTCAGATTAGCCTTCCCGCCTCCACGAAGCGAACTATAAGGCAATGTATGGACATCAAACAGGAATTTTGAGATTTTTTTTGGCAACTCGATATTGACTCTAAAACTCGATTTTCTTGATTGTTTTCGATAGCATATTGATTTCCAAGAAGTAATTTTGAGGTGGAAAAGTGGGAAGTTTAATTTTTCACTGACCCCTTTATTGGTCCACCTGTGTCCAGCTGTACAAGAAATATGGAAGACATGCTCTCAGGAGCCACAATTACAGGGCTCAATCCTGCTTGGTCGTGCATGATATGACCAAGCTATCTATCGGAATAGCTTGCCAGAGGTTAAAAGTGGTTGAAACTCTTTACCTTACGCTTCTAGCTTACGTACAGCCAGAGATATTTGAAATTTTCTTCAGATTAGCCTTCCCGCCTCCACGAAGCGAACTATAAGGCAATGTATGGACATCAAACAGGAATTTTGAGATTTTTTTTGGCAACTCGATATTGACTCTAAAACTCGATTTTCTTGATTGTTTTCGATAGCATATTGATTTCCAAGAAGTAATTTTGAGGTGGAAAAGTGGGAAGTTTAATTTTTCACTGACCCCTTTATTGGTCCACCTGTGTCCAGCTGTACAAGAAATATGGAAGACATGCTCTCAGGAGCCACAATTACAGGGCTCAATCCTGCTTGGTCGTGCATGATATGACCAAGCTATCTATCGGAATAGCTTGCCAGAGGTTAAAAGTGGTTGAAACTCTTTACCTTACGCTTCTAGCTTACGTACAGCCAGAGATATTTGAAATTTTCTTCAGATTAGCCTTCCCGCCTCCACGAAGCGAACTATAAGGCAATGTATGGACATCAAACAGGAATTTTGAGATTTTTTTTGGCAACTCGATATTGACTCTAAAACTCGATTTTCTTGATTGTTTTCGATAGCATATTGATTTCCAAGAAGTAATTTTGAGGTGGAAAAGTGGGAAGTTTAATTTTTCACTGACCCCTTTATTGGTCCACCTGTGTCCAGCTGTACAAGAAATATGGAAGACATGCTCTCAGGAGCCACAATTACAGGGCTCAATCCTGCTTGGTCGTGCATGATATGACCAAGCTATCTATCGGAATAGCTTGCCAGAGGTTAAAAGTGGTTGAAACTCTTTACCTTACGCTTCTAGCTTACGTACAGCCAGAGATATTTGAAATTTTCTTCAGATTAGCCTTCCCGCCTCCACGAAGCGAACTATAAGGCAATGTATGGACATCAAACAGGAATTTTGAGATTTTTTTTGGCAACTCGATATTGACTCTAAAACTCGATTTTCTTGATTGTTTTCGATAGCATATTGATTTCCAACAAGTAATTTTGAGGTGGAAAAGTGGGAAGTTTAATTTTTCACTGACCCCTTTATTGGTCCACCTGTGTCCAGCTGTACAAGAAATATGGAAGACATGCTCTCAGGAGCCACAATTACAGGGCTCAATCCTGCTTGGTCGTGCATGATATGACCAAGCTATCTATCGGAATAGCTTGCCAGAGGTTAAAAGTGGTTGAAACTCTTTACCTTACGCTTCTAGCTTACGTACAGCCAGAGATATTTGAAATTTTCTTCAGATTAGCCTTCCCGCCTCCACGAAGCGAACTATAAGGCAATGTATGGACATCAAACAGGAATTTTGAGATTTTTTTTGGCAACTCGATATTGACTCTAAAACTCGATGTTCTTGATTGTTTTCGATAGCATATTGATTTCCAAGAAGTAATTTTGAGGTGGAAAAGTGGGAAGTTTAATTTTTCACTGACCCCTTTATTGGTCCACCTGTGTCCAGCTGTACAAGAAATATGGAAGACATGCTCTCAGGAGCCACAATTACAGGGCTCAATCCTGCTTGGTCGTGCATGATATGACCAAGCTATCTATCGGAATAGCTTGCCAGAGGTTAAAAGTGGTTGAAACTCTTTACCTTACGCTTCTAGCTTACGTACAGCCAGAGATATTTGAAATTTTCTTCAGATTAGCCTTCCCGCCTCCACGAAGCGAACTATAAGGCAATGTATGGACATCAAACAGGAATTTTGAGATTTTTTTTGGCAACTCGATATTGACTCTAAAACTCGATGTTCTTGATTGTTTTCGATAGATATTGATTTCCAAGAAGTAATTTTTAGGTGGAAAAGTGGGAAGTTTAATTTTTCACTGACCCCTTTATTGGTCCACCTGTGTCCAGCTGTACAAGAAATATGGAAGACATGCTCTCAGGAGCCACAATTACAGGGCTCAATCCTGCTTGGTCGTGCATGATATGACCAAGCTATCTATCGGAATAGCTTGCCAGAGGTTAAAAGTGGTTGAAACTCTTTACCTTACGCTTCTAGCTTACGTACAGCCAGAGATATTTGAAATTTTCTTCAGATTAGCCTTCCCGCCTCCACGAAGCGAACTATAAGGCAATGTATGGACATCAAACAGGAATTTTGAGATTTTTTTTGGCAACTCGATATTGACTCTAAAACTCGATGTTCTTGATTGTTTTCGATAGCATATTGATTTCCAACAAGTAATTTTGAGGTGGAAAAGTGGGAAGTTTAATTTTTCACTGACCCCTTTATTGGTCCACCTGTGTCCAGCTGTACAAGAAATATGGAAGACATGCTCTCAGGAGCCACAATTACAGGGCTCAATCCTGCTTGGTCGTGCATGATATGACCAAGCTATCTATCGGAATAGCTTGCCAGAGGTTAAAAGTGGTTGAAACTCTTTACCTTACGCTTCTAGCTTACGTACAGCCAGAGATATTTGAAATTTTCTTCAGATTAGCCTTCCCGCCTCCACGAAGCGAACTATAAGGCAATGTATGGACATCAAACAGGAATTTTGAGATTTTTTTTGGCAACTCGATATTGACTCTAAAACTCGATTTTCTTGATTGTTTTCGATAGCATATTGATTTCCAAGAAGTAATTTTGAGGTGGAAAAGTGGGAAGTTTAATTTTTCACTGACCCCTTTATTGGTCCACCTGTGTCCAGCTGTACAAGAAATATGGAAGACATGCTCTCAGGAGCCACAATTACAGGGCTCAATCCTGCTTGGTCGTGCATGATATGACCAAGCTATCTATCGGAATAGCTTGCCAGAGGTTAAAAGTGGTTGAAACTCTTTACCTTACGCTTCTAGCTTACGTACAGCCAGAGATATTTGAAATTTTCTTCAGATTAGCCTTCCCGCCTCCACGAAGCGAACTATAAGGCAATGTATGGACATCAAACAGGAATTTTGAGATTTTTTTTGGCAACTCGATATTGACTCTAAAACTCGATTTTCTTGATTGTTTTCGATAGCATATTGATTTCCAAGAAGTAATTTTGAGGTGGAAAAGTGGGAAGTTTAATTTTTCACTGACCCCTTTATTGGCCCACCTGTGTCCAGCTGTACAAGAAATATGGAAGACATGCTCTCAGGAGCCACAATTACAGGGCTCAATCCTGCTTGGTCGTGCATGATATGACCAAGCTATCTATCGGAATAGCTTGCCAGAGGTTAAAAGTGGTTGAAACTCTTTACCTTACGCTTCTAGCTTACGTACAGCCAGAGATATTTGAAATTTTCTTCAGATTAGCCTTCCCGCCTCCACGAAGCGAACTATAAGGCAATGTATGGACATCAAACAGGAATTTTGAGATTTTTTTTGGCAACTCGATATTGACTCTAAAACTCGATTTTCTTGATTGTTTTCGATAGCATATTGATTTCCAACAAGTAATTTTGAGGTGGAAAAGTGGGAAGTTTAATTTTTCACTGACCCCTTTATTGGTCCACCTGTGTCCAGCTGTACAAGAAATATGGAAGACATGCTCTCAGGAGCCACAATTACAGGGCTCAATCCTGCTTGGTCGTGCATGATATGACCACGCTATCTATCGGAATAGCTTGCCAGAGGTTAAAAGTGGTTGAAACTCTTTACCTTACGCTTCTAGCTTACGTACAGCCAGAGATATTTGAAATTTTCTTCAGATTAGCCTTCCCGCCTCCACGAAGCGAACTATAAGGCAATGTATGGACATCAAACAGGAATTTTGAGATTTTTTTTGGCAACTCGATATTGACTCTAAAACTCGATTTTCTTGATTGTTTTCGATAGCATATTGATTTCCAAGAAGTAATTTTGAGGTGGAAAAGTGGGAAGTTTAATTTTTCACTGACCCCTTTATTGGTCCACCTGTGTCCAGCTGTACAAGAAATATGGAAGACATGCTCTCAGGAGCCACAATTACAGGGCTCAATCCTGCTTGGTCGTGCATGATATGACCAAGCTATCTATCGGAATAGCTTGCCAGAGGTTAAAAGTGGTTGAAACTCTTTACCTTACGCTTCTAGCTTACGTACAGCCAGAGATATTTGAAATTTTCTGCAGATTAGCCTTCCCGCCTCCACGAAGCGAACTATAAGGCAATGTATGGACATCAAACAGGAATTTTGAGATTTTTTTTGGCAACTCGATATTGACTCTAAAACTCGATGTTCTTGATTGTTTTTGATAGCATATTGATTTCCAAGAAGTAATTTTGAGGTGAAAAAGTGGGAAGTTTAATTTTTCACTGACCCCTTTATTGGTCCACCTGCGTCCAGCTGTACAAGAAATATGGAAGACATCCTCTAAGGAGCCACAATTACAGGGCTCAATCCTGCTTGGTCGTGCATGATATGACCAAGCTATCTATCGGAATAGCTTGCCAGAGGTTAAAAGTGGTTGAAACTCTTTACCTTACGCTTCTAGCTTACGTACAGCCAGAGATATTTGAAATTTTCTTCAGATTAGCCTTCCCGCCTCCACGAAGCGAACTATAAGGCAATGTATGGACATCAAACAGGAATTTTGAGATTTTTTTTGGCAACTCGATATTGACTCTAAAACTCGATTTTCTTGATTGTTTTCGATAGCATATTGATTTCCAACAAGTAATTTTGAGGTGGAAAAGTGGGAAGTTTAATTTTTCACTGACCCCTTTATTGGTCCACCTGTGTCCAGCTGTACAAGAAATATGGAAGACATGCTCTCAGGAGCCACAATTACAGGGCTCAATCCTGCTTGGTCGTGCATGATATGACCAAGCTATCTATCGGAATAGCTTGCCAGAGGTTAAAAGTGGTTGAAACTCTTTACCTTACGCTTCTAGCTTACGTACAGCCAGAGATATTTGAAATTTTCTTCAGATTAGCCTTCCCGCCTCCACGAAGCGAACTATAAGGCAATGTATGGACATCAAACAGGAATTTTGAGATTTTTTTTGGCAACTCGATATTGACTCTAAAACTCGATTTTCTTGATTGTTTTCGATAGCATATTGATTTCCAACAAGTAATTTTGAGGTGGAAAAGTGGGAAGTTTAATTTTTCACTGACCCCTTTATTGGTCCACCTGTGTCCAGCTGTACAAGAAATATGGAAGACATGCTCTCAGGAGCCACAATTACAGGGCTCAATCCTGCTTGGTCGTGCATGATATGACCAAGCTATCTATCGGAATAGCTTGCCAGAGGTTAAAAGTGGTTGAAACTCTTTACCTTACGCTTCTAGCTTACGTACAGCCAGAGATATTTGAAATTTTCTTCAGATTAGCCTTCCCGCCTCCACGAAGCGAACTATAAGGCAATGTATGGACATCAAACAGGAATTTTGAGATTTTTTTTGGCAACTCGATATTGACTCTAAAACTCGATTTTCTTGATTGTTTTCGATAGCATATTGATTTCCAAGAAGTAATTTTGAGGTGGAAAAGTGGGAAGTTTAATTTTTCACTGACCCCTTTATTGGTCCACCTGTGTCCAGCTGTACAAGAAATATGGAAGACATGCTCTCAGGAGCCACAATTACAGGGCTCAATCCTGCTTGGTCGTGCATGATATGACCAAGCTATCTATCGGAATAGCTTGCCAGAGGTTAAAAGTGGTTGAAACTCTTTACCTTACGCTTCTAGCTTACGTACAGCCAGAGATATTTGAATTGTTCTTCAGATTAGCCTTCCCGCCTCCACGAAGCGAACTATAAGGCAATGTATGGACATCAAACAGGAATTTTGAGATTTTTTTTGGCAACTCGATATTGACTCTAAAACTCGATTTTCTTGATTGTTTTCGATAGCATATTGATTTCCAAGAAGTAATTTTGAGGTGGAAAAGTGGGAAGTTTAATTTTTCACTGACCCCTTTATTGGTCCACCTGTGTCCAGCTGTACAAGAAATATGGAAGACATGCTCTCAGGAGCCACAATTACAGGGCTCAATCCTGCTTGGTCGTGCATGATATGACCAAGCTATCTATCGGAATAGCTTGCCAGAGGTTAAAAGTGGTTGAAACTCTTTACCTTACGCTTCTAGCTTACGTACAGCCAGAGATATTTGAAATTTTCTTCAGATTAGCCTTCCCGCCTCCACGAAGCGAACTATAAGGCAATGTATGGACATCAAACAGGAATTTTGAGATTTTTTTTGGCAACTCGATATTGACTCTAAAACTCGATTTTCTTGATTGTTTTCGATAGCATATTGATTTCCAACAAGTAATTTTGAGGTGGAAAAGTGGGAAGTTTAATTTTTCACTGACCCCTTTATTGGTCCACCTGCGTCCAGCTGTACAAGAAATATGGAAGACATGCTCTAAGGAGCCACAATTACAGGGCTCAATCCTGCTTGGTCGTGCATGATATGACCAAGCTATCTATCGGAATAGCTTGCCAGAGGTTAAAAGTGGTTGAAACTCTTTACCTTACGCTTCTAGCTTACGTACAGCCAGAGATATTTGAAATTTTCTTCAGATTAGCCTTCCCGCCTCCACGAAGCGAACTATAAGGCAATGTATGGACATCAAACAGGAATTTTGAGATTTTTTTTGGCAACTCGATATTGACTCTAAAACTCGATTTTCTTGATTGTTTTCGATAGCATATTGATTTCCAAGAAGTAATTTTGAGGTGGAAAAGTGGGAAGTTTAATTTTTCACTGACCCCTTTATTGGTCCACCTGTGTCCAGCTGTACAAGAAATATGGAAGACATGCTCTCAGGAGCCACAATTACAGGGCTCAATCCTGCTTGGTCGTGCATGATATGACCACGCTATCTATCGGAATAGCTTGCCAGAGGTTAAAAGTGGTTGAAACTCTTTACCTTACGCTTCTAGCTTACGTACAGCCAGAGATATTTGAAATTTTCTTCAGATTAGCCTTCCCGCCTCCACGAAGCGAACTATAAGGCAATGTATGGACATCAAACAGGAATTTTGAGATTTTTTTTGGCAACTCGATATTGACTCTAAAACTCGATGTTCTTGATTGTTTTCGATAGCATATTGATTTCCAAGAAGTAATTTTGAGGTGGAAAAGTGGGAAGTTTAATTTTTCACTGACCCCTTTATTGGTCCACCTGTGTCCAGCTGTACAAGAAATATGGAAGACATGCTCTCAGGAGCCACAATTACAGGGCTCAATCCTGCTTGGTCGTGCATGATATGACCAAGCTATCTATCGGAATAGCTTGCCAGAGGTTAAAAGTGGTTGAAACTCTTTACCTTACGCTTCTAGCTTACGTACAGCCAGAGATATTTGAAATTTTCTTCAGATTAGCCTTCCCGCCTCCACGAAGCGAACTATAAGGCAATGTATGGACATCAAACAGGAATTTTGAGATTTTTTTTGGCAACTCGATATTGACTCTAAAACTCGATTTTCTTGATTGTTTTCGATAGCATATTGATTTCCAACAAGTAATTTTGAGGTGGAAAAGTGGGAAGTTTAATTTTTCACTGACCCCTTTATTGGTCCACCTGTGTCCAGCTGTACAAGAAATATGGAAGACATGCTCTCAGGAGCCACAATTACAGGGCTCAATCCTGCTTGGTCGTGCATGATATGACCAAGCTATCTATCGGAATAGCTTGCCAGAGGTTAAAAGTGGTTGAAACTCTTTACCTTACGCTTCTAGCTTACGTACAGCCAGAGATATTTGAAATTTTCTTCAGATTAGCCTTCCCGCCTCCACGAAGCGAACTATAAGGCAATGTATGGACATCAAACAGGAATTTTGAGATTTTTTTTGGCAACTCGATATTGACTCTAAAACTCGATTTTCTTGATTGTTTTCGATAGCATATTGATTTCCAAGAAGTAATTTTGAGGTGGAAAAGTGGGAAGTTTAATTTTTCACTGACCCCTTTATTGGTCCACCTGTGTCCAGCTGTACAAGAAATATGGAAGACATGCTCTCAGGAGCCACAATTACAGGGCTCAATCCTGCTTGGTCGTGCATGATATGACCAAGCTATCTATCGGAATAGCTTGCCAGAGGTTAAAAGTGGTTGAAACTCTTTACCTTACGCTTCTAGCTTACGTACAGCCAGAGATATTTGAAATTTTCTTCAGATTAGCCTTCCCGCCTCCACGAAGCGAACTATAAGGCAATGTATGGACATCAAACAGGAATTTTGAGATTTTTTTTGGCAACTCGATATTGACTCTAAAACTCGATTTTCTTGATTGTTTTCGATAGCATATTGATTTCCAAGAAGTAATTTTGAGGTGGAAAAGTGGGAAGTTTAATTTTTCACTGACCCCTTTATTGGTCCACCTGTGTCCAGCTGTACAAGAAATATGGAAGACATGCTCTCAGGAGCCACAATTACAGGGCTCAATCCTGCTTGGTCGTGCATGATATGACCAAGCTATCTATCGGAATAGCTTGCCAGAGGTTAAAAGTGGTTGAAACTCTTTACCTTACGCTTCTAGCTTACGTACAGCCAGAGATATTTGAATTGTTCTTCAGATTAGCCTTCCCGCCTCCACGAAGCGAACTATAAGGCAATGTATGGACATCAAACAGGAATTTTGAGATTTTTTTTGGCAACTCGATATTGACTCTAAAACTCGATTTTCTTGATTGTTTTCGATAGCATATTGATTTCCAAGAAGTAATTTTGAGGTGGAAAAGTGGGAAGTTTAATTTTTCACTGACCCCTTTATTGGTCCACCTGTGTCCAGCTGTACAAGAAATATGGAAGACATGCTCTCAGGAGCCACAATTACAGGGCTCAATCCTGCTTGGTCGTGCATGATATGACCAAGCTATCTATCGGAATAGCTTGCCAGAGGTTAAAAGTGGTTGAAACTCTTTACCTTACGCTTCTAGCTTACGTACAGCCAGAGATATTTGAAATTTTCTTCAGATTAGCCTTCCCGCCTCCACGAAGCGAACTATAAGGCAATGTATGGACATCAAACAGGAATTTTGAGATTTTTTTTGGCAACTCGATATTGACTCTAAAACTCGATTTTCTTGATTGTTTTCGATAGCATATTGATTTCCAACAAGTAATTTTGAGGTGGAAAAGTGGGAAGTTTAATTTTTCACTGACCCCTTTATTGGTCCACCTGTGTCCAGCTGTACAAGAAATATGGAAGACATGCTCTCAGGAGCCACAATTACAGGGCTCAATCCTGCTTGGTCGTGCATGATATGACCAAGCTATCTATCGGAATAGCTTGCCAGAGGTTAAAAGTGGTTGAAACTCTTTACCTTACGCTTCTAGCTTACGTACAGCCAGAGATATTTGAATTTTTCTTCAGATTAGCCTTCCCGCCTCCACGAAGCGAACTATAAGGCAATGTATGGACATCAAACAGGAATTTTGAGATTTTTTTTGGCAACTCGATATTGACTCTAAAACTCGATGTTCTTGATTGTTTTCGATAGCATATTGATTTCCAAGAAGTAATTTTGAGGTGGAAAAGTGGGAAGTTTAATTTTTCACTGACCCCTTTATTGGTCCACCTGTGTCCAGCTGTACAAGAAATATGGAAGACATGCTCTCATGAGCCACAATTACAGGGCTCAATCCTGCTTGGTCGTGCATGATATGACCAAGCTATCTATCGGAATAGCTTGCCAGAGGTTAAAAGTGGTTGAAACTCTTTACCTTACGCTTCTAGCTTACGTACAGCCAGAGATATTTGAATTGTTCTTCAGATTAGCCTTCCCGCCTCCACGAAGCGAACTATAAGGCAATGTATGGACATCAAACAGGAATTTTGAGATTTTTTTTTTGGCAACTCGATATTGACTCTAAAACTCGATTTTCTTGATTGTTTTCGATAGCATATTGATTTCCAAGAAGTAATTTTGAGGTGGAAAAGTGGGAAGTTTAATTTTTCACTGACCCCTTTATTGGTCCACCTGTGTCCAGCTGTACAAGAAATATGGAAGACATGCTCTCATGAGCCACAATTACAGGGCTCAATCCTGCTTGGTCGTGCATGATATGACCAAGCTATCTATCGGAATAGCTTGCCAGAGGTTAAAAGTGGTTGAAACTCTTTACCTTACGCTTCTAGCTTACGTACAGCCAGAGATATTTGAATTGTTCTTCAGATTAGCCTTCCCGCCTCCACGAAGCGAACTATAAGGCAATGTATGGACATCAAACAGGAATTTTGAGATTTTTTTTTTGGCAACTCGATATTGACTCTAAAACTCGATTTTCTTGATTGTTTTCGATAGCATATTGATTTCCAAGAAGTAATTTTGAGGTGGAAAAGTGGGAAGTTTAATTTTTCACTGACCCCTTTATTGGTCCACCTGTGTCCAGCTGTACAAGAAATATGGAAGACATGCTCTCAGGAGCCACAATTACAGGGCTCAATCCTGCTTGGTCGTGCATGATATGACCAAGCTATCTATCGGAATAGCTTGCCAGAGGTTAAAAGTGGTTGAAACTTTTTACCTTACGCTTCTAGCTTACGTACAGCCAGAGATATTTGAAATTTTCTTCAGATTAGCCTTCCCGCCTCCACGAAGCGAACTATAAGGCAATGTATGGACATCAAACAGGAATTTTGAGATTTTTTTTGGCAACTCGATATTGACTCTAAAACTCGATTTTCTTGATTGTTTTCGATAGCATATTGATTTCCAAGAAGTAATTTTGAGGTGGAAAAGTGGGAAGTTTAATTTTTCACTGACCCCTTTATTGGTCCACCTGTGTCCAGCTGTACAAGAAATATGGAAGACATGCTCTCAGGAGCCACAATTACAGGGCTCAATCCTGCTTGGTCGTGCATGATATGACCAAGCTATCTATCGGAATAGCTTGCCAGAGGTTAAAAGTGGTTGAAACTCTTTACCTTACGCTTCTAGCTTACGTACAGCCAGAGATATTTGAAATTTTCTTCAGATTAGCCTTCCCGCCTCCACGAAGCGAACTATAAGGCAATGTATGGACATCAAACAGGAATTTTGAGATTTTTTTTGGCAACTCGATATTGACTCTAAAACTCGATTTTCTTGATTGTTTTCGATAGCATATTGATTTCCAACAAGTAATTTTGAGGTGGAAAAGTGGGAAGTTTAATTTTTCACTGACCCCTTTATTGGTCCACCTGTGTCCAGCTGTACAAGAAATATGGAAGACATGCTCTCAGGAGCCACAATTACAGGGCTCAATCCTGCTTGGTCGTGCATGATATGACCAAGCTATCTATCGGAATAGCTTGCCAGAGGTTAAAAGTGGTTGAAACTCTTTACCTTACGCTTCTAGCTTACGTACAGCCAGAGATATTTGAATTGTTCTTCAGATTAGCCTTCCCGCCTCCACGAAGCGAACTATAAGGCAATGTATGGACATCAAACAGGAATTTTGAGATTTTTTTTGGCAACTCGATATTGACTCTAAAACTCGATTTTCTTGATTGTTTTCGATAGCATATTGATTTCCAACAAGTAATTTTGAGGTGGAAAAGTGGGAAGTTTAATTTTTCACTGACCCCTTTATTGGTCCACCTGTGTCCAGCTGTACAAGAAATATGGAAGACATGCTCTCAGGAGCCACAATTACAGGGCTCAATCCTGCTTGGTCGTGCATGATATGACCAAGCTATCTATCGGAATAGCTTGCCAGAGGTTAAAAGTGGTTGAAACTCTTTACCTTACGCTTCTAGCTTACGTACAGCCAGAGATATTTGAAATTTTCTTCAGATTAGCCTTCCCGCCTCCACGAAGCGAACTATAAGGCAATGTATGGACATCAAACAGGAATTTTGAGATTTTTTTTGGCAACTCGATATTGACTCTAAAACTCGATTTTCTTGATTGTTTTCGATAGCATATTGATTTCCAAGAAGTAATTTTGAGGTGGAAAAGTGGGAAGTTTAATTTTTCACTGACCCCTTTATTGGTCCACCTGTGTCCAGCTGTACAAGAAATATGGAAGACATGCTCTCAGGAGCCACAATTACAGGGCTCAATCCTGCTTGGTCGTGCATGATATGACCAAGCTATCTATCGGAATAGCTTGCCAGAGGTTAAAAGTGGTTGAAACTCTTTACCTTACGCTTCTAGCTTACGTACAGCCAGAGATATTTGAAATTTTCTTCAGATTAGCCTTCCCGCCTCCACGAAGCGAACTATAAGGCAATGTATGGACATCAAACAGGAATTTTGAGATTTTTTTTGGCAACTCGATATTGACTCTAAAACTCGATTTTCTTGATTGTTTTCGATAGCATATTGATTTCCAAGAAGTAATTTTGAGGTGGAAAAGTGGGAAGTTTAATTTTTCACTGACCCCTTTATTGGTCCACCTGTGTCCAGCTGTACAAGAAATATGGAAGACATGCTCTCAGGAGCCACAATTACAGGGCTCAATCCTGCTTGGTCGTGCATGATATGACCAAGCTATCTATCGGAATAGCTTGCCAGAGGTTAAAAGTGGTTGAAACTCTTTACCTTACGCTTCTAGCTTACGTACAGCCAGAGATATTTGAATTGTTCTTCAGATTAGCCTTCCCGCCTCCACGAAGCGAACTATAAGGCAATGTATGGACATCAAACAGGAATTTTGAGATTTTTTTTGGCAACTCGATATTGACTCTAAAACTCGATTTTCTTGATTGTTTTCGATAGCATATTGATTTCCAAGAAGTAATTTTGAGGTGGAAAAGTGGGAAGTTTAATTTTTCACTGACCCCTTTATTGGTCCACCTGTGTCCAGCTGTACAAGAAATATGGAAGACATGCTCTCAGGAGCCACAATTACAGGGCTCAATCCTGCTTGGTCGTGCATGATATGACCAAGCTATCTATCGGAATAGCTTGCCAGAGGTTAAAAGTGGTTGAAACTCTTTACCTTACGCTTCTAGCTTACGTACAGCCAGAGATATTTGAAATTTTCTTCAGATTAGCCTTCCCGCCTCCACGAAGCGAACTATAAGGCAATGTATGGACATCAAACAGGAATTTTGAGATTTTTTTTGGCAACTCGATATTGACTCTAAAACTCGATTTTCTTGATTGTTTTCGATAGCATATTGATTTCCAAGAAGTAATTTTGAGGTGGAAAAGTGGGAAGTTTAATTTTTCACTGACCCCTTTATTGGTCCACCTGTGTCCAGCTGTACAAGAAATATGGAAGACATGCTCTCAGGAGCCACAATTACAGGGCTCAATCCTGCTTGGTCGTGCATGATATGACCACGCTATCTATCGGAATAGCTTGCCAGAGGTTAAAAGTGGTTGAAACTCTTTACCTTACGCTTCTAGCTTACGTACAGCCAGAGATATTTGAAATTTTCTTCAGATTAGCCTTCCCGCCTCCACGAAGCGAACTATAAGGCAATGTATGGACATCAAACAGGAATTTTGAGATTTTTTTTGGCAACTCGATATTGACTCTAAAACTCGATGTTCTTGATTGTTTTCGATAGCATATTGATTTCCAAGAAGTAATTTTGAGGTGGAAAAGTGGGAAGTTTAATTTTTCACTGACCCCTTTATTGGTCCACCTGTGTCCAGCTGTACAAGAAATATGGAAGACATGCTCTCAGGAGCCACAATTACAGGGCTCAATCCTGCTTGGTCGTGCATGATATGACCAAGCTATCTATCGGAATAGCTTGCCAGAGGTTAAAAGTGGTTGAAACTCTTTACCTTACGCTTCTAGCTTACGTACAGCCAGAGATATTTGAAATTTTCTTCAGATTAGCCTTCCCGCCTCCACGAAGCGAACTATAAGGCAATGTATGGACATCAAACAGGAATTTTGAGATTTTTTTTGGCAACTCGATATTGACTCTAAAACTCGATTTTCTTGATTGTTTTCGATAGCATATTGATTTCCAACAAGTAATTTTGAGGTGGAAAAGTGGGAAGTTTAATTTTTCACTGACCCCTTTATTGGTCCACCTGTGTCCAGCTGTACAAGAAATATGGAAGACATGCTCTCAGGAGCCACAATTACAGGGCTCAATCCTGCTTGGTCGTGCATGATATGACCAAGCTATCTATCGGAATAGCTTGCCAGAGGTTAAAAGTGGTTGAAACTCTTTACCTTACGCTTCTAGCTTACGTACAGCCAGAGATATTTGAAATTTTCTTCAGATTAGCCTTCCCGCCTCCACGAAGCGAACTATAAGGCAATGTATGGACATCAAACAGGAATTTTGAGATTTTTTTTGGCAACTCGATATTGACTCTAAAACTCGATTTTCTTGATTGTTTTCGATAGCATATTGATTTCCAAGAAGTAATTTTGAGGTGGAAAAGTGGGAAGTTTAATTTTTCACTGACCCCTTTATTGGTCCACCTGTGTCCAGCTGTACAAGAAATATGGAAGACATGCTCTCAGGAGCCACAATTACAGGGCTCAATCCTGCTTGGTCGTGCATGATATGACCAAGCTATCTATCGGAATAGCTTGCCAGAGGTTAAAAGTGGTTGAAACTCTTTACCTTACGCTTCTAGCTTACGTACAGCCAGAGATATTTGAAATTTTCTTCAGATTAGCCTTCCCGCCTCCACGAAGCGAACTATAAGGCAATGTATGGACATCAAACAGGAATTTTGAGATTTTTTTTGGCAACTCGATATTGACTCTAAAACTCGATTTTCTTGATTGTTTTCGATAGCATATTGATTTCCAAGAAGTAATTTTGAGGTGGAAAAGTGGGAAGTTTAATTTTTCACTGACCCCTTTATTGGTCCACCTGTGTCCAGCTGTACAAGAAATATGGAAGACATGCTCTCAGGAGCCACAATTACAGGGCTCAATCCTGCTTGGTCGTGCATGATATGACCAAGCTATCTATCGGAATAGCTTGCCAGAGGTTAAAAGTGGTTGAAACTCTTTACCTTACGCTTCTAGCTTACGTACAGCCAGAGATATTTGAATTGTTCTTCAGATTAGCCTTCCCGCCTCCACGAAGCGAACTATAAGGCAATGTATGGACATCAAACAGGAATTTTGAGATTTTTTTTGGCAACTCGATATTGACTCTAAAACTCGATTTTCTTGATTGTTTTCGATAGCATATTGATTTCCAAGAAGTAATTTTGAGGTGGAAAAGTGGGAAGTTTAATTTTTCACTGACCCCTTTATTGGTCCACCTGTGTCCAGCTGTACAAGAAATATGGAAGACATGCTCTCAGGAGCCACAATTACAGGGCTCAATCCTGCTTGGTCGTGCATGATATGACCAAGCTATCTATCGGAATAGCTTGCCAGAGGTTAAAAGTGGTTGAAACTCTTTACCTTACGCTTCTAGCTTACGTACAGCCAGAGATATTTGAAATTTTCTTCAGATTAGCCTTCCCGCCTCCACGAAGCGAACTATAAGGCAATGTATGGACATCAAACAGGAATTTTGAGATTTTTTTTGGCAACTCGATATTGACTCTAAAACTCGATTTTCTTGATTGTTTTCGATAGCATATTGATTTCCAACAAGTAATTTTGAGGTGGAAAAGTGGGAAGTTTAATTTTTCACTGACCCCTTTATTGGTCCACCTGTGTCCAGCTGTACAAGAAATATGGAAGACATGCTCTCAGGAGCCACAATTACAGGGCTCAATCCTGCTTGGTCGTGCATGATATGACCAAGCTATCTATCGGAATAGCTTGCCAGAGGTTAAAAGTGGTTGAAACTCTTTACCTTACGCTTCTAGCTTACGTACAGCCAGAGATATTTGAATTTTTCTTCAGATTAGCCTTCCCGCCTCCACGAAGCGAACTATAAGGCAATGTATGGACATCAAACAGGAATTTTGAGATTTTTTTTGGCAACTCGATATTGACTCTAAAACTCGATGTTCTTGATTGTTTTCGATAGCATATTGATTTCCAAGAAGTAATTTTGAGGTGGAAAAGTGGGAAGTTTAATTTTTCACTGACCCCTTTATTGGTCCACCTGTGTCCAGCTGTACAAGAAATATGGAAGACATGCTCTCATGAGCCACAATTACAGGGCTCAATCCTGCTTGGTCGTGCATGATATGACCAAGCTATCTATCGGAATAGCTTGCCAGAGGTTAAAAGTGGTTGAAACTCTTTACCTTACGCTTCTAGCTTACGTACAGCCAGAGATATTTGAATTGTTCTTCAGATTAGCCTTCCCGCCTCCACGAAGCGAACTATAAGGCAATGTATGGACATCAAACAGGAATTTTGAGATTTTTTTTTTGGCAACTCGATATTGACTCTAAAACTCGATTTTCTTGATTGTTTTCGATAGCATATTGATTTCCAAGAAGTAATTTTGAGGTGGAAAAGTGGGAAGTTTAATTTTTCACTGACCCCTTTATTGGTCCACCTGTGTCCAGCTGTACAAGAAATATGGAAGACATGCTCTCATGAGCCACAATTACAGGGCTCAATCCTGCTTGGTCGTGCATGATATGACCAAGCTATCTATCGGAATAGCTTGCCAGAGGTTAAAAGTGGTTGAAACTCTTTACCTTACGCTTCTAGCTTACGTACAGCCAGAGATATTTGAATTGTTCTTCAGATTAGCCTTCCCGCCTCCACGAAGCGAACTATAAGGCAATGTATGGACATCAAACAGGAATTTTGAGATTTTTTTTTTGGCAACTCGATATTGACTCTAAAACTCGATTTTCTTGATTGTTTTCGATAGCATATTGATTTCCAAGAAGTAATTTTGAGGTGGAAAAGTGGGAAGTTTAATTTTTCACTGACCCCTTTATTGGTCCACCTGTGTCCAGCTGTACAAGAAATATGGAAGACATGCTCTCAGGAGCCACAATTACAGGGCTCAATCCTGCTTGGTCGTGCATGATATGACCAAGCTATCTATCGGAATAGCTTGCCAGAGGTTAAAAGTGGTTGAAACTTTTTACCTTACGCTTCTAGCTTACGTACAGCCAGAGATATTTGAAATTTTCTTCAGATTAGCCTTCCCGCCTCCACGAAGCGAACTATAAGGCAATGTATGGACATCAAACAGGAATTTTGAGATTTTTTTTGGCAACTCGATATTGACTCTAAAACTCGATTTTCTTGATTGTTTTCGATAGCATATTGATTTCCAAGAAGTAATTTTGAGGTGGAAAAGTGGGAAGTTTAATTTTTCACTGACCCCTTTATTGGTCCACCTGTGTCCAGCTGTACAAGAAATATGGAAGACATGCTCTCAGGAGCCACAATTACAGGGCTCAATCCTGCTTGGTCGTGCATGATATGACCAAGCTATCTATCGGAATAGCTTGCCAGAGGTTAAAAGTGGTTGAAACTCTTTACCTTACGCTTCTAGCTTACGTACAGCCAGAGATATTTGAAATTTTCTTCAGATTAGCCTTCCCGCCTCCACGAAGCGAACTATAAGGCAATGTATGGACATCAAACAGGAATTTTGAGATTTTTTTTGGCAACTCGATATTGACTCTAAAACTCGATTTTCTTGATTGTTTTCGATAGCATATTGATTTCCAACAAGTAATTTTGAGGTGGAAAAGTGGGAAGTTTAATTTTTCACTGACCCCTTTATTGGTCCACCTGTGTCCAGCTGTACAAGAAATATGGAAGACATGCTCTCAGGAGCCACAATTACAGGGCTCAATCCTGCTTGGTCGTGCATGATATGACCAAGCTATCTATCGGAATAGCTTGCCAGAGGTTAAAAGTGGTTGAAACTCTTTACCTTACGCTTCTAGCTTACGTACAGCCAGAGATATTTGAATTGTTCTTCAGATTAGCCTTCCCGCCTCCACGAAGCGAACTATAAGGCAATGTATGGACATCAAACAGGAATTTTGAGATTTTTTTTGGCAACTCGATATTGACTCTAAAACTCGATTTTCTTGATTGTTTTCGATAGCATATTGATTTCCAACAAGTAATTTTGAGGTGGAAAAGTGGGAAGTTTAATTTTTCACTGACCCCTTTATTGGTCCACCTGTGTCCAGCTGTACAAGAAATATGGAAGACATGCTCTCAGGAGCCACAATTACAGGGCTCAATCCTGCTTGGTCGTGCATGATATGACCAAGCTATCTATCGGAATAGCTTGCCAGAGGTTAAAAGTGGTTGAAACTCTTTACCTTACGCTTCTAGCTTACGTACAGCCAGAGATATTTGAAATTTTCTTCAGATTAGCCTTCCCGCCTCCACGAAGCGAACTATAAGGCAATGTATGGACATCAAACAGGAATTTTGAGATTTTTTTTGGCAACTCGATATTGACTCTAAAACTCGATTTTCTTGATTGTTTTCGATAGCATATTGATTTCCAAGAAGTAATTTTGAGGTGGAAAAGTGGGAAGTTTAATTTTTCACTGACCCCTTTATTGGTCCACCTGTGTCCAGCTGTACAAGAAATATGGAAGACATGCTCTCAGGAGCCACAATTACAGGGCTCAATCCTGCTTGGTCGTGCATGATATGACCAAGCTATCTATCGGAATAGCTTGCCAGAGGTTAAAAGTGGTTGAAACTCTTTACCTTACGCTTCTAGCTTACGTACAGCCAGAGATATTTGAAATTTTCTTCAGATTAGCCTTCCCGCCTCCACGAAGCGAACTATAAGGCAATGTATGGACATCAAACAGGAATTTTGAGATTTTTTTTGGCAACTCGATATTGACTCTAAAACTCGATTTTCTTGATTGTTTTCGATAGCATATTGATTTCCAAGAAGTAATTTTGAGGTGGAAAAGTGGGAAGTTTAATTTTTCACTGACCCCTTTATTGGTCCACCTGTGTCCAGCTGTACAAGAAATATGGAAGACATGCTCTCAGGAGCCACAATTACAGGGCTCAATCCTGCTTGGTCGTGCATGATATGACCAAGCTATCTATCGGAATAGCTTGCCAGAGGTTAAAAGTGGTTGAAACTCTTTACCTTACGCTTCTAGCTTACGTACAGCCAGAGATATTTGAATTGTTCTTCAGATTAGCCTTCCCGCCTCCACGAAGCGAACTATAAGGCAATGTATGGACATCAAACAGGAATTTTGAGATTTTTTTTGGCAACTCGATATTGACTCTAAAACTCGATTTTCTTGATTGTTTTCGATAGCATATTGATTTCCAACAAGTAATTTTGAGGTGGAAAAGTGGGAAGTTTAATTTTTCACTGACCCCTTTATTGGTCCACCTGTGTCCAGCTGTACAAGAAATATGGAAGACATGCTCTCAGGAGCCACAATTACAGGGCTCAATCCTGCTTGGTCGTGCATGATATGACCAAGCTATCTATCGGAATAGCTTGCCAGAGGTTAAAAGTGGTTGAAACTCTTTACCTTACGCTTCTAGCTTACGTACAGCCAGAGATATTTGAAATTTTCTTCAGATTAGCCTTCCCGCCTCCACGAAGCGAACTATAAGGCAATGTATGGACATCAAACAGGAATTTTGAGATTTTTTTTGGCAACTCGATATTGACTCTAAAACTCGATTTTCTTGATTGTTTTCGATAGCATATTGATTTCCAAGAAGTAATTTTGAGGTGGAAAAGTGGGAAGTTTAATTTTTCACTGACCCCTTTATTGGTCCACCTGTGTCCAGCTGTACAAGAAATATGGAAGACATGCTCTCAGGAGCCACAATTACAGGGCTCAATCCTGCTTGGTCGTGCATGATATGACCAAGCTATCTATCGGAATAGCTTGCCAGAGGTTAAAAGTGGTTGAAACTCTTTACCTTACGCTTCTAGCTTACGTACAGCCAGAGATATTTGAAATTTTCTTCAGATTAGCCTTCCCGCCTCCACGAAGCGAACTATAAGGCAATGTATGGACATCAAACAGGAATTTTGAGATTTTTTTTGGCAACTCGATATTGACTCTAAAACTCGATGTTCTTTATTGTTTTCGATAGCATATTGATTTCCAAGAAGTAATTTTGAGGTGGAAAAGTGGGAAGTTTAATTTTTCACTGACCCCTTTATTGGTCCACCTGTGTCCAGCTGTACAAGAAATATGGAAGACATGCTCTCAGGAGCCACAATTACAGGGCTCAATC
Organism: Anthopleura sola; assembly: GCA_023349425.1. Classification (NCBI taxonomy): domain Eukaryota; kingdom Metazoa; phylum Cnidaria; class Anthozoa; order Actiniaria; family Actiniidae; genus Anthopleura; species Anthopleura sola. The sequence continues at coordinate 7,837,955 of JALHLI010000005.1, forward strand.
CTGCTTGGTCGTGCATGATATGACCAAGCTATCTATCGGAATAGCTTGCCAGAGGTTAAAAGTGGTTGAAACTCTTTACCTTACGCTTCTAGCTTACGTACAGCCAGAGATATTTGAAATTTTCTTCAGATTAGCCTTCCCGCCTCCACGAAGCGAACTATAAGGCAATGTATGGACATCAAACAGGAATTTTGAGATTTTTTTTGGCAACTCGATATTGACTCTAAAACTCGATTTTCTTGATTGTTTTCGATAGCATATTGATTTCCAACAAGTAATTTTGAGGTGGAAAAGTGGGAAGTTTAATTTTTCACTGACCCCTTTATTAGTCCACCTGTGTCCAGCTGTACAAGAAATATGGAAGACATGCTCTCAGGAGCCACAATTACAGGGCTCAATCCTGCTTGGTCGTGCATGATATGACCAAGCTATCTATCGGAATAGCTTGCCAGAGGTTAAAAGTGGTTGAAACTCTTTACCTTACGCTTCTAGCTTACGTACAGCCAGAGATATTTGAAATTTTCTTCAGATTAGCCTTCCCGCCTCCACGAAGCGAACTATAAGGCAATGTATGGACATCAAACAGGAATTTTGAGATTTTTTTTGGCAACTCGATATTGACTCTAAAATTCGATGTTCTTGATTGTTTTCGATAGCATATTGATTTCCAAGAAGTAATTTTGAGGTGGAAAAGTGGGAAGTTTAATTTTTCACTGACCCCTTTATTGGTCCACCTGTGTCCAGCTGTACAAGAAATATGGAAGACATGCTCTCAGGAGCCACAATTACAGGGCTCAATCCTGCTTGGTCGTGCATGATATGACCAAGCTATCTATCGGAATAGCTTGCCAGAGGTTAAAAGTGGTTGAAACTCTTTACCTTACGCTTCTAGCTTACGTACAGCCAGAGATATTTGAATTTTTCTTCAGATTAGCCTTCCCGCCTCCACGAAGCGAACTATAAGGCAATGTATGGACATCAAACAGGAATTTTGAGATTTTTTTTGGCAACTCGATATTGACTCTAAAACTCGATTTTCTTGATTGTTTTCGATAGCATATTGATTTCCAAGAAGTAATTTTGAGGTGGAAAAGTGGGAAGTTTAATTTTTCACTGACCCCTTTATTGGTCCACCTGTGTCCAGCTGTACAAGAAATATGGAAGACATGCTCTCAGGAGCCACAATTACAGGGCTCAATCCTGCTTGGTCGTGCATGATATGACCAAGCTATCTATCGGAATAGCTTGCCAGAGGTTAAAAGTGGTTGAAACTCTTTACCTTACGCTTCTAGCTTACGTACAGCCAGAGATATTTGAATTGTTCTTCAGATTAGCCTTCCCGCCTCCACGAAGCGAACTATAAGGCAATGTATGGACATCAAACAGGAATTTTGAGATTTTTTTTGGCAACTCGATATTGACTCTAAAACTCGATTTTCTTGATTGTTTTCGATAGCATATTGATTTCCAAGAAGTAATTTTGAGGTGGAAAAGTGGGAAGTTTAATTTTTCACTGACCCCTTTATTGGTCCACCTGTGTCCAGCTGTACAAGAAATATGGAAGACATGCTCTCAGGAGCCACAATTACAGGGCTCAATCCTGCTTGGTCGTGCATGATATGACCAAGCTATCTATCGGAATAGCTTGCCAGAGGTTAAAAGTGGTTGAAACTCTTTACCTTACGCTTCTAGCTTACGTACAGCCAGAGATATTTGAATTGTTCTTCAGATTAGCCTTCCCGCCTCCACGAAGCGAACTATAAGGCAATGTATGGACATCAAACAGGAATTTTGAGATTTTTTTTGGCAACTCGATATTGACTCTAAAACTCGATTTTCTTGATTGTTTTCGATAGCATATTGATTTCCAAGAAGTAATTTTGAGGTGGAAAAGTGGGAAGTTTAATTTTTCACTGACCCCTTTATTGGTCCACCTGTGTCCAGCTGTACAAGAAATATGGAAGACATGCTCTCAGGAGCCACAATTACAGGGCTCAATCCTGCTTGGTCGTGCATGATATGACCAAGCTATCTATCGGAATAGCTTGCCAGAGGTTAAAAGTGGTTGAAACTCTTTACCTTACGCTTCTAGCTTACGTACAGCCAGAGATATTTGAATTTTTCTTCAGATTAGCCTTCCCGCCTCCACGAAGCGAACTATAAGGCAATGTATGGACATCAAACAGGAATTTTGAGATTTTTTTTGGCAACTCGATATTGACTCTAAAACTCGATTTTCTTGATTGTTTTCGATAGCATATTGATTTCCAAGAAGTAATTTTGAGGTGGAAAAGTGGGAAGTTTAATTTTTCACTGACCCCTTTATTGGTCCACCTGTGTCCAGCTGTACAAGAAATATGGAAGACATGCTCTCAGGAGCCACAATTACAGGGCTCAATCCTGCTTGGTCGTGCATGATATGACCAAGCTATCTATCGGAATAGCTTGCCAGAGGTTAAAAGTGGTTGAAACTCTTTACCTTACGCTTCTAGCTTACGTACAGCCAGAGATATTTGAAATTTTCTTCAGATTAGCCTTCCCGCCTCCACGAAGCGAACTATAAGGCAATGTATGGACATCAAACAGGAATTTTGAGATTTTTTTTGGCAACTCGATATTGACTCTAAAACTCGATGTTCTTGATTGTTTTCGATAGCATATTGATTTCCAAGAAGTAATTTTGAGGTGGAAAAGTGGGAAGTTTAATTTTTCACTGACCCCTTTATTGGTCCACCTGTGTCCAGCTGTACAAGAAATATGGAAGACATGCTCTCAGGAGCCACAATTACAGGGCTCAATCCTGCTTGGTCGTGCATGATATGACCAAGCTATCTATCGGAATAGCTTGCCAGAGGTTAAAAGTGGTTGAAACTCTTTACCTTACGCTTCTAGCTTACGTACAGCCAGAGATATTTGAAATTTTCTTCAGATTAGCCTTCCCGCCTCCACGAAGCGAACTATAAGGCAATGTATGGACATCAAACAGGAATTTTGAGATTTTTTTTGGCAACTCGATATTGACTCTAAAACTCGATGTTCTTGATTGTTTTCGATAGATATTGATTTCCAAGAAGTAATTTTTAGGTGGAAAAGTGGGAAGTTTAATTTTTCACTGACCCCTTTATTGGTCCACCTGTGTCCAGCTGTACAAGAAATATGGAAGACATGCTCTCAGGAGCCACAATTACAGGGCTCAATCCTGCTTGGTCGTGCATGATATGACCAAGCTATCTATCGGAATAGCTTGCCAGAGGTTAAAAGTGGTTGAAACTCTTTACCTTACGCTTCTAGCTTACGTACAGCCAGAGATATTTGAAATTTTCTTCAGATTAGCCTTCCCGCCTCCACGAAGCGAACTATAAGGCAATGTATGGACATCAAACAGGAATTTTGAGATTTTTTTTGGCAACTCGATATTGACTCTAAAACTCGATGTTCTTGATTGTTTTCGATAGCATATTGATTTCCAACAAGTAATTTTGAGGTGGAAAAGTGGGAAGTTTAATTTTTCACTGACCCCTTTATTGGTCCACCTGTGTCCAGCTGTACAAGAAATATGGAAGACATGCTCTCAGGAGCCACAATTACAGGGCTCAATCCTGCTTGGTCGTGCATGATATGACCAAGCTATCTATCGGAATAGCTTGCCAGAGGTTAAAAGTGGTTGAAACTCTTTACCTTACGCTTCTAGCTTACGTACAGCCAGAGATATTTGAAATTTTCTTCAGATTAGCCTTCCCGCCTCCACGAAGCGAACTATAAGGCAATGTATGGACATCAAACAGGAATTTTGAGATTTTTTTTGGCAACTCGATATTGACTCTAAAACTCGATTTTCTTGATTGTTTTCGATAGCATATTGATTTCCAAGAAGTAATTTTGAGGTGGAAAAGTGGGAAGTTTAATTTTTCACTGACCCCTTTATTGGTCCACCTGTGTCCAGCTGTACAAGAAATATGGAAGACATGCTCTCAGGAGCCACAATTACAGGGCTCAATCCTGCTTGGTCGTGCATGATATGACCAAGCTATCTATCGGAATAGCTTGCCAGAGGTTAAAAGTGGTTGAAACTCTTTACCTTACGCTTCTAGCTTACGTACAGCCAGAGATATTTGAAATTTTCTTCAGATTAGCCTTCCCGCCTCCACGAAGCGAACTATAAGGCAATGTATGGACATCAAACAGGAATTTTGAGATTTTTTTTGGCAACTCGATATTGACTCTAAAACTCGATTTTCTTGATTGTTTTCGATAGCATATTGATTTCCAAGAAGTAATTTTGAGGTGGAAAAGTGGGAAGTTTAATTTTTCACTGACCCCTTTATTGGCCCACCTGTGTCCAGCTGTACAAGAAATATGGAAGACATGCTCTCAGGAGCCACAATTACAGGGCTCAATCCTGCTTGGTCGTGCATGATATGACCAAGCTATCTATCGGAATAGCTTGCCAGAGGTTAAAAGTGGTTGAAACTCTTTACCTTACGCTTCTAGCTTACGTACAGCCAGAGATATTTGAAATTTTCTTCAGATTAGCCTTCCCGCCTCCACGAAGCGAACTATAAGGCAATGTATGGACATCAAACAGGAATTTTGAGATTTTTTTTGGCAACTCGATATTGACTCTAAAACTCGATTTTCTTGATTGTTTTCGATAGCATATTGATTTCCAACAAGTAATTTTGAGGTGGAAAAGTGGGAAGTTTAATTTTTCACTGACCCCTTTATTGGTCCACCTGTGTCCAGCTGTACAAGAAATATGGAAGACATGCTCTCAGGAGCCACAATTACAGGGCTCAATCCTGCTTGGTCGTGCATGATATGACCACGCTATCTATCGGAATAGCTTGCCAGAGGTTAAAAGTGGTTGAAACTCTTTACCTTACGCTTCTAGCTTACGTACAGCCAGAGATATTTGAAATTTTCTTCAGATTAGCCTTCCCGCCTCCACGAAGCGAACTATAAGGCAATGTATGGACATCAAACAGGAATTTTGAGATTTTTTTTGGCAACTCGATATTGACTCTAAAACTCGATTTTCTTGATTGTTTTCGATAGCATATTGATTTCCAAGAAGTAATTTTGAGGTGGAAAAGTGGGAAGTTTAATTTTTCACTGACCCCTTTATTGGTCCACCTGTGTCCAGCTGTACAAGAAATATGGAAGACATGCTCTCAGGAGCCACAATTACAGGGCTCAATCCTGCTTGGTCGTGCATGATATGACCAAGCTATCTATCGGAATAGCTTGCCAGAGGTTAAAAGTGGTTGAAACTCTTTACCTTACGCTTCTAGCTTACGTACAGCCAGAGATATTTGAAATTTTCTGCAGATTAGCCTTCCCGCCTCCACGAAGCGAACTATAAGGCAATGTATGGACATCAAACAGGAATTTTGAGATTTTTTTTGGCAACTCGATATTGACTCTAAAACTCGATGTTCTTGATTGTTTTTGATAGCATATTGATTTCCAAGAAGTAATTTTGAGGTGAAAAAGTGGGAAGTTTAATTTTTCACTGACCCCTTTATTGGTCCACCTGCGTCCAGCTGTACAAGAAATATGGAAGACATCCTCTAAGGAGCCACAATTACAGGGCTCAATCCTGCTTGGTCGTGCATGATATGACCAAGCTATCTATCGGAATAGCTTGCCAGAGGTTAAAAGTGGTTGAAACTCTTTACCTTACGCTTCTAGCTTACGTACAGCCAGAGATATTTGAAATTTTCTTCAGATTAGCCTTCCCGCCTCCACGAAGCGAACTATAAGGCAATGTATGGACATCAAACAGGAATTTTGAGATTTTTTTTGGCAACTCGATATTGACTCTAAAACTCGATTTTCTTGATTGTTTTCGATAGCATATTGATTTCCAACAAGTAATTTTGAGGTGGAAAAGTGGGAAGTTTAATTTTTCACTGACCCCTTTATTGGTCCACCTGTGTCCAGCTGTACAAGAAATATGGAAGACATGCTCTCAGGAGCCACAATTACAGGGCTCAATCCTGCTTGGTCGTGCATGATATGACCAAGCTATCTATCGGAATAGCTTGCCAGAGGTTAAAAGTGGTTGAAACTCTTTACCTTACGCTTCTAGCTTACGTACAGCCAGAGATATTTGAAATTTTCTTCAGATTAGCCTTCCCGCCTCCACGAAGCGAACTATAAGGCAATGTATGGACATCAAACAGGAATTTTGAGATTTTTTTTGGCAACTCGATATTGACTCTAAAACTCGATTTTCTTGATTGTTTTCGATAGCATATTGATTTCCAACAAGTAATTTTGAGGTGGAAAAGTGGGAAGTTTAATTTTTCACTGACCCCTTTATTGGTCCACCTGTGTCCAGCTGTACAAGAAATATGGAAGACATGCTCTCAGGAGCCACAATTACAGGGCTCAATCCTGCTTGGTCGTGCATGATATGACCAAGCTATCTATCGGAATAGCTTGCCAGAGGTTAAAAGTGGTTGAAACTCTTTACCTTACGCTTCTAGCTTACGTACAGCCAGAGATATTTGAAATTTTCTTCAGATTAGCCTTCCCGCCTCCACGAAGCGAACTATAAGGCAATGTATGGACATCAAACAGGAATTTTGAGATTTTTTTTGGCAACTCGATATTGACTCTAAAACTCGATTTTCTTGATTGTTTTCGATAGCATATTGATTTCCAAGAAGTAATTTTGAGGTGGAAAAGTGGGAAGTTTAATTTTTCACTGACCCCTTTATTGGTCCACCTGTGTCCAGCTGTACAAGAAATATGGAAGACATGCTCTCAGGAGCCACAATTACAGGGCTCAATCCTGCTTGGTCGTGCATGATATGACCAAGCTATCTATCGGAATAGCTTGCCAGAGGTTAAAAGTGGTTGAAACTCTTTACCTTACGCTTCTAGCTTACGTACAGCCAGAGATATTTGAAATTTTCTTCAGATTAGCCTTCCCGCCTCCACGAAGCGAACTATAAGGCAATGTATGGACATCAAACAGGAATTTTGAGATTTTTTTTGGCAACTCGATATTGACTCTAAAACTCGATGTTCTTGATTGTTTTCGATAGCATATTGATTTCCAACAAGTAATTTTGAGGTGGAAAAGTGGGAAGTTTAATTTTTCACTGACCCCTTTATTGGTCCACCTGTGTCCAGCTGTACAAGAAATATGGAAGACATGCTCTCAGGAGCCACAATTACAGGGCTCAATCCTGCTTGGTCGTGCATGATATGACCAAGCTATCTATCGGAATAGCTTGCCAGAGGTTAAAAGTGGTTGAAACTCTTTACCTTACGCTTCTAGCTTACGTACAGCCAGAGATATTTGAAATTTTCTTCAGATTAGCCTTCCCGCCTCCACGAAGCGAACTATAAGGCAATGTATGGACATCAAACAGGAATTTTGAGATTTTTTTTGGCAACTCGATATTGACTCTAAAACTCGATTTTCTTGATTGTTTTCGATAGCATATTGATTTCCAAGAAGTAATTTTGAGGTGGAAAAGTGGGAAGTTTAATTTTTCACTGACCCCTTTATTGGTCCACCTGTGTCCAGCTGTACAAGAAATATGGAAGACATGCTCTCAGGAGCCACAATTACAGGGCTCAATCCTGCTTGGTCGTGCATGATATGACCAAGCTATCTATCGGAATAGCTTGCCAGAGGTTAAAAGTGGTTGAAACTCTTTACCTTACGCTTCTAGCTTACGTACAGCCAGAGATATTTGAAATTTTCTTCAGATTAGCCTTCCCGCCTCCACGAAGCGAACTATAAGGCAATGTATGGACATCAAACAGGAATTTTGAGATTTTTTTTGGCAACTCGATATTGACTCTAAAACTCGATGTTCTTGATTGTTTTCGATAGCATATTGATTTCCAACAAGTAATTTTGAGGTGGAAAAGTGGGAAGTTTAATTTTTCACTGACCCCTTTATTGGTCCACCTGTGTCCAGCTGTACAAGAAATATGGAAGACATGCTCTCAGGAGCCACAATTACAGGGCTCAATCCTGCTTGGTCGTGCATGATATGACCAAGCTATCTATCGGAATAGCTTGCCAGAGGTTAAAAGTGGTTGAAACTCTTTACCTTACGCTTCTAGCTTACGTACAGCCAGAGATATTTGAAATTTTCTTCAGATTAGCCTTCCCGCCTCCACGAAGCGAACTATAAGGCAATGTATGGACATCAAACAGGAATTTTGAGATTTTTTTTGGCAACTCGATATTGACTCTAAAACTCGATTTTCTTGATTGTTTTCGATAGCATATTGATTTCCAAGAAGTAATTTTGAGGTGGAAAAGTGGGAAGTTTAATTTTTCACTGACCCCTTTATTGGTCCACCTGTGTCCAGCTGTACAAGAAATATGGAAGACATGCTCTCAGGAGCCACAATTACAGGGCTCAATCCTGCTTGGTCGTGCATGATATGACCAAGCTATCTATCGGAATAGCTTGCCAGAGGTTAAAAGTGGTTGAAACTCTTTACCTTACGCTTCTAGCTTACGTACAGCCAGAGATATTTGAAATTTTCTTCAGATTAGCCTTCCCGCCTCCACGAAGCGAACTATAAGGCAATGTATGGACATCAAACAGGAATTTTGAGATTTTTTTTGGCAACTCGATATTGACTCTAAAACTCGATTTTCTTGATTGTTTTCGATAGCATATTGATTTCCAACAAGTAATTTTGAGGTGGAAAAGTGGGAAGTTTAATTTTTCACTGACCCCTTTATTGGTCCACCTGCGTCCAGCTGTACAAGAAATATGGAAGACATGCTCTAAGGAGCCACAATTACAGGGCTCAATCCTGCTTGGTCGTGCATGATATGACCAAGCTATCTATCGGAATAGCTTGCCAGAGGTTAAAAGTGGTTGAAACTCTTTACCTTACGCTTCTAGCTTACGTACAGCCAGAGATATTTGAAATTTTCTTCAGATTAGCCTTCCCGCCTCCACGAAGCGAACTATAAGGCAATGTATGGACATCAAACAGGAATTTTGAGATTTTTTTTGGCAACTCGATATTGACTCTAAAACTCGATTTTCTTGATTGTTTTCGATAGCATATTGATTTCCAACAAGTAATTTTGAGGTGGAAAAGTGGGAAGTTTAATTTTTCACTGACCCCTTTATTGGTCCACCTGTGTCCAGCTGTACAAGAAATATGGAAGACATGCTCTCAGGAGCCACAATTACAGGGCTCAATCCTGCTTGGTCGTGCATGATATGACCACGCTATCTATCGGAATAGCTTGCCAGAGGTTAAAAGTGGTTGAAACTCTTTACCTTACGCTTCTAGCTTACGTACAGCCAGAGATATTTGAAATTTTCTTCAGATTAGCCTTCCCGCCTCCACGAAGCGAACTATAAGGCAATGTATGGACATCAAACAGGAATTTTGAGATTTTTTTTGGCAACTCGATATTGACTCTAAAACTCGATGTTCTTGATTGTTTTCGATAGCATATTGATTTCCAAGAAGTAATTTTGAGGTGGAAAAGTGGGAAGTTTAATTTTTCACTGACCCCTTTATTGGTCCACCTGTGTCCAGCTGTACAAGAAATATGGAAGACATGCTCTCAGGAGCCACAATTACAGGGCTCAATCCTGCTTGGTCGTGCATGATATGACCAAGCTATCTATCGGAATAGCTTGCCAGAGGTTAAAAGTGGTTGAAACTCTTTACCTTACGCTTCTAGCTTACGTACAGCCAGAGATATTTGAAATTTTCTTCAGATTAGCCTTCCCGCCTCCACGAAGCGAACTATAAGGCAATGTATGGACATCAAACAGGAATTTTGAGATTTTTTTTGGCAACTCGATATTGACTCTAAAACTCGATTTTCTTGATTGTTTTCGATAGCATATTGATTTCCAACAAGTAATTTTGAGGTGGAAAAGTGGGAAGTTTAATTTTTCACTGACCCCTTTATTGGTCCACCTGTGTCCAGCTGTACAAGAAATATGGAAGACATGCTCTCAGGAGCCACAATTACAGGGCTCAATCCTGCTTGGTCGTGCATGATATGACCAAGCTATCTATCGGAATAGCTTGCCAGAGGTTAAAAGTGGTTGAAACTCTTTACCTTACGCTTCTAGCTTACGTACAGCCAGAGATATTTGAAATTTTCTTCAGATTAGCCTTCCCGCCTCCACGAAGCGAACTATAAGGCAATGTATGGACATCAAACAGGAATTTTGAGATTTTTTTTGGCAACTCGATATTGACTCTAAAACTCGATTTTCTTGATTGTTTTCGATAGCATATTGATTTCCAAGAAGTAATTTTGAGGTGGAAAAGTGGGAAGTTTAATTTTTCACTGACCCCTTTATTGGTCCACCTGTGTCCAGCTGTACAAGAAATATGGAAGACATGCTCTCAGGAGCCACAATTACAGGGCTCAATCCTGCTTGGTCGTGCATGATATGACCAAGCTATCTATCGGAATAGCTTGCCAGAGGTTAAAAGTGGTTGAAACTCTTTACCTTACGCTTCTAGCTTACGTACAGCCAGAGATATTTGAAATTTTCTTCAGATTAGCCTTCCCGCCTCCACGAAGCGAACTATAAGGCAATGTATGGACATCAAACAGGAATTTTGAGATTTTTTTTGGCAACTCGATATTGACTCTAAAACTCGATTTTCTTGATTGTTTTCGATAGCATATTGATTTCCAAGAAGTAATTTTGAGGTGGAAAAGTGGGAAGTTTAATTTTTCACTGACCCCTTTATTGGTCCACCTGTGTCCAGCTGTACAAGAAATATGGAAGACATGCTCTCAGGAGCCACAATTACAGGGCTCAATCCTGCTTGGTCGTGCATGATATGACCAAGCTATCTATCGGAATAGCTTGCCAGAGGTTAAAAGTGGTTGAAACTCTTTACCTTACGCTTCTAGCTTACGTACAGCCAGAGATATTTGAATTGTTCTTCAGATTAGCCTTCCCGCCTCCACGAAGCGAACTATAAGGCAATGTATGGACATCAAACAGGAATTTTGAGATTTTTTTTGGCAACTCGATATTGACTCTAAAACTCGATTTTCTTGATTGTTTTCGATAGCATATTGATTTCCAAGAAGTAATTTTGAGGTGGAAAAGTGGGAAGTTTAATTTTTCACTGACCCCTTTATTGGTCCACCTGTGTCCAGCTGTACAAGAAATATGGAAGACATGCTCTCAGGAGCCACAATTACAGGGCTCAATCCTGCTTGGTCGTGCATGATATGACCAAGCTATCTATCGGAATAGCTTGCCAGAGGTTAAAAGTGGTTGAAACTCTTTACCTTACGCTTCTAGCTTACGTACAGCCAGAGATATTTGAAATTTTCTTCAGATTAGCCTTCCCGCCTCCACGAAGCGAACTATAAGGCAATGTATGGACATCAAACAGGAATTTTGAGATTTTTTTTGGCAACTCGATATTGACTCTAAAACTCGATTTTCTTGATTGTTTTCGATAGCATATTGATTTCCAACAAGTAATTTTGAGGTGGAAAAGTGGGAAGTTTAATTTTTCACTGACCCCTTTATTGGTCCACCTGTGTCCAGCTGTACAAGAAATATGGAAGACATGCTCTCAGGAGCCACAATTACAGGGCTCAATCCTGCTTGGTCGTGCATGATATGACCAAGCTATCTATCGGAATAGCTTGCCAGAGGTTAAAAGTGGTTGAAACTCTTTACCTTACGCTTCTAGCTTACGTACAGCCAGAGATATTTGAATTTTTCTTCAGATTAGCCTTCCCGCCTCCACGAAGCGAACTATAAGGCAATGTATGGACATCAAACAGGAATTTTGAGATTTTTTTTGGCAACTCGATATTGACTCTAAAACTCGATGTTCTTGATTGTTTTCGATAGCATATTGATTTCCAAGAAGTAATTTTGAGGTGGAAAAGTGGGAAGTTTAATTTTTCACTGACCCCTTTATTGGTCCACCTGTGTCCAGCTGTACAAGAAATATGGAAGACATGCTCTCATGAGCCACAATTACAGGGCTCAATCCTGCTTGGTCGTGCATGATATGACCAAGCTATCTATCGGAATAGCTTGCCAGAGGTTAAAAGTGGTTGAAACTCTTTACCTTACGCTTCTAGCTTACGTACAGCCAGAGATATTTGAATTGTTCTTCAGATTAGCCTTCCCGCCTCCACGAAGCGAACTATAAGGCAATGTATGGACATCAAACAGGAATTTTGAGATTTTTTTTTTGGCAACTCGATATTGACTCTAAAACTCGATTTTCTTGATTGTTTTCGATAGCATATTGATTTCCAACAAGTAATTTTGAGGTGGAAAAGTGGGAAGTTTAATTTTTCACTGACCCCTTTATTGGTCCACCTGTGTCCAGCTGTACAAGAAATATGGAAGACATGCTCTCAGGAGCCACAATTACAGGGCTCAATCCTGCTTGGTCGTGCATGATATGACCAAGCTATCTATCGGAATAGCTTGCCAGAGGTTAAAAGTGGTTGAAACTCTTTACCTTACGCTTCTAGCTTACGTACAGCCAGAGATATTTGAATTGTTCTTCAGATTAGCCTTCCCGCCTCCACGAAGCGAACTATAAGGCAATGTATGGACATCAAACAGGAATTTTGAGATTTTTTTTGGCAACTCGATATTGACTCTAAAACTCGATTTTCTTGATTGTTTTCGATAGCATATTGATTTCCAACAAGTAATTTTGAGGTGGAAAAGTGGGAAGTTTAATTTTTCACTGACCCCTTTATTGGTCCACCTGTGTCCAGCTGTACAAGAAATATGGAAGACATGCTCTCAGGAGCCACAATTACAGGGCTCAATCCTGCTTGGTCGTGCATGATATGACCAAGCTATCTATCGGAATAGCTTGCCAGAGGTTAAAAGTGGTTGAAACTCTTTACCTTACGCTTCTAGCTTACGTACAGCCAGAGATATTTGAAATTTTCTTCAGATTAGCCTTCCCGCCTCCACGAAGCGAACTATAAGGCAATGTATGGACATCAAACAGGAATTTTGAGATTTTTTTTGGCAACTCGATATTGACTCTAAAACTCGATTTTCTTGATTGTTTTCGATAGCATATTGATTTCCAAGAAGTAATTTTGAGGTGGAAAAGTGGGAAGTTTAATTTTTCACTGACCCCTTTATTGGTCCACCTGTGTCCAGCTGTACAAGAAATATGGAAGACATGCTCTCAGGAGCCACAATTACAGGGCTCAATCCTGCTTGGTCGTGCATGATATGACCAAGCTATCTATCGGAATAGCTTGCCAGAGGTTAAAAGTGGTTGAAACTCTTTACCTTACGCTTCTAGCTTACGTACAGCCAGAGATATTTGAAATTTTCTTCAGATTAGCCTTCCCGCCTCCACGAAGCGAACTATAAGGCAATGTATGGACATCAAACAGGAATTTTGAGATTTTTTTTGGCAACTCGATATTGACTCTAAAACTCGATTTTCTTGATTGTTTTCGATAGCATATTGATTTCCAAGAAGTAATTTTGAGGTGGAAAAGTGGGAAGTTTAATTTTTCACTGACCCCTTTATTGGTCCACCTGTGTCCAGCTGTACAAGAAATATGGAAGACATGCTCTCAGGAGCCACAATTACAGGGCTCAATCCTGCTTGGTCGTGCATGATATGACCAAGCTATCTATCGGAATAGCTTGCCAGAGGTTAAAAGTGGTTGAAACTCTTTACCTTACGCTTCTAGCTTACGTACAGCCAGAGATATTTGAATTGTTCTTCAGATTAGCCTTCCCGCCTCCACGAAGCGAACTATAAGGCAATGTATGGACATCAAACAGGAATTTTGAGATTTTTTTTGGCAACTCGATATTGACTCTAAAACTCGATTTTCTTGATTGTTTTCGATAGCATATTGATTTCCAACAAGTAATTTTGAGGTGGAAAAGTGGGAAGTTTAATTTTTCACTGACCCCTTTATTGGTCCACCTGTGTCCAGCTGTACAAGAAATATGGAAGACATGCTCTCAGGAGCCACAATTACAGGGCTCAATCCTGCTTGGTCGTGCATGATATGACCAAGCTATCTATCGGAATAGCTTGCCAGAGGTTAAAAGTGGTTGAAACTCTTTACCTTACGCTTCTAGCTTACGTACAGCCAGAGATATTTGAAATTTTCTTCAGATTAGCCTTCCCGCCTCCACGAAGCGAACTATAAGGCAATGTATGGACATCAAACAGGAATTTTGAGATTTTTTTTGGCAACTCGATATTGACTCTAAAACTCGATTTTCTTGATTGTTTTCGATAGCATATTGATTTCCAAGAAGTAATTTTGAGGTGGAAAAGTGGGAAGTTTAATTTTTCACTGACCCCTTTATTGGTCCACCTGTGTCCAGCTGTACAAGAAATATGGAAGACATGCTCTCAGGAGCCACAATTACAGGGCTCAATCCTGCTTGGTCGTGCATGATATGACCAAGCTATCTATCGGAATAGCTTGCCAGAGGTTAAAAGTGGTTGAAACTCTTTACCTTACGCTTCTAGCTTACGTACAGCCAGAGATATTTGAAATTTTCTTCAGATTAGCCTTCCCGCCTCCACGAAGCGAACTATAAGGCAATGTATGGACATCAAACAGGAATTTTGAGATTTTTTTTGGCAACTCGATATTGACTCTAAAACTCGATGTTCTTGATTGTTTTCGATAGCATATTGATTTCCAAGAAGTAATTTTGAGGTGGAAAAGTGGGAAGTTTAATTTTTCACTGACCCCTTTATTGGTCCACCTGTGTCCAGCTGTACAAGAAATATGGAAGACATGCTCTCAGGAGCCACAATTACAGGGCTCAATCCTGCTTGGTCGTGCATGATATGACCAAGCTATCTATCGGAATAGCTTGCCAGAGGTTAAAAGTGGTTGAAACTCTTTACCTTACGCTTCTAGCTTACGTACAGCCAGAGATATTTGAAATTTTCTTCAGATTAGCCTTCCCGCCTCCACGAAGCGAACTATAAGGCAATGTATGGACATCAAACAGGAATTTTGAGATTTTTTTTGGCAACTCGATATTGACTCTAAAACTCGATTTTCTTGATTGTTTTCGATAGCATATTGATTTCCAACAAGTAATTTTGAGGTGGAAAAGTGGGAAGTTTAATTTTTCACTGACCCCTTTATTAGTCCACCTGTGTCCAGCTGTACAAGAAATATGGAAGACATGCTCTCAGGAGCCACAATTACAGGGCTCAATCCTGCTTGGTCGTGCATGATATGACCAAGCTATCTATCGGAATAGCTTGCCAGAGGTTAAAAGTGGTTGAAACTCTTTACCTTACGCTTCTAGCTTACGTACAGCCAGAGATATTTGAAATTTTCTTCAGATTAGCCTTCCCGCCTCCACGAAGCGAACTATAAGGCAATGTATGGACATCAAACAGGAATTTTGAGATTTTTTTTGGCAACTCGATATTGACTCTAAAATTCGATGTTCTTGATTGTTTTCGATAGCATATTGATTTCCAAGAAGTAATTTTGAGGTGGAAAAGTGGGAAGTTTAATTTTTCACTGACCCCTTTATTGGTCCACCTGTGTCCAGCTGTACAAGAAATATGGAAGACATGCTCTCAGGAGCCACAATTACAGGGCTCAATCCTGCTTGGTCGTGCATGATATGACCAAGCTATCTATCGGAATAGCTTGCCAGAGGTTAAAAGTGGTTGAAACTCTTTACCTTACGCTTCTAGCTTACGTACAGCCAGAGATATTTGAATTTTTCTTCAGATTAGCCTTCCCGCCTCCACGAAGCGAACTATAAGGCAATGTATGGACATCAAACAGGAATTTTGAGATTTTTTTTGGCAACTCGATATTGACTCTAAAACTCGATTTTCTTGATTGTTTTCGATAGCATATTGATTTCCAAGAAGTAATTTTGAGGTGGAAAAGTGGGAAGTTTAATTTTTCACTGACCCCTTTATTGGTCCACCTGTGTCCAGCTGTACAAGAAATATGGAAGACATGCTCTCAGGAGCCACAATTACAGGGCTCAATCCTGCTTGGTCGTGCATGATATGACCAAGCTATCTATCGGAATAGCTTGCCAGAGGTTAAAAGTGGTTGAAACTCTTTACCTTACGCTTCTAGCTTACGTACAGCCAGAGATATTTGAATTGTTCTTCAGATTAGCCTTCCCGCCTCCACGAAGCGAACTATAAGGCAATGTATGGACATCAAACAGGAATTTTGAGATTTTTTTTGGCAACTCGATATTGACTCTAAAACTCGATTTTCTTGATTGTTTTCGATAGCATATTGATTTCCAAGAAGTAATTTTGAGGTGGAAAAGTGGGAAGTTTAATTTTTCACTGACCCCTTTATTGGTCCACCTGTGTCCAGCTGTACAAGAAATATGGAAGACATGCTCTCAGGAGCCACAATTACAGGGCTCAATCCTGCTTGGTCGTGCATGATATGACCAAGCTATCTATCGGAATAGCTTGCCAGAGGTTAAAAGTGGTTGAAACTCTTTACCTTACGCTTCTAGCTTACGTACAGCCAGAGATATTTGAATTGTTCTTCAGATTAGCCTTCCCGCCTCCACGAAGCGAACTATAAGGCAATGTATGGACATCAAACAGGAATTTTGAGATTTTTTTTGGCAACTCGATATTGACTCTAAAACTCGATTTTCTTGATTGTTTTCGATAGCATATTGATTTCCAAGAAGTAATTTTGAGGTGGAAAAGTGGGAAGTTTAATTTTTCACTGACCCCTTTATTGGTCCACCTGTGTCCAGCTGTACAAGAAATATGGAAGACATGCTCTCAGGAGCCACAATTACAGGGCTCAATCCTGCTTGGTCGTGCATGATATGACCAAGCTATCTATCGGAATAGCTTGCCAGAGGTTAAAAGTGGTTGAAACTCTTTACCTTACGCTTCTAGCTTACGTACAGCCAGAGATATTTGAAATTTTCTTCAGATTAGCCTTCCCGCCTCCACGAAGCGAACTATAAGGCAATGTATGGACATCAAACAGGAATTTTGAGATTTTTTTTGGCAACTCGATATTGACTCTAAAACTCGATGTTCTTGATTGTTTTCGATAGCATATTGATTTCCAAGAAGTAATTTTGAGGTGGAAAAGTGGGAAGTTTAATTTTTCACTGACCCCTTTATTGGTCCACCTGTGTCCAGCTGTACAAGAAATATGGAAGACATGCTCTCAGGAGCCACAATTACAGGGCTCAATCCTGCTTGGTCGTGCATGATATGACCAAGCTATCTATCGGAATAGCTTGCCAGAGGTTAAAAGTGGTTGAAACTCTTTACCTTACGCTTCTAGCTTACGTACAGCCAGAGATATTTGAAATTTTCTTCAGATTAGCCTTCCCGCCTCCACGAAGCGAACTATAAGGCAATGTATGGACATCAAACAGGAATTTTGAGATTTTTTTTGGCAACTCGATATTGACTCTAAAACTCGATTTTCTTGATTGTTTTCGATAGCATATTGATTTCCAACAAGTTATTTTGAGGTGGAAAAGTGGGAAGTTTAATTTTTCACTGACCCCTTTATTGGTCCACCTGTGTCCAGCTGTACAAGAAATATGGAAGACATGCTCTCAGGAGCCACAATTACAGGGCTCAATCCTGCTTGGTCGTGCATGATATGACCAAGCTATCTATCGGAATAGCTTGCCAGAGGTTAAAAGTGGTTGAAACTCTTTACCTTACGCTTCTAGCTTACGTACAGCCAGAGATATTTGAAATTTTCTTCAGATTAGCCTTCCCGCCTCCACGAAGCGAACTATAAGGCAATGTATGGACATCAAACAGGAATTTTGAGATTTTTTTTGGCAACTCGATATTGACTCTAAAACTCGATTTTCTTGATTGTTTTCGATAGCATATTGATTTCCAACAAGTTATTTTGAGGTGGAAAAGTGGGAAGTTTAATTTTTCACTGACCCCTTTATTGGTCCACCTGTGTCCAGCTGTACAAGAAATATGGAAGACATGCTCTCAGGAGCCACAATTACAGGGCTCAATCCTGCTTGGTCGTGCATGATATGACCAAGCTATCTATCGGAATAGCTTGCCAGAGGTTAAAAGTGGTTGAAACTCTTTACCTTACGCTTCTAGCTTACGTACAGCCAGAGATATTTGAAATTTTCTTCAGATTAGCCTTCCCGCCTCCACGAAGCGAACTATAAGGCAATGTATGGACATCAAACAGGAATTTTGAGATTTTTTTTGGCAACTCGATATTGACTCTAAAACTCGATTTTCTTGATTGTTTTCGATAGCATATTGATTTCCAAGAAGTAATTTTGAGGTGGAAAAGTGGGAAGTTTAATTTTTCACTGACCCCTTTATTGGTCCACCTGTGTCCAGCTGTACAAGAAATATGGAAGACATGCTCTCAGGAGCCACAATTACAGGGCTCAATCCTGCTTGGTCGTGCATGATATGACCAAGCTATCTATCGGAATAGCTTGCCAGAGGTTAAAAGTGGTTGAAACTCTTTACCTTACGCTTCTAGCTTACGTACAGCCAGAGATATTTGAAATTTTCTTCAGATTAGCCTTCCCGCCTCCACGAAGCGAACTATAAGGCAATGTATGGACATCAAACAGGAATTTTGAGATTTTTTTTGGCAACTCGATATTGACTCTAAAACTCGATTTTCTTGATTGTTTTCGATAGCATATTGATTTCCAACAAGTTATTTTGAGGTGGAAAAGTGGGAAGTTTAATTTTTCACTGACCCCTTTATTGGTCCACCTGTGTCCAGCTGTACAAGAAATATGGAAGACATGCTCTCAGGAGCCACAATTACAGGGCTCAATCCTGCTTGGTCGTGCATGATATGACCAAGCTATCTATCGGAATAGCTTGCCAGAGGTTAAAAGTGGTTGAAACTCTTTACCTTACGCTTCTAGCTTACGTACAGCCAGAGATATTTGAAATTTTCTTCAGATTAGCCTTCCCGCCTCCACGAAGCGAACTATAAGGCAATGTATGGACATCAAACAGGAATTTTGAGATTTTTTTTGGCAACTCGATATTGACTCTAAAACTCGATTTTCTTGATTGTTTTCGATAGCATATTGATTTCCAAGAAGTAATTTTGAGGTGGAAAAGTGGGAAGTTTAATTTTTCACTGACCCCTTTATTGGTCCACCTGTGTCCAGCTGTACAAGAAATATGGAAGACATGCTCTCAGGAGCCACAATTACAGGGCTCAATCCTGCTTGGTCGTGCATGATATGACCAAGCTATCTATCGGAATAGCTTGCCAGAGGTTAAAAGTGGTTGAAACTCTTTACCTTACGCTTCTAGCTTACGTACAGCCAGAGATATTTGAAATTTTCTTCAGATTAGCCTTCCCGCCTCCACGAAGCGAACTATAAGGCAATGTATGGACATCAAACAGGAATTTTGAGATTTTTTTTGGCAACTCGATATTGACTCTAAAACTCGATTTTCTTGATTGTTTTCGATAGCATATTGATTTCCAACAAGTTATTTTGAGGTGGAAAAGTGGGAAGTTTAATTTTTCACTGACCCCTTTATTGGTCCACCTGTGTCCAGCTGTACAAGAAATATGGAAGACATGCTCTCAGGAGCCACAATTACAGGGCTCAATCCTGCTTGGTCGTGCATGATATGACCAAGCTATCTATCGGAATAGCTTGCCAGAGGTTAAAAGTGGTTGAAACTCTTTACCTTACGCTTCTAGCTTACGTACAGCCAGAGATATTTGAATTGTTCTTCAGATTAGCCTTCCCGCCTCCACGAAGCGAACTATAAGGCAATGTATGGACATCAAACAGGAATTTTGAGATTTTTTTTGGCAACTCGATATTGACTCTAAAACTCGATTTTCTTGATTGTTTTCGATAGCATATTGATTTCCAACAAGAAATTTTGAGGTGGAAAATTGGAAAGTTTTATTTGTTACTTAAGCTTCAGCCTAGCTTCTTATCAGTCTGTAATTCCTTCCCGGTCATTGGTTTGCGGTTTTAAAATCCCCTGCGTAAACGTAAATGTTTCACTCTATCATAGGAAGCTGCAGGACGCGATATCTGCCTTGAAGTATGGTCTGCGGTCATCGATAAAAGCAATTCATTAAACTAATCTTGCTAGCAGTTGAGCTTTAAAGTAGATCAAATTGGAAAAGAAATACAGACCCAAGTAGAACAAGCACAGAAACCACACTGTTTTTTTTTTTTCTTTTTTCTTTTAGATAAGATAACTTAAATATCAACTCCAACACTAATTAAAATTTCGTCCTGTCGTGTCCTTTCATATCCTCTTACCCGACCCAGCTCCTCTATTTATGATTCCATTGTGTCCTTGGTCTTTCAATTCCATACTCTAATTTACAACAATTTTACACTTTATAACAGTTAAGAGTAAGCTTCATATTTAAAATACAACCCATAAGAAAATTAAAAGCTAAAAAAAGAAACACGTTTCGACATAGAGTGCTTACACTATGTCCATGAAATAATTTCAAAGTTATTATTGCCTAACAGTTGTTATCTAGTAACTATTTAGTCACCATCACTCAACCAGAAAAGTCTTTAGCAATACACTGGGGACACCAAATGAATAGAGACTTGAACCATTATCAATAGTTTTATTTGTTCCGTGTACTTTTGCAGTTTAGTGATAGTGACTAAATAGTTACTAAATAACAACTGTTAGGCACTAATAGCTTTGATCTTATTTCATGGACATAGTGTAAGCACTCTAATCGACGACAAAAGTTAACTTAGGTAGAAATAAATTCAATGTTATATTATGTCATTTAAATTGTTTGACAACTAAGAATGAATTATTTTTTTCTTCTATGTACTCGCATGTGCCTGCTAAGATTCCCTGATTGTGAGAACCTCATTTCACAGACTTTACACTGGTATGGTTTTTCGCCTGTATGGATGCGTAGATGTTTGGTCAGCGTGGAGCTGTCGGCGAACCCTCGGGAACAGACTTTGCATTTGTACGGTCGCTCGCCACTGTGGATACGCATGTGCGTGGTGACAGAAGAGGACTGAGCGAACCTGAAGGAAAAATAAATAATGAATGAATGAAAGAAAGAAAGAAAGAAAGAAAGAAAGAAAGAAAGAAAGAAAGAAAGAAAGAAAGAAAGAAAGAAAGAAAGAAAGAAAGAAAGAAAGAAAGAAAGAAAGAAAGAAAGAAAGAAAGAAAGAAAGAAAGAAAGAAAGAAAGAAAGAAAGAAAGAAAGAAAGAAAGAAAGAAAGAAAGAAAGAAAGAAAGAAAGAAAGAAAGAAAGAAAGAAAGAAAGAAAGAAAGAAAGAAAGAAAGAAAGAAAGAAAGAAAGAAAGAAAGAAAGAAAGAAAGGAAGGAGAGAAAAAAAATATCGTATTATTTTTATCCTCACCTACGCTGACATATTTGACACTTAAACGGCTTTTCCTTGGAATGTACGCGCAAGTGAGCCTTCAGGTTGGCATCTTGAGAAAAGGACTTGTCACAAATGGAGCATTGGAATGGCTTTTCTCCTGTGTGTATGCGCATGTGCGCTTTAAGGGTTGATGGGCGGGAGTAGACCTTATGACACAACGTACAAGTGGTGCTCAGATCCTGCAAAGAAAATAACTGAAAATAAAATCTCGCACACCTCAGCATCGTTTGGGAGATTTTAAAAATGAGTTAGAAACTGTAGTTTTTGTGCCTGTACCTTGTCTATCTCGTCATCGTCGTCGTCTTCAAAGCTGTCTTCGTTTGACGCAAAACCGTTATCATGGGTGATGTGCGTCCCGCCCCTGCTCAGCTCGCCTTCCTCCTACGAGAAGAGATATGGGAAAATCTTTATTCGCGTAAGATTTGCTTGGTATCAAGCAGCCTACAAATATTGCCCGTCGTCATTTGCTATCAACCAGAGAGTATTTTATTGCTTGGTATAAATCAGTGGAATGGACGTCTTTATCGGGCTGTGAAAATTCATTTCATCCACGAATGATTGGAAATGACTTCATAAAGAGCAAACTATAAATAAAAACTTTTTACTCCGACGAAGGACTAGCGTCCGAAACGTCAGTAAGTGATCTCTCTTATTTTTTACGGTGTAAAATTTTTAAAACTTTTTATCACAGCTGTTATAAATAAAAACATTCAACTGGAAATATAACTCGTTTTCAAGTACATCAATGCGAGGCTAACGGGTTAATGTTCAAGCTTTTTAATGTTATGGCAATCACGAAAGGAATTATTTAAAACTATTTTCCTGCTTGGCTAATTTAATTCATAATCTCCAAAACCACTTACATCACAACCGTTGTCATGGTGATACCCATTGCTTTGCATGTCAGTTGCACCATTTTTCACGTGATTCCGAGGCGAGTTACATGGAGACCATATTGGACTTGAACCACTCGTTCCATTTTGACAACCTTTCAGCCTCGCTTCAGCGGATGTCTTGAGTGATAGGAGAATGGTAGCCGCTTTGAACCAACTGGGATCCGGAGCTTCGTCCTCGTTGCTAAGCAGCAGAACAGAAAATTTAGAAATGCTTTAAAAATAAATATACTTTACCAAATTATATTATTAATTGTTCATAATTGTTTTACTATCCTTTCAGACAATATTTTTTACGCGGGTTTAGAAAAACCTGTATTTCGACAAGTAATGAAGGCGGGAAACAAAGGGTCTTAGAATAAGCCATGCCATACGCAATGCTTTCATCTTTAGAAAATTCCGCCCTGTTGGTTAAAGCTATTTTTCATCATAAAATTTTCAAAAATCAAAAAAAGCTAGTTTTTAACTAAGAATTTTAAAATGAAACCTAATGTTTTGTGAAAATTTAGGAAAATGACGTGACGACTTTGTCGTATCGCTGCGATGACGAAAGGCTTCGGGACGAACAGGACGGGCTTGAACGTAAACGCTGATTGGTTGATACCGACTGAAGTATATCTGCATGCAAATGTGTATGCAGAGCGAGATGAAAAATATATTATACAAAAAATTTCTGTTCTAACTTTTACAGAAATAAATATGAAATACAATGACATTCACCAAACTTGTATTTAACGATTCAGAAACTCCTTGAAACACGGGAAACAAAACAAAATTGTAGATTTGAAATTGTTTTGAAATACAGTTTTTTCCTCGATAAATTTTAACTTGAGGAATCTTGCCGAAAGAATTTTTTTCGAGAGAATAGATTCTGAAATTCTTTGATTGATTTCCTAAGAAAAGAAATCTGGAGTCGAGTAACTAATATAGTAAAATGAAAAGCTTTTTCGAGGGGTTTTAGTTTTTTTGGACTAACGTTTGAGAAATAGCGAAAAAAGGGAATCTGGCCGGCCATACTTGGATTCTTGTGCATCAAAACTTTTACGGAAAAAATGAATTGGAATACGATTAGATATTTTTTTATCACCAAAACGACTCAAAAGGTAAACAATTTGGGAACGAAAATTTGAGTAAATCTGAAAGCGAACTCACCTTGGGCTACTTGGGTCAGAAGGTGACCCAATAGAAACTATGGTAGCAGTAGTGCTGTCCAAACACTGATTTAAAATAGTCGTTTGGGTGGCATCTTGTTCCATTTGACCATCAGTACACGAAGGCCCGTGGCTATTTACTGGCGGGGTCATTAGGATAGTTATATTTTGACGATGACTGACCTTTCGATGTTGTATGTGAGGAAATGAAGTGGCCAAGACCCGAGTAGAGGAGTTTAACTATGTTGTTACGATTGCTAGAGACCTTAACCTTTTTCGGATACGTCTTTCACTATATAAGGAAGCGCTGCTATCCTATTGGTTGATTGGGCAAAGTCTTAATATAAGAAAATGCTAAGTGAAAGTGAAATTAAAAATTCTGACGCCCAGATAATTGCTTCTGTGTTGTCGATCGTTTTAGCGTGGACGGACGGGCGAAAACGCTAGTATGGACGCGAGGTTTTCGATGCGTATTCGGAAGAGATTAGGGAGGAGAGAGAAACAAACGGTGACAAAAAAAAAATAGAACAGCGAGAGAGTTGAGAGTCAGATATTACAGAAAAGAGGACGAGGGATTGCCCAAAAAAAAAAAAAAAAAAAAAAAAAAAAAAAAAAAAGAAGGGCGAAAAATGGCCTAAAAAAGAGACGAAAACAGAGAGTTTTCAAAGTGCATTAGTGTGGATATGGCCTTAGTGTTTATTCTTTTCAAAATTATTTGCCACATCTAGAATTCAATTTTAAGTTAGTTTAAGTTACCAACAAGAAGGATTTATGGAGGAAACTTCTTTTTCTAAGCCATCTCTCTATGCATGTCTTGAGAATATTAACTCGAATTATTTGCATCTTAAAAACTTGGAACGAATTTTGGTCCCCAATTACTTTAATTCCAAGATTTGAAGGAAAAATTCAGAAATAAGCAAGTACAAACGGCATAATTATTTCAGTGTTCAGAAGTTTAGTGTTGTAAGATGGGTTTTTTTTTACGAATTTCAGTTGACAAAACTACAGTACTTTTTGAACGACATGAACTCAAATGGCTATAATTCCATAGAATTAATTTTATATTTCTGTTATGCAAACTATAATATACTTTCTTTAAAAAGCGAAAAATTTGTAAGCAAAGTTCGTATTCATCTATGGAATATTTTTGACAAAGCCGACAATATGCTTTCTTCGCGGCTTTTTGGGGGTTTTGGAATTTCTGAGCGTCTATAATTATTGAATCTGGCTTTATTTGTTGCCTTGAAATTGGTGAAAAACTGTTCTGAATTTTCCTCAATATCGTGTATAATATTATTAAAAGTCGAGTCTTGAATATCGTTGGTATTTTCACTGGTCTTGACTTGGGCTGGGTTGTTGTTTTTTTCTTCTATGCTTTGTTTAACGACCTTTGAAACTGAATCTCGATTATTCGTCGGTGACAGAGCGTTTTCCATGGTCTTTTTACTTGATCTTCGTGCTCTTTTGACTTCTAAGTTACGAGATTTCATGCTCAGCTTTTCCTCTTCACTTCGCTTCGTTTGAGACAAGCGATTTGTTCCTTCTTTGTCTTGGGTTTTTGCTTCCATCTCGTTAAACAAAGCAATCATCGACTTCTTAATTCTACTTTCTTCATTTCTATATATTTCTGTCTTTTTTTCTTTTTTCGGTCTTTTTTCTTTCCTTTCGACTTTTACTTTTTTTAATATGTTATGCAACAAAGAATGGAATTCTGCATCGTTACGAAAGATGGTGTCAGTGTGATTGACAGCTAGCCCGTTGCCATGGAATTTTTTTTTAGTAATGAATATTTTACTTGAGGCATCCTCAATGATCCTCCGATTGGATGGATTTTTCCGCCAAGCGCCCCAAAATCCATTAAAATTGCCCGGGTTGGCAGCAGGATCTCGTTCCGGGAACCAAACTGGTCTGACCTGTTTTTGGATCGTGATGAGGCGTTCAAGGAGTTTGCGCACAATGAGAAGGTTGTCGTTTGCGATGGTGTTGCGTTCACAAGGGTCTGGGGGGAAACAGAAAAGAATGAATCAAGATAAAAAGGAATTGAAAGTGGGAAAAATGAACACTATTCTTGTTGGGAGAGAAATGAGAATTAAGAACGTTAATGAGAAAAAAAGAAATGATGAAAGGAAGGAAGGAAGGGGAAAGGGAGGGAGGGAGGGAAAGGAAGAAGAACTCATACTCTCTTGGGTGACGTCACGTGACGTCAAAGCAACTCAATTTGGAGCTACAAAACAAAAACATTTCAATCTCCTGAAAATCTCAATTCGAGCCTATTGTTTCGTCCTTCACTTGAGCTGCATTCCGACGTGCTACAAGGGATTTATTCTTACCTTTTGAAATGTCAAACAAGCAAGGAAACTTCGATGTGTTGCACTCGGTCTCTTTGTCTTTATTCCGAGCTCCGCAGTCCACCACTGCTCCAGGAAGAGTTTTCGGTTTGTAAGGCCGATCATCTTGTTTGATATTGTCTTCCTTGTATCTTGGATGCCAAACCTGCTTGTACACCGCATCTTGGTTAACAATCAACTTGTAGTTATTGACCCGAATAGCAGCGAATTTTCTTATGGGGTCAATATTATGAAGTATTTCACTCCTTGGGGAAGCATTATCTTGAGAGATCGTATCCCACACGTTCATTCCGTCTATCTGGTCCTTGATTCGACTGGCGTCACCACCTCCTAAGTGATAAAATGTCGGCAGCCAATCAGTGGCGTCGATCAGTTTGGTGCTTACGCGCGCTTTTTTCTTGATGAGGTTGCTATGGACAAAACCAACCGCTCTCACTCCTCCCTCCCAAAAGGAGTCTTTGCCTCCTTTGAGAGGATAGTTGCATCCTTGGTTCCTAAGACGATAAGGAAAACAAAACAGTTTATTACGTGCGTAAGGACACGAAGAAGAAGAGCAACACGAACTCAATTGATGTTGTTGGAAAGGCCGAAAGAAAATTAAAACGTAATTATGAGCGACTTTAAGCTGAAATACCACTTCATAACTATAATGATATAGATGATACAAGCTGTAAACGAGAAAACGAGAAATAGAAAAATATATTTATATTTTATGGTATGAAAGAGAATAAAGCCAAGGAACAAAGTAGAGCAGTGGCGAAAGTGACACGAAGAGGACACGAAGAGGGCACGAAAATGACCCGAAATTGTCACGAAAACAGAAGTCAGAAAGAAATAAAACATACGTCTAAAAAATAGAGAGACATTAGAACAGGAAAACAAGACTGTCCAAGACTAAGGAAATCATAAAAATAAAAAATAAAGATTTAAATCTTACCAATTAAATCCTCTTGGTGCACCACCATTGTCTGTTGTAAACACCAGAACAGTGTTGTCCAACATTCCTGTTTTCTTCAAGGCTTTGTACACTTTACCAACAGACTCGTCAAGGGCAGTCACCATGCCTGCGTAAATTCTTCGATCATAGTGTTCAATGTTGTTGAATCTCTGACGGGAAAATCAAAACAGAAGTGGCATTAAAGAACATCTTTATAAGTGGACGGCGCGCAATATTAGATGGACACACCTAGTAAGTTTTCCCCTGGTTCTAACCTTAATGCTGCGCCCCATTTCATTCGATTTTGTTTTGAACTATACTCAAATTTATCAGATATATGTACCTTCTTCTCACCGCATTATCTCAAAATAGTGCACGAAATGAAGTTTGTTCTAAGAGTGTCTAGCTTGAGCTACATTCATAAATCTTCACGCGCTTGCGCTAAAGAAAAAAACAATACACAAGCGAACGATATGCGGTCCAAGATAGGAGAAAAACTATCTTCCTATTCAAAATCAAATTGAATGAATAGAGAAAATTGGTTTCAATTACATACATAAATCTTTTCGCGCTTGCAAGAAGGAGGGAATAATATACAAGGGAACAATTAACGTCCAAAAGGGCAGGAATGAAATGAATTAACAGGAATAATAATTTATTCGAAAAATACAATGCGTCACACCTTGACCAGTCTAGTCGGTGCTTGTAGTGGTTCTCTTTCGTTAGCAGAATGAACAGCCTGTTGCGCGAGGTACAGGTAGAGGGGTTTGGACTTGTTATGGGTGTGAATGACTTGGACTGCGCGTTCTGTGAAGAGTTCGGTCCCGTAGTGACCCGACTCGTTCTTGACGATCTGAAATAAAGATTCATAAAATGTGAGTGAAATTAAATTCCCTGTAAAGAAATGTAACAACTTCGTGCATGGCCGAATACAAGCAAGGCGATATATATTGTCAGGACGACTTAAAATTATTTAATATTTCAATTCAACTCTCATTAGAGACATTTTGATACCCTTTCGTTGTCGCGCAGGTCAAATCCCCAAACATCTTCCTGCGATGAATGGTCCCAGTAGTCTTCCTTTCCGTTCCAAAATCCATAATATGAATCAAAACCACGGTATGTAGGGGTGTACTCTTTCTCGAAGAAACCCAGATGCCACTGAAACGAAAAGCATAGACCGAGCTCATGGATGATATGCATGAGACTTACAGCACTGCGTTACGACATATTGTAACATTCAAATGGCTTTTTATAGGAATGGTTTTCGTATCAGTGGGAAACAAACGGTACTGACTTACAGTAAGTACACGGTACGACTTGCCGTAACATTGAAATGGCTTCTCATATAAGAATGGTTTTCGTATGAGGGGGAAACATACGGTACTGACTTACAGCGCGTACACGGTACGACATACCGTAACATTGAAATGGCTTTCCACAGGAATATAGGAATGGTTTTTGTATGAGTGGGGAATTCACTTACTGACTTACAGCACATTTGCTGGCCATAGTAATTAACTTAACTGACCTTTCCAATACCGTGCGTCTTGTACCCGAGGGACTTCATGTACTGAGGGGTAGTAGTTTCTCCGAGGGGGAGGCCATACGGTTGCGTTCCAAATATCGTTGCGTGTTGGATTCCTGTTAACAAAATGTGAACGTCAACAGCATTCTTTAGTTAGTAAATCCGAGACGGTACTATCCGACTAAATTAGTAAGCAATCCTTCCAGCTCTGCTTAACCATACTAATAGATTCTTTTAGCATTACATTTAGTCCTGAGATTGGGTTCATTTCTGGACTAAGGAAATTTCAAATAAATTAAGTTAATGAAATGGCACGCCTGATCATATTTGGGTCAGATGAACTTAGCCATGCAAAATGCAGATGATCTGTCTTGAATTACTCACGACTCTCTCATTTTTCTTTTCTTCTCTCTAGCTCAACTGCAAAATATCGTTTAAGAATTGTCACTGATCCCAGACGCGCAGACTATCAGAAAGAAACCTTCTGCAAATACAGATTTTTCTACCTTGAAAAACTGAAGAAAGAAGGATACAAAGCATACCTAAGTTGACTGGATGTTTCCCAGTCATGAACGATGCCCTGGTTGGTGTACAGATAGGCGACACATAGTAACTATTCAGTATGACGCCCTCATTGGCCAGTTTATCGATGTGTGGAGTGGGGATCTGGGACGAACCGTGAAAGCTTACGTCATCCCAGCCCAAGTCGTCAGCAACGATCATGACGATATTAGGTTGAGACTTCTGTTTCTTTGCAGCGGTCATTGCCATGAGCACGCAAACCAAAAGGAAAGAAAATAACCTGCGCAAAGAAAGAAGAAAGTTGATAAAACCTGTATTCCATCCTTTTTTTGATTTTCACGTGAGTATTTTCTGTGTCTATTACAATGCAAGGTTGAACAATTTTTTCTCACACCCACAGAAAAGCTAAACTATCCAGCACTTGCACTGAAGTGAAGCTGCAAGCTCTGCTCAGTTCGCCCATAACTTTTGCAATCTTGGGCTGTCAGGAAGTTCTAAAAGACATAACAAACCTAGGCTTTACGCCTTTTGAACCGCAAACTCGAATATTGAGCAAGACGAGTCGAGTTCATAACCAGGAAATTCTTATTCAAAGAGACTTCGCATCGGATTCGACCTGCAGCTGACGTGAGTGATTTTGAAGTATTGCGCGCGGTAGGTCAAGATGCTGTCATGTGCAAAACAAGTTAATAGTTCACAAGGTCAGTATCTGTGAAGTTTCTTCTTGCTTTTTATTAAGGGTTAATACGAAAAAATTATTTCCGGGCCCGCCGAATCGATTAATTTTTATAGCTTTCTGACCGAAATTTTCAATCCATTTGCTTTATTAGAAGCAATAACTAAAAGCGACGCCTGATTGTTTCAAACAGAAACTGGTAACCGTTTGACATTAATATTGGTAATTGACCCTCCTGTCCTGAATAACGTCCTATCCTCTGTCAGATGACCTGAAGTGATAAGAAGATGTCTTTTTTATTTTATCAATTTTAGTTCTTTTCTTAAGGCCACATTCGAAAAAATAGCCAAATCGAAGGCCGCAGTTCATAATGTCTATTGTTCTTATGACTCCTAAACAATGAACTTTCAAAATGTAGCCTCAAAATTTCGGAAATTTAGGATAAACATTACATACCTTTCTCTTGAATTCATCTTGTTTTGCTCCGTTTAAAAAATGTTTGAAGTTAAATCCGAAAATATGAAGCTGTTCCACTGAGGTGACTCGCATTTGGAGCGCAAATAATGCACTTTTGAGGTCGATCTTTTCACTGTATTATTGTCTTTAATTCGCTGGTGCCTCGGAAGCCTTCTCTTAAATATTTGATGAGCCATACGAGACTGCTGATAAGCCCTTAGAACGGTCACAGGTATTAAGATAAACAGAAAAAAATATTTTGTGCCTTCCCAAAAACGCGGAAAATTTAGAATTTGACTCAGAGGCCACAAAGCAATAGCTGCTAAAAAAACTCGATTTTAGTGTAGTTTTTTTTTTTGCAGAACTTTTCATCTCGTAGAAGAATATTTCGTTTCAGCAAGTGCTTCAAAACATCACCACCAGAAATTATCTCAAAACATGGCACAACGTCACACTGATGACTAAAACCGCTTCCGGGAGTTTCTTTCTTTATAATTCTATATCTACATATAAAACTACCGTATGTAGAAAGCTATAAAAATAAAACAAACGAAGATAGTAAAGGTAACTGGGATGTAAACGGAAAAAAAATTATCACTTTTCATAATTTTCGAAACAGTCTTTATCTAAAATAGAATATATAGTCGATGGACTCGTATCAAATCGCCAGCTTAGGAAAAGTGGTATTTAGTATCGTGTTTTCCTCTATCCATTACCATGTTTTACTAAATCTAAAAGAAAGGCGCCGAATACAAAAAAAAAAAAAAAAAAAAAATAGGAAAGTGAAGTGCGAAATCTAAAAAGAATATAAATTATATAATTTTGGGTTTTAGTTTTCTCGCGGTCCAGCTCGACCAAAGGTAGACCAACAGCTATCCCTTCTTCGCACCATGAAAAGAAACGTAAAAGAAAGACCAGGGACAATATGCTTGTGGACTGACACCAGATGACAATTATTTTACTTTTTTAAGTTTATTTTGATTAGATATTTCGTTTTCATTTTATAAAATTCGTAGCAGATGGATCCGGAAGTGACGGCCAATATGTTCCCGGGATACGAAAGAGTGCGCGCGTCTCGAGCTGTGATTGGCTGTTGACAGGGTAATGTTGTACATAATGCATAAGGCCTTGCAGTTTGAATAGCGGCGGGCTTTGCTTCTCCTTCACCATGTTCTAAAAATCCTCCTTCCCTTACCTTCTCGAGTAGTTTTAGAACTCTTTCTTCCTTCCCTAGAAAGTACGAGAACTCTAAGATCTTCTGTGACTCTCTTTGGCTCGAATTCTTTGTTTAGTAATAAGTTTTGTTCACTGTGAAGAAAGCCAAACGAATTTGAACTTCATCCAACATGGACGCGTTTCGACAAAGAGCAGAGAGTTTCACTCTCGAGTTACCGAATTCTCCTATTGATGTTGTTCCTAGCGCTGTTCTTTCACCTATTACAGAGCTCTCCATGAATCTTGAACACAATTCAATCAGGTTTGTTTTGAATTTAACCGAAAATTTCTAGTTCAAAGGGAATTTTAAGATTACAGTTCCTTATCATTTTACGAAGTGCTTCATCGACAGCTTTTTAAGTTACTTATTTTTATCTCAACAGCATGGGTAGAACTCCTAAAAGAAAGCTCTCATTGTGTAATCTTGGAACACCAAGCACTCCGAATCCATCTCCTTGTTTTCTACGAACAATGTCCAACGAATCTGGTATGAAGTCAAGCGTGGTCTTTGAACGTTGTTGTGGAGGGAAAGTCAACACTGGTTTGAGTTACACATTAAAAGATTTCTAATAAATTATTTCTTTTACGAATTCTTCAGGTTACTGCCCTTCATCTCCAGGCTGGCCTGGCTGTGAATCACCAACATTAGAATTTTTAAAGTGAGTTCATTTAACGCAAGTTAAAATTAATTTTGATGTAACGCATCTTCACGCATCTTTGGGTTTTGTTTCGTTTCGTTTTGTGTCCTTTCCGCATTCCCCTTACCTTGACCTTCGTCTTCTTGGTTTTCGCTTTCTAAATCTAAATCATTTATTTCTGCAAAACATGCACTCTAAGCAAAAATATTATCTTTATAGACAATAGTTGAAATCTTGAGTCATCTTAGGAAATCATTCGCTCAAAATTGGTATATTTTAAAGAGAGTTTTGAGTAATTTTAGTTCATAGTCTCGCGACTTGTAGTTTGGTTAAAAATTATTCGTCCTCAAATTTCACTGCACTAAGCTCATTACTGCAGTAGTTTATCGAGTTCTTTTTAGAGTAAAAATCCCCTAGTTAATAAATTATTATAAATTCTATTGTAGCTCTTCGTAAATCGAAAATATGCTCTTCTTTGTAATAATTTTGTGACTTTACTTTTCTTCTTCTTAGGGTTACAACGGATCGGAAAAAAGCGTTCCACTTGAGGTAAGTCACGAAATCTTTTTGTATCTTTTTATCTCCCTTTTTGCTGGTGAGGGACATTGTTCCCTCAAAGTAACTTAGGAACGGATTCTGCTTGTACCATGTTTGAATTTCGCGCTTTTGAATAAACAATGTGTATAAAACAATAGAAAGATGAGCGCGGGCGGTGATATATTGTTTGCTAGGAAATGAGCAGGTGTGTGGACAAGCAACTCGAGTGCATACCAAATGTCTGGCTTTTATAATGAATTACCATGTTTTAGCCATGTGTCGAGTTAAAAACTCCACCTGTTTCTTTGAAATTTAAATTTTAAAGGAATTTATTTGATCAAAAGATGTCCTCTCAAAGGTAATTAGCATTCACAGTCACTAACTTTCTTCTTTACTTTTCTCTTTAGTCGACCATGTTTTCAGAGATGGAACTCCTCTCCCGTAAGTTACTATTCCCTTTTTTATGCAGTTCTATCAGACGTTTCAGTAATTTTTGAAGTAGGAGGCTTCCTTAACAAAACAGACCCCTTTCACATGACGTCAAAGCAGCTCAATTTGGAGGACAAAACAAAAGAATTTCAATATCCAGAGAATTGGAACCTATTGTTTTGGCCTCCAATTTGAGCTGTATTCCAATGCAAGGGCTCTATAGGTGGCTGTCTTGCACTTGATTATTATTAATGATTACCCATTTGATCATGAAATAGCTGGTATTAATAGTTCAAGTACCTGGTGATCAACTGCTGGTAGCCAACTTCTATTGAAACCTTCTATCTGGTTTTATGCAACAATATATGTAAAAGTGTGCCTAGTGTTCAATCTGCTTGTGTTAAAATTGGACTAAAACTATTTCTTTAGGCTGTTAATATTTCCTTACACTGTTGTCCTCACTGTATTCTCTAAATCATTTCAGGCCGGCACAGAAAATGATTATATAAGCAATAAAGAAAACCTTCCTGTTAATACAGAAGTGTCATGCGACCAAGAGTCTGGCTCCTGTGAAAAGAGCAAAGATGAATTTGTTTTCACCAGACCAAGAGTACCATCATTTGTTAGAAGATTTTCTGTGCCTAATAGAAATGCAAGACCCTCTCCTCTGCGCTCCTT
This sequence comes from Anthopleura sola, assembly GCA_023349425.1. Classification (NCBI taxonomy): domain Eukaryota; kingdom Metazoa; phylum Cnidaria; class Anthozoa; order Actiniaria; family Actiniidae; genus Anthopleura; species Anthopleura sola. The sequence continues at coordinate 7,871,348 of JALHLI010000005.1, forward strand.
TTCAGATCCAACATCGGAGGTATGTGGAAGTGAATTTTCAAAAGATTTTTGAGATGAGATGCATGTGTGTGGGAGTAATGGGCAGAGAAGTATTACTGTCTTTGAAAAAAAATATTTCAAGTCGATAACATCCAGCTGATTTGAAATAGTGATGTACAAAAATGACTTCACTGGAAAACTGAAGTGTCATCAAGCCTGCAAAAAATGACTTATAAAAATTATATTTGAGATAAATCTAACTGTGTGGAAGACGTTTTTGATATTTTGCATACATTTTATATGATGATATTCATTATTGAGTGAGAAAATAGAGTCCAAGTCACAGGAGTACTAAGGATGACACTTCAGTTTTGTAAATTTTCCTGATTCTCATTGGCTAATAATTTTTCCTCAGATCAGCTGGATAGGAAGTGCCCAATCTTTTGAGCTAAAGGGTCCTGTTAAAAACGCTCATATTGAAAATGCTTTACATTGAATTTTATTGCTGCAATTTGTTTAAAAAATTTTGTTATCAACAGACATTTGATTTTCCCATGGAACTCCTATCACCATCCAAGTCTAATGACAGTCAAGATAGTGCCTGTGATGTTGATTATGATGGCGATGATGGCTTTAATATTGATGATATAGTTGATCAAGAAGATGGAAAGGTGAGTTCAAACTGATTGGGCTTCCTGTGCTTTTTATAACACAGGAAGACCATTAATAAGGATCTTCCTTTTTATTTACTCTTCAAATTTCTTATAGGATGACAATGGAAGTATGCCCTCTGGAATGGCAGAACTTTTAAGTGCACCATTTGTTCCAGAAAGGGTGAGTCTTTCCCTTAAGTTACCAGAACGTTAATGACAATCTTAAGAATTCATCTTATTTACCTTATCTATCTTGAAATTGGTTTTCCAAAATATACAACTTATTTTCATGTTTCATTGATCTTATTCTTCTAGAAGTCTCCAGAACTAAGTGATTGTGATAGTGTGTTTAAAAAAATGGACACTCCCAAGGTAAGACAACACTCGGTAACCACAGTGCCAAGTGTGTTTGTGAAGGCACAATAGATAGGTGTAGATAGTTAATGTGGGGACACAAACTGTAACATTCACACAATACTGCAGGTCATGTTACTGAAGTAGGATCATTTTCTACTTCAGCAACATTGCGTACAACAAATTGAGTCATGTTGTAATAGATCACAACATTGATTGCCCATAGCTTTAGAAAAAGTTACAAACATTGAAGTATTAAAGGGGGTTAAATATGGCAACCTTGCAGTGGTATGCAACATTTTCCTATTCTCAGGGCTAAAAATGGATTCCATTCAATAGACAATGTGGAACTAAAATTGTCTCATCAAAAGTCTCTTAGGCTGGTTCTTTTAACTGGTCACATTGTCTGGGCAGTTTGTTGTGGCCATTTATCATGTCTGACCATTAAGCAGCTGTTATTCTTAGCCCTGATAATTATATACTTTATTTCATCTTTTCTATTTTCAGCAACTGTCTTCGAATGCAGATGTCCGTCCAAGAGATTTATTCAATACAGCAAAAGATAAGGGCAGGTGTAGATCAAGTACTCTTATTGGGTCTGAAGGTGAAAAGGGTGCAATGAGACCAAGATCAAAGTCCTTTGCTCTCAAGGTATGACAGAAAGCTTGCATAGCAGTTTAAAGGGGAATTAGGGTATGGGAGGGGAGGGGCAGGGAACTGTGTTAGGAAGATCCCTATTATACCACCACAGTAGCTTGTAGCTAAAAATTGTCTATTTTATGTTCTACAGAGACCAAACCCACCACGAGATGCTCATCCCATGGAGAAAAAGAGATTAAGGTATAGTTACATATTTTAGATACATTTTAAAATTCATTGTCAATGGTTACTGATTATTTTTACTGATGTTTGGCAGGCAACGTTGTATGTCTTTGGTAGAAAACAATGGAATGTTCCCTTCGCCTCTACTGGTAAGGATGCTTAACGTATTATACATTCTTATATGAGCTTTGCTTATTGTTGAATATTGGATTCAGTCATTGCTAACCATCTTTTATTTGATTTTTTTTTCTTTACTAGAATAACAGGCCATCATTTAAGCCTAGCCCACTAAAGAGATCAAACTCTGAAGTATTTGAAAACAGAACTGACTTCTCATTTGGAAACCTTTGTATGTTCATACATTTAAATAATAATAATAATATCAATATATTTGCACTTACAGCATGATGTGCAAAAGTACAGTATGGCCACGTTTAATGTATTTGCATACTTCTATGCTCCGGCTTTTTTAAAAAAAACAACACATTTGATGCAAAGCTGTCTTGTTTTACCAATAAGGCATGTGAAATCTTGTTTGGAGCAAAAAGCCTGTGCATAGAAGTATGCGATACATTGGATGTTGTCATATTTTTGTGCATCACGCTGCAAAATGATTGTCTAATTTGTTACAAAGGGAGTAATTACTGTGTGCCTTACTGTGTGCCCCATCAATGCCTCCATTCTAAGGCAAAAAGTCTTATCATTCACATTCAATTTAATTTTTTCATTTTAGGTACCAACAAAAATATGGTTGGAGATTTCAGCCGGGTAATCTTAACATTTTATTTATTTGTTTTAGTCACTCCCATTTTCTTACATTTTATGAAATTATTTCATAGATTTTTAACATTAAACAAAATTGTTATCTGTAGCCATATATCCTACCTACTATACCAAATGGCCAACATCAAGACCTGAAGAGCATCACTCCAGAGACTGTAAGTACATTAAGGGATCAAGGGACCATAGTGGTGATGCACTCTCCCCTGGGGTCTATGGTTTGATTCCTGGGTTCTGAGGTATTGTGTGTAAGTGGAGTTTGTTGGTCTCTCTTGATTCAAGGGGGTCTTCTCTGGGTTTTTCAGTTTACCTACCTCCAAAAATCAACACGCTAAATTTTGCTAGTGTACTGAAACCGTGGGTTCAAGTCCTGCCAAGGGCATATGATATTTTTCTCTTAATTCTTTATTCTATTATTCCCACCGAACGCATTTCATTTCATTAGCTAAATTTCATATGATCTGAGACTCGGCCCTGCCTTGATGTAGATCTGCCCATATTTACAGTCCTTTTCACAGTATGTTGCTAACTTAGCAACGTACTTGCAAAGTTTGCAACATACTTCAGAAGTTATCAACCCACTTTGCAACACGTGCCAGTAAAGTAATGTGAAAAGGACTGTAAGTTTTTAAGGTTTGATAAATGTGCCTTCTTATTAATGATTTGATAGAGTGTTAAAAAAATTAAAAGAAAAACAGGCTTAAAACTTTGTTTTATATCATTTGAATGATGTGTGATTTTTTTGCCATTCCAGGTTGCAAGAGTTGTTAATGGAGAGTTTGAAGATATTGAGGCTCATATTATTGATTGCCGTTATCCCTTTGAATACAAGGGTGGTCACATCAAGGTTTGTATACCATGATCCCATAACAAATCATGCATTTGGTGACATTATTATTAAGATTATTATTATTTGGGCATTATTAATCTTATTATTTATTTGACATACTTCTACTATAACCAGCTAAATATATCTTTACAACTTTATTAGAGAATAACTGTTAATACAATACATAAAGTATTTGAAAGGGAAAAAAGTAGATCAATAAAACTACCCAATATTGAGTTATAAGAGCTCACAACAAACCTGAACTTTTGTTTTACAGGGTGCTATCAACATTTACAGAAAAGAAGATATGTTTGAAGAATTCTTAAACAAACCCAAGCATTCTGGTAGCAAGAAGGTTATCCTCATATTTCATTGTGAATTCTCTTCTAAGAGAGGACCAGACATGTAAGTCAACAAGACTTTGACCTTCATGACCACATTTTGCTTTATATCATTAGGCTATTTCCATTATAGTGGATAGGGCAACAAAGTGGCATAGCAGTGACAGCAATAGAGACTTTGCACCATCACGTGATGGCAGCCATGACAGGAGGCAGGAACAATAATTGAATCTGGTCTAATCTGATTTAAATTAAAAAGAATTCAGTTTGCCGGGGGAAAGACTGTATTGTTCCTGCCTCCTGTCATGGCTGCCATCACATGATGGTGCAAAGCCTCTATAGAGGATTGGTCATTGATTAGTGTGTTTCCATAAAGTCTTGGGTGTATGCCTGAGGCTGCTAAGCATGAAAAATGTGTAACTCTAGCTTCTTGAAAATAATTCTATTTTCTTTTTAAAGAAGTCTTCTTCACATAATGTGGGCTTCTCCATCATGTTAGCATGCAGTCCATCAAGTTTTGGATGCATGCTTGTGCACGCTAATATGATTAAGCAATCAGAGTGTGCATTATGTTGTACTATATTATTTTTCTTTAGGCAATGAAAATTTGTATTAAAAGGAAATTTGCAAAGTATCCTGACTTTAGTTATATTCAAAGGATGCTATCTTGCAAGTGGCTTGGACTGTAAAGGGTTAATTCATAGTTTGAGTACTAAACAATGATATCCTGTCTTTCTCTGTGACTAGGTCAAGATTCATACGTAACAAAGATAGGGATATTCATGGTAAAGACTACCCAGCGCTATATTATCCAGAATTATACCTGATAGAAGGAGGATACAAGGCTTTTTTCCAATGTCAAAAGGTAAACTATAAAGACTATACCGTCAGTGTATAATTATTAGAATCCTTATATATATATGTTTATAGAGTGCATGCCATATATCTGTGAAACAATTACTAGCTATCTAGCACTGAAAAGTATTTACTAGTTATTAACTATTACTGCAATTACCGTAGACAATATATCTTTGGTTTTGTTTCGCAGTCATAAAGAGTGCACTCTTACAAGTTTTTTTTCAGAAAACACTCATAATAGACCTCTTTACCTTCATTGTTTGTTGGCAAAGATTTGATCAAACAAGTTTAAATTCTGGCCAGACATTGTCCGATGATCTGCTGTTACTTTAGGTACTGGTATCATAATTATTCCCTCTAAACATTTCTACAGGAAAATTGTGACCCACAAGATTATGTCCTAATGCTTGACGAGAACCACAGCGAAGACCTCAAGTTATTCAGCAAGAGATCGAAATCCTGGTCAGGGGTACATGGCAAGAAAGGCTTCCGTCCTGGCTTGAATTACAGATGAATAAACAATGTATCCTCCCTTACAATAATAATTAACATCATACATAACCAGTAAAATAGATATTTGAGAGACCATAAATACAATTATTAATATTTTAATTATTTTTTTTTAAAGAAAATATTGTGGATATTTAATTTTTTTTTTTTTTTGATTTTGTTTATTAATTTATTTTCTAAATGTTAAAGTATGAGAATTTTTTTTTAAATTTTATATGATTTTGTTTTGCTGGTTATGTATGATGAGCTGTAGTAAACACATCTCTGTCTTTTCTGTGGCTTTTCATAATACTATTACTCTTAATTTATCTGTACTCAAATATTTTTCATAATTATTATACAATCCTTTTGATTTTTCTGTGAAACATCAAGAAATTTTGTGGAAATTATTCCAACATCTGATATCTGTTATATCTTCCTGGCGAAATGGTTTCGGCAAAATCACTAAACCCATGAAATAGATACAATTAGACTTATACACTTTAATAGACCCTATATTCCATTGTCTTTTGTGTGTGTTTGACTATTACACTTAACGAGCAGATTTTATTTCACAGGTTTAGTGATTTCACTCAATGAGGTCTACTTAATTGAGTGGAAAAAATGGGTTCTTCTATTCAGTATTCTTATTCTACGATATCTTGTAATATAAATTCAAAGTTGACTTTGCAGGAATTATAGCACTTGATACATTATACACATTTAAAATCATGTAACATAAATTGTGATTTTTAGAATTATCAATCATTATTAGTAACCATGCAATGTAGAAGAAGCTGTGCTTTTTTGCATTTCTTGTATTGACCTTTTGTTTGATTGAAACTTGTCCCAACTTATTTGAAGTACATTCCTCATAATCGAAGAGGCTGGCTTTTCTTCTTGTAGATGTTAACAACAACAAAGAATTTGCTTTTTTAAGAGAGGCTAGCAGCTTCTTTATGCTTGGGAAAATGTTTAGAAAAAAAAAACATTGAAGTCAAGTTTTATTCATATTTTTTTCTATTTACGAATCAAATTAATACTATTTCCAACAGAATTTATCAAATTTTATTATGATTGAAATATTGAAACAAAAGGTCTATATACTCATACCAAATGCACTAACAAATAACTTCAATAATGCTTAGTGTATAGACTAGTTAACTATGTGTAAGATTAGTGTTCATAGATATAATTATCATCTTTATGTAAATAGCTGGCTAACTAGTTTGTTTAACTTATACCTACACTTTGATGTTGGATGAGAGTAAGAGGGATTGCTGTCCTTTCTCATTAAATCTGTCAAATTAATGTGTGAATATGTTTTGATAACGATATTAAATATTAAACCTTTTTTGCATTAGTTTGCTTAAGTTGTATTGATTTTCCTTGTTTCAAGAATATTATCCACCATTTGTACATGAGGAGTTGTGAATAGTACATTTCAAAATTCACCTGTGCCATGAATGGTAGCTATGCCTTTGCATTGAAGAGTTATGAATGTGAGCTTGCAATAATTATTATAAAGACATGTGAATAGTTGTCCAAGGTGTTAAAAAAGGTCTCTATCATTGCAAACTCACTGTGTTGTTTCAATGCAAAGGCCCAGCAACCTTTCAAGATGGCACAGGGAACTGAAAGGGACTATTTGTAGCAAAATTGCCAGTGACGAAGTGCCATAATTTCACTTAATGGAGTAGCACAGTGGGAAACAGGGGTGTAGTAGCAGTCAACTCCCCCTTCTTGGTCTTATGAACATCAATTTCTGGATTTGATTTGTACCACATGTGAGTAGAGCTTTTTTGGTCTGTTCCTTGATTCTTGTAGTTTTCTGCAGGTTCTCCAGTTTTCCTCCCTCCACGTAACCTAACTAGGATATTGAGAGGGGGGACTGGCAGAATCGTTGGGGTCTCTTTTCAAATAGGTTTCATATGATTTTAAGCAGGCCATTCCTTTCACATCTAAATTCGAATTTAAATTTGATGATATGTGTGGGGGTCAGATTTGCATTAAATATTCAAAAACTTGTAGTTTCGACAGCTGGAAAACCTATTTTATTTATACTCTTTTTTTACTTCAATTCTTTATATTTTCATTAAAAATACTGTTCCTTATCCAGATGGAATTTGAAATTTAATCAAGCAAAATTGATTTACTTAATGGCATATGAATAATAAAGATACAAGACTGAAAAAAAGATATATGAATTAATAAAAGTCTAACTCCACCACCCCTCCCCTAAATCTACGCTGCGTGAATGCGTCACAGCTTCCCAGTCTCACTCGTCTCGGAATCAAATATTCATTAGTTACAAAGAAGATCAAAATGGCGATGGAAGCAGCCCCAACTTCGCCTCAACTGAGCACCTATGCTCCTCAAACTAACGTAGCTGTAACCCATGCAGTACCTTCAACCCATAATGCCGTTAACCTCATCCAACCTGATCAATCTAAAAGTCTGTTTATAGTCGATCCGTCCCAACAGCACGCTTTACAAATGTACGCAAACGATCGGGCCTTCATGAGTGCTGGCAACTCGGTCGAATACAACACTACACCCGGAGCTTTAACAGTCCCTGTAACGAATGGAAATAACCAAATCATGGTAAGTCCAAGAACTTTTGTTTGTGTAAGTAGTCTCTCATCATTTTCTGTCAGAATATTGCGTTGAGTATGTTTACTAGCCTTCAAAAAGACGAAAGAAGAAGTTGTAGTTGAAGGTTCGAATTAGCGAAGTTCTTCTTTCAGCGTCTCTTCCCAAAGCCCAAACGCTCAGCCTTCAGAAATTCGTTTCTGCGTTTTCCAAAGCTCGTAGTACTCGCACAAATGTTCAAAAAGTTGTTTTGATTGATTCAAAACGAGCAATTGGCCGGAAATTCTATCTGTCAGACGAGTTTGTAAGATTTAAAAAATCGTCCAATGAAGCAAAGCTTGCAAGTCTTGGTTCGCTATTGGTCGTGAGGAAGCTGTGTATCGATGGGTTACTTGTTTCTCCAATCAATGGGCAATACATCTTTTAACAGGTACAACACAACGAACCCAAACCCTCTGTACCAATCAAGCGTTATCTTTGAACTTTTGGAGGGAATATTTCAAGTTTCTTAAGGCCTCAGCGAAGATTTTCAGCCCGAAACCGCTTTCTTTATTTAGCTTAGTTGTCTTTCTTTGTGTGACGAAGCGACGCTACCAAGCGCCAGCTGTTCTTTCACGAAAATCCCTCAAATATTCCTTCCTTAGGGCGTATTTTTACTACGAATAGATTAAAAACCACCATTTTATCGCACTTTAAGAGAAACTGGGCTATTTTAAACAATTTTTTTGTACAAAATCATTAACATTTTTATTCTAAAGTCGACGAAAAATGCTAAAAAAGCGAGTCGAAGGCGAGTGAGTCGGATCACACATTCCCTCAAATTAAAACTTATCTTAACATCGATAATTTTAAGATTATTTTTTCCCTGCTGTTATTTATGATACCTTAAAACCACAAGATAACGCTTGGTAGATGCCTATCTTTTGGTTATGAGGGGCATAGAATGAAAAATGTTAAGCTTAATTAAATTTTCCTACAGTAAAATGGAAAAAATATATACTTTTGTTTATACTGTACATATATATTTAGGAAATTATTAACTACATAGTAGAGTATGAGGCGGTAAAATGCAAAATATGTGAACTGTCAGACGAAATAAAAAATAATAAAACAGTGTTATAGATTTATTTTTTCAACATAAATTATTTATCATACTACACAGCATGAGCACATTTTTGATGTGTTCCTTTTCACGCGTCTTTACTTTTTGATAAAATGTCTGTTTCATAGTTGTGATAGAGAAATTTTCTTGATCATCTCCATTGTTTGTACCAATATGAATTGCATTGTTGCAGGTGCTAGCCCTAGGCAGGTATAGACATTTTCCATTTCATGTTTCTTGCAGAGAGAAAGATTAATTACCAGTATGACAAAGTGCTAGTATCCAGACAAAGGATATAATTCTTTCACATTTTTTATTCATATTTACTCTTCCTTGCTAGTTTGAGTTTCATTTATATCAAACAGGCTTTTATCACACAGTGGCCATATTTGTGACAATTTATTGTAGTATTTACCCCCTGCCCCCAGAAATTATATCTGACATACCAGATGTCCTCTCCCCACTTGATTGGACAATCTTATGACTGACAGAGAGAACATGCATTAACTGTTACAATGCAAGGTTGTTTTTTTTTGACATTTTTTTCATAACTATCTAATCAGCACTCTCCCCAAAAACAAAGGAATCAAAAACATTTTAGGCACCATCCAATCACAAAAAAAAAAACAATGGAAATTCTTTAGAGGTTTATTTTAACTTTCTCATGTTATACCGTTTGTTGTGATTAGATGACGCCTAAAAAATGTTTGATCCCTTTTTCTATGGAGAGTGCTAATTGGATAGTTGTGAAAAAATATGTCAAATTTTTTTGAAAGGTTTATGGTTAAAGTGTTCACGCTGTAATTAATTGGTGCATAATGCTGGTAGATTATAATATTTATAATTTGTGATTATTTTTGTCAAAGATGAGTGGGCAGCCAATCAGTGCTCAAAGACTTCCAGTTGCCATGGAAACACTTGACGAGCCACTTTATGTGAATGCAAAGCAGTACCATCGGATAATCAAACGACGGCAGGCAAGAGCAAAACTTGAAGCAGAGGGAAAGATCCCTAAAGTTAGAAAGGTACTTAGTAGTAAAAGGTTAAAAAATGGGATATTATTGAGAACCTGGTCCAGCAATATAAGCATGAGAATGTACCTCCTCATAGGGAATTCAGTGACACAATTATAAGCACAAGTATAAGAAGAATTTAACGTTTTGATCCTTGTTCTTATGCACTAGAGAGGATCAGCCTTTAATGTTTATTTTCTATAATTGCAGAAATATCTTCATGAGTCTCGACATCAACATGCTTGCAGACGAAAAAGAAGTAACGGAGGGCGATTTGTAACAAAAACAGGCAAAGCTTTGAGATTAGCACAACAACAAGCACAACAACAAGCACAACAACAAGCGCAACAACAAGCACAACAACAAGCACAACAAAATAACCAGATTGAGTCAGATAAACAAGATATTGATAAAATGGCTAATCACGGACAATTAGCAAGTGAGCAAACAACAGAATAGAGTGTGTAAAAGGTAAATACAATATCCTATATTACAGCATTTTTCATTTTTCTGTGACCCAACTGACTCCAGTAGGCTGGCATTTTGGCTTCCATCAAACCAAACTTACAACAACTGCCTGAGTTCATTCCAATTGAACAATAAGAAAATTCCCTTGACTAGGCAGCCATTTTTGTTTACCGCTCATGATTGTAATAAACTTGGCCTGTCATAAATTTAATTGATCGAAGCCAAAATGGCAGACGTCTGGAGTCAGCTTATATAGAAATATGAAAAGTTCTGTAATTTAATTCTGCTTAAAACTTTTGACTTGCTTCATTTTAATATTGATAACAAACATATTATGAAAATTAATATGAATTCATATATTCAAATTTTCAATGCATTTTCTGTTTCCTCCTTTTCTTATATTCCCTTGATTTATTTTTGCTAAAAAAATTATGTACCTACTTTTTTTTGATACTAATAATGAAGACAATATATTTATATACAAATTTCTCAATGCATTTTTTTCCTCTTTTTCCTCAGGTAAATATGATGCTTGTAAACATTAATGAGTACCATAATCCATTATTTGAGTCTATTTAAGTAATCCCACCACCATATGCGTCTTGGAAATATTTACCTTGTAATACTGGTTTAAAAAGATGTAGAATATATTATCATTATTATTATTATTACCAATATGTCTTCATAAGAAAATTTTTAAAAAGGGCAATCCATGTTCAAATCTTATAGAACTTAGTGGTGTGAATTTTTGTCTTGTGTTTTAGTTTCTGGGTACAGTTGTTCAAAGCCAGGTTACCAAGACAACCAAAGTAGTAATCAATAATCTGGCTTTGGACAACACAGTCGGCATCAAAGTTTGACTGACAGAATCCAAAACACTGGATATCAATCCTGGAGATCATTAAGGACACTAGCTTCTATTTCTAGAGTTGAGGAAGTTTGGTAGGATTTAGACAATACACTGTAAGGCCTTCTAAAGGTCCTAACAGAAATCAGCACATGTATTACTCTTTTTTTTCTTCAGAATTTTTTGAAGGATTCAAAATCTTTTCAGTTCATTAATCAATCCGTCAAATAATATCTAGAAAATTAGTAACATAAAATGTGCTCTTCCTTATGATAAAGTTGAATCATTTCATAATTAATTATTTCAACCTCGAGTAAGATTAAATTTCACTGTATTCTTTCCTTATGACAATATTTTAAACCCCAGTATAGACCACACGTATTACAGTTGCATGTAATTATCTGACATCAAAGTTATGATGTGAAATGTAAATAATTTAAGGCATTTATATTACTCTGTAGTTTTAGCAGAATCTCCCTTGTCAAAAGACTTGCTTTAAAAAACTTGCTTTGATCACTTGAACATAAGCTTTGTATATTTTTTTTTATGTAACCATTTACGAATAATGCATACCTTTGAAAGAGAGCAAAATGTTTTTTCAACTTTTATTTTTGAGGCCTGCAGGAAAATGCAAAAGGACTCTCATAATTTCTTGAAGAAATAAGAGATATTTCTATTATATTTTCTTGTTATTGACCTCATTTTATGCTCCCATGGAAATTGCTCTATGCTCTTGGTATTAATGGTGTGCACACTCAAAATAAGTTTCAGCTTCTCTCAAGATAAATGTTAAAAACAGCTTTGTACATGTGCATGTTTCATACAGCTTACTTTTCCCTGTAAGTGGGTTGTAACTTTTAACAGTCACTCTGAAGTAAATTATTTTGCAACTCGGATTTGATATACTATCCAGAGCAGCTTGAAAATAAAAAAAGGACGAAAAAAGAAATGGTTATTTTGTGGTGTTTTATGGTGTATACCAATAATGTAATGGGGTGATTTACTGTTAGATTTGTCTAGTACGAGAGATTTCCCCATGATAAGATAATAATGGGTAAAACCAGAGTAAGACATAAGGGAATCAAGGGTGGTGTAGTACATGGTAGTGCATTTATCTCTGGGGTCTTGGGTTCAATGGAAGTGTGGATCCAGGGGGGTGAATTGGGTGACTATTCACCCCCTCCCCCCTTGGAGTTGAATATAATAAGAATGAAGGATAAGAAAAGACCAAAAAAGACACTGTAATACCTTGCTAGGCTTCAGTCACCCTTGGAATCATTCTGGATCTGCCACTGCAATGGATGTGGCATACATGTTTGGGGATTTTTCCTCAGGTTCTCAGGTTTTCTTTCAAATATGCTAGATATTTCCAACTTGGTTTGTGTATGAAAGCCATGACTTACCTTGAGGTTTTTTCAAGTAAATATATCAGTCTAGAGGTTGTTTCAGGGTCATAATTCCTCCTAAACCCCTAACAAATATAACTCAGAGATTTGATTGGGGGCATTCACAACAGGGCTCGTGACGTGAGAGTCTATAAGACCCACGTGGTACCACCCCTTGACCACTCCCTCCCAGAGCGGCAGGCTTATCTCCGGTGGGCTTCCTGTTTCCTTTGTCAGTCGAGGGCCTGGTGCAGGGGTTATCCAAGATGGCGGCTTAGTTTGGCCACAGATGAAAATATGGCTATTTTATTCGTTTTTTGAAAGAAATTATTAGTCTTTAAGCATTTTCATATTAAGGTAGGCTTGAAATGTATATGATTTTTATTTTTTCAGCGGTTATTATACGGAAATTTCGGTTGTATTTGAATTCACAACCTCAAAGTGATAAAATTCATTCGACCACTTTTGTTTTATTTTTATTTTCTTACAAAGAAAATTGAAGCAAAAGTAACAACAGCAGCTGGAACTGTAGCTAGAGCATCAGCAACATAACGAAAAAATTAGGCAGAACCGTGAACAACAACAACAACAACGGCAGTAGCCGCAACCAGTAACAACAACAACAGTAACAACAACAAGAAGAGCAGCAGCAGCAGCAACAGTGACAACGACGACAGCAACGTCAATTTTTCAAGCACCAAACATCTATTTTCATTGTATTAAGCAGGCTGGCAGCTTATTATACTTCTTTCCACGAACAGCTGTTTCTTGAAAACCTTCAAGAAGATTTAGAAAGTTTTCATCAGACTACTGATAGCACAGAGGTGATAGTGTTGCCACCTTTGTGCCCTCGATACAGATACTTGACCCACAATCTTGTTCAACATGAGTTCTCTTCTCTAAGGAGTGTATCCATAGGGTCAGATGAAAAAAAAAGGACAGTCATCTTCCTAAGACCACAAGATATAGACAGGTATTGCAAAGTTACTCTTTCTTGCCTCTATGGGCTAGCTGAAGCTGCTTTTCATAATTATGTGACCCAAACGCCTAGTTATAATTTGAGACATTTGGGTTTTTGGTTCCTGTCAATCAAATATCCAATTGTCTGAGCTTGTAATTTTTTGATTGAGGGAAGCAAAAAATGCAGACAAGTTACTAAGACTGCGTTGCTCATGTAACTAGACGCTCTTGGAGCGTTCACTGGGTTGCCTGTGCGAGAGCTCGCCCACTCACCAATCCTATATACTCTATTATTTCTTACCAAAGTGTTCCTTTTGGGTTCAAAGTCCCCCTTTATTAAAAACATTTTAAATTCTAGTAAGACATTAGTGTTGCGTTACTGACTTGTTAACGCATATTATATTTCTACTTGACCTACTAGAGTACCTTTCAAGACTAGCTGATGAAATAAACATATCTATTTCAGTATCGAAACTGTTCGCTGCAAAACAAACGTTTTATCAATGTAAATACTCTTAGCCAAAATGTGTTTAACTGGTCATTTGTTTTTCCCTCAGTTTTTGTTTTCTGTATTTTCATAAATGGAAATATTCAACATGTCTTGGCAGTTCGCTTTCTTGTAGATCACTATCAGCTCGTCTGACTTATACAAGTTCTTGGAGTCAGCTTTCATCAAAGCTTTGTTTGTCACTCGTTTTGTAGTTTGTCTCTCGTTGTGTAGTTTGTCTCAGTGTATTTTTTTGTATCTGAGATCTGGTAAGATCTAGTTTGATCATAGCTAGATAGTTTATAGATTATCTTAGTCTATTTTGACTAGTTTGTCTAGATCTACGATTCTCATACAGTAGTTTGCTCATAGATTCTCAAAGATAGCTCATAGATTCTCAGACTTCTCTCTTTGAGTATGTGAACCAACCCGTTCCAAAATCGCTCAATAACATCTTTTAGTTTGTGTCTACCACGTACGGCGTGTGTGTTTGTAAGTAGTTTAAGCGTAGCGTTAAAAAACCTAAAGACAAAAGTACGCAACGTGCCTACAGACAAAATAGTACTTCACGAACCCTGAACGAATGAATTTATAGTGACACAACACTAAAAGCTATAAATACATCGTCCTCGATGTCGTGTGGCAACTTCATTGGACATTGGACATTGTTTACAAGTTCTCGACCAATCATGACGTGTGAAATTATGGTCTACCTGACCACGGAAAAACGGATCTCATTTTAAGACTGGTTTGCTACCATAGCAACCCAGTAATAATTAATTATATAAATTTATGGGTATGATACATCTATGCCCCTTGTTCATAGGGTGGTTTTCACACAACAGTGGGTGTGACAGTGCCATGTCTATAAGAAATTTGATTGAATAAACAGCAACAAGTTATGATTGGTCCAATTCTATAATTCTGTATTCTATAATTTAGTGCTATAGTGTAGGTGTGACAGATTCATGTCAATAAGAGTTTTGATTGGATGAGCAGTGACGCACAGTTCTGATTGGTTCAACACATCCATCATGCAATTCCATACATTGACTTTTCAGTCCTGTCCATATATGCCCTGAGTTTTCATAGTCTGAGTCTTTTGGCAGCCATTATTAGTGAATGCCTAAGTTGAGGTCAACATATTAATTCTTTTAACTTCTTGTTCTACTCGCAGTGAAAAAGCAATGTCGACAGTGAATGTTGGAAATCAAGACAAGAAGAATCTTTCCATCGGCAGAGGTAGAGGGAAAAGAAGCAATCAACAAAAAACAACACAAATCCAAAACGATGCTTATGAATCAAAAAGTGAAAGTCAGTCAAAGATACCTGGTAAAACTCCCTCTACAAGGGTTTCAAGAGGAAGGGGCTGGAAAAGACCTGATCAAGCAATATATGTCCCCAAAGCTTTGCGTAAAGAAAACCCCAAAGATAACGATGATAGCCAAAGCACCAAGGATAAATGTAGGGGAGAAGACAAAGTTTGCCAACTTAAAAAGAAAGACGAAGACATCTTTTCTGATTCTGACAGCTTTCTTGAACAGAAAGGTGCTGGCAGACAAACTTTGACGAGACAGTATCCTGAAGAAAAGGAGACTGCTGTTTCGGTAGTATCAAGGGATGATCCAAAAAGCTGTGAAATTCTCAATGAAAAAGGGACAGAACCACCTGTAAAAAATTTATCTGAGTCAAGTACAGCAAATAATTTATGTAGCAATGAAGCTTCCTCCTTCGATATGAACAAAAAAACAGTTGATATATCTGATATAGATCAAGAATGTTATGAGGAGAAGAATATATCGGAGAAGAAGAAAGATGAAGAAGAGCAAACAGAAGAAATCCTGAGCATAGAAGATGACACTTGTGGGAAATCTTGTGCAGAAAGTGAGGAGAAAGAAAAAGAAGAAAAATTATGGAAAAATGAAAATAAAATAGAGATTGAAAATGCATGTTCTACTGATCAGAATCAAGCAATTGACATACATCAATCAAGACCACCTGTAACATCTTGTGTAGAAAGTGATGAAAAGGAAATGGGACAAAAATTGTTAGAAAATCAAGAAAGGATAGAAAGCAAGAAATTGGACCAGGAGAAACCAGTGATTGACAACTGTCAATCAAGCTCATCTGTGGTAGTTGACAACACAAAGAATGAGGAAGAAATTTCACTGAAAGTTCAAGACATACAAGAGAATATTGTAAAGAGAGATGAAGAGCAATGTTTGAGTAACAATACAAGTTTGGTGTTAGATAAATGCATTACTGAAGGGGAAGCTGAGGAAAATGAGTTCTCCGAGGAGAATAAATTGGTGAGAATTGAAAACAAAGGGGGAGAGAGTCAATGTACTGACACATGTCAATCATCATTAACTGATGCAGAAATAAACACTGAAATGCACGATAAACATGATATTTGCCTTCAAGAAGGTATGTGCGCAACTGCCTTAGAACAAGATGCTGCCTTAGATACTGTTTCCAAGATAGTTGAAGCCTGTGATGAAGAATGCTTGCCCAAGGAAACCTCTAGTCATGTTTTAATGGATATAAAAGATGAATCACATTCAATTTTAAAGGGCAATTCTGAGCAAGGTCAAGTTGATGACAAATCATTTTGTTTTAAAAATGAAGTTATTACTGAGCAAAGTAGCCAAATAGTCAAGGAAGTAACTTCTGACACTAACGATAGTAATAAGAAAAATGAACTTCTGAGTCAGAATCAAGAAGATCAGAGAAAATCTGATGATTTTAAAATCCTAGAAGTACAAGGAAGTATAGATTCTGAACAAGTAAAAGATATCAGTGGGTTAGATGTGGGGAATATAGAGAAAGAAGGAATATGTTCAGATGATGTTGTAAATAATGAGAAGAGGCCTGATGAAAAAGAAAGAAAACATAAGAAAAAAAGTAAAAAGAAAAAGGGGGAAGAAGAACCCAAAGAGGAGAAAAAGAAAAAGAAAAGTAAAAAGAAAGAAAACGAAAATGAAGAAGCAAAGGAAAAAGAGAATGATGAAAAACATAAACTGAAAAAGAAAGAGAAAAAGAAAGCAAGCAAAGAAGATTCTGGAACAAAATCTAAAGAAAGTAGATCCAAGGAAAAAGCAAAGGACAAAAAGGATGAAAAATGCAAAAATAGAAATGAAAGCAACAATGACAATGATGAGAGCTGGGAGTCCAAATTCAATGAAGATGGTGAATGTCTTGACCCAGAGCTACTAGAAGAGGTAATGGATTAATTATAGCTAATATTTTATTAATCAATATATTTGATAAATCCCACCTCCCTGGATAAATATATTATTTATTGATTATTTTTTGTGTTTGCATACAGCTTACTGAAGCGACTGGCATTAAAAAGCCATCAAAGCGCAAGACACAGTTTGATTACTATGCTCTACCACCCAAGGAAGTGACACTTGATGACGACTCAGGTATTTACCATAGTGCCAACCAATCAGATTGCCTGTAGTTATTTTATAGTGTAGTATGTGCTTCCATTTTGATGAGAAATACTACTGAAAGTGGGGAAAATGAAATTTTGTTTCTTCATGAAGGGTATGGACACATTGTAGAACTGTATGACTTCTCTTCTGAACTCAAGACTCAAGACCTTGTACAGTTATTAGCATCATTCAAGTAAGTTACTATTATTCTTGATAAAAATTATGATTTTATAAACAGGGTACTGCAAGAAGCTTTTGTTGACTACCAAAAACGTTTTTTAGTCGCATGCAAAAAGGAACTAAACAAAAACACAAAAAGCATTGCATTATTGATGAAAATGTTTAACTGTCAAACACATTCAGGGGCATACTTAGGGGTGGGCCGACATGGCTGTAAAAGATGTATTTTCCTTAAATTTGGCAAAATGAAAAAAAATTCGTATCATCTTGAAGGTTTTCTCTCAGGATGAAGTTTTCCAGCCCACCCTTTCTTTGATTCTTGCATCCGCCCCTGACATTCATTCAACTCAAGGGTTAGTCATTGATTAGCATGCTACCATAAAATTTTGGGTGCATGCAGGAGGCTGCTAAGCATGTTAGAAGTTTTAGAGTCACACTAGGCATGCTTCTCAGTCATGTCAGCATGCAGTCCATTGAGTTTAAGATACATGCTCAAGCATACTAATTAACCAGAGTGCACGTTTTATTGTGGCTATGTTATAAAGCACTATGGATGCATCAAACCTATACTACTAGTAAATGAAAAGTTTTGTGGGATGTTGTCATTTCAGAAGTCAAGGCTATGATATCACATGGGTTGATGACACTCATGCATTGGCAGTTTTTTCTAGTGAAATTGCAGGTAGGTATTAAAAAGTCATTGACATAAGTTTATCTACCAAAAGTCCCTTTTACAGTTCCTGACACCATCTTGAAAGGTAGCCATGCCTTTGCATCAAAGTGAAATGAATGGCGAGCTTGCAATGAAAAATTGTCAATGTGAATGATATTTGTCCAAGGTGTTAAAAATGGTTCTCTAAGAGTTCACCATTGGTCTGGCTTTGATGCAAAGGCATGGCTACTTTTCAAGATGGCGCAGGGAACTATCAAAAGGACTATTAACTATGCTGCTCTAGGTGCACAAAGGGTCTGTGTTACCAGAGGTTATGTAAGACGTGAAGCATTCTAAACACTATTAGTATCTATACTTCCATATATGGGGTATGACATTATTGGTTTAGGCAGGGGTAGTTCTATGGGAGGGGTGCAGGGGTGTGCACCTCTCGATGTAGATAAGCTGATATATTTTGCTTTTATCAGTGCTTTAGTGTGAATGTCCCAATCATAAATGTTGCACCCCCTCCTGGATCTGCCCCTGGTAGGTGTATGTTAACAGGTGCATGATGTTTTCTTTGATATTTATCTTTACAGCTAAGCAGGCAATACAGATGTGTTCCAGTCCCAAAATGAAGCTGCGCCCTGTCAGTCAAGGGACTTCTGAATCCAAGAGCAAAGCCCAAAATTGCTTAAGTAAGTGAGAATGGTCCTAGAAAATTATTTCTGAAAAATGCATGTGATTCTGATGACATCATTTTAACAGGTTTTCTCCAGCCCTACAAACCACGCCCACAGACCACTAAATTAGCAGCTCATCGACTTGTCACTGGTGCCCTTGGAGTAAGGTCTACTATGACTAAAGAAGAAAGGGAGAGAGAAAGAGAGAAAATAAAGGAAGCCAAAGGTAGGACACTCAAATTTCCTTGAAATTGGGTTGCCTGTGGTACAGACAAACACAGGAAGCCCATCACATCTGAAATGCATTTAAAACTTCTGTTTTCAAATTTATTTTTTTTTCATTTTTAGAGCAAAAGCGTCAAGAAAAGCAAAGGAAGGCAGACATATGGGGTGATTAGTAGTCTTAAACTTCAAATTTACTCTCATTATTTATAGAAAATCCTACTAGAAACGTGTAATGGAAAGTGTAAAAATAAGCCAGAAAGATGCCAGTAAGATATTATTTTATTACTGTTAATTTATTTACATATATGAAAAAGACACAAACTACTGATATATATGTACAATACAAAATGTCCAAGTATGAATAAAGATGTATGCAAAAACAACCATGCTGAAACGCTGAAATGACAAGTGCCACATATATTTCAGAGTTCCACAACTTAAAAGTCATCTGATTTTTTGGATTGTCAATATACCTTTTTCGAATTCATACAATAATTCAGTGTTCATTAATTACAGACTCATTTAATGCAGGGTTAGCCTCATTTGAGCATCTGAATATTTACAAATACCAATGTTAAAGTAGAG
Organism: Anthopleura sola; assembly: GCA_023349425.1. Lineage (NCBI taxonomy): Eukaryota > Metazoa > Cnidaria > Anthozoa > Actiniaria > Actiniidae > Anthopleura > Anthopleura sola. Next base: position 7,891,072 of record JALHLI010000005.1, read on the forward strand.
AATGCACGACTTCAACAATACAAACACATTGAAATTCCAGGGAACTTAACTGGAACACATGAATATTATTCTATGCAAAATCGAGGGTAACCCTGCGTGAATGAATCTGTAGTCAAGGAACACAGCGGTATTTTACAAATTCAAAAAAGGTCTGTTAAAAAACTACTGTCTCAAACTATTGTAAATTAATGGACAGAACCCAGAGATGTCTGGGACATAGAAACACAAAAAACACTATTAAGTTCTTGCTCTGGTAAGGTCAAGTTTTCGCCCAAATTATCATCTAGTCTTGTTCCTTCTGGTATTCTATCATCTTGGTATTGACATGTGATGAAGGTTCTTTCTGTTATCGGCATGGTTATCAAGATATTCTATATTCTGTCCAAAGATTCCATGGTCACTATACTGTTTCCTCTTATTACCTAGAAAAACAAAATTATAGCATTTAATCAATGATTAAATGTCAACTTGATTGCTGGATTTAAATCATCTGATAAAATTCTTTACTGCCATTCTCAATATTCTGCGAACATGCTAGTTGTGAGTTGCCCATTGGAATTTTGTTTTTCACTGCCATCAGTCAAAAATATTAAAGGTACTGACTGATTGCATTTTGATTGATGGCATGTTGGAATGTCCAATTTCGCAGAATATTGAGAATCTCAGTAAATCTCATTTGCTAGGAATGGCGGTCAACTATTGACCACAATGTGTGATCAGTCTAAAATGAATGCTATCGAAGACTTGTGACTTGACAGACTTCAGGTGATGAACATTTCAGAGACCCGAGAGGTGAGAAGTGAATTCACTACTACTATTCCACCCTTCAATATTAGATTCATCACTTACCACCATTCCAATGCTGTGCTTTTCTGTAGCAGTAACATCTTCGACAGTCTCGTCAAGCACTAAATTCATAAAAGGATCATATCCTCTGAGCACACCAGTTATATGTCTACCACCATTTAGTTTCACTAAAAAAGAGAATAAAAAGAAATTCTTGGTCAGTATTGTAAACTAGGGCATTTGAGTTGCAAAATGCAATCTTTTTCCAAACTAAAATTTTCTAGTAGTCATTTGCATATATAGTACTCTAGTCAAAAGAAAGATTATAAAACCTTCAGTGCTTGCATGAAAGGTTCAATGTCATAGGTTGTTTCATGTTCCTGCATTCAAGATGTGGCATGTGTCCTGGTGTATTATCTTCTGTCAATCAAGTTCATAGTGGTTTGCCTCAATAACTATTCTGATTGACAGAAGGTGCAACACCAGATGTCTGAAGTTTACCAAGTCACAAACACATGAAACAGTCATGTATTTCTTATTTTGTAGACCATAATCTACCTACGTATACATTGATACCCTACCATTACTACCACTTTTAGAGCTAGAGCTCATTACTGGACATGTTTTCCCATTTCAAACTATGTGTGATGACCTTGCATATCATTCCTTTGCTAATAGTAACGATTAAGGAGTAAGATGGCAACAAGAAAATATGATCAGCAATGACAGCTTCTCTGGCTGCACAGAATATAACAGGAATTCTATAAACGAGCTGCAAGAATACAAGTTGTTTTCTCTATCAAGTCAACTAAAGGAAGGTTCAGAATACTTACGTGATAATTTCTTATCCATGTACCTAAGCAAAGACAAAACTGATCATTAGTAACGTCGAAGGTTTATAACCTTTCAGCTTGCAAAACAGTATGCCGGTACCTTCAAAACAAGGCAAAGTTTATCCATTTCTTGCACAATTTTTATCAAAGAAAAGTAACACATGTATAGAAATGATACTCTTGTCTCACTTACTTTTTTAACTCTGGAGGATGGGCTTTACTCATGATTATATTTGATGGATTCTTTTACAAACTTTTGAGAAAATCTTTGGACGCGAAGCAAACGTTCTGCAAAGAAGTGCGCCTGCTGTATTTCGGCACAGCGCGTGCACCACAGGGATACCAACCGATTACAATCAATAATTTTGATAAAAAGTTTTGCAAAATAAGAGACTTTGAAAATAATTTCAAAATAAGACAAAGTGAAGTAAATATATTCTTTCATAACAAAAATATTACAAAAGCTTGATACGGGCTTGATAATTTTTAAATATTTTATTCAAATTAATATTTCATTACCAGTCCTCCTCACGCAATCTTAATCCAAGATGGCGGATGCAAGGTTGAAGAAGCGCAGCAAGAACTTGTGCTCAAAAATAATGAACCGTTCTGTTACAGGATCCTCAGTAAGACACGATCTAGGGATTATTAGGACGATAATTTCAAAGGAGTCTAACAATTTCACCAAAACGTGGAGTCAAACTTCAAAGAATCCAATGGCATTTGACTATCAGTTCTTATTCTTTGACAAATTTAGGACTGTCTTGAATACCAATGGAACAAAAGGGAAGCCTTTACAGGTCTATAGATTGCCTCCTTTACGTGCAAAGGAGAAAATAGAGTCTGCTGTGCTTTTTGAATCAGCTTTGGATCAAAGTTCTCTAACAGAATGTGTGAAAAACAAAGATTTTCGACCTTGTTTGATAGCAATAACAGCTGATGGCAACCTTATACGACAAGACCTCAAAACTGGGGAAAAATTACAGTCCATTTATTTGTCAAGTAAATATAAATTCAAGCATATTTACTGGGAGAATGATCTTCATAAAGTAGTTCTTTCATCTGTTCATGCTAAAATGCCTCCTAGAGCAACACTGGATAACAGATCTTGTGTTTTTCGCACACTAATGTACTTGACATTATTTGAAATTGCGCCTTTGAGGTTTATAGCGAATATTCCTATAGACAGAAACACCTTTGGGGCTGACATCATTGATGCATCAATTAGCCGTGACATACTTTTCATCATGCATCAAGGAGGAACCATGAAGCTTTATAGCCTTAAGGAAATTTTAGACAGGTTCGCAAGTAAAGCTTCAATAGGTCAGTTGTACAATTTTGCTAAAAACAGTCTTGATCAACATGACGTATCCATGAGGATCGATGAAAACTGGGGAACTGTTGGAGCGTATCCCTTTGGGATACCTGTTAATGTCAAATTTGACCACAAACCCTCTCTTCTTCTGCAAATTTGTAGTCACCAACACTTGCTTTCATTTGGAGGCTATCCATGGCATTATATTGTGTGTCCAAAGAAACAAATTAGTGTGTTCAAGGTATATACCATGGAAGATCAAGTACCTGTGAAAAATGGCCTCCTCAAAAGTACTGTGCAGTCCTTAGAGCAAGATCAAGCATACTTCCATAAAGACAACAGTGGGCGTATTTTGCATATTGGGCCAGATTTTATCAGGTAGATTATCAAAAATAGATGTTAGGAGCATATAGACCCCTTGTAGTAATGAATGCAGCTCAATTTTGAGTACAAAACAATTCTCAGGAGATTGAAATTCTTTTTTGTTTTGTCCTTCAAATTGAGCTGCTTTGTCATCACCAGTAAGGAGTCTACATCCATCCAATGCCTTTTGTTGCAATGCATGATGGGACACATTGGGTGAATAGTGCTCTCCTAATAATATATGAACTTAAAAGGCATACAAATAACTAGCAACATATGGGCCATGTTGGGAGTAACAATGATATTTTCTATAGCTTCACATTCAAGTGCTTCATAGTGAGTTTACCTGGGGGAGGGGGGGGGGCAAAGGTTTTTACTCTCATTGGAATAAACATAGTTGCAGCATGATAGGGGCCATAAAAGACCCAGATCTGATTCTAGTAAGTACTCTGACAGTAACTTGCAACTTTATTTTTTCAGCTATTCAAAGCTCAACATGCTCCACAATGACCAAGGAGACCAAATATTTGACTTGGAGACCTCTCATTCCATAAATCTACTAGACACCAAGAAAACAAACAATACCCTGACCCAATATACTTCATCTGGAAGGAAAATAAAGTTTAATAGCACTCTAGACTATGAAAATCCTGGGTATTCATCTGTCAGAGATGTTGACTTTGAAGATGAACTGGACATCCTTGTAGTGCTGTCATCACAGGGTGAACACAGGGGAAGCATTGGACTGTATGATAATGAGACTGGTGCTCTTGTCAAAGAAATACAGCTTGATTATTGGGAAGATGATAGTGACCACTCCATCCATATGGAACTAGACACAATTGTACATATTTTTAAAAGGCCAACTAGGAACTATTGTTGTGAAATTTTCAAGTTGTCAGTCACTAATTAAGTGAATTGACAAATAATAAGCAAAACGCAAATCACATGCACTTATAGTCTTTAAATAATTTGAATCGTTGTAAGACATATAAGTGCGAAAGCTCGGTATAATATTAAAAAATAGTGGAAGAAACAAACGTAAACAATATGGTTATTCCCACTTACAATAACATTTTACACAGAGAAAGGAGTTATATCAGTGTGTTTATTCTTATCATTTCCATTGGTGTACACAGGGGGTCCTCTGGTGCCTCTGATGCCCCTCCCTTTCCTAATGGGTAGGAAAAACCTGCATGTGTTTTGGTAGTGGGAGTGAAGAATAATTTGTTAAAATTTGTTTAAGTTAGTGGGAGGTGATCCCTCATCAGGAATCCTGGTGACACCCCTATTTTTTGTGCCTGATGAAGTAAAGATGAGGAAGCTGAGGAATCCCACTTACTGTTCATAGACAAACTTCAACTTCCTGTATTCTTGTTAAGAATTAATTGCCATTTTTTACAGTAATTTATTTCCTTTTATTTCCTTGAAAAAAGGGAAAGAAATAGAGAGACTAATAAAAATACATACAGTACATCAAAATTCCCATCTAAAACAACAATCAAGGCATATTTTAATTTGTAGATTAATATTTACTCTAAAATGATTTTATTTTTGCATTTTCCTATTTTTTTCATTCTTTTTCATCACACTCTTCCATAATTCTTTCTTGATTTGTTAAATGTCCTTTATGTTAATGCCAAAGGAAAGGAAGTTTCAGCCTCAACTTTGGTTGCCTAGATACAAAATACCATTAAAATCCTGTCTAGGCATATTTTATCAGAGCTTCACGTACTGTATTAGTAAAACAAACCATTTTGTGAATGTAAACTCTACTGGATCGCTACGTAGAAAGTTATTTCATATTGGGGTTCCTGTGGAGATTTCAGATACTTCCGCCGGAAGAAAAAAATATTTCAAAATTATCTCATCGCTATCAATCTTCGTGATGTTTCTCCCACTATAATAAGAAGTGCAGCAATTTATCATGTCCAGTGCCTTTTATCTCGCCTTTCCCCACGCGATCGGATCATTTTCCTCAAGACTTATTTCCTCTACGCTTTCTAATCCAATCAGGGAGGGGCATTGTTTTTGTATTCTGACCACTAAAATAAAGTTGACGTGAAAATTCCACATTACGGACGTCATCATTTTGAATTTGCATAGATGAATTAAGTCACACTTTGTCGTAGGTGAATAGGTTTGGGGCATGTGTGGCTAGAAGACTGATTTCTTTCGACAAATCTCCCTACAGCCAATGTTTTCATCGTTTTACTAACTGCTTTGGATCAGATTAAGCCCAGATAGGTATTTTGGAGAGTTTTTAGCGGGGTAAGTCGTGAGTTGTTTTCAAGTTTGATCGTATGTTGTGTGCTGTTGTATGTGTGTGAATATATGATGTCATGTCGTTATAGTCGTCAAATGACCTCCGGTAGTGAAATTATCTTGAAAACTGCCAGCACTTAGCGGCCTATACTCACTCTTTTCAATCTTAAACTAACTCAAAACTAAAGCTTGTTCTATAGGCATGTTTTTCTGGCTTGTATACGGTGTTTTGCGGCCTGTACGAGTCAAAAGGACGAGCTTTCTTTGTAAAAACCAGACCAGTCCGAGTTCGGAAAAATGGCGCGAGAACTTGCAAACATTTCTTCGTTTGTCTTGGGAAATCACACCTTTTTGAAGTCTAATTTATAATTTCATGGTTATCAGTTATTGAAAACACCTCCCAACTTAAATCCTAAGGAAAATAGCCTTGTGTGTAGCTGAAAATGTGGGTTACATAAATCGAAAACTCGCTCTAAAGACAGCGAGGAAGTACTAGAATAAGCGTTTTATTTTTGGAAGTCTAAAGATAATCTTTCCTAAAGACTTTGACAAAGAAGTTAGCGGTCAACATCAAATTGTATTTCCGTCTTTCAACTCATATATTTATTCTCGTAAATAGATGTGCTAACAAACCTCAGAAAATAATCCCTCCGAGCAAAAGAGTTGAATTATTTTTTTGCATTATGTAGACACGTGTTTAGGTATTTTTGCAGCTATAGAAAAGCTTATTTTATCAATATAACTGATCCCTCTTTCTCTTCAAGTATGTCGAGTTAAGCACTTCTTGTGGTCAACCAAAACGTAGTTCCTGCATATAGACAATATGATTTTTGAGCTAGTGAGTCATTATTGATGAAAAATTTTTCAATCTCATTTACAATCCATGTTGCAAAAACTACAACATACTCCATTGTTTTTGTTTTCGTTTCGAATTTTATTCAATCCTCCATTTCATTGCAAATTTTCCAAAAAGCTCAGATCAAGCAATTCTGAGAATAAGAATATCTCTAAAGTTTTGATGAATTTTCTGATGACAAAAATAGATTACTTAGCTTTAGACAGTTATTCATTAAAATATTAAGGATTCTAGATGGTCATCAGAACTGCCTAGCATGTCTGGTTTATTTTATAACAAGAAAAATAGAACAATTTAGTGCTGGATTCTCCTTTTTTAATTCCATTCTTTTCTTTGATAAGCACGGTTAATAACATAAACATTTCAAGAGTAGAAACTATAAATGGAAAGTATCAATTTCCTAAGTAATTTAGATTCATGAGAAATACAATAATTCAGAAATAGGAAATGAATAAATTCTTATGCAAAAACTTGTTCACTTTTTTTTGAAATATTTTTTAATGAATTCCAAATGGCATCTTAATCTAGTTATTTCCAAAATATTTTTAAAAATATTTTGAAATATTTAAAAATGAAAACTTAGAATACTATTGCTTTTATTAGAGAGAAAAAGTCATTCTTAGATCTATTGAAAAGGTTATTATTTCAAGACAGTAGTTCAAGTGATTATTATCAAGTGATATTATTGTTTTTAAAAAATGACTACAAAGTTATGGTTCAAATATATTTTTCTCCACAATTCTATACATTGTTGATCTATTAAATAAAGATTAGTTCTTTATTCTTTTATATATTAATCCTACTAAAATGATCAATGAGTTATTTGCATTTTATTTTCAAATAAGAGCGATTATTTTTCTGGTAGTGAACTACAAAAAAATTATTTGAAATTTATATAATATTTGTTATTACTATTAAATTATATTAATTTTAAATATAAAATGAAAAAAAGGTTTGTTTTCATATGACAATGAGTTTATTTATTTTTTTATATCAACAATATTTATACAGGAATATCTCAATTAGCAAAGCTAGTTTAAAGAGAGCCTTGTAGAGTGTTAACTAGTTCAATTCCTTTTAAATCCGTATGCAGAAAAGCTGCTTTATTTGAATTCTTTATTCAAAAAAAATTCATGAAGATTGACATTACTTATTAATGACAAAATTGCATTTTTTTTCCTTAGAAGTTATTAAGCCTAATGTTGTAACAATTTAATTTTAGAATAAAGAAGAGGGACAGTTTGTCTTTTCTGTTTACTTGATGCAATTAAAAATACTTAAATATGGTTTTCCACATGAAAAGAAACAAAGTTAACTTTTTGTGTTGAAAAGCTGTTTCTTAGGTTTTAGTTTTCATGTGACTGTTTAAATTAAAATTCACAGCTTTGAAGAAAAAAAATTCTGAATTCTCTAAAGTTTTCTGCAGATATCAAAATGAATTAAATTTGTTTTAGATGATTCTTGTTTTCATAAAATAATACCATCACTTGCATGTTGCATAATTCTGTTTGATTAATTTTAAAAATGAAATACAAACCATTTCAGCTAGTACTAGTTGAGAAACAAAAATGTTCTTTGTCGTTGATTTAGTTGCTGAAGTCCTCGACACTAGCCATGTTCCTTAATAATGAAAATATCAAATAATATTAGACAATAGAAGTTGGAATTTCTTTTTTTGAAGCAGGTAGACTGGTGTCTTCTTTCTTGTCTTTGTCGCAATTATATATACCAAAAACAGAATAATTACAATATTGAATAGATGTCAGGCAATTACATTGAACCAATAGTGGTATTTCTTTTTTCAAGTACGAGAGTTTCAATGCTCTGAAACCAGCTAGAACTAACTATCTGTAGTTCTAAGTGTAAACTGGCAGTTGTTTTCACAAACAGCTTTAAAAAAGCAACATCTTCATCAGAGTGTGGCAAACAATGTGCTTTGTTAGAGGAAGCCATCAGAGAAAAGAGTCTATTTTTAGCCCTAGGGGTATTCCCATGGATACATTGAGTTACCATTGGACTGACAAGGGCTTTTCAGGATTTTAATATTCGCTATTGTATGCAGTTTACATGACATTGGACTATCAGTCTTGGATCATGAGCTTGGTCAGGACTTCACTTGAGTCTTTGGTACAGTTGAAATATAAGATTGAAAAAAAAATGTTAGTCTTAGCTTTTGTACAGATCTATAAATGGTACTTATCCAATTGTCTCATGATTGAAGGTTATTTGTGGAAAGACCTGCAACATTTTGACTGTGAGCTGCTGGTCTTCACCAGGGGATAGTGCAAACTGAATGGTGTGATTGTTGTACTTGTAGGTTTCTCTGTGTTGTGATTGGATGGCCAGCTTATGTTGTGATTGGCTGTTTTGGTGTTGTGTCTCCTGTCCTAATCTATGTAAAAACGTGTTCGTGTGATCTTGGCACCAGTTTTCTAAATCCACATAATAATGTTCAGTTTATTTATTTTACAGTTTGTAAGCCCAAGGGCTTCATAATTTCTTCAGAATGATTGCAACGTCAGCTAGAAATGCATCACATCAGCTGGATGAACCAAATGCAAGAGACGTGCAACATTCAAGGTCCAACAACATGTCTTCTCCAAGGAAAAGCCCAAATAAACAACATGCAGTAAACAATGAATTGAAGCCAGTTGAACAACAGTATTCCATAGACTCTGAAAACATGATAAAAAAGGAAGATATTTCTGTTTCAAGTGAGGAGTGCATTACAATGTCCACATCCCCTCATAATGATATTGGAGATGAGGATACTGAAGAGATGAATAGGTGAGTGAAAGATGAGAGAAATGTCTTCTCTGAAGATGATCAGTGCATTCTGATCAAAATATTCAACATGTCTTTAGTACTCTGAGTATGTTTTTTTTTTTTCATACAAAGATTGTTACAACTTTTTGTGATTTTGTTTGTCAAAATATGCCCTAATTAATATTTTTACCTCTTGGGCTATTTTTAATTCTGGACTTTTTTGACTCATTTGTGGCTAGCTCTCTCCTGTGTATGGAAGGGTTTGATGAAGTATTGTCTTTTTAGAGCTCCTGGGTTACAATTGATTCTTAACTTGTGTGTGTTGAGTCAGTGGTTGTCTCACTCCTCTTCATGTTTTTGTTTTATGATTGTTGTTCTTTCCCTCACCAAGGTCCTACCCACCCCCCACCCCTGAATTTTCCATCATTGGTGAATGAGTGGAGCGTGTGCTATGCAAAGTCTGCAAATCAGGAATAAAAAACTTGAGACACTTGAGTCACAAATATTATCTTTAAATTAATGCATTAAGATTTGTTTAGGGATTCAATCACATTTAGGAATGCTTTTGATTGGAGCCTAGACTGTTCTTCAGTTTGTTTTGATATAAGAATAACAATTGTTAATGTCCCAAGTGTGTTAAAAACGTAATCTCTTATATCTATGCTAAAAGAACATATAAAGGCCTTAAAGAATCTGTGCTAACGCGAGTTAATGCCAAAGAAAGGTTTTCTTGAAATGCTTTGTTCTCAATTCCCAAAAGTACTTATGAAAGAACAAGAACCTAGAATAATTTTCTGTGGTGTAAATAAGAAAGCTGTTAGTCATTTATAAGAAATCTATGGTGTTTAAGTGACGATTATTTCCAGATTCGCCTGCTTAATGGTCCTTCTTTTTTCTTCCTAGTCCTTCCTCGCAGTGTTCTTGTCAGATGTGGACGTGTAGCCAGTGCAATAAGGCATTCAATTCGGCCCGTGCGCTCAAGATACACGAGGTGAAACAGCACGAAAATATGCCGAAACGATACCTCAAGTGCTCTCACTGCGACGAGGTGTTCGAACATGGCAACCTACTGCAGATCCACATGAAGGTTCACCATAACATCAAGGTACGCTGTCCTCAGTGTAAGGACATTTTTGACCACCCCAAGGCCCTGTCAATGCATGTCAAGGCACACAACACCGAACCAGTTTGTCCTGTTTGTGGAGTCAAGTTCGATCATGACAAACTCCTTAAACTCCACATGGAACATTATCACAAGGTTTCCAAGAAAGAAACAACAAGTTTACCGAGCGAGCAGCTCGAAGTACAAACATTTCAACCGTTGGCAAATCTCATTTCACCCGATTCTAAGAGAGCAAGTGAGTCACCCGAGAGAAGACGAGTAAATGGGAGTTCACTGTCACCGAATGATATACATCATAGAGAAGCAACGCCAAGTCCAGGAAGGGAAGATAATTTGAGAGAAGCTTTTCATGAGGTGAAAAACGAGGACAGAAACTCCAGACATAGGAGTCAATCACCACAAGAAGTAAACATTCCAAACCAAGAGTCATTACGAAGAGAGATGTTCGCTCGCAGTCAGGGTTACGACAACATGTATCATCATAGGCTGTTAGCACCGATGCATAACCGACCTATTTTTTATCGTCCCTTGGATGACAAACCCCGGGGGCCTCCTCCCTTCGGGATGATGCCTTTTCAGCCACCGGGGCTGCGGAGACGCCTTGAGAAGAGACCGTTAGGCCGGAGCCACAGCTTTCCTTTGAAGCAAGAGGCATCTTACCACGATATGCCACCTGTTGTCCCGTGGCAGATGGCGGAAGCCAACCCCATGAGGTACGGCCCAGCGCCTAGAGAGAAAAGGATTGATCGCGCTGTCTTGGAGGCTGTGCGCAATAATTTGAAAGCGAAGCTAAGAACAGTTGAAGCAACATTGCTTGGTGAAGAAGCCGACCCACACCATCCACTGAGTTCTACTTTAGCTGAATACTACGAACAACAGGGACCCCTTTGCAGTAGAGAGGAACTATCAAGACAATACAGGCCAAGCGTCATCACTCCTAGGACCACATTTGATAACTATCCTTTCAAAAGAAAGGCAAGTCCAAACGACCTCGAACCACAGGAGAAGATCCGGCGGTACGAGGACAGGGAGGTGATGCGGGACAACATGGACAGTCCTGGTGCAAGCCCATCTCGCAAACCTACCGGAATTCCTTTCATCTCTGGTTCAGAGATGCGAACAAGATTCCACGATCCCGTTACGCAGTCGATGTACGCTCGGCCATTCAATACCAGGGACGATTTGTCGATCTTGAAAAGAACTGATGATATGAGTTTCGGTGATCAAAACAAGATATTCATCAAACGAGGGGCGCCAAGATGTAACCGTTGCCAACAAACCTTCTCATCAAAGATGGAGTATCTTCACCACTTGATATCGCATCGAGAGAAGGATGGATTCGCCGACGAGAGTCCTGAAGAGATGGAGTTTATCGAAGGCGCTAGACGTAGTATGAATCTAAAAACTTTTGCTATGGAGGGTCACCATAGAATAAGCTCAAACACCACTCCAGAAGGTTCTCTATCACCTAAAGGAGAGGAGCTCAGAGAGTCCCTGAAAGCTGTTGGTGGTGATGACGATGAAGCTGATAAAACAGAAAAAAAGATCAAAGCTAAAAAATCCCCAGGAGAGCAGCCGTCTCCATTGGCGTCACAGAGCGAGGGAGATAGCTTGTCCTTGGCTACAGCTACCTGCTCGGAATGCAAAGATGTTTTTGCTGACTCCATGTCGTGTCGTATGCACATCGAGAAGCGACACATGAAACCGCGTTGCCGTGAATGCGGTCTTACGTTCGATCACAAGAATCTTTTAAAGATCCACATGGATTGCTACCACAGCACTTTGGATGTTCTACAGTGCTATTACTGCGGTATGTCGTTCAAACAACGAAGTGAGTTCCTGGATCACCTAACTTCACACGAAACGCAGGAAATAAACAAGGATAAGTTAGGCGAGCAAGGGAACGAGTCGGCTGAACCAGGTGGGCGTCGGCGATGGGGACGGCTCGTAGCGTCTGCACAACTGCCTTCTGAAAAACCCGATTTAGGAAATAAAGAGCGCATTCCTTTGAGAACTGACTTCCTGGGAACGCGTGAAACTTCGTTGTTAAAGAGCAATGGTAAAACCAAGTTGAGGAAGGCAGTCTCGCTGTCAACGTACACTGACATGATCAACAGGAACAAGAGAAGCGCGGCGGATTTCCTCCGTGATTCGCGCGCCAAGGGAGATGAGGTGATTGGAAGAGAAACAAGAACGCGCATCTTTCTTCCTAATTTTGAAGACAGAAAGATGGAAGATGTTTCAAGGTTCCATTCTGCTCACTCCACGGACAAGGAGTTGGCTTCACCTCTGATGGCGAGGCAACGCCCTTCACAGGAGGAAAACGAGCGGTTGTTCCTGAAAAGAAAGGCTTTTCAAAGCAGAGACAACGACGATGCTCGCGCGTTTTGGTCGGCAGAAAGACCTCCATTCACCGCACACAGCGTTGAAGAAAAGCACGACCAGGCTGACAGCTACATCGGCAAGAAAGACGAGTTACGACGGCTACAACGAAGTGTTCCTGGCGAAGAAAACATGAGAAACCAACACATGCCTTTGTTTAGAAAAGCGTTCGTCCGAGACGAAGTAGAGACGCTTTATCAACTCAGGCATAAAAAATCTTTACATAATCCTGAAGGAAAAGACGGAGATTCCCCGCCACCTGAGCCTTCGGACCACAGGAGTGACCTTGTCAAGATCGAAAGAATCGAACTGAATCCCATCGCTAGACAGCATAAGCCAGTTGAACGTGAGCAGCATGGGTTGCGGCCGAATTATGACAGCGAACAGCGGGACGAGGTCATTCCATCTAAGGAACGCCGTCACAATGTTCCTGAACAAGAGCCGTATTCCACTTTAGTTCATTCTAGGAGTAGTCCCAAACGCTACCATGAAGAAGCTGCCACCTCTGTTGTACCTCCTCCTCCTCTTATTGATATAAGAAGGTACTCGCAGAACTCGTCTCCTTTGAACGTATGTTCTACTATATCTGCAGACTCCAGCCCCGCTTCCAGTAGATCGAACTCTCCTCTGCCGGTAACTAAGAGCCACGATTATAAAAGTAACAAAGGAAAAGTTGAATTGGAGGCAAGTAACTCCCCTGTAGCAGAATCCATTGATTGTTCCAGTTCAATGAAGGAATTGAAAGGAAAGCGCCGTAACAGCATCAAAAAACTGACCAAAGAGGCCTTGATCAATTCGTTGTCTTTAAAACGAAGGGCAAGCGCTCCTGACTTGTACCAGATGCAGCGAGAATCAACCGAGTACGCGTCACCCGAAAAAGCGGAAAGTCCAAAGACTGAATTGACCGACAGTCCTGGAAGCCCTAGTGTAGGCAGCGATGACAGAGCAAGCCCTGTTGAAACGAAACATCACGGATCTAGGTCACTGCAGTATACTCCGCGCAAACAGTCAGAGCGTGATGTCACTTGTACGCAATGTGGAGTTAGTTTTGGCCACAAAAAGCTGTACAAGATTCATTTGGACTCGTACCATGGAAAGCCACAGAATCACGAATGTTTGCAGTGTGGAAGCAAGAATTTTCGAGACAAGGATGAGTTTTTGAAACACTTAATGGCTCACCAAACAGAAGGCAAAACCAAAGGCGACGAGGAGGAAGAAAGGAAGACCCTCGTGGAAGAAAGAGAAGGATCCGAAAATAGTCAAAGAAGCAGGAGCCCCTTCGATATGAGAGACGAGAATCCAGAAATAGTACCAAAAGCAAAGATACCCAGGAGGGATACTCCACAAGAATACGAGAAAATTAAAAACATGGAAGATGTTCCTCACTATGTTGGACAAATAGTCAACGACACGTCTAAAAATGAAAATGATTTGAATGATGAGCCAAGGGTGAACAACAATGCTAAAGACCTGAATGACAAAACAACCTGTTTCACGTGCGGGAAGACGTTCGAAAACGGGAAACAATTGGAACAACATTTCTCATCACATGCGAGCATCAGTGAAGATGGTCGATTCTGCTGCGTGCTTTGTGGCAAGGCATTCGAAACCCATCGCAAACTTGAGATTCATTCTCGTAGTCATACCGGGTTTAAACCCCACAAATGCGAGCAGTGCGGACGTTGTTTTCCGTACTATAGTTCATATTACTACCATAAGATGACCCATACGAAGGACCGTCCTCATAAGTGCCCTCTTTGCGGCAAGGGCTTCATACAAACTCGTTATTTACGCTCTCATTTAAAGACCCATAAAGATGAGCAAGGGGCACTGAGTGATGAAGTCGAGAGTATCATTCAGAAGGTAGAATTGAACATGAATGATGAGACAGACGAAGAAAGTATTGATAGCCCTGGAACTGCGGAAAACTCTCCAGCTTACCGTGCAAACGACGAGGAAGCTGAAACAGCAGAGATCCTCTGCAGCTTCAAACGCGGTCTGAATTGCAGCGCTCAGAACTCTGATACAGAATCGCCTCCTGTTTCCAACAGTTCTGTCTCTGATTAACGAAACTTTGATATGATTTGTTTTATAGTGTGGGGAACTTTACCAAAAGCTCTGTTAGTGAATAAGTTTCGTAATTTAAGAACGGATTTGCTATGGATGAGGAAGTTGTTGCTCAGTTTTGCAGACACAGTTACTCCTGGATCGGTAAGGGGCAGTTCATTATGGAACAAATGGAGGTCAGTCCTATACCACCTAGAAAATGGGGGAAGTAGTCCAAAAAAAATTGAAAATTAACTTCCTAATTCATATCAATTCTGATTTGACACTCGGTGTTAACGATTGTTGGCAGTCGTTTTGGTTTTTTAAAATCTTGTAAATTAAAGAATTGTAAATATACTCGCACGATCTAAATTTTACTGTCAAACGATAATAAATAAAAAAGGACAAACAGAAACGAGAACAAAACGTTTTTTTTTCCTTTTTTCAGTTCCTGGAACCATCTACTTCGCTAGGAAACAGTCGAAAAATTTTTTTTTGTCTTGAGCGAATTTATTCTCGTAATCTTTGTCCATATAAGTTAATTTTATGATATTATCTTTTTCTCGCGTCTTATGACGCGCTGCTTCTAGGAAAACTTGGTTTTGAAGTGTTCATGGGAGATATTTTTAGTATGTTAAGTGGATAATGGAAAAACATGTGGCTTCTGGCGCCAACACGACGGTTACTGACTCATCATCTACATAAAAAACGTGACGCTGTTACGATAGGAGGGTACGTAATATCTCGATCATCTTACAAAATAGCTACGAGAAATTCCATACACGTACTTAATTTGTTCTTGTATGGGATTTTGATAAGTTTTTTTTTTTTTTTTTTTTTTTTTACGATATTAACTTTTTTTCAATATTAACGCGCCGAATTTTGCGAAACTTGCTCTCCAGCAATAGATCACCAAGCGTTGATACAGTCGTTTGTGCGTAGAATTGCGTTGTAGTTAGTACTGGCGTCATCTAAGTTAGTTAGTGTCATAGCAATTTTGTTAAAACTTGGTGTGCTTAATCGTGCCTACTTATGCCCCGTTAGTCACGTCACAGGTGAATGGCGCCTTTCCTACTTCAGGTTTATTCCAATCATCGTAATCACTGGCGTGTAAACTCACGTTCCAGCCGGCTGCTTCACTAAAGGCTATTTTTATTTCTGCTTTGTGAAATCGTGCTTAAAAGTTTGTCTCGTCATATAACGTTTTTTTTCCTTCCGTTTTGTCATAACTGGCACAAAATTCTCTCCTTTTTTTTTGTTTTGTTGCATCACCTATTCATCATCATCCTTCTTATATAATTGAGTAACAAATGCACTATGTCACTTCACTCACACGTCTACGTTGAATATTCCAAGAAAACTGGAGAACCTAGAGAAAAATACTTCAACACATCTACAACACAATTCTGTATTTTATTACTTTCTTAAGATCTATATATGAGATACAAGGTTTATTACAAAATCTTTAAAATCGTAAAAAAATCATAAAATCAAAAGATAAGAATTATTCTTTAGAAATAGCAAAGTCGGCCATTCCAAGGTCTGGTATCATCTTAAGGCACTAGGAAAAGAGAGAAAAGAAAACTCAATTTTTCATTCACTTCGCCAATAGAGTGCAAGCCATATATCCATGCCATGAAACAACTACTAGCTAGTAGTTCTTAAAAGTATTTAGTTATCAACTATTTAGTTGCAAAATCGTAAGAATTCGTTCAGGCATGAACCAAACAAAGATGCGTAGAGGCATTTGCTTTTATTCTCAATATTCTGCTCCAATGATATCTACTTCTTTCGTGCAAAATAGCGCAACTAGTATCCTTGGTTTTGTTTCGTGGATATATGGCACACACTCTTGACCACTGCATTTCAACTGGTATCTTTCCAGTTAAGAGCGTCTATTTTCCCCTCCCCACAGGTTTGCACTTAGCAATTCCTAACTGGACAATGGTGAATGTTGAACACTTATCAGAAGAGTTCTCCCCTTCAAGGTTTTCTTTGCAATTTTAATCCTGATGCTAGTGTTTCCTCCTGTCAAATGATTTTCTATATATAAGTTCTTGATATATTTATATGTAAACTTACTTTCTCATTTGCCAGATGTAAAACACAAACAAATGCAATGGGAACAGACAGGTTTTTAGCCATGTTTTTGGATATCTTGTCGGGAAGATTGCTGTAGATATTCTTGAAGGACTTAGGGTCACTCCATGCATTTTCTTCTAGACCAGGCTTTTCAGTTACACCTTCAGATTCACTTGGTATGTTTTCCTAGAATAAACAAGAGACCATATATAGACTCCTTTCATGTGACATCAAAGCAGCTCAACTTGGAGGACAAAACAAAAGAATTCCAATCTTGTGATAATTGGAAACTAATGTTTGTCTTTCAAAATGTGCTGCATTTGATGTTGTGCAAAGAAAACATCTAGATATTTATAGCTACCTTGTTTCCTTCTTGTTCTTTTGTTAGCAGATTCCACATGGCTGCTTTAAGTTTCTTGACATCCATTTTCTTGGCTGTTTTTGCATATCCTATGTCGATTTTAGCCACCTAAAACAAGTTAAAGGGAAAAGATAATATTTTTACATGTAAACTATGCGATATTTAATTTTCTGTATGGAAAAAAACATTAATGAGTTTCACTTTACATCATTTCCTGTCTCATGCGGCATCTAATTTGCCAGCATTTGGAGTACATATTAATGAGATTTGAAGACTTTGATCAGCTGACTGAAACCGAGCATTTGTTGGGAGAATCCACTATTCAGTTGTGATATACCTTATTTGGCTGAGCAACCAGGCCATCCCCAGCAAACATTGTCATGTCTATAGCACTCTCGTTAGAGAAATTAAGACCCTGAGAGGAATGACTAAGGTCGTATGTCATATCTGTACAAACACCTCCTGCATTAGTCATGTCTTGAGAGCCAGAGCTGTTGGTTCCACAAGGGGCATCATCATCATCATCAGCTCCATCCTAGATATCAAATGATATATAGAGCTGTCATCTATTAAACCTAGCTTATTTGGTGTAGTGCCGACATTTCAACAGGACATAAAGAAGAGATGTTTGTACCTAAGCTAGACCACAATGCACCATACTCCCTATCTGAGAAAAGATCTACTATCTTCACACAATCACCATCATCATCACCACCATCATTGTCATCATCAACAAGCAATCTTTTCATTCATACAAGATCTGCTCTATAATGACTTAACGACAGTATTATTTGGTTTACCTGAAGATCAGGACAGTAGTTTGCAGCATCATTTGGATTGTTATAGTTGTACCACTCTGACCCTGAAGAAGAGATTCATAGTTATATTGACATATAGTTTGATTACATTGTAACATCCCTGTAAATAACAGTGACTTACCATCATCTGCCACTTCTGTCTGTGGTTGAAGCTGTCTCCTCACCTGAAAATAAATACTTAGTCATTAAGTGATAAGGTACACAAGATTTAATTCCATTAAAATCTATCAAATAGACTCAAACTTTTAATCACCCTCATCATGATCATCATAATCAAAGATCATTGTCATCATCACCATCATCTATATCATCGATTATCACTGTCATCAACATCAATCATCAACACTCATCATTTTCATCAACATCAATTATCATCACTCATTTTATATTGTCAATCATTGTGGAAATTCCCCATTATCATCATTCTTACCAGTATTTTTGGTTTAGTGAAGAGTCGAAACAAACTATCAGCATCATAATGCAGGTCATCTGGGAATGTTGTCTTTGCAGAAGAAAGCTTCTCTAGTGTCGACTTGGCTAAAGTTGTGGCTGCCTGCAAACATAATATTTAGGATTATACACATGAGTGTTGGGTATTGAAAAAAACAAACCTATCACAAATTGTGATACTGACCCTGCTTTTAGAGAAGTATTGTTTGACATCCAGTTCTGCATCAAAATCCACTTTGAATGCTTCTTTCCTGGCTTTCTTTTTCTTGGATTGCTGATCTTGAGCTGAACTTGTTGTTATCCCTGCCACTGAGCACAAATTTGACAACATGAATATGATTGATAGCATCTGCAATGATTTGCTATAACATTGTGGACTGAGCACAGGTTTGACAACATGAATATCATTGATAGCATCTGCAATGATTTGCCATAACATTGTGGACTGAGCACACGTTTGACAACATGAATATCATTGATAGCATCTGCAATGATTTGCTACAACATTGTGGCCAGCATAGCTGGGTTACCCATAAGATTACTAATACACTGAGTACATACATTTGGATAGTCTAGCCTTCATCTTCCAGTGTTCTGGTCCAGCCCATGTCGCTAGCATGCCAGACTTGAAGTAAGAATATTCACTGGGTTTATCAGATAGCTCTAAATAAAGGCTACCTAGTGTTGCAGCTGTACTCCCAACCATGTCAGAAGGATATCTAGAAATGAAGATAATCATTAGCTTCTCATTCATTCATTTTTCAGATAATTTATTCATTCATTCATATCTCATTCATGATTTTAAAATCTAAAATTATTGTCTTCTCATTTATTCATTCACTTCTCAGTTCTTTCATTTATTTAAAACATCTAAATTCACTGGCTTCTCATGCATTCATTCATTCATTCCTTTATTCATTGATTGCAAACCTTGGATCCTGAGCACTGATAAGCCTTGCCTCTCTCCCATCAGCAAAGGCTAAAGTAGCATTAACCATCAGACCATTACTTCCCTCGCAAGCATCATGACCATACTCAATGTCCTATGCAATAACAAACAAAAAAGGGGGAAAAGAATGGTTTCATTGACTCCTGTCTTTGATATATCCCCAGACTCAGTGCTTGCTATGTGCCTTATGGTCCTGTAGTCCTGTTCCCGTTCCACTATTCTGTTAATCTTTAGCTTAATCTTTATCTAATATCTCATAGACCCATTCAACTTGGGTTCCATGTTTCAGACCATGCTCAGACTCATCCACATTAATGTATCTGATCAAGCCATACCATAGCATTCAATAAAACCCATAATATTCAAGGGAATGCCACTTGATTTGGAATAGGAGAATATTATGTTGACACTCAATTGGATAGGTTGTGTCTACCCATTCAAAACTGGGGTTGTTGGCAACTGATTGGTCACATGATCTACCTACCTCGCCCATATCTCCAATGTCATCATCACCATAATCTTCCCCCACTGCATCTGGATAATCCTCTGGATGCTCTGTTACTGATAATCAAATTGAACAAGAATTAATAGTCTGTACATCTGGGGTTGGGTTGCCTGTGGAAGTCCATCCACAGGGTGCCCAAGTAACCAATATTTCTTACCTGGTGCATCAATATCAAAGGCATGTTCATCATTTTTAGACTTCTGAATCATATTGCTGAACTCTGGATTAACCTAAAGGAATATGTATCATATATAATCCACCATTAAAAAATAAACTTTTATTTTGTGAAACACAAATTCAAATTCGATTTATGTGGGAATTTTTTCTTACGCTGTCATCTTTGTTCCAGTTGGTAAATTCAAACTCTGTGAAGTATGGGCAGATTTGATAGCTTTCAAAATTAATATTGCTGTAGGCATCTAGAAAAATTAGAAACAAAATTGTTGTAATAAATGTATCATATGTTGAAAGATGGTAATGTTGATGGTAATGATGATAGCGATGATGATGATGAAGGTGCTATTGATGATGATCATCATCATTATATGACAACATTGAAGATGATGATCATTGATAATATCAGTGTTTTTACCAGACCCTGGCATTGCTGAGCTTTTTTAAAAATGAAAAGAAGATGAATATGCTGATGATAATTATGAGGGAGCTATTGCTGGTGATGAAGATGATGAGGATGATGAGGTCATTGATGATATTGAAGATTACGCTAATTACCTCTTAGTTCTGACAAGTCAATCATGTTGTTATCCTGGGATGTTTGGCCCTCAGTGGTAACACTTTTGGGTGCCATTGTAACAGCAGTAGAATCAAGTAGAAGTTCGCAACCATCGTCACGCACAAACAAATGATTGACAAGCAAGCCCTCCGTACCACCCTCGTCAAAAGCAGCTGACGTCTTATGAAACAATGGATCAACCTGCAATATACAAGATCACTCAGAACTCATATATTGCTATAAAGGTCATGATTTAAGATCACATTTCTTTAATTATAACAGCACATTTTCATATTTCTGCAACCTGCCATTTTGGTTTCTGTCAATCAAATTTACTAGGGACTACATTCATGCCAATCAAGTGATTAGGAAATTCTGGATATCTTGAACTTCTGTCTATAGCTCTATTTTGAACATGAGGCTGTGTTCCATGATATCTTGAACCCCTGTTATTTTATGTTCCCCAGGAGGTTCAAGATAACAAGACTTCACAGTACTTACTTCAAACTCCAGATCAAACTGATTGACGTCCAGGTTCTTTAGATTGGTCTCAATAGTATTTCCTGGTCTGTGGTTTGTCTAGTGCATGGAAAAGCAGATGTAAATTAATGAATTGGTTTATTAAGCAAGCCTTACTTAAGTAACCTTCACTTACACACCCACTCTACCCTCCCCTCCCTTGTGTTATACCCTCCGACTCACTTACTCCTCCACTGGGAGTGGTTTGCAGTTTTGGTTACTAGTTCAATCCCTGCATAAGTTTGAAAGTCTGAAAAACTATAGATTCGTTTTGGTTAATTATCACATTTGTTACCTTCCTGCTTTTCTGTTTCCCAGTTTGAGGCTCATCTGTTGCATTGTCACCTTCTCCATCACCATCTGCAAAATGCCAGCAAGTCATTACTTTTACCATAGGTATCCCAATGAATGATTTTTTAAATACCACAGGGTTCCCAATATTACTTCAAACACAAGTTTGTCCGTAATTCTGTAATGGCGAGAATCTGTAATAGCGAGAGTTAATTACAGTCATTTCTTTGTATTTTTCACTGGGGATTTTTCTCCTGTCCACATTAAGTGAGGTATCTGTAACGTCGGGGTGTCCAAAAGGGGAAAGTTGACTGTACCAACAATAATGTTAACAGATACCTTTGTTATTTTCAGCCCGTCCTAGCCCCCCCAACATCTTGTATGCCTGTGCATGGATCGAGTCCACTCGTCCAGCATAAATCTTTGCACTAGCATCCAGAGTACAGCTTGCAACTTGAAAGTTCGTCATTTCTCCTTCCTTGACTGTTTTGATAAGGTCTTGCATGTAGTCAATCAGATGCAGCCCAAATGCATTCTTGGAGTTGATTTTCTGCCATACAATTTGCAACAGTAATCAAACAGAATAAATGAACAAATGAACAAATGGAAAAGAAAGAAAGGAGCAGTTTGCATTTTGTTCCTAAGGGAATGAAAAAACAGTCATAAAATCATCACAAAATTCACATAGTTATTCTCTAGACTAGTTAGTGCTTCCATCCATTCGCATGAACTATGCCTCAGTGTGGAACAACTCTTGTCCAATCAAAGATAGTGGTACATCAATGTTGAACAATATTACATTTTGATATATAAACCTTCATGTTTCATAACAGAAACAGCTGTTTTCAGACTTACATTTTCAGTCGACAACTTTATACAGTTGGAGTACAAATCCTTCAGCTGGAAGTTGGTGAGACCACTTTTCGTTTGACTCCTAGAATATATAGTATCATCATCAACAGCCGTAATCATGTGTAAGATTTCGTTTATGCAAGCTCTTTTTTGTACAAATTTTTATGGTTAGATTTAATAATTTCGTACGAGCTCCTGCAAAAACCACTAGATTTCTAGCGTTCAAAGAGTTTTGATAAAGAGGTTTGATATGAAGACTCTGATCGATCCACTTTAGATTTTTAGTTCAGCTTACCTTTCAGAATCCAAACCCCTACTTGTACTTCTTGGTGTCGAAGGACTCGACAGAGCAACACTCGTAACTCTGGACAATCGACGCTGTCTCTTCTCAGCATCATCGTCATTCAACGTTAGATTATTAGGAGTATTATTGCTTACAAGAGCTAGAGGTCTACGGCGTCTTGTTGCAGGAGAATCCATGTTTGGTGTTCGAAAGACTGGAGTTGTCAAGGCTTCCACTGCCGCCGCCATCTTTCCTTGTTTTGGATTATTTCAAAAACAGCGCTTCTTATAAACTTTAACGGCGAAAAAATTGTTAAGAATGATAAAACTTTAACTTGTGTTCTTAATGAGTTGAAATTGCTTGTATTTTTGAAGCGGTTTTTGTTTTATGATAGAAAAATGTGGAGAAAAACAGTTGATTGATGGATCTCAATTTTGAGCTTGGCGCTCAAACCGTTTGTATTGGTCATGTGATCCAAGAAACAACGGGGGAGGGGAGGATAGTTGATCTAAAATAACTAAAAAATTTTGAAATAACTGAATATTGCTGTAAAATGAGAAATATAATTGATATTACGAAGAATGAGGATAAATTTTCGAGTAAATATCTTATCTTATTCAAAAATGAGAATTATTCGTTTTGGGTAAACCTATCTCCTCCCCACAGCGTGGTTTTTGACACCGGCTTGGTCTCCCTGTGTCCTCAAGGAAACCCTTCAGCTGTTTTGTTGTGGTGAACTTATTTAGAAAACTTTTTTACCACATGGCTGCGTTTTTAACTGCAAATCGTTGGTCATCAGGAATCGGGACCCATAAAACCAAAGAAGGAAGAATACTATGCACTGGTGTTGGTTGTCTGGGGTGTTTTCCAGAGACGAATAGGACAGAGGCAGATGAATTAGGAATTTGTGTTGAAGAGATCCCTAGCAAAGGTCACCTCAGAACGTTCCTTGATGAGGACGACAAGAAGGTTACTGTTGCTATGCAGAAAAATCAAAATCCTGGGAAGATGAAAGGACGTCCAAGACGAAAGAAAAAGCTTATAGGATCCTCAATATTAACTAAAGATATTCCTCAAAGCAATTCTGATGGCGGTGAAGTTACAGTTGAGGAAAGTAGTTCTGAAAATGATGTTCACGACATGGCGAAGTCTCGAAGTTTTCGAACAAGAGGAACGCAAACACCGGAACATGACAACCAAAGAATGGTTCAAACCTACTCAGAACTGTCGAAAGAAGCACAAAAAATAGTGTCTTCAATGATCGGGAGTAGAGATTTTACAGAATTCAGAGAGCAATACTCAAGGGAAGAAGATCAGCTGTCCTCAAAACTCGAAAGGTGTAAATTGAAAAAGACAATCGGATACTCAATGGCTAATTCAGTTAATCAACAACACGACTTGACTGAAAATAATATAAAGAATGAAGCTGTTAATAGAAGAGTAAACAAAACAGCAAGAATCTTAGATAGTTTGTACGTTGTTCCCAAAAAGGATATTGCTGTTGCCAACGATAATGTTTTGCCAAATGAAGACAAAGACTTGTACTGGAATAACTGGGACCTTGGAGAAAACGCAGTTTGTCTGTATTTCTCTATTGAATACTTTAGCAGTGAAAGAATTCTCCCGGTATTCAAGGTTCTCGAGATTATCGAAGCTTTGACTGAGGTTGTGGCTGTGAAAGACATCAAATGCGTTCAAAGGAATAATGATATTTGGCAAATTGTTCTAAGGAGAAGAAATGACCTGGGGTGTTTGAGGAAAAGAGGCTTAAGGATTAGAGGAAGAGTGTATGAACTTGTAGAAGATATTGACAGTTACTGTCAAACGATATATCGAGACCCTTAACTGTGCTAAACTTGAAAACCCTAAAAAATGTTTTACTGAATAAAGGCTACGAGTTGCATAATTTGTAGTTTGTGGCATGTTACCAAAATACCTGTTTTATTGATAAAAGAACTGGTTTTGGGACCTGTGTTTTACTCCTTGAAATTCTGGACCTACAAAGTTAGCATAGTGAGCAGATAGAAGAGAGAGATGACTAATAATCATGGCATATCTTGAGCACAAATTAATCTACCCTTGCTCTTTTAGCAATGTGTTCAAATTTTTGACCCTCCTTTTTACTTTGAAAAACACTTGACACCCTGCTCTGCAATCTTATCCAATTTTGATTATTATTTTTTATGATTCAATGATGATCACAAGAATGCATTTCAATGTTTATTATCTGTAGAAAAACCATTCTTTATCAACATTATAGTGAAGTGAATGCTTTTTAAATAACAACTTAGTCTTCAAAAGCTTAGTATTAATTAATATTAATATTTAATTAATGATAAGTTTGTTATAATAATTATGATGATTAATAATTGTGATAGAAGCATTCGTATGATTAAATATGTACATCTATTAGTGATTTAAAGGTCAGTAGTGTTATTATAAACTCCTAAAATTAAGGTTTTTAAGTTTTGGACTGCCTTTCAGACTCATTGTCCAACTTGAAGGGGAAACGTGACCCTGAAATATTGGACAATCAGCCTGAGAACACAGAATAAGAGAAAAAATAAAGTTGAAGAAGCTTTGTTTTTTGGGCTTCATAACTATATACATGCTATGGTAGATTGGAGGAAGTCTTTATGTAACCAAATTATGAAACAATTATAGCTGAACTGTCAAATTAAGTAACTAATATAAAGGCTTATTTTCTTGGGTAACTAAACAGGGTTTTTTCAAGTAAGTATAGATTTAATCAATGCACATTTTTTCTGCCTGAAATACCTCAATAAGAAAGTGACAAAGTCTGTAAAAATTACAACTAACAAAATATCATATTATAATGATGATCATGTCACAACCAATCACAATAATTATGATGTGCTGAATCAAGTTTGTTTCACAATCACAATGGAGATTTTTTCAAATTTATGGGTGATTTTAATGAGTTAAGAATGTCAAAATAGTAGGAAACAACTGGGACACGCTTAGGAAACTTTTCCACAGTTTCAAAACAGCAGTCTTGGTTACTTTTTAACAAGAACCCAAATATTACTGAGAACATACAAAACATTATCCACAGAACTTTTTAAAAGATTTCAATTGTAATCAATTTTTTTTGTGGAAATGGTTTCAATCTGATTTAATGTTAATCATTGTCATTTCAATGTTCAATAAGTTACAGTTATGTATTTGACAACGGAAGCATGTACAAATTAAATTTTTCCTGTCCAATTTTTGACTTATTTTTTCTTTGTTGCAGTTGACAGTTTACATAAATTATGTACTAGTCGCCTTCACAGTTCCCTGCACCATCTTGAAAGGTAGCCATGCCTCTACATTGAAGCGAAATGAATGGTGAGTGTGCAATGGTAGAGATGTTTTTTTAACTCCTTGGACAATCATTCACATGTCTCTATCACTGCGAGCTGACCATTCATCTCGCTTCAATGCAAAGGCATGGCTGCCTTTCAAGATGGCACAGGGAACTGTGAAACGGACTATTCCTATTTTCAACTGCTTTTAGTAATAAATCTTGATTTCCCATTTCAGTATCTATTTACACATCAAATTTTATTTACTTTAAGTTGATCTATAGAGCACTAAATCTTGACTTTTCCTTGCAAAAAATATCCTAAATAACACCATGTTCATCCAATATCATACATGATCAAATAAAATAAAATATTATGCTAAAAAGCTGCCACAATAGGCCGCTTGCAGTACCTTGGAATGCAGATCAATTTTGAGGACAAAACAATAGGATTCCATTTCTCAGGAAATTTAAATGCTTGTAAATTGAGCTGCTTCGTCATCACCTGCAAGGGGTCTATACCTTTTAAACTTAGATATTTTAGACAAAAAGTTCCACCTAGAAATTTAGAAAGTCTTTTCAAAAAATCTTCTATCTTCAAGAAAACAAGAGAGCTAACAAAAATAATTACTAAGACTGACTATTTTGACTATCTTTGCTAAAACTGCTTTTTTGTATTTATATATATTTTCTAACACAACTTACAGTTCTAATTTATTAATTTACTTGTGGAAGTCTGTTATAAAGTCAAGAATTTGTACCCTAAATAACTGAACAAAATACAACTTAAATGCTAAAAATACACTAAGCACCTTCACAATATTCTTTGTCCTCTCAAAGATAAACTTTTCATAGCCTAATACTTAAATTATTACCACCTTTTAAACCTTTTCAACAGACATTATCACAAAATATTTATGTGTACAAGTGTTTCAAACCCTTGAGTAGACTGTGATTTCTTTTGAAGAATAATAAAGGGGTGTAGCCAAATAGGGTGTTGCCAAATAGGGTGTGGCCAAGAAGGGGTGTAGCCAATGAGGGATTCCATGAAATATGTAAACTCCTCAAGCATCAAACTATGATATAGATAATAGAAGGCTATTGACCATGATCTAATTTGTTTTTCTAATGCCGTCTTAGAAATCCTGGGTACACCCACAAAAGTTTGGAAAATGATGCAGTCCACTCCAGGAAGTTAAATTGGTGTGAATAATTTTTTTTCAATACATTATTACAGTCATTCTCAAAGGCATGATTATGTGGAACTGTACAATTTTGGTGCATGTCATATCAAAGGGTTTCCATGACTTTATTGGAAAACACAGAGTTTTCAAAGGTATGTGCTTATGGAATGTCATGGAAACAGTGCAATTGACGTCCACCAAAACCTACATCATTATGATGATGATTCCTTGCATGCTTTTGAGAACAATTGTCAAGTCAGGTCATAACAGTAGATCAATGCATGATTGGTCAAGCATTATCAGTAATGACATCTGATGACCAGTCATCATACCCAATATAAACTGACCTGCCCTTTCATAATATAGACTTTTATGGCACAGAACCTATTTTAGTATAGTTATCTGTACAAGTATAAAGTGTTCTTAGAAATAATGGGATTATCATTAAAGTTCAAGAAATTTATTTCAAACTAAACTAAGCACCAAAATCTAACAAAATCTATGGGATGTAGAAACTATTTCTAATATCTTAGGATGCAGAATCATCTTGATACGTAGGTATATGTTCGTGTTGGGGTAGTTTCTTGAGGTTCGGTATAGTTTAGAAAGTCCCACATGAGGATTGTGTCATCATGAGAACTACTCACTATTTGAAAGTCATCAAATTGTAGTCGAAATACTCGGCCAGTGTGTTCCTGCAATAAATTAAATAAATAAATAAATGAGAATTAACAGTGGAATCCACAGAGTGGCTCTTCCTCCACTGCATTCCAATTGGAATTTAGAAGTTGATTTTTGAGGAGGGAGGAAACACCGGAGAACCCAGAAAAACCCTCAAAGCACAGGAGAACCAACAAGCAACTTAACTCACATCACCGCTACACCACCCGTGCTTCCAATAATAATGACAACACAACTGAGTTATGTAGGCATTACTGTCAGGCCTTATAAAGGTTGGTCATATATAGAGGAAGTGCACTTGCCTCTCACATCTGGGGTTATGGTTTATGATTGTCCCACGCTAAAAATCTTTTCTCCACAAGACCCAACGTGAGAGGAGATAAAAGGAAACTAAGAGACTTACCACTAGTGTTCGTATACACAGAGATCCTGCAGGTGCTCTGGGGTCTAAGGCTGCTTGCAAGTCCCATACTTTTATTTTTCTGACAAGAAAAAAGGACAACATAAATGAGTAACAAATTAGCGAGCATAAAATTAGAGCAAGTTGTTTAAGTTTTAAGCAGGTTATTGTTGACCTTGGCAAAAAAAAGATGAAAACATGGAAAGAAAGATAAATTTCATTGTGGTTCACAAACCTAAAAAATCCCAGCAATAAAAGAGACAGTATGTTAGGGAATGTTTGTTGACCTATAAAAACCTACCCATCATAAGCTCCACTGACAATTCTTTTGTTGTCAAATCGGATACATCTAAACAAAACACAATCATGACAACTATTAGTACTTGGCATATGTCAACCAAAGTCTTGAGGAAGACCATCCATCCATTCATCCATCCATTCATAACTTTTCACACTCAAGAAATCTGTTCTATCACCCATTATCATTATTTGCTAATTTAGCGACTGTACTATTGATAGAGCAGTTTTCGTACGAGTGGAAAACATACAGTACTAACTTACAGCACATACACAGTACAATATGCCAAAACATTGAAATGGCTTCCTATTGCCGTCCAGTAGTTCAGCCAATCAATGCATAGCTACACTTATGGTAAGATACAGTACAGCTACAGTATGGATACGGATGTGCCGTATTGCTTTCCAATCATATGAAAACTGCTCTAACATGGATAATTGTGTAATACCTGACTAGCTCCTCATGACCCTCAAGAACTCTTAGACATGCTCCACATTCTATATCCCACAATCTGAAATATTAATAGTAATTATTAACATATCGTACGGTAATTAATGAGGATGTATATACCTAGTGTATGTAACATACCTTATTGTGTTGTCTGATGAGCCACTGACGACAAGACGGTCTCTATACTGCAAGCAAGCGATTCCTCGTCGATGCCCATTTAGGGTCCTTACAAACTCGCATGTCGATGTACTCCAAACCTTAAAAAGGTTAAAAGGTTAAAAGATTAAAATACTGACTTCCCTTATAAAGGTCATTTGGCAGCAAAATGCCTGTGCATAGGAGTATGCAAATACATTTAATGTGGTCATACTTTTGCACATTGTGCTGTGATATGCATTACATACCTTAATCGTTCTGTCCCCTGATGCAGATACAATGTATTTATCATCAAAGTCTACTACATTAACAGCGGCTCTGTGTCCTACTAATACTCGTCTTAAATTGATATCAGTAGGTGACTGCATATCCCATACAGCAATGGAACGATCCTGAAAAATAACAGCGATGACAAGCATTATTAACAAAGGCATCAAGTTAAAGCAATCCATTTAGCTTTAGGATGCATTCAGGGGAGATCTTAGGATGCCTATGACTACCTTTCGTATCAGCATGTGTTTTGGATGAAGGGAGGGGAGGGATAAGGATATTTGTTACTTACCTTAGAACAAGTAACCATCATTCCTTCTTGGAATCTGAGGTGAAGAACAGCTTCACAGTGATGGATAAGGGTATTCAACATCTCTCCGGTGTGAACATTCCAAACTCTAGAAAAAAATACCCAGCATTAATAACAGCGTCAATGAACTGCTTCTCCCTGTGCTTTGAGGGTTCTTCAGTTTTCCTCCCACTGCAAAAACCAACTTGCTCTGGCATTTAATGCTTTAGACATGAGATAGACTTGCTACAAGTCATTCACTCTATTTTCCCCTTTGCCATGGAAAGAGATGTGGATGGCTTGTTTCCCTTACAGGATTCAATTTCCAAAATGTTGACAATTTCAACTGACTGTCTGTTTGATATAATTTATTCACCGGCTGAAAAACCCATCTTTGGTTGCACGTATCTTAGTTATTACCTTACAGTGGAGTCACTAGAACCAGTTACTATGACATTCTCATCGTATTGTAGACAAAGAACAGAACCTGTGTGTCCTGTCAACACTTTGATACATTCTAGATTCTTTTTATCCCAGATCTTTGGAAACAAACAAAACAATAGCAAGTCATAAATAAAGGGACACAACACAGCTTGGCTGTAAAACATTCACCTGCTATTTCGCAGCAATCTGATTGAATGATCAGTAGTTTTAAACTACATTTAAAGGCATATCATTATCCTTTAAGCAGAATTTACCTCATTATCTAAAAACATGTAGACTTAGCTAAATAGTTAGTCCAGCTAAATCATCTATAAGTTTGTTATTTAAATAATCTACAAGAAAAAAGGTCAGCTGGATAAACTCATTACTTTAAAGCTTGATCATAAAACTATGAAGATTTTTATTTAAAAACTTTGATTGACAAGTTAGATTTCATCTACTGAATCAATGAAATGTTACAACTTACTGTACATACAGTATGCAGAGCTTTCAATAAAAGGCAGCTACTGGCGGTTTATCACTGGATACTCCACCTTAAACTGCCGGCTATTTTGACAAAAAATTAATTTATTGCCAAATAAAGTTACGGCCCCTTCGGGGATACGGACCCCTACTTTTTTGGATTGACCGTCTACTCCAAATATTGTTGAAAGCTCTGAGTATGTGTGTCAACCAATCATGAAACAGTGCTATATTATAAAATGTTAAATCTGCCATGAATCAAAAACAGATGAAATACAGCAGGCTATTATCAATATTGGTTTGTTTCTATATTTAGATGAAAATGATAGAAAACCTTTCAGGAATTACTTCATCATTAAATGAACTATTCATCATATAAAAAAATGAAAATGAAATATAATGCTTAATGAATGAAATATTCAGTAGTCTGTCATTACATATGATTTATTAATGTGTTGCCAATCTGTTACTGATTAAGAACCATGTGATTAATTTATTATGATTTTGACGTCCTAATGAGAATCTATGCTTGTTTATTTTGGAGCCATAAATATATTTCATATTCCTTACAATCTCAATTTTTCATTAAATGCCTTACGCTATATAGCTCTTTTTTTTTAATAAACACAGATATAATTTTTTTATTTTCATTACTTTGGTTCGTGTATTTTCAGGGTTTTTAGATCAATGAAATAAATTATTGCTAAAAGCAAAAATGTTTTCAGTGATTTAAAATCCACCTGAAAGAGTTAGAACTTTGGACAACAAATTATGTCACTAAGAAAAAGTAAGAAAAATCTTTATTAAAACAGCTTTTCATTTTAGACCCTTAAGTCATTTTTTCATTCAACAGATGTCACACTTAAAAGCTCTATAGTATAGTACACTATATAATATATATTCATACTTCATACTAAAAGTCTCAGGGAAAATAAAAATGAAAAACAATTAAGTTTTATTTTCCAATTTAAGCCTGAATTTAGAATTTGGATTAATCAATTAATTTGACAGCTTGAAGAAAATACCTGAGTATAACAATAACCAATAAATATAAAAATGTCCATGGTCAATAATCACCGAAGGTTCAAAATTACCTTGATAGTGTTATCCCTTAAACCACTAACGATCTTTTGGTCATCATACTGTAGACAGTAGACTCCTTTACTGTTTTCACTTCGGCAGTAGATTCGGTGTAATGCGTGGTGGCCACATCGCCAGTTTGTTTCTATCGTCTATGATAAAAATTAACCAATTTTTTTTCAATATTATGGTGTCAAATATGAAGTAAACAGGGTGTTTTCCTCTCCCTGCAAAACTTAACCAGCTAAATTCCGCCTTGATGTGAGTTAGCAGTGTCCTGACTTTGATCGGTTGTGATATTGTTGTTGTTTAATGGCATTGATAAAATTCAAAGGTTTTAATTCAAAGGTCTTTTGGTTAGTGGTTTGAACAGTGTAATCCAAAATTAAAGATGCTTTAATAATCCAAAGGGTCAATGCTCCCAAAGTCATTTCACAATCTGGACAATTACAACATAGAAAGATTGCAATCTAAGGTTAAGCTAAAAAATCAAATTAATATTAATAAGGCAATATATTGATGTGGTTAGATGAGAGGTAGTGTGGTGTGAGGTGGTTTTCATTTGGCATATTGTGGTATAACATCTAAATTAATGTATTGTTATTCAATAGACATCTTGTATGCGATGTCAAAACAGCTCAATTTGAGGACAAAACAAAAGAATTTCAATCTCCTGAGAATGGGAACCTATTGTTTTATCCTCCAAATTGAGCTGCATTCTGAAGTGCTGTAAGGGGTCTATCATATATCGATATTACCAATAGCTCTTACCTCTAGATCCTTAATAATAGCAGGATATAAGTGTCTATAATAATCATTATTTGGAGGATCTGGAGCTTTGGATTTAAATAAGTAAAGTCCCCTAAAACACAAAAATTATTATTTTAGTGTGAAATTTGACTAATGTAAATACTTATTAAAAAAGGTTATTAGTGAAGACAATCAAAAATTCCAATAAACAAATAAACAGTGACTAATATGAAATACTGGTACCTCAATTAAAGTACAGATAATTAAAATATATTATAAAAATTGCAATCGTTTACACTGATGGTGGCAGCAGTGCTGCTAAAACATGTTCATAACTATCAAAACTGCTGTGTTGTTTATTGAAATTAAAATATAACAATTAATTAAAACTTAGGGGAAGAAGAGGTATTAAATCTTAGGTTGGTTGTGGAAATCATAGCCTTCCAAAAAAAAAATTCAAATATTATGATATCTATAATTCTTGCTAGTGTAAGTTTTGTACATGTATTTCCCCAAAATGAACTAGACACAATTACTTTACAAAAATGCTATTAATAAATAAGTAGATTGACATTTTGATAACTAACTTGTTTTTCCAAATAAGTATTTATTTTCTTCCTAGTGTGCAAACTATTTCATATTTTTTGAGGAGTTATCAAGGAGTTTTCAGACAACATATATTTTCGATGGCTCTTTTTATTAGTTTGCAATTTTTGAAGAGTAATCAGGAACTCTTCACTGAGTATCCTTTGCTTAAGGGCTTTTCAAGTGCCAGTCAACTTCAAGTGTTCATTTTTTTTCCCTTCAAAAAGTATAAGGTGTAATATTATCTCTGATATCAGTATTACATTACTATAACAACCTACCAGCCTTGTCGCTCGGCTAGACCACTCCATAATGGGTCTGTCCTAACCTTCCTTTCAATCAGTTTTTTCCACAACATGCCATCAGCAATAACCCTTCTCCACTCTTTACAAACTACCTCTGCTGCGCACAGTGATTTTGCATCCAAATATGATAGAATATTTTCTGCTATGTGATCAAGTCCTTTTGCTGTGAAGAATCAACAAAACAAATAGTTAGAATATAATGAATTATTAATAAAAAGTAGTAGGCAGTTTGAGGAGGTAGTGAACTGAGGTAATCGAAGATATATTGGCCTTGAATAAAAAGAAAGGTTAAAAGTCAAGTGTGGTAGGAAATCAGTGGTTGATTTATGCATTGCAGGGGGTTATTCAACATCAGTACATTACTACAAGTCTGTATAAATCTATTCAAAATACTGGTTAACTACAGCATATAACATTAACTAACACATTCCCGGGGATGTAAACTATACTAAATCGTATACCCCTTGGTCTTATGAATCAAACATGCACTGCAAAGCTCTCAAATCGGTTCCTCAATCAAACACTTATCATACTCACATAAAAACATTTCAAAAATATCTTAGATTTGAGGCTAACAGGAAAATAAAAAAAGAAATAACACTTTTTCTCAATGGAATTTCTGCCACTTTTTTGTATTTTTCTGTCAGCCTCACTTTCAAATCACTTTCAAAATAATTTTGAAAGAGGTCTGCATCAACAATACTTTACCATGAAATACAAAAGCCATAGTGTCAGCCCGAGAAAGGAAATCATCTTTACAAAATCCTCTTTGGCTGACACTATGGCTTAAATTGTCAGATGGTGGTGGTTTTGGGTTTTACCATGAAATAGTATAAAATATTTTGAATTTTGTTGCCATAGTAGATTTTCCATATATTGCTTGATAGATTTAAGGTACATAACAACGAAAAGGACCCTTGAACCCCAATAACTACATGTATTTCAAGTATAAATTATGATTTCAAATCAAATAATTGTCCTAAGCCATCTATTGGTCTTTATTAAAATATGCTACCAGAATCTCTGAAATGGTTCTTAGAGATTCACATTATTTTTCTCTTTTGATATTAGTACAGGGGATTATCTAAAGATTATGGTAAAAGTTGGAATGGCTCTGAAGTACTGGATTATAATCTTATTATAATTTTGTTTTAAATCCAATGAAAAGCTGATTGTATCAAAATAAATAATTTTAAGGTATTTTTTTCATCTTGACCTATGAATTGGAAACATAAATTTAACACAATGTAAACAATATAGGAAAGAATTTCTATTGTCGATTATGAGACACATTTATACTAGCTATCCAAATCAGATGGTACTTGCCAAAGATAACTAGGATATTGGGAATAGGAGACAGTACTAATATGCTTATGATAATGTTATCTAAACTATCTTATATCAAAAGTTTCTATAACAACCATATCATGAAATGCTATTATTGGCTGTGCTGGGGGTAAATAGATCAAAGGATAAAACTTCCAAAGTGGAAAGTAATAGTTTAGATAAAATCATTGTATGGTTTGGATGTCGTGGTTGTCTTTTTACATGTGTAAATGCAAGAACTGGTATGACAGTCATTTAGAATAGCAGCTTGTCAGTGTCTTAAATGTACATTTTATCTCAATTCTTGATCAGCAAAAAATTATAAGAATAAAAATATGATAAAATTCTTAATTATGTTTATTCATTTCTCTCTTTGATATTTTTGAATTCTATTTGAAATGTTATAGAGATTGCATAACATCCCAGGTCTAAAACTAATGGCCAGTAATTAATGGCCAGTATCAAGTAATTGGACAATGTCTGGCTATAATTCAGACTACTGGTAGTCCAGTCAAATCTTTGCCTTGCTGGTCATTTTGAACAGTAACATTGAGCCAGAAATGAGGTACGATGAAGCTGAAACTAAATTGGCCAGTCATCATGCCCAGTGTCTGACCAGCTGTTATTTTTAACACTGCATCCTGCCACCATATACTTCCTTAAAAGTATTCTTTACAAAGATATAAGAGCTCATAATGACAGGAGTTTGTAATGATATATGGTGTGGGGGTATTTGGCAATTTAGCCATAATGCTATTATATAATTTATGATCAAAAAATATCAAAAGGCAGAAGGTTTTAAATGGATTACTACTCATCTTAATCAATGGCTTAACAATTTTAGTAAAAAATATCGATGAATGCAAATATGTTAAGTAAATTACTGTATTTACTCTTAAGCGCCACCCCCGATTAAGCACTACCCTCAATTAAGCGCCGCATATGTCATGGCTCAAAATAACAGCTGGTCAACGGTCAGTGTGCGGCGAAATTTGGTACTTGACCAGTCAAATACAGTTTTGAATGGACATTGACCGGTCATAGTTAAAAAATATATAAATCACATGCCAGACATCTTGACCAGTGTATAAATGGCCATTATTTTGAGCCCTGACAAAATACAAAGAGTGCAGCCTTAAATAAGTGCTTCCCCCAAATGTGCACCACCACCAAAACACTACATATTTAAAGAACATTGTGGCTCTTAATAGAGTAGATACACTATATACTGGTAACAAAACTAGGTAGCTTCCATTGCAATATTAATAATAAGTATCATTAATAATATTTATTATCAATATCGCATCTTCCATGTGCAATAAGGGAAAAGCTAAGTGCTGACTGATTGTCTGAACAATTTTTTTCAGGTGTTTCATCAGACTTTATCAACCACATTGAATGGTTGGTTTTACCACTAAAGGTTATAATGATATCAAGGGGCTTAATAGAACATAAATTAAACTCCTCTTAGATCTAATGAAACTTAATTCCAAGTACCTTAGGGATAAAGCTAGGCTGACATACGAAATGGGAGAAAAAACAGTGATCTAAGTAAAGAGATATTTTTTACATAAGCTTAAGTGGGGTTTATATATGCAAAATGTGAATATAATTCTTATCTTTTTGATTACACCTTAGATTGTTTTGACGAAACATTTTAATTAAGGAAATTTGACTACCTTAAAGAACAGACCCTGGGAAGCAAAACAATGAGTTGAATTACGAGGAAGTTTTGAAGAGTAAAATTAGAGACTTCCTTGTGCAAAAAGTATAGTTAGGGTTAATGACGTTTGTGTTGATAACAATCAATCGCTAATATACCGTAAAGATGGCCTATAAAAACACGAAAGAGTTCATCAGAGAGTATAGGAGTTAAATAAAATTGAGAAAGGTGACTTAGAATTGAATAAAATACCTGGTAAAGCGGTAATGAAATCTCGTTGAAGCATAGGCTTGAGGTATGCATTAACATGACCGTGTTGGTAATGACACATTCGGGACAACAGATATTCTACAAACTCGACTTGTTCGCTCTCTGTCCATTTTTCAAACGTGCTCATACACAGATCTCGTTGTTGATAAAACAATTTCAATCTTTCTTCGCTATCTTGAGATTTCTGTGGGCTCTCTTCGGTCGCCATGGCCTGGAGAATGAGTCGAAGAAATAACAAAAACACATCGGTTAGCTTTCGTTCAACCTGGAATTTTCCACACAAAACAAATCCAATTCGTCGAATTAAAACCATAAATATATTATCAAATGTTTACTTTATCGTCCTTGTCGTTGTATCCGATCGGTTCGTTACTTATTCTTATAAAAATATAGCTGTAATATTCTCAAAAATAATGGAAATCCGAAAAAATTTAGCTTCGTCTCTGCCTACCTCAAGTGACATCACTAGACGTACTACTGAGCATGCGTCGTATCATCGATTAGATATCGATTGTTAGTTCCCAGACTTTTCCTTTCTTCTCGAACCGGAAGTCGTTACGCTTTGATACGAATGACCGCCCTTTTTGAACACGTCCGTCCGTTCCGTCTACCTCTTGCTGTGTCGACCAAAATATTGCTTTGATATATTGAAACATTTAGGGGATTTCTGCCGGAATAAGTAAATCAATTCTGCCAAATATCCAGACATCCGTTCATATACTATGAGATATCCAAATTGTACCCCAAAGGATTTTGAATCAAAACTTTATAGTTTCTTCATATCATTTCCCCCCTCCTACGTATATGAGTTCTTATTTTCGCAAATTATTTATCTTACCTTTTTCATAGTAGTCGGACCGAGTTAGACCTAAGCCATAAAAAACAATGCTTGGGTTACCTGTGGTTTTATATTAGGCTGAAAATTTTCCGCTCTCGATTCCTTCTCTCTTTCGAGTCCTTTTTTTTCCTTTTTTTCTGTAAATTCAAAAAGGGGTACTGTCGGGTACAGTGGTATCCATACTACAAGCAAAGATGAGAAACAAGCAAGTTTCAATCGGAGGAATGCATAATTGAAAATAGGTTGGTAATCGACCACGTGTCTGAATTACACCCACTTCTCACTAGGATACTGAAACAGCCACCTGCGCTTTAACCTAATTGTTCACCACACTGGCGAGCGAGGTTTTACGATGTATGAGGAATTGGGATGAGATAAACAACATGCCAAATTGAAAACTACATTCATCATGCAACTGAACTACAATTTTAAATCACTCCATTCAAAACTGATAGCACGTAGATTTCTATTATTTTATATTTTTAATAACATATTTTAGAATACTTCGAATTTGAATTAGAGAAAAAGTTTATTTGCTATTTTTGGAAAATCACCTCATTGTAAAATAATAAATAAATAAATGCTTTGGGTTACCTGTGTCTAAAAATAGGTAGAAGACTGGAAATAAGAGGTCTAAATTGTCTGAGGAAGGGCTGGGCTCTATTAGAAATTCGAAGAGATTTTCAATTTTTACAAAAAGTTGGGTTTTTCGTAGATTTTTTAATAAAATTTAAATCTTTAACGCCCTCTAGCCTTAATTTCTGGATAAGGAAGGCTTCTGGTGGTGTCTGGAGTTGTGAAATCTGGGAAAATGGAAAAAGAAAACAATGTAAGTCTAACTTTTCTCTCTGGTTCTATAATCACGTGGGCAAAACTGTAACTAGATTTAACTCAAATATTTGGGTTTTAACTGACCTTTTTCTTAGTAAATAGTAAGATAGTTATGGCTGAATAGGTAAATAGATTAATTCATCATTCAAGAAAAGTAGGGAGAACGTTTTTTTAATTTTAAAACGCTACTAAACCAACCAGGACTTTAATGTCAACAATGAAACTTTTAAGTTTAAACAGTTAAACTTATTAAGCTTATAAACTATAGTGGAAATTGTCAAACTCTAACTCGTTTGTTTCCTTTCTTATTTAGCCAGACGTTGAAGTGGCTTGGGCCATAAAGGCTCACACACATGCAGAAACATATTTTAAGGTATACCCAGGCCTCTGCTTCAATATTTCTTTAAGATTATTTATCTCAGTTTGCATTTGCAGTGTGTGCCATGCGCTTGTTTTCAATCAGCTGATAAAAGTCTTTGAATTTCGTTATCTGATAAAATAGGTGGTCAAACACTGACCACCATGTTTTGTCGTCAGAAAGAATGCTATTGACAACTTGTGAATCAGATGATGAGCATTCCACTCGAGACAGGAAATGATGTCTATTGAAATAAACCAATTTAAGTCCAAGAAGAGATTTATTATTATTGTTATTGGTTGCAAATGGAAATGAGAATTCTTTCTTCTTTTTTTGCATACACAGTTGATATCTGCATTTGATTCATCAAAGCTAAAATTGACCAAGTAAGTCACAATATATGTATTTTAAAATTAATAATATACATTCCAATAATATTTCACTAATAATGCTCAACAAAGTTTTTTCGTCTGAAATAATATGAATGCAATAACAAGCAATTTTGATTGGATGCTCATGGCATGCAGTACTGGCAAAGCATCCAATACCCTGACATCTGAAATGTCAGTTGGATTTGCAGCATAACCAGCAGCCAAGCTGATATTGAAAATATTGAAAACATATTGAAATTATGTTTGAAAACTTTTTTGTAGCTATGATGATGACATTTACAGACAGTTCAAGAGATATTTCAAAACTCTTCAGGTATGCTGCTATTTATTCTTGGGGTGCATATTTTACATTGTTAGCCACCATGTTGGTTGACAATACAAAGCATTCCTTATTAAAATTCTCTTTTTATTAGCTCCATTCTTTCTTCATCCATCCTCCTTTCAAACCTCTCCTTCTCCTCAGGCTGTCATTTATCCATCCACCCAAATACCCACCCATCCATCCAACCACCCTGTATGTCCATCCATCCACCCCACCCATTCATCCATCCATCCACCTTACCCACCTATCCATCTATCCATCCATCCCTTTATAAATCCACCCTCCTGCTGCTCCTTTCATCCCTCCATCCATACCTCAATCAATCCACCCATCTGTCCCTCCATTTATCCATCCATCCCACCCATCCATCTAGCCAGTCCACCTATCTCTTCCATCAACACCCATCTATTCTTCCACCACACAGAAACATCCAACTATCCAGCTAATTATCAATCCATCCATCCATCTAGCCAGTCCACCTACCTCTTCCATCATTAACTCACCCATCTATTTGTCCACCACATAGAAACATCCAACTATCCAGCCACTTATCAATCTCTCCCACCCATCTAGTTAAGTGCAATTCCTATTTTATCTCACAGATGTCCATATGAATCTATGTTTTGTTAGGTCAAAGTGATAAAAGAGGAAGAATTCAAATCAGAGATAGCAAAAGCAGTGAGTCAGCCATGACATTTCATATATGCATTGAAGGTTTTTTAAGGCAGTTCCTCCCCTCCACAAATATTTGGAGACTGGAATTTTCATTGAAAGTGGAGACTGGTCTGAGAAGGGCCTTTTCTAAAACTTTCTTTAAAGAATTCCCTAGGAGTTGAAGGGTCCAATACTAGACCAACTCAGTAGAGAGTTTCAGGGTGTTCTAAGAGCTAATTAGCCCTATTTTAATAAAATTTGATACAATTTTTTAATATAGCGTTGGCGGCCATTTTGTAACCTATTCAAGAACAAAGTAGAAGACTATAACTTTGGTACTTTGTTGAGGTAACCAGTAGTTCTTTATAATGACATGTTTAGTAATGACATGTTTTTGTAAATTTCAAAAGGTTGTTGCATTTAGGTGCAAATATATGTTTGTGACTCTCCGGCGGATCGCCACCTTGTCGTGGTTGGAGAGCTTGTGTGCCTCTATGACCCCTAGAGCTATGCTGACTGGAGCTTAGTCTCCTGGTAGGGTCACCCATGTCAGACAGGTCAAAGGGTAGAGGCCGGACAAAGCGCGATCCACCGGTCATCTAGGTTAGGGGGTTGGGCACAACCCTGTCTCGTAAAACAATTGTGTTATGGAAACAGCAGAAAAGGTAGACTTCAACTGTGTGCTGTGGGCTCCCAGGACAGACAGAAGTGGTCATCCTTTGTTGCTGTATAGATAAATAATATGTTTGTGAGTATAGAGAGGCATTCAGGCTGCACTGTTTCTGAGCAGATCACTTTTTCCTCCTTCCCTACACCAACCTTATGATTTTTTCAAATATTTTTCACATTTATTTTTGATTGTATTTTAGAATTGACTCTGACAAAGGATATAATGAAGAAAATACAATATTAGGTATGTAACTGTGGATTTTGAGGATTTTTCTAGCAATACTATTGAGAAGGCCTAAATCATGGGAAGCAAGGGTGGCCTAGTGGTGAGAGTGCTCGCCTCTCAGCAATGCAACCCAGGTTCACACCCCACCAGGCTCAGTGTTGTATGTGAGTAGAGTTGTTTGTTGGTTCCCTCCACAAAAATCGACTTTCAAATTCTAATTTGATTTATCGTTTATCTTGTAATTGTGTCCTAGACCTGTAAGGCTAATTCCTTCCACCTCAGAGTGGTAAAGTTCGTAGATTTTATCATTAATGTACCCTAACTTTGAAGAAGGCAGTAGGCCAATATATTAATTTTCTTTTCTATTTCTAGTGACAAGAATCCAGTTTCTAGCTGTGGAGATAGCACGTAATCGTCGTCACCTCAACAATTTGCACATCCCAAAGCAATCACCAGCAGAAGATGAAAACCAGGAAAGATAGCAGGAAAGATAGTTGTTATTACAGTAGTTCATGTTAGTTGTCTTTGTGACTGGGTCTTAAGATGGTATTGTTCCTCATATTTCAACACAAAAGATTTGGTTTATTAGGTCAGAAATTCTTTCAAGGAGAATTGAAGGTGTATATCAGGGGCTGTAGTTAAATTTCCATCCTTGATCAAAGTCATTATCCCTGGTTGGAGTAATTCTCTCTTTAATTCAGGAGTCAAAGTGAAAAGATATTAGTTATTTTGCTGAAAAAACTTAATATCAGTGATCAAGTGAGAAATTCTCTCTCCAAGTTGGGAGGCATAGTGAAAAGAACAGTTATAAAATTACTGAAAAAAACTTAAAATCAGTGATCAAGTGAGAAATTCTCTCTTCAAGTCGGGAGGCATAGTGAAAAGAACAGTTATAAAATTACTGAAAAAAACTTAATATCAGTGATCAAGTGAGAAATTCTCTCTTCAAGTAGGAAGAAAGCATGGAAGGGATTTTGACTTCATTCTTTTTCTCTTTAGTTTTGGTTATGATTTTGATATTTTATGTTCAAGTTGATACTGAAAGAATTATTTTTCATTTCAGAATTGTACAGATATTATCCTGTTATTAAAACTAACTATAATTAAATGGCTATTAATTTCTCTTTGCATTATTTGAGGTCTCGTTGTATCAACCAAAAGCTTTTCCTTTGACTTTCGTTTTGTTATTATCCTTGTCTCCGAGGTTTCGTTTTGTACAAATCTCACCAAAAATTCGCTGATATTATTTACATTATTTTAATCCTATTATAAATGATTTTTTTTTTTTTTTTTTTTTTTGCAACAGTGTTTGTCTTATATTTAAAACACCTTTCGAAAGTGGAATTTAATATTCAGAGAAAATAGTTTTATTTTCCTTCGATATATTCATGAATACGTATTACATAAATAGAAAACTTTTTTTTTCTGTTTATGGACATATCTGCCAACAATTATAAATTATATGTAAACTCCATTTTTTCTTTATCGTTGAAACTGGACCAATGGATTCAGCATTTTCTCTATCAACTTCCGTTTGTATAGAATTTCAAAGGAATCCAAATTTCTAGGGGAAAAATGTGCTTGTAAAAACGTCACTGTAGTTTCGAAAGTTAAATGATTTCTCTTTCAGTTTGTCCTCTACGAAAATAGTCTTGGACTTTAACTCCAAATTCTATGATCCCAGAGATTACAACATTGAAGGTTGAGTTACTGCCGAACAAGGTAAGTGGAAGACTTATTCCGAAATATCTTTCCAAATGTTGCAGCTTAATTTTTAGAAGTATCTTTTCGGGAGTCGGAAGTAAACTCGGAATAGTTTCGACCCAAATTTTGTGTCTTAAACATCTGAGACTCCTTTCAGAAGGAAACGGAGATAATATATCTAACAGTCGAGTATAAATTTCGCTTTGTAGTAGAGTTTTGAAGTGTAGTACGAACCATCAATCATTGGCTAAACAGAAAAATGTGTTTGACTGTGATTATAAGAGAACAATTAGTTGAAACATAGTGTTGTAACTGAGGCCTAACAGCAGAGAAAAATCTATTTCCAAAAGATTTTTTTCCAATGTTTGGCTCTAAATCTTGATTTTGCAAAACTGGCAAAAATAGAAGCAACAAAAAAGGCTTGCGAGTAAGCAAAACCATAAAACCCTAGACTGTTTCTTGTGTTTGGTATTCAAAGCCTCTTCAGTTGAAGAGAAAACTAGGAAGCACATTTCAGCGACAACTAATTTTATTTTTCAGTTTTTTGATAACTGATTTTTTGACATCTTCGAACAAAACCCGTTTCCGTTGCGTACAGGAATATAGGGTTTGAAATCTCTTCGAGTAACTTATAATGCATGCACTGCTTACATACGATTTAGTGAGGTCTGATATGAATTCAATCTCTAAGCGCCTAATAATATCTTAACTGAAATCTCGACTGAAAAACACGGCTTCAACATTAAACAAGTGCTTCAACTGAAACAACTACGCAAACAAGTCAGTAAACAACTTTTCATCTCAAGACTTTGAACGAGAAATGGTACGACATTTTTCTGGGTTTTTTTTACAACATGTTTAGTTATGCATCGTTACCACTTCCCTTGTCTCGCAACCTTTCGTAGTTGCATAACTTGTATGATTTAATTAACGTATTTTCCCGTCTGCGGTGTGAGCGGAAAGAAACTAAAGCTGTCTCATAATAGTCCCCTTCACAAGTCCCTGCGCCATCTTGAAAAGTAGCCATGCCTTTGCATTGAAGGCAGACGAAAGGTGACCTTGCAATGATGGAGACGTGAATAATTCAGTGTCCAAGTTGTTAAAAAAGGTCTTTATCATTTCAAGCTCACCGTTTGTCTAGCTTCGATGAAAAGGCACGGCTACCTTTCAAGATGGTGCGGCGAACTGTGAAGGGGACTATTCTTTCTGGTCGTAATTCGTAGAGAGAGGAAACGACGCAAATAATCATGAATTTTGTTTTTTTCGTAGATCTAAAATATGGAGGACGATATCGTCGGAACGGAGAATGAGTTATTTGAACCCAATCCTTGTAAGTCTGCTCGGTAATTTCTATTTTAAGAAACCGAAGGGTCACAAAAAATTGTGCAAGCATTTTAGGGAGGGTTACAAAAGATTGTGCAAGCATTTAGTGAGGGAGGGTCAGAAAAAATTGTGCCAGCAATTGAGGGATGTCACTATTTTTGTTTGTAAGATATTATGAAAGGAGGGACTTCAAAATGTGTAAGACCTTAAAATGTGTAGATCAAAAGTACAAAATGCACCAGCCCTCCCCTTTAATCAATAGTATGTCCCTAACACCAGATTCATGATACACATTTTATAGAATGGTCTTGGAACCGCATTTGGACACTGGAAAACTTGCTGCGCACGCTCGGAAGATTACGAAAACGAATATTTCCTTTTGAGCACTTTCAATTTCCGGAAAATCTCCTTAGAAATGAATCGGGTTTTCATGCGTTATACGTTAATTCAATTTTATTCATGACGATGTTCAATTTAGAAATCATCAAGCTTAGTAACAAATTATTTCAATCCTTCATTTCTTTTCTTTTCAAGTTTTGATTTCGCTCGTAAATTCTACGCCTGACCCAGATGTGGATCCTCTTATGAATTTTGTTCTCCAAAAAGATGACCCAAAGTTACCAAGTCAGTCAAGAAAATCAGACAACCAGGCCATAGATACCGCTGCCTTGACAACGTCATCGCAAACAAACCCTTTAAGGGTAAGTCAACCGCTTACTGGTAATGCTGCAGCTGCTTCAAAGAAGAGGGCGCGAGAGCCTGAAATCACAAGAGTCAGCATGGCTCCGGAGCCCATCAACACGTTGCTTTTGAACACCAGCATCAATG
This sequence comes from Anthopleura sola, assembly GCA_023349425.1. Classification (NCBI taxonomy): domain Eukaryota; kingdom Metazoa; phylum Cnidaria; class Anthozoa; order Actiniaria; family Actiniidae; genus Anthopleura; species Anthopleura sola. Next base: position 7,935,715 of record JALHLI010000005.1, read on the forward strand.
CACCAGAGCGGTATGGAGAGGCAAAAAAAGCCAAAAATGCGAGCGAAAAACTAAGGGAAATGAACTCTAATATTAGTTTGCCTCTCTCAAAAAATATCCAACAAAATATTCCAAGAGGAAAAAGTCAAAATGGTCCTGTATCTTCGGCCCATTGTTTGCCTCTTGTAGCCGATTTCAGCCAAATTCCAGTGTCTCAGAATTCTGCAGTTCCTCATTTGGTAGGATTAAACGGAGCAACTACAAATGCTCAGTGTCCCAGAACCCCACAATTTAGTGGAAGTGAATTTGAAAGCAACGAAGAAGTAAGTCCATTCGAGCAAGTACCATCTGTGAACCCGCCATCAGTCGCCTCGATCATGCTGAGTAGTGAAGGGTTCTCCAACTCACCATTTTCAACATCAACGTATAGTGAAGACGACACGTTGGGTGCCGCAACACCAGGTTCTTCACAAAACTTCCAGGAAAGTCAGTCCCAGCTTTACTGTCAAAACCCTTCACAAGCGAATGTTGGAAACTCTTCGATGCCACTGGAGTTCAATCACCTTCAAGGACTTGGACAGACGAATGGCATCTTCTTAGACGTCCAAGAGCTCGATCCCACTCTGTCACAAAATCGTCAGACAGTGCCAAACATCCAAGCACAAGCTAATACCCAAGTATTGAACGATGTGAACACCTTTGTCCCAAGACCAAATGGCTTGCCACAAATCATCTCTGACTCAACTACCTTCGCGTTATGTAAAATTATGAATCCGAAGAAAGAATATGACAAGAATCAGAAGAAACTGCTTGGACCTCGGCGTTCAGAACAGAGGATACAAGGTGGTAAGGTAGGGTGCTCGATGATAATAATTTCAGTTATACAGAATGTACAACAACAGCAGCAGCTGTAGCAGCAGCAGCGGTACTAGCAATAGTAGCAGCAACAATAGCAACAAATAAAATCAACAACAGCAACAGCAACAATAACAACAGCAACAATAACAACAGCAACAACAAAAGCAGCAACAAACAACAGCAACAGCTGTAGCAACAATACTAGCACCATGTGCAGAAGCACAGACTGAAAATAACAACAACAGCAAACAACAGCAACAAACAAACAACAACAACAAACAACAACAAACAAACAACAGCAACAAACAAACAACAGCAACAAACAACAGCAACAAATAAACAACAGCAACAAACAAACAACAGCAACACACAAACAACAGCAACAAACAAACAACAGCAACAAACAAACAACAGCAACAAACAAACAACAGCAACACACAAACAACAGCAACAAACAAACAACAGCAACAAACAAACAACAGCAACAAACAACAGCAACAAATAACAGCAACAAACCACAGCAACAAACAAACAACAGCAACAAACAAACAACAGCAACAAACAAACAACAGCAACAAACAAACAACAGCAACAAAACTAGCACCACATGCAGCAGCGCAGAAAACAGCATGCACAACAGGTTTCAACAACAACAACAATAGTCCTGAATTGGACCCATTTTTATTTCTGTTTATGTCGAATCAACACGCGGGACGACGAAAAGATGCATGGGGGTTTCACAATCAGGCTCTCAACAGGTGTTGACAACAATACTGGCACCCCAGTAATGTCAACAATAATTATATCACGGCAGGAATATCCAACACAGTTAATATATCTAAAATGTTATTGTAAGTGGGAATAACCATATTGTTGTAAGACATACTTTTCGCCCTGATGATGCACTAGAAGTGCGAAAGCTCGGTATAATATTAAAAAGTAGTGCAAGAAACAAACGTAAACAATATAGAATTAATATAGTTGATATGATTTTTCATTGAAGGTCAAAATGAAAATCACGACCAAGATTTCGTTGGCAGACCACGCGGACCCTGTGGACGTGTTTGTCAGACGTGAGCCAACAGCAGCCAAGAAACAATGCCACGAACATCCTGAACAATTTACCATGGATATGACAAGAATTCCTGACGTTAAAGTGACTGCGAACACGCGTAAGTATTTCTTTCTTCCTTCCTTCCTTCCTTTCTCTCTTTCTTTCTTTCTTTCTTTTTTCTTCTTTCTTTGACGTTTTGCAATATGTTCTTTTAGAAATTTCCGACCCAAAATATTCCTTCACTTACAAGTGCGAGTTTGATCTGGACTCGGTGTACCTGACAATCGACGGAAAAGAAGTTTACAAACTCGTCAAATCCAAGGGCGCCTTCAACAATCGTTTTCAACTTTTATTACGTCTAAGATATATTAATGGCCATGAAGAATCGCTAATACCGTACGAGTTTGTCCTCAAAAGTGGACGCACACCAACCCAGCATGGTAATGTATACTTTACAGCTTGACTTTTGTCAGTTTTCCATTGTTTAAAGATTGATAATCTAATCGTCGTTTGTGAAATTCTCTCATGACAAGTTTGCGACCATGTTGCGTTCATTAGTTTTCTTCCTCCCTCCCTTCCATTCCTCCTCCCCCTCCTTCGTTCCCCTTCTTCCTTATCTCCCTAAAAATCTTTCATTACAGATCAATACAGAGAAAGACACAATAACGGAAACACAGGAGACGCAACAGATGGTAAGATTAAATACGCGCGCAGGTTCAGTTACTGAATAATTAACACATTATTTCACTGGAACACAATAACTTACTCTAATGCAAAGAGTTTTACAGGTTAACTAAGGAGCCTAGTCATATATAATCTGTTCAGTCGTGCACCGTAATAGTCATAAATCACACTCTGTCAAATCCATCTATTATGACATATGGCGTACCACAAGCTCAGTTTTTGGTCCTCTATTATTTCACTCTTTGTTTCACATATTCGTCAATCACACACTGTCAAAACCACCTATTTTGGTTTATGGCGTACCACAAGCTCAGTTTTGGGTCCTCTTTTATTTCACTCCATTTTGCACAAATTTAGTATATGAAGCGTAATCAACACAGTATTTCATCCAATATCAACCAGATATGAGTGCATAATTAGTACACATCTTGACATCATTCTTACGTTTCCAGGTCCTCGAGCCCATTATGTTAGCTGTAGACACCTCGATGCCGAAACAGCTAAAATCACCAACATTCACTGTGAAAACATCCAAACAGAAAACCACGACATCGCTTACTTCATGAGAGTACAAACCAACGAAGACGATGTTCCTTCAGATATGGAGAAGGGAGATGTGGTAGCATTCCTAGAAGACGATGAGGGAGATACGTACATTGATTTCCTAACGAGTAACAATGCTCGTAACGCGCGTCTTGCTGGTGTTATCAGCAGAACGGCTTTTTTTCGAGGTCGAACTGCCATATGTGATCCTGATCATGTAGGTAAGTCTAGTGACCATTGAAAAGTATTATTTTCTTTTTTCTTTGGCCTCACTCGGCATGCAGCACATGCGAGCAGAGTTTGTCGCGTCCTTTTCTTGATTCAATGCTTTTTATTCGGGCTCTCTAGTTTATCTCCCTCCGCAAGAGTTAGCTGTACACCTGACTTTGATCAGTCCAGAGGTTGGTCAAGGGTCCAATAAGGTCTGAAGGGTGTTTTTATAATTTTGTGCAAACTTACAGTTATACCTCGATGCAAAACCATTTTTTCAATGTTTCTCTTTTTTTCTTCTAGCTTGTGATTTGGTCTGTATTATTGGTGAAGTCGAAGTGAAAGTTGTTGGCAAAGTTAAGGCAGGAGATCTCGTTTATACATCCAACTGTGAACAGTATCGAGGATCTGCTGTTGCTAGAAACCCTTTGGAAGCGGAAATCCAGGATTCTGCTTCTGAAAATGGTAAGGAGTGAGAGCAGCAGAAGCAATATAAGCAGCAGTAATGGTAGCAGCAACATTAGTAACAGCCGCAGCAGTAGTTGTAGCAGCAGACACAGCAACAGAAGTAGTAGCAGTAGCAGCAGCAATGGCAGACGTAGTAGCAGGAGTAGCAGCAGCAGTATACAGTAACATCACTAGCAGCAGCAGAAGCAGCAGAAACATTGGCAGCAACAACAGCAGCACTAGTAGCAGTAGCAGTCTAGTAGCAGTAGCTTTGGCAACAGCTACTGTATAGTAGTAGTCGCAGCAGCAGTAGTATAAAGTAGCATTAACAGCAGCAGTAGTAGTAGCAACAGTATCATTAGCAACAATAAATTAAAACCAACCCAGTATGATAACTTTTGATTTCTGTGTTCCCAAAATCAGGTAACCCCACACCAACACTACTTGGAATGGCGATGGAAAGTGACAGTGACCTCGACATCAAGTTAGTCAGGTGCCTCGTTTCTATCGTCCTGGGAATAAGTGACTTACATCAAAGACGAACTCTTGAAGAACTACGTAACTGCCATGACAAAATTGTAAAGATACAGAAATACATTAGAGGTAGGATTTATAAAATGGGCCAAAACTAGAACCTTGTGGAACTCCATTCTTGTTTTGTTCCGAAGGTCAAAATTTCTCTTAATGAGCATTGATAAACAAATCTAGAACCTAAGGAACACCATTTTTGCATCTTCTCAAAGGTCACACTTCCTCTTGATAGCTTTGACAGACAAAGGCTCAAGACTGGAGCCTGTGGTACTCCCGACATTGAGATGATTGTTGATGTTGTTATATTTCATATTTTCAAGCATTAACTACAATTCACTTTTAGTTTGGTGACCAAAGAAGGAACATGTAGCACTCATTTTTACACTACATTATTACTTAAATATAATATGTAATAAATTAAAATAATATTTTTTTGTTTTTCCCCCAGGTATTTGGAAAAAGGCTTTGATATTTATCGTATTTTTCTTCGTCGTTGGTCTTTTGTGTTATCTATTTCTGGCGCCTAACTCGCCTTACCTCATCATGATGTGCGAAAAAGGATGTCAGGAAAACAATAAAAGATCTTGTCAGTATCTAAAATTCGAATACATGCATGAAGACGCACAGGTGAGTAGAAAAACCATTAATAGCATGCGAATGCCCTTTGCGACTGATGGAGTTCCTGTGGTTTTGGCGGGAACTCTCGTGGAAAAAAACGCACGCGTGCGCTCATCCCCTCCCCGCTTACTCGCGGACTCTCCCTACCTCATTGTTGGGGTTGGAATTGAAATCCTGCAGTTCACACAGACTACACAAACATTTTCAAAGTTAGTGCATGTGTGTTATCTTATTAGGAATAAATATTATAGCTTGTATCAAACATGACAAATAGGTCTACTATATTTCGTCGTTACAGGAAAGTGACAAAATAATTGGGGTACTTTTCAAATGGCACGTACTCAAGCATAAACTCCAACTTGACTTTCAAAAGTGTCGAAACCAAACAGGTGGGTGCAAACGTCCTCCATCTTGTACCGTTCAAATGGTTTACAATTTCCTTGAGTTATACAAAAAGAATAGCAGATATCAGAGTTACACTCGACTGTCCTGACATTTGGGTCATTTTCTGTACATATACTGTATTGTTGACCCAAATGCCTCGACTTGAAACAATTGTTTGAAGGCAATGGATTGTAACTCTGATATCTGCTATCGTTCATATGCACCTTTCTTAAGACTGAAAAATATTACTGTACGAACGTGGAGTGTACGAGGATCATTTTGATTGGATGAGCAGTGATCTCGCACGCTGTGATTGGTTTATAGGATAATTTTGTGCTGTGTCGTGCCGTTTCTACTCTAATGGTCTTTGTTTTACGGGTAAGGTGATTCATCATAAAGCAATTGAAAGGAGGCATTATTTCCAACACGTTTACAAAATCCCTCACTCTCAAAACATACCCACGCATCAGATCGAAATGGCCTTTAATTGAGTCACATATGCCTGTATATTTGATTGACAGAATATCGATACTATCTAAACAAAAGTCGTTGTGTGACTGGTGGTATACGTGCCATCTCAGCATGGTTGGACCCTGCACCTCGAGTACCCAGAACCAACATATTTGCTGTGAGCCCCAACTGCAGCAAGGTCTCTTATTACAGTGAATTCCACAGGCGCTGGAAGAAGTATGACGATGAGAAAATCAGAGTGAAGATATGTGATTAGGAAGAAATCACGGATAATAGGCTGAGAAAAAGGAGAAATTCAATACGTTTTTGACGATTCTTTAAACGTAACTGCTTCTTTTTGCTTTTTTTTTTATTTCTTTATGCGCTAATCAGATATCTGCATTGGTTTTCCTGATGAAAGTCAATTGCCTCGGTGACCTTGGTCGTCTTGGTTACCCTATTTGTGTTCAGTGACAACCGTAGTTATCTTGGTAACCTTAGTAGGTTGTCTTGGTTACCCTTCTTGGTATTTTGGTAATCTTGGTTACTTTCTGTGCTTGGTTGTCTTGGCTACCCTCTTTATCTTGGCAACCAGAATTGCCTCGTTTGCCGTTCGTCTCGGCACCCTTGGTTTGTCATGCTAACCTTAACTTCCTTTGTTGTGGCAACGACTTGATTGTCGACTTGGCAGTCTTGGTTGTCTTGGTTACCTTCTTCGTCTTGGCAACCAGAGTTGTCTTAGTTACTCTCTTTGCCTTGGTAGCCTTGGTTATCTTGGTTACCCTCTTTGTCATGGCAACGGTTGTCTTGGTTACCTGGGCGTTTTTTTTACTTTCCATTCGTTGATAGACAAACGGCATGAAATAATTGAGAATATGACATATTAGTCTCTAATAATGCACTATGGTATCTGTATTTTTATAATCATGTATATTTTACAGCTTTTTTACTCTTATTAATTCAGTTAAATGAATTGTTTAAAACATAAAGTCATTTGTAAAGATGATGAAAAAAGACCTCAACAATGGTTTGTGCTGGAAGTACAAAGTCCAGCGTTCTCATAAGTATGAATTATATGATGCTTTAATTAAAAGTATTTTGCTCTCTAAACCTAGAATCAAAAATCAATTTTTTTTCTTTCCAAGACCCCAGGGGCGTATCCATCATTTTCTAAAGGGAGGTTCACAAATCCGAAAAGCCACCACTTTTGTTTTTCCACTCGGAAACGCCAAACCAAAAACAAAAAGGGGGATTTTCACGGGCATCCCGCTAGCTTTTCTTAAAGCCAGATTATTTTATTATTTATCACTCCTTTTCTACGAAGAGGGGGGCACCCTAGAATTTTTTTTAAAAACTGTTTCTAAAACAAAGAATTTTCTTGAAATCTGCTAGTTTTATCTTCAGAAAACTTGACGCCGTTTGTTTGCTTCCAAAAATTTTCAACTTATTGATATATAGTAATTCTGCAGCGGCACTATATGAATCTTAAAATTAAATTGAGGTTTTTAGCAAAAAATAAAAAATAGCGGTAAAATGGTGCCCACGCGCGTCAGATGTTGGCGCCAAAACTTTGAGGATTCTATAAACTGAAGAAGAGTCCTTGCATAGATTCTTTTTATAAATCAAAACACCTTAAATATTTTTAATATCTGAAAGCTTTTAGAATACCGAGCTCCCCTAGTGGTAATTTGATTATTTTGAAAGCTTTTAACTACATATGAAAAACAGTACTTTCATCTAACGATTCATCTCACTCCAGTTCATCCGTTCTGTGAATTGAGCACTAAAAAGGAAAATATTACTTCTCTAGGGTTTGGCATGGAGACAAAAGGTAAGCCGTTATCACTTTACAGGATAAAAATTATCGGCATTTTTCTTGTGGGGAAGACTGTCTCTCTTCTAATTTCTATGTTTCGCTAAGAATCTTCTCAAAATTTGTCGATAAAACTCGACAGATGATGTGGTCTAAAAAAAAACACACTCAAATCAAGCTTCCACAATTTTTTCTCTTCTCAAAAGCCAAATATAGAAGTAAAAAGAGTTGAAGTTTTAGCATTTCGATTTAGTTTTTCCAAAGCATTTTTCTTCAAGTTCGCTCACTACAGCTATGATCTAGCAACAAACCTGTGTTCGTCGCTTACAGTAAAGCAAACATGAGATAATGAAGACGAGATAAGGCGAGATAATCATTTAGTAAACACCGTTTTTAATATCCATTTAAAGCTTTTAAGATTGTTTTTTGTTACAAAGTTTTGCTAAACCTAAACTAATGATTGTTTTCAGTTATAATACTCATTTGAATGTGAACTCCATCGATTTGAAATCAAAACAGCTGTGACAAAAAAAGTAATCACCACACAAGTCCACTAACAGCAGGGGACTGTTAGTCGCGGTGTTGCTTTATATACCTACTCCATGTCCTCTTATTGGGAAAACAAGTTCAAAATAGAAATGCTCCATCATGTCAGCCTTGATTTCTAAACTCTTAAAATTAAATTGTGCAAAAAGCGATTTGTTTGAATTTCTTGATCATTATATTGCACGTCACATTTATGCGCAATGATAAGTGTTTGTGTGCATATGGATTGTCCTGTTGTTACAAATCTCGTTCTTGTTTCTAAGATTATAAGAAAGTTGCATATATAGAAGTTGCAATATTGAATATTGTACCGAAACAGTCCGACATGAAAAATTCTTTTGAGATCATGAACATTTTTTTGCGTTTAGCCCATTTTAACTAATCAATTATATTCATAACGACAACAAAATTAAGAGAAGAGCAGAAAAAGAGACGCCATTCATTGAAGAAAATTGAAAATCTTATTTAAAATGATTAAACATTTTAACTAAGGAAAATTGAAAATTGAAAAACATGACAAACCACAGATTCTTTTTACGCCCTCAATAAGCTAAAAATAGAGGATGAAGTTGGACAATTTCTTCTGGTTTTGCTTTGCTTCGGCTCCCAATCAGTAATGATTAAGTAAAGTAATGTTTTCTTGCTGAAAAGGCGCGGGTAAAAAAAGAGTTGGTGTAAAGGGTGAGTAGAAGAAAGATCGAAAAATGGACGATTGATATGATCGAAAAATGGTCGATATTTTGATCAGTTTCGTTTTATCTTTTATATCTTTTAATAGTTCTTTATGCTATTCATTGGAAGGCGCTTTTTCATCTGCATTCCCCAAAATAGCCGAAACCCCTTTAACTGCTAAGAATACTTCTTGGTTGCTTTGCACTTTACTTTTTTCTTTCTTCCTAAATTTATTTTTCTATTTAGTTAATAGTCAATAGTAGTTCTTTGTTGTTTTTTTTTCATTCAGTGGAAGGCGCTTCTTATAAGCATTCCCAAAATAGTCGGAACACCTTTAACTGCGGAGAGGGCGGCTTGGTTGCTTTGCACTGTAATGGTTTTGTTCAATTTTTTTTGCTAACTTTGTCTTTGTTGTTGATAGTTGGATAATAGTCAAAAGTACGTTTAGGAAAACAATGCTTCTCACAGTTGATTTGAATCATTTTTGCATCGTTTAAAGTTCGTTGTTTTTATTCTATTTACATGCCATGCTTATAAAGCCATTTCAGTGTGTTCTTACGTATACTGACGCATTCTTTGAATGCTTGGAACCCTTTTAGCTGTGAGTTCATGGCTGGATTCTTGGTGCATTTTGCAATCAAAATTCGTCGTTTAGATTTTGTTTTCACTCATGTATAGCCAAAAAATCCATCCCAATAATTTTTGAAATACTTGGAACGAGAACCCATTTAAGTGCTGAGATTTTTTTCTTAGTTCAGTAATTTTGTCCTAATTTGTTTGTTTTTAGTAGAATCAAATGGAAACCCCTTTTAATGATTCATTACTTTTCTTGTATCTCGTTATTTGGTTTATTCATCTTGTTAAACGGGATTTAAAGCAATTAAAGGCTGTTAAAGCCATTTTAATGCTTGTTATCTCGGTCAATTACTCAAGCATTTGAAAGAAACTATTCATACATTTATTTTATAGTTGTTCTACTTTTCTTTTTAACTCCCATTGATAATCGTGATTCTTATTGACCTGTCAATATGTGATGTAATTTACTTTTTCATGTATTTGAATCAACGTTGAACGACAGGAGAATTAGAATAAAATATGATTTTTTTCATTCACTGTCAATCTCTCGATGTTTCTTTTTTTCTTTACTTCTTCATCTTGCTCTTTGTTTTTATCTTCTTTTTTCCTTCTTTATTTTTCTTTTCATCTCTTTGCTTTTCTTTTCTTCTCTTTTTTCCTTTCGTTTCTTTTCTTCCATTTCCATTAGGTAATCTATGAGTTAGCCATGTGAGCTTTATAGTTCTAATATTTAAAAAAAAGTTCAAGGGGATTACTTTATTAACTAAAAAAAAGATGATAAATTCCTTCTCAATGGTAAAAGGTTTGGAATGTCATACTCGATAACTACCGCACCACACAGTTCGTTCTCCAAGACACTCCAATTTTATAATTTTTACATCAATCCTTGGCACTCGACCCATGCACTGAGGTGTTTTAATCTTTTTTTCTCATTCAAAACCAACTCTGAACCACAAATTCATTATCACTGGCATTTGTTTTCTCGTTATTATTAATTTCACGGTATATTTACATTATCACGAAAACTGCCAAATTCAAATTTTCTCTAACAACTATAAAACATACGAAATGTTTATAAGGATACGACTAAAAATAGTCAGATTTTTATTCATTTCAGTGCGGTATTTTTGAAGGAAAAACTATTTTTTCACTTAGCAATGACGTTATTATTACTTGCCGTGTCCTTAGGAGTACAAGTTGTACGACAATTAAGATTTGGAAGTTTGTTGTGTAAACACTTTGGGGGATTATATCTTAATGGTTCCAGACAGCATGATGTCTGCGGCTATAGCTAACTCACTCTGAACCAGCGACGAAATCCGTAACACGGAGTAAATATGAATTTCCTTTCCTATCGCTCGCTAGCTACTGGCAGTACAGTTTTTTCCTTAACAACGTCACCTCACATCTAGTTCAGCATATGATCTACAGATCCAAGGTAACCTCACAACCTAAACTGATTTCTGATTGCTTTGGTACTTGTTATGAAGTATGTATATTATTTAAGTATTTTATCTCGAACAAGTGTATATACGATGCTCTACTCTATAGAGTCCTTAGAATTGACCGGCAAGATCGTAGTGATTATGTAACGGGTTTTCGCTGATCTTCAGTGCTTGAATAATTTTGATTTTTTATGGCTAACAAAGTCGCGAACAATCCGTTAAAGATCATCCGCTCTAGATCTACGGTTCTTTAATTTTTGTATGATTCTTGCTTGCCGGAATTATTTTTTATAATTCAATTTACTGTACTCTCTTAGAGCGTTAAACTTAAAAAGCATATGGAAAATTAATCTTTTAACTCCAGATTTGATCTTGGACTCAAAATGCAATGTCAGATATTACCTGTGGGTCCGCCGGTTCGATGTTCTCGCGCATTTAACCTCCCTGAGGCGGGAAAAACGCCGAACCATTCAGTTATAAATAAAACCAAGTCCGGGAGCTTTTATTTCAAATGTGTAATAATTTTAAGGCTTGTGCATGTGATTGCTACTATATATATGCAAGCAACAGTAATTTTTATTTTCAATTAGATATTTGTCCTCTAAGGGAGCAGACTGTACTTTCAATTACCAAACTGACAAATTAATATTCCCACCCCAAAGCCCACGATTAATGGTGTTTTCAATATATTTTTTGCTTTAGTTTAAACTAAGCATAACATTTCAGTATTAACCGACTGCTTCTTTGAAACGTGTTCAGTTTTCAAGGATTTTTGTTTACATTTTTCTCCAAGTTTATCTTTGTATAAATAATTGTTCTGTTTGAAAGTACTACCTTGATCTTTCACATGAACCAATTTTCTCGACGTCTTTTAGAGAGCTATGAAAATGCTTCTTTAAAACCACAGCTTGTCGTACAGGCGTGTTTTGGCGTCAGTATTTCCTTAAAAACTCCGTCGATAGAAGATAATTTAGTCTAAATAACTTCATAATTGGAGCGGAAATATTTTGAGACGGTAAGTAATAAATTTGAAGTGAAAACAAAGATGTTTTCGTTTTAACCAAAAATAATTGTTCTTCATCGGCTTTTTTTAAAGAGAAAAATAAGTTATATTACTTTTAGAATTTTTTTAAAAATTGACTATGTTTTGGCTACGAGAAAAATTCTGTTGTTTCAACGTTTTTAATTCCGGAAAATACATTTGGATTGGATCTCGATTTTTCAGGTTGAAGTGAAGAAAAAGTGAGCTGAGAAAGCAAGCCATGTATGTGTTGCAAGTCTTCGCTTGGCTGTACAGCTTGAACTACTTGTGGTATGTATAGAGAGCATTTCTGAAAACTCAGGGGAAAAAAGCCAAAATTCCGCCTAGAAAAAGCTGAAATAAGAGCATCCACTTCTCGTGAAATTCTTGTAAAATACCATAATCTTAAAGAGTTTATTTACGTTGAAAAAGGAAATTTGTTTTTCATGCAGTTACGCCAGAAAAGTTCGTTTTGGTCAGACACAATAAAGAACAAGAGATAAACTTTTTTTTGGTTTAGGTGTTTCAAAAATTAGCTATTCCAGTTATCACTCAGTTTATTATATTTTCATGGTTTTTTCAGTTACTTGAGAAACAATTTGCTAATTGTGAAAAAATCTGTAAACTATATTTTTTTGCTCAGTTCTTTCGTTTTTTCATGAACAGTGTCAAAGGGCCCTTTTTAGCTTGCACGTCTTTAAATTCAGTTGCAAAGATCTTTTCAGAACATTACTTGATTTGTTCAAATATTTGCTCAAAACAACCTTTGATAACGTAAAATGTAAGGAATGAAAGTATTAATGCAATTTGTCGACTGAAATGAGTGAAAATCTTTACAAATTTTGGGCAAAAATTTAGGAAATCTCATCATGATCGGCGTATTACAATCCAACACGAGTTTAGCAGCGAATAATCGCAACTGGATCAAAGATTTTAAATTGGATTAACTTTCTTGAAGTAAACAAATTATACATGAACAATTAAACAAATAGTAAAAATTGATATATTTTAAGAAATGAAAACAAAACTAAAAAATCATTGATAAATAATAGATATAACATAGAGAAAATATTGATATAGAATTTGATTTTGAATAAAAGAATTTCTAGTTGAAAACCTAAAATATGTTTTGGTATACTCATTTTCTCCAAAAATCCTTTGAAATTTCTGTCAAAACAATAAAAAATAATAATCTTATACCTATATCAATATTTAACGATTCCTAAAAAGTGAAAATCATTTCGTGACCGTATAACCCACATCATTATGAATGAGCCGTAGTTTTACGCAAATTGGAGCGAAAATATAATAGTGGTGTGTTCATTGTTTAGCTTGGGATAATTTCTTTATTGCAGCGAAAGAACTTTTGGACAAACAGAAAGCGATACCTCGAAACATTTCAATATTACGGGTAAGTTTTGTCTTGAGATATTGTCGGCTACGGAAACGGAAGATTGTAAAAATTCAGAAATCTTCTCCACCAATCAGCTGCTGATTCAACAACATTCTCCACCAATCAGCTGCTGATTCAAAGAATTCTCCACCAATCAGCTGCTGATTCAAAGAATTCTCCACCAATCAGCTGCTGATTCAAAGAATTCTCCACCAATCAGCTGCTGATTTAAAAGTGCATGCTCTCCACCAATCAGCAGCTGATTTAACAGTTGATTTTTCTTCATAATCATCAGATGCCAGTTACTCTACAGCGGCGAAAATCATACGAGAGAAAATGAAGCTTAAAAATTATGACAAGTGGGTTCGTCCCAACGACACAGGTAACTATAAAATGTGATAATCTGATCTTTCGTCAGTAAATTTTTTTCCAGCCAGAATTCCATTCCAGGAAAGCACAGCTTTAATGTTATTTTTTGTTAATGTCGATCTAACGCTAGCCACAAAAAAGTAAGTAGTGTTTGTAAAATGATTACCAATGTTGAAAAGTGAAAAAAAAATTGGAAAAAAATATTGAAAAATAATATGTGCATAAGGTGGAATTCCAACCCAAGTTTAACGACAGAAATTCAAATATAAATTGATCCCCCATAAACTGATTCCTCACTGTGCCATACGTCACAGCAACTAGAGCTAAAGTAAACTTAGCAGAACTGATATCAGATAAAACCTACTTTTATAGGGGACGCTGTCGAAGTTCTTGTAGAAGTGAAGATTATGGCTTTTGGGAAAGTGCGCGAAGATGACATGGTAAGGCTACAAGAATTGTTAGTTGAGAGGTGCGTAGAATACTAAATGTAGCGGTAGCGACTGTGGATTTTTGTCCCTCCGGCTAGGTAGACTCGGCAACACCCCGTACCACGACAAGATTTATAACTTTTAAGGCTAATTTTCACGGTACAACTTTTGCTTACAACTGTCGCATAGAATCTCCTTACGCCACGCTTACAACACGAATCGCGTCGTGTAAATAAACCCTACAACTTGCTCTTGTCGTACACAACAGTTGTAGGGTTGATTTACACGACGCAAATGACGTAAGCAGATTCCATGCGAATGTTGTAAGCAAAAGTTGTACCGTGTAAATCGGCCTTTATCATTTTATTAAAGTAGTATTTTTTATTATTTTTATTGCTGATTAGGACTTCACGTTGGACATCTTCTTCAGACAATGGTGGAAGGACGAGCGCCTGTCACATGGTGTAGATAAAGTCTTCAACATGGCGGCAGATCCAAAGGAATATTTTTGGACTCCAGATACATATTTTGTTAACGTTAAGTCGTCGAACTTCCACAAAGTAACGAGAGAAAATATGAGGCTTATGATCTGGCCTGATGGGAAGATCTACTACAGTACCAGGTGAGTAGGAAAGGTTCGGGAATCAAGGGTGGTATATAGCCAGTAGTACACTCGACTTTCCGCACCTCTAAGATGTCGGCGGGCTCGTTTCCTGGATTCATCATCTCATCATCTCAGATCTCTCCCTTGAAATTAGCTTTATTCTTCGGGTTCTCCAGTTTTGCCCTCTTCGTAAAACCCAACATGCTAAATTTCAACTCGATATATGAGTCAGCTGTGCCCTGACTTTGAACAGCAAAGAGGTTGTTTCAGGGTTTTGGGGAAGGACAGCTTATACGTGCGATGCAGTTGCACCGTTATTCAAATCATACGAAGAAAAGAAGTATAAAAAAGCCCTCTTATTCTTAGTTGAGTTAACCATACTTTTCTTCAGGATCACGCTCACTGCGTCCTGCGAGATGGATCTCAGCATGTTCCCCATGGATACCCAGGTCTGCTTACTGAAGATTGAAAGCTGTGAGTATATTTTCTTCAAATCTTGGGGTTGTGTCAGTGGTTCTGAAGGTCAACTCAGCTGGATTAAGAACTTCGACAACCATCAGTTATTCCAAACGTCTTACACAACATGTTGTTCTTAGATGCCTACACGATAGAAGATGTTGTGTATAATTGGAAAGTTCGTGGTAAAGGAGACAGTTCTATAGAAATCTACGCAGCAGAAATGGCACAATTCGACATGAAACACATCCACACTACAAAACTCGAGTCAAGCAACAGTAAAGGTGCAGTTCTCGTAAATCAAATTTGGTTTTTATTCTTTTTGCTTAATATTCTGTAATTTGTCTGTGAGTAGTTTCTCGGAACTCTCCCTTGATTTAATAATAACAATAATCTTTATTATCTATATCGCGCATTTATCATGTGAATATGATCAAATGCGCCTAATAATAATTAACAAATAAATAAATTACAATAAATATGATAACTTTAAGATATTTATAGATATTTAAAATGGAGGGTTTTTCTCCAGGTTCTCCGGTTTCTTCCCTCGACAAAACCTAACACGCTAAATTCCAATAGACCTGAGATTAGTTGTCCAAGATATTTTAAAAAACAAAGGTCTCTTACATTGCAAGGTCGCTTCATGTCAGTCTCACTTCGATGTAAAGGCACGCGTATGGCTACCTCTCAAAATGGCGCAGGGAACTGTGAACTGTCAGTAGGCTGTGTCATAGATCAGCCCGCAGGGTTCGTTGAAATTTGGAAATGAAAATGAAAGTGTAGAATATAGAAGGAATAAATAACTACAATTGTGATAAAAAGTTAAATTTTACACCGTAAAAAATAAGAGAGATCACTTACTGACGTTTCGGACGCTAGTCCTTCGTCGGAGTACAGGGAACTACAAGCTTTATATCTTTTCTTCAGGGTCCTTTGATAGTCTGCAAATTAACTTCAAGTTCAAACGTCGTTCGTCATATTTCTTCGTTCAACACTACATCCCGTCATCCTTCATTGTCTTCATCTCATGGTTGAGTTTCTGGATCAACAAGAACGCGGTTCCCGCGCGAGTATCACTGACTGTCACTTGTATTCTTAGTACGATGGTTCTGTTTGAGTCCATTAATTCCAGTCTTCCAAGAATCTCTTACCTCAAGGCGATAGACTACTATCTGATCGTCTCGTTCTTTTTTATTCTCGCGTCCATGGTTGAATACTGTTTTGTGCTCAATGTCAAGAGCGCGGAGATGAGTAGGAAAAACAGCATACAGGTAAAGAAATACGTCCATTCGTCCATTTGTCCTACTGATCGCAATTATTCATCCACCCATACATCACATCCCATTCCATTTTACTCCATCCTACTCCACCCGCCCATCTATCCCTTTCTATTCATCCATCTCATCCCATCCCTCCATCCATACCTTCATTATTTCAAAACCAACGTCCCTTATAACACAGCTCTCCTCCTCTTCATTTCCAGAACAGTCTAGCCCAAAGTTGTACCATCACTGAAGTAATGGACATGGACCACGCCCCAAATCATTTCCGTGAACGATTCCCAGCAGTGTCCAGACCAAAACGAGATGTCAACCTCCCTAACGGGTACCCTAGCAACAACATGAACACGAACACGATCCCTAGACCCATCCCGACCTCGAAAGAACACAAAAATCAGCAAATGAATTTTGAATTCGGTGAGCTTCTTCCAGCGGAATGTTTCCGCTCAGGGAAGGAATGCGTACACTTCATCGATCATTATTCTAGGAAAGTGTTCCCTCTGTTATATATCTTGTTTAATGTCGGTTATTGGTCTTACTTTCTACCTAAAGTAGATTGACATGCTCTTGTGCTCCTATACACATATCTCTCTCAAAAATTATTTCTGGGGCTGATAAGAAATTTCTTAAGAAATCGTTTTTTTGTGGACAGAATTTCTTTCGCAATATTCTGCTAGTCTTCCACTAAAAATCGAATTCACGCATATTAGTATAGTCTTTAAATTCAAAATAAACGAGTCGAAACCCACCTACTTCGAGCTCTCAAGCGGTAATTCCATACCAAACAAGGTGGAAGTTCATGCACGGAGGGATTCTACTTCGCGGGTTGAATAAAATCGCTTTCGTATTGAAACGCTTTCTTGGGAAATCATGCAGTCTTTCATTAAGTAAAAATCGACAAAAATAGAGCTAAAATCCATTTTATTAGCATCGATTCTACACGATTGGGTTCTTGAATACGCGCGCTCAAAATATCAATCGATCGTATACATGATACAACCACCCAGTTGGTCGGTCTAGGAGAGGTTTATATATTAATTTTATAATCCATAACTGCGCTTTGCTGAAATGTTTAGAATTTTATATCAATAAAAGACGTATCGAGGTGTAATGTTAGCAAATTGTGTCGAGTTATATTTTCAACAACACTAGTGTTCACACGAGTATTAACATAGTGTTTTTCTTCAAACTTTATTTTAGGAAGGTCGGTAGGTATGTCTACTTTTCCCGACAAGTCATGAATAACGCGGCTTTCCAAGTCTGTCTGTCCGTCCGTCCGTCTGTCTGTTCTGTCTGTCTGTCCGTCTTTTCGTCCGTCCGTCTATCTGTCGTTCTACGTATGCTTAGTTTCGTTCAAAAATTCACCCATACTTCCAAAGAGAAAACTGGTAGTGCGCTTCCTAAGTTAGCAAAAGAAACCTTATGAATCTCACAAATGAGATTATAGAATCCCTATATCATCGCGTGTAAGGTTGTGTGTATAGTTTAAAATGATGGGTATATATATATATACATATATACTAGATATCAAAATACTACTGGCTAAGTATTTCCCCAGCTTACGGACAGCACTACAGGTTCAAAAGCCCCTCTTTTTACAGTTTAGAGACGAAAATATTTTCTAAAAATCCCTAACATAGAATGTTAATGCTGGTGTCATATCTATATTAGTTCTTCACAGAGAAACTGATTTGACAAGACAGAGTGCATGAGGGAAATGATCTTGAGAATTACTCTAGAAATACATTATACTCCTGACATCAAAATGCAACGGATTTTCTTCGCATTGAACCAGTTCGTTTCATTATCCCTTCCTTCATCTTTGATAAATACGAAACGGATGAATTCTCTCGTCGTTCAACTTTGTGGTCCTTTTTATCAGTTTGATCAAGAGCAAGATACTGACGTAAGGCGCAGTGTATGACGTCATTCACTTCCTCGTACCCAGTCCTCTCAGAAATCGATATCTCTTTAAATAAACACTTGAGTTCACTGGATAATTCTCGTCCTTGACTCCATTCTACTTGGCGGAGATGTTCCAAGTCGTTTTTATTCCCTACCAAGACCGTTGCAGTCGGTGTTCCAGGATTTTTGAAGTGATTCAAATATCTTCCAATTTTGACGGCTTGTCTGAAGGATTCTTTATCGGCAATAGAGTACAGAACAACGAAAATGTCTCCTTGGATTTTGCACTGCTGTAGCTTGAAGCTAGTCATCTAGAAAACAGAAAGCAGCAGACAAAAGTTCAAGGAACGTATTCACGTAGCTTGAGAAAACATGGTCAGCGGTACACCGCAAACTTCATTCAAGTATTTTAGGTAGAGACTAGATAAACTAGTTGACCGCGTCGGTGTTTCTAATGAAACAGTTGGAGAATGAATATAACTTTGTACACCGTATGATATGTGAGTTCTATACGTTAGTCCTTCTTTGGAGTAAATGTAGTATTTTAGGGTGTAGTTCCCTTATGCATGATGCATGTTTTGAACCTTCCCGTAAGCTATATTTTCTTTTTGACGAAAACCGAAATGAACGGAGGTTCTAAAAACAAGAGTGTCTCAAGACTGCGCTCTAAGCTCTTGCGCAGCTTTTGAAAAAAGACCGCTGTTGCAATTGATTAAATCTTTCGCAGGCTCAAACTCGAGCCCGCATAACATTGGTCAGCGGGTATAACACTGGGTATATAACATGTTTATTTCTTACCTCTCCAGCAGTGTCGAGAATATCCAAACAGGTACCAACACTGTCGATCTCCACAATGTGTTTGTACGAGGATTCTGTACGTATTGATAAAAACATTAACAAAAATAATACAATGTATATGATCGTAGTCAATTTTCTGTACATTTGATTTTTTTGGCTTATTGTTACATAGATTATTATTTCATATATTATTTCATAGTTTTTATCTTTCGAGGGCCATAAGTTAGATAATTGAGAGGTTAATTATGTTACCGTCATAAAATAAAGATTAAATTAAAAAAATAATAATAAATTGTCAGATAATTAAACAGCAAATGAATTTTGGATATGACCGACACGGTCACGGATCTGACAAACTGAACCGGTGAACCAATCACAGCACGAGGCATTACCTCTCATCCAATCAAAAATGTTCAGACAGAGCACTGTCACGGTCACGGTCTTGCATGACACGTCACGTCAATACGATAATGCGTGACATTTTTCACCGACAATGTACTAAGCTTTACGCAATCTTAAATTTCTATTTTCCTAATTCCTAATTTCCCCAACTCGAAAATGTCGTGTCGTGCGTGTTGGTTCTCTCCTATGTTTTGAGTGTTTTTCGAATTTTCGAGGTTCTCCAGTTTTTCTTCCTCCTTAAAAGCCAATATATCTCAATTTCAGTTGGACACCGACATTAGACGAGGAATCGCACTCAGCTGAAATAGTGCTCATAAATCTGCTTTTCGTTTTTAATTCTTTGGCTTGCGGCTTTAATTAATCGCTTTTTCATCCGTGGAAAATAAAAAAGATAATGAGTGCTAAAAATCGTACACGTAATTCCACTTAAGTAAACGGCCATTAAGTTCGTAATGTTCCATAATTTGTTATTCCAACTTCTTGTCAAAATCTAACCTTTTTCACTCAAGAAAGTCTATAATACTAAGCCAAACGGTATTTATTTATGCATTAAATAATGCACTCGTTTTTGACAAGTAACAAGTTTGTCAGATTTAAAGATTTTTACAAGATAGCTAATACCCAAAAGCTACTCGAAATCCTTAACCAAAACTGAGTTGAATATCAAGAGTACCACTAGCTGAGCTAAGTGCGTTTAGTAGTGTAAAAAAGTAAGTGACAACTTACCAAGAGTTTGGTCGTATTCTCCTATGAATCTCCTGGTGAGAAACCGCACAAGAAAAGCTGGGGGAAAAAAACAGAAATTTTTAATCAGCAAAACCCGTGCAACAAAATGGTGCGCATGGCAACAGCAAGAGATGGAATTGTAATTTCAGACTTCCTAAACAAGTGTTTTTCATAAAGATTTTTTCTTTTGATTAAGAATCGTGTACGATAAATTATTCATGGACTGCCATTTTTTTCAGCTCTTTGTGAGTCAAAAGTGTTGATTTTATCGACTTTCTGGCGGGGTTTGTGAGTCTGCATCACTCACTCAAAATGTTGACTCTTCAAAATTTTTCCCAAAAAATAATTTTTTTTAAATTTATTTTTTACCAGATTTTCCAACTCCTTCTTGACCAAGAAGCACAATTCTAATGCTTTTGATGTTAGGCTGGACTTGATTAACTTTCCTTGAGCGCATTATGGTAAATACACTGTGAAAACTGAAAAAAAAAGAAGAACGAGAAACTATAATTCCTCACCTCGATGTAAAACTAGCAACATTCACAAATTTAAGATCAAATTTGACATGGGATTTAGTTTACGTCGTCATAAGAATTAAAAAGATCCCATGAAGATTAAAGCCTGACAGTTTTCGTCTCGTCCATGTTTGAGGAACAGGTGAATATTAACGTCATTTTGAAGCGAAAACTAATGTCCAAGCTCTTTCCATCGACGTTGTACATCAGTCGAAACATTGCACTGAAACATTACGTACACTTTATAGGGTGTGAGATATTGATTGATCAAATCTTTCATTTAATTGTAGTTGACTTGGAAAATTTTAGTTTAAAATCCTCCAGGCTAGCATTAAAAAGAATATAATATAGAAGTGCATCTTTGAACCTTAAATTATGAAATATTTTGCAATAAGAAATTATTAATAATTTTTTTTGCTAAAACAAAGTTTTGACTCTCAGTTCAGAAATTTTTTTGTTAAATTAAAAAAAAAAATTCTAAAGTTGTTACGCTTATTTCAAAGAAAAAAAACTAAATAAATCCAAAGTTAACAGGCTTGATTTTCTAGCAAATACTTAAAATTCTAATAACTCTTAATTCTCTTAATTTTGATAACTGAGGTTTTCGACAAATCTTTCGAGTTGTAACTTTAAAAAAATCAAAACAAACCTTAAAGGGGAACTTCAGCAGTGGTTACAAAATGACTTTAGTTTGTATTCAATAACCAGAGGTGAAAAAAAGCAGTGGAAAATGCAGTTCTCAAATTCAGATGGCATTAAGAATTTAGGAGATACTCTATTTATATAAATTTATATTTACTTGTGATCCAAAACGTCGCTAAAGAATCTATTTTGAACTTGAAAATTACGAACTTTGTCGGACTCGCTAAACTATTTATAGAATTTTCATCCATTTTTATCCGGCCAAAACCTTGACACCAGACTAATAAATGTGTTTACCTGAATCGAGGATAACTTTGGATTCTTCCCCTCGAGCAATAATAAAAAAGATTTCATAAAAAAGAACTAGAAGATTGCTCTTTTTTTTAAATACTTTACCTTTCACCGCCTAAGATCTACCAGTTCGTTTTGACTTGCTGAATTATTCTTAAGCTTTGAGGAAGCCCAAAGCACTGAAGTAGTTTTCAAATAAAAAAAACGTGCTTGGATGCGTTGATAACTGCCCTTGAAGGTGGACTAAAAAGAACTAGAGTATTCACGTCCTGGAAAATATATATTATACGCTGGGGGCGTTCATAGTTGTTTTCAAGTATTTATTCATGACATTTCGGGAGCAAATCAGACATTTCTTTCTTACGTATACAAAAGTCTATCATAATCTCACAATAAGGTATGATTGAGAGTCTGCATATTGGTAATGATCAGATACTTGGATCTACCCACACATGACTATGAATAAACGTCATTTATTCACTAGTAAAGTGCTTTTCTTTCGTTGCATTAGCGTTGTGATAATCACATGCAACAAAATGAAAATAATCTTGGGCCGAATTTTTTGGTTTCAAAACCATGAAAACAGCACGTACTCTTGTTCTAAATCATCTATAACTGATAAAAAAGAGATTGACAATCTCATTTTTTGATAAATTCAGATATCATCACATACATTTTGCATCATTATGAGCTCGTTAGAGGAAAGTCGTTAATTATTTCCTTGTTTTCCTCAAGCATCATTTCCGAAACCACACACTCATTCCCAACAATTCAGTATGATCTCAATGATTTCTTGAACATCCGTTTTACCGGATTCCCTCAAAACGTTCGCGTTTCGTCACTACTTTCTTAAATAATATTTTAACCAACACTTTACAGACCATTTGAATTTGAATCTGATGGCCATACATTTTCAACTTTTTTTTTGTTACACCCGGCGATAGAGTAAAATTGCCCATTTTTAATAGTTGTGTCATTTTGGGACTAAGATTGAAGCCGATATAGTTATGAATTTCCCTTATTTTACGATCAATTTCTCTCAAAAGAAACTCAATATAGCTTCAGTAGTTTTATCTTTGTGCTTTTTGCAAGAGCCGGCTAAGCTTAGGCTGATATTACAAGCGATGATGGTGAAACATTTTTAGTGAAAGATTTCAGTTGCACATTATTTTTGTGAGTAAAACGATATTTTTGCTGAGAAAAAAGCTTATTTACTGAGAAAAGGACATTTTTGCTGACAAAATGACGTTTTTCAGTGCTGATGGGATGACTTTTTTTGCTGAGAAAACGACATTTTTGCTGATGAAAATACCTTATTTGCTGCTAAAATGAGCTTTTTGCTGATAAAATGAGTTCAACTTCAGTTCAACTTTTAATTATCTTTCAATTCTTAACTATAAATCAGAGCAAAACTATAAAAACAGTCAAACATCTAAGCTCAGCCGAATTTGTTTTTGCAAAAATTTATGCATTCGATTCCACATTCAACTGATATTAAAGTCCATGAGTATTGGTTCATGCCTCGCTAATGCACATGACTGCTTTAAGTGCACTGAGATATCTGAAGTAGCTTTTAAAAAAAAGCTGTATTACAAGCTAAAATTTAGCTGTTGACGGAAATGAGATTTTCAAGTGTAACTGAAAGCTCATGTGTTAATCATGATGACTCTCTCCAAAAGAAACGGGAATCGCGAGAGTTGTGGTTCGAAGTAATCAAGCTCTTCGTGTGTTACAATACCTGGAGATATGTTATTTGCCAGTAAAATGATATAAATAAGAGTCCAAGCATTTCTTACAAAATGGACAAGAAATATTCTGTTTAATCCGTGTAGCTTCAGATTTGAATACTCTTAAAACAGAGCACTGATAGAGAGAGGGGGTGAAGTGCTCACCGTCGACTTCCATTGATAGCAGCCTCGTAGCTGAAGGAACTACCGACGTTAAATATAGTTACTTTATCTTTACCTTCAACTGTTGAAAAACCCTCAAATGAAGACAGAGCCGACCTAACAAACTTTACTCACATGTAACGCCGAGTCCACTGAAGAATCAAACCCGAGACCCCACAAACCTCAAGAGGAGTGAGAGGCGATGCACTATCGCTAAGTCACCCTTGATTCAATAAGATTGGTTGACACTGACACAACGAGAAGAAATAATTTATTGTCGATCACTGAAATGTTGAAGATGTTTGGTTATACAAGTGCGAACCTAATGCATGCTGGATCTGTAATATCAACTATCAATAACAACATGAGAGAATTTGAAGATGTTTGGTTATACAAGTGCAAACCTAATGCATGCTGGATCTGTAATATCAACTATCAATAACAACATGAGAAATGTTGAAGATGTTTGGTTATACAAGTGCGAACCTAATGCATGCTGGATCTGTAATATCAACTATCAATAACAACATGAGAGAATTTTAATTTGAACATCTAAGTACATCAATGTATGCGGTGATACTATGCATAAAGAGGATAGATTGCCGCCGGGTCTCGTGTACGCTATTAGAACAGAGCACAATACTACGTAGATCAGAGCAAAGGAAGGTACATGATAGGGAAAGAGGATAGAATGGGTGGAGAAAAACGTAAAATACCAAGGAGTAACTGACTTAGTGAATATATAGGACATACCATGGTGACCGATTTCAGACCGATTTCAGACCATCATTCCCTTGAGCTGATTATTGTTTCTATAAACCCTTTCACTTGACGTCAAATGCATCTCAATTTGGAGGACAAAACAAAAAAAAAATAATTAAATCTCCTGTGAATTGGAAGCAATTGTTTTGTCCAGTCCTCCAATTTGAGCTGCATTCCAACGTGCTCCAAGTTGTCTATTGAATTTTATTTTAAGAATGGGTTCTGAAATAGGAAACCATCTACCGACAAATAAACAGAGGGAAATCTCTATCAGTATCAGTTTATATATTAGGTGCATCAAGTCCCGAGGAAGACCTACAAGTCTATTAAAAACTAGAGATGCATTCACAACAGCTTCTTATCTTATGGGTGTAGGGGACCCATATCTGCTTGAAGGCTTTAAAGTACATCCCAGAAGGGGGCGAGACGTCTGTATATTGGTCTGTCCTCATCAACAAATCAATCAGTAGATACCCTTGTGCGCATACTCCAAATGACGGCTTACATTGGCTTGTTTTATCGCTGGGGCTTCCACTGGCGGATTCACATGTTACCTCGCTGATGTATCGAGGAAAGCGGTCTGCAGTCAGCTCTGTTCTTCTTTGACATCTGTCACACATCTGCTTGAACCTACTGCCGCGGATTTCATCACCTTTGGACACGCAGCCAACTTTGATTGATTCTCTGATTCCTTCTTCGAGAGATCGCTTGCTTCTTTGCAGGTCGTTGTCATCTTGCTCTCTCAAAGCCATTCTTCTGTAAGCGCTTTTGTCGTTTCTTTTGGTTTGCATTTTCTCTATTTCAGAATCGTCTTTTTCATCTTCCCAACCGAGTTTCTCCAATCCAGCACTTCTTTTCCAGTTTCCGCGTCTTTTTCGAAAACTTGGGTTTCGTTTCCTATATCGCCTGCATCTACGTGTTGATGAAGGCTTGGTAGGCTTCGTGGTAGCTGCTCCATCCCATCCTGGAAGAATCGGCTCAAAGTTAACCGCTTCTTCTGGGGTAACTGCTACGTAATGCTTATTGTATCCGCCAACATTTTTCAGCTGTACCGTGAGTTCCTCGTCTGATGGGACCATGCAAAAAACCAGCCCTTCAGGGGTAGACACAGTCATATTTTCCCACACTTCTTTGCAAGGGTTTTTACTGGTTCCTTGATCTTCGTTTCTGTTTGAGCGGTCTTCGGAATCCGTTGAATAAGCATGGCTCATCATCGTCATAGCAACCAAAGCCAAACCAAGACACGCAATCAAAAGCTGTGGAGGCTGAAAGACATATTTCACAAGCCTTTTTAGTGCACTTTTTTTTAATTAGAAACCCCCTCAAATGCTTGACAAATATTTTATTGCATTGTCGAGGACCAATTAAAGCTACCTCGTATTTTATTTCAAAAATCAATTTTCAAAAATTTCAACTGACAAATCCCTTGATTAGTACTTTGAACTCAACCCTGACAAAAATGCCGCTAACTCTTTCGACATCAGCTTGGCAAATACTCCGTAAAAGTTATTGATCGACCGTGTTAGTTTGCGAAAGCGGTTTTATCAGCTGAATTCAGTCAACCATTTCCTTTTAGCGCTTCTCGAGAAACGCCAGTTTAGTCTCTTGGAGGTCCGTCCGACTGAAGTCTTTGCATAAATCACAAGTAACATTTTCTAATTACTCTGGCACATTACCAATTCTTAAGTAAACAATTTTTTATAATTGGTTATAGGTAATACTTACCTAATCATTTGACAACTGAAATGAATGATTTGCGAATTAGATGAAAAGGAATAATGACCGTCGGAGCCAGAAGTTAATATTCGGAATCTTAGTTCTGACTATGTTTAAGAAGGGAGGTGGGAAGTTGAACCACCTCCCTGATTCAAGCTATTTCAAGTTTTCCCACTCGAACTAGGCATTATTTTGAATAGAGAGTAAAATTTTATTTAGAAAGAGTAATAAAAAGAAGAATGAACTGAAATAAAGGGGTTTTGCTAATAATTCTAAGCTCGTCTGGTTGCCTTGGAAAAAATTGTTGGCAAATTATCTTTATTACATAATTTCCTTCTAAGGCTGCCAAAAATTCAGCGATTCCGAGAACTAAGAAGCATTCAACTAAAGATGTACTTTAGCAGTTTAGCTATCGTAATCAAATTGTAGTGAATTTTGTCGACATTTTTTGGAACTTTTTTTGATTTACTTAGCAACCATCATGTTGTTTTTATAGAAACCCTTAAACACTTCGCACTTTCAGTTAAGCAAGTATCAAATAAATGGATTTTTAGTGAGTTCTTTTTTTAACTTAACTGAATATCTTAAAAGTCCAAGTCTATGATACTAACTCGATATGATACTAATATGTTCAGTTCGAAAGAGAAATTAAGTTAGGTTATAAAAAAACAGTTTCTACGTTAGTTTTTGTAGTCAACAAACACTCACTCAAAACACTAACAAGGCAACCTCAATAATTTGGGTTAGAAAATGACTTTTTACTCAAACCTACCTTCATTTTTTGTACCAAATAAGATGGAGAAATGAAATTTAAGCTTCCAGTACAAAATTGAACGAAAACAAAGGCTGAAATACCCCAAGAAGGACTTCCGTACTGGCTCAACTGTGAAAGTTGTGATCAATAAGCCAGCGTCAACTGATCCAATTTATTTATTTTTGGTATGTGGTGAAGCCATAAAACCTTCTTTGATTGTTGATGACGTTTTTTTCATTGTTCTGTGAAAATTGTTCAAACAAAGAAAAAGCTGATTAAATGTCTCTCTGCTTGGGTCTGTGTTTGTACCCACACATTAGAACTTATATGTTTTTTAATATATCACACAGCCATATTCTAATCAACGCCCATCAGTAAAGAGCGCTATACACAATGTATTGCTGAATGACCCATCAACACTGATCCAACATCATCTGATTTACAGTCAGCATCCTAGTATTTCTCCCCCCCCCCCCCCCCCCGTTCATTCAAAAATCTAGCGAGAAAAAAAAAGACTTTACTTAACAGGCGTGTGTTTACCGTTTCAACTCATGATTTTTCCCCCCGCAAAATAATTGCTTTGAAATATTGCTTCATGTTGGCGAACTATATATATTCTGACTTAGTTTTCTGGGCACAATAATTTGTCCAAAAGACTTTTTTCAGATATTACTAAAGCTTGGGTTTTTTTGTGCTTTGTCACCGTGTAAGGCCCCGGTCTACATATACCCAGACGCGGTTTTATCTTAAACTCTGTAACTGTATTTTCTACTTGGTTACGCCTTGCGTTTACTGGATTGAATATGTAATGAAACCGTAATGAAAACGCTGTATGAGACTAATACTTCATACCGTTCTCGTGTAAACGCTCTGTAACCATATCATTCAAATGAAACCGGGTACCAGAAGAGAAATGCGCGCGACCGGGATGGTCATGGGCGATCAGGACTATTTACAGTCTATTTACGATCCATGTTAGCCTGATGGTAGAGTCCTTACGAAAGTAGCCTATCTTCCAAACTTAGTCAGCATTTTCACAATCAACCAATCACAAGCCGAGAAACGAAACAGACTGTAGTACTGACTTACTTGTATAAACCCGTTTACAAGGACCCCAGTTCGCTCGGTTGCATCGGTAATGCCTGTATGCAGCAGCCCATGCTGTCTGTCTGCCTGCTTGCCTACTTGCCTGTCTGTCTGTCTGTTTGTCCTTCTGTCTGTCTGTCTGTCTGTCTGTCTGTCTGTTTGCCTTTTTGTTTGAGGATAAAAGATAAGCAGTAGCCATTAGTCGCAAATGTCCTCCATTATCCTCCATAACACAAATGAATGGAGAAGTCCAGCAAAAATTCAGAACAATATATTATATTTTCGCGCTCCTTTGTTTTCCTACATAATCCCCATCTGGTTCTCTGGTCGTTTATCATGCAGAAATACTGCTGCATTCGCTTGTATTAAAGAGAATTACAAATACAAATACAAAAAACTGCCAAAAAATGCGATTTTCCCCCGAATGTTTTCCCATCTTTCACTTTTACTAAAATTGGGCTCCCTGTGGGTACCCTGGTGTCGAAACAACAACCTGAAGTCACGTGAAGCAGCTCTTCTCAGTTCAGCGAACAAACATGGCGCAGTTGTTTTTATTGTTGTTATTCAGCTTCGTTGCTTCGAGTTTTGCTTCTTCTTCTCTCCTTGGAGGGATAGAAAAAGTAGACCCTAAGGACCCTGAACTACTCAAGGCTTTAAGCTATGCAGTGGATTTGTACAATATGCGTTCAAACAATCTTTATCGTCAAATGGCGACCCAAGTTAAAGACGCAACAAAACAGGTAATATTTTTTTTCGAAAGCGAAATTTTGAGAAGATTTTAAAGCTTTTTTAAGGTTTAAAAGTCATTATTTATCATATATAAATGATTGTAAAAAATCCTGAGCCTTTTTGCTAACAAATAAAAATCTTAAACAAGAAAACTTCGTTGACGTTTTTCGTGTCTTGGCACGTACATCGCGAAGCTTCGTCTCCTATTTTTCGAAATTTTTCTTTTATTTTCGATATTACTGAAATGTTTTCTTTCTTCTAGATTGTTGCTGGAGAGAAGTTCTGCATTGTAACGGTGATGGGGACATCACGTTCATGTCGAAACGATGAGAAACACAAATCATCCTCGCTACAGGACTGTCCTGTCGACCATCTGGATGTAAGATTGCTGTACAAAAAGTGAATTCTTTCGCTTTCATTCTCTAAAACATAGTTATCTAGTTATAAGGTTGGCTAAAAATTGGCTAGCAAATAGTTTTCTGCAGGTTTCAGAAAAAATAATTTGATAAGGGCGTTTTAAAAATGCATAACATTATGAATTCTGCACAGAATTTTGTCAGAAATATTTTAAGAAATATATAATTTAGAAGAGAAATCTACTTGAACACTTGAACTTCAGTTCAGAGTTAGCAATAGAAAGTGCATTTGTCTCGTCTACAGAGGACAATTGGAATTTCCAAAGGGACTGGTGGGTCCAAGACATGCATTTTTTTTAGAAAATATCCATACTTCCCTGATGGAGAGGGGTTTGAAATTTCCAAGAGTTGAGGAGGATATATTGTGTGGTTCCATACCTCTCCCATGGAGGGAGATTGGAATTCCCAAGGGGTGAGGAGGGTCTGAGGGGGGAGATATTGTGTAGTTCCAAAAAATATCCATATCTCCCCCATGGAGGGAGATTGGATTTCCTAAGGGGTGGGGAGGGTCTGAGAAAGGCTATACCCATGACTCTCTTATGGTGCTGGATTAGTTGATCATGCAAGGATGCAAGTCTGAACATGAATTATTACTCTTAGTACTTACCAATCATTATAAAATTGTTTTAAATTTAGATGTATTGTAAGTTTGAAGTCCTTATTGCACCATGGCAGAAGAAGAGTCCTGAAGATCTTCTTAGCTTTCAATGTGTTGGTCTCAAAGAAAAAGAATTATCCTGTGCTCCTCCTGCAGAAACTTCTAACACTGATGAAAACGTCAACATGATACACGAAAAGAAGGTCATACTAAAGGTATGTCATTTTGGATGAACTCTCCAAGAATCTATTTACATTTTATTACCAAGTACAGTGATCACCCAGTGTTTAAAATAATGGCTGGTCATTGGACAATGTTGCTTGTCATGATGAATGACTGAATTATTTTTAACTCAGCCATACTTCATTTCTGGCTCGACATTGCTGGCAAGGCAAAGATTTGACTAGACAAGTTCAAATTCAGGCCAGATGCTGTCCGATGACCAGCTGTTATTTTTATAGGCCTCCACATGACTTAGCCATGCTACAGAAGTGATGACATTTCTTGAATGAAGCACAACAAGTGAGCATCAATCTCATCCTGTATAAGCACCATGAGAAACAAATCTCCCACAAGCCATATTTTTACTAGAATATTTCCCAATCATAGCAAATCTGCTCTATGGTTTGTACTTATGTTACTTGCAAAGTTTAATTGCTGTGGTGTATTCTTTGCTTAGCCTGTGGATGAGGAAGAAAAAGCCCAACTACAAATGTTTGGTGAATTTATTGAGAAATATGAGAAAAAGTATGCATCTGACAAAAAAGGTAAGTGAAAAACACTGAAATTAGTATATAGAAGCTTTTTATCAAACCATGAAACAACCTCTGGAACAAAGTCAGGCCATGGCTAACTCGCAGATCTAGATCGAACCCTATAACAACCTCTGGGCTGATCAAAGTCAGGACATGGCTGACTCACAGATCAAACCCTGTAACAACCTCTGGTCTGATCAAGGTCAGGGCACTGCCTTCAATATTCTGGTAATCACAGACAAAGCGATTCAAAATGAGGCTCTGGGGAAAGAATGAAGTAATCCTAATATATTTTTTTCTTTCCCTGGAGACTCCCCTTGAATCACTTTTGGCATGACCACTCAACTGGAATATCAAAAGTGGGCTACTGGAATTTAGCTAGTTCAATTCCATCGAGGGAGGAAAACCAGAGAACTCAGAGAATACCCAACAAATCCTACACGGACGTGACACCGAGTCCAGGAATCAAACCTGAGACCCCAGGGGTGAGAGGCAAGTGCAACACTACTACACCACACTTGAGTCATTCTATATACCCAAAGTGAAGTACCGGTATAAGACCTTAGTTTGTATTGTTTGTACTGAGCCTTGTATATTTGAAAATCAACAGAATACCTGCATCGGTTCAAGATATTCCAACACAACTTGGTACGAGCCAAGAAGATGAAGGAAATGGATTCTGGGACAGCTGAGTATGGCGTGACTCAGTTCAGTGACCTAACAGGTATGACAATATGCTTTATCAAATGTTCACCCATGATTTCAGACCATCTACTATTTCCTAGACTATCAATAAGTCCCTCATCTCCATGTAGGATCACAAGTGCTGGACAAAGGACTTTTCCAACTTTTTAACTGTTATTTTTTAGTGGCCAAAAATGGGTTGCTGAATTATGCTTGCACTCTTTATCAACATACAAAAATTTAGCACACACTACAGAAATGCATACCATTTTTGGCATGAAACGCAAATGAAAACCCTGCAGAGGAAAAAGTCAACCTCTCACAACCTCAACATTCACTTTTTTATTTGCTTTGCTTGTGACTCTGTGAGTCTCATAGAGGTTGACTTTGAGCATTTCTACAGTAGCCATTTCCTTGAGTATTATTCTTTGTTCACCATTAATGCTTCAGTTTGCCATTGTTCCATACACTGTACATTTCTCTGTCATATTAGCCATTATTTATTTGACTTGGAAGGCAAATATTCATATTTACTAATGTACTAAGAACATTACTTGATATAATTTGTGTTTAGAATTGGTTGTTCGGTCTGTTTTCTGCAATTCTGTACTGTTATCTGAATATTTTTTTCCTGTTATTAACAGCTGAGGAATTCAAGAAGTCCTACTTGATGCCTGGTTGGGGCAAGCCTATGTATGAGATGAAACAAGCAGATATACCCAAGGGTGATGTCCCAGACAGTTTTGACTGGAGAACAAAAGGTTTGAAGCCATGGAAAACATGTTAATTTGATAAAACTAAATGATATTTTGAAAGATCTGGGAAGGATTTGTCTGCTACTTGTGGAAAGTTCACCATGATCATCACACACACACATAACATTTTTTACATTACATTTTTTTCTTTTCTATCTTAGGTGCTGTTACTCCTGTTAAAAACCAGGTTTGTAGATTTTTGAATAATACATGTAGAGCTCTTTAGCTTGGGCATAATGTTTTCCCATTTCAGATCACATTTACTAATAGATTCTTTGTTTGAGTTGTATCTATATGAAATCATATATCTTCTCATGCGCAACCATGAAACAAAGAAATGATACTCTAGGGAATGACACATGGTCTGTAATGGGGAAAACATCATACCTAAGCTGAAAAGGGCTATTGATTTAACAAAGAATCTGTCAGGTTGATTTGAGGCTCATTTGTTTATATATTTTAGGGCTCATGTGGATCTTGTTGGGCTTTTTCTACTACCGGTAATGTTGAGGGACAGTGGGCAATAAAGAAAGGAAAGCTGTTGTCCCTCAGTGAACAAGGTTAGTGTACATGTATAAAGAAATAATTTGGTAGTGGAATCATAATGCTGGAATATGTCAGCCTTGTTCTACTTCTAGTCTTCATCAAAGGTAGAGGTAGGCAAACGTCTAAACAATAGAACCATTTAGTCTTTCCCATTTTGAATTCCCATTTTTGACCATGTGTCATTCCACTGAGATGAATAATCTTTGTTTATGTTTCAATAACTTATAAATTTATTTATGATTCTCCAGGGTATGTTTTCCCATTTCAGATCACATTTTATTCCCTTTAGGCTAACATTCTTTGTTTGAATAACATGCATATCAGTGTATCTTCTTATTCTTTATCTTGATTCATCTCTGTGTAGAATTGGTAGACTGTGACAAGGTGGACCAAGGATGTGGAGGAGGGCTGCCTGCTAATGCATACAAGCAGATTGAAAAACTTGGTAAGTCCATCCATTCCTCCATTCCATCCACTTCACATTCCATCCCATTCTCTTCCCATCCATCCATCCATTCCATCCTCTTTCCACAGCCATCCATCTCATCTCATCCATCCATCCATCTACATTATCTATCTACTCACCATCCTTCCATCCCAAACTTCTATTCTCTCATCAGCCATCTCTCCCATTCATCATCCATCTGTCCACACACCATCCATCCACTCACCATTCCATCATATCAAATCCATACCCTTCCATCCATATCTCATCCCATTCATCAATCCATCCATTTATTGTCATACCATGCATTTATTGCCATGCCTTTACTGTTATATTCTGTGCATTTATCCACATATACATTTATCCATACTTTTCGCAGGTGGCCTTGAGACAGAGAAGGAGTACCCATACAGTGGTAGAGACGGCAATTGCAAGTTTGACAAGTCTGGAGTGAAAGTCACTATCAATGACTCTCTTGCTATCTCCAAAGATGAAAATGGTAAACTATAATAATAATACAGTGGAACCCGGTTTATACAGCCACTAAAGGGGCAGGCCAAAGTGGCCGTATTAGCCGGGTGTACATATTAATTAAGCGGGTAAATTTGATTATAGAAAATGTGTTTCGTTGGGACCTACAAAACTGTCCATAATAACTGGGTGCCTGTATTAAGCAGGTGGCCATAGAGAGGGGTTCCACTGTAATAATAAAATGGTTGAATAAAAAAGATTTTGAAACTGACCTAATAAAATGTTAGACAGAATTTTTGGTTGTCTCTTCATCATCATCATTAATCATCAATCATTTATTTACCCCAAAATATAGAAAATATTACAATAAAGATCATATTTAACAGTATCAATTAAAAAGCATAATGCAATAAATATAATCAGAGTAAAAATGCTAAGCAAGAGTTGAATAAAATAGTTCTTGGAATGCATTTTTGGGTCTCAATATGGTTATACTAAACAATTAAGATTCAAGACTTATGAATGAGATGTAAAATTAACAGTTAAATGTTTTTTTGGGATGAATACAGTGTAGACCAAAGAGTAATTACAACATTTCTGTTTCCTTCTTTTTTCCAAAGAAATGGCTGCCTGGTTAGCCAAGAATGGTCCAATCTCCATCGGAATCAATGCTAACATGATGCAGGTACAACTATGTTACAACTTGAACTCAACCCTCACATCTCAATCAAGTAGAGTTTTTTGGGTTTCTCTTTTGATCCAGGAATTTTTCTCTGGGTTCTCCAGATTTCCTCCCTCCACAAAACCTAACACTCTAAGTTCCAATTCGATCTGTGAGTTAGCCATGCCCTGACTTAGATCAGCCAAGAGGTTGTTTCAGGGTTCTATCTGTGAGTTAGCCGTACCCTGACTTAGATCAGCCAAGAGGTTGTTTCAGGGTTCAATCTGTGAGTTAGCCATGCCCTGACTTAGATCAGCCCAGTGGTTGTTTCAGGGTTCAATCTGTGAGTTAGCCATGCCCTGACTTAGATCAGCCCAGAGGTTGTTTCAGGGTTTGATGTGTGAGTTAGCTATGCATGCCCTGACTTAGATCAGCCCAGAGGTTGTTTCAGGGTTTGATGTGTGAGTTAGCCGTCCCTTGACTTAGATCAGCCCAGAGGTTATTTCCATGATGTGTTAATTCCAATTTTGTTTCAGTTTTACATGGGAGGAGTTGCCCATCCTTGGAAGATCTTCTGTAATCCCAGCAGCCTGGACCATGGTGTATTGATTGTAGGATATGGAGTCAGTAAGTAGACACAAAGAAACGAACTTGATGGACTTTTTTTCAGATTTACCAAATACCGCTTTGATTACAAACTCATTTACTCATGGACTCAGAGTTAGCCTCATCAAAATATTCACAAATACCAAAGATAAAGTAAAATGTGCAGTTCAAACAATGCAAATACTTTGAAATTCCAAAGGTCTTCACTGGAACATGAGTATTCTACACAAAATAGAGGCTAACCCTGAGCAACAGAGAACTCAAAACTGGAATAATGACCTCTTTCCATACACTGGACACTTGGCTATACAGCTTCTGTTATGCTTGTTTGTCTTGTAAGCCAGGGTTTAGGGTATCATTGCATTGTACATCCCAAGAGGTCTAAGAGTGACATGATTTTGTTCACAGAGCATGGCGTCCTTGGTAGCACACCATACTGGATTATCAAGAATAGCTGGGGACCAAGCTGGGGTGAACAGGTAATGAATGATGCTCTGTTATAATCCAAGATATTAGCAAGGGAATCTCACACATCACACATTTATTTGTAATTTTCTGAAGTTTTTGTTTTCACATTATGTCATCATGGCCATATTGGTGGTATTTAATAAAATATTGTTGTTTGATTCTCTTGGGAATGTTTGCAAATGATCATTTGGGTTACCATGATTTTTTGATTGATGATTGATGATGATGATTGACTAATCTGATGATGATGATGACTGATTGATGATAAAGATAATGATGAGAATGGATGATGAAGACGATATGATGATGGATGAATGATGATGATGGATGATGATGATGATGATGATGGATGGATGATGATGATGGATGGATGATGATGATGATGATGGATGATGATGATAATGGATGATGATGAAGATGAGAATTATGATGTTGAAGATGATGATAAAGCTGCGATAATTATAATTATCTTCTAATAATTGTCTCCTTTTCTAGGGTTATTATCTGATCTACCGTGGAGGTGGCTGTTGTGGTCTCAACACTTCATGTACATCAGCTGTTGTTGACTAAACTAATGACAGACCCGACTCCTCAATTTCTTAAAACAATTTATACGATAACAATTGCTTCCACTTGCAATCTCACCATGCCATTTTAATTTTTTTTAAACAAAATATAGAACCAAAAAAAGCTAAAAGCTTTAGAAGCTATCCAACACACAACTTCCATTTTTTACCTTTTTTAGATAATTTGCAGAATATTATAGAATTACATTTCTATTCAATGTATAAATAATTTGGGGGGAGGGGAGGGGGAGACAGAATTGGGAACATACTATACTAGCATGCACTGTATCAACCGTAGTTGATTTTTGATTTTTCTTTTTTGAGTGAATTGATATAAAAAATGACAGCACCATTCTATCAGATATATTAAAGCTTTTTTATACCTTTAAAAATGTTCTTCAAAGGCCACAATGCTCATTCCTTAATTTTATTTAAATTTACCTTAATTTAAAAACACCTTTTTAATATCAAGTATATAC
Organism: Anthopleura sola; assembly: GCA_023349425.1. Classification (NCBI taxonomy): domain Eukaryota; kingdom Metazoa; phylum Cnidaria; class Anthozoa; order Actiniaria; family Actiniidae; genus Anthopleura; species Anthopleura sola. The sequence continues at coordinate 7,971,744 of JALHLI010000005.1, forward strand.
GAAGTGTCTTCGGCAGGCATGTTGAAAGGTTGCATTTTCATAATCCTATTCAAGTATGGAACCTTGCAAAAAATCCTGCACTGGGAAATGAATGGAATCAGTTTTGGTTGAAGAGTGAAAAAACAAAAAATCCTTCAACTTTATTTAAATCTAAAGCCTTTTGATCTATAAAGATTGCCTATCACTACAGATTACCCTGAATGCCCTGAAACAACCAGGGATGATCTAATTCAGTGCATACCTTAATCAAAGTTCAAATTAGAATTTAGCGTTTGGTTTTGGAATTTGGGGTTATTTTCAAAATTGACCAAAACCCAGAGGATGAACAGTGAAGTGGAAATTTTAGAAGTTATAAAAATTGCGTCTGTAAACCGGGTAGGCGTACAAGACTCTAACAATAGGTTCCACTTTATAGCTTAGTAAACATGTTCCTGGGGTTGAAAGGCTAACGAGCAGCAAGCAAACGAATGTCGAAAGGTCAGCGAACTAACAAAACAGGCCAGTTGCATAGATGGTGGTTGCATTGATGTGCCTTATGGGTAACACTAACATTTTGCTTCACATTTGCGATTTTTTTCCAGTGGACGAAAACTAGTTCTAGCTATATCGAAAACGGATTTTTTGTTTCTGTTTTGAAAAGAAAAAGAAAGGGCTTTCACTCTCCTCAAGACAGCGGCCACACAAACTTGTGGTTTCTAACTCGTTGTACAGACCATAAGGTCAACCCTGGTGTCATCTTAGACCCACTGAACCATACACTGTTGTCGTTTGTTTGTATGTCACTAGGAACTCTTACCGGTGGAAGATTTCCACACCTGTTGAAAAACTGTAAAATGATAAAAACCAGCTAACTAAACTGCAACAAAACTTCTTACGACAGAGCTAGAAATTCTAAAATAATCTGTTTATATTTTTCGAGTGAAATCATAATTTTGAACTAAAAAGACTAGGATTAGAGGCGAATGTGTGCATATGAATGGCTTCCAAATGAGCTAACGACAAGCCGTAAGATAATCGTATTCTTATTATTAAAACAAATTTCAAAACAATTCTTCGAGTCCTGCAGGGTTAGGTGTGTGTTCTTGCAGGTGCTTGACAAAAACAAACTACCTAATATCGGAGGAATTCCTTCAGAGCTTTGGGTTTGCGATTCGTGAAGAACAAGTCGTTCAGGGGACAGTTGGTAAGTGGGTATTTCATCTTGTCTTTTATATATTTTAAAGAAATCTGTCAAGACTAAAGAGCAATGATAACTGAATTTGTAAAAGAGAAACCGAATTTGTTAGAAATAGTTTTTTTGTGTAGATCAAAGATTTGATATAACTTGCTTCAACAATTTACAAGATGCTGTGATCAAAATATTTTACATATGGTTTCATTTTTCTTCATTTCTACTACGTTTAGTGATCAAAGCTATAGTTAAAATTTAAACCTACAGTGTAAAACCCACAGTTTTGACACTAAAACCTGACGACACTGTTTTATCCTTTCGAAGCAATACTTTTTTTCAACATCCAGTTTTAGTAAAAAAAAAATTCATGGTTTCTTCTTTCAGTATGCGACCCAAGATGGGAGTAACTTTGCTGATACTATCAGCATTCATATGTGGAACTTTGGGTAAGTGAGTTTTTTCCTCGTAAGCTTTCCATTGATCGATGGTTTGTGCCAAACAGCCACTATCAGTGTCAAAACCGAATAGTCATTGGTTAGGAATGGCAAGGCGGTATCAACTGTAGAATGGCACCAACTATTTGTGACTTAAATTTCCCAGCATCTCACGACAATAGTCAAGACCATGCAAAGGATTTGTGCTAATTCTTTCGCCAAATTCTTTCAAATTTCTATAAACAGTCGATGCTGTCTAAACTATAGTTGACGCCACTCATTACCTTAACATTTCAAATTAAATGTCATGTTTCAAGAGGGATTTTCTTTACATTTTAAAATCAAGAATCGATCAAAAATCCCTCAACCTGTCGTACACAGATTGCAACTTTTACTGACATACGTGAATCTATCAGTGAAGTAAAGTTCTAAATTCATTTATAAATTTGTTTCATAGCCGTTCCACTTGTGCGAGAAAGAAGACAGTACGCAGTCCAGTATGGAACGACATACTCATCTCCATATTCGTCATATTATGGGAATTCTATGCAAGCACAAGAGACAGAGTGTCAGATCAGGCGACGCATGAGCGAGCCATCCTGGACCAAGCCTGTATGTAATCCTGATGGCTCGTTCAGAGAGTACCAGTGTGAGCCATACTCGAGGTTCAAGTGTTGGTGCGTGTATTCTAACGGCATGATGATTCCAGGTAAGAGTAGTGCCACCTGGCACGGCACGGTACAGCAAACAATGGCAGATTGAACCAACGACAGTATTCGCAGCAAGATTTCTCTTGTGAATGAAAAAATCGCAGCAACCAGGTTCAGGATATGTCGTGCGCGACATCTCTTACTGCTTATCTGTTCGAGACACAGCGCGGCCTTCGCGCGTTTGCACCGCAAGTTTTTTTTTTCATTCAGGACGAATCCGCTCTCAACTTTTTTTCTGGGATTCCTTAATTCAAAAATAGTAAAATGCGGGATCTGCTCTACTTGAGCTGCGCTATTTAGGCTTATATCTGCCAAGATGTAGATGTTTCATTATTTGATGATTCAATGAGGATGAGTATGGCTTTGTTTTTAAGTTATTTTTAATTTTTCCCGCGCAGGTTCTGAGAAAGACTTCAAAGATGACCCACAAATAGAAATGAAGAAAGCGAACTGTGCAGCCAAACGAGCCAGCGCTCCTAAACCAGCTCCTAAACCCCCACCAATCAAGACACCGTACCAGGACCGTAGCATCGGGTGGCACCTGGCTTACCGAGATGCCGCTATGAAGAATAATCCGTATGGAGCTTTCTACGGCATGTACGGCTACCCGGCATATGGTGCAACGCCTTATTACTCTCAGCCTGCTGTCTCTTACAGTGCGCCGGTGTCTTCCCCGGTGTCTACGTACTCATCCGCACCTGTATCATCTTATACGGGATGCCCCGACCCTTGCCCTCCACCCTGTAATTGTGTACCCGGTACATACCGGGGAGTGCTTCCACGTGTTAACCCCGGACAGCTTCCCGTCCAGACTATGCCTGTTGCTGACAAGGAAGAGGACAAGGACGAAGACGAACCTGAAGAGGAGAAGGAATCTGAGGATGAAACACAACAAGAAAATGACGATGATGACAAAAATGATGATGATGATGAGAGCGATGAACCAGAAAAGAGTGAAGATGACAACGATAAGGAGAACGTACAAGGAGACAATGAAGATAAGCCAGCAGCAGCGGCAGAAGAAGAAGATAACGATGATGAAAAGGCAAAAGAAGATAAACCTGTCGAAAAACAGAAAGATAAGCCGGCAGCAGCGGCAGACGAAGAAGAAGACAACGACGAAGAAAAGCCGGCAAAAGAAGACAATCCCAGCCCGAAAAAAGAGGAAAATAAGAAAGACGAACCAGCCAAAAAACAAGTCGAAAATACCAAAAAAGCTACCCCAGAGAAAAAGGAAGACACTTCAAGTAAAAAAGAAGTCAAAGAAACTGTCAAGGCTGTTGTAGTAACGAAAAAGAATGACGAGAAAATTGTTAAAAAGACGCAAGATGGTATGTCAAACTGTATATACCTGGATATACCTGTATATACCTGGACATTGACAAAATTGGCGGGAAAAAAGAGGGGGCACGCGTGTTAAAAAAGTGACGATAAAATGGCGGGAAAAAGCATCTGTATCATTTAACGACTTCTTTATTTGCTGATATTTTTTTCAGTTTGTGATGAATACAAATTATTTTAAAAACTTACATTTTTAAAGAAAAATTGGGAAGAGATCGGGGGTTGCAATAAATGTTCTTTGATTTTATGAGTTTATGTTAATCTTTGTTTTTGAATTTTATTTCCAGCCAAAAAGAGCGATAAACCGGAGAAAAAGGGAAAGAAAATGGATGGGATTGATGAAGAAGATGAAGATGATGTCTAACCATATAATCGGATCGTCTAACTACTAGCCTTTCGTTTTGTTCTCATTCGTGTATCTGATGATGTTGTAAAGTTTCGTATTAAAACCTTCAATTTTGAATCAATTTTTATATACATTTATGGATTATTATCTTCCTCGATTCCAGCCGAAAAAAAGCTTTGGAAATTTGGTCACCTTCGCATGCTGGTGAAAATGAATTCATCCCGTTTTCTCTGCATAGCAGATACGTGTATATACAGATTAAATTACATCTCTTAGTAGTTCTCTCTCATTTAAAGCAAAAATCAAATTCCCACTCCAATTGGATTTAATGGCAAACAAGCCACGGCTAAATCTCTATATTGTTTTAAATAACGATGCAGAGTTCAGTTCAGTCCTGAGTTCAGTTAATGTCCTTTTATGGCTGTGATAAGGTGTGATAAACTTTCAATGATAAGAGAAAAGGTGTCCGCTATTCAGCGATTGAATGAAAAGTTAACTTATTGAAGCGATCGGATAAACAAATTAACAATCACTTAATTGGAAAAATTCTTATCAGAAAAACACTTAAGCTTCAAGCCTTAAGCATCTTTCTAGAGCCTTCTGTCGGTGAGATTCCTTCGTTTGTCGTATTTGAAGCGTCTTTCAACGGTAATTACTGAGCTCATCTTGTCAAATGCCACAATACAACGAAAGAATGTCGTCTACTTGGATTCATGATTACGAACCTGGTGTATTTAGACATTTGCTCGAGGCAATTTTGCTGTTTTCAAATTTTATCGATACCCTGAAACAACCTCTGAGCTGGTCGAAGTCAGGGCACGTCTAACTCACAGATAGAACTGGAATTTAGCTTGTTAGGTTTTGTGTAGGCTGTAAAATATGAGAACCTGGAGAAAACCCTCAAATCAAGGGAGAGAGGGGCTGTGATTAATAAGAAATGATTACAATGAGGTTAATTGCAAGAATTTTACGTCGATAAAAGTACCGGAAAAGTTTAGAAATTTTAAACTTCGCTAGTTTCAGCGATAGCAAAAGATTGACTTCCTTTTTCAATTCCAAAAGTCAGTGAAAGACAACTAGGCACATCGTCATACTAGTACTTCCCGTACTCCCCACAGGCCAGTCTGCTACTGCCAGAGAGTTTTGTTATGTCATCAATGTCCAGATGGTGATCACAGACGCTTATCTTAAACTTGAGTCAGTACTACGTCCTTAAACTCTGTGGACCGCAAAAGGACGCGACGGATATTCAATGAAAGAATAACCGCATCAACATTTTCCATCGTTTTCACTCTTCCTTGAATACTGACAAACAATATTTTCAAACTCACATCGTTTGCAACGCTTTATACTACTTTACTGAACTATCTATCCAGAAAGCCATAGCCACTAAATTTTATTTCCAAATCTTTATGAAGAATGCTAACTTCATCTCAGTTGTTTACAGAAAACTTTGCGTTTTTGACCGTGCAACAACTCTGAGATGAAGGCATTAAAATGCGAAAACAACGTTTTTTAAAGACATCAATTCTAAAATAACTATTGAGTTTATCTTGGAATAATATCTTAATTGATCTTCGATGTAGAATTACTTTGAGGCGGGGAATTGTCTTGTGAAGTGAAGTGGATTATATTTGGAAGTCAAGCAGTAACATCGAGGGTCATGTCATCATTTATGGTTACTATCAACTTGAATATAAAATAAAATAATTAAAAAAACCTACTAATCTTTTAGCTGTGATTTTTAAAGTTGTTTAACTTTGTTTTAGTAGCTTTTTGGGGGTTAATGTTTGGCTTTTTCTAAAGAGAACGCGGATGTTGATAGAGTTTTCAGTTCCAGAAGATTCCGTTCGTGATCTAGCCGTTTCAATTTACGTGACTCGGAGTATCTCACGCAAATCTGAACTCATTGTGGACTAACTATAAATTGTCTTCTAATAAGGAAACGTAGCTCAGTAGTCTAGCTATTTTTAGCACAACGGGACGGTAAAAATAAAGTACTCTTGATCGATAGGATAAGAAAATAAATTAAACAAGCAAGCAAGCAAGCAAGCAAGCAAACACTGAAGCAAGCAGTTAGGCAGTCAAGCAAACCAGCAAACCAGCAAACCAGCAAACCAGCAAACCAGCAAACCAGCAAACCAGCAAACCAGCAAACCAGCAAACCAGCAAACCAGCAAACCAGCAAACCAAACTTTGGCATACGCTGGAGCGTTCCCGCTTCAGTGTAACCTTGTAGCATTTCTATCAAGTTGAATGAACCACCATTTTTGCCGAGCAAGTAGCCGGCCGATAATCATTACTCCACCAACCATCATACACCCAATGATTTACATGCGGTCATCTCCGCGTGCTACGTGTCATCAGAAATGCTATATATAACTATAGTGTCTCCAGCCAATGATGCTTTCAATGTGCTTTTTTTAGCCAGTCTACATTCCTCGTGCTCTTGCTTTCATACCTCACTAGGTTACTGTCGTGAGTGGTCTATCTGAATTGGGCTGGATTCTAAGTAGCTCGTGGAAATGATGGAGTGATGTAGCTCTGGCTGTTAGACTCCAATCCAAAGATAATACTGAGTAGATTTTGAACTGAAAGCTAAGGACGCTGAGGTATTTTTGACAGCTGTACATAAAGAACAAGGTATGGAAATATCAAAGTACGAGAATAATAACGATAGACATGATACTAATACCAGCTATCGTAGCTCTGAAGCATCAAAAACCGCGTCTGTCAGATGGAATTCAATTCGGTGAATTTGGGACTTTTAACTCGAACATAGGATAAATAGGTCCATATGTTGTAGCCACTGGTAATTGATTGAATTATCAACAACCAATTTTCGTATACGTTTATTGCCGACATAAGGTAGAAGTTAAAATTAACACAACTTTCTTGCGAAGAATGAGCATATGTGACCCATGTTTGGTTTGAAAACAAGAACTACACGTGTTTAAATCGATACAGACAAAGTAATCAGTTGTCATAATATCTGCTATACGGTTAGTTTTGATTCACGCTTACTTTATATTTATGCAGTCCATGGTTAAACTGCAAGTATAAGCAATTCCAAGCATGTTTTCAAGGGATGGAGATGACATTCATTATTCCATAGTGTCGAATGAGTAATAGCAAAAGATAGAATTCCAAAACTCAAGGTCATTGACACAATATTTCAATATTATCGCATAGATTATAGATTACATTGATAATGAAAAATCAGTCTCAAATGACTGCGCAGTGGAATAGAAATGGTAGACTTATCGCAAATAAGAGAATTAGATAGCCAATTGATCAGTGATTGCAAGGTTAAGAACTTCCCCGTTAATTGTTTCCATCTTGAGATATCGCCAAGCTACGTAAATAACCAGAAGATGGAGGAAAAGTTTAATAGGGTACTTGACCCGGACGCATATGTTTAGCGAAAACAGGACAGATTGGATTTCCATCCACTGCTGTGATTCTAAGTTTACAACTCAAGAATTAATCTATGGGATGCCGAGCTCTGTCATGCAAGCCAACAGTGATATAATCCATTTTAAAGTGTCCGATGAAAACATTTTTGTAATGAAGTTTTCTGTGAAAATTAAGTTCAAGGTCAGAAACAAGTTCGCGCGCGTCATGGAAATTGCGGTGGAATATTCTAGAAGCTCGATCAGTTTTTCGACTTTTCGATATGTTGGCCTGCTTTAAGTGGGCTATATTTGACGTAGCAGTGTCCGCTGCCATTGCAAACGTCATAGCAGATTGGAGCTAAAAAATTATAAGTGTAATCTTAAGTAGAAGGAGGGGCTCGTCATAAGGTTAGATATTTGAAAATTGATTTGCGCGTTGTGGACTACCTCTACACCAAAGTAAACGGCTTTGCGCTAATTGTCCGCAAAGTCCGGCTCATCCTACTAACACCTTAATACAGACCAATCGGATAATCTAAGCCAAAGTTTATGCTACAACGTGCCAAAAGAGGGTTTCTTTCTTTTCAGTTATCCCTGCTTTTATCCTCGTAAGGAATCCATTATCGCTGATACCTATACCCTCACCAAACATATCATGTCCATCAGTGTAACATATATCGGATCTACTATTCATTTGGTCACAGCTCAAATGCCCTAGATCTTAAATATAATCTACCCAAGGCCAACCCATCCGGCTTATATGAAGTTTAATTATTACCATGCCTATATATGTAGAGGAGAGATAGTTTTTAGATCAGTTAGATAGGTGTTGCTATAAATAACGCTACTTAAGTTCAAAATCGGCCGATAGTTCTTAGACTTAATTGCGGCAAGTACGCGAGGCGATGCAAGGCTGAGGACCATAATTACTCTATTCTAAAGCCGTTTAAAGTATGTTAAAATAATTTAGTTCATCTCCAAGTCATTTATGAGCATTGATAGCTTTTCGATGTATGTTTTAGCTGATGTAATTTTACAACAATTAAGTAAACGTTTTTTCCCTTTGTTTAGCAGATATTCCAAGCCCAAAACGAGAAACAACATTTGAGGATTAACTTTATAGATTGTCTCATTACTGTTAGAGACAATGAGAAGGCGCAAGAACAGTCAGCAGCCTAACCTCAAGTGTGTTCGTGTGATGGTGATGGGAAAAGATGGTGTTGGAAAGACAGGTAAACCATTTTTCGCCGCAACTTTGAATTGTAATCACAGGAAATGTTAGACAGCGTGGGTTGCTAGTGTGCTTATTCTCGCTGTTAAGGTCTGGGGAGTCCCGTCTTGTCACTATCGCATGCGGCGAGAAAAAGATATTTTAATATAAACACGAGAAGTATTCAATGGCAAGTTCTCGCCCGCCATGTTTGGCTTCATGCGCGCAGGTTTGGATTACACTGTTGGCACTAGCGCGCGGAGTAGAATTTGTTGTAAGAGATATGCAAGAAACATAAACTGTTTCGCGCTCTCCACCTTGTTAGGCAATATGAACGACTTGTCTGTGGGAAAATGAATGCGTCAGGAATATGTGAATCGAAAATGAATCAAAGGGGTGGAGGGGTGATGATGGTGTTGGGAATATGTTGGGAAAGAAAATTATTGTGGTGAATGGAATGATAATAATAATAACGGATAGTGATAGTAATACTTATGGCAATGATGATGAAGATTGGTCGACAATGATGATGATGACCATGTTGAACGAAAATGATACCGATGATGATGATGATGATGAACATTGATGATGATGATGATGCCGATGATGATGATGATGATGATGATGATGAACATTGATGAACATTGATGATGATGATGATAATGATTTTCATACCCGCAATTATTCTTCCGCCCTGTCTTTGCAGCTCTTATCGTAAGATATCTGACCAGACGATACATCCACGAGTACGACAAGACTTTAGAATCAACCTATCGTCATCACCTTCAAATTGAAAACGAATTTATCTATCTGGATTTAATGGACACCGCGGGTGAGGTAAGTACCTTTGGGATATTCCTGCAGGAACCTTGATCTAGCTTATGGCCCTTAGACCTCGCTTCCATTATTTGTTTTAACTCCTTTCCGGCTTAGCGTATAAGCGTGTATCCGGACTTCACAAATTTGTGGAATGGAATCCGGAACCAGGACCTTAATTGATTCCGGAAACCGGAAATGCGCTTTCCGTGAATCGCGTTTTCATTAATACAAGGGGAAGGAAGAAGGTCGTTGCACTCTACATGCTCTCTTGCTAGAAGATAAAAGAGAATAGGAATTAAGTAGGTAGTGGCAGTAAGGCCCTGTTCAAACGTCAATCTTCTCATGGACCGAACCTAATGACATCAAAGAATGCTTGGCTTATGAGAAGATCGACGTTTGAAATGGGCCTAAGGGTATCACAACTTTTAGCTGATGGTTTGTTTTAGATCTCGCGTGCTGTGATTTCAGCTATTGTACAATGTGATAGTATTTTATGTTGATGTAGAGTGTAAACATTAAAATATTTCTCTATTTTTCTTCAAGAATAACCAGTCCAAGCTCGAGCGCTGTCTCTCAAACGGTGATATGTTCCTTCTCCTTTACTCAATCGTCGACCACACGTCGTTTGACGAAGTAGCACGCATCGCGCGCTACATCAAGGAACACAAATACCAAGAAACACGCCTATTAATCTTAATAGGAAACAAGCGAGACTTAGAACACATTCGAAAGGTAGATGAAACTGAAGGGAGCGCCCTAGCACAAGAACTTGAGTGCCCTTTCTATGAAATATCAGTATCTGAATGCGATGGCTACAAAAAAGTGTCCGACATGGTCTATATGTGTCTGAAGAAATACCTAGAACATGATAAACCAGAGACCAAAGCACGGGCGGCCAGCACCCTAAGCACGTCTTCACTTATCAAAATGAAAGACGGTTGGATGCGCAAAGCTGGAGCCATGAGGCGCAAATCTGTCTCTACTCTATAGCATTAGTGCGCATTGCCTCATGTGCAACTGCGCTGACCAGACATTTAGGAATTTATAATTAGTACGTTGCTATAGTAATAGGTCTGTTGAGCGGACTTAAATTATTGTAAATATCATGTTTTAGAAACATATCTACTTTTTTAAGAACTCCCATTTTTTGTACTTTTACGTGCAGTATGATCATTAACAATTAGTCCTCGAGTCCGAATGGTCTGCGAGTCAATAGCCCATGAGGCCGAAGGCCGAATGGGCTATTGACTCGTAGGCCATGAGGGCGAGAAGTCTAATTGTTTTAGTAAAAACCTACTAATCGGTCCAATAAAAGGATGCAAAAAGTTTTGGATTTTGCTTTAAATATATCTATTTTTTGTTTTCAAAACCGGCGCTTTTCGCTACTAGAGGTCTATCACTAATAGACCCCTAGTAGCTCAGCCAATCACAGGGCTCGATTGGTGATAGACCATTAGTAGGTTTTTTCTAATTTGCAATAGACACTAACTTATAATTTCACATCGATATTCAAACCTTCGTGGAACAGATTTATAGCGAACTAGTCAGTGAGGTCATGGATGATAAAAGGAAACATTTATAAACACCGCGTTGACTGCTTTGCGGCCGGGATCTCTTCGTATTTTGATGTGACGTCACATTTCCACTAGAATGCACCTGTGACGTCACACATGGTTTCCTATCCAGTCCTGTTATCATCCATGGTGAGGGATGCTTAGGAGAGGAGGGATAGTAATCAATAGAGCTTTTAAGTTTGACGTCACTTATATGGGAAAATACTTCCGGGTCCAAAACGATATTTTTTCAAAGTTTTAATCTTTTTAGGTGGAAGTTAAATCATAGAAAACATTTGTTCTTGTATTTTAGCGGTTTTTATGAGCAGTTAGACCCGAAAATACGTCATAACTTAAAAACTTTTTGGAAGCGGAAAGTAGTTGTGAGCAATAAACAATTTCACTCATGTTAAATGCCTACTGTCAGAGTTTCTTAAAGGATGAAAAAATTAAACAATACCTCATTTTAATTTTTACTCCAAGCTTACATGCAAATTAATCGGGTTTGCTGGTCACAGCAAGGGGTTAAGTATCTATGGTCTGTGAATCCTCCCGAGATAGCGGTGTTGGGGCCGAAATCTGGCTCCAGCGTAGCCATAAGTCCATACGACGCTTCAGCACTCGATGTCTGGAAATATGTTTCTGATTATCCTTAATTGATGAATAAAAATAATCAGTCTTCCTGGTAGATGAACTTTTAGATAGATAAATTTGGGGGGGGGGGGGGGGGGGAAATACAAGAGGAATCCGTTGAGGAATCCTAACCTGTCCATGCGCGGACTTGGGCTCCCAACCCTCCCCTCCCCTCCCCAAGACAATTCAACTGCTGACCAAAAATACAGCTGTTTCACATTGAGCAACAACAACATGGCCGCCACCACGTGAAAGTTCTTCTTCAAAGAAAACCTTCTCAAAACTCTTCAAAAATCAATCTAAAACGTATTTCTGACAATATGGTTCGTATAAGGAAGGCCAAGGGCCAGAAATGGAGGAAAGGACACAGTTGTGAGTCAAATCCCAAGACGAATAAACACAGGTCAAAGATGCGAAGAGGAGTCATTACTGGACAAAATGTTGGAAATCCTTCGAATCTAACGACTCAAGCATTACAAAAACACAACGAAATACAATATTCTAATATGGATAATGATGGAGATGATGTAATGAGTATGAAGAGTGCTGGGTTATTTAGTATTGGAGGTCTTACGGATTGTTCTAATCCTGTCTTTGAGAACGTGAAAAGGTTTTGGAACTCGCAAGCCAGCCATCAGAAAGAGGTTCGTTTAGTGTGTTTATTTATTTATTTAGTTAGAAATTATATATTTTTTAGTTAAAAAAAGTTGAAGATACGAACCAATATGCAGTACCTCGTAATTGATATTCATGGTCAAAGTTTTGCCAATTACTGTAATTCTCAATATTCTGTGAACTCAGACATTACAAAGGCTTGTTGTAAAATAATTGGTTTTTCGCTGCCATCAATCAAAACTAATCAGTCGGTACCCTTTATGGCACTACTGGCAGCAGTGAAAAACCAAATTCCAATGGGTAACTTGCAACTACCGAGTTCGCAGATACACATCACAGCTATGAAGGGTTTCTTCGGTATATTTGTTACAACCTCAATGCAGTACACTGTAAATGTGCTTTTCTTCCCAGACTACACATACATGGCACACTGTGACAAATTAAAAAAAAAATTATAGGTACTAATGAACTATGATAAATTTTTAAACTTTTAAACTTTTTTTTTTATTCAAGATTTGTGCAGTACTTGCAGCCGTGACAGAGGTAAATATATACCAGTATTTAATGGAAAAATAGAAAGTTGGCGCATGTGTTATGTGCAGTTATAAAGCATGATGTGGGTATTAACAGAACACAAGATAAGTGTTACGAGAAGCACAGTGTCTAGCGGAATAAAGAGTGTGCTTGCATGCTGCATGGTCTCACAAAGCATGTGTCACCAACCAATCTGTATATAACTTGTAGAGTAAACTTCATTGATTGTTTGTCTGCTAATGTTGCGAGAATGGATAAGAAGTGTGTTTGGTTTACATTCTCAGGTTATCAAGGCACAAGGAGGAAATGAAACAGAAGTAGAGTACTTTGCAGCACTGGTAAGCCATGTTAAAGTATATCTGTGTCACAACTTTATACAATCATTTGAATATCAGATATTGTTACACTCCATTGCCTTCAAATAATTGTTTCAAGTCAAGGCATTTGGGTCAACAAACCAGTAAATGTATAGAAACTGACCCAAATGCCACAACTTTTTGAAGCAATTATTTGAAGGCAATGGAGTGTAACTCGGATATCTGCTATTAGTAACAAACAAGATACTGCTTCAAGGGTGGATCCAGGGGAGGGGTGCACAACCCCCCATCTTCGGAGAAACTTTGTCCCCTTATTTTGAAGATACCTATAAGAATTAATGTTTGCTTTCTTTGATTCTGAGGGTTGCACCCCTCCCTGGGCCGACTTTGTACCCTGCACCTCTCTCTGGCTGTTCTATGTTTACTCTCAGACTAAGACTAATTTTTTCTTTGAATTGGTCAGATGACAGCTCTTGAATCAGCAGAGAATGAAGAATCCCTCACAGCAATAGCATATCTTCTCACTCTAGTCATCAAAAGGTATTGTATTCAATCAATCAAAATAACATGAGGTCTGGATAGTGAGATATTGTGTGATGTTTTAATGGACGAAGAAAGGTTGACACAAACTCAAAAAAGAACAAGACCAATGAACCAGACCAATATCACTCTATCCATTTGAGCATGGTCATATAAACATTTATTATATGTATAATGAAAGATAAAAATTCCAAACTTCATATTGGAATGCTAGTTCAGATTGCAGGATTCCAACCACTCAGAAAACCAATCAGACTATTCTATTTCTGTCTGGACCGGCTTGCCATTAAAATAGTTTTTAAGAACTGGTCAATGTTTGACTAAAGTATGTTGGTATCTTTGTGTTGTATCTAGTGTGCCAGAGTCTATTTTGAAAACCAAGTTTTCCAAGGCAGCAAAAATACTCCTGACTACTTTAGGAGGCTATGCAGGAGATGGAGGAACCTCTTTACTTAGATCGGTGAGTAAACAACTAGTGATAGGATATCTAGGGAGGGGTAGGGAGAGGAGAGGAGGGAAGAGGTGGGGGAGGGGAGAAGTGGAGAGAAATGTGATTGCAGATATTGAAACTCCTTAGGCTGATTTTAGACGTTGAATTTCACATGTGCCAAATATAATACAAATGAATTCAAACAATAGGTTTTGCTCATGTGAAATTTGACGTCTAAACTTGGACTTAGATGCTACACTGTATTTAATTTAGGTATATTTTCAGTTGCTGTTTTTATTCGCCCTATTTTGGAATACGCTTGTCCCGTATGGCACTTCTCTCTTTCGCAAACTCTCTCTGACCAAATCGAACACATTCAAAAACGAGCATTGAAGATTGCCTTTCCTCAGACGTCATATGCTGCTACACTGAAACACGTTGACCTGCCTACACTGTACCAACGAAGAGAAGATCAGTGCCTTATCCTTTACAAAAAATCTCACCAACACCCAGATAACAAGATTGGAAAACTTCTCCCATTGGCCACATCCCACAACTACAGTCTAAGAAATCCAAGAAAATTCCCCTTGTACAAATGCAGGACTGAACGTTATAAGAACAGTTTTATTCCTAAATGCGTTAGCATCTGGGATAAACCGCAATATATTAATGTCTCATATTTACAACTTGTATATAGTAGTTATCTTTCAATATTATCTCTTATAATATGTTGTAAAATCACGTTTTTTAAATTCACACGAATTTACAAAGTGATCAATAAAACCTATTCCTATTCCTATTATTTGTTTTGCAGCTTATTGTCTGCCTAGGTAGACTTCTTTCAGTACAAGACAATGCTGTGTGGTCAGAATCATCAACTATGAAGACCTATCATGGGTTATTAAGCTTTACTATCCACAATAAACCTAAGGTATGAATATAATTATATAGTCTATAAGATGATGACTTCGGTCAAAAATTCTCAATAATAACTTTTCCTTCTAAAATTCTAAGCCTTTTTGTATCTAAACAAATATTTTAGTGTATTATGTTACAGTCTATTTAACAAATCGAAGTGACTTTTCCATGGTCTGTACTCCTATCGAACATAGAAATGACGTCAGATATGATCCAAGCTCAAGTGGAACCACGAGCGCAGCGAGTGGTTTCACTGCAAAGTTTGGATCATTTCTGGTGTCATTTCTATGTTCGATAGGAGTACAGACCATGGAAAAATCACTTTGATTTGTTTTTTACCATAACAGGCAAAGAAAAGATCCAAAAACGAAGAAAAAGTTTGAAAGAAAAAACCGTTTCAAGCGCGCGCTAGCTACGTGCGCGAGCGATTCGTCATCTTATCGGTCTGTCCTCTTATCGAACATGGCTCTCAGCCAATCAGCGCGTGAGAAATTTACAAGTTATGGTAAAAAAGATGTTTTTCACTGTATGTCAAATAAATCTTCAGTTTTATTGAACCCTGAAACATAAATTACATTCATTTGTTTCATTCTCACTAATAGAATAATAATATGGTGAATCAGTGTTTCTTCTGAGTTTACCATTTTGAATTTGCTGTTCAGACCAGGCTTCTTTCGGTCAGCCTTGTTTTGGAACCTCATTTCCAACCTTCGCAGCAGTTTGCCTTTTTGGCACTAACCATCATGTGGTGTACTTGGTGTCACAGTCACCAAAAAGTTTGGATAGGAACAATTTAATGTGTTTGCATGACAAGAGATTTCATTTCTCCAAGGAGAAAATTCCTATTGTTTTGTGACATAACATGGTTACAGTAAACCACTCTGTACAAGGGCTACAAGAAAGTGAATTGAGCATATCCTTGATTAATTTGTTTCTATCTAGGTGCGTAGGTGTGCCCATGAGGCTATTGAGATGTTGTTAAAGAAACCAAGAAATGGTACAGAGTTTCATCCTGCAGCTGCTGCTACTACAAAGTTTTGCATGCAACAAATACAGGAACATGGAGGTAAAATAAAAACACTAATCCTTGAGCAAAGAAGCATTAAATTACATTGATTGAACCCTGAAACAACCTCTGGGCTGATCCTCTTCCTCCCAAGGGAACATAGGCCCTTAATCATCAGCCTCTATCTCACTCTATTCTCTGCTGTTTTTTTTTGTCTCTTCTCATGTGACGTTCTTCAGTTCTGCCATATATGACCTTCTCCATGACTGTATTGGCCAAACCAACTTTCTCTTTTTTCCTTTTGGGTTTAGCAATTTATGCTATTAATTAGAAGCATTTTCCTAGATTGCAATTGAAAATTGTTTCTTAAAACAAGCACAGAGGAGATTCAAGAGGGGAAGAGTGAGCTTGGCCAGTTACTCCAAAAAGTGGAAAGCTCAGCTCTTTTGTTGGTCAAATTATTGAAATGCATGCATAGTAAAGCCCCTTAAACCCACCCATTCTGCAGGCTTAGTCATGTAACAACAACCTCTTCCTCAATATTCCTTTGTTGATACTTTTATATATTCTTATTGTTGATTTCTTGTTGGTGTTTTAGGTTCATCAAAGTCAATAACCACACTGCACGTCATTGGACTGCTGAAGGATATTCTGCCACTCTTACCCTGTCAGGTACTATAAACTCTACTAATCTATACTAGGTTTACATAATTATGCGAAATTCTACATTTTCATTATAATGATTTGCAGATAACATATTACAAATTTATTCATCTTCTGAAACCCAGTTTTTTGTTGGAAACTTTTTTTCAGAATGTGAAGACAGTCTGTGAAAATTTGTTGAAGCTCATGACACTTGGAGATGTGGTAAGGTTTAGTAGAGATCAGTAGAAGAGTTGTAACTGAGAATGAGTTTGAGGAATTGCGTAGTACTGTGATGAAGAATGCATTGTGAATAGATGGTATATTTCATTGTATGTTTTGCTTGATTAATGGTGGAGAGTAAAAACACATTTCTCCATATTGTGCATATCCTTCAAGCATGGAATCCATATCTTTTATTATATGCTGATCATTATCAACATCACTGTCACTGTCACCCTCATCCTCACCCTCATGATGATGATGATGACGATGATGATGACAATGATGATGATGATGATGACAATGATGATGATGACGATGATGATGAGGATGATGATGACGATGATGATGACGATGATGATGACAACTTTATTTGGGTTACACATGATGGTAACTCTAGGTTACTGATAAACTACTGTAGTAAACTAGTGGTTAACTAGTGGCCCTAGTGGTCCTGATTATGACAATGATTGTGACTGTATATTTTTTCCTTCAGATGGTAACTGTGAATGCACTACAAGCAATGTTCAAGTTATTCACAGCATCAACCAGTACAGCAATATTATCTGTTGAACTGAATGCTCAAATCATTAATGTAAGTAGTTTTTATCTCTTCCTTTATCTAAAGATTTTTCCAGGCTGTCTTTATAGATCCTTTAGCTTGGGTGTAATGTTTTCCCATTTCAGACCACATATCATTTTCTTGAGAATAAGATTCTTTGTTTTCTTTGTGTCCATATTCTTGTGTCTCCTCATGCACAACTGTTAAACAAAGAATTGATACTCTAGGTGGTCTCTAATGGGAAAACATTATGCTTCAGCTAAAATAGTCTTTAGAATGCACAATGTGTTTCTTACACAAAGTTCACCAAGTGTTACTGGTCAGAAAAGTAGATATCCTGAAAGTTCTTTCATCTCATTTATGAATCTGATTTATCTTGCTTTGTTAGGCACTTTATGACTATCAGCCTAGTGTTCGTGATGTAGAATTGTCCCTGGCTTGGATATCTACCATAGAAAAGGCTTATGTTAACTTATCAAGGTAACTCATCTATTTTTTATATAACAGGCATACTCTTGCTATGGATAAATTTTTGTGCGCAAATGATAAGATTATGATATACTACACAGGGGTGTAGCCAGGATTTTGCTTTAGGGGAGGGTCAGAAACTGTTTTCAGACCATCAACCAAAAAAATGGCCAACAAAAAAAAACTGCAAACTTGATGGAGATGGAGGAGTGGGGCCCAGGCCCCCTGGCCCCCTAGCTATGCCCCTGTTACAAGTGCATACTCGAGTGCTAATCTGAAATCTGAGACTAATCTGAAACCCCATACTTTGTACTAGGATATACTACACTATGTGCCTAATTATTCCCATTCGAGCTGCCATGGGTTTCCAAAGGGGAAACTGAAATTCAACATGCTACATAGATAATAATTAGTTAATAGAGGGTGACAGGTTGTCATTGAATATCTTTTTTTAGGATTGACGGTAAATTATGCATGGCTCATCTGCCACGATGCTTCTCATCTCTCATGCCATTGTATCTGTCTGAACATAAAAACCTTACTGTTGCTGTGGCAAACACGATGAAGGTAATGGATATTGCTCTAGATAACTAAAATATACACCAATCCAATGACATATATATGTTGCTCAAAGGTCAAAATATTTGATCTGTGGTAATATATGATTAAAAAAAGAAAAAAATGATTATTTTTAAAAGTTTCAAATCAGAAACAACAATTTTTAAGTAGAACTAAAATATGTAATTTAACAAAAAAATTACTTTTTTCTTAAGTCAACCAAATATCAGCAGCATATTTTTACCATAATTCAGAAATGATTTCAAACCCTTTATGTCATGATTCTGTATGTAAAACGTTTTGTGTCAGTGCCATATTTATTTAAATATCTAAGAGAGCAGTGTGTTTTCTCTTTTGTACATACATGTAGTACATCTATTACATGGCTATCCTATCTCTTTGTTTTTGCATTTTTATTGTTTTCTATTGTGCATACTGTACCATAGGTTCTTCTAAAGAGCTGTATAGAACCAGCTGTTGAGGTAATAAGTGAAGAGTTGTCGAGGAGTGGTAATAACACAAACACTGCAGCTCATAAGATCATAAGGTAAGGATTGAATAGAGTGACATACTAGCACCACAATCATAGCATGAACTCACAAACCAATAGTCCAAGTTTATAAGTTGTCTATATATATATTTATTTCAGTTGACTGATAATGGTCATGATGGTAATGATAACATGATGGTTGTTGATAAATTATATTATTCACATTGGTTTTGTTTTTCATTTTTTCCCCACATCTACAAGATGTCTGGAAGCAGGTCTCAAGTATAGATACCATGAACAATGGGATCTTATCCTACAAGTCATCGGTGTACTATTTGAGGTACTGTAAGATAAATTTCACAGATCAGTATTTTTTAGCACTTTTTTCAATAAGTCTAATAGTAATGCTCTGCTATGGGAGATTGTCTAACTTCAAAAACTCCTCTTTTCCAGGTGCTTGGGAAACCTTGCTCAGACCTCTTGAAAAAGGCAAGTGTTACTACCACTAGTCGCATGCTGCGAGGTTAGGATCCTTTAGATGAAGCTGACTTTTTGTTTTGTTTTTCCAGGTGTTGGTATCCCTGTGTGATCTGTATGGAACGTATAAGTTCCCATACTCCAAAGAGCTGAAGAGAGCTGTTGGCATGGCAATACAGAAAATGGGACCAAAGTAAATAGACTTGGCTTCTAGATACCATATATTACACATATCAAGACACTCTTTATAGTTACAGTAGATTGGTGGTCATGTTGTATCTATCTATCTGATTTCCTGGGGGTGGGGGCCAGGGGGACTTATTCCCTTTGTTGGAGGAAGTATGGTATTTTTCAGGAATGTTTTTCTTGCCTCTATGATATTCTAATAAACCAATGTTTGTTGTAGGAAAGTTTTGGATTCAGTTCCCCTTGGTTTGGACAAAGCAAAGTGAGTACTAAAAACACCCATTTGAATCATAATCACATACTACCACTACCAGAATCCCTTGCACACTTTCTTTTGTTCAGCACCAATTAATTAGCACCAATTGTCTTACTATACTCATGAGGGAATAAGAAGTTAAAATGAAAGAAAATTTGTGAGACATTTTGGGAATAGTGGTTAAAGAATGCTGTCATGTGAAAGACCTATTGCTTGCATAACATTTTAGTTTTATGAAATATGCTGCAAATATTTGCTACTTCAAATTCTTTGTAGTTCTTGCTTGTATTTTGCATGTGAGAAAGTGAATAATAATAATAATAATAATAATAATAATAATAATAATAATAATAATAATAATAATAATAATAATAATAATAATAAAAAAGAAAGTGAATCATGAATATTTGATTCTCAATTGTTTGATAGTGAAAACTGTGAGTTCCCAAGAGCCTGGCTTCTCCCAGTACTAAAAGACAACATCAAAGACACAGAACTCAAGTACTTCTTTGATGTGATGTTGCCTCTGGCTGCAGAACTACGAACTAAAGGTATACCCAGTACAGACAAATGATACCTTGGTTTCACCATGGCTCAGATGACTGCATAAAATGATGGTCCCACCTCATTTAGAGATATTAAACACCTTTTCCCTTTGTTCTTCAACTTGATATATATTTTTTAACAGCTACAACCTTAAAGGAAGAAGGAAAAGAACTAGAAAGTAAAGTATATGAAACCCTACAGTTTCAGGTGAGTAAAGTTCACTTTTTGTACTGTTTTTCCCCTAACTTTGATAGTGTTTTATGATGCTTCTTCTAACCATAGTTCATAAATAACAGTTGATATTAACTATGTTCTAACATAGATTCTAGATTGTGGTGAACTTGTATTTATATATTTATATATTTATTTGTTATTTCTAGATATGGTCCCTTCTTCCTGGCTTCTGCACAAGACCAACAGACATCTGTCAGGTAAT
This sequence comes from Anthopleura sola, assembly GCA_023349425.1. Taxonomy (NCBI): domain Eukaryota; kingdom Metazoa; phylum Cnidaria; class Anthozoa; order Actiniaria; family Actiniidae; genus Anthopleura; species Anthopleura sola. The sequence goes on from JALHLI010000005.1 coordinate 7,992,559, forward strand.
AAACTAGTATTCGAGAGCAGTGGCTATACTGTCGCACCTTGTTCCAAGTGTCTATTCCTATCTTATTTGAATTACATATTTTTAAGTCTGTAGCTCATGTTCCTGGCAGCAGTGCCAATATCTTTGCATCTTGTTCCAGTTGTTCATTTCTCATCCTATTTGAATTTCTTTCACAGTCTTTCAAGTCTGTAGCTCGTATTCTTGGCGTGGCTTTGACTGAGAGACAAGATCTTTGTCTGATTGTTTGTCATGGTTTGAGATTACTGGTGTCAAAAACAACTAAAGGTAGGAATTATTGTTAACCAGCACCTGCATCGATCCCTCCCTTTCATCCGTCCAGCCATCCTATCCATCCATCGGCCAGTCAATCCTTCCATTCATCCACTGATCCATCCTTCCAACCCATCTTACCCATCCCATTCATCCATTTATTAGTCCTATCCTATTTCTTCCTTTTTATCCATTCCATCCATCACCTCTCATCTCATCATCATGTTATTTCTTTGTGACTTTCTAGAAGAGGAAAAGAAGGAGTTGTCTGGATATGCAAAGAACTATCTTCCCATCCTATTCAACATGTACACTGGTGAAGAGAAGGATGGTGATCCGGATAAACTGCCAATACTAGAAACAATACGAGCATATCTAACCATCACTGATACACAGGTCAGTAAATACTAATGGTAAAGTCATTCTTGTATAGAGACAACCAATCAAATGAGTGGGAAACATACGGTACTGACTTACAGCGCGTACATGGTACGACATGCCGTGACATTGAAATGGCTTCCCATAAGAATGGTTATCATATGAGTGGGAAACATACGGTACTGACTTACAGCGCGTACATGGTACTACATGCCGTAACATTGAAATGGCTTCCCATAAGAATGGTTTCTGCATAAGTGGGAAACGTACATTAATGACTTACAGCGCGTACATGGTACGACATGCCGTAACATTGAAATGGCTTCCCATAAGAATGGTTTCTGCATAAGTGGGAAACGTACATTAATGACTTACAGCGCGTACATGGTACGACATGCCGTAACATTGAAATGGCTTCCCATAAGAATGGTTTCTGCATAAGTGGGAAACGTACATTAATGACTTACAGCGCGTACATGGTACGACATGCCGTAACATTGAAATGGCTTCCCATAAGAATGGTTTCTGCATAAGTGGGAAACGTACATTAATGACTCACAGCACGTACACGGTGCGCGGACATGCTGTGATATTGAAATAGCTTCCAGTAATTCATCCTATCACATGGCGTACATGTAGCTATGGTTACGGTAAGATACGGTACGGCTACAGCACGGCCGCCAATTTGCCGTATCGTTTCCCTCATACAAAAACCGCCCTCGTTTACTGTGGAACACCAGGATAAATGACAAACTGACATGTCTTGTTGTGTCTTTAGCTGGCTTCAAGGTTTCTTTCCAAGGCAATCGAAAAAATAACAAACGAGGAGACCTCTGTGTACTCAAGGTTAGCTATAGAACAAGGCGTTTTGATTATTCATATCTCTAAAAGATCGCGTGCGAGACTGGTGAGAAACATAAAAATGAGGCCAGTTGTCTAGCAGAGTATTGCAGGTTGTGTAAGCTTTTATTCGGTTCTTATTTTTGTTACTTTGATATATTGTTCTACTTTCTTTACAGGAATCACATGATGGACATGATTGTCGCTATGATTCCTTATGTTGAACAAAGCAACATTGAAAAATTATACAACATCGTTGTGCCCTATCTAAAGGTAAGTTATTGCTCCTAATTATGTGATGCATTCATTCATAAACGTATTGCCGCTTTCTGGTAGCATAAACCCAGTAGAACCATGTATTCGAGGGGCGTCATCTTTTAACCAAGTTCGATCCTTAGTGACTTCAAGCACTAGATTTCTCTTTTAAACTGAGCGATGGTGGAGAGGGGGAGAGAGACTTCCTAGGAGATCAGCAAATCCGTTGATCCAGTAACTTACTATCATCAGATTAAGACTTTCATTTTGCATTACATTCATTTCAAATAAATAAATTCATACTTTCCCACCTCTTTCCGGTTCTAGGTTCAAGATATCTCGCAGCAGAAGAAATCCTACCGAGTCATCGAACAGATCTGTGCTTCAAGTTCACCAGCCTGCACCAACTTCGTCTCATCACATTTGAAAGATTTACAAGAAATTCTTATGGAGTCTCTATCTTCTTCCAGCTCGGCATCTAAAGCAGTAAGACCCCAGTGATTATTACCGGGAACATTCAGTAGATTGCAACATTGCAACATTGCAACATTGACACACGGTGCAACATTGTGCGCAATATTGCAGGCAACGTTGCTGAATTATGATTGTTTCTACTTCAGCAACATCGCGTGCGACAAATTGCGTCGTGTGACATGGCTCGCAACATCAATTGCCTGCAACATTGCGCGTAATGCTACAACGTGTATCTTCACCTTGAACTTAATTGTTTTTCTTCTTTTAGCCTCGTTTAAGATGCCTCACTTACATTGTGCAAAAACTGGACGCCGACCAGGAAGACTTTATCAAGGCAATCGTCCCAGAGGTGAGTTTTTTTTTGATACAATACATCTTTAATCCACTTAAGACAGAAATAACCAAAGCTATTCTACAGAAAACAACAGTGTTGTATACCCTTTTCTTAGGGTTACGCACTTTAAATTCAAGTAAACTGTGGGCCATAAAGCGAAAACTGGAGTTTGTGAATGACAGTCAATAAAGGATATTGAAATTCTTCCTGATACAAGAATGCGCAAATTTGGTGTACAGTGTTTATAGCGCTTCCCTTTCACACGTGTGAAATCGTACAATTTTCTGTCGCGATAAAATAGTTTTGGTGGACGTCATGATGATAATGAAGTGTTGACACACACGCATCCTTGAGGAAAAGTTCTTTGACTATTGATTGATATGTTTTATAGGTAATCTTGTGCACCAAAGAAGTGAGTGTTAAAGCAAGAACTGCAGCACTTGCGTTACTTGTCGATACGTGTCACGCTTTGTGTCGCTGTCAGGGAATGACTAGGCGAGGTAGGTCCACTTGTAAAGATAATTCGTTCCTTTGGGCTTCCTGTGTGGGGTATATATAGAAATATTGATGCTCTCATCTTTATATTCCAGATGGTCTTATTTCGTATCTTCAGCTGGTTATGGCGGGTTTGGCTGGTTCTCCTCACATGGTCAGTGCAACCATCATTTCCATCTCTAGGATCGTGTATGAGTTCAGAGGTAAGTCAGTCAAATCAACTCTAAAGAACTGAATCGACCCCTTTAGCTTGGCTATAATGTTTTCCAATTTAAGACCCTGTGTCATTCCCTAGAGTATTATTTCTTTTTTTAACGGTTGCACATAAGAAGACACATTGATATGGATGCAACTCAAACAAAAAATCTTTTTTTCAAGAGAGTGACATCTGGTCTGAAATGGGAAAACAATACGCCGAAGCCAAGGAGGTATATTACGGGGGCAGGACGGGTGGGGGAGGGGGATGCATGGATGGGCACAGCCATTGGTATACATTGCTGCTTACATGTCTCTCACTTGTAGTGATGATTAGTGATCCTAAACTTCATAATATGTGTTCTATTGTGATTGTGCTTCCAGGTGATGTACCAACAGAGGTCATGGAACAGCTTATTCGAAGTGTGCTGGTCTGTTTGGCATCCAGAAGTAAGGAAATCATTAAATCTACTCTTGGATTCTTCAAGGTAAGCTCACCACTCCATTAACCACTGTTGTCATTGCTGTGTGTCGATCGAGACAAACTCTTATGACAGGTTAATGGGCAATAAACTACTGTCAATCATTCTCATGTATCTTGACGTAGTCTAACGATTTATATGATGGATGGTAGTCTTGTACCCCAAGGTTCTGTTCACTGCGCAATGTTTATGAACTTGTTTCGCAATGTAGCGTTGCAGGTTGCATAAAGGCCCTGTTACACTGTGCAATATTCTCAGCAACTTGTCTCCTAATGCTTGAAAATGTAGCGTTGCAGGTTGCCGAGATGAAGTGTTACATGCAACGGGATCTCACCAACTTGCAGCGACTTGAAAGACATGCCTTAAAATTGCGAGAAAAATTTCCGCAGGGGTGGTACACTAAGCAATGGTGTACAATGTACAATGTTAACAAATTCTTTTCTACTTGATTCTGCAGGTTGTCATTTCTGTGTTGAGTAGAGAAGATCTTGCACCGTATGCACAGGACCTGGTATGATGCTAGTGTATTATCTGTTGCTAGTCTATTGTTATGTTGCACGTTCAGTAATATCACTGTCTTGTTTGTGTTGCCAGGCGAGTGGGGTGGTCACGTGGAATGAAGATAATCGTCGTCGCTTTCGGTACAACGTCAAGGTGTTGTTTGAGAGACTTATTCGGAAGTTTGGGTAAGTAAATTCCTGCTGTTGTTGCAGGTCTTATTGTTATTACTGTTGCTGTTGTTTTTTTTTTTACTGTTGTTGCTGTTGTAGCTTCTGTTGCTGTTGTTGGTTGCTACTGTTGCTGCTGCTGCTACCGCTTTTAATGTTGTTGTTGCATTTGCTGCTTCTGTTGCTGTTGTTGCCGCTATTGCTGTTGCTGTAGTTGGTTGCCGCTGTTGTTGTTGCTGCTGTTGCTTCTGTTACTGTTGTTGTTGTTGCTGTTGTTGTTGCAACTCCTGTCGTTGCTGCTGCTTATGACTGTTAGTGTTGAGATGATCCTTCATTTTTTCTTCCATCAGATACCAAACGACCTTAAAATGCGTGCCTGAAAAGCACCGCAAACTCGTTCAAAACATTCACAAAACAACACAGCGACTCAAGAGACAAAAAATGGCATTTCGCGCCAAGAAGATGGTATGAAGAACAAATAGAACTACTACTACTAATTAGCTGAATAACATATTGACCCTGCATCTCATCTTGTGCTTCGTCATAAAGTTTATTCACCAGAGTCAAACTTTTATCAAGCAGCCACCCTAAGTGAATTGCCAAATTGTCGTTATATAAAAGTTGGTTGGTTAATAACTTGCCCCTTAATGGAGGGAATATTAAAGGGAGTCAAGGGTGGTGTAGCATTAGTGCTTACTTTAGTAATTACTTTATTAAAATAATTTTTTTTTTCAATTTTCAGGCTGACGAAACCGAAGACCAGGATAACCTGCAGACAATAGAAGAAAGGTTAGACTCACTGATTGCTTCTCCTTGGCAAAAACCCTTAATCTATGGAAATCATTTGTGATGAGTCAGAAATTCTAACGTAACAATATTTTTCTAATTCATTCAGTTATGAAGATTTGATGTTCGGCTCAGAAGAAGAAGACGACGAACCCAAACAAAAGGCGAAGTTAAAGGTAGAGTAGATAGAACGATGTAGAGATGACACGTCTCATTCTTGTTGAACTGAGAACTTGTACTGCGTCAGAGATATTACAATATCCAATATATGTAAAAACCTCTGAAACAAAAGTTTGTGGGTCACATCTGCCAACGTCATCGTCATCAACGTATTTATCATCAGCATCAGCATCAGTATTTATGATAATTATAATGATATGCCATCATTGTGATAATGATAATCATCATCAGCGCCGTCATCATCATCATCATCATATACACCATCACCAGCATCATCATCATCGTTATTAACATATTCATAAGATGATGACCATACCCTCCACAGCTAGCATTTAATCACAGCTAAGATCGGCATCATTTGTTTTGATTTCCCCAATTAGGATAAAAAGTTAGCCAAACAAAACGTCAGAGGTCCCAAAACTTGGATTCGTGAGGGAGCTGATGAGGAACCTGTTGATTTCATGGATTCCAAAATAGTCCAGAGAGTTGTAGGTAAGATGACAAACAGTAAATACCGCTCTTTCATCTTTGTCCCTTTGAATTTAGACGGAAACCCATGGTGTGATAGACTTTTCCACTCTACGCTAGAAAATCTGAATTAACACATTTCTTCCCGCTAACTCTATGCTTGATTACTTCCAGCTACTGATCCAAGCAAGGGAACCAAACGAAAACACGATGACGATTTTGAGGTTTCCAAAGATGGCAAACTCATTATCCAGGATGAGAATGACGAAGACGATGAGGAGACTGGTAACAAGCGTAAGAAGAAGAGAGGTGAACAGCTATAATTAGCCGTCAAAGGAATAAATAAAAAATAAAAAGGGGTTTTATGGTGGCGTTATTTTTTTGTTCGCGATGTTTTGCTAATGAAGTGTTTTTGCTGCTCAACAGCTATGGAAAAACTTGACGAAGAAGATGACTTAGAAGATGAAATTAAGGTATGAAATTAATGGATGAGAGACTGACTGACTGACTGACTGACTGACTGACTGACTGACTGACTGACTGACTGACTGACTGACTGACTGACTGACTGACTGACTGACTGACTGACTGACTGACTGACTGACTGACTGACTGACTGACTGACTGACTGACTGACTGACTGAATGAATGAATGAATGAATGAATGAATGAATGATGGACGGTTTCCTATTTGTCCACTGCATATAATACAGGTCTTAAATACTAAAATAAGGGTTCCTCCAAGGTTTATCATTGGGACTGGGATTCAGGTCACTGGGAAACAGAATCACCAACGTGGGATTTCCACAGGGTTCATCACTGGGACCGCATTTGACTTGGAATGGGAAATCGAATAGACAGTATGGGATTTCTCGAAACTCATCCCTGGGCCTGGAACAGAATTTTGGATGCAAAGTAGAACATGGGACTTATCACACAATCCTTGTTACTGATTTCTTTCTTTACTACATAACAGGATCTGGGAGCTAAGAGAAAGAGAGCTAAACAAGGTGAAGAAGATGAAGAAGAGGACGAAAGAAAAGGAGGTTCTCGAGGTGGGGGACGGTTTGGAAATGAGTACAAAGCCAAACGTGCTGGAGGAGATGTGAAAAGAAAAGGAAAACCTGACCCTTACGCTTATTTACCTCTGAATCGAAGCTCTTTAAACAAAAGGTATGGATCATTTGATATCTTTTGTGATTAATATTTTTGATATATTATTTATTAATTAAATCAGTACAGCACGTGCACGTCATTGTCACGGTACGGAACTGATCTGCGACACCTTTTAAACCATTTACAACACTCAATATCACTGCTCATTCAATCAGAATGCTCGTACATGGTACCATCACGGCTCGGCACGGCACAGTGCGCTTAATATCACTGCTCATCCAATCAGAGTGTTCGTACATAGTACCGTCACGGCACGGCATAGTGCGCTTAATAGCACTGCTCATCCAATCAGAATGCTCGTACCTGGTACCATCACCGTTTTACGGCACGGGATATTGGTACAAAATTCGCTCTATTATCACAGTCGTTATTGACTATTAATTTTAAGCTTGTTCTTTCTCTCCACAGAAAACAGCGCAAGGCTGCTGGCCAGTTTCAGAGTCTTGTACGAGCAACACAAAAGGGCTCATCAAAGGTCAAAGGTCACCGGCAAGGGAAAGCAAAATAACAAGTACAATAACGCCCTGTACTTTATTAATAATTATTCTTCTTTATTACATCAAGCGTAATTTTTATTAAATCTAATCTAATTGCTAAATACACCTATACAAGAAAAGAAAATCGCGTTTCTTCATTGGCTGCCATGGGTTTCCTGTGGTGCGACCCAGTCCATTTAGAGTTTTTAGCACAGGAAGCCCAAAATTGTTTTTCACTCTGGATATATGGAGTAAATGTCACTGAAATAGCACGATACGACAGTAACCATATAACATTTTTGATTCAATGTTTTTTAAATCAAAATTAGTCTTTTGGTTTTATTTTCATCTCAATTCTCTTCAGAGAATGCTTGAAGCCTTTCCAATTGATCCAGACAATGCCCAATCCATCCATGGAATTTAGTCCTGGTGATTGATAGTACTCCCCATTCGGGCAGGTATAGTGGCATTTGTTATACCACCAGGCCCCTTTGTAAACTTGAGCACAATCTTTCGGCTGATAATTAACTACCCAATTGTCGTTGTCGCGGTCTTTGGTTGAGAACTGCATGTTGTTATGAGCATTCATGGCATCTCCTGCATTCCCTGAGGAATTATTTCATATCAATCAATAAATCAGCAAGTCTGTCTGTCAGTCGATCAGTCAAAAAGTCAGTTTGTCTTTCTTTCACTCCGCTGTCAATCAATCATTTAGTCTGTCTGTCAGTCACGCACTCTGTCATTCTGTCAGTCATTCATTCATTTTTTCAGTCAGTCTGTCCGTCAGTCTCAGTATGTCAGTCAGTCGGTCACTCTGTCAGTAAGTCAGTAGTTAGTCTGACAGTCTGTCATTCAGTCATTTACTACCAAATCAACTCTGTCTTTTAGTAAACAAATTAACACTAACCTGAAAAACCTCCAATAGTAAGCCGATAATTATCAGATTCGTCAGCAACCACAAAAGTGTCATAATCTGCGTATCTCTTGTTCCCATCAAAGTCCTCCATGTCTATCCGCAGCTTGTAATCTCTCTGTGACGTCATAGCATGCATATTGTCCAATCCCAACCAGTATTCTCCTAACTTGTCACCAAACCCCTTCTTGTACTGGGCCCAGTCACGGTAGAAATCAACCGAGCCGTCTATTCGTTTCTGAATGACTGTCCACCCTCCAGCAGTTGTCATATCACAGTAAACATATAATGAGAGGGAAGGGATGGGAGCGATGTTGTAGACAGCATTACGTCTGCCATTGTTCTTGTACACTTCAGCACATGTTTTGTGGATTGGTGGCTGAAAGAAAGTGAAAATGTAAGCTTGTTCTTGGAAGAAATGAAATTGCAAGAGACGTTTGATCAGCCTAAACCTTGTCTTAAGGTGGCCCGCACCTATTGATTTGTTTCACGGGCATGAATTTCAATTGCGTCTTTTTGCATCAAAACCTTCAAGAAATTTGCAGTCATGAGTCTGAAGATGATTTTTTTAAATTTCATTGAGCCAGTGTAAAGGCATAGGAGAGTATATACAGCAAGTTTCGCGGCAATCTAGTCCTTAGAAGTTGCTACACAAACTTGAGCTGGCAGTTAGGACGCAAAACTTCGTAATGAAAACTACCGCCAAAGTCTCAACAAAATTTCAAAAACAACGAGAAACATGTCACGAAGGGTTTTTTCTGGTGGGACCAGCTCGTCCTCCGCGACACACGGGAATAGTTTTGAATTCTTGATTGTCTTTAATTTCAGCAATGCTCTGTATTCCTGCTCTGCTTCTATCTGCCTTCTGTTTCTCTTCTGTACTAAACTACGTGCTACAATTAAATAAATAATGGTTGTGAGGTTGACAAAGTGACGTCAAGCCTAATATCAGCTGACGTCATTTACAAGCGTTGTGATTGGTTGCTAAGAACGATGAATAATAATCGACTAGTTCCCAATTAAAATTAAAATTCTATTATTCATCGTACTTGAGGTTAAACAAGAACTATATCGTCGCTAGACCATTAAGCGATATAACAGGTGCTTAACTAGAATTTTGTCTTTAAACGAAATTTAACGAAATTGGCTAGCTCCAAAGTTGGGATATCAGGCGTTAGCTGACAGCGCCCATCTATGAATATTTCAACAGAATTCGAGCTAGCAAAACCCTAAACTGTCATTTACAATATTATCTAAAAAAATGTCATTTCAGCAACATTTCTAATTAAGACTTATTGTTTTTTGTATCTGCCGATCTGTCAATCATTCCTTTGCTGCAATTAATTTCCTTAGCACTGACATCTCGATTCGGCAAACATGAGCAGTTTCTGAACAGCTTTTTACCTGTCATGTTTTCTTCTCCTCTCTATATTGGAATTGAAATATCAGTGTCTCTTTGCGGCGAACAACAACATCTGTTTCCCCTAATTAAATATAACTATTTTTCTGTTAACCGTATTTTCTTATTCACGTCCCGTCCCTTAGGAAAAATCTCTCCTTACACTAGGATTGATATTATTAGGGGAAAAATATAGCTAAATCTTATCTTATCTTATAAAAGGTATTATTATCGGATTGACATTTTATATCTCCTGAAAATCGTGGTATTTATCATGATAAGTAATATCAAGAAAGTAATAACTTTTGGGAAAAAAATATTTTGTAATAATAATGAATATAATTTAAAAAGCAAAACTTACATGTACGGAGATGTGTTGAAAAGATTTGTCCAGCATCTTTTGAGGTAGCTCTTTAGGTTTGTCGTTCGTGTCTTTGACAAACAGTTTGCACAAGTGAAGACCATCAGTGTCTTTCTTCTTATAGTTGACTGACTTGCACGAGTCTCCCATGCGAGTACATCGACCTATACACTCCATGTCATCGTAGACTCGCACTCTCTTGACTTTAGTACCTTTACTAACGAGCTTCTGGTTTCTCTCCACCGAGAAGTATCGATAATGAACGTTGTCTGTTAGCAGAACTGGAAAATATCCCAGGTCTTTTTCTTCGCACTCACATAAATGAATACTTGTAGTCAGAAAAATGAAGGCCAAGAAATGTGCCACCGCACATATCGCCATCTCAAAAATGTTTAACCGGCAAAATTTGCGCCTTTGCCTGGAACAAACGAATGACTGTTTTTGCGGCTTGTTTTTGTCTTACTAAAATTGCCTCTACCTTTAAACTACCACTAAAAATGGCTCTTTCATTGGTGGTTCGTTGACCTATGAAACATAGAGTCGTGTATTAAGATGATAGCTTAGAAAAACGTTTATTTTCAAATTTTAGAAACATTAAGTCTTCAACAGTAAAACATTTGCGTCGGGAAGAATTCTTTAAGCAAACAGCGTAGATAAACATTGCTGCGTTTTGATAGAAAACTCCCAAAATTACAGATTAATGACCACAAACTGTTAATATCCCGAATTTCTCGCCTTTTGTTTAAACCTTTCTTTTTTTAAATTAAACAAAAGAAGGTGAGAAATTTGGGATAAAATCGCATGCGCATTGAAAACGATTCTTAAACCTTGAACTGGCTTATACGTTACGGCTGGTTTTTGAAAACACATCCCACATGGAAAGGAGTGACCAATGGGCGTTTAGTCATCACTGACAAAATCGATGCATCGGATCATAGCAAGGGGTCTAGGGGCCGACTAACCTCTCCCTTAGGCTTCTGTCGAGCTTCCTGACCAGTCTGTAAATCCTCCCGGGATAGCGGTGTTGGGGCCGAAATCTCCAGTGCATTGCAATAGCCATAAGTCCATACGAAGTTTTCCAAGCACTAGATGACTGGAAGTATGGTCCTGGTTATTTCTAAATAATCCATAACAATAGACCCCTTGCACGTGACGTCAGTGCAGCTCAATTTCGAAGGCAAAACAAAAGAATTTTATTCTCCTGAGAATTGGAACCTATTGTTTCGCCCTCCAAATTGAGCTGCATTCCGACGTGCTGCAAGGGGTCTATTAGACCAGTCTTGCTGGCAGATGGATTTTTGCATAAGTCAATTTGGAAAGAAAGACCATCCTAAGTATTTCTTTTATTTCCAACTTTAGAGTACCAAGAGTTACATGCGAAATCAAATAAATTGAATCATAATTATCTGCTTACTTTACATGTGCCATACAGCAGATTTACGTGGTTATATTCACTTGCTTCAGGAAAATACAAAATCAAAAGATATTTCGATCAGAATCTATTCTAATTTTTCCTGCACTGAGTGACTAAAAATAACCTGACATTCCTTTTACATTGACGTTCACCGAACCAGCGTACTGATTCTATTGCGCATGTCATAGTCATGGTTAAGGCCACTTAAATGTCATGTGATAGGTCATGTGATTTTCACTAATAGGTCACGTGATCACATTCTGCAGTGATGCATGGGATTCCTAAGGGACTCACTTGTGTCGGCTGATAAAATGTTATAAACTCAATCGAGATTTTTGTGGCCCTTGTTCTGTATTAAAAATGGAATTAACCATTAGTAGGTATAGGTTTTTAAAAACATCCCAAAAAAAACCTATACAAACATATGCATATGCGCTACTTGAGTAACACGAAAGGGGTCATCAAAGGTCAAAGGTCACCGGCAAGGGAAAGCAAAATAACAAGTACAATAACGCCCTGTGCTTTATTAATAATCATTATTCTTTATTACATCAAGCGTAATCTTTATTAAATCTAATCTAATTGCTAAATACACCTATACAAGGGAAAAAAATCGCGTTTCTTCATTGGCTGCCATGGGTTTCCTGTGGTGCGACCCAGTCCATTAAGAGTTCTTAGCACAGGAAGCCCAAAAAAATTTTTTACACTCTGGATATATATGTAGAATTATGGCTAATTATAGTTACTAGACTTCGACTAAGGCTACAAAAACTGAGTTAAGAAGGTAACTAGGGAAGTAGAATTTTTGGACCCCATGTAACGTCATAGCCGCCATGTAAGTTGACTCATTTTGGTGTCATACAACATGGCCGCGTCTTTAGGGAATGATTCCACAAAAGACTATCATGATAGTACATGGTGGTTAGTAACCGGCATTCTGGTCACCGGTAATCTATCAAATTGTTATCGTCGCGGTACGACATGCAGTGACAACGTTCAGAAATGTTTTTCCTCAAAGATTTTTAAATCTTATGCCATACTAAATAGTATTTTCTGTCTGGCTTTCTTGTTTTGTACACATCGCAACTTCAAAAAGAGGGCTTTCTTTTCCTTTTTTCTTCTACCTTTCTTGTTTGAACCCCTTTTTTCTTTTAAAATAAGTTCTCATTCAACCCTACTAGTTTTAACTTATGACTTTTCATTATGTCGTCAAAGTAATACTTAAATACAAGTGTAGATATGATGATTATTGTCTATAAGTCCTGTGGAGTAAATGTCACTGAAATAGCACGATACGACAGTAACCACATAACATTTTTGATTCAAGTTTTTAAATCAAAATTAGTCTTTTGGTTTTATTTTCATCTCAATTCTCTTCAGAGACTGCTTGATGCCTTTCCAATTGATCCAGATAATGCCCAATGCATCCATGCGGGAAGGTAGTCCTGGTGATTGATAGTACTCCCCATTCGGGCAGGTATCGTGGCATTTGTTATACCACCAGGCCCCTTTGTAAATTTTAGCACAGTTGTTGCGATGAGAATTAACTACCCAATTGTCGTTGTCGCGGTCATTGGTTGAGAACTGCATGTTGTTATGAACATTCATGGCATCTCCTGCATTCCCTGAGGAATTATTTCATATCAATCAGTTTGTCTTTCTGTCACTCCGCTCGACGTCAGTAAGTCAGTAGTTAGTCTGACAGTCTTTCATTCAGTCATTTACTACCAAATCAACTCTGTCTTTTAGTAAACAAATTAGCACTAACCTGAAAAACCTCCAATAGTAAGCCGATAATTATCAGATTCGTCAGCAACCACAAAAGTGTTATAATCTGCGTATCTCTTCTCCCCATCAAAGTCCTCCATGTCTACCCTCAGTTTGTAATCTCTCTGTGACGTCATAGCATGCATATTGTCCAATCCCAACCAGTATTCTCCCAACTTGTCACCAAACCCCTTCTTGTACTGGGCCCAGTCACGATAGAAATCAACCGAGCCGTCTATTCGTTTCTGAATGACTGTCCATCCTCCCCCAGCAGTTGTCATATCACAGTAAACATATAATGAGAGGGAAGGGATGGGAGCGATGTTGTAGACAGCATTACGTCTGCCATTGTTCTTGTACACTTCAGCACATGTTTTGTGGATTGGTGGCTGAAAGAAAGTGAAAATGTAACCTTGTTCTTGGAAGAAATGAAATGGGGTTGCAAGAGACGTTTGATCAGCCTAAACCTTGTTTTAAGGTAGCGCAGAACCTTCAATGGAACCGACCCTTCAAGCAAACAAAAATATCAAAAAGGTCATTAATGACCCTTAATTTCTAAGATAACAGGTTATTGGAAAGATATTTTAATAACTTTGTCTTCCTTGTTTGTACCCATCATATTTGCTTGATGGCCGTGAATGACAGGTCAAGCATCGTGCTGAGATGTCCGTTAATTAAAGACCTGAATGTGGGATGAGAATGGAGAATTCGTCGATCATGTCTCAGTACTTTATTGCCAGCTAGAGTCAGAGGGATGTGAAAGAGCCACTGAAAACAGACTTGATTTGGTAACAACTAACAAATACTGACACATAGTTTCAATTTCTTGAAAATCGGATAAGGTTTTGATGCAAAAACCAGGTGATCTTGATGTCTAAAATCAGCCAATCAGAGTGCAGCAGCAAAATATTATAAAAACGCACAGAATCCTTTGCAGAATCCTTTTCTAAGATAACAGGTTATTGGAAAGATATTTTAATAACTTTGTCTCCCTTGTTTGTACCCATCATATTTGCATCACGCATCGTGCTGAGATTAATTAAAGACGTGAATGTGGGATGAGAATGGAGAATTCCTCGATCATATCTCAGTACTTTATTGTCAGCTAGAATTAGAGGGATGTGAAAGAGCCACTGAAAACAGACTTGATTTGAACAACTAACAACTAACCCGCTCGTTATATACAGACACTTGTTTTTGTCCTAGTGATATGCATCTACTCTTACATTAACCTGCTTAATACGGACACCCTGTTATTACAGACACTTGTTTTTTTCCCAGTGATATGCATCTACTCTTACATTACCCTGCTTAATACGAACACCCTGTTATTACGGACACCTTATCCCGACCTCTTTTACGCGTCTGTATTAACAGGGTTCTACCGCACCACAGCGACAGAAGGCAAATAGAGAAAACAGAGCCTCCTGGAACTCAATGACTCTTTAAAATAAGCCCAAAAACAAGGAAGATTTATCGTTCCGTTTGCTTTTTAGAGTATCAAGAAAAATATCGACCCAATTTTGGGACTCTTCGCTAAAACCGACTGTATACAAAATAATCTGAATGACTGAGCCGGGACGAAACGTTCGCCAAATATCCTCAATTATCACCATAGGCACCATAATATCTAGGCTCAGATTTCAGCCGTCGGGGTTTCGTGGGGAGAGTATCGCGGGCGCGTGAGAAAACCCGACGGCTGAAATCTGAACCTACATGATATCTCGAGAGAAAAAAAATGTCTTCAAAGTTAAGTTTAGTAGGAACCTTTTTTATAAATTTTCAACGGCATTAAAATGTTGTCAGTTTGACATTCAAAATTGCGCAAGTCGTAAATATAAACCCACCCATTTCGACTCAAATTTTACATATTTTTTTTTTCGGTAACAAAATGAAATATTTTCGAAATTGTGGCTCATTTGTATCTCTTGCACCTGTCTGGACATTACAAAACGCTGTATTTTCGAATGATGACTCTTATTCCAACGAAAAGTAAAGATAGACTTCTACAACGTCAATAACGCCCTATAATCAAACTCAAAGTTTAACTTTACTCACGCGCTATCATTCTGTCCATCATATGATCAAGTGTTTCACACCGACGCGCTATCCTAACTTGATATTACCTCTATTTACCTGCTAGATTTCTATTATAATCATGACAAAACAGTGCGGACAACTTAAATTAAAATGAATTTCCAATATCCTTTCTCAATCAGTTAAAAAAAAAATTTTTTTTTTGCTGTTTTGAAAGGAGAAAGTTCGAGTAGAAACGGGTAGACTAGGATTGATATTATTAGGGGGGAATATAGCTAAATCTTAGCTTATCTTATAAAAGGTGGGATTATTGGATTGACATTTTATATCTGCTGAAAATCATGGTATTTATCATGATAAGTAATATCAAGAAAGTAATAATTTTGGAAAAAAAAATTTTTTTTAAATAATAATGAATATAATTTAAAAAGCAAAACTTACATGTACGGAGATGTGTTGAAAAGATTTGTCCAGCATCTTTTGAGGCAGTTCTTTAGGTTTGTCATACATGTCTTTGACAAACAGTTCGCACAAGTGAAGACCATCAGTGTCTTTCTTCTTATAGTTGACTGACTTACACGAGTCTCCCATGCGAGTACATCGACCTATACACTCCATGTCATCGTAGACTCGCACTCTCTTGACTTTAGTACCTTTACTAACGAGCTTCTGGTTTTCCTCCACCGAGAAGTATCGATAATGGACGTTGTCCGTTAGTAGAACTGGAAAATATCCCGTTTCTGTCTGAAGTGTTGGCCGTATTAAGTAATGAATTGTTAGAATTATTTGTAAAAAGGCGAGAAAACTGTTAGCACTTTTCATGGCTTTGTTCATTTGTCTTGTAGCTAGCAGCCGTCTCTCTTCATGTTTAAAGTACTTTGAAGTGCAATTATGTGTTCAGATGTTGAAGAATAAACATCGAACCGCGAACAGTACGAGCTAAAGCCGTTCGAATTTCCAAAATTACTGCAAAAAAAAAAAAAAAAAATCAAAATCAAAATTAATCCCTATTTGATATATCTTTGACAACTTTAATAAAAAAATTCCTAAACTTAAATTCAAAACCGTTAACTTACCAATCTTCAAAAGGGTAGAGAAGACGTACACTTCCTTTACGAAATGTCTTGCTAAGGTTGATTCGTATTGACTATTGTCTTCCCTGCCTTTAAAATCTCAAAAATCCTCTCAAATTAAATTTACATATTGCCTATAACCTGCTAGTATTTGAGAAGAAATCCTGACGCTTTTGTTGATATTTTGACAGTTTAGGTCCTCAGTTCATACATATTTCTAAGAGCGCACAAAAAACGCCTAGATACACTCAAACTCGCTTTTGAATCTGTGCTCATGGCTCGTCCTGATTCGAGCAGTCAGACAAACTGTCAATATCCAATACGAATTCAATTCTCTTAGCAAACAATCTTATTTTTTTAACATTATTGTGTTAATATTCCTTCCAGGCTTGAACTGATAATTTCCGTAGGCAAATGTCAATAACAAGAGGCTTATATTCTGATTTAACTAAGAATATTAGAACTCGAATGCCGATTTTTTTTAATTATTATTTTTTCCTTTGAATTGAGAACCTCTTCTGGTCAGTTTTATTGAACTTAGCTTTGATTACATCTGCTGCAGTCTAAATAACCAGAGACACTATAAAACTCATAGATATTACGTTATATTATCAGGCGATTGCTATTTCCTTGTTTTATGTTGTAGTTAGGACTTACCGACTTACGAAGTCGGCAATATTTTTTTCACTTAAAAAATTCATGAAGTAAGGAGAGATTGATATGAACAGGAACGTCTCCCTTAACACTCTGAAAAAAATGGACACTTTCAATGTTTTTCGTCGTGATGTTTTCCAAATTTTAAACCACATGCCATTTCCTTGAATATTCTTTCTTTTTTATATAAGTATTTATCTTGGTGTAACGAGTCACTTGACCCGATCGAACGGAAATCTTATTGGCGGCCATTTTGTTTATAGGTTGACGTAGCGGTAAAACGTTGGCCTTTTGCCGTTTGTGAGTCCAGCAGGTCGGGTCGCTGGTTTGTTTTCGTTTTCGGACGCTAGATGTGAATAGACTTTTTCATAGTTCCCTGCGAGACATGAGGTGACCTTGCAATGATAGAAACCTTTTTTTAACACCTTGGACAATTATTTACATGTCTCTATCAATGCAAGGTCACTGTTCGTCTCCCTCCACGGCCACGGCCACCATTCAAGATGGCGGAGGGGACTGTGAATATTGGACTATTATGAGGTTGTTTGGTGTGTTGTTTCTCTCCCTTGCCACGAGGGTTTTTCTCTGGGTTCTCCGGTTTTCCTCTCTCCTCAAAAATGAATATATGAATTGAGAATTGTGTGCTATAGAAAATTAAAAAGTAGTGGTAGTTAGTGTGGAGCGTGTCGTATACACAAAAATTGGCCTCCGGTTAGGGAGACTCGGCAGCGACGTAAAAATAAAGATGTACATATTTCTTTATTTATAGTTGTGTTGCTGAAGGTTCATTTTGATATTAAAACATTTGAAATCAAAGTTGAGAAGATAGCGCGAAAAAGAACCCCGATGTGTCAGTAATGAAACTTGTTTCTGGGTATATAGAGGTTCTCTAGACACTAGAGAAAAACGTTTGCGCATGCGTGTCTTTCAGCACGCTTTCCAAGAATTTACAAGAGTTTTATTGAGAAAATAAATGCTTGTTTTCTCCGAGTATACAAAAATGTTCGTGGGTATACTTTTGACCAAGATAATGTGTTAATAAAGACAATATGAAAGAATTAGCCTTAAGTTTCAAGAACTGACTTTAAGTTTTGGCATTTTGTAAAGACTATTCTTCAGGCAAGTGTGAAAATCAAATTTGCATATTTCTACAATAGCACGAAGACGCTTTTGACTAAGTTGCATGCGGACTTAGAGCATGCGCAGACGTTTTTCACGCGTGTCGGTTCTCTATTCTCTCTCTGGATCAGTCTTTTGGCCGTATTTTCATCTCAATTCTCTTGAGAACTTGGTTGAAACCAGTCCAATTGACCCAATGAATACCTGTCCCATTTTTTGGAACTTGTTCTGACGAATGATAGTACTTTCCATTCAGGTTGGCATGATAACACTTAGTATACCACCAACCGCCTATGAAATCAACTGCGCATGCGCGGTTTTTACCGTCCACTACATACACATCGTTGTCACGGTCTTTGGTTGAGAACGGTATGTTGTTGTGCTCAGCCAAAGAATCACCAGCATCTCCTGAAAAAAATTCAACTTTACCAAAAAAACTACTGACACAAAATATGCTAGTTACATGTTCACACTAACCTGAAAAACCTCCAATTTTTAGCCGATAATTATCAGACTCGTGGGAAACCACAAAATTATCATATTCTGCGTATCTCTTCTCTCCATCAAAGTTCTCCATATCTACCCTCAGTTTGTAATCTCTCTGTGACGTCATAGCATGCATATTGTCCAATCCCAACCAGTATTCTCCCAACTTGTCACCAAACCCCTTCTTGTACTGAGCCCAGTCACGGTAAAAATCAACCGAGCCGTCTATTCGTTTCTGAATGACTGTCCATCCTCCCCCAGCAGTTGTCATATCACAGTAAACATATAATGAGAGGGAAGGGATGGGAGCGATGTTGTAGACAGCGTTACGTCTGCCATTGTTCTTGTACACTTCAGCACATGTTTTGTGGATTGGGTTCTGTAAATGAATTTAATGAATAGAGTTTTCAAAATGTGTCGTAATTTATTGGACTAAAATCGAGTACTCTTTCAACAGGCAGACAAGACTATAAACAGTACTATGTAATCATTTTAGAAAAGAAATATTATATTTCGACAAAATATTTCAACAACTTTTGACATCATAGTTGACACTTATTGAAGGATTCGTTTCTCGCTGTATTAACTATTGTGTTTTTGTCATTTCATCTTATTTACTGAGGGTAAATATATCAAATATCATAGTCAATTATTTCTTGCTTGTCACAATAGAGTAATTCAGTGTATAAAATTATGGGGGGAAATGATATTTACTGGGTTGCCATGGTGGCAAACCAGTCTTAAAATGAGATCCGTTTTTCGGGCGTCAGGTAGACCATAATGTCTATTGTGACGTCACACGTCATGATTGGTCGAGAACTTGTAACCATAGCAATAGTCTGTCCAATGAAGTTGTTTTGTGTTATGTATTTGTGTACAAATATGATCGACAATTTAATAGAATTTGCCACATGATATTTAGCACGAGGTATTTATAGCTTTCGGTGTATGGTTCTGTGGCCTACCATTGTACAAACGCACACGCCGTACGTGGTAGACCGAGACTAAACGATGTTATTGCGCGATTTTGGAACGGGTTGGTCCACGTACTCAAAGAGAGAAGTCTGAGTATCTATGAACTATCTTTTAGAATCTATGAGCAAATTATGAGAATCATAGAACTAGACAAACTAGTCAAAATAGACTAAGAGAATCTATGAACTATCTAGCTATGATCAAACTAGATCTTACCAGATCTCAGATACAAAAAAATATACTGAGACAAACTACAAAACGACTGACAAACAAAGCTTTGATGAAAGCTGACTCAAAGAACTTATAGAAGTCAGACGAGCTGATAGTGATCTACAAGAAAGCGAACTACCAAGACTCCTTGTTGAATATTTCCATTTATGAAAATACAGTAAACAAAAATTGAAGGAAAAACAAATTACCAGTTAAACACATTTTGGCTAAGAGTATTTACATTGATAAAACGTTTGTTTGGCGGTGAGCAGTTTCGATCCTGAAATAAACATAGCTAGTGTAGGTCAACAAGTAACTTAATACTCCGGCGTTAAAACGCGTTAGTAACGTAATCAAAGCTGTTGTCGCACCAGTAAAGTAGGATAAAAGGTTGTTCTCCACAGGAAAGGAAAACTTTTGTGCGAAATAAGTAAGGATTAGCATTGTGATTTGGCGAGTCTTGGAATGTTCATCATCGAGCTCTAGAATACTTGCAAAGGCAACCCAGTGAACGATCCAAGAGCGTCTAGTTTTCTGTTAAAATTCAGTTAAAGATGTGAAGTTTGGCAGGCATCTTGTTAAAGATGGACGAACGAGTACGCATGCGCTAATAACAGTATGTTTCACTAATCACCGTAAAATGTCTTTGAAAGAAAAGAATGAACAAAACAAAGAAGGGAGGAAGAAAGAAAGAGAGAGAAAAAACTAAGGAAAAATAGCAATCTGAAAAACAAAACAAAAACAAACAAACAAACAACATAAAAAACTATCAACCAAAACAAAGTAAACTAAACTCATGCTAAAAAGACTAAAAATTACCCTAATATTATATTAACAATCTTACCTCTAAGGAAAGATGCTGATAGGTTTTGTCGTGTATCTTTTGAGGCAGTCGTTCAGGTTTGTCGTTCGTGTCTTTGACAAACAGTTCGCACAAGTGAAGACCATCAGTGTCTTTCTTCTTATAGTTGACTGACTTACACGAGTCTCCCATGCGAGTACATCGACCTATACACTCCATGTCATCGTAGACTCGCACTATCTTGACTTTAGTACCTTTACTAACGAGCTTCTGGTTTTCCTCCACCGAGAAGTATCGATAATGAACATCGTCCGTTAGCAGTACTGGAAAATATCCCAGGTCTTTTTCTTCGCACTCACATAAATGAATACTTGTAGTCAGAAGAATGAAGGTCAAGAAGTGTGCCACCGCACATATCGCCATCTCAAAAATGTTTAACCGGCAAAATTTGCGCCTTTGCCTGGAATAAACGAATGACTGTTTTTGCGGCTTGTTTTTGTTTTACTAAAATTGCCTCTACCTTTAAACTACCACTAAAAATGGCTCTTTCATTGGTGGTTCGTTGACCTATGAAACATAGAGTCGTGTAGTAAGATGATAGCTTAGAAAAACGTGTTTATTTTCAAATTTTAGAAACATTAAGTCCTTAACAGTAAAACGTTTGCGTCAGGAAGAATTCTTTAAGCAAACAGCGTAGATAAACATTGCTGCGTTTTGATAGAAAACTCCCAAAATTACAGATTAATGACCGCAAACTGTTAATAGCCATTTAATGATGCTTGTTATGGTTCAGTTCTACGCATGCGCAGAATCGGAGAAAGTTCCCTTGTGATTGTAAGTCGGCAAAGATTTAGTCATATACCTCAACTGGATCGATCAAATTTTCGTACCAGATGTTGTACTAGAGATGAACAAATAGTTTTTTCAAGACGCATCCCACATGGAAAGGAGTGACAATGGGGTTAATCATTTACGGTCTAGGGTTCGACTTATCTCTCCGGCCCTTAGGTTTCGGTCGAGCTTCCTGTTTAGTCTGTAAATCATCCCGGGATAGCGGTGTTGGGTCCGAAATCTCCAGCGTAAGCCATAAGAAGCTTTCCAAGCACTCGATTCCTGGGAGTATGGTCCTGGTTATTTTTAAACAATCAATAAGAATTAGACCAGTCTTCCTAGCAGATGGATTTTTGCATAAGTCAATTTGGAAAGAAAGACCATCCTAAGTGAGCATGCGCATGTCAAGTAGACCCCCAGTGATTTTTTTTTGACTGATCATACTTGTGCTAAAGCCGACGTCAATCTGACTCTTTTGCCGGACATTTAAGCAAGCCAGGTAGGCAAGAAACTAGAGCTGTTTCAAGGAATCTGTGTTTCTTTTATTTCCAACTTTAGAGTACCAAGAGTTACATGCGAAATCAGATAAATTGAGTTATAATTATTACTTTACATGTGGCATACAGCAGAAGATTTACGTGGTTATATTCGCTTGCTTCAGGCAAATACAAAATCAAAAGATATTTCGATCAGAATCTATTTTAATTTTTCCTGCACTGAGTGATTAAAAATAACCTGACATTCCTTTTACATTGACGTTCACCAAACCAGCGCACTGATTCTATTGCGCATGTCATAGTCACTGTAATGTGACGGCTTAATTTCTCTAATAGGTCATGTGATTTTCACTAATGAGGTCACGTGATCACATTCTGCAATGATGCATGGGATTCCTAAGGGACTCACTTGTGTCGGCTGATAAAATGTTAACTCTATCGAGATCTTTGCTTACGAGGATCAAAATAGCTTTGCAGTTAACAAATATGTGGCCGTGTTTTTTTTTGTTTTTTTTTTGAGAGGGAGGAAAACCGGAGAACCCGTGGGGGGTAAACCCTAGAAGGACAGTGGAGAACCAACAAACAACTCTACTTACACATGATGGTGGGTTCAGGGTGACCGGACCCATGACAACATCGGTGGACAGCGCATGCGTATAAATGAAGCATTCAATGGTTCCCATAGCAACCGAATGACGCTGTAAGCGAGAATTCAGTCCTACATGGCAGAATATAACCACGTGACCTATCATAGCAAATATTTTAGACGGTTTTAGTTTGGTTTTATTTTCATCTCGAATCTCTTCAAAGAGTAATTACTTCCACGCCAAGTACTCCAGATAACACCCCGACAATGACTAACGTTTGTACCATCCTGGACATACGGGCCGTTCGGGTTGCACTGATAGCAAGCATCATACCACCAGGGACCAATGCAAACTTTGGCGCATGATTTGTTTTTGTTGTCGTTATCACGATCTGGTGTACTGAACAACATGTTGTCATGGTAACTAAGGGAGTCATTTGCATCTCCTGCTGCATGTGTTAAACAAATAAACCATCATTAGAAATAAAGAGATGATAACTAGCGGTAAGCTAGTGTGAGCTGCGTCGGTGTTTCTAATGAAACAGTATGGATAAGAAGTTAAATTTTATACCGTAAAAAATAAGAGAGATCACTTACTGACGTTTCGGACGCTAGTCCTTCGTCGGAGTAAAAGAGAGAATAAGAGTGGAAGGTAGTGTATATATGATAAAGATAGAAAATAGATAACCAATGAGAGCAAGGTAGGCAAGGTTACGAGAAAAAAACAATAAGAAATAATAAAAAGACAAAAGAATAGATTAATCAAAAGCGAAGCGTTAAGTAAGTCATCAGTAAGTGATCTCTCTTATTTTTTACGGTGTAAAATTTAACTTCTTATCCATACTGCATCATTAGAAATAGGTGGACGCTGGTGGACGCAATGCTTATAAACATTGTCATTGTGATGTTAATGTGTCAACTATATTAACAATAGGTTTTGTCACTTTGCTTTATTGGATTGTCCAATGGATTTCTGGTTGGCAATTTATATAACAATCAACCAAAACAAAATCATCATCGCACGCGCAGCCATTAGTGGGTATAGATCCTTAAAAACATCATAAAAAAAACCTAATAGAGCTGTTAAGTTGTGACGTATTTCCGGGTCCAACTGCTCATAAATGCCGCTAAAATAAAGCGAAAAACGTACTGAACGATTTAACCTCCCCTGAAACAAGTAGAACTTTGGACAACAAATCCTGTTATAAAGAAAAAATAAGAAAAGGACTGCTTTTCGTTTTGGACCCGGAAGTCGTTTTTCCTTACGAGTGACGTCACACTTCAAAGCTCTATACAAACATATGCATATGCGCTACTTCCCCTCACGTCCTCCTCCCTACCCCTACCCCCACAGTGGGCAAGGAGGTGAGCTCTTGAACGAGGACCAAGCTTGAAGTAGAAAAGAGACCTGAAAGTAGAAAGGGACGCCAAGGACATACTTCTCGAGGCCCCTTCCGCTCTCTCCCACTTTTCACCTCTTCTCCACACCGACTATTTGGGTCTGAATTTGGCGTACAACCTGAAACCTCCACTGGGCTTCGAGCAGCTCGGTCCCAGAGCGTCAGTATTGATAAGTTTCCCACATTGAGCTTTTTTTTAAATCTAGAATTGAATCAAATTAGAGAAAGTATTCTCAAACTAACCTGAAAAATTCTTGACTTCCAGCCGATAATTATCAGACTCGTCAGCAACTCTGAAATATTCATATTCTGCGTATCTCTTCTCCCCATCAAAGTCCTCCATGTCTATCCGCAGTTTGTAACCACTTTGTGACGTCATAGCATGCATATTGTCCAATCCCAACCAGTATTCTCCCAACTTGTCACCAAACCCCTTCTTGTACTGAGCCCAGTTACGGTAGAAATCAACCGAGCCGTCTATTCGTTTCTGAATGACTGTCCATCCTCCCCCAGCAGTTGTCATATCACAGTAAACATATAATGAGAGGGAAGGGATGGGAGCGATGTTGTAGACTGCGTTACGTCTGCCATTGTTCTTGTACACTTCAGCACATGTTTTGTGGATTGGCTTCTGTGAAAGTGAATTATAAAAAATAAATTAAGTCAATTATTTTATATACATAACAGCACTATGCTTTATTACAAAACCGGCCCTTAAACAACCTCTGGGCTGATAAAAGTAAGGGCACGGCTAATTCACACTGAGATCGATTCATGGGATTTAGCTTGTTAGGTTTTGTCGAGGGACAAAAACCAGAAATCCTGAAGGAAAACCCTACTACTATCAACAAACGCTACTTCAGTACACGCAGTACATTGCCGAGTCCAGGACTCGCCCAGTGGCGGATCCAGAGGGGGTTCCATGGGTTCCACGGAACCCCCCTTTGAGCATCAGACCCTTTGAAAAGGGATATATGAAATAATGAGAATGCGTCCTGCAATGAAGTTTTACGTATCAGTTGTTGAAAGAGTGAAGACAAAATGGAACCCCCCTTTGTAAAATTCTGGATCCGCCACTGCCGCCCCTTAGAATCTATTAGAATCTGACATGGAATAACTCGGCTTCAAAAATCTTGGATCCACTAACCCAATATTGATCCTATACCTTTTATTTACTCGAACATTTTCTACAAAAAAAATTATCATGAAATTCTACGGAATAGCATTACCAACCTCTAAAGAGATGCGTTGATAGGTTTTGTCGCGTATCTTTTGAGGCAGTCGTTCAGGTTTGTCGTACATGTCTTTGACAAACAGTTCGCACAAGTGAAGACCATCAGTGTCTTTCTTCTTATAGTTGACTGACTTACACGAGTCTCCCATGCGAGTACATCGACCTATACACTCCATGTCATCGTAGACTCGCACTATCTTGACTTTAGTACCTTTACTAACGAGCTTCTGGTTTCTCTCCACCGAGAAGTATCGATAATGAACATCGTCCGTTAGTATAACTGGAAAATATCCCAGGTCTTTTTCTTTGCACTCGCACAAGCAAACGAATCCAAATAAAAACATTATGATCGAGAAAATATTCATAATTTCTCCTGATTTTTTTCAGCGCAAACAACTGACTTTCTTGATCATGGGGATCAAAGTTTTGAAGGTAATTTTTAAAATGAAAAAACTACAAACTTTTAATGACTTAAATGTCATTAAAGCTGTGCTCATTTATTAACAACTAATTCTCAGAAGTCTCATACTTAGAGCTACTCTAAATGCCACGTATTGACTTTAAAATGATTAACAAATTGAAAACGAATGAAATAGTTAAACAAATCCGAAGGCATCTTCATTGACTTCCTCTATAAATTTTGGTAAAAACTTCACCTGACTTCATTATTGTCATATTAAAAATGGTTCAAAATACTTTAAACGTCTTGTAATCGGATATATTGACATAGAAATAATCAAACCATTGGGATAAGAGGATTTTAGTTCAACAAACTTGACGGCTTTCATAATGTATTTGACTTAGGAGCAACAATGAAACTAGATGGAAAGAAGAACGTGCCTGGAAGAAGAGGCCTAGGTCACGTGAGTATTTTGCAGTTATCATGCAAGGGGTTGTATAACACCCGCAAAGCATGCAGTTAAACTCGCTGCAATGTCAATCATGATCACGCAGTAGCTTAACTTGTCCTGTGAGCACTTGCCCTGTGTTATGCGATCACTTGTTCTGTGTTATGCGATCACTTGCCCTGTGTTATGCGATCACTTGCCCTGTGTTATGCGATCACTTGCCCTGTGTTATGCGATCACTTGTCCTGTGTTATGCGATCACTTGTCCTGTGTTATGCGATCACTTGCCCTGTGTTATGCGATCACTTGTCCTGTGTTATGCGATCACTTGCCCTGTGTTATGCGATGACTTGCCCTGTGTTATGCGATCACTTGCCCTGTGTTATGCGATCACTTGCCCTGTGTTATGCGATGACTTGCCCTGTGTTATGCGATCACTTGCCCTGTGTTATGCGATCACTTACCCTGTGTTATGCGGTCACTTGTCCTGTGTTATGCGATCACTTGCCCTGTGTTATGCGATCACTTGCCCTGTGTTATGCGATCACTTGCCCTGTGTTATGCGATCACTTGCCCTGTGTTATGCGGTCACTTGTCCTGTGTTATGCGATCACTTGCCCTGTGTTATGCGATCACTTGTCCTGTGTTATGCGATCACTTGTCCTGTGTTATGCGATCACTTGCCCTGTGTTATGCGATCACTTGCCCTGTGTTATGCGATCACTTGTCCTGTGTTATGCGATCACTTGTCCTGTGTTATGCGATCACTTGCCCTGTGTTATGCGATCACTTGCCCAGTGTTATGCGATGACTTTCCCTGTGTTATGCGGTCACTTGTCCTGTGTTATGCGATCACTTGCCCTGTGTTATGCGATCACTTGTCCTGTGTTATGCGATCACTTGTCCTGTGTTATGCGATCACTTGTCCTGTGTTATGCGATCACTTGTCCTGTGTTATGCGATCACTTGCCCTGTGTTATGCGATCACTTGCCCTGTGTTATGCGATCACTTGCCCTGTGTTATGCGATCACTTGCCCTGTGTTATGCGATCACTTGTCCTGTGTTATGCGATCACTTGTCCTGTGTTATGCGATGACTTGCCCTGTGTTATGCGATCACTTGTTCTGTGTTATGCGATCACTTGTCCTGTGTTATGCGATCACTTGCCCTGTGTTATGCGATCACTTGTCCTGTGTTATGCGATCACTTGCCCTGTGTTATGCGATCACTTGCCCTGTGTTATGTGGTCACTTGTCCTGTGTTATGCGATGACTTGCCCTGTGTTATGCGATGACTTGCCCTGTGTTATGCGATCACTTGCCCTGTGTTATGCGATCACTTGTCCTGTGTTATGCGATGACTTGCCCTGTGTTATGCGATGACTTGCCCTGTGTTATGCGATGACTTGCCCTGTGTTATGCGATCACTTGCCCTGTGTTATGCGATCACTTGCCCTGTGTTATGCGATCACTTGCCCTGTGTTATGCGATCACTTGTCCTGTGTTATGCGATGACTTGCCCTGTGTTATGCGATGACTTGCCCTGTGTTATGCGATCACTTGCCCTGTGTTATGCGATCACTTGCCCTGTGTTATGCGATCACTTGCCCTGTGTTATGCGATCACTTGCCCTGTGTTATGCGATCACTTGTCCTGTGTTATGCGATCACTTGCCCTGTGTTATGCGATGACTTGTCCTGTGTTATGCGATCACTTGCCCTGTGTTATGCGATCACTTGTCCTGTGTTATGCGATCACTTGTCCTGTGTTATGTGATCACTTGTCCTGTGTTATGCGATGACTTGTCCTGTGTTATGCGATCACTTGCCCTGTGTTATGCGATCACTTGCCCTGTGTTATGCGATCACTTGTCCTGTGTTATGCGATCACTTGTTCTGTGTTATGCGATCACTTGTCCTGTGTTATGCGATGACTTACCCTGTGTTATGCGATGACTTACCCTGTGTTATGTGATCACTTGTCCTGTGTTATGCGGTCACTTACCCTGTGTTATGCGATCACTTCCCCTGTGTTATGCGATCACTTGCCCTGTGTTATGCGATGACTTACCCTGTGTTATGTGATCACTTGTCCTGTGTTATGCGGTCACTTACCCTGTGTTATGCGATCACTTCCCCTGTGTTATGTGATCACTTGCCCTGTGTTATGCGATCACTTACCCTGTGTTATGCGATCACTTCCCCTGTGTTATGCGATCACTTGCCCTGTGTTATGCGATGACTTACCCTGTGTTATGCGATCACTTGTCCTGTGTTATGCGATCACTTGTCCTGTGTTATGCGGTCACTTGCCCTGTGTTATGCGATGACTTGCCCTGTGTTATGCGATCACTTGCCCTGTGTTATGCGATCACTTGCCCTGTGTTATGCGGTCACTTGCCCTGTGTTATGCGATCACTTACCCTGTGTTATGCGATGACTTACCCTGTGTTATGCGGTCACTTGCCCTGTGTTATGCGATGACTTACCCTGTGTTATGCGATCACTTGTCCTGTGTTATGCGATCACTTGCCCTGTGTTATGCGATGACTTACCCTGTGTTATGCGGTCACTTGTCCTGTGTTATGCGGTCACTTGTCCTGTGTTATGCGATGACTTGCCCTGTGTTATGCGATGACTTACCCTGTGTTATGCGATGACTTACCCTGTGTTATGTGATCACTTGTCCTGTGTTATGCGGTCACTTACCCTGTGTTATGCGGTCACTTGCCCTGTGTTATGCGATCACTTGCCCTGTGTTATGCGATGACTTACCCTGTGTTATGCGATGACTTACCCTGTGTTATGTGATCACTTGTCCTGTGTTATGCGGTCACTTACCCTGTGTTATGCGATCACTTGTCCTGTGTTATGCGGTCACTTGCCCTGTGTTATGCGATCACTTGCCCTGTGTTATGCGATGACTTACCCTGTGTTATGCGATGACTTACCCTGTGTTATGCGATCACTTGTCCTGTGTTATGCGATCACTTGTCCTGTGTTATGCGGTCACTTGTCCTGTGTTATGCGATCATTTGTCCTGTGTTATGCGATCACTTGCACGATTTCCTCCTCTGTATAATGCAGTTATTTTCCTTAGATGAAGCGGCCCAACTTCTCTGGGCATTGAGTCACTGTTTTTCTTGTTTTAAACACTACCCTTTTCTTCGGTTATTTAACACTGACTGTGTGTGTTTGCATGCGTTTCGCATGCCAGGTTTAAGCCATCAAAATCTAAGAATATCTTTACAGTCTCTCTTGGGAAATCTTTTCCAACCATCAATCACTTTCGACTAATACTACTTTTATTGAAAGCCACCAAATTTGATTAAAATGATTTGTTGTCATAGCAACGTAACCATAAGCATTCACTCAGCCATGGAGGGACATGTTTAACGAGTTGTGATACGTTTTCGATTAAGAATAGACTAGCAGAGAATACACAAAGCAAACAAGCCTTAGTCAATCGCGTATGATGCTAATTAATAGCAAATACTTTATTGGAGTCGACTCGTAGTTCTTACACTCCAATAGGACAGAACTCTCTTTGCAAAATGTGCAAAAAAAGATACTTTGTGAATGAAGGTTGAGGTTCAAGCCATACAGGAATCAAGTACTGAAACAAGAAAGGAAAGTTTGGATCGTTAAGAAGGTCTAGAATATCAGTTCTCCATTGTTTGTTCTCAGTGTTGACTTAATGAGGAATTAGCCCATGTGCAGTTTGACAAATTTGTAATTTTCGTGTTCTTGAGAAACACTCAAAAACTACTTGGTACTAGACGATAGACTCTACAAATTTTCATCAGTAGCTGATGGATGGTTACAGCAAGTTCTACGAGTAAATTCAAACGAAATTTGCTATGGAATTTTTGAGGTCACGAAGAGTTAAACAACAAACTCGCATCAGTTAAACAAAAATTTTAAGCAATTTTTCTGGACGAGCCAAATCATCTGTTCTTTTAGTTTATTCTATGGTGATTGATTGTATAAAGTTTGGATTCAAGTATGAGAGAGAAGCAGGGACACAGTAAAGCTGATGGACTGTTCGCAAAAGCAAACAGAAAACACCAAATTATCTTGAATTTCGAGCTCAAACGCATAGCTGTAGAGCAAAAAATGTGCGAACGATATTTCGCTTTTGAGAAAACTCTCATCCTTGCCCACCGAGAGAAAATTATATCCAGGCAAAAATCACTCGGAATTTATCGTCCGCAAACCACTCCTGACAAAAAACGACCAAAGGACTCGTTTTTTATTACAGCCGTTGCTATGGAAACTAAGGCCAGAATGAAGCTTCCGCCTGTGGTAGACAGGAAAGGAGATAGACGTGATGGTGCTACGAAAGGAAAAAGAAAAGGAACAAAATCAAAAACAGAGGCAAATTCCAAATCATTTGATATTGTTAGTCAAGAAAGGCGTAGAAAAAAAACATCGTTGCCTGCGTTGAATAAAAAGAACCAGACGTTCGCTGTCGTTCAAGTCTGCAAGGATTCTTCTTTTCATAATTTGAGGACATCGAGGAAGAATCTGGCAGTTTCCTCTTCACTGGAAACAAATCCTGAAGATTCTGCGCAACCGTTTGTTCGTCACGACGAGTCTGGATGGAAAACCATACGTCATACTAGAGAGGGTGAAAACATTCTTGAAGGGATTGAAAATAAACAAACTGAGAAAGATTTTATAGATCCAGCTAATGGCGAAAAGCAAGTTGAGAATATTGGAACTAATTCTGACCCACAAACAGGAGACAATGTGGAAAAGATAGAAGTCAAGCAGGAAGAAAATAACGAAGAACACTTACGACAGGATCTCGGATCAAAATCAAATTTGCTAAAAAATACACCAAAAGATGCAGAAGCTTCTGAGAAAAGAGAAGAGGCTAGAGAAAATATTCCAGAGAACGAGAAAGAAAATGCTGGTGAAAGTAAACATTTCAAGCAAAGCGATGAGGAAACACTGAGGCGATCGAAGTCGGTCTTGTCTGGGGTAATAGACGAAAGTAGATCGAAGGTTATTGATGTAAATTTGCGTGCGCAATCGGCTGGAGTACAAGGGAGAGGAGCAAAGATCGCACCTTAGTGCGAATAGACCATTTTCGAGATGGCGCAGGTGCAGACATGAAAGAGAGGCATTTTTGGGCAAGATCACACGCTCTGCCCGAAAATGCCTCGAGATCATGTACGCGCCTGCGATATTTTTGAAAGCGCTCGCAAATCACGCAAATCTCCCACGCAGCTTTGCCTGATGACCCCAACGCCGCTGTAAAAAATAAAATTATGCGCACGCTGTATGTGACGTCGCAAAAATTAGAGATCGCACTACTAGTAGCTATAGTTTTGCAACGTCGCATGGTGTTCTGCACCTTAACTGAAGGCATTGACAAGCTAGCTATCCTCAAATGTTCATGCAAAGTTGCAAGGGCGTCGTAGGAACTTAATATAAAGGGTATTTGGAACACGACTTTTTTTAATTTGCCCTGTATCACTGAATGAATCTACTAGAGGCGAAGCAATTTGTTCTGTGGTGGTCTGATTATGGTTTAACTGATCAAGTCTGACTCCTCTTGAATCATTATCGGTTATTAAACTTTTCACTTATTATTAATTAAAGTGAAGAAGTTGTCTTAATGTTTATAAAAAGAAAAAAAAACGGTTAAAAACTGACCTATTAAACGGTATTTTGAGGAAATTAAAATTGTAGTTGTGACTACGCTGGCAGTCGTGGCTTCCTGCTTTGTAATGGGCTTGTATTCTCCTTCCCCATCTTTCAAAATCTTTGGAGTAAAGGAAAAAAGGAAAGAAAGAAAGGAAGGATGAAGGAAGGAAAAATAAGCGAAAAAAAGAAAGATAGAAAAAGAAAGAAAGAAAGAAAGAAAGAAAGAAAGAAAGAAAGAAAGAAAGAAAGAAAGAAAGAAAGAAAGAAAGAAAGAAAGAAAGAAAGAAAGAAAGAAAGAAAGAAAGAAAGAAAGAAAGAAAGAAAGAAAGAAAGAAAGAAAGAAAGAAAGAAAGAAAGAAAGAAAGAAAAAAAAAAGAAAGAAAGAAAGACAGGACATTTGCGCATGCGCAGATGTCCTGAACAAAACGTCAAGTCTCGCAGGCGCATAGTATCACTTCCAACATGGCGGCTGTCAACGAAGTCACATCGTCTGCTCAGTTCGATAAAATCCTCTCTGACTCTTCAAGGTAAGCCAGAAATAATAAATAAACTGTGCCTTGGATTCTTTATTTATTTTTCCAAAGTGCACAGTATTAAAGAAGGGTTTTTAAGTAAATTTGGGAATGAAAAAGGCTGAACTTCGACCAACAAGACGCGCATGCTGTAGCTTCATAAATCCTTTCAAGATTGTGATCTTATTAAAAAAATCATTTTTTTCTAATTGTTATCAATTATACTCCTTGGAATTCCTAGCCGAAAAAAAGCAATTCTTACTTTTTTCGTTGCATTGTTGTTTCAAAATAGTTTGGTTTCGTAAATTAATTATATACTAAGTTCGTACATGTAACCTTATGGAATAATAATTATTGTGCAAGGAGCTGTATATAGACGTTCTTGTTTAATAGCTTAAATATTTTTTATTTTTACAAAGGAAGAAGGTAAAAAAAGCACTTGTCTGGCTTTTGAGAGTTTTGAGTGAGCAAAGCTCAAATTTCACCCCAGCTTAGCATGGACGCTGAGACTCTAAACAAAAATTTGCATTTTAAAGCATAAATACGAACATTTATATATCTTACATAACCTGTTCTGTGCATAGAAAAATTAAAGATAAAAAGATAAGTTTGAAATTTTGTATTTTTGCCGTTATTCAAAACGGATTTTCGACAAAACCTTTCTCAAAAAAATAGTCTTCTTTGCTGAGAGAAAATTGAGAAAATTTGTACCCAAAACAGAAGATGCTTGAGCAAGATAACGTTTTTCAGTGTTGTCAATAAAAATTGTATGCGATGCTTTGGATTGCAAATTTTGAAATAAAATTCTTTTTTTATTTCAATAAAATGTTTTTTATCCTAAAATAATTCCTTACATGGAAATGACAAAATTTTTAAGACTATTTATTATTGATCAATTACTACACTCCTACAGGATAATTTGCAGAATATTATAATTTTTTAAATTATCTTTGAATTGATGAAAACAAATTCCTTCCCAGCAAATGGAACAAAAAGAACCCTTTTTGTTACAATAAACAACTTTTACAATTTAAATTTTGATACTTATTTTGTGTACTGCAAACATTTCTTTCTCAAACTCCAATACTTTATTTTATATGTATTTGAAATAAGTTGTGATTTTATGTGACACTTTAGTGATGACAAATAAAAAAAATTAAATTGTAGAAAAACCTTTTTAAATGTTCCCTTAAAGTGGCAATTAATTCATACTGTCTTTATTACAAGCCCACAGAGCATAGAGAAATCCATTAGACCGACTATTTATGTAGTGTATTGCTTTTTTCGTGGAAATGTTCATCATCTTATTAGGTAAATAATATGATATTTCCCTAGAGGCAAATTGTAATTTTTCAAAAAAAAAATTTTTTTTGCTAGTTAGTATTTTCATAGCATTTTAGATGGCAAGAGGAAGTATAAGCCAGTTCTTGTTTGCACTGATTAATTTTTAATACTCGACTTGTTTTATATTTTGTACTTAGAACCCATTAGAAACCTTGAAAAGTGTTTCCTGATAGGGAAAATACTCTTTATTACATGCCCACTATTCTCTTAGGCTATATTGCTTATGTAGAACCCTAACCAATATCATGTCTTGATGGACGTGTATGGAATTTTCACAAGATGAGTGGATGGATAGATGTGAATGAAGGGACAGGCTTGGCTGATTGAAACAGCAAGAAGGCTTTGCATTTTAATGGATATTCATATTAATGAGATTTGCTCAGATGATTGAAAACAGCCTGTCTTTCCATTTTTAAAATGATATGGTGTGTATGGCATATGATATAGTATAGGCAGAGCAAAAAACAACAAGGCTGCCACTTTCCAGTTGGCATTGACACTTGCAAAACTATAAGCGTTTCATTTTTGTCACTGTTACTTCAAACTTGAGACAAAATCCTGTCAAACTAGAGTAAAGCTAATAGATCCTTTTCGAATATGGCATCTATGACGTCAAACAAGGACAATGAAAATATCTTGGATGTCGAAACCCAATGATTTCGACTAGCAGCATCCAGGGCTGAAATGCCCAAGATTTCAAAACACAATCATTATCACTCATATTATCTGGGACATTCTCGGACTTCTCGTTTGATGTCATAGATGCCAAATTTGAAAAGGGTCTATTGGAGATATTAAATTTTACAGAAATGTCTGTTTTTGCTGATCAAAATATCCTCTTTCCCAAAGTACAAGGTTTTATTTAATCTCTAAACCACATTCACTAAATTTTGGTTGCATTTGATATTTTGCTCTGGCCCAAAAAGAGACTGTTTACAAAATATTGAGCTTAAAAATGTATATATAGCTGTCTTCATAATGAAAGTTCAAAAATGTTTTTTCTGCTCTGTTTATAGTCAGGGCTCAAAATAATGGACAGTCATACGCCGGTCAAGTTGTCAGGCAAATGATATATATATATATTTTTTTCAAATATGGCTGGTCAACATGTCCATTCAAAACCGTATTTGACCAGTCAAGTACCAAATTTGGTTGGACATTAACTGTTGACTGACCTTTATTTTGAGCCCTGATAGTGTATGGCATCTTTGGAGCTTCATTTATGGTATATGTAATAATAATATTAATCATCTTATTTTCTTCCCCAGAGCATTGACAGTGGTATATTTCTTTGCACCATGGTCTCCACAGTATGGCCAGATGAGTGATGTGGTACAAGTATTGAGTAAGGATAACCCACATGTGACATTTGTTAAGGTAAAGATAATAACAGACTAGAGCTGTTTTATTTATTTATTTATCAGCTGCAATATTTAGGCAGAGATGCCCAGTTCAGCATCGCTGATTTAAATGGGGCTCTGCACGAGACATACATTACATTGCGTTTACATACATATAATATAATGTTTTTTGTAGAAGTGGAAAGCATACAGCATGCACATGGTAAGGTATCAGTAGACTGTGAGCAGTCTCACAACATGCATCTTAGACTACAGTCCCTCTGCCTCCCGAGCCCCCCTCCCTGGAGATATTTGACTCACAACCAAAACCCCTCCGCCCAACTATCTAGACACGATTCAGACAGTGACAAAGGGAAATAGAGGGACTGCTTGCAGTCTAAGGTATCAGGGGTAGATACCACCACCATTTTCCTGCCATCATTGTTCATTAATTTGATATAATGGTACAAGGACCTGTAATGGTCATCTCCCCTTAAATCTACCCCTGACTATATTCCCAAACTTTCCCATTCATCCAATAATTCAGTTTAAATTAACATACATGACAGCATAAATTATGACTTTCATTTTTAGTTGGAAGCAGAAAAAGTACCAGAGGTTTCGTACAAATATGAAATAAGTGCAGTCCCAACTTTTCTCTTATTCAAAGTAAGTATACAAAAACAATTTACTAATTTAGAACTTAGAACTTAGCTTGAAGACAATCAAGTATTCACATTAGAATCGATCATACAGGTGGACAAAGATGTTGCCTTGTGTTCTGTCAGATCATAAGAAAGATTCCAAATTTCTAGGGTGTACTGTATTATAAATTGTAAACAATACTGCCTTTATTTCTTGTAGAATCAGAAGGTAGTTGACCGGATTAATGGTGCTAATGCTCCAGAGTTAACCAAGAAAGTAGAGCATCATTCAAGCATCATTACACCCCCACAGGTTAATGATGAACCACCAATTGCAAAAGAGGTATATTGAAAATTAATTATATTATTAATAAATGGATTTGTGGAAAATAATTTACTTTTCTGAGACACAAAACCTAAGCCTGGTTTTCACTAGTGAGGCAAGCATGAGCGCAAGCACAAATGTAAGCAAAAATGTTGTTTTACTATGATGCAAGCACAAGCGCAAGTACAAACGCAACCACAAGTATCAAAATATATGCAAATGGAGATAGTCTTTAATGATTAGTTAGCCCCTTTATATTTGGCTAGAACAAAATTTTCAGTCAACTACTAGCAAAAACCAGGTTTTTTGGGGCTATCTTGTACTGAAATCTTCCTCCTTTATTGTTCTTTCCTCAACAAATTCAACTAATTAAGTTGCTTTGCATTATTGTTAGGATATCAATACTCGTCTCAAAAACATCATCAACAGTTCCCCTTGCATGTTGTTCATGAAAGGAACACCTGAAGAACCAAAATGTGGTAAGCAATAGAACTGTTTAGCTTGCTTTCTCATTTCAGACCATGTTATTGACCCTAGAGTATCATTTTGTGCTATTCCCTAGAGTATCATTTCTTTATTTGTGCACATGAGATGATCTACAAATAAAATGAAGTATCTTATTCTCAAGAGAATGACACCTGGTCTGTGATGGGAAAACATTAGCAGGGCTCAAAATAACGGCTGATTAAATATGCTTTTGAATGGACATGTTGACTGGTCATATTTGAAAATTCTATATTTGGTTATGCGGGTTAATTTTTAGGCAGCCAAGGGCCAATGTAGACCTGCAAAGTATATGGAAATCAGCAGTAATGTTTAGGTCACCAATAATCGTGATTAATAATGATTTATAATGATTTTAGTGAAAATTAATGTCATAAGCTTAAATAATGAGGGTATCAAAAGCATGCGTTTGCAGACCTTTTCACAGTGAAAATTATTATTTTAGGTAATGAAAATAACCATTCATTAATCATTAATCATTTTTGACCTTCCAAAAATTGGCAGTTACTGGTCAAAAATATATTTGGCCAGACATCTTGACTGGTATATGACTGGCTGTTGTTTTAAGCCTGCTGCATTAGGACCCTTTTTTAGGATCCTTTGCCAATGACAGTGCTCCTTTTATATCTCTGTATTTATCATATTTTTGTATTATTATAATTTCAGGTTTTAGCAGACAGGTAGTTGAGGTCTTAAAGAATGTCTGTGCTGATTATGGTTCTTTTGACATACTGAAAGATGATGATGTTCGACAAGGTAAATATTGAAATTATATGAGACATCCAGTTTATGCTTTGGCAATACATATATAGCAATTGAGATAAACAATTTTTTTTTTTTTTTTACAGGTTTGAAAAAATATTCCAACTGGCCGACATATCCACAGTTATACGTCAATGGTGAATTGGTTGGTGGACTAGATATTATTAAGGTACTTGAATTTCCAACTCTATAACTCTTACCATAACTCTGACTGAGATTTTGCAGGAAATGATTATGGGAAAACAAAATGGTGGTGTCTTCTGTTTATTCTGAATTTTTTTCTGAATTCAAGATGAGGCTCTGGGAAGACAAAAGAATATATTAGGATTACTCCATTGTTTCCCCAGAGCCTCATCTTGAATTGCTTCGTAAGTGATTAATCAACCAGAATATCAAAAGTAGACTATTGATTTGATTCTGTCTTGATCTTTGTAAAGAAAAATACAAAATACATTTCTAAGGGAATACTCTCTTTTGTGGATGTTTAGGAAATGGCTGAAAGTGGTGATCTTCAATCAATGTTACCAAAGAAACAGGATTTGAAATCAAGGTAAAAATGCAGAAAATATATCTCCAGGAAAAGGAAATTTTGAGGGCAAAACAAAAGAATTTCAATCACCTGAGAATTGGAACCTATTGTTTTGTCCTCCAAATTGAGCTGTTTCCCCACCCTTTAGATAATTAATTTTCAAATGTGATGTGGAGATAAGTTTTCAATAGAATTCTTTCTGGCTGACAGAAAATGGTGGTCAGTGTTTGTACATCATTTGATGCAAACAATGAGATTCTAAGACTTATCAGCCAATTTGAACCCAGCAATTGAATGGTGTACGTAATTCCCACATGCAACAGACCTGTTATATCAAGTCTACCCTATTGTCAGTTCTATGACTTTCATTGCCCAGCCAGATTTTGATTCTATTCTCATCTTTTTTTCCAGACTTGAGTCCCTCATCAACTCCTCTCCAGTGATGTTGTTCATGAAGGGCAACCAAGACACTCCAAGATGTGGTTTCAGTAGACAAATGGTTGGAATACTTGCAAAGTATAATCCAAAGTATGTGTCATGAAGTCTAGTACTATTTATACACTTATCTTCTCCAAATTGTATGATGTGCTGAAAGCACACCCTATCTAACTGTGCAGAGTAGTTAAAAGACCTTTTTGGAGAAGTCTAGAAGTGTGAATAACAAACAACAACAACAACAACAAGAAATAAATAAATAAAAAAATAAAATAAAAAAACAACAAAAAAGAATGAAATTGTTTTACAACTTAGTCTACCACAGGTAGCCCAGTAATGTTCTTTGATTGATTCCCCTCTACAGAATTCCTCTCAAGACATTTGACATCCTTCAAGACAATGAGGTAATCAAGCATTATTATGAATGAACATACCGGTAATACTGGTAAAATTGGAGGCTATAAATCCCTTCATTCTCATGCTGTCATGGTTCCAAGGTAGTAGAATCGTATTCATGTTTAGGATTTTGGTCTAGGGCCAAGTTTAAACATTTAATTTCACACATGTTAAATCTAATGCAAAAGAGCAAAACCTATTGTTTGAATTCATTTGCATTAGATTCAGCACACATGTAAACCAGGCCTGACATATCTTTTTAATTGGACAGGTTCGTGAAGGCCTAAAGAAGCACTCCAACTGGCCTACCTACCCACAACTATATTCAAAGGGTGAACTAATAGGGGGACTGGATATTGTCAGGGTAAGTTTTCTTGATCTCTATTTAGAGCAACTTTCAGTATCAAGCAAACTCAGTAGTTGTGCATACTGGAATTGTGTTTTTCACTGGCACCAGTCAAGGTACCAAGTGATTAAGGAACAGGTGTTGTTTACAGGGTGGGGAGCTGATGCATTTTGATTTTCACCTGCTCAAAATTTTCATAACCCCTCCCACTAAAGTGCCCTGTCTCTCTTAGCCCCATCCTTCTTGAAGCATAGAATAATGCTGCCCCCCTATTTGCACCAGCCCCCCAGTTAATAATCTCTGGTCCCTTATTTTTGATGGGTAGCATGGGTGGCGTATGCTGCTAACACCTCATCTTTCACCACTGTGGTTCCAAAGGCTCAGGTCACTGGTTTGAGCCCTGCAGTCACAGTATGTGAATTGAGTTTGTTTGATTTGTTGTTCTCTCCTGTGCTATGAGGGTTTTCTCTGGTCCCGACCTCTGTAACAATCAACATGTGAGGGAGCATTGTGTGCATAAGATAATGAATATAGTGGTAGTGGGTGTGAGTGAAAAGTGTCCCCAATTAGTTTGGAAGTGCTATAATGACTAGATACTTAAATAAAGAGATTTTTTTTGATTGATGGTAGTGAAAGAATAATTCTTTTGTATTTTCCTGTTAGGCTTGCACGTCAACATATATTCTCTTGATTTCACCCTAGCTACTTGCATTGAATATGTATTTCAAATCTTTCTGTACAGGAACTAGATGAAAATGGAGAACTTGAGGATGCCCTTGGCATTAAAGAGTAAAACCTGTCACTGGAGTGGAATAAATGACATACTAACTGCCCAAGGAACACAGCTCAAAATGCCATTATTATTCTCAAGTATTTGTAGGAGTGACATAGTCAGAAGTCAATCAAATGCTTGTTTTATAAAATAGAATCAGATTTTATGTTGCAATAATAAATTAAGTGTGACATAATTTAAGCAAAGTGATTTTTGATTAAAGTTTTAAAAAGCGAATGACAAATCATGTCTGTCTCATCAAGTATTACTTTTTTCCTTAGCTGCTGTTTTACTAACACCATCGTTTAATTTCTTTCTTCCCTAAGTGAGAGAGATGGAGAGACCTGGTTTGTGCTGAGAAATAAATCTAAGAAGTATTCCAGGAGTACTCAAAAACAATTTTCAACGAGCATAATTAATAATTATTTTGTTGCAAAAGGTGAACATGCTTTCGAAAGCACTAGGTCGATTCGCTAAGTCATGCTCAATTAGAGTATAAATTGAATGAGATTTCAAGTCCTTTTCAAGCACCCTTGAAAACTAAAGTTAAATTCAAGGAGTTTTCAAGGAGTTTATGGAGTAGCATGAACCCTGGATAGATAGAAACACAGACAGGAAGATAGGCTTGTCCCTAGAACTAGGTTCACCTTGCCTTTATATAAACAGGACCTAACTTTTTTATGACTTACTGTATTCTTCATGTTTCAGCAAGTGTCGATGGAAATACCATTTTATCAAACAACTTCTTAATTAATACCACTAATAGCAAAAACATCCTCTAACAATATGTATTTTAAACACTATGCTTTTGGGCTGATGTGATGGCCCATCTTCAGACATGAATGTTTGCAGACCTGTAATTCATGGCTGACTTCAAATCTAATTTTACCAGTACCCTGAAACAACCCCTTGATCAGAGCATGGCTAATTATCTTACAGATCAAAAAAAATATTTGGTATTTAGCAACATGTACTCTTCTTTCGAAGAAGTAGAATGCTTTTAATGACAGATAATTCAACATCAAGGAGGCATACAAGTAGCAATGAATATATATTAACTTAGCTCCAGCAGATCTAAAGGAATAGGACATCAGAGTCTAAGCTTTATCATTCAAAAACTTACGCAAGCTTGCTTTGTCATACATCAACGAACTTGTGTTATTCAAACTGCGAACGCAAGCCATCACAACTTAAAACATTACTGTGCGGATACTCGAACTGAGACCACTTTGATAAACTAGTGTCATTAACTAATCACATTGTGATATTTAGTTCAATATTTCTAAACAGCCAATCAGATAGCACATTGATGTAAAAAGAGCGTGTGAATGTGATAATCTGATTGGCTAACGCTGTTATCAGTTCAATCTCTGTCTAGTTTACTGTTAATAATGTGATTGTTCAGTTTTATTCAAGTGGTCCTGGTTAGTGTGTCTGCACAGAAAAACATATACAGCACTTTGATTGACAATAGACCTTTCATTTGGATCTCATTTTTCCCATTTCAGGCCTGTTTTACTTTCTTAAAAAAGGATTTTTTTGTTTTACAGTTCAGCCAATATTAACATTAGTAGTGTCATCAAATTAAGAAAAGAAATAAGCCTCAAGGAAGTGGTCTGAAACAGAAAATCATTCCAAGGGATCTAGGCATTCAAACTGATTTATAAAAAGAAATCATACTCAAGAGAGTGGAAAATTATGTGCTAACTAAAGGGCTCTATAGAGCTTTTAAGTGTGACATCACTCAAATGGAAAAACAACTTCTGCATCCAAAACCAAAAGCAGTTCTATAAATTTTTTTCAGATTTTATTTACTTTTTCTTTAAGACAGGTTTTGTTGTCCAAAATTCTAATTGTTTCTGGTGTAAGATAAATCATTGAGTATGTTTTTCACTTTATTTTAGAAGTGTTTTTGAGCAGTTGGACCCGGAAATATATCACAACTTAACAGCTCTATTCCTGCAACGAGCTAAGACTGAATTGGTTAAGTCATTAAGTTTTATTTACAGTGGAATGATACAGGTGTGACACATTGGACACTTGCTCTGTATATTCAGCCACTTTCTCAAGCACAAGCTATGAAAGTAATGCTTGCAA
The DNA here is from genome assembly GCA_023349425.1 of Anthopleura sola. Taxonomy (NCBI): domain Eukaryota; kingdom Metazoa; phylum Cnidaria; class Anthozoa; order Actiniaria; family Actiniidae; genus Anthopleura; species Anthopleura sola. The sequence goes on from JALHLI010000005.1 coordinate 8,034,302, forward strand.
GGAGTGACTTTAGCTACCTTTAGTTCATCTAGGCATATTGCACAAACATCTTGAAGGACCTCAATCTCTTCTTGTGTTGCCATAGGAAGAGAATTCAACTTCTGCTTGACTTGGTGTCGTAACTTCAGGCTTTGCCATCCTTCTTTAGCTGGTGTCCAGATGTTGAAATAAATATGAAGCAGTGCCATGATAACTTGGAATAAGGTCCATTCAAGACTAAAGTCACAGACTCTGTAACAAAGTACAGCTGAAATGACGACAAATTCAAAAAGCCGACAGCCACCATTTACATAGTAAACATAGTCATCCAATTCTTCCCATAATTCTGTTTGATGTGCTTCGTATTTGTATAAAGTGTACAATGCGAGTGCCGCTAGTATCTGGGCAATAGTGATGATGTTCGGAGTGATGAATGGTATTCTCTCCTTCAACCCGTACACACTTATAGCCAAGAAGATTGAGAGACTAAGAAGGGACATGCAGAATGCTAGAGTGTACATGTGTTTCTTCAAGTTACTGCTGTGTTGTGACGGTAGTGAAATCAAAATCGGTTCTACAACTTCAAACATTGATCTAACCATTGCTGACACTATCAGATAGAAAATAACATGAAGCAGTGCTAGTTTGCGGCTCAGGGAGCAGGAAGAAAGACCAGTATAAAGACACAGGAAGAAGAATCCAAAGCCCTCTCTCATTCCATTTGGTGATATGGCAGTTTCCTCATTTGGCAAGGCATTGTTACCATGAAAACTAAATTTGATTACGAACAGAATCAATCCACAAACTTTTTGGATAATAAAACAGCATGCCAACATGGTTAAAGTTGAACTACAAGTCTGTGCCATGCAAAAATGAAACACCTGGTACAAATTAAAATTACATGTCTCGTTTGTGAATATTTTAATCACCAGAGAATTGTAGGTAAAGAAGCAGGAGAACAATGTGATGAGACAAGTTGGTACTTCCAGCCTTCGCCAGTGAAACATGATCAAAATAGTAAATCCATACATCCTGTACATCCATTGGATAATTCTCAGGGAGTTGATAACGTCATATACAATTCTACGAAGCCAATTATATGTGCCTTCTATCACTAGATATACGGAGACAGCAAAGAATCCACACAGCCACATTGATGGGTATTCTCTCCAGCTTGGGCGATACAAGAAGCGTGTGATGATGGGAATACTTGAAAGAGAGAAAATAATTGGCTTGAAGGAGAGGAGAGTTCTTGAGTACAGAATAACTGATATAATGTAGAAAATCCATGCACATATAATGATTGGTAGCAGGGGGAAAATATCTTCAAAATGAAGTGCTTCAAAGCCTCTCTCTTCTATTGTATTGTAGAAATCTACTGAGTTATAGACGTTGAGGTATAAAACAGCCGACATGTCCAGACATAGCAAAGTATAGTTGTAAAATGTGAAGAGCTGATCCCTGCTTGTCAGGAACAAGCTTATCAATGCTATGACTCCTGCAAATCAAAACAAACATAACCATTACCCAATTAATATAAAAACAGTTCTTTAGGTCATCCTTGAGAGAGTCTGTGTGTGTTGGTGGAGGGTGGGTGAAAATTAAAATTTAGTACTGGTAAACTTGACCAGAAAGTACAGGGGGGGGGGGGCATGACATAACAATTTAGTAGACATTTCTTTCCAACATCTACCCATGCACCTGCATGTATAATCGGAACAACAACAAAAATAGTTACAGTTATACAATCACACTTTGTGGACTTCACTAAAATATTGAGAATAAGCTTCAAACTTCAAACTTCACATCAGATATCTGAGATGCATACTAGATTTCCCAGGGGGGGTTAGTTAATCTCAAAACAAATAATGAGACAATATTTTAAAAAGCGTTTCAATCAATAGATGGCTTGTTTGTGCTAGAGCCAATTTCGGAATAGCAGTTGATTTATCAAGCACAAGATTTGTGTAAATGCGAGTGAAATAAGTCTTACTTTCAACACAAACTGAATATTCAAAGCGATTCAAATCTCCTTTTACAAATTTGATGACAGCTCATACGTTCAAAATCGTTAAAATCGCCATAGAATTGGATAAGATAAGTAAAATCGGCGTAGATCATGCGTTTGATTAGAATACAACTGATATGCAAAGATATCCTTTCTTCAAATTCGTGGAAAAGAAATTTAAAATTGTCGTCGTTTTGATCGATATTTAGCTTACTTCTTTCTAAGATCTATTATTCTACGAAAAATCATTACTCACCAAGTATCTGAATGCAATTGCAATAATTCCATTGATCGAAATATGCTGTGGTGGTGTCTAACAAGAGCCATTCTAGTAAAATAAGGAATGGCAAACGAAAAAGAATTTCAAGAGACTTGGCAGCCATCTTGTTTGTGGAACAACTGGAAACCGGAAATGCAAGATATAATTTAAATATACCCAAATATATAAACCTCTTCCTGATTGGACAAAACTGGTCGCAATATTTGAACCAATTGTGACGAAGGTAATAGATATCGGAACTACTACGAAATAGTTTTGCAGATAAGAAAAGAAATATGATTGGGTAATGGTTGTTTGTGCTGGACCAATAGGTGTTCTGCTTCTATAACGCATAGTCAGGCTCGGTGGAAAGGACTCCACGCTGCAGGAAAGATGGCGACTGAGGACATGGAAACTGCAGAAACACCTAATTTAATGGCTGTAAATGGAGAGGTAATAAAGCGCTTTCTTTATAAAACTTTTACTAAATAACCACTGGATGATTTGGGTTGATATCTGTGATGAAAAGTTTATATTCCATTAGGTTTTTGAAGCGATTTTGGTCACAACAAGTCGGTAAAATTCAATCAAAATATAAGCCATGTTCTCTTTATCATTATGATAGACTGAACTTTGAGTATAACATAAATATTTTAACTGGACACTGTAGTCTTCCAGTTGAGGGTCTTCTCGTTATTATTTTGCATTGCGATTGGTCGTTTGGATCATTTATGGGAATGATACTGTAGTGTGAGATTGATAATTAATTCATAGTTTCCCCGGTCACTGGCCACTAATTTTCTTCCAAACAAGACAAAAACCATTTCATCTTTCCTCGTCAAAAAGTAATATTTTGGCAGCCTATATCCGCATTTATTCCTGGCTTTGTAAATTTCCAATATCTACTTCGACTTAAATACCTTTATCCAAGGTTCAAGGATTGTGATTTATCACACTAATCTAGGACTTATATATTTCTTCAAGATGGCCAGCTCATTGAAAACTGAATCCAGTGAGGAAGTTCCTACAGCGAATGCAGATGGAGCCGAAGGAGGACAAAGACGGCGAAGAAAGCGAGGATTCGACGTAGGGCCTGATATGGGTAATGCTTTTGTTTCCAAGATATATTCTTCTACATAATTTTGATTAGGGATCCTGAATGAATATCAGGAAGTCCTTGTAAAATAATGAAGTTTTTCCCATCTGACTAGAAATGTGTTTGATTGAGTGTCTTGTCAGGGTCTGAAGGGAATCATTCCGAGGTCAATCTACACCAAACACGACCAGAAGACTGCTACCTTATTCAACAGGACTATTTTTGAAATTTATATTTTAGCACTGAAGATATGAAAAATTCATGCATTTGTTCCTTGAAATTGGTTATTGTACACCTGTCCTAATCATAAAACTCTGTCTTTACGTTTTAAATGCATTTTTGGATATTTGCTATTGCTTTAGTTTTTGGTTATAGAGTAATACACAAGATTAGCCTCATTTAAGTGTCAAAATATTCACACTCCAAAAGAATCTTGAGAAAAAAGAAGCTCGTTATTAGATATTCTTGGTTTGCAAAATAACATAAGCCTTGGCTGTCACATTGAAAGATATTTAACACTTATTGACAGGGACCAAAGGAAACAGTGTGTTTTGTGGTCCTTCGACAGCAATTTTTCCCTCTGCGTAACACTGTTTTCCAAGGTTCCCGTCAATAAGTGTTTTGTTATATACCAAGTGTCAAAGAACAAAACAAAATTATTCGATTTTTCTGGTGAAATCACTTGTGGTTTTGTTATTTTCCAGTAGATAACATACTATTGCACACTGAGAGTCACTGCCAGGGAAACATTGAACTTTGTTCACATTCACGTGATACCCTCTCGCCCAATCAGAGTACAAGAACAATGGACTTTGACACTTGGTATATAATTATAGCAAAACAAAATAATTCCTTGGGAAATCTTTTGTTAAATTCTTCCAACATGACAGCTATGACATCATTTGCAAACAAAGAATTGTACTTTGCTGAATATTCTACACAAAAATGAGACTAAGTCTGAATGGTAAGGGATTTGAAAGGGGATTATCTTACATTATGCATTCTAATAAACACCCATCCCATAAGCTTTTCACCCACCTAAACCCGTATTTTAGATCAGTTTTGTTATGTGTTCACCCTATCAATTGATCAACTAGATGTAACAATTTTTTCTTTCCTATTTTTTTCTCTGTTTTTCTCTTTTTTCTCTTGACACCTGGACAAACAATTTAGCTTGAAGTATGTGCCATGTGTATTCTAGTTCCATGGCCCGTGGAGTGAGTCAAATACATTATAATTTGTGGTAAACTACTATCTTTTAAGTTTATACTCAACTTATCACAAGTGATGGCAATTGTATGCTGACCTTGCAACTCAAGCTGCAATAAAAGATCTCTGCAAAAAAAATTGTTTTTAATAATTCTGGAAACTAGATTATTTAGCTGATTTTACAATATCTTTATGTTTATTGATTGTATCTGTGTTGGCTAAAACATATTTTAGATTGTTGGAATCAAAGTTGAAGCAAATAGCTCTCCAGGCTTGAGTCTTCCAGTTGTATAAAGTTTCTGAATGCTTAGCTCTTATTGCGAATGTATTCTAATATTGCTATCCAATATTCCAGGTAATGGTGTAAAGGACGAACAACCTGGAGATGATGGAACACAAGGAGAGCTTGTTCTTGGCCCTGGTGCAGGAGGAATGCAACCAAGACAGTCAGAAGTCAAGCGTTGTCTACCTTCTTTGGCTTACACCCAAGAAGAACTGTTAAAAAAGGCTAAAAGATATGCCATGGAACAGTCTGTACAACAGGTCTGGTTAAAGTTATTATTAGAACAAATTTTACTTATGATTTAAATAAATTTTCAATAAGAGGATACTACTGTATGTTACTGTGTGGAAGTCTGAATCTATACCTTACATCACTAATAATAATAATAATAATAATAATAATAATAATAATAATAATAATAATAATAATATCAATAATAATAATAATCAACTTTATTTAATGAGGGTAAATACCTGACAGTATATCAACTGATTAATAAGTGGCCCTCCTAACAGTAATGCACTAACTTTATATTTATTAATGTCATAACTCACATGTCTCTGTTTCAAATATTTATCAGGTTCTTGCAAAGCAGCAAGCCATACAACAACAACAGATGTCGGCTCTTCAAACAGCAGCTCAACGACAACGAGCTCTGGCTCTTATGTGCAGGTTTGACCTCATATTCCATGAATAGAATCCCACCATAATGAGCATGAGAAGTGGAAAGAAAGCATTGAGAGAGCTTTTTCTTTATTCAAAGATCTGATTTGTCTATACATTTTTTAGTTAAAGTGTTTGCTGTAGAAGCAGGGCTCAAAATAACGGCTGGTTATGTGCCGATCAAGATGTCTGGCATATGATATTTTATCTTATTTTTTCAAATATGACCATTCAACATGTCTGTTCAAAACCATATTTGACCAGTCAATAAGTATATTATTTTTATTCTAGGGTGTATGTTGGTAGCATAAATTTTGAGCTACGAGAAGAGCACATCAGACAAGCATTTATACCATTTGGTCCAATCAAGAAGATTGACTTGTCATGGGACCCTCTAACAATGAAACATAAGGTAAGCTATGGCCTGCATCAAATATAGAAATCTTTCATGCACACACCCTTTATTGATTAGCTATAATGAATAGTTTGTTGTGTTTTGAAGGGATTTGCTTTTGTTGAGTATGATCTACCAGAAGCAGCACAATTAGCCTTGGAACAAATGAATGGAGTGCTATTAGGAGGACGAAATATCAAGGTAATAATGTACATGTACAGTATATGAAGAATTGAAGGATAGTCTTTGTTTTCCAAAGTTGTAAAAAAAAAAGACTTAGGACAACAAACACTAATAATCTGTCTTCTAGTACTAACGTCACCACAAATAAACACCTGACTAACCACTCTCCATAACTAATTGAAACCATGCTTTATTACAATTTATGAATATCTTCCATGGAGGTGTTGAATTTCCGAGTTGTTTTTCTCTTAAAGGTTGGTCGTCCAAGTAATGTACCTCAAGCAGCTCCTCTTATTGAACAATTTGAACAAGAGGCCAAGAAGTATGCCAGAATATATATTGCATCTGTCCACCCAGACCTTCATGAAGATGATATCAAAAGGTAGGCTATTCATGTGATTTTAGAGTTACACTGGAATAAATGATCATATACATTACTGCACTGCAGTGTTGGTATCATGTGGAAGGTTCTGATTGGATGAACAGAAGCACGGCATTCTGCTATTGGTTCTTTAGATCCCATCAGTGATATACCCCGGCCCATGATATACCACTGTCTTAATTATTCTTATGGAAAATTTATTGTTTAAATGCACTAGTTAATTGGACCTCCCAAACTACTGGGACAGTGCAGGAAGTTAACAATATGAGACTGGGGACATATTGCATTTATTGGCATGAATGAATGGGGAGAATTCAGTTGGAATTTCCATGGAAGGGAAAGACAGCAGTTATCTCAATATTGAACTTTTGTGGGCCATTCTCGTCATGAACTTATATACTGTATATATCTGTTTATTGTAGTGTATTTGAAGCATTTGGTAAGGTAGTCAGCTGCACCCTAGCAACAGAAGCAATGCCTAATAAACACAAGGGATATGGATTCATAGAATATGAGAACCAGCAGTCAGCCAATGACGCCATTGCATCTATGAACCTCTTTGATCTTGGAGGACAATACCTTCGAGTCGGCAGAGCCATAACTCCGCCCTCTTCAGGTGGCTTATCAGTACCAAGTTTTGCTCCTCCACCAGGGACTTTACCAGCCGCAGCTGCTCTTGCTGCTGCAGCTGTGTCAGCAAAAATACAAGCTCAAGAACAAGGAATCCAGGGAGATATTGCATGTAAGAAGGGTTGTTTCAGGGTTCAATATGAAGTCTTTTTTATCCACCCTTGGGTAACACACAGTCAAAACGGCTCAAGCGTACCCACTTAGGCTCCATTAATGATTTCGTTATTTGAATATTGAGTTGATTATTCACAGTCTCTGAGTTTTCATTAAAAAATCCAAAGACTCTAAACACAGGTGAGGGTCGAGTCCTGTCACCGCTATACCACCTTTGCTTCCCATATTAAGGTTTTTACTTTTCTTTTCTTGCAGTTCCTACTATAACAATACCTGCTGTTACTAATGTCATCACCTCTGTCATTACAACACCTGGATTGGTCACCTTCCCTTCAGCTGCAGGGTTGTTGAGTACAGGACTTGCACCCCAACCTCTGTTGGCTACAACAGCTATGATATCAGGTAAATACTAAAACTACTAAGTAATATTTACAATAGGAGTGGTGGGTCTCTATGGACATTTAAAGTGTCTATAACACATCTGACAATATTCTACACGAGGTGAGCTGTTAACTGGCTGGAAAAAAAAAATTGAGTGATGCATCTTGAAGTTATGAAGGTTTTTCCATGCCATATGCTGTTGCTCCCCCCCCCCCCCCAATTAATTATTCATAATTTATAAATTAGGTGCATGATATAGATCCCTTGCAGAACTTTGGAATGCAGCTCAATTTGGAAGATAAACCAAAAGGTTTCTAATTCTCAGGACATTGAAATTCTTTTGGTTTGTCCTCCAAATTGAGCTGCTTTGATGTCACATACAAGGGGTCTATAGGTGACAATCTATAGGTGTAGTGAGTATCTTGAATGTAAGTAGAGTCCTTTATTTATTTCATTTGTTTCTTGCTATATAGTTCCTTCGACTCCAGTAGTAAACCCAGTGATTGCCACTCCAGTGATGACTACAGCAGCAGCGTTAACAACCACAACAGCTGGTGCAGTCCAGCTACAGCAGCATCAACAGCAGTCAGTAGTGGCTATAGCACAACAACAGGCTGAAGTCAGGGCTAAGATTGAAGAGGAAGCCCAGAGAAAGATGTTGGAAGGAAGCATTAGTCATGAAGAGAACATGTCAATTTCTGGTAGTAATGCGCGGTATATGGTCATGCAGAAATTATCCCGAAAGATTGAGGTTAGTTTATAGATAAATGAACAATTAATAAATAATTGAACAACATTTATTATGTTTAATAATACCTCTTCAGCTAACGCATGCTAACATTAGCACAGATGTGGCACAAACATGGTTATTAACTTTTAAAAACCTTTTAAAGATGCATACCTGTCCCTTAATATATTATGATGATTTAATATTTTAATAATTTGATAATAATTTAATATTTAATATTTATAAAGCACAAATATCTATGTATACACAAATGATGAAATGTGACAATTGGACATTAGCATGCAGGATAGGGTTTTAGATGTCCTAGGGCAAGTTCATTTTCACTGCAGTTGACTTGTATCAATCAATCAATCAATCTTTATTTGGGTCATTATACAGATAAAGAATTAAGTATTTGAAATGGAAATCAGCCCCCCCCCCCCCCCCCTTAGCTACTGATATTAACATAAGATAGAGGTTTGTGGTTCAAGAGTATAAAACAACTTTTTGGTAAATTTGTGCTGGAAAAGGAAGCCAGTCCCATACCACACCCTACTGCCCCCTATCCCTCTACCACTTAGATCATGACCTGCCACTGAAATAACCAGATCCTTTAATGTTGCTATAGTCCAAAGTGATGGTCCTTCGAAACATGGTAGGAGTGGAAGACTTGGATGAAGACTTAGAGCATGAAGTCACGGATGAGTGCAGTAAATTTGGCATGGTAAATAGAGTGGTCATCTATAAAGAGAAGCAAGGAGAAGAAGAAGATGCAGAAGTGATTGTCAAGATTTTTGTTGAATTTACAGCCACATCTGGTAAGTGCATTCAATCTGCCAACATTAAAAACATCAGTATTTTGTATTGAAAGGAAGGGTAAGAGACTTTCTTCCTTGCCTTACGATCAATCTTGAGATCAAAAATTTGATCCCCAGCTCTGCACTATGACCAGATTTTGTATGGTTGTGCAGAACCCATTATAAGGAAGGGATGTAATGAACCATGACTAAAGTTACAGTTTATTAATAATAGATTCATACACTTTTTACAATTGAAGAGATACAATATGAAATTTTTTTACATAATTATAATTAGAAATAAATATGATATAATAATTACATGTAAGGAAGTATAATATAATAGAGTGTATGTGGTTGTTGAATAAGTGTAAACTTTGGAGTCAACAACCACCAGCATTTTGAATGGATGATCACCAATTTTGCACTTTGAGATTGCTTGCTTCATTTCTTTATCATGATCGCTTCATGGCTACTTTTCAAAAACGCAGACAGCAAATTTGTGCTTCACTGGTTTTTATTCACATTTTCTTTGCTTTTACTCTATGAAAATGAGCCTAATTTTTATTCCATTGTGTGACCATAATTCAAATTATTATGTTAGTTGCACTTCCTAAATTATTCATTAAAATCAAATATCTGCTTTTCTCCAGAAACTGAAAAAGCAGTAGCTGCACTAGACAATCGATGGTTTGGAGGTAGAACAATCAAAGCTGAAGAATACGAAGAGGGCAAGTTTGCAGCAGAGGATTTATCTGGCTGAGGAGAAGAATTCTTTGCACTGGAGCTCATAATATTGCTACAGAGCAGATGGTATCTGGGTATTTCTCGAGTCACCTGTTATACCAGCAAATTTTAGCTTCATTCTCTATTTTCTTTCCTCACCTTTCCTTCCATCCTTTTTTCTTTTCCCTCAGCTTCTTCAGAATTCCTTCACCCCTCTCTGTGTTTTTTCTTCCTTCTTTCAAGGAAATTCTAAATTTCTTATTTTCTCAAAAAAATGCTTCTAGTAGCATTGATAAGGTACTCTAAAGCAACACCAAAGTTTCTAACTCCTTCATTGTAACCCTAATTACATAGAATACAATCATATTGATGCATAACTCAACACCTTATCCACGGTAGGACAATCATATAGTCTTAATGGTAGACAATTTATTTTAAATTATTTTTCACAGTTCTGTGGACTCGAAAGTGTTGAAAACCTTGGTTTTTGCTTCCACTAGTGTGAATGCATTACCTCATACCATTGTAAAATCAATGGGACTAAAGCCAAACCTTTGACCTTCAGAAGTGAACATTGCATGAAATTGTGTTGTAACTTGTTACTTTTTGTTTGACTAGGAAGGATTGTAGTTGATCATATATCTAGTTCATATTTCATGCATTTCTCAAATAACTATGTTTTAGATTTCCCAGCATAGCATGTTCTCTGTATTTATACTTCTGTATTGAAAGCTCATATAAGTCCCAAAAAAATTGTAGGATCCTTTGGGTTAATGCATGGGATAGAAGGGTTGTATTTTGTAGTCACAAAATTCACTCAAATGTAAATAGTTCATACGAATAAACACTTAACTTAGTTATGAGAATGCATCCTTATTGTTCTAGTCACTCAGAGCACTAGTCCCCTCTTCAGCATTATTAATGGTAGTGGTTGTGACTTGGTTTAGTGTGCTGCCAGTGAAGTGGGAGACGCGCCACCCAAGGAAAGGTGCTTCGCAGTAAGCACATATCTGTTGCAGGACTTCAGTTACAGGAAATTGTATTTGCCATTTTATGGTTTTAAGTAATGTTGAAAAGCGATCAAAAGAAGGAGAGAGGAAGGGGGTCATTCACACATTAGAACCACCCTGAATATAGTCTCCTTCGCAGCCGTCATTAGTTTTGGTCCCAGATCCTCCCAATGGAGAGGGCCAGGACTACCCTGAATAATACCTCCTCAAATCTAATAAGAAAAACTGAACTTTGTGAAATATTTCAAAAACACTACTCCAGTTGCTCTAACCACTTACAACCTCATATTATTGGGAAATGCAATTGGGGTGGTAATTTTAATCTTTTTTATTCATTTCAAAATTGATTCTTCATACAAAAATGAAGAAAAAGGAATAAATAAATGAGTAACAGACTGAGAGAAAAAGAAAGAGCATTTTGTTCCTGCCTTTCTTGAAAATTGTAAATGAATCATGTTAAAATATATGCTAAAATATATATCCAGCAGGGGGATTTGCAAGCCAAGCAGCTTCCTCGGGTGTGTCCTCTCGCCCCAAACCCTTGTTGCGTTGGGCAAAGCGTCCAAACTGATCTACGATTTCCTGTGAAATTAATGATCAAATGAGAAAATCAGCATTTTTGAATTGACATTTTTGTCTTTCATCACCTAAGAAAAAGAAAAGAACTTGGATGAACTAACCTTGTGCCTCTTTGCACAAACAAGCCACATATCTGCTTTTTTTTCATCAACGCTTCCTTTTGCATCTTCTTTCAGTTTAGTATACAACTCGACTGAGAGTGCCTGAAGAATTTCATAAGTATAGTATTGAATTATGAGAAGGTAAACCAACAGAAAGTATTTCCAATATCATACAAATATGGCCAGTTACATTACAGACCTGATCTTCCTTGTTTTCTGCATGTTCAAGGGGAAGATAAATAAACATACGACCAGCAGGACTGAATTGTAGATGATCATGCGGCTTCCCTTCTAGAAACTAGAACAACAAGAATATTCCAAAACTTACAAAAAAGAAAAAAATAAATGGATGAATAAAGAACTGAGAGAAAAAAGATGAGAGCATTTTGTTCCTGCCTTTTTTGAAAGCTGAACACAATAAGGATCTCTATCATGAGCTTTTGGAGTTCCCTGAAACATGAACAAGAGTACAATAATTAATTTTGGAAGCAAAATGCAAGCTTTGTCCTGTTAACAACTAGATTGAGTGAATAATCCTCAGTAAAGTGTCTGAATAAATACCTTATAGAGGCTGCGGCAGAACTGATCCTGTAACAAAATGAGTGCTAATGTTGCTTTGGGATCTTCCTCCCAATGCTTCAACTCGTCATTCCTTGCCTTCTCGACCTAGGAACACAAGTGGAGGCTTAAAAGATTTTTCTGATTTTTCTATTATTAAAATATAGTTGTATAAACATGTTCTTCAACACTAGTCGGTCGCAGGCTTCAAACTAAAAAATGCCCAGGAACATGCCTGCATGGTTATAGTCTAGAATCTTAAAAAAAAAACAGGGTTCCTGTCTATATCTATATATTGCTGTTTCTTCCTAGCATATATAAGAGGTGAAAGTTCTTAGCGGCGGTGTGTATGCGTGAAGGGGGTGGTGAAGTCTTGTGTGTACATGGAGTAGACAAGCCAAATAAACCCTCCAGCTACTGCATACTAATTGACTGCTGCATGCATATGAAATTTTGACATAAATTATGTACTGTTTAATAAACGAGTAGGAGTGTTTTATCAGGTTTAGAACCACAAGGTGTAGCTGAGCTCTAAGTAGGCTCAGGAATGTTATCAAAATTGTATATCTTTAATGCTAGTCACAACTGGTTTTTCTCGAGCCTGACTGTCACTCTACCTGTTTTGGTAGCTAGTATATAAAGACCACTTGAATACTAATGAAGATGGCTTTATCGGGTGTAAAGTTAAGGTCCATGCACGTGATGTGTATGGGCGCTCCAGTTGGACCAAATTAAAGACTCAGGAATTATTCCTGAGTTTTTGAAAGTTCACACAACATATTGTGTTCTAAGTCTTGTTGTACTCACAAGTGGTCCAAATTTTTGTCTGATTTCTTCGGCAGCTGGGTCACCCCCACCAAACCATTTAGCTCTCTTTTGAGGGTCGCCACCTCCAAACCAGTAATCAAGAACAGCATTCCATTCTTCAGCAGACATCTTTGTTCTAAGAATAATCTATAAACCAAACAGTATGGATAAAAAGTTAAATTTTACACCGTAAAAAATAAGAGAGATCACTTTCGGACGTTTCGGATGCTAGTCCTTTGTCGGAGTAAAAGAAAACCAAACAAACATGCTAATCATTACACCCATTTTCATAATTTATGTGACCAAAACAGCCCAAGACATTTGGGTTTTTGGACTGCTGCCAATCAAAAATTTACTAGTTCAAACTCTTAAAAGTTTGATTGATGCAAACCAAAACCTTGAACTACAGCTAATCGTCTGGTTTGCATAAGGGAGCATTAATTTTTTAGGAGGGGGGGGGGGGGGGGGGTTGGGGGCTGGAGGAATTAGAGGAATCAAATAGAAAAAAATGCTAGCCCCCACTTCCAAATATAAAAATTTTCTAGCCCCCCCCCCCTCCAGAAAAAGACTAAAAAAAAAAAAAACTGTATTCCATTTTATACAGTATCTTATTCATGACCCCCCCTGGTTCAACATTCAAAAAAAATGTGACCCCCCCTTTTATCTAGTAATTTTTTAATGACCCCCCCCCCCCCCCTAATTCCCCCTCCTAAAAAATGAATGCTCCCTAATAATGAGAATTGGTAAAGCAGCTTATAAATTATCTAAGGGGACAGGATTCATAGTTGGTATATAAAAGGGAGGGCAGCTCGAAATACTGGCGGATTTGCTGGTTCGTTTGGATCAAAATAAACCCTAAGTAAAACTATTTGGGTCATTTCTGAGCATAATCCTTCCTCGCTTGGCCGGGTTTTATTGCCTTGTGTAATCTCTTGTTTATAGCATTCCTTTTTATGTATCCGCCGAACAGACCCACTTCCTCGATTCGATGAATGCGAAAACAAAAATTCTAAAGTCAAAATGATAGCTATAAAATTGTGATTTTACTTCTAATTAATTTGAGTGTTTTTAGCAATTCAATCGTTGCTGCTAGTTCTATGCACACATATTCTCATTAACCAATCCTATCTGTATCCATAAGCTTATTTGCAGTAGACTAAATGTAACACCGATTTGTATACTACTCATCTAAGGCCAGGAAAAAAGCAGTTTTTCTCGCAAACACTATATAAACGAAAGCCAACAGCAACGTACCTCGTTGAGTTGTCTTGAACAAAGAGGGCTCCAACTCAATTTGATATGATATTTCAAGCACCCGAATCCTTATACCCCTCCCGTCTAAAAACTACGTCACGCTACCCCGCACTTTATTTGACCTCTCAGGGCGACCATTTTGTACAAGAATTTATGCAAAATGCTTCGTATAATCCCGGGGGGAAGGGGGTGGGGTGCTTCGGGTATGCTCGTCGGAAATTTCCAAAAATACAACTAAAAGATACCGGAAGTTTTTTCAAAAGGGAGTGGCTAGGCAAATTGTAACCCCTTTTTAACCCCTCTAAAAAATAATACTATTAAAAAATAAAGGCTTTTGAATTGTTTTTCCTTGAGTAATATTCTGAGTTTACGCAGGCATACATATTGCGTTATTATGCGATGGGCTAGTTCCTTTTTCTACACCCTAAAAGATACCAGAAAGTGCTGATTTGTTAAACCTCAAATTTAAGACCCTAAAAGATACCAAATCACTGATTTTTACCCCCAAGAGATACGAAGCATACCCGATACTTTACCCCCGGAGTCCCCCCCCCCCCGGGCGCATAATACGTGCTAAAAATGCTCTCAACTTGAAGTTCTTTGAATGTCTAAGGTAATAACGTTTCTTTGCTTAAAACTACGTTAAAAATAATGTGAGGGTAGCATTTTTTATCATTCTAGCAATACAGAACAACATTTTTATGTCTGATGTGTCTTGAAGTTTGTGAATGTTGTGAGGTTTTTCAAGCTTATGTAATCTCCACAAAAGATGAAAAAGAGACATAGTTTGGAACCATTTTTATGGAATTAGCCTTGTGTTATTAATGTGTCTTCACATGCACAACTGTTAAACAAAGAAATGATACTCAGAAGAATGACACATGGTCTTAAATGGGAAACATTACCTAAGAGAGGTCTAGTCAGATATCATCTTCATTAATATTATCAGCATCATCGATCTCCATCATCATTATCATTATATTATTATTGACATTACACCCTGAATAATATCTCCTCAAATCTAATAAGAAAAACTGAACTTTGTGAAATATTTCAAAAACACTACTCCAGTTGCCCTATAACCACTTACAACCTCATATTATTGGGAAATGAAATTGGGGTGGTAATTTTAATCTTTTTTATTAATTTCAAAATTGATTCTTCATACAAAAACGAAGAAAAAAGAATAAATAGATGAGTAACAGACTGAGAGAAAAAGAAAGAGCATTTTGTTCCTGCCTTTCTTGAAAATTGTAAATGAATCATGTGCATGCATGCTAAAATATATATCCAGCAGGGGGGTTTGCAAGCCAAGCAGCTTCCTCGGGTGTGTCCTCTCGCCCCAAACCCTTGTTGCGTTGGGGAAAGCGTCCAAACTGATCTACGATTTCCTGTGAAATTAATGATCAAATAAAATATCAGCATTTTTGAATTAACATTTTTGTCTTTCATCACCTAAGAAAAAGAAAAGAACTTCGATGAACTAACCTTGTGCCTCTGTGCATAAACAAGCCAGAACTCTGCACTTTTTTCATCAACGCTTCCTTTTGCATCTTCTTTCAGTTTAGTAAACAACTCAACTGCGAGTGCCTGAAGATCAATAATAGTATAGTATTGAATTATGAGAAGGTAAACCAACAGAAAGTATTTCCAATATCATACAAATATGGCCAGTTACATTATTACATACCTGATCTTCCTTGTTTTCTGCATGTTCAAAGGGAAGATAAATAAACATACGACCAGCAGGACTGAATTGTAGATGATCATGTGGCTTCCCTTCTAGAAACTAAAACAACAAGAATATTCCAAAACTTACAAAAAAGAAAAAGAAATAAATGGATGAATAAAGAACTGAGAGAAAAAAGATGAGAGCATTTTGTTCCTGCCTTTTTTGAAAGTTGAACACAATAAGGATCTCTATCATTTGCTTTTGGAGTTCCCTGAAACATGAACAAGAGTACAATAATTAATTTTGGAAGCAAAATGCAAGCGTTTGTCCTGTTATTCATTTTAAAATGCAGTATAGGGAGAATTCAAACTAGATTGAGTGAATAATCCTCAGTAAAATGTCTGAATAAATACCTTATAGAGGCTGCGGCAGAACTGATCCTGTAACAAAATAAGTGCTAATGTTGCTTTGGGATCTTCTTCCCAATGCTTCAACTCGTCATTCCTTGCCTTCTCAACCTAGAAACACAAGCTGAGGCTTAAAAGATTTTTCTGATTTTTCTATCATCAAAATATAGTTGTATAAACATAATTAATTGTTCTTCAACAATTGTTGGTCGCAGGCTTCAAACTAAAAAATGCCCAGAAACATGATTGGTTATAATCTAGAATCTAAAAAACAGGGTTCCCCTCTATATCTATATTGCTATTTCCTCCTAGCATATGCAAGAGGTGAAAGTTCTTAGCGGAGGTGTGCATGCGTGAAGGGGTTGGCCATGCATGGTGAAGTCTTGCTGTGTGTAGAGTAGACAGAAGTGAAAGAAGCCAAATAAACCCCTCCAGCTACGTACTGCATGCATACTAATTGACTGCATATGAAATTTTGACAAATCATAGTTCACACCGCACATTGTGTTCTAAGTCTTGTTGTACTCACAAGTGGTCCAAATTTTTGTCTGATTTCTTCGGCAGCTGGGTCACCCCCACCAAACCATTTAGCTCTCTTTTGAGGGTCCCCACCTCCAAACCAGTAATCAAGAACAGCATTCCATTCTTCAGCAGACATCTTTGTTCCAAGAATAATCTATAAACCAAACAAACGTGCTAATCATTACACCCATTTTCATAATCTATGTGACGAAAACAGCCCAAGACATTTGGGTTTTTGGACTAGCTGCTGCCAATCAAAAATTTATTAGTTCAAACTTTTAAAAGTTTGATTGATGCAAACCAAAACTTTGAACTACAGCTAATATAATCGTCTGGTTTGCATAATTATGAAAATTGGTAAAGCAGCTTATAAATTATCTAAGGGGACAGGAATAGGACATAAATTCATAGTTGGTAAATATAAGGGAGGGGAGGCTAGTGAAACATTTGTCCCACTGGCGGATTTGCTGGTTCGTTTGTAAAACTATTTGGGTCATTTCTGAGCATAATCAATTCTCGCTTGGGCAGGTTTTATTGCCTTGTGTAATCTTTTGTTTATAGCATTCCATTTTATGTATCCGCCGAACAGACCCACTTGGATAAATCCCTCGATTCGATGGATGTGAAAACAAAAATTCTGAAGCCAAAATGATAGCTATAAAATTGTAATTTTACTTCTAGTTAATTTGAGTGTTTTTAGCAATTCAATCGTTGCTAGCTAGTTCTATGCACACATATTCTCATTAAGCAATCCTATCTATCCATATAAAGCTTATTTGCAGTAGACTAAATGTAACATCGATTTGTATGCTACTCATCTAAGGCCAGGAAAAAAGCAGTCTTTCTTGCAAACACTATATAAACGAAAGCCAACAGCAACGTACCTCGTTGATAGGATAGGAAAGCAATAGGATTTAGATAGGGTCAAAGAAGCCGGTCAACCACTTGAAGGTTTTTGAATTGTATCAGAGGAAACCCTTGAAATGTTCATATAGGATGGTAAACAAAATATCGTACTCAAAATGATTTATTAGTCAGTCGTCTTACCTATAAAAACGAACCAAAGCTAGTCGCACAAGACAACGACAAATGCCAAAAACCCTCTGCAAAGTTCCAAACAAACTGCAAAATCATAGTCTAATGCAATTCCCTCGTGACATATACGTAATAATGACAATATATTCTTAGGGGGAGGAGTTGTGCTTATGTTTTTAAAATGTACAATTAGTACAAAAAGTAACTTTGAAATCCATTTTATACCATTGGTATTCGTTTATATAACTTTTTTCTTTTTTCATAGGATTTTTAATGATATTGGATAGATTTTTTACATGTAATTTGATGATATTTCAAGCACCCGAATCCTTATACCCCTCCCGTCTACAAACAACGTCACGCTACCCCGCACTTTATTTGACCTCACAAAGCGACCATCTTGTACAAGAATTTATGCAAAATGCTTCGTATAATACGTGCTAAAAATGCTCTCAACTTGAATTTCTTTGAATGTCTAAGGTAAGATAACGTTTCTTTGCTTAAAACTACGTTTAAAATAATGTGAGGGTAGCAGTTTTTATCATTCTAACAATACAGAACAACATTTTTATGTCTGATGTGTCTCAAAGTTTGTGAATGTTGTGAAGTTTTTCAAGCTTAATCTCCACAAAAGATGAAAAAGAGACATAGTTTGGGACCATTGTGAATTCTTATGGAATTAGCCTTGTGTTATTAATGTGTCTTCTCATGAACAACCGTTAAACAAAGAAATGATGCTCAAAAGAATGACACACTACATAAGGGGTCAAGTCTATCATCTTCATTATCATCTTTCTCCATCATCATCACCATTATCATTATATTATTATTGATATTAGTACTCTAGATCTCAATCAATCTATTGAAACACTTCTATCTCATTTCTATAGAAAGCAGTCTTTAGTGTGTCATCTTCAAAGGCTGTCAAGCAACCATACTAGTGGTGAACAGTGGAAAGAAGTTCTAGATTACTGGTTTGAACCAGGAGGTGAGAAGAAATGGTTTCAAGGTGGAGAAAAAGTAGACAAAGAAATCACAACGAAGTTTGGAAATTTAGTAAGACAGGAGTTTTAAATCTTAATTAATTCATTGAAATATATATTATAATGATCTTGAGACAGCTAGTGAGATTGATGTATGTACCCTGAGGATGTCCCACCACTAGGGGACCATTTACTATTTATTGGAGAGGGGTTTCAAACACGCGATTCTGACACCCCCAAAATCACTGATACTCTAATTACCCTTCAAGTCTTATTAATAGTCTGAGACAACCTTGTTCTGGGCTGATAACAGCTTTTCACAGTTCCCTGCGCATGCGCCATCTTGAAAAGTAGCTGGGCCTTTGCATTGAAGTGAGACCAACATCGAGCTTGCAATGATAGAGACATGTGAATAATTGTCCAAGGTGTTAAAAAAAGGTCTCTATCATTGCAAGCTCACCATTGGTCTCGCTTGGATGCAAAGGTATGACTACCTTTCAAGATGGTGCAGGGAACTATGACGGGGACTATTGAGACCTCAAATCAAGATGAGAGACAAGTGAACTGCAGCTATGGCACCATTGATGCTCTTGCTCTAGTTAGTGCTATTAGTTGGTGTCCTGTTCATCTCTTACCTCTAATAGTCTCTAACCTTGTATTCTTAAGGTTGAAGATGCCCTTCATGGAGGACTACAAGACTGGGAACAAGAACCCAAGCCATCACTTGCCTTGATTCTTCTAACTGATCAGTTTACTAGAAGCATTTTCAGGGTAAGCGCTCTTCCATAATGATGGTATCATGCTGTAGCAGGGCTGTTAAGCCAGTCTGGTTATAACAGGTCCACTGTCCAAATGTTGACTATAGTGATTTTTATATGACTAAATGAAACTATCTTTATAAATACAAGGGTAATACAAGATCATTTGATGGAGATGAAAGAGCAAGAAAGATTACAAGAAAGGTTTGTGTTTAAATCAAGGGAGTGGTAGTGACAGTAGGGGTAGTGTACTCACTTCTGCCATGATTTAGATCAGCATAGAGGTTTTTTCAGGATTGAATCTGTGATGTTATTGTAGATGTAAAATTTTGATAAATGACCGATAAACTGAAAAAATATAAAATATGTTAGCCAACTGGCTTTGTATAGCTCTTCAGTTAATCCAGTTGGCTCGCACCTTTATGTAAGGATATAAATATTTTGTAATTTGATTGTATATTTAAATTAAGGTGCAAATAAAATCATTGTCATTGTCATTGTGAGTTAACTGTGTCATGATTTAGATCAGCCCAGAGGTTGTTTAAGGGTCCTATGAAGTTATTTGTTCATTTGTTTTTATGTTTAACTTATGTTAATATTATATATTACTAAATTCAGTTTTTAGAGAGGAACACTCATGATCATCTAAAGCAGTCTTTGTCTGAAAGAGGTTTTATTTATCTGCCAATGGAGCACAGTGAAGATGCTGCTGATCAGGTTTGTTTGATATTTTATCTTGTTTGGGCTGCCTGTGGCAACATGTGGCACCTAGGCAACCCCAAATTTGGATCAGTCAAGGAAGTGTAGAATCCAGTTGGAAATGTGAAATTCTGTTGATATTTTTAAATAGGTATTGTCTATTCAGCTTTGTGAACAAATGGTTAAAGATGCAGAGGGAAGTGAATATGCTGAACCAATGAAGATGCACTTGGAATTTGCCAAAAGACATAAGGTACTTTCTACTAGAGTACAAGTGGAGGCTGTTAGCATTATGGCATCATATAGACCCCTTGCACGTGATGTCAGGGCAGCTCAATTTGGAGGACAAAACAAAAAAAAATTTTAATCTCCAGAGAATTGGAATCTATTGTTTTGCCCTCCAAATTGAGCTGCATTCCAACGTGCTGCAAGGTGTCTATATACTTCCCTTAGGCAGTTAATTAGATAGACCAATAGACCAGTAGACCCATTTAGCTTGGGCGTAATGTTTTTCCATTTCAGTCCGCGTTTTATTCTATTGGGAATTAGATTCTTTGTTTGAGCGATATTCATATTTATGTGTCAATGTGCATCATACTCACAAAGCACTCTGGGAAAGTGAGTTCTTTAAAAATGTAACAGGGAAATCAATGGAACTATCAGAAAAAGATTACTCTGTTATTTTCGTCTGCTGAAATTCTTTTATTTCCATAGAAATTTAATGTCAAAGGAAAAATTATCAGATGAATTTTTAGAGGAGCCAAAAAAGCGTAAGAACTCACTTTCCCATCATGCTTTGTGCTAGAATTTCGAGCTCATGTATATTGGCTATTGGTACTCACTCAAGGGAACGACATGTGGTCCGAAATTGGGATACGTTACACCCAAGCTAAAAGGGTCTGATTGCTTTATTATTCTCACGAGGCAAAACACCATTTGTGCGATTCAGGGCGAACATTCCACACGAGTCTAGAAATTACGTCAAATTGAAATCAAAGGATCCTGAGAAAATCATTCCTAATTATTATTTATAATTATTTACTTTTCTTCGTTTCTTTTCTTTTCTTTTTTTTTTTTTTTTTTTTTTCTTTTTTTTTTTTTTTTTGATTTAGTTTAAGGTAATTTTATTTTATTTTTAGGAAGTTATTGATAGATTTGGGCGATACCCACAGAGGAATAAAGCTCTTGGTAGAACAAACACTAAAGAAGAGGAAGAATTCTTGCTCAACTTACCTGATCGATACAAGTGGTAATGAAAAAAGCAACGAATTAAAAAAAAATTGGAATTCACTTAAATTAATCATTTTGATATAATGACAAAACCATGTATTATTGATATTTATTTTGAGTACAACAGGGTAGCGCGCGAACCCCCTTGCAAACTTGGAATCAGTGGAATCACGATTAAAAGTTTACCTATTTTTTGTTTTTGTTTACTTTCTTTTGTCAAGCTCGTAGGCTCGAACTACAAAATTTAATTAATATATTTGTGCGCTATAGCATTTGTGTTTTTATTTTCAATAAAATGACTTTATTTTACTAGGGGATGCACGTAGAATAGAGCGTTTATCTTACGAGTACAGGAAACATACGGTACTGACTTGCAAAAAGTATCAAGGACGTCATACCGTAACATTGAAATGGCTTCCCATAAGAATGGTCATCGTACGAGTAGGAACATAGGGCACTACTGACTTACAGTACGTACACGGTACGATATGCCGTAACATTCAAATGGCTTCCCATAAGAATGGTCATCGTACGAGTAGGAACATAGGGTACTGACCTACAGCACGTACACGGTACGATATGCCGTAACATTCAAATGGCTTCCCATAAGAATGGTCATCGTACGAGTAGGAACATAGGGTACTGACCTACAGCACGTACACGGTACGATATGCCGTAACATTCAAATGGCTTCCCATAAGAATGGTCATCGTACGAGTAGGAACATAGGGTACTGACCTACAGCATGTACACGGTACGATATGCCGTAACATTCAAATGGCTTCCCATAAGAATGGTCATCGTACGAGTAGGAACATAGGGTACTGACCTACAGTACGTACACGGTACGATATGCCGAAACATTCAAATGGCTTCCCATAAGAATGGTCATCCTACGAGTAGGAACATAGGGCGTTGACTTACATCATGTACACGGTACGATATGCCTTAACATTTAAATGGCTTCCCATAAGAATGGTCATCCTACGAGTAGGAACATAGGGCGCTGACTTACATCATGTACACGGTACGATATGCCTTAACATTTAAATGGCTTCCCATAAGAATGGTCATCCTACGAGTAGGAACATAGGGCGCTGACTTACATCATGTACACGGTACGATATGCCTTAACATTTAAATGGCTTCCCATAAGAATGGTCATCCTACGAGTAGGAACATAGGGCGCTGACTTACATCATGTACACGGTACGATATGCCTTAACATTTAAATGGCTTCCCATAAGAATGGTCATCCTACGAGTAGGAACATAGGGCGTTGACTTACATCATGTACACGGTACATGATGTAACATTTAATTGGCTTTCCATTGTTTTCGTGCGGTCCACTATAGCTACAGTAACAGTTATTGTATAGAGATGGTACGAGTATAGTACGATTAAAACACGCAACATGCCGTTACATTCAGTGCGCGTGTAAAATAGTTATAATAGAAAGTGTTATCTTTGTGGCTACATTTTGGCTAAGTTTGGCTTCAGCTAAAAACAGTTGTCTCTTTTCTTGCTCTTGCAACAACCTTGAAAGGTTTAGGAGCATATGCAATACCCAGTGTGCCATCGTGAATATCAGGAAGAGGACTGCCTTCAGGATTCTCAAACTTCAACTTCTGGAACAAAATGGCCGACATGACAAACAGCTCTTTCTTCGCCAAAGCTTCTCCAACACAAGAACGGCGTCCAGCTCCAAAAGGCAGGTAACTCAATTTCTGTGTGCCTGTGAACTCGCCTTTGGAGTCCAGGAATCTGGACGGCTTGAATTCGAAGGGACTTTCCCATTCTTTTGGGTCGTGGTTGATAGCCCACAAATTGAGGAGTATTGTGGTATCCTTAGGAATGTGGTAACCACAAAGTGTAGTGTCGCAGGTGCTCTTGTGAGCAAACAGAGGCGCAATAGAAGCACAGCGGAGAACCTCGGTTATAAACGCTTCCAGAAAATGACAATTTTTCCTCTTCTTCAGCTCGATTTCCCCATCACTAAAGACGTCTTTGATTTCTTCATAGATGCGTTCTTGAATGTCGGGATAGTTGAGTACGTAGGCCACCTCCCAGCGCAGTGTTGTGGCTGTGGTTTCAGCTCCTGCTCCGAAGACTGCATCAGTTATTGCCATGATATGGTCATCTGTCATGTGCTTGAGAGAGTTTGTGTCGTCTCTTTCTTCCACGAGTTTCGCCTGCAGCAAAGCGTCTATCAAATGACGGATCTGGTTTTCTTGAAATGTTTTCTTTACTTTATAATAGCGAGCGTCATTCACACGGGTGCGATGGTTAATTATGTCCTTTATCATTGTACTTTGGCGAATTGGAAAATGAATGAGCCAGGGAAAGACGTTCAAGATATTAACAGGTCCCAGAACTGAGGCTCCCATATTGTTGTACCTCACGCTCTCGTGGAGTTCCTCGTCATCCAAATCAAAGCGTATTCCGTATACGACGGAAAACACGACATTTGCGATGACGAAAGAAAAATCGTTTTTGGGGTCAAATGGCTTATTTTTATACTTGTTAAATCTCTCCACTAATGCCATTCCTTCCTCGGTTAATTTGTCCTCCAAGTAAGGCTGATAAATGCGCAACGCTGAATGGACCAATTTACGAGCATGAACCATAGTAGGGGTGAAGTCATTGAAACCCAGGCCCTTTCCTCCGCGGGAAAAATATTGATGAACAAACAAATAAGGCCTCCCCGAAAAAGTATCTTTTTGGGTGATTAGTGCTTCGTGGGCGATGTTGAATGTGTTGATTACAACAGTAGGTTGACTTGGCAGGTACAAAGTGAACATGTCGCCATAAGTCTTGGCCATTCTTGTGAAAGTTTTGTGCAGGAGAGAGTTTGAATCTTGAAGGCTTAGGAGACTTCCAATCACTGGGAAACGAGGAGGCCCTGGGGGATACCCACGTGACGAGCGTACCCACGTGATCGCGTAGACCACTAGAAGAACTGTGCACAGGAGAATCAGTACTTCTGTGAACATCTTGATTTTTATTGGAGTCTAGAAAAATAATTGAAAGTCAGAATAGAGAGTTACGAAATGCTTCCGAGTTGAGTCCGACGGATTTACGACTTAGTTGCGAAGGAAGTACGACCACAAAATGATATTCAGCAGTGGCGGATCCAGAATTTTACAAAGGGGGGTTCCATTTCGTCTTCACTCTTTCAACAACTGATACGTAAAACTTCATTGCAGGATGCATTCTCATTATTTCATATACCCCTTTTCAAAGGGTCTGATGCTCAAAGGGGGGTTCCGTGGAACCCCCTCTGGATCCGCCACTGTTCAAAACCTACTGCTACCATTAATTTGTTTATTCGACCTCTCGCAGCGGGCGTAAGCTAGTTAATGATTATTTTTTATTAAAAAATGATGTCTTCTGAAAAGCTTATAAAAGTGTACTAAACATATACACCGGGGGGAGGGGGAGGGGGGATTTGAAAGGGGAGGGAATGCTAGTACTTTTTACGGGTTCATTTTTGTTATTTGTTATTTGGTACCTACTTTGGTAGTTTCAGGCTGTTGAAGCGAAAAACTAACTAAAATGCTGTAAAATTCAGTCAATTGGTTCCATTTAGAGGTGAAAATGGCGATTGTTATGACTATACGAGAAAGAGACTTTTGGTACCTTCTAGGGGTCATAGCTTGATAAATATTGATGGACTTAAGATATTTTACCTCATCAAGCTGTTATAGTTGCTATTAAAGCTTTACTTGTTTGATATGAAATGTTTTCAATGATCACCAGCGGTTTCCGCTTTGTAGATTTTTGGTAATTATCATTAGGTTAAACTAAGTGTATAACTATACTCTGTGTATATGATCAAAAAATCTATACACGAATATACAATGAATACTTTTCAGAATGGCTATTACATAACAATAATCCAAAAATTTAGTGTGTAATGTACCATGAACGAGATCGATATAGTTACGTAACATGACCTAAATATTCCGTTTTTCTAATCAAATTTGTTTAAAATCTTTTCAATTTTATCATGCAGTCTCTCTACTTTAACACATTTAGGTAGCTAGCAAATCGTTAAGCTTCTTCGGCTGATATTTTGCTCCTTTGCCATGATCGATATTGCTTTTGGTCAAGTTTGACTGTACAGCACAGAACACTACGGTCATTAGAGACCATTAGAAGACGATTAGAACATCATTAACTAAAAAATATCTGAATTCTTAATGAATTGAGTGGTAGTTTTGAAATTACTTCAAGAATAGGAGATAAGTTTTTGTACTTACTTGCCTGCGCAGTCGAATTGTTGGAGTGCAGATTATGCACAGTTATCTCCTCTAATGACCTTTCCCGTTACGTGTCTATGCAAATTCACTCACTGTTGACAAACCTCTTTGAGACTGGATCACCATTTGTCCAAACGTAACACAAGTAAAATTTTAAAGAATGTTTTAAAGAGTAAAGAAAATTCTGAAGTACAGTTGGGACTTCCGTCTCGAAAACCAAGGGTCACGAAATTTTATCTACTAGTGACCAGGGGCGGCGCAGCCGGGGGGGGGGGCTGGGGGGGGCTGGAGCCCCCCCAGCTTTTTCAGAGAGTTGTGCAATTAGATGTTGTTGTTGTTTTTTTTTCCTTTTTATTTCAATCGAGGTAAAACTGCTTAATTTTAAAAAGACCTACAAATTGCAGACCTACAAATTTTGGCGGGAAAAATTTTGTCTGAAGCTCAGCCCCCCCAGCTACAAAAACGCTCCGCCGCCCCTGGTGACACGTACGAATATGTAACAAAAACATCGTGAAAGGGTGACATAGGATAGGATATTCAATATGGCGGTGAATTTGAAGTTGCTCCCAAAACGGAACCAATAGACTGTTTAACTGTTAACTGTTAAAACAGTCCCCCTTTTCCCTCCTAACTCAGTCGAGTTGGTTTTTCCCTGCCTTGGACGCGTGGGACGGGGGATACACTCCAAGGGTGCTGCCTCACTCACCCCATCTCCCGCACGACCAAGTTAATTAGGAAAAAAATGTTTAGTATTGTGTTTTTTTTTGAGTATTTATTTTTCTTACATTCTTAGATGCGAATCTCCGTTTTGATTTTGACTTCTAATACTGAACATGTAAATATCAATATACATATTAATATTATTATCATGCATTTTACTCACTATCTCGCTTCTGATTGGCCAAGAGCCCTCAGCCAATCCCCGATATCGCTACGGCTGCATGCCGTCACATTCAGTGCATCTGTAAAGTAGTTATAATAAAAAGTACTTATGCATGTGGCTACATAACGGACACAGTTCCACTGTATCTTTTAGCTTAGCTAAAAATAGATCTGCCTCTTCAGTTTTAGTTACACTTTTCTTGCTCTTGCAACAACCTTGAAAGGTTTAGGTACATATACAAGACCCAGTGTGCCATCGTGAATATCAGGAAGAGGACTGCCTTCAGGATTCTCAAACTTCAACTTCTGGAACAAAATGGCCGACATGACAAACAGCTCTTTCTTCGCCAAAGCTTCTCCAACACAAGAACGGCGTCCAGCTCCAAAGGGCAGGTAACTCAATTTCTGTGTTCCTGTGAACTCGCCTTTGGAGTCCAGGAATCTGGACGGCTTGAATTCGAAGGGACTTTCCCATTCTTTTGGGTCGTGGTTGATGGCCCACAAATTGAGGAGTATTGTGGTATCCTTAGGAATGTGGTAACCACAAAGTGTAGTGTTGCAGGTACTCTTGTGAGCTAAAAGAGGTGCTGTAGAAGCACAGCGGAGAACCTCGGTTATAAACGCTTCCAGAAAATGACAATTTTTCCTCTTCTTCAGCTCGATTTCCCCATCACCAAAGACGTCTTTGATTTCTTCATAGATGCGTTCTTGAATGTCGGGATAGTTGAGCACGTAGGCCACCTCCCAGCGCAGTGTAGTGGCTGTGGTTTCTGCTCCTGCCCCGAAGACCATATCAGTTATTGCCATGATATGGTCATCTGTCATGTGCTTGAGAGAGTTTGTGTCGTTTCTTTCTTCCACGATTTTCGCCTGCAGCAAAGCGTCTATCAAATGACGGATCTGGTTTTCTTGAAATGTTTTCTTTACTTTATAATAGCGAGTGTCCTTCACACGGGTGCGATAGTTAATTATTTCCTTTATTATTCTACTTTGGCGAATTGGAAAGTGAATGAGCCAGGGAAAGACGTTCAGGATGCTAACGATTCCCAGAACTGCGGTTGCCATATTGTTGTACCTCACGCTCTCGTGGAGTTCCTCGTCATCCAAATCAAATCGTATTCCGTATACAATTGAAAATATGACATTTGCGATGACGAAAGAGAAATCGTTTTGGGGGTCAAATGGCTTGTTTTTATACTTGTTAAATCTCTCCACTAATGCCATTCCTTCCTCGGTTAATTTGTCCTCCAAGTAAGGCTGATAAATGCGCAACGCTGAACGGACCAGTTTACGAGCAAGAACCATAGTAGGGGTGAAGTCATTGAAACCCAGGCCCTTTCCTCCGCGGGAAAAATATTGATGAACAAACAAATAAGGCTTCCCCGAGAAAGTATCTTTTTGGGTGATTAGTGCTTCGTGGGCGATGTTGAATCGGTTGATTACGACAGTAGGTTGACTTGGCAGGTACAAAGTGAACATGTCGCCATAAGTCTTGGCCATTCTTGTGAGAGTTTTGTGCAGGAGAGAGTTTGAATCTTGAAGGCTTAGGAGACTTCCAATCACTGGGAAACGAGGAGGCCCTGGGGGATACCCACGTGACGAACGTACCCACGTGATCGCGTAGACCACTAGAAGAACTGTGCACAGGAGAATCAGTACTTCTGTGAACATCTTGATTTTTATTGGAGTCTAGAAAAATAATTGAAAGTCAGAATAGAGAGTTACGAAATTCTTCCGAGTTGAGTCCGACGGATTTACGACTTAGTTACGAAGGAAGTACGACCACAAAATGATATTCAAAACCCTGCTCCTCCTGCTATTACTATTGCTACTGCTGTGCTACTACTACTGCTGCTGCTGCTACTGCTTCTACTAGTACTGTTGCTACTACTAGTTCAACTATGCCACTGCCACTGCCACTTCCACTGCCACTGCCACTGCCACTGCCACTGCCACTGCCACTGCCACTGCCACTGCCACTGCCACTGCCACTGCCACTGCCACTGCCACTGCCACTGCCACTGCCACTGCCACTGCCACTGCCACTGCCACTGCCACTGCCACTGCCACTGCCACTGCCACTGCCACTGCCACTGCCACTGCCACTGCCACTGCCACTGCCACTGCCACTGCCACTGCCACTGCCACTGCCACTGCCACTGCCACTGCCACTGCCACTGCCACTGCTACTGCTAATAATTTATTTATTCGACCTCTCGCAACGGGCGTAAGCTGAATTACGGGGGTGAATGGGGGTATCCGATGTGAAAGGGGAGGGAATGCTCGTACCTTTTAGGTGTTAATCTTCGCTGTTTGGTACGTTTCAGGCTGTTGAAGCGAAAAACTAACTAAAATGCTGTAAAATTCGGTCGTTTGGTTCCATTTAGGAGTGAAAATGGCGATTGTTATGACTACGAGAAAGAGAATTTTGGTACCTTTTAGGGGTCATAACTCGAAAACTATTGATGGACTTAAGATATTTTACCTCATCAAGCTGTAGTTGATATTACAGCTTTACTTGTTTGATATGAAATGTTTCCAAAATGATCACCAGCGGTTTCAGCTTTGTAGCTTTTTTGGTAATTAACATTATATCCAATATTTGTTTGCACGCAGGCATGAAGTTATATTTGACTATGAACTATGTACTATGTACTACAACCCTGATGATGGCCAAGATGGCCGAAAGCTTGGTTTAAGAAATAAATCATTTCGCAGAAGACACATAGTCAAATATTGAGATCGATATAGTTAGGTGACATGACCTAAAATTTGTTTAAAATCTTCACGCAGTCTCTCTACTTTAACACATTTAGGTAGCTAGCATATCGTTAAGCTTCTTCGGCTGATCTTTTACTCCTTTGCCATGATCGATTATATTACATTACTTTTGACCAAGTTTGACTGTACACTACGGTCATTAGAGACCATTAGAAGACGATCAGCGCAGAACATTAACTAAAAAATATCTGAATTCTTAATGAATTAAGTGGTAGTTTTGAAATTACTTCAAGAATAGGAGATAAGTTTTTGTACTTACTTGCCTGCGCAGTCGAAATGTTGGAGTACAGTTTATACACAGTTATCTCCTCTAATGACCTTCCCCGTTTCGTGTCTATGCAAATTCACTCACTGCTGACAAACCTCTTTGAGACTGGATACGTGCGTCGAAACGTAACACAAGTATTCTGAAGTACTCTTGGGACTTCCGTCTCGAAAACCAAGGGTTTTTTTTTTTTTTGACAACTTTAATTATAGTGACCGCTGCCACAGTAGTCTCCTTAGCAGCCGTTTTTAGTTTTCGTTCCATTCCCCCACGGTTCATTACTACCACAGCAGCTGCTGTCATGTTGTTTTATCACGTTGTTGTTGCGCTGCTGTGCTACTACTACTACTGCTATACGATTAGATGCTAAATCAGCTATCTCGCTTCTGATTGGTCGAGAGTTCTCAACCAATTCCCGATATCGCTACGGCTGCATGCCGTCACATTCAGTTCATCTGTAAAGTAGTTATAATAAAAAGTATTTATGCATGTGGCTACATAACGGACACAGTATCACTGTATCTTTTAGCTTAGCTAAAAATAGATCTGTCTCTTCAGTATTAGTTACACTTTTCTTGCTCTTGCAACAACCTTGAAATGTTTAGGCCCGGGGTGGGGGGGACCCGGGGGTAAAGTATTGGGTATGCTCGTCGGAAATTTCCAAAAATACCCCTAAAAGATACCGGAAGATTTTTCAAAAGGGCGTGGCTTGGCAAATTTTAACCCCTAAGAGATACCACAAAAATATTACTATTAAAAATACTATAAATTACATTGAGTAATGTTCTGAGTTTACGCAGGCATACGCGTATTGTGTTATTATGCGATG
Source organism: Anthopleura sola (assembly GCA_023349425.1). Lineage (NCBI taxonomy): Eukaryota > Metazoa > Cnidaria > Anthozoa > Actiniaria > Actiniidae > Anthopleura > Anthopleura sola. The sequence continues at coordinate 8,064,767 of JALHLI010000005.1, forward strand.
GGCTTGTTCCTTTTTCAACACCCTAAAAGATACCAGAATTAAAGTGCTGATTTGATAAACCTCAATTTTAAGACCCTAAAATATACCAAATCTCTGATTTTTACCCCTAAGAGATACGACGAGCATACCCGATACTTTACAACCGGAGTCCCCGGGGGTTTAGGAGCATATGCAAGACCCAGTGTGCTATCGTGAATATCAGGAAGAGGACTGCCTTCAGGATTCTCAAACTTCAACTTCTGGAACAAAATGGCCGACATAAGAAACAATTCTTTCTTCGCCAAAGCTTCTCCAACACAAGAACGGCGTCCGGCTCCAAAGGGCAGGTAACTCAAAGTTTCTGTGTCATGTGAACTCACCTTTGGAGTTCCTCGTCATCCAAATCAAAGCGTATTAGTATACAATTGAAAACACGACATCTGCGATGACGAAAGAGAAATCGCCGGTTTTGGGGGTCAAATGGCTTGTTTTTATACTTGTTAAATCTCTCCACTAATGCCATTCCTCCCTCAGTTAATATATCCTCCAAGTAAGGCTGATAAATGCGCAACGCTGAATGGACCAATTTACGAGCATGAACCATAGTAGGGGTGAAGTCATTGAAACCCAGGCCCTTTCCTCCGCGGGAAAAATATTGATGAACAAACAAATAAGGCCTCCCCGAGAAAGTATCTTTTTGGGTGATTAGTGCTTCGTGGGCGATGTTGAATGTGTTGATTACAACAGTAGGTTGACTTGGCAGGTACAAAGTGTACATGTCGCCATAAGTCTAGGCCATTCTTGTGAGAGTTTTGTGCAGGAGAGAGTTTGAATCTTGAAGGCTTAGGAGACTTCCAATCACTGGGAAACGAGGCCCTGTGGAGTACCCACGTGACGAACGTACCCGTCACCAAAATTATTCCTACTGTAACATTTTAGGCCCTTAAATCCATAGCCGATTTTGACCCTGTCAATGAGGGTACTTACTGTAACATTTTAAGCCGTTGAAGTTAGTGGCTTTAAAAAAAAAAATTTTTTTTAGGGTAAATCCCAATACCGTAAAGTGCAAATACCGACAAAGGTTTTTGGCTCAAAAGGTCACAGTATATATGGACTGCGAAAACGGCGTAATAAGCCGATATATAACAACCGTCCTTCCTGAGGCAATTTAAAGTTTATAGGATGACCGTGCGTGATTCCTGGGACCGAATCGGGATAAAATCCTACCGGAAGTTCAGTTTTGCCATACATTTACTGTAATTTTGAGGTTGAGGTAAAACGATCGTCGATATTGTGGTATTTTCAGCAGCAAACAGGATTTTATTGGTACACTTCAAGCGTCTTTCTTGGCCAATAATCATTGGTCGGAACTTAAGAGAACGAAGATTTCGATGGCCTGGTTCAGACCGAGTGATGAGTCTTATTTCAGCCGCCATGGACGCCGCCATGTTGATGTGTTTTGGAGTAACGCAAGCATCGTGAAAGCGTGACATATAGTGTAACGTTCTTGATAACTGATCACAGGAAGGGTCTAGATTTTCAATATGGCGGCGAATTTGAAGTTGCGCGCTCTCAAAACAGAACCAAAGAACAAACAAGAAACCCAGGACAAACGCCAAAATACGGCAACCAGATGTAATATCTTACTACCAGCATTACGGAGGAGCTTTTGGTTTGCTGTTATTGCAGCGTTAGCCCTCGCATGTTATCTAAATAGCCTGGAATTTGACCTGGTACATGATGATGTCTTCGCGATCAAAGACAACAAAGATGTCCAAGAAAATACCTCAATTCTTGACCTCTTTAAGAACGACTTCTGGGGAAAGCCGATGTCGAGCAACTTAAGCCATAAGTCCTACAGACCTGTGTGTGTTTTAACGTTCCGGTTAAACTATTTAGTACATGGTTTATCGCCTTTTGGTTTCCATCTTGTTAATGTTGTACTTCATGTTGTTGTCTGTTTGTTGTTCGTCTTCTTTGCCGAAAAAATCGTCTTCAAATCCTTTCGTCTTGGCGTATCTGCAGGGCTGCTCTTTGCTACGCATCCTGTCCATACAGAAGCCGTAAGTACCATAAGAAACTAAAAATTATTTCTAACAAAAACTAAATTAAGCGAGCTTATGAATTAAGCTTAATCTTAATCTTACCTAACAATTATTTTAATATTTAATTTTTAGGTAACAGGTGTTGTTGGACGCGCTGATGTTCTTGCTTGTCTTTTATTTCTTACTTCTTTACTGTTCTTTATAAGGTATTTAAATTCTATAACCTTGGGTTTATTAAACGCACTTTTTAAAAATTATTTAGCAAAAGACTAACTATAAGAAAATGGGAAAAAATATCTCCCACCTCACAAAAATGTTCTCTATTTTCCCCCAGTTGGTCTTATTTTCAAAACAACTTTGAATCCAAAATATTATCATATTTATTTTGTGTTTTAGTATTTGTATCTTTAAATTAATTCATATACTTTATAGTAGTTTTTCCATGTTTCTAATTAAGTTGGGCAACTTTTATATGGCATATCTTTTTAGTCCTTGGTCCTTCAGTCAAACAAGGTTGCAATTTGTCTCACGAAAAAAAATGTTACAATTATTTGCAAGTTGCACATATAATTTGAATCAATGGTGAATAAATGACGGGCTTGTGCACATGCTCTATATTGCAAGTTGCACAACCATTTTTCATGTAAATTTTACAAAAATTGTTGTAGAAAGTAGAAGTCAGTTCGACTTTTCATGCAGCAAAAAAATAAAAAATTCAAGTCTTGCGAGGGGGTGTCAAACTTGAAAAATGCTTGTGCAACCTGCAATAATTTTTTTGCAAGACAAGTTGCAATTGCATGAGAAATGGTAGCGTGTGACAGTTTTAACAGTGTTAACAGTTTGAGTTACTACCGTATTATATTTTGATTGATGGAAGTCAATCATAGATTAACACTGTTTTCTTGCTCTGTACTGATTGAGATATTACTCTTGCTACAGGTTAATCAGAATTAGAAAAAACCTACTAATGGTCTATCACCAATCGAGCCCTGTGATTGGCTGAGCTACTAGGGGTCTATTAGTGATAGACCTCTAGTAGCGAAAAGCGCCGGTTTTGAAAGCCAAAAAAAATATATTTAAAGCAAAATCCAAAACTTTTTTCATCCTTTTATTGGACCGATTAGTAGGTTTTTACTAAAACAATTAGTCCTCTCGCCCTCATGGCCTACGAGTCAATAGCCCATGAGGCCTTCGGCCTCATGGGCTATTGACTCGTAGACCATTCGGACTCGAGGACTAATTGTTAAGTAGACTACTGTTAATCAAATATATCATTTGAGTATGTATATGAGAACCTTGGGAAGGTATATGACCTTGGCCAGTATCCCAATCAGCACATAGCAATGAAACAGTGGTGATACTGATAATATTTTTGAAGATGTGAGACTGCATGAAACAGCTGTACATAAATTACAATTTTATTTCAGGTCAACATCTACAAAGTCCAGCAGTCTTATACAATGGCTGTATATGTTGGGGTGTATTTTACTTGGTGGTACTGCTATGCTTGTTAAAGAACAAGGCATCACTGTATTTGGTGTCTGTGTTATTTATGACATGTTTGTTATTAGCAAACTATGGAAAAGGTAAGCTTTTATTATTTTGTTAAAAAGGAATAGAATTGGTTATAAAAATTGTAAACTGTGAAGGTAGTGGAGGTGTGTGTGTGGAGCAAACCTCACAGAAGAGTCCATTTCAGGGAGTGATAGTTATAAAATATAGATATATTTGTACAAAAGGTGTGTGAAAGAAATGTGAAGGGAGGCACAATCTGTAGAAAAATGCGTTATACATTTCTTGGGTTCTTTTGATGCTTTCTTCGAGTGCTGTATTATTGAACAGAGCACAGAAAAAACTGATTTTGTTTTATTGTGTAGTCTATAGAGAATAATGTTGTAGTGTTCAATGCTGTTGTCTTACACCTCTTCGCAAAGCAATCTGCATGTGCAGATGGCACCTGTATGGAACCATGCTCTGTTCACTAATACAGCACAGATCTTGACCAATCAGAGCTGGCATACTATCTAAGCTATATAACAATATTGATATATTTGAGATGTAAAGCTACCTTGACTTCCATATAGGCTAAACTTGATAACATAACTTGATATTTATTCTAATATTTGGTTTCATAGGTTGTACTGGAATGGTGATTTGTCGTCAGATTTTCTACAATCATTAAAACCAATTATTTCAAGAACAGTTACACTAACAGCTGTGGTAATTGAATATATTGTCATTTATTCATTATACATTTAGAAAAATGAATGAATAAACAAATGACTGAATGGATAAATGAATGAACAAATGACTGAATGGATAAATGACTGAATGATTAAATTAATGAACAAATGGATGAATGAATTGACTGAATGAACAAATGAATGAATGAACAAATGGCTGAATGAACAAATGAATGAACAAATGACTGAATAAATAAATGACTGAATGATTAAATTAATGAACAAATGGCTGAATGAATGAATGACTGAATGAATAAATGACTGAATGAACAAATGACTGAATGAACAAATGACTGAATGATTAAATGAATGATAAAATGGCTGATTGAATGAAAAAAGACTGAATGAACAAATGAATGAACAAATTGCTGAATGAACAAATGTTTGTTGTTTACCCAGGTCATCTGCCTCATGATATTTCGCATATGGATGCTAGGAGGAAGCCTTCCAAGGTTCATTAAGCAAGACAACCCTGCATCATTTTCAGACTCCTTCTCAACAAGATGCATGACATTTTCTTTCCTCTATGCTTTCAATGCCTGGCTTCTACTCTCTCCAAGTAACCTAAGCTATGATTGGCAGGGTGGAAGCATCCCATTGGTTGAATCTATTTGGGATCCTCGTAACTTAGCAACCATAACATTCTTTATTGTGATTGGCTTATTAGTCTATCATAGCTTGTTTTCCAAGAAAGCTCAGGTATCTAAAAGTTTTTATTCACTATTTTAGCTATGCACGTCTTGATAAATAGCATGTAATGATGATAATTTATGTGGATGGTGATGATGATTGTGATCATTGATGATGATTGATTGTAATGATGTCTGTTGATGGTGATGACAGTGATGATTAATCATGATGATGGCAGTGTTGATGATGATGATGAAGATGATAAATGGTGATGATGATGCTTGGTGGTGGTGATTGATGATGGAAATAATGATAATGATTACCGGTAATGGCAACATTTAAAGCTCAGTTATCTAAGATTTGATTTGTTTATCAATATTTCTATGTAAGCTTACAACATGGTTCATGCATATCTATTCCAGGAAGATGATCAGCTGACAGTTCTTATAGGATTAGTCTTGATAGCTGTGCCATTTGTCCCAGCTTCTAATGTATTTTTTAGAGTGGGATTTGTAGTTGCAGAGAGAATCCTTTACATTCCAAGGTATCGTATGTGTATGATCCTAAAGATCAATAAATTAGGAGTAATTCGTATATACTTATTGACCTTTCTGAATCTGCTTGACTGACCACAGAACAATAGACTCAAGTGAGGCTGGAGTAGACAAATGCAGTAAATGTATGGATTTGAAAACTCCAGTTTCGACCACAGGGAGCCCAATTTAGATAAAAGTAAAAGGTGAAAATAAAATCAGAAAAAAATCGCGTTTAGTTAATTTTTTAATTCCAGGTCAAGATAATGTCCTCTATAATACGAAAAAGCAAAAAAATCCGTAAAAAATGCACTAGAACATTTTTTTTCGTGCGCGCCTTTGTTTTTCAATGTAATTTCCCTATGGTATACTACGTTTGGATTTATGTCAATATAATTTTTCTTTTGTCTCATGTTAAATTATATTGACATAAATCCACACTTAGGATACCATAGGGAAATTACATTGAAAAACAAAGGCGCGTGCGAAGAAAAATGTTCTAGTGCATTTTTTATGGATTTTTTTGCTTTTTCGTATTATAGAGGACATTATCTTGACCTGGAATATAAAAATTAACTAAACACGATTTTTTTCCCGATTTTATTTTCACCTTTTACTTTTATCTAAATTGGGCTCCCTGTGGTTTTGACATGAATCTTTTGTTCTCTGGTCATTCAAATCTGAAAACTTTTTCAGCCCTTTGAGCACCAGGAAAGGCGCTTTATAAATAATAAAGTTATTATTAAAGTTATTATTCAAGCAAATTCATGAGAGGTCTAAGATGAGGATGATGACAATGGATGCTAGTGGTGATAATGATGATTGTTGTGATGATGATGGCAATGAGTGACAGGTGATGATGGTTGATGTTGATAATGAAGATGGTAATAATTATTGATGATGAAGTGATTGGCAGTGTAATGGTGGTGATGGGGATGACTGACAGTACAGTGCTGCATGATGGTGATGATGATTATAATTGACGTCAATAATGAATAAGGAAGTAGTTATAGTAGTGTGGTGGTGGTAGTGATGAATGACAGTGCTGATGGTGATGATTATAATTGATGCTGATGATGATGCATTAATGATGAGAGTGATGGTGATGATGATGCTGATGATTATAATTGATGCTGCTGCTGATGATGATGATGATGCATTAATGATGAGAGTGATGATGATGATGATGCTGATGATTATAATTGATGCTGATGATGATGATGATGATGATGCATTAATGTTGAGAGTGATGGTGAAGATGCTGATGTCAGTCCATACAAACAGGACTAAAATTTGCCATTATTTTCTTGCAGCATTGGATTTTGTCTTCTTGTTGTGCATGGCATAAACAAGCTAGCTGGAATCTCAAGAACTCAACATAATAATCCTGAAAGAGAAGCAAGATGGTCAGATAAACTAGCAACCTTGGGTTTATTTTTCCTTGTAATTCTATTTTGCTGTAAAACTATAAAAAGGAATGAAGTGTGGAGGAACAGAGAAACATTATTCAAGTAAGTACAGCTGGTCATAAAGTAGATGAATACCAATCAAGTGTAGGCTCGTTGCTTATTCCTTACCCCCAGCGATGTATCCAGGATTTTGAAAAAGGGGTTCAAAAATAGCTGCCACTCATAAAAAGCTGTTTACAATCAGCTTCAAAAATGGGGTTCCAATTTCATTTTATTGAGCATAAAGAACAAGATTGGCTTAACAAGATATCACAAGGGGGGGGGGAGGGTTCAATGGAGCCCTCAGAACCACCCTGGATCCAACACTGACCCCTGTGTTACCTTTTGACAGAAACGTAAATGTTTTTAATCAGAGATAATAATTAATTTTTTAATTCATATTTTTTGGTGTCAGGTCTGGGGTGGAGACCCTTCCTCATAATGCTAAAGTGCACTACAACTATGGAAACTTTCTTAAAGACATTAATAAAGATGAAGAAGCCATCAAACACTATACAAAGTGTTTAGAGTAAGTTAGGCATGAAAAAATAATTAATTATCCTGGGTTTGATTGGCTAGATTTATTGATTTGCTTGTTATTTTTTAGGTTAGAGCCAGATCATGTGAGTGCTCATAACAATCTTGGTACACTTCTTACTAACAACACAGAGGTATGATCTTCAAACTATTAAAGTTATTTGAATTTACAGTCTTCGGAATATTGAAAATGTTTTGAGAAATCAGCGTTTTTGTGTGATCAGCCATTCAACAAACAGCACAGCACAGCACAGCACAGCACAGCACAGCACAGCACAGCACAGCACAGCACAGCACAGCACAGCACAGCACAGCACAGCACAGCACAGCACAGCACAGCACAGCACAGCACAGCACATGTAAAACACAGAACAACAAAGTAGTACAACACACCAAACCATATCATGGCACGGCACGGAGCACATCACACGGCACAGCACTCAACTGAACTGTAAACATATTTCTCACAGGTTCAGGTTCATAATCATATTCCATTTTAATTTGAACACATCTGCAATTTTCTTTTCTGTCAGGAAGCCATCGTACACTTCGAATTAGCCATCAAATATGACCCTATGCATGCTAACTCTTACTTCAATCTTGGCGTGCGTTATGCGTAAGTAAACTGTGAAATGCCTTTTGTGATTTTTGACTAATAATCGAGTAACCAGACAGTGGTTTATTCAAAGTTCAAAAACTATAAATGATCTTTTCCTGCAGAAACCAAAATAAAATGAAGAAGGCTGAAAAGATGCTCAAAGAAGCACTGAGGTATAATGTTGCTGTTGTTGCTCTTTCTGACATTGCTGTTACCTCTGCTGTTACCTTAGTAACAGAGCCATGTGTCAGGATGGCTCTTGATGATGCTACTTCTGCTTCTGCTGTGGTTGTTATTGCTGCTGTTGGTGTTGGTGTTGTTGTCGTTGCTGTTGTTGTTGTTGTTGTTGTCTATGCTGCTTCTGCTGTTATTATTGCTGCTGTTGTTGCTATTATTGTTGCTGCTGTTGTTGCTATTATTGTTGTTGCTGTAGGCTGCTATTGTTCTGTTACCGCTGCCGTTAAAGTTGTTTTCGTAGTTGGGTCACACCTTGCTGAATGATATTCTTGCTAAAATTTGTTGTTGTTTCTGTTGGTGGTTAACTCGATAACACTACTTTGCGCATCAAAAATAGTTTTTGTTATCATTGTAAAATATGTCATATGTATGCGTTTCTCACATCAGGATAAACCCCAGTTATATCGACGCCATGATGAATCTGGCTGGAATACTGAGTGAACAAAACAAACTAGACGAAGCTGAGTCATATTACAAACAAGTGTTCGCGTTATCACCTAGCAATCCTGATGGATACAATAATTATGGCGTCTTCTTGGCTAAAATAGGTATGCCTTGCCATTGATTGATCACTTTCCCACCTCTCCACTTTTTTCTCTTTATTCCCACGATTGTACACTTCATTAATGACAGCCCCAAGGTACGATAGATAAACTAAATTGGCAGAATGTTTGTTGAATACATGTATATTTGAGCTTCTGATGAAGGCCACAGTTTGGCGACACAAAAGTTAGACGGTTTTAATTTTCTAAAATACGTTTTACAGTTCGATTTTCAAAATTTTTATTTCGTTTCAAACATCTTGTTATTTCTTGTAGGGAAAGTTAAGGAAGCCTTGAGTGCATACCAACAAGCCATCCAACTGAACAACAATCACTCAGTAGCCTACGTTAATATGGGAAGATTGTTAAGAGGTGCTGGACAAGTACACCAAGCAGAAAATGCCTTTAAAAAGTAAGAGTTACTCTGTATCTGTTCGTATAAAAATGTCATTAAGATTTTGCACTCCATTTTGGATGTTTGCGTAAACCAGAGAGATTTGGGTTAGGGTTAGGGTTAGAGAGTTTTTGGCACTTTGGCACGGTTTTGAAACTTTGATAAAAGCCTGAAATCACGCACTTGAACTCTTGGCCAGTTGTTGAAAATGGTTGTATGGATTCTGTATGAATGTAAAAGGCTCCGAACTCGGCACGGTCACGGTGAAGAAGTGTGAACATCCTTTAAACCAATCACAACGTGCAAGATTCCTGCTCACTCAATCAAAATCATATGATTTTTGAGATATTGTTGTAATTTGTCTTGTTTGTAATTGTTTTCACCTCTAGAGCTTTGTCTATTAAGCGAGAAGAGAGTACACTACAATTACTTGGAGTGATGTATTATAATCAAGACAGACTAGCAGATGCTGAGATGACCTGGGGTGAGGCACTGAGGATGAATCCTGCTAATGACGAGACTTTGTCAAATATGGTATGAGCTTTAAGTATTTTTATCATCAATCGTCATTTGTATCATTATGAGCTTTATTATTCCATGACATCATCATTGACCCACCAGCATTTATATCATCATCAATTATACCATCATCATCGTCGTCGTCGTCATCATCATCATCAACATCTCTATCGCCATCATCATCATCAATACTATTATCATCATCAGTACCATCCATCATCATCATCATAACCTTCATCAATGATCAACATCACTATCATTATCATTACCATCATCATCACTGATCACCGGTAACTTCAACATCATCTTGACAGTGAGAGCTGTCAATCTTGGCGTTGGGTTGAGACAACCAATAATAAACATTAGCTGCATGCCTACGAGGTGACTATTTTTAACTCTATATCTTCAACTATTCGTTTTAGGGAATATTATTGAGCAAATTAGGGCGTCATGGTGAAGCTGTGCAGTTAGCAAAGAAGGCTTTACAACAGAACCCAAACAAGGCGGATCACTACAAAAACGTTGCCTCAGCACTGGAACAGGCAGGACAAATAGGAGAGGTAAAGGAATGATGGAATGATGTGTTCATGCAGTACTCCTTTCCTCCCATTCACCCATTCTTACTGAGAGATCCCCCACCAAACATTTCCTACCTAACGCTACCGGGGGAGAGGGAACATATTGCTAAACTGAAATGGATTTCATCTTATTACTGCTTCATTGGTTATTACAGGCGATTGACATCATCTCCATGGCACTGAAGAAATTCCAAACCGCTGACCTCTACTTTCACCATGGCAACTTATTAAAAGATATCCACAATATGAGCGACGCAAAAAAGGTTTGTTTCTTATGTGTTTAAAATGTTGTGTTTTGGGGATTCCTGTGGTATTTAAAAGAGCAGTTTTCGTTTTGCTTTAAATACCTTGGTACGGTCACGGTCAAGCTCACGAATGATGTCAACACGCAGAACTCTACAGCATGCGTCTTGTTTATCCAGTCAGAATTCTTAGACACTGCACAGAAAATCCATACCGCAGGCCTTAACAATTGTAACCTAAATAGCCCGCTTGTCCAAATGATTGGCCAGTCAAGGCCCTGGAAACTGCGTCCCTCGGCTACCGACGTAATCTCACGCTGGTATATTAAAGTTTCTTCTTTCTTTCCTTTTCTTTGTAGAATTTCTTGAAGGCAGTGGAACTTGATCCTAAACATGCTACTGCGCACATGCACCTAGGGGTTATACTTCACATGGAGGTAAAATATGAACTGAAAACTTTCCACTATCCTTGCACACGTGCACATTCATCAGTGTTAAAAACGAAACAAAGAATGGCTGAAGCACTGTTGAAAAAAGAGAACACGCGTGCACGTGCTGTGTGAAATTCTAAAGCACGCGGGGATTGGCAAAACACGAAGTATTGTTAGGAGAAGCACGACGCATTGTTATTTTGGATAACGAAATAAAAAAGTGCGCGCGTGTGCGTTGGGTTATCATGATGCTCGCGGCATTCAGAACGCGAGATTTATGACGATTATTTTATTGTACGTATCAACTTACCTCAGAAACTTGAAATTTTCCTGGGAACGGGAAATTGGTTTACCATCCTCTAGAAGAGAGACACTCCTGTGAACTTACAGCTGCTTTATGCTTTTTACAGAAAAACTATCCCGAAGCCCGCAAACACTACGAGAAAGCGCTGGCCCTGGAACCACACAACAACATCCTACAACAGAACCTGGCTAAACTAAAACGTCTGCAAGAAAAACAATCTAAAGGAGGATGAGAAATGGCTGGAGACAGAACCCAAGGTAGAAGTAATACTAAGTAATAATAATAATGATTAAATATTAAAATAAATATTAATAATCGGATGCATGATAATAACGATAATGGTAATAATAACCAATTTGTAGAATAAATAACTTGCAGCTGTAATAAAAAGTTTAAATTCATTCGTTTTAAAAATTTTTATAATCATACTAAAACATGAATAATATCTAAAATATATTCGTAAATCACATTAAAAAAATATATATACAATTTTTATTCCTAGCGGTAGTATAAACTGTAAATATCTTAAACTACAGTAATGAATAAGGTTTGAACCTGATGTATATTAAATTTTTTAATTAAAAATTCTTTAAAAAATAGTTTAAACAGTAATCACTTTTAAGGTGTTTTGTCTTGTTGGGGAATCCTTGCTGAGCGAAATATTATTAGGATTATATGTTGCACGATACCTGGTCATCTACCCAATGACGTTACGAGATTTGTTGACGTCATGACGATTCTTGAGCTTGCACTGTACCCCCCGGTCACCTCCTATGGGCCGAGGGATCTCCAACTTCCTGGGGTGAACCTGCTGGGCTAAAAATCTATTTACTATCTGACCCAACTCCTTGGTTGGGTAAGCGTCGTTAAAGCTTGAACTCTTGCTTCTCAAATACGCTGGGTTTGAAAGAAGTGTAGTTTTCTTAGTATATTTCTTAGTTCCACTGACTCGTGCGCATCAGTTACTCAAGCGATTCCTTTGATCACAAGTATCAACCAGACAACCTAAATTCTTTTTGACATGGTATATATATGTGAGAAGAGTTGTTAGGTCTTTTCCATGATTTTGAATATTTTTTTTCTCCGGTTTTTCCTCCCTCCTCAAAACCTAACAAGATAAATTCCAATCAATGCAATCTGTGAGTTAGCTGTGCTCTTAATTTGATTAGCCCAAAGGTTGTTTCAGGATATCGATAAAATTGAAAGGTTTTAAAATTGCTTCCTAAACTGCACATGTATTTTCCTCTCATCCTTCACTTATTTTACATTATTTCATTTTATTCAATTTCCCACGCTTCATAACATCCTAGATAAGGTGTGATTTTCCAATCTATATCATTATTTTCCATAAACTTTATTTCCTAATAATTGTTCATAAACTTGGCTTCAATATTACCAGTGCACGGTAGATTGATCAATTTGATTGGACTTCCAGAGACACACTGTCTGACTCTCAATCGCTGTTATTGTCAATAAGGAAACGAAGAGTTTGGATTTAATATTTGAAATAAGGCTTATCAACCCTAATGATAGAATCCACAGAGGCAGATTCAGTTTACGACAGAGGTATTGTGCCACGACTCTTAAATGGGTTCCAAATATGATTAGTTCACATCGGAAGCCATTTGAATGCAACGCTGCTCTACATTCCTTACATTCAAAAAAACAAAATTGCTTTAGATATTCAGATATAAATAAATATCAGCTTGAAATTTAAATTAAGATCTGCTTCACGCGGGCGATAGAGCAGATAATAACAATCAGGAAAGCATAAATATGCTCTCTTGTAGCAATATAATAACAATATAGTTCGATAAATAGAAATAAATTTTAATATCATAGTTAGAATCAAAGAGTTTAATCAAAAACTGGATATATAATACTACCAAGTATGAGTGAGTACGAAGATATACTTTACTAGTGGTCCCTCTAATGTGGGACCTTGTCAGCTGGGTTAAACATTTCCATTTTAGTCACTAGTCACCTTGTCATTGTTCATTTCAGTTAATCCTTAGGAACATATCTTGTTGATATAGGAAAGTTGAAAGAAAAAACGGAGTTTATTCCCATATAGTTGAGCATTTATTTGACTAAACTTTCTACTTTAAGAACCGTCCAGTTTTAAACTTTTGAAAAAACGTACAAGATGGAATGAAATGGGATATTTTCCTCCCATTCTCCCAGAGTCAAAGGTCTTTTAGGAGGATGATATTTGTGTGACATTTTAAGGATAAAGTGGCCTTATTTCAAGGGCTTACACTGTTTGATATCAATGTCTACAGGACCAGCAAAAAAAGCCAACCGGCACTGTATAAGTTGTCAACTAGGCTGCTGACTTCATAAGATATTTTTTCAACTGCGTCACCAGACGATATTTAAACTGTTTTAGGATTGACAGTCTTTTGGTGTTAATCTTTAGAATAACAAAGCAAGAGCGTAAGGATTAAGCTGTGTTTACCTTTAGTCTCAAACCGATTTTTTTCGCGACTTTCTTTGTATTAGTTTCTTTATTGTCTTTAATAATATTAAGGTTAAAAAACAAAAAAAGGTTTTGTAAACGAAGGGGGGAGGGGAGGGGATGCTGACCCCCTCCCCACCCCACCCAACTCACCTCGTAACTGGCCCCTTTTTACTAAATATATAAATATTGAGGGGGGCTAAATTCCCCCCCCCCCCCCCCCTGTCCTGCCCATCCCAAACCAACTCAGCACCTCCGTAGTGCCTGTTACACTACTCAGTGTTCTAGTTTATTGAGCCCTTCCCTATTCTCTTCTATATACATCGATATATTTCGATATATCATGATTTCCAAGAAGGCGCTGTCCAAAGCACCGTTATATATTTACACTTCAGCCATAGAGCAGATTTCGTATGAGTGAGAAAAGTCACGTACACGACACGGTTATGGCATTCGGCGCGGACGCGGCACCGGATGCCGAATGTTTTCATACACGCACGACACTGACACGGTACGTGCCGTAAGTCAGTTTTTATAGTCATACGAAAACTGCTCTGTTAGTACTGAGACTTCGTTTTACTAGACATTAGCTTGTTCTTTCATCTGCTTCTTTAGTCCTCATTGAAGCTTGTTATCTTTCAGTTTACGATCAAACGTTCTGATAGTTTCCTTTAAATATAGTATCAAATGTTCTGAAAGTGAGGAATATAGAGAATCTGCAGTAATTGTAAGTAGTTGGCTGTTGTCTCAGTTCATGAGGTACGTGTCTCTAGGCGGTGGATTGTTGGATAAAAATTAGCTATCTAGACTTCTAGAAATACTATAGGATATGTGTTTGAAGTTCTCCGACATAAATACAACACCCTTCTGGCAAGTACAAATTGAAGTAACTTGAACATTTCCTCTTTATCACCATAAAAAGCAAATAAATACTTCCCAGTGAGCTTGGATTTGAAGTCTTCCGGTTCGAGATACGACGTTCTTCTATCCACGATTTGGCGCATTTGACTATATATACTTCATTTAGGGCCATTACGATACTCAAGTGTATAACCACAACCCCACTCCATTCATACTCGCATCGAGTTCAAAGCCATTGTTTTATTAGTTTAATGGTGCTAATGTAATCCGAAGGAGTATTTGTCTTACTGCACTCTTCAAATACAATCTTGCGGTTTTTCGTGCCTTTTAGATTAATTCTGAATATAAATATGACCAGCATTAATAGTTATCCAAGATGTCAATCCGTATAGATGCCTTGAGGTGAAGATTTCCATGCAGAGTCATATCTATCGTATTTTATTTGGATTCTGTTAAATGATTTATTAAGTGGTGTGTGAGAACTGAGGCGTCTGCTACTTCATGCTTCATCGTGCTTTGTACGTCAGACAACTATAATTTATCTCAGATAGAACCGCACTTTGTGGTTTTACACGCCACCGACGCGCAGAAGAAAGTGCTTTAGCAATGTACTAATGGCATTTTGTTTGTCTTATTAGTGTTGGGTTCGAGTATCTTATCACTTATAACTTCGCCAATGTGTCCATAGTTATTCTGTCTGTTCCTTGTGTCCTGTCATGCAGTTCTGCATGAACCCTATGCATGAACCGTATTGGCTTATCTCTTTTAATCATCAAACACCATCTTTGATCATCATGATCTCTGCGACTTTTCGATCCCAAATCGTTTTGTTTTGCTATCGAAAGGCAAGAACCTTAAAGCCTTTTTCAATCCTCGCAATTAAAAATCGTTCAAGCAATAAATTAGTTCTTGGCTTCTGAGGTCACGCAAGGGGATAACACTTTTTACTCTTTGGATTTTGTCTTTTCTTCGCTAGCTGCTCGATTTTTTTCAACATCGATCATTATAATATATATTTAATTTTTGTCTATGATATGGTAGATTGTTGAGGTCCGTCGGTAGTGACCACCTAGGATCTCATCTGAGGTACTGACTCACTACCGGGTGTCACGTCATTCCCCGTTAGTCGTGTAGATGGCCGCTGTCATGGTGATCGTAGACTGTAGTTGTGTCCCCCTGTATCATACTGACTCACTACCGGGTGTTGTGCTGTTCCTTATAGTTTATCGTGTTTCTCATGGTGGTCGTGTAGCTGTCTGCTGTCATGGTGATCGTAGACTGTAGTGGTCAATAGTGAACCCCGGGATCATACTGGCTCACTACCGGGTGTCGTGCTGTTCCCCTGTGGGGTAGAGTTTGATCCTTATAGTTTATCCTGTTTCTCATGATGGTCGTGTAGCTGTCCGCTGTCATGGTGATCGTAGACTGTAGTGGTCAATAGTGATCCCCTGGGGCCCTGACTGAGGTACTGACTGACCACTGAATTCCCGTCCCCTGAGGGGTAGAGCTTAAAGTAACATCGTCTGAAAAGCCTCTTGAATGCTCTCCGATATGTACGATTCATGCAGGTGTAGATGATGGGATTGAGGCAAGAATTGAAGTACTCGAGCCACTTGATAACGTTAAACAGAGCGAACGGTGGACGGAATGTCGTACTGAAGGCATGTCCAAGAATTACTGTGAAGAAAGGCAACCAGCAAACCAAAAACCCGCCAATAACCACGGCTATAGTCTTGGCTGCTTTCATCTCATTCGCGTGGTTCTTTCCAATCCTCTTAACTTGAGTACGAACCACGAAAAAAATGATCATATACATGAGAATGACGATGGAGAGAGGAAGAAAGAAGCAGGCGATGGACACGAAGATGAGGAAACTTCGACCAGGCCATTGTGCTGTGCGCGCGCACGACACCGAAATAGCGTAGATCCAAACACAAGCAATAACGACCAAAGCCCTTTTGGATGTAACAAGTTTAGGGTATTTAAAAGGAGCGGTGATGGCCAGCATGCGGTCAAAGCTAACCGCTGTCAGATTCGTGATAGAAGCAGTCCCTCCAAGAATATCGATACAATCCCAGAACATTTTCAATCCTTTTGACAAAACCCATTTGTTCGATGACAGTTGAAGCTGTAACCAAAACGGCATGGCTAAGAGAGCCACGAGAATGTCCGCTAAACTGAGACTCACGATGAAGTAGTTGCAAATCGTTCTCAAGTCTGCGAACATGTAGAAACTGGCAAAAACAAGACCATTGCCAACCAGTGTCATGATAATCAATAGACTGACAAAGAAAGCAGCAGCGATGTTTGCACCGCTTGGTGTAAAGGGCTGTATCCCTTGTAGAACATCGGTAGTATTCGTGACATTCATTCTTCACTCGAGAGACAGTCGTAGAGAGGTTCTTGCTTGATAATGAGTTCCTTCGCACTGAAGTGAGAAACCAAAAACACCGACGTTACATATGTGTAAGCACAATATTTATTGCCCTCAGGCAATTAGAATCCAAAATAACTCTCCGTTTGTTTAGCACGTTTGCACTTGTTAAATCGTGTACACATCGAGGCCTAGCTTACTTGGGATTAAATTTGATATCAAGCTTAGGAGCCCACGCTTAGACATATTATCGTTATGATACTTCGCGCCATTGTGGCATTTTAGTGAAGGCCACAGAAAATTTCATGAGAGGCAAAAAATAAAAAAATACTTGAAAAAGTAATTATGCTAGGAATAAGAGGATTATAGGTTTGACGCTTTTCACTGATAGAATCGAAGCAGCGTGTAATTTTCGGGAACGTTTAGCGAAAGGATTTTGACAATTAAATGAAAATCGTTTCTGACATACTGAAAGTTAGTGAAGAAAGAGACAGAAATGATACAGTCTAGTGAGCCATCCACTGATCCATTCCAAAGGAGTCATTAGCACCAAGTCAGGTATTTTTTGTTTTGTACAAAAACAAAAGGTTGGTTGCGGCTCGCAATTACTCGGTATGTTTGCGCATTGACTTGTTTAGTTTACATAGAACAAGGTTTGCTTACAACATCACGCATCTTAATACCTTGATCGCATAGAAACTTGACATAAGAGACACCTCTAAAAGAATCTCTGACCGATTTTTATTGACTCTGAGCTATTTTTATTTAGATAGAACTGTTTTGGATTCTGACATATGATAGAATACATACTGTGTACATGATAGGAACACCATCGAATATCAGTGTAGGTGTGTGAGTCAAAATAATGTGTTCCTTCCTTAGAGACTCCCACGAGGAAAGATATGTTGTGTTCGAAGTTTATAGAATAGGAATTCGGCATGTAATATGCTTGTGTTTTAATTCTAATTTCTCGACAAACTCACAGAATTTCTCACACAAAATTAAACACGAGAGAGAGAGAGAGAAAGAGAGAGGGTGGAGAAAAAATAGGATAAGACCTTTGCATTTTTCTTATCTTTTCTTCTTGCATTCTACTAACAAAATTAAGATTTTCACCAACATATAAATTATCACTCATTTCGTGAAGAAATAGCAAGAATATTTAAAATCTTATTGGTTTTTGTGCTGGAATTTGAGCAGGTGAAAAAGAAGACCTAAAACAAGTCTAAATATTTCGAGAGGAATACCAAATTCATTCAACGACACTAACCTTATATCTTCGTATTATTTGAACTTTCTTATCCCTTTGGCACGTACTGTAAATTTCCTTTTCTTGAATCCGTCTAGAATGTACAGATAGAGATTCTAAGAGAAGACGTTTTCAGAGACGCGCGCTTTTTCTCTGTGGAATTGTTCGGAGTTAATCAAAACTGAACGCAAAACTGTTTTTAAATCTGCTTAAATATCAGCAAAATCTCCCCAAAAGAAATCAAAAACAGATTACCTTTACTTATTGGCTCATTATATCACTTGCCTTGGGTTCTAGAATCCCAGAGATTTGATTTTGTCATGCTTTGTTTTCGTCTAATACGTTCGAAAAGAAATGATTGTCTGTTTTCTAGATTTGCACCAAAGATTGCACCCCTAAATGCACCGAAATCCAATCAACCACACAACTCTGTATTTTTACCTCTCTTTCAAGATTACAGCAATTATTTTCTAAATTACTTAGAACAATGCTGGGAACAAGGAACTAAGTCGAGTTAGCGACATACGATTTTATTGGTTCTCTGTATTCGATTTTTATCGGATCTGATTGCTTTTACAAATACATGTTTTGTGATGAAAACATATCTTAGGGCTCGTCGATGACGTTGTCTGGATCAAAATAGTTCTTCAAGAAAGTACTCTTTTTTTATGGTATAATACGTCTGTCTAGTAGCTCTTAAGAGTATAATCATCAGGTCGTCTTCTAATGAGTTGATGTCGCAAATGACGCAAATTATATTTTTTTCTTAAGATAATGTTTTCCAATGTAGACATGCATTCAGCCGCACTCATTGTTTTCTTACCGAACGTGTTCATTGTTTGTACGGCTGACGCATTTTAGAGGGATGCAATAACATTCTACACAAACATCTCAGTAACGAGAGAAAATAAAAATAAAATGAGGTCGTTTCAACACGTTCCATGTTCTGTTCAGTGATGCCTCCCAGCGACAGTGCCTAAAATATCTTTCTTTTGTGTAGCATTTGCGTTTGGCTAGGAATAAAAAAACCACAATATATCAAATCTGTGTCACCAGCATTTCCCTGAGGTAGACTAACAGGGGTCCTAACATGGTTATATTGCGGTTATTACAACATATCAACCCCTTGATCGCCTCATGGTGTCAGTCAAGCTCTAAAGTAAAATCAATGTTTACAAAGTATATACCAAACTTTTCCGACCGGACGGATTATAGAGGTGACCATCGTAAAATATATTTTCTTTCTTCGATTTTTCATTTGTTTAAGATCAGTATTGATCGAGTATTACCAAACTTTTCCGACCGAACGGTTTATGGAGGTGACCATCGTCATCGATTAAGGTACATCAAGATGCAAGTGAATAATCTTAGAAAAAGAAATTTATCCTATAATTCTCTCCCCCCTGCTTGAATGGATATTATTTGTTTTCATGCTGTCGCAGGATATGCACGCATTTCTGAATAATATCCAAAGAATGCGATAACAAAACGTGACCATTTACACGAGATGATTAAAGAAAGTTGATTTGTATCTTTGCGGGATTATTGCACGTCAAAACATACTTTGTCAGCGACATTTCCTATCATAAACTCACCGTATCTGTATCATGTATCCGTAAGGAGAGGCAAAATGCGATATTTTGGATATTCTTTAAGCCTATACAGTAATGATAGAGCAAGATTTGAAAACGAAAATGCTCCGTTACTCTCAAATGGCTTCCAGTGGTTATCAACCAATCAGAATAGGAAAGACACATTCCGTTCATTTCGGAAGCCATTTCAGAGTAGAGTGCCGTAAGTTTTCCGTTCAAACGAATTGATTCTTTATCTATCTCTTATCCACCTTGGGCTACGAAAAGTCGCGACGCAAACATAATTTTTGAAAGCCAATTCTTATGCTATTTATTTATTCATGAATATAGAAGAACAAAACACGATCTTTTCTTTCTCATTCCGTCGGTTTTGATACGAAGGAGTCACTGAATATGAACGATAAAATTTGTCATAGTAGTTCATATACGCTTGCATTGTTAACAGGAGAGTTAACCCCAGAAAAAAATACTTTTCTTACAAAAAAATTCTGCACAAATGTAGTTTTACAGGCCATTTTGTCGACTTTAGTTTTTTAGTCTTCTTCTCTAATCATATTTCTTTTCGTTCTTTCGTAAATCCTTCCAAGTTATTGGAAATTTTCTTCTGGAATTCTTTGAAATTTTTATCGAAAATTATTCAAATTAGAGTCAAAAAGTAAGTAAATAAATGAATAAAATAAAAACAGAGAAGATATCTAATTTTTAAACATTTTTAGCCACAAATTCCACATAATCCGATAATCCATCATTCCCTCCTACACATAGACAAGGGAAAAAAACCCTTAACATATTTTTACAAAATATTTAACCAAACTGTCAAAGGATTATATATAATCCATTGTCTTGGCTATGTATGCGACAAGGCATGAAACACTGCCTTCAAGCCTCGATTGCTAGTACTTAGGAAACGTCGTTTAAGTCCTCCTGATGTCATCGTGTCAATTCTGTTAGTCTATTTAACTATTAAGGCATTAGAAGGTACTGAAGAGATAGTTGAGATTAGAGAGTCACGCTCTTGTGGTATTTTGTTGTGGGGAAAATCGCTAATGTCTTATCTTAGATTCAACAGAAAAGGTCTTGGAGAACGTGCCTTTCTTTCTTTCTTTCTTTCTTTCTTTCTTTCTTTCTTTCTTTCTTTCTTTCTTTCTTTCTTTTTTTCTTTCATACACTTAATGCCCACATGTCCAAAAATAGCTAGCTACATTATCCTCTATGCCGACACCGCCTCTCTCTTGCTCGACGTCAACTAAGCGTTATAGTTTATTTTCGATACAGCTTATTCTAGTATCGAGTTTCAGGATTCACTAGCAAATCTTAAGAAGCACGTCTGGTTTTCTCATAATTCGAATATAATCTTCGAATGCCATCAGAATCGGTGAATAATCTACATAAGATGAACGATAAATAACCGACAATAGGCTAAATTCTATTTCGTTTTGTTAGCTAGTAGAGCTCAGCCCAGAGGGTGTTATTGATATAGATTCTATATAGGCCCCCTTGTACGTGACGTCAGAGCAGCTCAATTTGGAGGACAAAACAAAAGAATTTCAATCTCCTGAGAATTGGAACCTATTGTTTTCTCCTCCAAATTGAGCTGCATTCCGACGTGCTGCAAGGGATCTATTACGCTCTACATGTTTTAACTTCAATCTATTTTATTTCAATATCGATAGTTGATAATATTAACTAAGAAAGAATGGCGCACGTAGTTTCCGATAAACATTTTTTCCTTTTTTCCTTTTTTCCTTTTTGTAATAATTATTATTTATTATGTAAACAAATCAGTTACATAGTTATCACTTTGAACCATGTCTGCATGTAGATACATCAAGATATTATTTCAACCTTTAGGGTGTTGGCGGGGATCTTTTGAAGTCTAATGGATACTCTGAAATGTTCTGTTGTCGAGCGCACCCATTTTTATCAGACTTCCCATTATTATTATTTCTTTTTTATTTTCCTACTTACTTGCTTGCTTTTTCTTTATTTTTTTTTCGCCCATTCTATGTTGTTCACGACCCTGATCACCTTATACTACTTATATGACATTTGTATTGCTTACATTATATTCTGGTCACGTTCCTGTTCGATATCGTTCTGGGTACTTGTACAACGTCTTTCCTTGATAATCCTCTTGATTTAAAACGATTATCCTTATCAGCACTGCTCTGCTGAAGACGTGAGTACAGCCCCCTTAAAATATCCTGAACGAAGAAAGAAATGGTGCAAATTCCATCTGGTTGGTATTTCTAACGAGATGTATTTTCCTATTACCCTCACATCTAAGATAATTTTTAAGTCTGTGAAAACAGTGTTAACACTTCTGGATTGGGCTTATCGATAGCCGTGATGTTATTAATTCATTAAGGAATATACTGGATTATGATTAAGATTCAAAAGATTAACAAAGTACATTTTGCATTAAATAATCTAACAGGCAGCCCTAGTAATCAAACAGTACATCTTATAGAAAACCAACAAAACAGGAGACTTAACTCGGGCTAAATCAGAGAATCTTGAATACTAATCTAACATAATTGTAGACTCGGGCTTCAGCGTAAACCATGACGGAAAGAACGTCTTCTGAAGAAAAAAAAATTAAAATACCAAAAATATCTTACCTATTGATTGAAGTTAGACGTAGTTCGGAGAAAGTATACATGCGGTAAGCGTGGGAACTGTTATAATCCAATAATGATACTATTTGTGGTAATATAAAGAAGTAAATGATTCGACGAACGAGTTAGTATTTTTAGCACTCAATTTTTTTTACTAAACGCAACGTCACAAAATATTTTAGGAAACCTTTCAAGTGTCACTCCCTCGTACAGAGAGTGAACGTTAGCGGCGCTGACACCAAATATAAACATCAGTCAAAAAACCCGTCGCGTCAATGTTAGGAGGATTAAGAGCCTTCATTAAGCTTCTACGTTAACGGAAATCCATGTTATGTGTCTTAATGTTTCGCAAAAATCAAATTATCGATGTCTTTTTGTGTTCACCGACTTTAATATTTTTGTCAGCGTCGCTTAAAACTTCGAAGTAAATAAACTTCTATCCATTAAAAGTGTACATTATTTTACGGTTATCTTTGATTGGAGTGAGTTTGATTTCGGGTGAGTTTTGAACTTAAACCGCAATTGATGTACAGAGCTTTTAACTTCAAAAATATTTGTAAAATTTCAAGTACATGGAAAAATACTTCCCGCGATTTTGCCAGGAAAAATGTGACGGTAAAAAAAGAGCACGTCATTTCATTGTTAATGGATGAAGATTTGACGCTCGTTTCAGAGAAAGATAAAAGCATTTTTTTCTTGTGCGTTTTACGTAAAAGTTCGACTCCAACAAGATCGAATATGTAAAAGATCTTTCTAAAATCGAAGAAATTTATTTTACTAGAACGATATTACGTCACAGCACAGTACACAGTAGTTTTTTCCTGATACGGTTACCTTGATCACTGTAGATCAAGAACATTTCTGATGTACATCCGTAGAGATATGGGTTAAATCTATTTAATACTAATATAATTTCCTGCGAGAAAAAAAATCCAAGAATTCTTAGATTTAAGACTGGCATAAAGGTCACAAATCTTTGGGGTGACTTTTTCTTTAATTCGAGAATTTTCCACAGAGTTTCAGTCCGGTTTTACTCCCTCAAAAAATATTACCGCTAATGTGCATGAGCATGAAATTATAGCACAAAGCATGATGGGGAAGTGAGTCCTTACGCTTTTTTGGCTCCTCTAAAAATTCAACTGACAATTTTTCTTTTGACATTTTCTATGGAAATAAAAGGATTTCAGCAGACGAAAATAACAGATTATTTTTTTTCTGATAGTTCCTTTGATTTCCCTGATACATTCAATTTTAAAGAACTCACTTTCTCAGAGTGCTTTGTTAGTTTGATGTTAGTTTGAGTTAGCCGTGCAATGACTAAGATCAGCCCAGAGGTTGTTTCAGGGTTCGATAAAATTTGAAAGGTTTCCCCTAAGTATAGTTTCAGACGTTTTCTTTTTTAATGAATGACTAAGATAAGCTTATGCAAGGCGAGTATAGATGTTAATAGTCTTACAAGACATTCTTCGTATCATTATAATGCAATATTTTTGAATTATTGACTAATTAATTTCTCGTTATTTTAGTAATAAACTGTAATGAGGACAATCTTCTTACGCGGAATTCAGGGAGGTTTAGTAAAAACAGAATTAAAGCTAAATAAACTGGTCGAAATTTTTCTTTGTTTACGCCACTAACTTCACTATTCCATGCAGAGACTGTTATTGTACCTCCCAATTATGGACACTCATTCTTAGATCAAAACATTTCAACACATATAAAAATCGACATTTACAAACCAAAAGACGAACTAAATAATTTTCGCTCTACTTACGATTTGATTCCTGTAAAATCCCGCTTTTAAATCACAATTACATCAAGGTTGCTATTTCCAGGAAGTTCAACAAGCGCAAACGCAGCTGAAATATGAAATCTTCAAATAGAGAACGATGCGTTTCTGCATGTTTTTATAGGCGTCTGTAGAGTAGAGACTCTCAAAAGTGGGTGTTTTGGGGACGTACTATACTACTCTGCATCCGCAAATACAAGTACTTTCATTACTATAAGTTTTCACCGCTTCAAGTGGATTTCTTATTGGATTAGCCTTAAGCGTACCTCACAGTCATAGCGGTTAGTTTTGCCAACTAGGATTCCTAATTTAAAAATGGAATATTTCGTGAGCTTAAAAAAAATATCTTAAGAGAATGTAAGCTTACCTTTAACAGTGTGATTAAGGTATGTGGTTAAAGGGTCCTTTAGAACGGCTTTGACAGGCTTTTTATCATTAACTGTAATCAAAGTATATTTACATTTGTAATCACTTAATGTACTGTTATATCCATCAAAGTAAAACCCTTTTGTCAGCCCATTTATCACCTATTACTTTTCTATTTAACCAATAAAATTGCTCAATTATAGACAATAATCCTAAATAATCAAACATGGACAAATCTTGTCCTCTTCATTATCTAAGATTCTTGAAATACAATTCATTATTTAGTGATTTTGAAGGTGTATAAATGAAAATTTTCCGCTATCGTGCGAGTATTCATCAATGGGCCGATATCCATAGATATAGACGGTACTACTAACTATGATAGATGGAGATATATTCCAATATCGCGCATCAGTGGGAAAAAGAAAGATTTTTGTACTGAATTCTTCTAGTTGCGCATTGATAATGACTGTACTGTCTACTAGATATAGACTGCACTACTAAACATGATAGATGGAGATATATTCCAATATCGCGCATCAGTGGGAAAAAGAAAGATTTTTGTACTGTTATAATAGAGCTGTGGCGGAGAATTCTTTCAGTTGCGCATTGATAATGAGAAAAATCTTACACCGGAAAGCCGTTAAAGGGATAATCTGTGTTTCTTTAAAGAAATCCTTGTTTCTGTCAACACTTATGTGCTATTAGTCGTGTTGTATGCAAAAGTTCTCCGCTTAGATTTTTCCAGTTTTGACAAACGGTGTATGAAAGTTCTGATTCTTAGAAGGCTTGTTACATGCGGCTAACTACAACAGGGTCTACCTCTAGTAAGCGATCAATTGATAAAGGGTCCATGTCTAACAAGTAATCAAAGACCTCTAGTAAGCGACCAATTGATAAAGGGCCCATATCTAACAAGTAATCAAAGACCTCTAGTAAGCGACCAGTTGATAAAGGGTCCATGTCTAACAAGTAACCAAAGACCTCTAGTAAGCGACCAGTTGATAAAGCTTTCCATAGACTCCATCACTGATAAGCGACCATCGACCTCTTGTTACCGACCAACTCTACATAAGGTCCATCACTGATAAGCGACCATCGACCTCTTGTAACCGACCAACCTCTGATAAGGCCCACCTCTGACACCATAATAAGTGTCAATCTTATTGACCCTAATGAAGTGATAGTCGTACCCCAGTAAGCTACAGACCAAAGCAGGAGACCATATTTTGCAATCAAGTCACAATAAATCGCTCGTTATAAGATACATCAATATTCTCCTGAGAATTACTTTGACAGTGTCAGACGGAAACCAAATTCATCATCTCAAACCATAAGGAAGCAAGTAGGGATTACTGAAATAGTTCACGTCGAGAATGCTATCAATACCACGTACATGCTCTAGTAGGATTAAAGAGCATTGGTTATTAGGACACACTGGATAGATGTCAAGGTTGATAGTTGATTCATTTATTCGTTTGGTTTAGTGCATACTAATGAAGCAATCATAGGCATGAGTTGAAGGATTAGACACACCTATCAGTATAGTATAGGGTATTAGGCTATTTTCAGGAGGTGAAAACACTCGGTAGCATGGGCATTCGTGTTTATTTTGGAAATGTATGCGAAAAATGTCAGACATTTTGGATGTAATTCATCTTTCTGTCATCAATCCATCCATCCATCTATCTGTGCCATTCATCCATCCAATTATCCATCCATTCTTTCATCAATTTATTCACCCGCCTATCCTTTTATCCATCAATTCATTCATTCATTCATCCACCCACCCACCCATTCATTCATCCATCTCTTTGACCATCCATTCTTCAATTCACTCACCCACCCACTCCTGTCTGTCCATCCATCCATCTATGCCATTCATCTATCCAATTATTTATCCATTCTTTCATCAATTTATTCACCCACCTATCCTTTTATCCATCCATTCTTTCATTCATCCATCTCTTTAACCATCCATTCACCCACCCATCCTTTCATTCCTTTATCCATCCATTCTTTGACCCAATAATCAGTCATTCATTCATTCATTTATTCACTTATCAAGCGATCCTCCCATCTTTTCTTTCATGATTTCTTTCAAGTTTACATTTCCTTTCCACGCCTCTCCAAACAAAACCTTCATTTTTCGCTCCTATTATTCATTCATCAACCCATCGTTGAGCATTTTCTTCACCTACACTCCATAACCCTACACATCCTGCTATCGTATACTTACCATGACACAACGTCGAACTTCGGAGATCATGTTCGCATTTTTCTTACACAAAAAAAAAAGTTCCTTGACAATATTCTATTATCTCTGACAGATGTTTAAGAACAAATGAAAATTATACCAATTTGAACAAGTGCTAACACGATTCACAATTGACAAAAAACAAACACGTCAAAATCCCTATCCTTGTGCAGGAACGGCTAAAATCTACTATACTACAATCATATTAATGTCCAATAGTAATAAAACAAATTACTCTACAAAACTTTTGATCTATTTTCCTAAATTCTGTAAATTCAACCGAAGTTAAGTCAGCTTTTGTGAAAAACAATTTTAATCACTAAAAAATCAGAAAATCGTGAGCGGAAATTACGCGTTGAAACTGAGCAAAAAGCTGTCATGTCTTTCCGGGATATAATTGTCCAAGGTTCGTTCACGTGAAATCGATATGATTATAATATATCTTATATGACTTTTTTATATATTTTTCTTTTCGATAGTACAACTGAGCGTTGAAAAGAGACGAATTAAGATACAGGGCACAATATGATTGAAAATTTCAATAAGATCTGGGATTATTATTTAATCTAAAACCCTGCGAAAAGAACAGTATATTTCTAACCCATTTAGTTGTTTATTCAAGGCATCTTGTGTGATTGCTTTCTTGACATTAGCTTCAAGATATACGGAATTAAAAATTAATTTCAGTGGATTTCATTTTTTTGAAGAACCATCCTGTAAATTAGTTTTCGTTTTGTTGGAATGGTTGGGCTTTTATGAAATTACTGATGCATGATGGTGCGACCTTTAGGTTCAAAATTAGGTTTACAGGGTTTTTTTTTTTTTGTATGTCAGAAGAAATCTTTGCTTAAAGAATTTTACTTCCGCGCCCAAAAAAAAAAAAATTAAAGAAAAATTACGGTTTTTAGCTAAAAACTCTCAAGGAACTTGTAGCTTGAACAACAATTCTCCTGAAATAACTACGCCTTTAGTAATATAATTGTGTATATCCTGGATTGAATAACAACATTTTACCTTCATTAAGTGCCGGACTTACATGAAGTAGGGCTTGACTCGGTTATTCGTTGGAGTTGAAATCAGAATTCTTGAATGATGTGAATGGTACCTTCGAAGTATGCTGTATTATATATATATATACGTCCCAGACAGCTGCTAACGAGGAACGAATGATGCTCTGTTGTTGTGCTCTCTCCCCAACAATGTGACGATATCTTTATTGAACACATGGATATTGTACTATCTTATTGTGCAAACTAAAGGCCAAAGATTAACTCAGATCTACATAAAAATACATGTTTTTATACCTGTTGTTAATGCTAATGAATCCTTTGATAGCAAGTGTCATCTTGTCTTCCTTAATGAGCTGTGCTAATTTTAGAAAAAAATCATAGTTTTTTGTCCATTACCTCTTCCTTTCTCGACCCCAGAATCTATAATTCCTCAAGTAGAAGTGAAATTCCAAGTACTTTTTGATGATACTCCGTAAACTGGACGTTAATTTTTGATTTGACACTAGTATAAGCACTTAGATTGTAACCAGAGATGCTCTTAAATTTTTAACCTTTGTTTACAAGCACAAAATTAATATTTTTTTTAGATGGAAAAAAAATTGCATTTCTTCTCATACTGAATTATACTTCCTTAGAATGTTTTTCCAGAGTAAAAAATTATAAGTATTCCTTGGATTTCAGAGGGTTATTTATAGCTCATCTTCCCCTGGTGGTCTTAAAAACGATAAAAGAGCAAGGAAAAATATGTGATTTTATCTTTTTGAGTTTGTTTACTTTAGGTTGAATGTTTCCTTTGCACTTAGTGTTTGTACATGACAGATATGGAGTTGTCTTCCTCTGTGACAATCAACCACTGACGTCCACTATTCCAAATTGATCAGATTTTTTCTCAACGCCTTTGTTATTCTTCTTATTAAAGTACAAAAAGAATTAGAAACCCATTTGAAACAATTACAGATAAGTCTATATCACTTTTCTAGACAAGAATCCATCAAGAACTTACGCACATCAATGATCGGTTTTTTACCTTTGTATATTTTACGAAAAAAATACTTATCTCTTTCGCTTTAATTTACCTGATAATCTTGTTTATTTTACTCGGATATTTTGTCATTTTTTAAGCGAACTCACGATAATTTCAAAGTAGAATTTAATAATGATTCTTTCCTCCGTTTGTGTTAGCCATTAATGTCCACTCAAAACCCATGCTTACCCTTAAGGAATGTTATAATTCTATATATATTTAGGCTTGAGACATGGTCGATGTTGTGCGAGTATAGTTAGAAACTGTGTTCTATGAATAGCGTGACAATTCTTGCTAAGTCGCGGCATGTACGAGAGAAAACGTGCACAAAAACACACACTGACAACAAAAACAAACAAAAAACCTCTAAAGCAAGCTTTGCAAACAAGCAAATACCAAATATTTAAAATCGTAGACGCATGCGTAGAAGATATACCGTTAACTTTTCTCTTAACTTTAAGGAGAGTTTTTTGCGCAGTCTCAGTTGAGTCCCACCGCTTACACCATACAGACTCAGATGAGCCTATGACAAACTAAAATAATTGCACTGAATAGAACTTTCCTGAATTCGCTTGTATGATCACGAAACAATGGTTCGATACTGAACATGATTCTTCTTTTTATCAAGTCCAACCTCGATTTGAAACCATTGTTTCGTGATCATCCAAGAGAATTCGGGTAAGGTCTATTGCAGTTTTGTTTTCCTGCGATCCACACATGGAACTCTGATTGACGGAAGCAGAAATCCATTCTTCTCGAAGTTGTGGAGGTTCACGTAAAGAAACAATAAAAAAAGGCGCTCTTTGAAAATTTGTTTTACAGAATGTAAACTTCATTTTGACCACTAATCCGCGTGCTGTCGGTAGTCAGTTCTGAAGTGGAAAACGCTTGACCCTACAAGACGTCGTCTAACGTCGACGGGGTACAGTTTGATACTATTGTCAATAAAGAAAACCAAGCAGTTATCTTGCTTCTTCAACACATGCTTCTAATATTCATACTATTTTATCGAGTCGTCAGTGTTGAGGCGTGATTTCATTAAGTTAATTGCAAAAACGACAGCTCAATAAAGCAATTTGCTCCTGGGCGTTCTATACGTTGATTTGCCTGACTAGCTTGACCTCGGTATAGTTAAACAACATATTTCATGGAGAGACTTGCTGTGAACAAAATGAATCTCGGCTAACATTCATGACGACTCCTGAACATTTGAATCAGTAATAAATGAATAAAGAAAAAACAAAGTTCTAGATTCAAAACAATTTTCCATACGATATAATCAGTAAAGATGCATCCTGCAAACAAACTTTAGGGGATTCTGATATCATTTTCTTCGAAAACGAATCTACCTCGACGTTAACTCACCTCATGCTACGATTCCTTCTAGAGAAATCGTTACAGTATTCTGTACATTCCTTGAAGTCTCTCTTGAAGAAACTGCGGGAACCAAAGAGTCAGAGACTATCGAAACCTCTGTTCGCAAATCTCAATCCCTCGCTTTGACAGAACTTTAAAAAATCAAGGGTTTGAAGTTAAGCTTTTAAGATCTAAATTCCTAGACGAATCAGTTGTAGTGTTTAATAAGAATTTTCTTTCAGCTTTACAGTAAGTTATGACAGATAAAGTTCTTTATGTATCTGACTAGTGCACTTAGATAAACCTTACCGCCCAGCGCGTTTGAGCTCCAGGGATAATCCTACATTAGTACCACATGTTTGTGTTTAGAATAATTTTTGAGTCATTTCTGTACAGGACTTTCTTTTAAGCTGTTTTTAATTCTC
Source organism: Anthopleura sola (assembly GCA_023349425.1). Lineage (NCBI taxonomy): Eukaryota > Metazoa > Cnidaria > Anthozoa > Actiniaria > Actiniidae > Anthopleura > Anthopleura sola. Next base: position 8,095,406 of record JALHLI010000005.1, read on the forward strand.
TTTCTCCTAAGAACGTTACGTAAAATGTAGATCTATTTCTTCCTACCGAAACTGAACCTTTTTGATACTAGAATGATCAGAAATACTCTAGTTCGAAACGTAGTACTCTTTGGAAACGCCTCGAAGCCGTGGAATGATTTTCTTGTATTTGTTGAATTTTCCCCTTCATAGAAAAGAGACCAAATCTCAAGTTCATCGAAACCTAGTTACTCCATTCCACTGAAGTTGGTTGCAAAATAAACTTACGTAGGAATAAACCGCAACAAAATACGACTGAGTACAAACACGTAAAGAATCTGAGCTACTCTCGTCATGTTACCCGCGCTACAGGGATCGATAGACTAGCTACATTCTACTCGTTATATACTCTCTATTACTAAGTTGAAATAGAAATTGCTTTTAAGAAAATAATAGAAATAGCTTTCAAAAAAGTTTGTGGCTGAAACGGTTTTACTTTTTCGAGGAGTTTTTCATTTTCGAGCTTTGTCTCGTAGTTATTTTGGAATTCTCCACTTCAGTGTTTGCAAGTTTAAAATATTTTGACCTGTCTAAGGTGCTGAACTCAAAGATAAAACCCTGAAATGAAGCTAATACTTTCCTTGAGTTATATCGAACAGCAGCAACTAAAACCATTCATAGTCATGAAAAAAGTTAAAAAGTTATTACAAATATTATCGAATATTAAAAGCAAGATGTAAGGTTAGAACAGGGTTAGAAAGTTATATATGGCTAATGATTTGTGGAACTTTAGTAACCAGAATATCAGACATTTCAGAGGGCATGTTTACAAACCTAAAAATAACCCACACAGAGTAGTGGTTCTATATGTGACTCACGCTAAAGTTCTAGACTCTCCTACCTTATTTTGAAGGTCTGCAGAAAGTATGCTTCGCTGTTGAAGGGGCTGTTGAAGCTGTCACTGAGTGAGAAATGGATTCTTTTCCTGCCTCGACCTTTTTTAAGCACACTCTCGTGATGTCTGAAGAATATTGAAACCAAACTCCACTTGGAGATGAAATGATACTTTCTAGATCCGTCGATAACCGTTAGACTTCATGTGGCTAAGGTCTTGAGAGAAATAGTTGAAGAAAATCATTGTTACCGAAAGAGTTTAGGATCGAAGTCAGTGTTATGCTGGCGTGTGTTTTCAAAAGTTATCAGTTGTGTTAACATTCATCCACGTTCTGTTGTTTGAGATGAAAACCACTCGACGCTGAGATAACAAGAAAAACAAGAGATAATTGGACATCCATTAACAAAACGATGATTTTAAGAATGTGTCGGTTGAGCTGAAAGGTTTTGGGTTGACCTTCCATTTAGCTTTACTGATAATCACTCTGATGAAAAATTCCCATAGTTCAACTGTCATCATTACGTCATTCTGAAGGGAAAAGCAAAGCACACAAGTGCTGATGGGTATCGTTTTGTTTACCAAGCTTTAAGCGGTCTTTACCATTAGTAGTATCGCAGGCGCAGTACACTAAACCTTACAGATGAATCTAGAATCTAAAGTGAACATTTAGCTAGACTAGGCGTTGCATATTGCAAGTGAAGTGCTGCGAATCCAGTAGAAGTGGATGTGGAGGATTGTATGTTAATTGTATTCTGTTGAGTTGTACTTCAGGATGCTCGTACCAAAGTCATGGAAAACACAGCAGATTGTACTACCAAATAGTAATGTTAAACAACGGGAAAAATAGATTCATTACTGCAGCCGAGCATGTTCCGAGCATCCTCCGACAATCCAGTACGACTGATAATCGATCTCCAATGTACTCTCCGATGCCCGATCATGTTCCGAGCATCCTCCGAAAAATCCGGCACGACAGACTCGAGATGCTCAAATCGCGATTTTTCTTGGCATAACTTCCACAGGGATCCCAACATGTAGTACCTGTTGTGTCATGATTAGTCTTGCTGCTCGCCTTACGACTTCGCAGCAATTATTCTCAAAAGTCGTACTTCGTACGGTGAACTCCGTCGGTGAGCTACCTTAATTTTGTTGATTTCAATTCCTATTAACCCGATATTTTAGCCGTTGTTAGATCGATCTAGTCTCGAGATATAAACACTCCTGGGTTTCGACTGCATTTCACGGGTTTTGGCGGGAATCAAAATTCACGTCCGTCGAGTTTTTCGCGCCAAAAGTAAATTAGATTATAACTAGAAGTAGCGTCGTGTGATGACTACAGCTAAACTAGTAATACTGAATACAGCCATATATACACTGAGGGAAGGAAGGGAGAGAGGAGGAGATCTTTTATGTTTGCATGGAGAGAGAGAGAGAGACTGAGAGAGAGAGAAAAAGGTACCTGAATCATGTCTTATAAAATAGTGCATCACTGGATCGGTTTCACTCAGTATTTTAAATTAAAGATAACTATGAACTTTTAGCGAACACAGGAAGGGCATTATTAGCGAAAAACCTACTAAAACACCGTGGGCGTATAGTAGTATTGTGAAATAGAAGTCGTTATACTCCTTAAGCAATCTGTCCTGAAAGATCCTTTTTTTCCTTTCTTGTTTTTTTTTTTAATCCAAGAATATTGATTTAAAAAGTACTTAGGCCTCACAACTGAACAGCTACTTTTGATTCTAAGCACTAGAAACTGAGATAAGCAATATTACCTTCTACATCCAATCCATCTCATTCGCGCTAAAAAGCTGACTAGCTGCTCTGTCAATATCATTGCCCTAAAAAATTAATATCGCAAATATCGTTACCTTTTGTCAATTCACTTGGTAGAAACACACGACTGATAATCGACAATTCAACTCACCGAAGAGTTAAAATAGATTCTCAGGTTCAGTTGCTCTTTCGTTGTAGTGGACAGTACTAACTACAACCAAGTCACAGGGTGTTCAAATTTAAGCTGTTCAAATTTTGATTAAAATAATTAGCATTGATATCTCTAAACAATCCTCGTAGAAGCGGCGCTAATAGAGTGGTCTACGGCAGATGGCTCTTTGTTGACGCTCGTTAAATTGTCTCTTGGTTAATTCTTTGTCTAGTGATAATGGGAAATAGCCGCTTGGTATTATTGATTAGAATTCGAGATAGATAAATAGATATAGACTTTACGTGACTGAAAGCAAAGACACGTTTGCTGTTAGTATCTTTCTCTTTCTTTCCTTCTTTCCATTTTTCGTTCTTTCCTTTGTTCCCGAGTATTCATTCTTTCATTCCTTCATTCCTTCATTCCTTCATTCTTTCTTTCCTTCTTTCCTTCATTCCTTCTTTCCTTCTTCCTTCCTTCCTACTTTCTTTCGCTCGCTCGCTTCTTTCTTCTTGCTTTGTTTGTTTGTTTCTCTCTTTCTTTCTATCATTCCCTTCTATCATGACACCAACTTCAAGACTGATTTTTACAACCAGACAAATATGGCACCGTGTTTATCCATTAACCAATTTATTTCGTGAAACAAGATAACCCGGCTTAAGTCGGGGGGAGGGGGCTTACAACTTTTTGAAAAAGCTGGGGGGGGGGGGGGGGGAGCTCCAGCTTAATATATCTACCAAAACCTCGCAACGTTTTGAAAAGCTGGGGGACTCCAGCTCCCTAGCCCCCCCCCCCCCCACCCCCCGTCTGCGCCGCCCCTGCTTATCATTAATAAAGTCAGACACATCTATCCAAAAACACCCAAATTAAAAACCTTTCGTGTTGTGTTAATGATGCCCCATCACGTCCTGCTTACTAGCTAATTACTTTCTCCTTCTTTTCCTTAAAAAAATCATTCTTTATCTTCCAAATAAAAATAGGATCCGTGCTAAAAGAGTTGAATTCCGGAACAGCAATTAAGATCGAAAAATTTCTAACAGTTTTGATAAGTATTCGAAACATAATCTTGTCTCCAATCTCTGAAAAAAAAAAATCCGAAATAACTATTAATGGTTAATTTTAGACAGTTTTTCTTGTTCAATTAAAGTGCTTCAAGCTGTTCTGACGCCTTCGTTCTTCCAAACTCCGTTCAAACGCACCATTACTATAGGGTAATTATCTTCATCGCAGCCGGTGGCACGATGTTACGATGGCCTCATGTTTTCAAATGTACGGTTTAGGGGCTTTCATTTATTAGTGTATGGGTGGGGGGGGGGGGGGGGGGGGTCGGCAAAACTGTTCACTGTTGTCTTTTCCAAATATTACCCCCCCCTCCCCCTTCCTGGTTGGCAAACATTTCATAGCCCTATATTTCGTCTAGTTTATAACTAACTCCCTATAAAGCTGCATACAATTAGTAACATCTCCTATATAGCCGAGTTCCCCCCAATCTTAACGACCCCCCCCCCCCCCCCACATACACTAATAAGTGAAAGCCCGCTTAGCCTGTCTCCTGATCCTTTTGTGGTTTGTGACTTGTTACAGCCAATAACCACTAGTGGTTTGGTTTGGGTTTTTGCACTGATGCCATTTTAACAACAACGGTTTCTTTGTACTATTATCAGTAGTATGATAAAATATTATTATTATTATTATTATTATTATTATTATTATCAAAAATTATGATAATAATATAATAATATCAATAAGAAAGCTATATATCCGAAAAAATCTAATTATTATTATTCCTTATTATTATCATCATTATTATTATTATCCGATCAGTAGTATAAGTATAATAATAATAATATTCCTGTAATGTTTAATCCGCTGAATTGTTGAAGAATGACAGTTGCTCTTGGTTACCAGAAAAAAAGAACAAGTCACGTGTCAGTGACCATCTGTTACATGTGATATTTGCATTTCGTCGTCTTTATTTACTTCTGAGCAGAGAAAAATAAGAGACAAACGCCGGCAAGGAGTAGAAGAATCGACCGTATCAAAACGAACAATCGACCAATTAAAACATTAAGTTTTCTTGTTATGGTATTTGTCACAGCAGCAATCGCGATCGGAGCGATGATTTTTGGATTTGTCAGTGTGACTGGCCTCGCATCCTTCGTCATGTGTGGTCGTTCGAATTCAGACGACGAAAACAAAAGCCATGATTCATCGAAAGCTCCATATGATCCCTCAAGCCAGCCATCATTCCATGTTACTCCGAACGATCCATATTACTTCACCGAGCCAATTGTACCTGTCGAAACTCTGCCGTTCTTGAAAAGAGATGCTCAACTAAGACACGGCTACGTTCCTCCTCCAGAAATCTGAGGAAATCTAAATACGACGAAGAAATAACACTCGATGCTTCTTTAATACAACCGAGCATAGACGGTATTGAAATGATCAATTATGTGAATATTACATTAGCTGAAAGAAATGAGGAAAATGCGAACCATTACCCGCGATAACAAATTGTAAGGGAACAAGCTCGAAGATAGAATAGACTATTGTAAACCATCTATGAAGAAGCAACCTTCATTATGCGTACCTTATTTGCGAGGGAATAACATAATCTACAGCTAAAAGTCTTGTGTAGATAAGATCAATACTGGTGTATTTAGAAATACAGAAGGATAGCTAGAAATGAAAAATATCGTAATATATTTAAAATGAAAAATTAAGAACTGCTATAAAAAACACTGTAGCCAGATATTATAAGAAAATATTATATATATTTTTTCGAAGTCGTTGATTGAATCCTATTCGATGTGATTTTCATTTAATTTTTAATGAAAAAATAAGACACTAATACAGAAAAGACTTTAGATTAATATGAATTTGACTCAAAATATTTGATTTTACTAGCCAAAATTTACCAAAACAACTCGGTTTGAGATCTAAAATTAGGTCGGCGAATTTGCAATGCAAATAAAGTGGTTATTGACGGTGTAGACTTTCGGTTACCGAGCACGGTCATGCACGAAAAGAACTCTTTCAATATGGTTTGAAACGACAAAAAAATATCAGTGTAAATCATAAATAGCTTCAAATTCAGTTTAGTTGAAATCTTGATAATTTTTATTACTGATTTTTTAAATGCGTCTTTCATGTAGAGACATCAGTAGCCTCCCTTCAGACTGCTCCATCCTTCTCCATATTTATTTTCCAGCGATTGCATGGGCGGGATACTCGTGTTGAAATATATCAGAGGGGCTTCGTTTCAGTTTTCTCCTTTCCACAGGAAGCCCGAGGATCCCAAAGGAGATGCCTGCGGAGAAGGCTATTAGAGATCAGCGAAACATCAACATCCCCCCCCCCCCCCTGCACAGTAGAATTTCTTTGTATAAGTTGCGTTGCTTGTATTACTTACTATTTTGTTGTTATTATTCAGATTTATCGTTGAATGCTTGAAATCCAGTTTTTAGTCTTAAAAGTAAAGTTGGTGTCAAAAATAATCATACAAAAACTCCCATCCAATCCCCCCAGGGGGTTATTTTGTCTCTTGCTCTCCGCCACCCGATTTCGAAACGGAACTGCTACGCATTAATCTCCACATGCACAAATACAACTTTCTATTAAATCAACATATTTACAAGTATTTTCTTGATATAATAGCTCTAGCTATATATAATATTCTCTTGTCCAGTCATGATATTGGAATCCGACATTGGTTGCATTGGTTGCTATAGTGATGATGTTGTCATGGTGATAAAGTATCCGGAGTCCAGCTCCTTTAAGTCCTTCAGAATACATGCAGCAAAAATAGAAATTCGTCAGTTTTCACATTAAATTTACTAGTTAATGATAGTGTTTTTATGCGGTTGTCTTGGCAATACAGTAGTGAGCTTACTCGCTATAAACTATATTGTTGTCCTTCTTAACACTAGTTATGTATGGCCAGCAGTTCTAAATGCAGCTCTTTCAAGATTGCTTAGTGAAAGTTTTGTTGCATGTTCCATACCAAGCCCGAAATGCACTATGGGTGATGTGAATGCAATCAGCAAAAGGTCGGCACCCGGGGGGGTCGACACTTTGACATTTTCCCAAACTTTCTCTGCATGTTTTTCCCGCATATTTTTTTTTCTGTGCTGACATTATTTACATATGATCTACAATGCATTTCAAGCTTGGTATATAACATGCAGCAAAACTTTCACCAACCTTTTTAAAATAGCTGTGTTCGAATCCGTCTGTCTTGCTCCTTTGATGATAGTAATATCCCCTCTAGAATTCCCCTTGGTGCTGTTAGACCTCTGTTTCATTACGAGGAACTCTTCCATAGACAGAGAATCTATGCAGAAACGATTCTGATCCCATTCAATGATCTCCCAGCTTGATTCTTGCAGTTCCAGCATTAGCCTCTCTAATTTGTCTGCATGGTAGCTTTTGAAGCTCCTTGCTTTAATATTCTAAAGCTAATTCGTCTCAAAAAGCGACTGATTTTCGTCTAAAAGAACCAGTTTTCCTAATGAGTCCTTCTTTCATCTTCCCAAGAGAAGAGTTATTAGTTTTTTGTTGTCGTTCTTGCTTCTCTCGTTTTAAATGCTGCCTCACACACGACTTTATCATGTCTACAATCTCCTGGTATCCGTCACCTTCCGAGATCGAAAGTTCATAAAATCCAGAATCCAATTCCTGTGCAAACTCGCTGCCTTCTGTTTCATTCACAGACCGAAAGTGTTCAAGATCTCGCTTTGTTCCTACTAGAGTCATTGTTGTTGAGTCAGCGTTTTTGCGATCTTTGATGTAGTTAGCGATCCTTGTTGCTTCGTCGAATGTTTTGTGGTCAGTGATGGAGTAAACGAGAAGGAAGATGTCTCCTTTGTTCATGCAGTGGTTGAGTTTTACAGCAGAGTTCTGTATGGTGAAAAAGAACACAAAGGTCTTTAGTTATGACACAACCGCTGGGCTGATCAAAGTCAGGGAGTGGTTGACTCATCGCAGATAGAACCCTGAAACAACCTCTAGGCTGATCAAAGTCTGGGAGTGCACAGATCTATTGAACCCTGAAACAACCTCTAGGCTGATCAAAGTCTGGGAGTGCACAGATCTATTGAACCCTGAAACAACCTCTGGGCTGATCTAAGTAAGGGCACGGCTTTGTTAGGTTTTGCGGAGGGAGGAAAACCAGAGAACCCAGAATATAAAAATCTCAAATCAAGAGAGAGACCTACAAACTCTACTCACATGTGATGCCGAGTACAGGAATCAATTACCGGACCGCGAAGCACCCTAAGTGTTCGAGGCTTCGACGGGAAAAACTAGTAGGACATCAGCAAAAAGAGCCGTATATAGGGAATGCTACACCCTCTGCCGTCCCTCCCTCTTCGCGGCCTGTACGTTGCTATTACTGACTATAGGTCATTAAAAATTGATTCTTTTGGGCGTCGGCGCGCATTGAAGCCGACAGCGATATATTGAGTAAGAGACACTAGGTCTATAGTTATCAACAAGCCTTACCTCACCAGCTGTATCCGTGAGTTCAATGATGATGTATTCGTTATCGATTTCAATCTGGTGACGATGTGTTGATTCTAAGAAAAAGCGAGTATGTAAGACACCATCACCATAACACTACAAAAACTGATCCTTGTGCACGATTCTTTTTTTTTTTTGGCTAATTTTTATCAATTTTGAAATAACCTCTGGGCTGATCTAACGGTCGGGGCGCACACGACTAACTCACAGATCGAACTCTAAAACAACCTCTGGGCTGATTTAAGTGAGGGCGCGCACGACTAATTCACAGATCAAACTCTAAAAAAGCTCTGGGCTGATTCGCTGTTTTAATTGTTATACTTACCAAGTGTTGCATCATATTCTCCAATAAATCGACGAGTAAGAAGACGAACTGTAAGAGCTAAAAAGGAAAGAAATGATAATTATGAAGCCGTTCGACACTACTGCTAGTGAGGGCTAACTCTTGTCAGGGAAGAAAACTGACACAAGCATTAGAGATGGATGGATAGAAGGATGATGGGATGGAATGGATAGATTAGATGAATGGAGTAAGATGGAAGGATTGATGGCTCTGCAGAAGATCGGATAGATGCATGATGATGCAAGATTCTGACGGATGCATAGATAGATTGGATGGATGAGTTAAGATGGATGGATAAAGTAAGATGAAAAAATGAATGTGCAGAAGGACGGATGGATGCATGAATGTCAAGATGAATGCCCATAGATAGGATCGAAGGGTTTGCATGGATAGAATGGATGGATAAAGTAAGATGAAGGATGGATGGATGTGCAGAAGGACGGATGGATGCAGGAATGTCAAGATGAATGCCCATAGATAGGATCGAAGGGCTTGCATGGACAGAATGGATGGATAAAGTAAGATGGAAGGATGGATGGATGTGCAGAAGGACGGATGGATGCATGAATGTCAAGATGATGAATGTCAAGATGAAGGGCTTGCATGGATAGAATGGGATAATAATTTCTTTACCTGACTTGCCAACGCCCACACTTCCCAGTATAACTATCCTCACGGGTTTCACGTTACTTTGAACAACTGATTGCTTTCGTTTTCGAGCTGGAGTCGCGTCTTTTCTTTTCATCATATGCTCTAAAAATACATAAACGAAAATGAACACCAATTTCTCTTTCTTTCCTTAAAATTCATCACTTCTTCTCAGATCGAAAATGTCGTTATTTTCTTTCTTAAACGGCATAGCATTCGTCGTATCGTTTCCGTTTCATACGACTACTATGTTCATATCAAACGAATTCTGTCCTTGGCCTTGACCTAACTGTGTAACAAATTTGATTCCTAGATTTTCTTCTGCTGACCAGTGATACGCTACAGTACAGAAGGTTTATACATTTATAGATTCCTCGATGAATTATATCCAGACTAATGACTATAATTTTGTGTGACATCAAGATCAACTACAGGCCATGCATTTAAGTCATGAATAAAGTAATTCATAACATTCCACTAGACTTTATTCGAGCAAAGTTTGGAGCGCGGAAAGGGGCTGACTTACAGCACGTATTATATACGTACAAGACGACTTTCCGTAACACTGAAATGGCTTCCCATTACTATCTTTAATTTGGTATTTACATTACCAATGTCAAACAAATTGCGCGCGCGTTTTGAGAAGCTTATCTATGAACCTTCAAAGCCACATTTTAGTTAAAAATTCTATAACCAAATTAACAAAATATGATTTTTTTAGCTCAAGGCGAAAAATTTGGTCTCTATTTGGTTCGAGTAATTTTTTTCTGGTAAATTTTGCGTTTCCGTTCTCTCATTTTTCATACTTTCTTTTCCATCTTGTCAGTGCTTGAGGGTTTTCTTATGAGTGGGGAAACGGTACGGCGAGTCAGTCATACAGTATCTTATCATGGCTGTAACAATGCGTTGTGATTGGATGAATTACTGGAAGACAATTGGAAACCATTTCAATGTTACGGCATGTCGTACCGTGTACGTGCTGTAAGTCAGTACTGTGTGTGTCCCACTAAAACCACTCTATTGCTTATAATAAAGAATCTCGGTCAATCAATTAAATCAGTGCCTGAGCATCATAGCATGGTGTATACATTGATAAATCCATGACAGTAACATGTTTCTGATGATGCGCATCATTCCGTCCTTCACAGATAAGGCGCTATCTGCTTAGCTTAAAAATCGCTTAACAAAAAATCTTATTCTCGTTCAAAATTGCGGTACGCAAATCTAAAAAACGACACAAAAAACAGATGTAGGTTGCGCATTAAGATTAATTTACTAGCCGTGTGACACTGACAAGATTCAAGTCTTGCAAACTAATGATTGTAAAACGAGAACAACTAAGCAAGCAGTGTGTACATATGTCTTTTAATATTATACTTTAAGCGGATATAATTCACCATATGAGTGATCACCAAACCTGTACAGACAGTGTTTTCTATAGGTCGCTGTAATAACAAAGAAAAGAGGATTTGGCCGGCGTCTGCAAGATGTTTGAAACATTTTAACTATTGCGCAAAATCCGCTAAATTATCTCGTTGGTTTGCCCAACCAATAAGTCTTCAAATTTTATCGATATTGTGAAACAACCTCTGGGCTGATGAAAGTTCACAGATTGAATTGGAATTTAGCGTGTTGAGTTTTGCGGAGGGAGGAAAACCGGAGAACCCTCGAATCAAAAGAGAGACCAAAAATTGAAGACTAAACAAGTTTTTAGAGAGAACGAATGGTGAGTTTTCTCGTCTTGGAAACTTAATAGTTGTGCTAGAATGTTGAAGCTAAGTTAAAGAATATCAGTGGTGAGCATTCGCAAGTCTGTGATGTTTGACTATTTCTAGCGAGCAACCGAGACGTAACAATGAGTCTCGTATGACATGAAAAACAAGTGAAACTTATAAAAGCTGGTGATCAAAGTTAAAGAAAGCGCACACGTTCTTGTGAGAAGAAATGGTTTTACTAAGAGTATTGGGGCTAGCTACTTACCTGTGATTCAGTGTAACTTTATTATCCTAACTGGAAAGCGAGCGACCAAGCGCAGGTTTGATAGACACTTCTTGGAGGTCTAGGCTTGTAATCTGTGTTAACTAGGGACGAAACCTCACAATGTCAACTTCAATTCAGAAACAGGAAGAATGATGGAGAGGCGTATGGATGGATAAGTGAGGATATAGTATCAATTAACTGAATTTCATCTCGTCACGCAGCGCTCTTGTCAGCTACCTCTCACGTAGAGCATTTAGAAATAATATTAATAGTCTTGGGACAGTTTATTAATATCTTTTCTGGTTCTAGGTCACTGGACAGGCCAAATGTTTCAGCTATGACGGATATGAAACTGCTGAAAAGGCGAAACCAGGTTTTTGTTGTTGAAGCAATGTTTTTGGAAGAAAATACCCAAAATCTGTCACACTGAAGTTGGTAAAGAAATCACTTTTCGTTATTTATGTTACTGAACAAAGCATGGAAGCTAATGATGTGAAGGTCAACGAGTCTTTATCGGAAAATCGTCATTACGAATCCGCGCATGCGTAATACCCAACCATTTGTAGATATGAGATCAGTTTGAATGGGTCTTTATTGGGAGCATCAAGTTAATCTGATTGAGGAGAGTTCGAGCAAGTTCGTCAAGAGCTTGTGAATCTACGTTCAAAGTCGGCATAACGAGCTACACCGGCCAAGTTTGACGTACGTTTCAGCAATTCATCTTGAAATTGGAAAACGGATCGGAAAACCGGGCACGTAGCTGAGTAAAGAGCGACAGAAGTAATGTTTTGATAACACACAGTAAACTCTTGAAGTAATCGGATAACTTGATGGTGTAGAGGTATTGATGAGTCTCGAAATGAGACACACCTTCTGTCACTATGGTCTACTAGATAGTTTTTAATTCACTCTAAAGAGTGTAATTGTGTATATGTATTTTATGCCATTCTGACTACTTTGTCATTCCCAAACTAACTGAGGACAACAAGGAGGACGAAAAGGAAAAGGAGAAGGCAAAGGAGAATGAGAAGGAGGAGAAGGAGAAGGAAAAAGAGATAGCAGGGCTAAGGAGGAAAAATTGAATCAGAAGAACGATGCGTCAAATTGAATTGTCTGTGCGGTCAGCGACCATAATATTCCAAAGATGAAAGTTCAAAAAAACTAAAAAATCTAAGAAATTTAAACTAAGAAATCATTCAGCTTTATCTTCTTTAGTTATCTCTCCAAGTCAAGAAATCGAATCTTTGAACAAAACGATCTTAAAATTAAACGATTAACACACTTGTCTATTCCACACTTCAACTTGTGTTAATTGTTCACCTAATATTCTGCTCATCTGATCTCACATCAAGGAAATTGTTCTTCCAATTGACGCCTTTGATTAACATCCTTCCTCTTGAGGATACTTGACGCAAATGATGGTCAGGTTCATCAGATTGTTGTCCCAGCCTCCTATTAAGACTCACTTCCTATGACGATAAAAATGCTACAAAGTTTCAATGGCATGCAATTAGTTAATGAAACAAGCCTTATTAGTGTTGTAAATTAAGTGTTTTTTTTTTATCAAGGATAAACTTTAAGGCGCTTAAATGATAATGTTTATTGTAAAGGAATGTACAAGCTATCATGGCTTTCTTTTGCGTTGGTGTTGAAAGTACGCAGTGTATTCATACGTTTTACCAGAACTTTTTCCCATTTTGACCAGTAACATTTCGGCCATCGATTGAGTAATTAATAACTGCCTGTATTCAAGTTTCAAAACATCTGTATGATCACTCGACTATATAGAAGACGTAAATCTCTTGACTTAGTAAATCCCTCGTGTCTTCACTTTTCTTCGATAGAATGCTCGCACGAAAATTGCGCAAATAGGTGCGCATAAAATATGGCCTGCGTAGCGGTCCAAAATCAGTTCAACTTGGATCGCAGCAACGTACGAGGTTCGACAAAGGTTTCTTTAAACATTGCGCAAAAAGCGCGCTAAACAATTGTTGTTCCTTAAAGTTTTATCAATATAAAGCGTTTCCTGGTTGGTCTTTTAGAACATTTCAAATTATCTGATGGATATTCTGTAGTTGTACCGCAGTCGCTGATAAGCGTTTTTCAACCCGCACAGTTCACGGCTTTTAAAACAAGCACAAGCGCGGTAAACATTACTACACAAGTTTGTTTCCTTGGCAACATGTCACTGCTTAGCGGCATCTATGATGACCTTTACATAACAGCAGATTCATCGAATATATTGCTTAATAAGGATAAAGATAGTCGTCGTTGACCTATGTTTATCGATGCGACCTTCTCCACTCCACTCCTTCTTGAATCATGTATTGGAAGAGTATCGAATTGCATTCATCACTAATCGGAATACTGAAAATGCGGTCAAACTTGTTATTTACTTTAGATATTTTTTGCCTCGTGATACCGCTGTGCATTTTGATTGCATTCGCTTCAACCTCGTTTTGACTCAAGACACCCATGCGTCTTGCATATACATGGTCAGCGGTTTTGTCTATTAGATCCAGTCATTCTCGATTTTACTTAGCACAGGAAACCCACGGAGGAAAAATTTCTTAACATAGCTTCCGAGCATCACGTGTTTAGCGATCCCTGCATTTTATCCATAACCAACAAACTCCCTTCGTCAATGTAAGGTTTATTCTAGGCTCAAGCAAGAAATACAAAAATTTCACACGATTTTATTCATTTTGTTGCTCCTTTTCATTACTTCAAATTTAGCAACAAGACATGAAAATCAGTATTTGGAAAAAAATACAATACAAAATATCCCACCACACTGGAACATATTATTACTAATATTAATTAATATTTATATTATAGATAAATATTTTCCTCTCTTGAGGGAAATCTAGATGCTGAATCCATGGGATTTTTCTTTTGATATCAAAAATTCCCTTAGCAAAATACACACTGATAGTAACTATTGCTAGTTACCAAATTCATTATTGACCACTTATTTATTTTGTTCACACATCAAAATAAACGTCGTTTATTTTAATTAGATCACAGAACAGGATTTTGCTTTTGCGTCTCCGTTCTTTGCTTCAGCCGCGTTTGCATTCTGGTCAGATGGTTCCTTCTCCTTTTCCTTCTCCTTCTCAGAAGGAGGCTCTTTCTCCTTCTCTTTCTCTTTCTCCTTTTCTTTCTCGGCTTCACCACCTTCAGGAGCTTCATCTTCCATCTTGGACAGTTCGTTGACACACTTGATCATGTCTTGGACCAGACTCCACTCACTGAATCCCAGACGCCTCCAATTCGATATATCAATCCTGTCAATCACTTCTGAGTGCTCGCCAGTCGATCCTCTAGCTTGGCAGTTTCGTTCTCGAGCAAACTTGTCGATAGCTTCAAAACCCATGGATTTGATGAGTTTAGGGACAAGTATATGGACCGACCCTCTCATTGCAGTTCCAAGGTTAGTGGGACAACAGGTAATGCATCCAAGAGATGGGGAATGTATGAAGACATCATCGATTCCTAGTTCTTTCTTCAAGCCAGCCTCGATAGCAGCGATTCCTCTTGACAGTCTTTCGAAGACTCTCTTGACATCACCTCCCTTCTCCATGGAGATAATCCTGAGGTGATCACCTTCGTTGATCCACAGAAGAAACTCTTTCGTGTTAGACACAAAGATTCCTCGTCCATGAGGCCAGTGCTCGTGGTATCCCGACGCTGCCTGCATCTTATCCTTCCCTCGGAACAAGAAATGATCATCAATGAGCTGTTGTTGTTGCTCTGGCGTCATCGTGGTATGCCTGTAGAATGTTCCAGCAAGATCTCCTTCTAAACCAGCAAATACCTTCTCCATCAGATCAGCAATTTCAAGGCGAGTCTCCTTAGTACCTCCAGGATTGAGCGGGAAGGTGGAAATATTTCTAGCCACTCGGATTCGCGTGGAAATAATCTTGTTCTTCGCGTCAGGGCTCAGGTCTTCAGTAATCTTAGAACTGTCCATGTCAGTCACGTGGGTTCCTGTCTTGACGTCATAACCCCCATGGTACTTGGCAATAACTTGGTCAAAAAGTACCTTTCCAAACACTTCGTAGGATTCCAAATCTCCCGCGTGACACCCAAGAAATGAAGTAGGATTCACAACACCTGTGTTGATGGCACGAGCAAGAGTCCAACCTCCACTCTTGGTTTTAATGTGTTTGTTCGCCTCGAAGTCTTCTTTACTTATGGATGAGACTGCAATACATCGTGTGCCTTTTTCTTTGATCTCGTCTAGTCCTCGTGGCCATTCGTTGTTGGCGAGGTCTTCGTCCATGATCAGGTCGAAGTATGGATCAGGGGTTTTGTCAGACATGATGAATTCAGTTGGGTGTAAGCTTGGATTACTATTCCTATGTGCAATAAAGGGAGAGATGTGATTAATTTGGAAGTTACCTCGTGGAACTTTCGACAAACAAGGTACCATCGATCTGGGATCACCGCGGGTTACGTGCGCTGCTTGTGCGCTGCTCATTACTGCAGTGATCCATTCAAAGGTTTGGTTTTTTCAAAGGTTTTTATTTTTACCACATATACAAATGAAAATACACATTGAAAAAACGGAAATAAATAGGTGGAGGGTGCAAGAGAGACAACCCAAAGGGTTAAACAAGGTACTCTTGCACCCAGGACTAGTTAACAAATAGTGTGAAGCGTGGAGATTGCATAAGGCAATCATGCTCTATAAACAAAGGAGGTTTTCGTGATACATACATACAAGTCATACTATATTACAAGTTTACAATCCTCAGACCCACCACCGTATGTGAGCAGAGTTGCTTGTTGGTTCTCTCCTAAATTCCAATTTGATCATGGAATGAGTGATTATTAAGTGCTACCCTCAAAAGACAAAGGCGATTTATTCGTATTTATTAATGTCTACATCTTTAGTAGAAAGACCTCCATATAAGGCATTATGAACTGACCGCGGGAAAAAGCTGCCATCATCTGTATGTTGCCCGGGGCAACAAACAAACAAGCGCACATGCGTTCAGAACTTCTATGGTCGAATCGATGCCTGATATATACTATGCTTTTCGTTCACAGTGTTTAAAGAAACAACACTCTATCCAAATATATTCAGGCGAAAAATATTCATTTAAAAAAAACTTCTTGACCTGTCAGAATAAGTCGCTCAACCAAACAGCTTGTATTTCACTCGGTGACTTCACCGAGTGACAGATGTTGCTGGCAAAAAAATATATATTGAATATTATCGAATAGAGTTGAATGAAACAGCGTTTTATCTGCGGTTATTTAGACATTTTAGCCTCTGTTTTCAGGCTTGAGTGAAAGCAGGATTTTTTGTGTGTGCTTTCTCACGGGCAGAATACCCGTCTCTTGTTTCGTATTACTTTGACCCAATTTATCGTCATTATCTTTATTGCCCTCGTTTCCACTGGACAGGAATGCAGACAGAGAAAAAAAAACGCACTGTAATAGGCAATGCCAGTCAAACGAATACGTAAAATCTGACCTAAAGCGAGCAGAAACATTTACCTCTGACATTACGAGTCGGGAAATGCTTTAATCGTAGGAACAGCCATTTTCGTGAAAACCATTCGGGCAATTTGATCGAAAAGCCAGCTTTGTGTTATCAGAATCCACTTAATTAAGGGATTATTTAGAAGAGATTAGAATATGTTTTAATTAACGATTTCTCTTAATTTCTCGGCAGATTTCAACTTCATAATCTTTAGTTTAAGCCAACGTAATTCAATATTCGACAAAATTACTGAATTCGTAAGAAATATTTTTGGTATAATATTTCTGACCTTGTTGCATGGCTATTGCAAAACTGAAGACGGCTGTACGTTTCATATTTTATCAAAGGAATGTTGGTTCATTTTAAGAGCTTTTCGATTGTTTTTAGTTTTCCCTAGAGAATTGTTATTGTTTTATGCTTATAGATTATAAAACATTTAGGATTCGCAAGTAATCTGGTAGCGTCTTCTTCAATTATAATACGAGAAAAAAACGTTCACTTCTCGTATGTGCTGGGTCCACTGTTTACACGAATTTGTGTTTAATATGCCTAATCTTACTCTAGTCTTGCCACAAATGTAAAAAAATGTCAGTCAAAACATTGTCATCTACTGCATAAATACGAAACTGATGCATATTCAAGTACTTGTCATGTTAGTAAAATAGGAGTCTAGTCTAATGTTGGCCTCTTATAAGACGTGCATGACTCCACGAATGACAGTCAAAATGCTATAAAGGACTTCTCTGTACGAAAAAAAACCCACAACAATGATCTTGTCGCGACCTCGGAAAAAAAAACTGCCTGTGGGTTATTCAGAAACAACAAATGAAAATTTATCACAGACAGAAATCTGTGATCTACATGTTTTTTCAGTGAAAAGGCGGTTTGGCATATGGTCGTTTTGTGTAGACGACATACGCTCCCTCGAACCAAAAAAAATCAATGAAATTGAACCTCAATTCACAGTCTTCGCTCAATTTGATAGACTCTTAAACACGGTCTATAAAGCCAACTATTTTGGTCTTCAAAGCGTCTTGCATCTAATGTTAGGTCACATCAGAATCAGTACGGAACAGTTCCTGCAATGCAGTCCAAATGATATGAAATATAGAGACGAGAGAGAAAACCAAACTAGGATTCCATCGAAGCTAACTGACACGTAATTTCTTTTTCTTCGTATAAAATAAACGAGATTGAAAGCTCATCTAAACTCACTGACGATGGTAAAATTGGCTGCCGGCAAATAATTTTCAGAATCAGTACTCAACAGTTCCTGCAAATATTCAGTCCAAATGATAGAAAAATAATCTTAGATAGAGTGGAAAGAGAAAACCAAACTAGGATTCCATCGAAGCTAACTAGCGCGTAATTTCTTTTTCTACGTATAAAATAAACGAGATTGAAATTCATCTAAACTACTAACGACGGTAAAGTTAATCATATTCGGTGCCGGTAAATAATTTTCGATGTTGAAAGCTGCCATCAATGTTTATACTAAACTAGCTTTAAGTATACGTTCCTGCTTTATGAACAAATCCTTCCATTTCTATCTCTTTAAAGCTGTTTTAGGGAGTCATTGTTTGATTCATCAGTTGGTCCTAGCAACTTATTTCAAGAAAACAATTCTAGTAAACACAAAGTACACCTACGGAGATTCTGTTTAGCGCCGCTGTTTCGTTTTTGAGACGGAAACGAACGTTGGGTCGCACAAAACAAACCAAAACAAGCTGGGGAATCCTATCAAATGCTATTCAAAGGTTTGAGAAAGTAGAATACCTGGATGTTTAGCTGCAAAATCGAAAGATTCCTTTTGCTTGGTTGTCACTCCTGGCTCGATTGCAGAGGGATTAGTTTCAAGATCTCAAACCAAGAATACCTCTTCGATGAATATTCAATAGATGACTGGACTAAAAACCTTACGGGGGGGGGGGGGGGGGGGGGGGTGGGGTCGGAAAGCAAATCCTTCTGGGTCCTACGACAATCGCAACAACAGCCGAGTCTGAGACGTTTTAGATAACCGCTCAATTCGAAGCTTAAAATTTATTTTACTCTACATTTTAGTTTCAATATCAAGAATTCTTACAAGGAAAGAACCGAAGAATGATTTCTTTCAAAAGTTGGATATGGTGAGAAAACTGAATTCAAGTTTTTCAAATCTTTGGCGACTAAACTTAGATTATTCTTGCATTATCTTTCATGGATTTAGCCTAGAACCATGAATCCATCAGCTTCAAACAAACACTGACTAGAAAGATTTTCGCGCGCAGGAAGGTATAAAGGTTCGCACATGCGCATGCGTACTGAATACACGTGTGGATATCTTGGTGCTGACCAAGAGAAACGCTGGCTCTTGGGAACAAGATTGAAGTGAATGTGTGTGACGCGTGTGGGTGAACACGTGCAAGTGTTGGAAGTGGGCATATCTTGTATTGAAGTGCATGACAGCCATCCGAAATCACCCATTCAGTCATGCTTATTCTTGCGCAACGCGTGTGGATGCGTACCACGCATGTGCAAGTTGGAAGTGGGTAGACCTTTTTCGAGATGCGCGAGCGCTTTCAAAAATATCGCAGGCGCAGACATGAAAAGAGGCATTTTCGGGCAAGATCACGCGCGCTATTGACTCTGCCCAAAAATGCCTCGAGATCATGTACGCGCCTGCGATATTTTTGAAAGCACTCGCGCATCTCGGAAATGGTCTATTGCGAACCTCAAGCAACATATGGACTGCGCGTAATGTTGAAATAAATTACAGCTATGCAGAACCAGCCTTTCTGTCAGTCCTTGTTCTTGCGCAGTGACGGGTGTGGATGCGCACTGGGTGCGCAAAGAAACCTCAAGCAATGCAAAATGGAGGCTGCGCGCAACGTTAACATGATACTGAGTGACAGACATGCACAGCTTTATTCAGTCGTTTGTTCCTGCGCAATATACAATATAGAATGTTAAAGTACCTTTCATTATATTTGTAACATAATTACCAATCTTTTCAGCTGAAAACTAAAACATTTTTTCCACATCAAAAGTTCAAAGCATTTATGTTTATCTAAACCTGATTCATGATTATTTATTAAAATTCTAAACTATTTGTTTTATTCTCCTAATTATAAAGGCTTCAAGCAAGAACGCTCAAGACATGTATCTGCATGCCATGGCGTTCATCAAACAAACACGATTGCTGCAAGTGGATATATATAGTGGACCATTTGAAATATCGTCCTATACGTTCTGACTACTGGCTAAGCTAATAATGGTCTATATGCCACAGTCTATGCTAAGAGTAAAATGCAGGTCAGTATTTGAAACTAAAATATCAATAACGATATCTTCCTTCCTTCCTTCCTTCCTTCCTTCCTTCCTTCCTTCCTTCCTTCCTTCCTTCCTTCCTTCCTTCTTTCTTTCTTTCTTTCTTTCTTTCTTTCTTTCTTTCTTTCTTTCTTTCTTTCTTTCTTTCTTTCTTTCTTTCTTTCTTTCTTTCTTTCTTTCTTTCTTTCTTTCTTTCAGACAGATTTAGCATCACGTTTTTTCTTACCGCAAACGGCATTGTTGTCATTGTTTCCCGCATTTCTCTTTTTAAACCTTCTTACCAAAGATATTTTTCCATATTTATCTAATCCTGAATTTTCGAAGAATTTCAGTTTCAGAATTTCAGTATGGTACGATCACATATACATTTCATAATTTCAGTTTTTACTTGTCATCTGACGTTTCACGTTTGCCATGAACGAGATGCTTAACTCTCTATTACCGAACTAATTGTTAGATATGTCCTGTCTAATTTCGTTTATTTTCTTCTTCTTTTTATCTCCGTCTTTCGCAATATGATGAATAGCTCTGTAATGGAACAACCTATGATCTGATCGCTTAAACCCCTTACCACAAAATATACAAACATACGGTTTGTCACCAGTATGCACGCGATAGTGTCTTTGATAGTCATCAGATCGACGGAACTGCTTGGTGCATCCCTCCCACGAACAGACGTAAGGTCTCTCCCCTGTATGGATCCTTTTGTGAAGGACTAGAAACGAGTAGTGACGGAAAGTCTTGTCGCAGGCTGGCCAGTCGCATTGATATCGACCTCCAATTTCAATGCTGCCGGAACTTTTCGTCAAGGACTGTTTGGGTGGGGTGCTAACCTTTCTTGTTTTCATCTCCTTCCTAAAGCCACTGACACTGTTTTTCTTCTCTGTCGTTGGCTGCATAGACAGATCTGTATTTGAGCTGTTTTTAATACGACTAGCCTTGCTCCTGCTGGGCACTGAACTTGACGTTTGTCCATCATTATTTCTATTGCCGGACAAAATGGTTACTGCCAGGTCTTTTCGATTGTCCTTCATGACGGCCTTTTCTTGTCTTAAAGCTGTTTCACATTCATTACTGTATTTGCATCCCGCGTCTTCCTTTAGGGCTTGAACTGAGCACCTTTGTGTTTTGTTTCTAAAATTATGCTTGCATATTGTTCGCCTATCATTGACCCCTACTAGAGGTCCTTTTACCTGGTCGTTGTTTGTACTTATTTGTGTTTTCTGACAGCGCGCATCATCCTTGTCCATACAAGCAAATCTTTGATTGTTCTTTAACAGAGACTGATGATTCTCTGAACAGTTTTCTTTAGGGATATTGGAAAATCTTTCAGTACATCTTTCTTTCTGTGTTGTTTGGTCACAATACTTTATGAAGTTTTGCTTGGCTGCCTTTGCATGACTGATCATGCTTCTGTCTGGAACGCTATGGCTTGGAGTATGGTTGAATTTGTTCAAATGAGGCGTTTCAACTCCTGAACTGTTATTATTATTTTCATCTTGGGAACCGATGATATATCTTTCTCCCTCAGAGGATTGCACCGTTCTGCAATGATCGTACTTTGTGTAGTGGTCAAACTCTTCGCAAGGAATGCAGTTTGCCCTTTTCCAAGCATCCCATCGATGATCATTTGTTATTAAAGCAGAAATGTGGTTACATGTCTCGGCTGTCTGATTTTCAAAATTTATAGCCTCCGAAGAGCATTCGTGGATTTCCAAGCACTCTTTGCCGTTGGATGGTTTTCTCATATTCTTCTCGAGTTCTCCATGATTTTTCTTCAGGGCGTTATGTCCTTCATGACCAATAATAGGTTTTGTAACTTCAACATGTTGCCTCTCTGGGGCAGGAGTAATGGCAACATTCACATGAATCCGACCCTCGCTATCTGTTACAACCTGCATAAGATTTGACTCCTTATTTCTGCTCTGCCTTGTAGTAACCACTTCATTTTCGTCGGGTATGACAATTATCTCGGGCACTTCTTGATCAGGCTTTGAGCGCTTTACTGGCGGAGAGTATTCATCACTGATTGAGTAAGACTTTGAACATATTGCGTCTCGTCTGAGAGGTTTTGGTCTAGGTTCTTGACATTCAGGTAAAAAGTAAATGTACTCTTCTGTTTCTGACGATAATCTCTTACCCGCACATTTTCTGTATCCTCTGCCGGCAGGCTGTGGATTTTGAAATCTTCCTCCAAAAAGCGGACTTGGTTTAGCTACTGAACTGTTGAATGAACTAGGTGCACTTTGTCTCCTCGAGGGAACAATTAACTTTTCCACGAAGCTATTCTTTTCTTTATCTGCTATGTTATGGTTCTGTGGTATTTCAAACGTTTCGGGATCGCTCCTTGTGCATTTATAGTCATATACAGGAACTTGATCACTATTTCTTTCGCTACCTTGTGCAAAATAGACTCTCGATAAAGTTATATTACAATCTGAAGGTTTAAAGTCCTTATATATTTGTGGTGTTTGTGGTGGAGTCCATACAATACTGTTTCTAGATTCTGTCATGTGTCTTCTTGGCCCATTGGTATGCTGAAGTTTTCCTTCTGTCTCTGCTGCGCTTTCAAAAGCATGCTCCCTCGATGTAAATGCTAGTCTTTCCTGTCTTAGATCCTCCGTGAGTCTTAGACTCTCTGCGCTTTTATCAGCTTGCACGCTCTTCCTTGATTCGATCAATCTAGAACAAATATTTTCACCATCCAAGCCAATTCGAAGCCACTCAGGTGTGTAAGGAACGCTTGTAGGAATCGTTGGCGTGTTGTGGACTTGAGCTTTGGTTTTTTGCTCTTTAGTTATTTGAGAAATCTCTCTTTCCATCTTGATGACTGACTGTGTAAAATATACAAGTTCATCTCCTTGTCTTATACCAGGTTGGTGAACGTATTCCAGGATCTGATATGCCATATTTTGCTCTGCAACGCCTCGTTGAATTCAAGCAATCTCGGTTCAGCTTACTCAAATAATATTCAAAGTTGCGTGATGATAGTTCCACGGTCCTAGTATATGAAACTGGATGGCTGTACTTCCACGCGGCGATCCAGTCAAACGATCGATCACTCAATGAAGATGGATGTTAGGTTCTTCGCACAACACAAAATGTCACTCAAAGTATAAGCCAGACAGTGTCTACAAATTACTTAACTGTGTGGAAGGAAGTAGTGTAAAGAACATATTCTTTCTCTGAGTCTGAGTCCAGTTTTGAGTTGTATGAAGACTGAATCACTAATCTAGTTGATTAGACTTCTAGCAAAGTACAGTCTTGAGGTACTATACCATTGCTTCTTCTTCAGAAAATGAAAGTCATAGAGAAGCAACCGACGACTTCACTTGACTGACTCTTGAGTGCTGTCTGACTGAGTGACGATTTTGAAAAGCACAGGGGCATTAAGTATGATGTTTTGAATGACGGACAGATTAGGTATCGAGTTGCCGCCCAGTAGGAACTGAGACTAGTGATGCGTGCCCTGCAGGCTTAGTTTCCTCAGAGTTTTCATGGCTACTGCAACTAGTGTCTTAGTTCTTTCTCCTTGAGAGTTTTCAAAGCCAGAAAGCAATGCTTATTCACAATTAGGAGCTACTGAAGATGATATAAGACACGATCTGAACAAGTAGTTTCCAACAGTTATGTATCGATGGGAGATCAAATGACATTGTGTCGATTTTTTCTTGTTATTTAATCTAAAATTAAACCGAGCACCGAGAAAGATGTACATGAAGATTAAGTAGTTCTAGTACTTGCGTATAATGTATTAACAACCAATGAATACTGCATAAAACCACAGCAAGTTGACCTGGCAACGTCTGGGCTATATGCATGCACGGATGGTTCTTTTCTTTAGCCATACTAGCTCAGGAAATTAATAACTATACATCCATGACCATGTAATAAGTGGTAGCAGGTCCAGCAGTAGTGTGCTGGTGGTGTTGGTGATGGTAGTAGTATAGAGTGTGAGTTGTTGTCGTCAGTAGTATAGTATACTATAGTAGTACTTTCGAAGAGGAGAAGCATTAATGGTCAGTAGTAGTAATAGTATTAGTATTAGAGTATGAGAGTTAAGGCACTAGGCCATGTGGGATAGGCTCAGAGATAATAATATGCGTAATGGATAAATTGCGAGCCTTAATGTGAGCGACTGAAGAAGACTGCCGTTAGGCCTTTGACAACTTCAAGTCGACTGAAAAATGAGCCAGTTCAACTAGAAACATAGTATTAGAGTGTTTACGAAATCAAGGGTAGTGTAGTGGTAGTGCACTCGCCTCTCCTCTCTGGGGTCTCGGGTTTCATCCCTAGACTCTGCATCACATAAGAGAAGTGTTTGTTGGGTCTCTCCCTTGATTCAAGGGCTTTTATCCGCGGATTCTCCGATTCGAATTCTATCTGTGAGTTAGCCGTGTCCTTGACTAGGATCAGCTCAAAGATTGTTACAATCCGTGAGTTAGCTGTGTCCTGACTTTGATCAACCCAGAGGTTGTTTATAAGGGTTCGATAAAATTGAAGGATTTCAATCTAACAGAAAGGCAGTTTTTTTATCATTTTCTCTTCGCTCTTCGACACTTTTCGTGTATTATTTCACGGTTGAAGTCAATTTTTTTCATTGTATCTTTGAGCGGTATTATATTTGTCTGGTGAAGTGGTGATAATTTAACAGAAGCGCCTTTCCACGTGGTGTAGATCCTATTTAGATTTAGCCAGTCTTCCCACGCATCCCAATTTAGACTTTAAGATCTATTAGTAGCAACTGGTCTCCCTTGGATCTTTCTATTTTTATCAATGTCGGTGCTATTTTAGAACTAAAGGCGTCAATTCGTTCATTAGACATCATAGCGTGGCTGTGTTTCTTAGTAACGCATACACAACTGAACCATGCAAGACTCTTCAGACTATGTACTACACTGAACTGCTGACAACTTCTGAATCAGTAGTAGAAGGTACGTTTTGGTCTTGGCTCTCGAAGTTTTTTGGCCAAACCTGAGATCCGCGGCATGCGAAACTGAAGAAGACATCTTCGGCTTATATTATATGATATTGTTATCATTGGCAATTTTTAAATTATAATTAAAAATAATTAAAATTAATTGCATAGATAACTCAGAGTGCTATGCTAATTAGGAAATGGCTGGCTATCTAGCGTCTGAAGGAAGACTTCATCTATTAGGCCGCGTTCCCAACTATGAATGTCTCTTAGACTAAAAATCCAGAGTGTATTTTAATAATTTTCTCTCGTCTTGTTATTTCTTCAGGGTTTTCAGAAATATAATTATAGCATTATAAAAAGGGATATACATTTAGGACAAAGTACTTATCATTTATGATTACTAATGACTGATAACATATGCAAAACGGAAATTGTGGTAGCCAAAGGGTTATAGTCCCTCTTCTTCTCTGTTTCTCTCTCTCTGTTTCTCTCTCTGTTCCTCTCTCTTATTTCGTTCCTTCGTTCTTTCCTTCCTTCGCTCCTTTCCTTTTTGCTTTGATCATTCCTTCCTTCCTTCTTTGCTTCTTTCTTTTCCTCCACGCTTCCGGCCCTCATTCCTTCGTTGTTTTATTTCTTCTTTTCCTCCTTGCTTCATTGCCTCTTTGCTTCCTTGCTTCCTTGCCTAATCACCGAGTGCCTTCCTTCCCTCCTTGCTTCAATCCTTCTCTCATATTCTTGTCAATCTTCCGACTCTACAGACCATTTTTGCAAGAAGTCAAAGTGTTATTATCGCCTATCTTATTGCTATTTCTAAATCAAACATACCAACCTATTAGTGTCATAACCGTTGCTTTGTCTTTGGAATTTAATAATTCTCTATTCCGTCTACTATCGATAGCATCCACTCATACTTACAGTTACCTTAAAAAAAAAAAAAATTGAACTCAATCCTAATCTATTCGAAAAAGGTTATTATTACAAACCCGACCACCGTGAGCTTGACAGACCAAAAAAACCTAACGTCATGATGAACGTTGCCATAACAACTAAAGCAGACCACCCGCGGCTCTTGACAGGTCTTAGCAGAATTTATGGATACAAGTTCAAAGCAAACGCAAAAACATTCCAAGAAAATTCTGTAATTTGAGACCAGCCGCGTGGGTACCCTGTCATGTGTATCAGACCTTTTCCAATTCAAATTATTTTATAATTTTTGTTTTCAAATCTTATTAACTAGGTATGCCCGCTAGAAAGTCGAGTTCTCCGAAACATTTGAAATAACTGAGAACAACGTGACAAAAAAGTCTTGCTCAAAGGCACTATAGGTAATATGTACGGGAAGGTGACATGTGATGGTCTTCCTGTGGTGTGAGTTTGGATGACCCAAGTTGACCAAGGCCGGATCAAGCGTTCTGTAAAACGTAAGTATTTAGACAAACACATGAGTACAAATCTTTTGACTTAGGTTTATGTTTCAACGGTCTTGCTCATTCTCTATAAAATGCTGATACAACATTAAAATAACCGTAGAAAATAAGCGAATCATTTGAGCAAAATGGATAAATGAAAATGGGTGTGTTGCTTCAGTGTTACTACACCTGCTACTATGAGACAGTTTTGACAGAGTTCAAAATTGGATCAAAATTTCACCATTCAAACATCTGCAACAGCCGGAAAATCTAATAAGAATATATTGAATTCTCGACATTATTCTTTTAATTTGTCAATCATGACCTTTTTGAAGGACCCTTTGCGAAGCGCACATAGTATATGGTTCTTGCATTCTTCAGATCAATCCCTTTAAACGACAACAATTCTCTCATAATCAACACAAATAAAACATTACTGATAACTACTTTCTTAAAATGTCGATTTTAAAATCCAAACCGTGAGTAAAATAGATCTAAATGATTCCCAACATTTAGCTTCCAGCACTGGCCGAACAGTTGCAGTTCATGTTATCACATGCGAATTTTCTCAATTGTACAATTTTCCTCTCAAATTGGTAATAAATTAATCTCTTATTTCATGTGATATTTCCAGGGATATTTTTATAGTAATTAGCTGAGTAAAATCTGTAGTAATGTAGTATTTCATTATTCTGAACTTAAGTGAATTGGTGTTCAAGTAACAACATGTTTATTTATGCGTGAGGAAGAAACACTTTTGCGCTCGTAGAATCTTAAGGGTTTTCTGAAAAATCTCCAAAAATGACCTAACAAACGTACTGTTAAATCACATCAAATTTGACAATCCAAGACACATGGTTAATTATCATCTCCGCCCAGAAGCCAATGCTTGTATTTTAACTTCTCGTCGAGTGATTTTTGCGATGCATGATTACTTCCTGTGAAAGATGATGTGATGTATTCAGCGTTAGATAAACTCAACAACATATCGATGTTATTATCTCTTGTTTCTAGTCAAGCGTAGGACTGACTAAGCTACTAAGTACTATTGGCGAAGCTACTCGTAATTTGGCGGGAAATTTTTTTCCTAGTATTTCAAATGGCCTGTTTTTGAACAGCTTCGAATTCTGTTCATGTTTAGTTGTAATTCCCACAAGCAAAACATTATCAATGTACCAGAGATTACTTTACTCCAATATCGATATTAATATCAGTTTGCAGTCAAGTTCACCTCACTTAAATTAGCATTAAAATACCACTTCGTTTTCTATGTTTTCGACTGATTTTTCTTTATTAGTACTGACTAGAAGTTCATTCATTTGTGGCCAACTGAATTTCACTTGTTGCAATCCAAGTTTATCGTTGTACAGCTTTCGTTGTACAATATATTCTCTGACCATACAGTTGGCCAGCTCCAGTTGATCGACCATTTTCGTGGTCAAAGTTTCCTCAGCAACAAAAACAAAATGTCCAAACCTATCAATCAAGGGATTCAAATTTTCACCTCAGAGGTTGATACAAAAATATTAGCGATAACGTATTTTTGCACGATTTTTTGAAACTGGTATTCAAAAGCAGGAGGGAAGTTAGTAGTTAAGCAGAATTCAAATAATGAGCCGGCAAAAGAAACACCACGTTATTCATTTACATAAACCATTTTTTATCTAGACATGTTTACACTAAACTGATAAGAATTATTATAGGGTTTCTTAAGAGAACAATCCAGCTATGGGAACGTTCTGGGCCAGTAAACACTACGTGAAGTAGTCAGTTTTTACAATTAGTTAACTAATCAATAACTGAATGATTGTGTCATGGTTTTGTGCTAGAGAACCATCGGTGCATGAGCGCGAAGCAAACAAATGCTCACCCATTTTTCGCCTGTTTGAAAATCATCAAAATAATGAAAGAAAAATAAACAAAATGTGTGACATGTTTGTGACAAATTCACTAAGAAGTTAGCTGAAGGAAAACATATTAAATGAGAAGAGGTGTTTAGCGTTAAGGAAAACATCAAATGATTTGTTTTTAATGTTCCCAAATATGATTTATTTGGTGTTGAGTAACTGTACACACATAATATTCAAAAACAAACGGATCTCCCGCGCATTTTTCGATTCCCGCCAATTACAATTCGCGTGGCCTTCTTTTACCACCAGTAGCAACAGGTGATACAAATGCAAATGCACTCCAAACGGATAGGATTGTGAAGCATTCAAAGTCCTATATCATTCGGCCAATACTCATCATTATGACTTTATAAGTCGAACTCTAACGATCCATATGAAGATATAATATGCCTTGGTTTACGTAGTTCACTCAAGGTATTTATCATTTCTGTGGTGTAATACGAACATTTTATCGCTCTTAGTAAGAAACTATATCGATTGCTAGGAACAGCCAAGCTTCAATTCTGCTTTTGACATTAGGTAAGCATTATTTAAAGCCCTGACGCAGTCGATGTTCGTACAGTATTGGTTAAAGCACTCCTTGGGGATTAAATTCTTTGTTATCTAATTTCACATGACGATAGTTTAATTCGGTCAGTTCCTTCTAATATTTATTATAAGAGCTAAGAAGCATCCTGAAAGCTGCTAGGATAGAGTTGAGGGGTAAGTCAGTATTGAAGCTGCTTTCTAGAATTTTCTGTTTGAAAACAAACTGAAATATTTGTTAGCGTCATTCAAGTCAGCAGACAAGGGCAAATCTGTTGATAAATGGCTGCCATTTTCTACACTTTACAAACATTCTCTGAATTAAAACTCTACCGAAAGTTGAACTTATAAGAAAAAATTCCGCCTGGTTTTGTGCATTTTTAAGGTAACTTTTCTGATAATTGATTTTTTTCAAGCAAGAAAAATTATGTTAGTGATGTTGGAGCTCAATTGTAAGATGCTTATAATTCCCAATTTTTCTTTCATGCAATTCCATTTCATCTTATTTGCCAAATGTAACCTCATAAAGTAAAGAATATGCGCTTGAGAAACGAGAGTTTCTGACTACCTAACAGTGTAATAGGGCCAGTTGGCTGCTATTGTCATTCCTAGCGGAAACACATATTTTTGTTCGATTCAATGTATGACAACAGTATCATTGTATGACAGTAGTAGTTGTGTGAACTGATTCAAAAAAGTCTACTTCAAAACATATAAAAATCACATTTTTGCTCTTTCTTTAAAAACCTTTTTATGATATTAATTTATAGATTATGAGAAAGCTCGAGGTTATATACACAGATATACTGATTTATCTAGGCATGATTTTCCATGAGATAGCATCAGGTCACTCGAAGAAGCGTTTTTCCACATCAAGAAATTTTCAAAATGAACATAAATTTTTAAGTGTTGACTCATTTTTTGAGGACATATTTCTGAAAGAATGTTTTTTTTGTTTGTTTCTCAATTTTATAATATGACTTCGCTATATATTTTTCATGCTCAAATAAGCAATATAAAAACTCTCTAGTCTTGATCCAAGTGTCAGGGAAAGTTATAGTACATCATTATTTCTCTTCAGTTCACATATTAATATTCTTTGGACTGAATTATTCGTCAAGTTTGTTAGTGTCAGATTTTATGAAGCCGGTTTGTACGATTGTGCTTCAGCTTTTATTCCCAGTCGGTTTTGCCTTTGATATTTGGAAACATGATATTTATTAAAGAAAATGAACCTAAGCATTAATGACGTACAATTAAGCTTATGTAGCCCCAATATCATCATCAATGCAAACTTTAACGTACATCTAAGATATTCCTTAAAAACATTACAGAAACATTCTCACAAGTTAGTACTTTGGTTGGTCTCAGACAAAGTTTTTTTATGTTAAATTTCAGTTTCGTGTTATTTTTTTTAGTTCAGACAGAAATGGTGGATGTTAAAGTGACTGCAACACTCATTCAATAACTGGTCAGTGTACAAAGATCTCAGTGAAAATGAGGCCGAATGAAGTAGCAAGAAAACCGATCTCTCGAAGGAATTCACGAGCAACGAATGGCGCTGAGAAATCAGCAGCAATTAAAGTGGGAAGAGGTACAGTACTGTATTCGTATATGACGATTATATACCCTGGTCATATATCGTGTTAATATGCCATATTATAGCGATATAGATGCTTCAACTACTCCCTAAAAAATAATACTAAAACTAGGACTCCATCAAATATATGTTTAAACCTCAAAAGCAGAAACGGTACAACGACGATTTTTTCCAACAATCTTTGCAACTATATGCCGTGGTGGCAGTTTCTGGTGGTGAGCTAAATCTCTAGTTGAAACTTAATTAACGGTTCAATATCTCTAGCCTCGGGCATGTTTTCATGATGTTTGGAGTCACATTTTAATGATATTCTAACTAATTGTTTTCTAGATTCTGGTCGCGTCAAGGTTTTTGTGCGAGTTCGTCCAATGAAACCGCAGGAAAATAGCAGGAAAGAAACTGCAGCAGTCGATGTCTCTGAACTACGTTCATCGGTAATTAGAATAAAATAGAACATTTTGATATTGATGATATAATTATTTTATCAATTTACCTTTTTTACAATTATTTCAAGTAGTTATTTTGAAGAGACAAAAATGAATGGGAAGACATCAAAACGAGGCATGATATCGAAAAATATTCTAAAAGCTTTTTCTTTGCTTTAGACAAATGAAACTACTTCTCAAATGTAAATACTGGACCTAGTATTCAAATAAATAGGCTTATAAGTTGATAGAGTGCAATCATTCTGGTCGAATCGAAAAGCCTAAAAATGCACAAAAAAAATCGAAATGTTATTCCTGTTTCGAAATGTATTGTGGGTAATGGTCAGCGGTAATCCGCCATAAATCAATGTTTTTACTTTAAAAAGTTGAGTGAAAAATTCAAAAAAAGATTTTTCTGGTTAAAAATGACACAAAAACCCACAGAAAAAGGAAGACCTAAATCCTACGTTACAAGGATCGAATCCTTCAGTGCAGCTCACCGATTACACAGCTCGAAACTAACAGACGATGAAAACAAACAAGTATTCGGGAAATGTAATAATCCACACGGCCATGGACACAACTACAGGGTTGAAACCACTGTAGCAGGCTATCTTGATGATGATACAGGAATGGTCATAAATATTACAGATTTAAAAAGAATAATTCAGGCTGTTCTGGTTGAACTTGATCATAAGCACTTGGATTTGGATGTTGAGTATTTTAAAGATGTAGTCAGTACTGCAGAGAATATTGCAGTCTATATCTGGGATAAATTGGCTTCAGTGTTGCCCAAGGATGTGTCTTTGCATGAAGTAAAATTGCATGAAACTGAGAAAAATGTTGTGGTTTATAGAGGAGAAAGAGAATAATGAACAGTTTTGGTCTGCAAAGAACCTCACTTGGATTTTGTAAAGCTAATTATTATTGAAGATGTTCAAGATAAAAATTTAGTTAAAATAATCGTAATACAAACGGAAATATATAAGACTTAAGTTATATTACAGTATGTCTTGTCTATGCTGCATAACAGTGCTCAATACACAGAAGTACAGAGCATAAATATAGTATAGTCTAGATTAAAGAAGAGACATGTTCTCTGTTACTCCGAGTTTCATGCTTGCACACTCATCAGACAGACTTTAATCTGATTATGAGACTTAACCAGGTGATCTGGAATCTAGACGCGCAATGCATTGTTTGTCACAGGGAAAATTTCCAAGTGTTTTCTATTATCTCTTGTCAAAATGAAATATTTTCTATCAATAATGACGAAATATGCTTTTTCTAAAAGGTATTTGGCGATTCTTTGCACGGATGAGTTTTATTTTATTTATTTTCGAGTAAAAGCTGTTGTAAATCGAGCCGAAAACCTGGAACTAGGAAACATTGAGCTACGAACAAAATGTTCGCTGATTGGCTAATTCCTTCGGCCTGAGAGAAGCGAGATCCCCTGGAAGTTATATATCATATAAAAAAGCAGATTTTAGTTTATTTGTAAATGCAGATCTTAAAGATTCTCATTTTGAAGATTTTGAAAATCTTATCATCATCATCATAAACACTATTACTACTACCATCATCATTATCATCATCATATCTCTACTACCATCATCTTTATCATCATCATCATCATCATAAACACTATCACTACTATGATCATCATTATCATCATCATCATCATCAGTGACATCAAAAATCATGATTGATTTTTAGCATTATTGTTAAATAATTCCAAATTATAATATTTCAATTAACTGTATGATTGTTTCTTAATAGGTCTGAAAATAAAATAATACTATAAATGTTTGCAGTATTTCTTGTATATATATTCATCCATTTTCTCCAATAAGTGTGGATACATACATGTTTACTACTATATTCTAGTTAGGATCTAACTTAGCCTGCTAGTGGCCCTCTTTTCACCCCAAGCTCCTTACGAGAGGACCTCTACGCAGGCTAAGTTAGAACATTTAATGAGCAGCAAAAAACCTATTAACATAAACCTTTGAGGAAGCCGATGAAGATCATACAGTGTCATGTAAAAAGGAATGCTGGTGTTGTAAAAGATTTAAATAAAATTATATGTAATTATGATGATTATTTTTGTTTTTGTTGATATTTAAATACTTTTTTCCCTCTTAGATCCATGTCAGTGACCCTAAGCATAGCTGGGAGAAGGATTATCCATTTGATCATGTCTTCCCTTCTGACTCTATCAACCAAGAGGTAAGTCAAGCAATTAATAAAGTATAGAAAATTTGTGAATAAGAGGAACTATACAGTCGTTTGCATCTAAGCGTGAACACCAGATAGCAAAACATGTTCTAAGTTTGAGCCTGAAACTTGTATATTTGGTGGCTAAAGGGTCAACTTTTGGCAGTCTTATTTAATGGTCTCCTTTGAAATCTACAAACCTTAAGTTTTTAGCCAAACAAACATACAGGTTTCAGGTGCCGCTTACAATATGTTTTGCCCCCTGGTGCCATTCATGCACACTTAGATGCAAATGACTGTACTAATGTTTCAGATGTAAGTCCTTCTTTGGATTCATTTTTTAATCCAACAAATGACTAACATCTTAAACATCAGCATAGTTACAAACTTTTTTAAATTTGTGTTTAAGTTTCTTTCTTATTCACTTGTCCTAACTACTCACCACTAATCATTATCAGTTTATAGAACATATATTGGATTAATAATAATTTTAACTTTATTTCAAGGTTTGTAATACATTGTGTAAGCCTATTGTCAATGCTGCTCTCAATGGTTTTAATGGCACACTTATGGCTTATGGACAGACTGGATCAGGTAATACAGACCATCTCTAGTCACTACCAGTACAATACTAGTCACTACCCATACAATATTAGTCACTACCTGTACAATACAGAAGCATGATTATATTAAAAAATGGTCCAAAATCAAAGATAGGAAAAGTGCATTTGATAGGAAGTGGAGAAGAATATATGTAAAATATACAACTATAATTACTATATTTTTGAGAGGATTGAGGGAGTAAACAAGGTAGAAGGAAGGAAGGAAGTTAGAAAAAGTAATGAATGGAGGGAGGGAGGATGGTTTGAATGGAGGTCTGGAAGTAAGTACTATAATTCCTCTATTAAGCAGACCTCTTATTAAATGGACAGCAACTTGCACTCTCCTGAAATTTCCTTCTTTTTCTTGTTTTGTTGTTGTTGTTGTTGTTGTTGTTGTTGTTCTACCTTCAAATTCACTGTAAAATAATCTCCTATTTAGCTGACACCCTAGTTTATTAAAGATACACCAGACAAGGTCCTATAGGAGTCTGCTTAACAGAGGTTACCGAGAAAGAAGGAAGAATTTTAGGAAGAATGAGACATGTAAAGAGGAGAGAGAACAGTTTATGGTTGAAAGGGATAACCAGAGATAAAGAAGGGAAAAGGGAACAGGACATGGAGACAACAGATATCACTCTTATATTTCTTGATATACCATGGTTTTATTATATGTCAGGTAAAACATACACATTGATGGGTCCAGATGGAGTCACAGCTGGGGTGGTAGATAGATGCTTCAAACGAATCATGCAAGACACAAAACATGACTACAAAGTAAGTAACTGCTCACCAAGAATTTGGGGGGGGGGGGGGGGGGAGGGACTTTATGAGGGTAGTTCTAGAAAATATCCACACCTCTCCCTTGGACTGAAATCTTCAAGCAGTTGGGAGGGTAGGGAGAGTATATTGTGTAGCTCCAGAAAATATTCATACCTCCCCAACAGAGGGAGATTGGAATATCCAAGGGCTGGGGAGGGTCTGAGGAGGGTATTTTGTGTAGTTTCAGAAAATATCCATACCTCCCAAACAGAGGGAGATTGGTATATCCAAGGGCTGAGGAGGGTCCGAGGAGGGTATATTGTGAAGCTTCATAAAATATCCAACAGAGGGAGATTGAAATATCCAAGGGGTGGGGAGGGTATATTTTGTAGTTTCAGAAAATATCCATACCTCTTCAACAGAGGGAGATTGGAATATCCAAGGGGTTTGAAGGGTCTAAGGAGGGTATATTGTATAAGTTCAATAAATAAAATATCATTACCTTTTATATTTTTCTCCCAAGGTATCAATGTCATATCTTCAGATTTACCAAGAGAAAATCTATGATCTGCTGAATTCTACCAACAAAGTAGAACTAAATATCCGAGAACACCCCCAGAAAGGTACGTAAGATTTGTTAATCCACCTTGGATCCTTTCTCAAAAATTTTAGCTACACCCTAACCCACCCGATCCAAAATTTGCTCTGCCTTATAACCCCAGGCCTGTCTGGCATGTCCTTTTTAAGAGAGATTTTAGTTTTGTGCTGCCATTGGACCAGAACGTTTTACCTTGGCTCTGATATTTTCCCATTTCAGACCATGTGTCATTCTTTTGAGAATAAGATTTTTTGTTTGAGTTGTATCCACATTCATGTGTCTTCTAATGTGCAACCGGTAAACAAAGAAATGATACTCAAGGGAATGGCATGTGGTCTGAAATAGGAAAACATATCCAAGGTAAAGAGGTTATGAGTGTTTCACATGTTTTGTTTCTTTCTTAATGCAGGAGTTTATGTAGAGAATTTGTCAGAGTTTGTAGTACGAAGTCCAGTAGAAATAATGAACTTGCTGGTTGTTGGCAAGAAGAGATTGGTGTTTGCAGAAACCAAAATGAACAGAACTTCAAGCAGGTACATTTGCATTGAAAAAGCATTCATTTAATATAGACATGAAGCACTATTAACATTCATGTAATGTAAGATTATCGTTACACTATGCATTAGTCTCGTTTCTAGTACAAAGTGGAGCATCGTGCAAACAAAATGACATTTTTAGGTTTTTAAAGTCTTAAGGTGATATTGCATAATATAATTTGCAACGAAATGTTTTTGCGCAACGCGCATTACAGCGCCGCGCGGAAAGTCGTCGGTTCAAATCGTGTCGTGTAACATCACCTTTACATTTGTTTGAAGTGGTTGCACATGTGATGTCTCTTAAGCATTAATTCATTGATATTCCAGATCGCATTCTGTGTGTATGCTGTTCATTGAACGAACTTTAAACAAGGATGACGGCAAGAAATCTAAAGACTGTGTTCCTAATGGAGATCGAAAAAGTAGGTCAACTCAAACAAACACATTCATATTACACGAACTTGTGTACGGATGAGTGTACCGTGTCGTGCCATAATCATGATAATCACTCTGATAGCTGCTTGCTTTGATTGGCCTACATTTCGTACCGTGACCGTGCCATGTGCTGTACACATTCAAAGTTTTTCTACCCTGCGCAATACTGAGGTTGCTGATCCAAGCACTCTGATTGCATTAGCAGTCATATTGCATGCATGCTGTGATTGGTTTAATGGATTCTCTAATTCTTATACTGCGACCTTGCCGTGAGCTGTGCACGTGTCAAAGTCGTCTTAAAATGCGCAACAGGCGACCTCCAGCCACGATAATCGCAGTTTTCTTTGACATACACAAATATGTGTTAATCAGTAACCACGTTATTTATTTGACAGGTCCACATCCACGCAAAGAACACGTGAAGGTTGCTGGCTCACCAAAAAAGGTATGACCATGCCGTGTAAATGCTATAGACTCCTTGCACTAATTCCCAACCTGGGGGTCAAAACAAAAGAACTGCTTTCTCTTGAGGATTGAATTCTTTTTTGATAATATTTTTCATGCATGATTTTGACCCCCAGGTTGGGAATTTGTGCAAGGGGTCTATAAACTCCCCACCCAAGGATCAGGGTGGGGGGTGGGGGGGGGGGGATGGTTCTTTTAACCAAATGAAATTGTCTATAACAAAATTGATGGTTGTAACATTTAATATTTTTTTCACTCTTTTTAGAGTCTTCTTGCAACGACTTCAGGTGTCTCGGATTGTGCCTCAGAAACAGAAGTAAGCCTTGCTTAGACAATAAACTCTTTTAGTTTGGATGTAATGTTTTCTAATTTCAGACCATGTGTTATTTCCTAGAGTATCCTTTCTTTGTTTAATGATTGCGCATGAGAAGACACATGAATATGGATACAACTCAAACGAATCTTTTTTTCAAGAGAATGACATGTGATCTGAAATGGGAAACTATTCACTAATATGACGATCAATTGCATATCAGTTCTGATAATTGAATGTTTTACAGTTTTCGTTTCTTTCCCTTGCCGTGCATGCGTTCTCTTCTCCTTCCCTTCCATTTTCCTCGTAGTTCACACTCACACTATTTTCGTCTTGTATCTTGCAGGACGAGGAACGAGATTCGCTCGCAAAAATGACTTTCACCGATGATGTCCTTGTTCGAGGAAGAATTCACTTGTGAGTAGGAAGCTCTTTCTTCCCCTCCCTTCCCTCCCTTAGTTCAAAAAGAAACCTTTGCGCTTCCTCTCTTCACTATAAACCCCTTGCAGCACGTCGGAATGCAGCTCAATTTGGAGGACAAAACAATAGGTTCCAATTCTCGGGAGATTAAAATTCTTTTGTTTTGGCCTCCAAATTGAGCTGCTCTGACGTCACGTGCAAGGGGTCTATACTAAACTCAAGTAAACGTTAGGCCCAATTCAAACGTCGATCTTCTCATGAGCCGAACCTAATAACATCAAAGAAGACCACCTTATTATCCATTGTTTTCAATGCGTTCGCCTCATGAGAAGATCGACATTTGAACAGGGCCTTACTCTTCGTTTCCTAACCCAGCAAAATAGACACTTTCTCGCCTCTTCGCTCCACTCCTAAACCAAGACCCTAGCTCTTTTACGCAATTTTGATCGAACAAATTCCAATGTAATATTCCTATATACAGATGTGACTTGGCTGGAAGTGAACGACTGAAGAAAACACAAGCTGAAGGAGATCGATTAAGCGAGGCCCAGCACATCAACTCGTCGCTGTTGGAGTTAGGGTACGATTATTATTATTACCCTTATAAGTCACATCAATTTGTCCAAGGCTTCAGGATTTCCCCACATCGTATCGTATTTTTTAATTTAGCATATTATAGGCGGGTATTAACCTAGTCAACATATATTTATTCTCACAATCAACGTTGTCAACAGGAACGTCATCCATGCGTTAGCTGACGGCAAACAGACTCACGTACCATTCCGTAACTCTACATTAACGAGACTGCTACAAGAAAGTCTGGGAGGAAACTGTAAAACTAGTCTTCTTGTAAGTACATTTATACCTCAAAGTACAGAGGTTTATTGTTCAGTTGGGTGTCAAGTGTTGTGTAGTACGAAGTACTCTTTTCTCTCACCAAAGTTACTATGCTCTCACCTCTGGGGTTTCGGGTTCGATTCCTAGACTTAGTATCACGTGTGAGAAGAGTTTGTTAGGTCTCTCCCTTGATTCAATGGTTTTGTTTTTCTTCCATCTGCAAAACCCAACATGTTACTGGAATTCCAATTCGATCTGTGAGTTATCCGTGCCCTGACTTAGATCAGCCTAGAGGTTGTTTCAGGGTTCAATCTGTGAGTTAGCCATGCCCTGACTTAGATCAGCCTAGAGGTTGTTTCAGGGTTTGATCTGTGAGTTAGCCGTACCCTGACTTAGATCAGCCCAGAGGTTGTTTCAGGGTTCAATCTGTGAGTTAGCCATGCCCTGACTTAGATCAGCCCAGACGTTGTTTCAGGGTTTGATCTGTAAGTTAGCCATGCCCTGACTTAGATCAGCCCAGAGGTTGTTTCAGGGTTCAATCTGTGAGTTAGCCATGCCCTGACTTGGATCAGCCCAGACGTTGTTTCAGGGTTTGATCTGTAAGTTAGCCATGCCCTGACTTAGATCAGCCCAGAGGTTGTTTCAGGGTTCTATCTGTGAGTTAGCCATGCACTGACTTAGATCAGCCCAGAGGTTGTTTCAGGGTTCTATCTGTGAGTTAGCCATGCACTGACTTAGATCAGCCCAGAGGTTGTTTCAGGGTTCTATCTGTGAGTTAGCCATGCACTGACTTAGATCAGCCCAGAGGTTGTTTCAGGGTTCGATCTGTGAGTTAACCATGCCCTGACTTAGATCAGCCCAGAGGTTGTTTCAGGGTTTAACGCGGGCTGACTAATATCATGCACCTCAGTCTGATAACCTATTGTTTTACTCTTCAAGGTCTGTGTGTCTCCCACCATGACAGACGTTAGTGAAACCAAAAGTACTCTAAGCTTTGGTTCTCGCGCTATGAAGATCACCAACACAGCTTACGTCAATGTGGAGGTATGTTTCATAGCTGAAGTATATTCTTCGTGATGTGCAATACCATGCTGCATTGTGATTGGATAGTCTGCACTTGATTTCTTCACGGCTTTTGATTGGCGTAAAGCGAAAGCTATTTTAAAAGTGCCTTGATACTGCCAGTTCCTTACTTATAAAATGCAGTATATCATATATTGTCTGCATGCCATCTTAAATTATTTACTGTACTTGCATCAAAATGAGGTTAAGGATGACAGAGTGCAACTTAAAGGACTCGATCTCCTATTATCAGGGCATTTATATATATTTAAAACTATTTCGATCTTCTTTGATTTCAGGTTGATTACAAGAAACTCAGTGATGATTTGACCAAAATGCTAGACTCTAGAGGTATGTTCTAGAAACATTAAGATAAATTCACCGCATTGTTTTCAACATTATCATACAGACTCGTGCATGTATGCTTTGGGAATGTAATGGTCGAGCACCCAGTACACATTTTTTCAATACGTGCGCTTGTTGTTACCAATTTTTTCCCTGAATGAATGGTAACTATGTATGTTAAGTTGTTGTTTTGCTTGTATTCCAGAAAAAGATATGGAAGATATAAAAGAATCGTACGAAAACAGAATCGACAAGGTGAAGTTGGAGGCTGAAGGTATGCTGAAAAGTTCAATGGATACAGCACAAGAAGCTTTGGCGGCAGTAAGGAATTTATTCGAATCTAAGGTAAAATGAAAACTAAGACAATATCTGACTTTTGTGGTCTTTCATTGAATATATATCGCTATGGACCCCTTGCACGTGACGTCAGAGCAGCTCAATTTGGAGAGCAAAACAAAAGAATTTTCATCTCCTGAGAATTGGAACCTATTGTTTTGCCCTCCAAATTGAGCTGCATTCCGACGTGCTGCAAGGGGCCTATTCGTTCAAGTCTTTTAGCTGCTTCGTGTCCGTTTCTTCTTTTCTTCCTTTCTTTGATTCCCTTCTTCCTTCCTTCCTTTCCTCCTTGCTTCTTTCCTTTCTTCCTTGCTTGCTTGTTTGCTTCCTTCCTTCCTCTCACCCACCCACCTATCCATCCACCCTGTCATCACATAGTCACAAGTTATTTCTTTCTGTATAATATCCATGCCATTGATAGCCATTCTTGAACATTACAGGAGACAAGCCTTCGTGATGACATCCATCAAATAGACGAAGAACTACAAAAAGAAAAAACCTTATCCAGCCAACTTCAACAGCAACTTTCCTCCCTTGGCACCAGCCTTCATGGTGGGGTCCACCGAGCAAAGAGTGCCTTACTGGCAGAGCTTCTATCCATGCAGCTCTTCTACACCATTAGAGACATGCCTGAAGATGAACGACAAGAAGTAGCGAAGGTTTTTCAAGACGAGTATATATACTCTGGTAAATCACTGCTCGAGACCAAGGAAAAGGTCTTAGAAAACACCAACAACGTACTTGAGCTGTTTCAAAGTTACTTAAAACTCCTTAATGCCTCTGGAGATGACCTAACAAGCAATGGGTTAGATCTCAAGAAGTTAGAAGAACAACTTGTTAGCGAGGGTACCGAACCAAAAATTACAGTTAATAATAATTCTCATGAGTTGAATGGTGAACGGGAAGAAATTGTCAACTTGGAGCAGAATAAATTATTGATGTCTCAATTGAATAAAACCGATGATGACAAAGTTTCTCAATTCTCCACAACTGATGCGCAACCAGACTCTCAAGGAACAAAGGAATCGAGGTTTCTCAGTCTTACGAAGGGTCTTCGGAACAAGCTACAGGATATCAAGGGATCGTTGGATGGTGACGCAATCGAGTTCTTAAAGAAGGCATTTGGGATGAAAGGGATGGATGGAGAGAAGGAAGAAAGCAAGGAAAAAGTGTATGGTGCGATGGTGGATTTCTTACGTCAACGAGAAAACGAACAAGGTAAGAAAAACTATCAGTTATTTGAGTTAATAAGAATAACTCATTCTTCTTCGTATGCCTTCGACTCGACCACGTTGAGCTGCGTCCTTCACAATTCAGCTCTTCAGCTGCAAGTAAGCCCCTCCAATTTAATTAAATTTAACAAAGTCTCAGTGCGCTTAGAGTTGGTTTAGTCAGCGATGCAAACATTTTCCATGGTTATTAATGTCAACCATAATCGTTTTTTACTGTTGGTATTGTTGTTGTTTAGATAAACTTCACCAAGACCCAGCGATACCCATGCTGCATGCCGAGATGACTCTCCTCGATCAGTCTCTTTGTCATGTTCTGGTGGACAAGGCGTTACAAAGTGCCATTCTTCTGCTTGAACAAACCGAGACGAAGCGAGAATGTACAAAGCTTTTAAACAACAACAATAACCTGAGCAAGGAAATGGAGGTGATGCGCTTACAGGTAATAAATATTGATAATTATATATATTTTATTACAGTGTGAATCGAAAAACCGTGGGCACCCAGAAATATTTCAGAAATCGTGTATCGTTGGTTGAACAGTCTGAAACAACTCTCTAACTACAAGAATGTCGACTGATTTGTAGTGAGATAAACGTCTTGTAGTTAGAGAGTCGTTTCAGATTGTTCAACGAACAATAAACGAATTGTAAATTATTTCTGCTGGGTGCCCACGGTTTTTCGATTCGCTCTCAGTGTAATATGTATTTAAAATGTGAGTGTAGTGTATTATAGATTGTGCTTAGTTTTGGCGGGAAAAGGAAACTGGTTGCCTTTTTCCCGCCAAAAATACAAATTAACCTCAAGCAAAAGTTACTACGAGCCAAGCAAATGTAGATAACGATGAAGACAACAATAAATCGAGGAAAATATAGAAAATAATTTCTATATTGTATTTTTGTTTTTTGGTTCTTTTTAAGTAAACTAATGTTGGATTTTTCTCTATTTTTTCAGGTTGAAACTCTAGTAAGCGAGAACACTAAACTCAACACGAAGTTGTCAGAAACTTCTAACTTTCTACAGGACGTCAAAACTAGCAAGACACTGCTAGAGAACGATCTCTCGTCGGTCTTCCAACTATACAACATGAAAAGTTTAGAAAAATCCGTGGGAAGATCCCCAACTGATGTGAAAAAAGACCTGCAAGAGGGAATCTCGTCTCTCGTGGAGGAAAATGCAAAACTTAAAGTTGAGTTGAACGATAAAAAGAAACAGAATGAAGAGTTAGAAACACGACTCAACAATACTAAGGTTTGTTGCTATTCCTTTCATTATACAGTATATCTTTGCTTTTGATTTGTATAACTAGTTAATGCTTATTCCATTGAATGTTTTTCACGCCGCTCTTTAGCTTAACGTAACCTTTGCTCGTTTCAAAGGAAGATTTGTAGAGATCATCTGATGAGAGAGGCAGAACTGTTTTGACTCGCCCTGAAAAGTCACTCCCATAACCTCTGCTGTACAAACTCGCTACCAGTCTTCCTATGAACTGTGAAAGAGCGCTAGCGATAGCCATGCATAATTGAGTCAATAACACCATTCCAAAAACGTTTAACGCAGAGTAGTTTTAACTGCATTGAAGAAGCATAGTTTTAACTAACATTTTGAAGTAAGTTTATCGAGCATTTGCAAATCTATCGCATTTCGCCGAAGGAATACATGGAACAAGCGAGTGTTTATAATGCAGCTGAAAGGTGAAGCAGTGAAAAGAGAACATATTTTCATCTTAAGCAATTATTTGATGTTGATGGAGGTTATTGCTATATAAGTATGAGTATTCATAGAAATTTAAGCTGGCTGTGATTTTTAGCTTATTTTCTGATGGCCCGGCGGAAAGCAGTCCTGTCATATGTCATTTGTTCTCGAGTTTTAACAGCTGGCTTAATGCTTGGTTGTTTGCCAATGAACAGCACTATTGCACTTAAAAGCACCGTAAAACCTTTAATTCCGATTGGAGGAAAGCACAGCACTTTAGCAAGAGCACGTAACGTATTTGAAGACGAAACAACGATTGGTCGACCATAACCACCTCGTGACAGCAACTTGACTTCTCATTGGTCCGTAATTGACCTTGTGACAACTTGACTTCTCATTGGTCCTTATCGACCTTGTGTGACAACTTGACTTCTCATTGGTCCTTATCAAACTTGAATAACTGTTGGTAAATCTGATTGGTCCAACTCACTTCATAACATCTTGACCTCTGATTATTTCTTACCAATCTCTTGACAACTAGACTTCTAATTGGTCCATATACTGACGTCATAACAACTTGCATTGACTTCTGATTGGTCCTTACCAACATTCTCACAACAAGACTTCTGATTGGTTAACGAAACAAGACGCTTCGTTGCTACTGTGCATTTTCACAGTTTCGACTTTACTTTTCAGCCAAGGATCAGTAGCACCGCATAGAATAGCTCCATTCAAGTCTGGTTTCCTTCCTCTTCTACGCGCCTTTCAATTATCACTTGGACTCACCTCGTTCAACAAGATCAGTTTTCCAGCCCACTTTCAATCCATACGTTATTTCATTCACAAATTCGAACTAGATGAACTGCACAAATTATAAAAGTAACTTTATAGATGATAAAGTGTGGTCGCCGCAAAGGAGTGAAGGCGATAGTGGATAGGAATAACGTACTGTCGTGTAATAAACTTACAAAAAACAATAGGCTTTTATCTTAGACAACGAAAAGATCAAGGGATAATTAATAGGTGTGAGGATGAAGAAGCCTACAGATAAAGCATTAATTACCAGCCAAGCTTACAGATTATGACAGCCAGATGAATGAACAAATAATGTGTGTGGATGTATCCATACAAGAAAGGATTTTCAAAGGCAAGACTGCAGCACTCATCTGGTCACTTCAGAAAAGAGGATTACACCAAGCAGAACACAAAAAGAAAATAAATAATTGAAGACAAGAATGATCCATCCATGACCTTCATACTTTGTTGTTGATGTGTTGCCAAGACTTCTAAGATATGAGACAGTGGTTCAAAGGCTTTGGAATACAAACATTCTGTAGCCACCAGACACACTTGTGGCTACCATGAGCCCTACAGACAGACAAATGGTTTGGTTGACGATTTGTTAGACATTTCGAAAAACAACAATACAATGTCACATGTGAGGACAAATACGTACGACATCGTTTGATGTGTTAGACATTAATAAGACATAAGTGTGGCAGTGGAGCAGAGACCATACTGGATGTGTTGAGTGAAGCCAAGAGTAGGTGCGACATGTGAAAAGGATGTTCACTGGAGGAGGTAGTTCAGTGTAGGGTTCTCGTGGACGGACAGACTGACTGGATGTGTTGAGTGAAGCCAAGAGTAGGTACGACAAGTGAAAAGGATGTTCACTAGAGGAGGTCGTTTAGTGTAGGGTTCGGGTCTCGTGGACAGACAGACTGACTGGATGCGTTGAGTGAAGCCAAGAGTAAGCGCGACAAGTGAAAAGAATGTTCACCAGAGGAGGTCGTTCAGTGTAGAGTTTTCATGGACAGACAGACGGACATATTGACTGGGGTAAAACGGTATACGTGTGGAACCGTAC
The DNA here is from genome assembly GCA_023349425.1 of Anthopleura sola. Classification (NCBI taxonomy): domain Eukaryota; kingdom Metazoa; phylum Cnidaria; class Anthozoa; order Actiniaria; family Actiniidae; genus Anthopleura; species Anthopleura sola. The sequence goes on from JALHLI010000005.1 coordinate 8,139,980, forward strand.
ATGTGACAATTATTGAGTCTCGGGTTCAGACTAACAAATTACGGGAAGTCCTCACTTGTAAGAAATGCATTATGTGAAAAACTGCAAATTACGTACAAGAGAGAAGTTATGGAATGATAAATGACTCAAAGCGGTAGAACTATGACAAATAATGTAAATGATAATTTTTTGATAATATTTTTTTAAATAATTTAAGATAATTTAATCACCACAGAATAAGTAAAATCTTGTAGTTAATAGCATCATCTAATACACGAGACATTAGACACTATGTAAAATAATGGTTAACACATGAAACACTCAGATAATTCACGTAATAAAAGATAATTTTTAGTTAAAACCATTTAACAACATAATTGATCAAAAATAAGTAAGGTGATGAAAATTATATTAACATTTTAAAAATTTTGTAAGGTGAGATTTTTGATGGATTAAAAGTGACAGGTAAAGTTTGGTATTTTCAGCGAGTATTTGTAAATATTAGTTAGAGAGAGTTAGAAAATGTGTATGTGTGTGTGTAAGTTTTTTATCGTTTTTCGAATAGTTCTGTGTGTCTGTGGATTTGTCTGGGACAATTTTCATTGTTGTAGCATTCAACATCGCTAGGTTATTTACGCACAGGGCGTGGCAAGACCATGCGGTTATTCCCATAATGCAACGCTGTATGACGCAAGTCTTATCTTCTCTATGCGTCTATTTAACAATTAGGAGACGAACTCGAAATTTCTATCGGCTGATAGTTGACGAGGGGCTCCGGCCCCGAGTCAACTATCAAAGCCGATAGAAATTGAGAGTGAGTCTTCTAATTGTTTTAGTAAAATTCTCAATGAAACTATACAATTGCAAACAAGAGGTTTTTTTACGAAATCGCGAAGGGAAAGCCGCCATTTTTTTCAAAACAAAGCCGGCTTTCTCTACCCACTATCTATCGGCTGATAGATAGTGGGTACGTTAGCCAATCAGGATGCAGGATTTGCAATAGTATAGTAGTAGAATTTTACTAAACTTCATTATAATGGGTCAGGGTGTGATGTACTTCCTAGCCCTTTGTTTTTGTATTGTCTTGTGTACCGATTCTTTAGTAGTAGCAATGCTCTCTTGGCAGTAGTATGCCATGAAGTATATGCGGGGCTTGTGATTAAATACTATTTTAGTTTTTGATTCAAACGTTTTTGTATGAGAGTGAGAAACTACAGCACGACAAACGAGGGGCCGGTGGATGAGGGAGGCTGGAGCGGCGTTACTATCGTTACTATCGCCGGTCGAATTGTATACTGACTGCATGGAGCACTGCAAACCAAGGCTGGCATTTGATGGCCTGTTCGTACTGTAGGTTTTTCACGTTCATACGAAAAAATGCTTCCAGGTAGGGGTTAATATTGTTCTAAATATTTCATTCGTTTTTCTGGGAAAACATCAGGTTTGAGACGGCAATAAATCTATTCCATTCTCAAGAATAAAACTAAATGATAAAAGTATTCCTTTTTTTTCAACTTCTCTTTTTGCGTTACAGGAAGAACTGAAAGAAATGCAAAAACTTTTGGAAACATTTAAAGAGAATGACAAAGCCAAACAGGCAAGAACCTCAAGAGCAACCCAGACCTTGTTGACGGAGACTAAAACTGCTGTCAATGGGGATGCTTCTGGTTACGAAGAAACAAATGGAGTAGATAGCTCTGTTGTGCCTGTGAAGAATTCCCAGTCAGGTAAAGAAGAGGTGATTTCAAACGGAGAGGTCAACCAAGGAACAGAAGAAAACGATACTTCAGTTAAGAAACCCATCTCGAAAAAGCTCGGAGAAGTCGAACAGTTTCTGCTAAAGCTGCAAGATGAATTAAACAAGCTCGAAGATGATGAATCTGCGCTTTTCTCTCACGCCAACCAGCGACAAGCTGTTTCATCTCTGCGAATGAACTTGAACAAAAGACTCGGCGAGTTGTGGTCTATTGAAGTTATTGAGAGCAAACAACTCAGAGAAAAGGTTGACGAACTAACAGAAAAGTTAGGTAATACCAGAGAAGACTATGAGAAGCAAATTGACGAGCTTGAGAGAGAACTTCATGGTGAATGTCAAGCGAGGTTGAACTTAGAGAACGAGCTTATTCAGTACCGTAAAGAAGTCATGGATCTTGGGGCGGAAATCTGGTCGACAAATCAAACTAGTGCTTCTAAGGATGTCGAGTACATGAGCAACTCTTCCAGAGAAACGTCTCGAGAAAGTGGCTTCAGATCGAGATCAACCAGCGACGTTCAAGACAATGAACCTCATCACAAAGACGAGACAGATGGGGGCAAGAAACGCCCAAAAGCTAGGAAGCTTCTAAGACGAGTTAGTTCAACCCAGGAGAGCGATAGTGATGAATCACTGTGTGAAATGAGGAGATCAAAAGATCTCATCCAAGCAGAGAGTGATACCAAGAATGCGAAAGCAGAGTTGCAAAATCTGAAGCAAACCTTCCTGCTAATAAATCAAGAGCTCGCTGACTCTGGGAAAATTCGTCAAGAGTTGGAAGAAAGATTTGTGAACTTGGTTAATGACAACAATGCCATTTCTTTAAGGTTTAAAGCAACAGATGAGAAGAATAAAGAGTTAGAACAGAAACTGCGCCATGTTTCTACATTAAAGGCTTCACTACAAGATGAACTACTACAGGTGAAAAGTGTAGTACATATACATTTAGAAGACATACGAAATTATAAGGAGAAGATTGCTAAATTTGAAGTGGAGAGGACACGATTGAAGCAGGAATTGTCTTCCCGTGAGATCAAGTTTACCTCCATGGACAGCAAGTATAAAGAAATGGAAAGAGAACTAGATAATACGAAGGAGCTTCTGAAGAACACTCAAGGACGTTTACGAGCATATGAAGATGAGTTGAACCATCTGAGAGACACGTGCGAAAGATTAAGGGATCGAGGCGAAGATGATAGCGACCGGGAAAGTCTTGTTGAAGTGAAAATGAAAGGAGGCCAGCGAAGAGATTCAGCAACTCCAAGTCGAATCCAGTCAATCCATCTTGTTTCACGAGCGAAGAGCCAAGTTAACAAGAAACCATCCTACTTGGCAAACAAAAAGAAGGTAACGATCAAGAAAAGTCCTAGACAAGACGAGACTTCTCCTCGACGAAGCACAATAAAAAGAGGGACAATAGGGAAAAGAGGGACAATAACAAGTCCAAGAGACTCCAAGACCTTGACGCGTGACTCGGATAGAAGAAGCACACTCAAACGAACCAAAACTATTGAAAGACGAGCTACAATCAAAAGAGACAATGACGAAGACCACAAGCTGAAGTCAGAGTTGTTGTTAGCAAAGGAGCAGCTTGTACGACTCAAAGGAGAGCTTACCCTTTCTAATATCCAAACTGCTAATCTTGGGACGCATTTGACGTCACTGAGGGAGGATAGTAATAAGTTGGAAGTGGAGCTATCATCCATGAGAAGAACTCCAAACTCTAACGAACAAAATCAAGGACCCGATAGCTCTAGGAGTGGTAAAAATGTAGAAATTGACTTAGCAGATGCTAAGGAAAAGATCATCGAACTTCAAGACAAAATTCTGAGTCTCAGACGAGAAAAGACAACAAGTGCAGAAAAGTTATCTGAATCAGAGGAAGAATTAAAGAAACTGAGATCAGATGTCTACAAGTCCAGGGATGGTTTAGAGAGAAGCCAGGAGGTTGTTAATATCTTGAAGAAAGATATAGAGGTTCTAACAATGAAAAATCAAATTCTTCATGAGCGGTTGAATAATTATAGTCGAGAAACGACCCAGAATGTCATCAGAGGTGACTTGGACGAACTTGATCAAGATGAAAGCCAGAATGTCAAGGAGAAAGAATCGCTGAAAGCTGATAATGAACAGTTAGAATACTATGAGAAGGATAGGCTGAGGTTACAAAAAGAAATAGAAGCATTATCAAACGATAAAGTCAAGCTCGAGGACATGAGGAATTTGGTACAAAAACTGGTTGATGTTGAAGACGAACAAATGGTACTGAAGCGACGTTTGAGAAAAGCTGTGAAACAAGTGGAAGAAGATGGCAGCGAGGAGATCGCTAACGAAGAAACCAAAAACAAGGATTCTACACCAAAAAGAAATTCAAGAAAAATAAACGAATTGTCACAAAATAAAGACGAAGAAAAGTTTGAAGAATATTATGTTGAGAACACTGCACTGCGCTGTGAAGTAGATGCATTGCGTATATACATTGCAAACCTTGAAAATGAGATCAAATCCATGAAGTACAAACTGTCAATCAGCGAATCCATGCAAGGAAGCCAGGACAAAAAGACTTTAGCTGTTTTGTTAGCATCAGCTAAACATGAACGAGAAGAGTTGAGAGAAACACTCAACAGTGTCTACAGCGAGAAAGAAGACCTGGAAGAAACACTTAGTGTTGCTAGGGTCAAAAGTGGGCGCTTGCAGCGAGAACTTTCTCATGTGATGAAGAAACGAAATGAAATGGAGATGGAATTAGTAGCAATTAAGACAGGAAATTCTGTTCCTGAGAAGGATAACCCAACGGGTAGTTTTTCTACAGAGGAAGAAAGAAGACTTATTGAGCTAATCAAAGGATTTTTGTATAACATTGGAGTACAGAATGCCGAGGAAAAAGATATCTTGGACCTGGCAAAATCGTTACTATCACGAAACAACCAACAAGAAGAGGTGAGGATTTGAAATCATCTTATGTGAATAGGATTTGTTCTTTACCGCACTATACTTTTTAATAAATTCGTATGCTTGTCCTAGCGGGTTCTGTTCCTCCCCTTGCTGTTCTCGATTCTCTCAACGTCCCATCTCTGATTCCTGTCTAGCTCAACATTTTTTTCTGATTTGGTGGCTTTCTTTTTTCTATCTTTGATTTTCTGTTAGAAAAACTCCAAAGGAAAAGGCAAAGAGAGCAAACAACCCTGGGCAAGAAAGTCATCTTTGGCAAGAAACCTCACGAAAAGTATGTCTTACTGAGGGAAACCATCATATCACTACCATCTTCTTCTTCATGCTACATCTTCATCACGGCTTCATCATCATCATCATCATCATCATCATCATCATCATCATCATCATCATCATCATCATCATCATCATCATCATCATCATCATCATCATCATCATCATCATCATCATCCACCATCATCATCATCCACCATCATCATCATCCACCATCATCATCATCCACCATCATCATCATCCACCATCACTATCACCATCCATCATGAACACCATCCATCATCATCTCCATCCACCATCATCACCACCATCACCATCCATCATGAACACCATCCATCATCATCCATCATCACCATCCATCATCATCTCCATCCACCATCATCATCACCATCACCATCCATCATGAACACCATCCATCATCACCATCCATCATCATCTCCATCCACCATCATCACCATCCATCATTCATCATCATCATCACCATCCATCATCACCATCATCATAACCATCATCATAAGTCATTTTTAATACCATATTGTTGTAACTTAGTGGGAAAAAACTAGCATTTTTGTTTCATTTTGTTCAGGAGAATCAGCCATGAAGTCAAGCAGTAAATCATCAAGCAAGTCACATGCATCTAGGTAAAACACAGAAATGATGAAGACAAGACTTGAAAACCGAAAATATACATCTATATTCAAATATTCATATATCATTCAATGCAATGTCAAAAAAGTTTAATGATCTTATATCTCCAGGGGCATATCCAGAAATATGTAAGGGGAGGGGGGGTGTCTGAAATGAAAAAGTGACAATATCTAGTGACGTCATCAATAATCCTGATCTGACATATTTACTTTGTACTTAGATGTATTCGGGGAGTGTACGGCACTCAATGGACACTCCCCCGGGATCCTCCCCTGATCTCTGCATGCAAAATTACTGATATTAGTCATATTGCCACAGTTTTTACTTTAGTAGAAAAACCTTGATCCAATGGAAGGAAAGTTAACTTAAACAATTTTTAAAGTTTTCTTTAATGTTTACCATGATAGGTTAGCCAATCTTAACCAAAAACCATTCATGCAGCCAGTAAAAATTACTTTTAAAAACTAAATTCCAAATTCATTAATATTATTAAAAGCTATTAAATTATCACCTGCACAGGCAAGGAGCACAAGCTAACGCTAGCAATGCAAAGACCTACACATCTGCAGACACAAGTAAACACCACAATGATTCTTACAGTAAACTCAAGCGACCTAAGCCGGGCACCGACCGTGGGGTACCAGAAGGAATGGAGATGGAGAAACCAACTGTTACCAAAGCTGTAAATAGCCTTAAACACCAAGATGCTAAATTAGATGACATGATCAGTGATGATGCAGGTTATATGTTTGTAGATAATGATGTGCAGATACAGCAAGATGTAACAGGGGACGTGCTTATAAAGAGAGCATGGTCTTTGAAAGATTTGTTCAAGCGCAACTCTGAGTCAAAATTACATCTTACTGAACCAAGTGCTGTGACTCAATAATGTGTATTATTATATGGCAAGGTAATTTCAAGCGATATGATTGGTCAATTTGCAGTCCATAACTTACTGTACAGACCAAAAACCAAAATTGTCTCTCCTAGCCTTGCCATATTTAAATATCTTATTAACCTCGTTTGCTCGGTCCAGACTGTAAGTTATTGATCCTCGTTTTTTCCACTTTTTTATGGCCCACTACGCTATGCATTATAGAAGAGCTATATGTCTTTTTCTCCACTTCATTCACCTCAACACCATCCTTTGTAGTTGATGAATCATGAACAGATAATTGCTACCATTTTTGAAGTCTAAGTTCTTACTCTTCTAGTTATGGACGGGAAAAAGCTTGACTTGAGTTACAAAGAAAGTGCATAATTTTTTGCTAAAAATAATTCGTTTTTTTAAAAATATCTTTTGAATGTTTTATTTACTATAAAAGTTCCTAAAATATTTAAAGTGGAAGTCCCCATTTGGTAATCAAAATGACCAGCAAAGTTAAATATTTTAAAAATCTAAAAAAATGAGGGAAGAGTAAAACTTTGACTTTATATATATAAGTGTAACAAGAAACTATATAAACTAGAAGTAAACCAGGGTGAAACCAAAATAAAACTATAAAAAATAGGATAAAAATATAATTTTGTAGAAAATATGCCTAAAAATTTTTGAGATAATTTTATGAAAACATACTTGAAAAGTTTCTAAAGAAAATGTTTAATTTAAAACCTAATTCCAAGCCAAACAAACATGGTCTTTAGTTTATAGTTTTATAATGGGAATGTTCGCTTTCTGGATAGATGTGTTTATAGATAGCCTTATCAGGGAGGTAAATTTGTACATAGCAAGGATTTATTTATATCAAATCAAAAAACATGTTATTTATCATTTATATTATAATACAAGCAAATTAAAGAAGAAAAGTGCTAGTTACTTAATGCACTATGTCTTAAAGATTCAATATCTTAGGGAATCACAAAACATCTATAAATTCTCTACAATATTGAATAAAATATAAATGTTCTGTATACGAGTATGAATGGTATAAATTACTCTGAAGATATTCACATTTTGTCCTGCCCAATTTCCTAAATCCTAGACCTTTTCTGAGATGATGAACATGGTCCATTCTGGCCTATACACCCCTTGCACATGATGTCAGAGCAGCTCAATTTGAAGGGCAAAACAAAGGAATTTTAATTTCCTGAGAATTTGAACTTATTGTTTTGTCCTCCAAATTGAACTGCATTCTGATGTGCTGCAAGGGGTCTATACTAGATAGCTATACCAGAATGCATCTTCTTCATTGAACTCACAAAATGCCTATTCTCATTCAGTTTCACACTTGAACTCCTGAGATACTTGAAAATCATGACCTTTTTCATCCTTCCTTTCCTTGCTAACTAGTAACTAAATTTTTGGCTTCTCCGGTTAACACTCAATTTTAGTTCCTGCAGTGATTGAAGTATCCTATAAACAGCCATGCATCCTTTCTACCATCCATTCAACATTTTATTAAGCAGTTTCAGTTGCTGTTTATTACAATAGGTTGGTTTCTTCAGCTGTTTTCGTCGTTTGGTACTCTTCCTTATCATCCCATGATTCTTTCCTGCCCTCCATCTTTTCAGTTTTCCTTTTCCAGTACGATGAACTCTCTTAGCAACGGCTTTGCAAGTTTTTCTTTTCCCACGTTTGCTCATAATGTTAATGTTCCTTGCTATTACAGTAAACTTGTTCCCCATATTACTATAAACTGGTTTTACTATATGTCCCGCGCTTGACACTACTTTGCTATGGTGCAAAATACCCCCAAACATGCTCAAACTCCTCTGAAACACTGGTGTTTGAATCCTGCTGGACAGTAAGCCACGAGAACCAGAAAACAGTGTAGATGCAGGACATTTTCCAATGATTCCCGAGGAGAAAATATTTGCAGTTTTGGAACTACCAACACCAATAGATTTTGAGAGTGAATGAAGATTTCTGGAGGCTAGATGAAAATAGATGATATCAATGCATAAATTAGCCTGTTTTAACATTGAATAATAGTGATATTTTCTAAATAATTACACAAATATTACTTGCATAAATGTTTCTATAAGTTCAAACTAAAGTCAAAAACTCCAACAGCAAGGACATTTTCATTCTATTAGCAAGGGCATATTTTCCTACTAAAAAAACCAGAGTCCAACAAAATAACCATTCCAGTACCTCAAATATAGATTTAAAAAATTAAATACTGACCTATTCTACGAACTGTCGGAATTCTTTTACAAGAAATGTTAGAAAAAGCAGAAAGCCTTAAAAACCCAACACGTGCCGCCATCTTGGATTTCCTTCCCCTCGCGAGACCACAGGTAGCCCAAACTAGTTTCCTAGAAGGAAAAGCAAATCGGGTCGGAAAAGCAGTTAGTTAGTTAAGCTCGTATGTGAATAAAATCTAACACAACTTACACAGTATCTTTGGTTTCCATTTGGCTCTGTTAGTTCTCCATTTAACCCAAATTCATTTAATTTTAGCTGTTTTTCCTTGATAGTCATAAGAGCCGAGTGTGGGCTACCTGTGGTGAGACTGGTAAGTATCACACAATACTGTGGGAACCCTGTGGAAAACCAAAATGGCGCCGATGGAACCCGAGAAAAAAGAGAAGAAGATACCTCGATGGGAACCGACAGCTAGAGATGAAACTAGCAAAGAAAAGTTTGCCAGGAAAGCAAGAGAGAACCCTTTTGTACCTATAGGTAAGTTTTTTATTGCTCTATCTTTTTTAAGTATTTGTTTTTATTTGAACAGTGTAAGTTTGAAGCTTGTTACGTTACATAACAGACTGTACATGTGTAGTTGCACGTTCCTTATAGTATTTATTGTTGGCTTTTCTTGTAGTTATAAATATCCTTAGCAGCGCTTAGTAGAAATTCTCTGTGAGGTAGTGATATTTTTATAAAATTTTTATTGACCAATTTATCTATTTTTGAAAAATTCAAAATGTTTTGCTTCTAAGCTTAAATTTTAACATGTTAACATGAGAACTTATATAGGGGTATTATTAGCTGGTATAAGAGTATATTACTAGAACCTAAGGCACTTAATTAAGTGTCCAACATGAGCCCAACACACTTAAAGGTGCATTTTATGCACATAAAATGTTCCATAAAAAACTTTCACAAGTGCTTTATAAGGCAGGTACTTCTTAAGGTCCTCAAAACAAGGTTATTCACTGAGGCCCTAGGTACATACAGATGGAGGCGTACATGCACTTTCTATAATAGGAACATGTAAATGGGTACTTAAAGATATACTATACATCAGCCCTGTTGTCTTCTCTAGGGTGCCTTCTTACTGTTGGAGCACTGGGATATGGTCTAGTGTCATTTAAAAGGGGTGACGTTAGGATGCAACAATATATGATGAGAGCTCGTGTTGCAGCACAGGGTTTTACCATACTTGCTGTGTGTGGTGGCTTGGGCTATGCTGTGTATCGTTCTTATAAAAAAGACTAATTAGAACTCTACTAAGATATCAAATATCAAATGTGCCTGAAACATAAGATATATCATATTACATGTTTGTCAAAGACAGTGTTGTAAACACACAGTAAGCATTGGTTGTAAACACAGAATAAACAGTCTGTAAGACCTGTCAAAGATATAGCTAGATACACTGTATCATAGTTTCTGATATTTTTTTCTATTGTCTTTTTTTTATCCCTATTTTTTTTCATGCTAAAACAAATTTTTTTATTTTTGGTTATTCTACAAAAGTTAGTTCATTTTATAAAAGCCACTGCATTTCATTCAGTTTCCACCGAAATTAAAGTTCATCATCCAAAACAATCTTATTCTTTGCACAACATTAGCTTGTGTGCCTTAGAATGTTGAATAGGAAGATATGTTGTCTTCTACTCTAATTATACCCAAAGCTCTTACTGAAACAAAAAGTTTAGCAACGCAGAGGTTTTCCTGCAGCTGCAACACTCAAACTGAAGGCAGAATCTAAATGTTTCTGTGAAATTGCAGAAAGACAGCATTCATTTCTAGCAATGACTTGATCCCTCCCAGTTGTCCTTTGTACTAACCATACTCCCTTTTGCTGATATATCTTCTAGAGTCCTTTAAATATTTCTCTTTCTGAACATTTGAGATGGTATATCTGTTGTCATCTATGATTAATGTTGAGTTGCCAATTATAGGATGTGTGGCAACAGTTGGTGCATTGGGATATGGACTATTTTCCTTCTTAAGAGGAAATGCTAAAATGCAACAAAGTATGATGAGAGCCCGTGTCTTGGCTCAAGGATCAACTGTCCTGGCAGTTATTGCTGGTCTGGGATATGAACTTTATACGAGGAACAAGAAGCCTAAGCAGGAATAAGAAGTGTGCTATTTAATAATGATAATGTACAGGATCAGGCAAATAGAATGGTTCTTGGCAACATGAACACAGGTCAATTCTGATACTGCCGTTAATTAGGAAAACAAGAATAATTGGATTTGGAGGAAAGCAAGGTGTTCCACAGAAATCTATTTTGGACCCCTTTATTTTTCACATATCTTTTTATTGTGAGCACTGATTGACCTTACTCAAAATCAGGTAAACGAGAATAATTGGACTGGTTGTTCCACAGCGATCTGTCTTGGGACCTCTTTCTTTATGTATTGGATAAGCAGGACATTTATTAAATAATGTAATCTTGACGACAAACACACGCTACTTCAAATCAATACTTTAATATTCCATCTTCAATGTAGAAGCTCATTAACGAATACTTTCATACACTGCACTTTCATGTTATATGTCTATTCTCCTTGGCCCCTATGACCTGGTTTGGATGTCTATTCTTTTCATGCTTCCTACGCGAAGTGTGCGTTAGGATAGGTATGAAGGGTCTTCATGACAGCCAAGACTTTCCACCAGAAGGGACACTCGAGTTGGGTCTCCTTAGGATTATTTGTACAGGCTGAAAAAGACGAAATATTGCGTTATTTGCAATCTTTAAACATCAGACAACATTTTTAAGAAAACCAAATCTATTGAAACGGGAACGGAGGAAATCCATCCAAACTTGTCTTGAAATTGCGCTGTACAATCTTCGAGCAATTTTTTTCTTTTGTCATCGTTAAACACTTTTAAAACACACAAGGAAACAAGACTGGAAGTCACTTTTTGTAGACCATTTTTTTCGCGAGATAACGAGACATTTTCCTTACATTTTAGGTCGTTAAGATTTGATATTTCATTCCCTTTGTCCGTGTGAACTTGGGCCTCTTTCTGAGCTGCTTTAAGAAAAGCTGGACGACGAACATCAAAGAGGGGTTTTCTTTCTTCAAATGATGTGATTCCTACAAAAAAAAAAAAAATAAATAAGCATTTGGTTTTCAAGCTTGTAACTCACGGGGGGGGGGGGGGGGTGCAGGGGAAGAAGCGAGGGGGTGGGGAGGTTGTTCGAACTTCAATTCTTTTCAAAAACGGCCATTAAGATGGTGGTTATTAGAAAGTATTTTAACTTGACCAAATTTTTCATTTTCACCCCTCCCCCTACTATTTGTCAAAATCTTTGTTGATTATGTAAGTTAAGCGACTTAAGACCATCCATTCTTGGCAGCGATGGCTGAATGTTTCTAATTCTGAAATTCCCGTCTATATCTTGCCATATTATACCTTCCCACATCAATCTTGGCCATTTTATTGTCTTAGGAGTGATTGTACCCTAAAAATAATCCGTCAGCTTCCAATATGATGTCTTTCGTGCAAAAGAATATTTTTCAATTAACTCACCAATGTACACTTTGTCATTTTTTGCGACGACCTCGTACGACTTCTTGCCTTCCGGAGAAGCGAAGTATAGAGTTGTGGGCAGTGCTGGATATGATAACCTTCTATCTTTGTCAACTGTGGAAAAAGTACATATTGCAGTTATATTCTCAAGCACCGGACATGAATGACAAACGGGAATCATTTCCTGCCTTTTCGAAGCAAAAAAAAAAAAAATTGTTTAGTTTTTATTGGACATTTTAAGGCAGAGATAGTGAGGCTATAGACCCAGTCGAAAAATGTCCGTTTGAATTTACATATTTTCTAAATTTAATGCCTCAAGAGAAACAAAACATGCTTATTGAAAGAAGATTATATAAATAAGGATTCTGTGAAAAATCTGAGACAAAAAAAGAAAATCGAGAAAAAGATGCGCACGAGGTTTATAATGGCGTGCGTCTTATTCTTCAGATATGATCTTTTCGTATGCTTGCTTTTATATTGTGCGATGACGTTAGGTATTTAATATAATAATAGTATTTGGTCTGAAAATTTCAAAAACCTGGAAAGGAATATTTCTCAGATTTTGTGTTTGGGCTCCCTGTGGTTGGACATTCCCAATATACCTCTGTTGTGGAAGGTAACTGGTCTGACGCCAGTCTGCTTGATATCGGTAAACGGTTCAACCTTGTCCGTGGTTCGACAATGGGCGCATTTTGCATTTGCAAGGTACTGGACCCCGATGCATTCGTCTTTTAGTTTGTCAATGCAGTCCATTGCGCATTCTCGTAATGTCATCTTGTTGGGCAAAAGATTGTGTATGTTTTTATTGCACCATGTCGAGTGATTGGCAGTCCATGATCCAACTGCGAAGGGAAGAAAACGGTTTTGTAAATCCATATTTGAAAGAAAGCTCTCTCTCTCTCTCTCTCTCTCTCCCCCACGCTCTATAGACCCCTTGCTCGTGACGTCAAAGCAGCTTAATTTGGAGGATAAAACAAGAAAATTTCATTCTGAGAATTCGAACCTATTGTTTTGTTCTCCAAATTGAGCTGCATTCCGACGTGCTGCAAGGGAACTATAGGTCTTTGAATTTTCCTCTTGAAAGTACAAGAACGGTTGATTCACATCCATTCATTGCTATTCCTTCTCTCCGCTTTCTAACACTCCTAATTCCCTAGTACCAGTGATTTGATAGTTTCAAGGCTAATTTTTGGGTTTATTACAAAATCAGGAAGTGTCTTTAGCATTATAATTACCCTTTCTTCAAGCAGCCTGCGCTTAAAGTGCGGCCAGAATTAGATTGGAACAGATATCCTACTACACTTACTTGGGAAAGCTTTTACTTCGCACTTGATATTTTCTTTGCCTGAATTAAACAGTGCGTAGTTTTCTCTGGTTCCAAACCCACAACTGATGATTTTCTGTTGTCCACCATATTTGCTGATCAAGTTGAATGGTTCTTTGTAATGAAGAGCAGTGCCGTATTTCCAGAATGCTTTTGGATCGACTGGTACAACCTGTGAATGTATAACATTAGAACGACATTGAAGGTGAAAAATCCTTTCAAACTTAGTTTTAAATCTTTATTTTACGTCGTGATACGTGGAGTAGTTTTGAAAGTCTCCCTTGTGCTTGAATAGAACAGTTGGCGTATGACGTACTATGAAGGCACGGACTGCGCCTTGCCGTGACCGTGTCAGTGCTGTGCCGTGTCAGTGCGGTGCCGTGTATGAAAACATTCGACGCTTGGTGCCGTGTCCGCGTCGCGCCGTAACCGTGCCGTGTGCCGTGACTTTTCACACTCATACGAAATCTGCTCATGCAACAAACTCCACACTCACTACAACTTTTTTCTCTAGCGTGAAAACGAGCCAAAAACGTATTGCGCAATTTTTGCAAGTCGTTGGCTCTTCCATGATTCGCCTTTCAAAAGTTACAAAACTAGTGATGAAACTTGGGGAGAGCGGAAGATTTACCTTCATGTACTCTGCTTTATTTCCTGATACAAACTTGGGATCCTTTTCCGGTACATTTAAGTACTTAGTACCACCCTTGTTCGATACTTTCTGGATCGCAATCAGGTCACCGTAGCGAATAGCATCAAGTTCTTTGGTATCTTCATTAGGCAAGCAGTCTATAGAATCCATGGTGATCTTAGAACAATAACCTTTTAAAGCTTTTTCCATGCAAGCCTGTTTGTCCCTGATTATTTTGTCAGTGTCGGTGACATTCGGTAGGTGTGATTTATCGAAGAGTTCTAGTATTGCTTGCAGATGGTACTGAATGGGTACTGGTCGTTTGTAGGCGCTTCTTCCCCATTCGCGAAGAGATTCGGTACTACCAATCCCTGGATCGTCGTTTTGCTCTTCATCTAGAACCAATTCGGGGATCAAGTCAATAGACCGGTTTGGCACGAAACAATGGCTCCAAGTCGAGGTTGGACTTGATGTGTTATGCATATACTAGTCCAACTTCGACTTGGTGTGAATTCGGGAAGTAGCTCACTTTTGAGATATGCTTCGCTTGTCGCGCACAACGGCTTCAGTACGAGGTTCCGTGCTGAATTAAATTTATTTTTTCTCCTATCACGAATCATTGAGCATTTAGCACAGAGCCTCACATTGAAACCTTTGTGTGTGACAAGCGAAGTCGGAAGTGAGCTATTGCTGGGTTTCAATCAACTGTTAAAGTCTTTGAATCTCATTATCTGCTCCAAATGGTGGTCAAATACTGACCACCATGTGCTGTCAACCAGAGAGAATTCTATTGAAAACTTGCGATTCAGCTGATGAACATTCTGCACGAGACAGGAAATGACGTCTAGTTGCACCAGCAACCGGAAGTAAAGACAAAAAGATAAAAAGATAATACGTACTTAATCTAATAGAATAGTAAAACTTCTGTGTGTACGGTAAAGATGGCGGCTCTCCACCCACGTAGAATTCACTTTTCTGTATGTCCATTGTCTTGAGGATGTTAGTGATCTTGGTGTCAGAAGTTGAACTTTCTTCTTGACCAAACTTGAGACTTGCGGAGACTCCTTTTGCCGCAAAGCCAACAGTGGCACTAACAACCTGGCTGGTGCTGATACCTTTTTGTTTGAGTTCCATGCTCTCTTTATAAGCAAGAAAAATAGTTCATATTTGTAGATTAGTTTCTAGGCTTTTTCTATGTTCATGATGATTCCTTTATAGGTTTTAAAGAATTTAATGTAAATATATATTATGTGGTGACGTAGATCACGTGATTATAGGGCTTATGATGTGGATCACGTGATCAATTCCAACCTCTTAGATATGTCACGTGACAGTTTCCTAAGCATTTTGAATCCAAACGTGATCTATGTCCGCCATATTGGATCAGGTCATGTGATCAGTGTCCGCCATGTTGGATGACAAATGACAATTCTAAGTAGGATGTTAAAAGGAAAATGTTGTAAAGATTTATTCCGCTTACCTGCAGTAGTCATTGTCACTCGCTGCACAGCTTTAGCCCCCATGGTAACAACGGTTGTAAAATGGGTTCCGAATTTTCGAATCAAACTATAATATGGAGACAATCCAGTCTTTGGATCAGAACATTTAGCAGGAAGATCTTGAATATCTTTTTGTAATTCTACCGAGGCATGCATGTCTCCAAGGGTATGTAACCTGGCCTTGTAGGCTGTGGCTCGACCAATGATATCGATGTTCACGTTCCCGCCTTTTTCGATTCTTTCTTTGTTGTTGTGGTAACTTTTGCTCTGAGAAAACTCGCCCGACATGCTGAAGGAACTACCTGAAAGGAAAAAAGAATAACAAATTAGACTTCTTAGCCTTTAAAGTATGCTCCAAAATATTTCGATAAAAAAGCAGCCCAAGTTCGCCCAAGTTATGAATTAAGTTTGCGTTACCAACCGCTTAAACCAAAGCCGGCAGTCGTCTTGACGTCTTCTTTCAACTGGTGCTTGTAATCACTGACGGTTCTTACGTCATTGAATGAAGAAGAAAACAGAGCACTGGGTTCCATGATGACGTCAGCGTTGTCAGGGATACGGTACTCACCATCAGCTGAGAACCTGTTCTGGAGATACTCCAGATCGACTACTGGGACACGGAAACCTGAGAAGAAGAAAATTCGAAGTATTGTAACGAACTGCACAACATCTTAAGATTTTTTTTAGCGATTGGCTCTTCGGTTTCGCACAAGGTAATAAGACTATACCCTATGATTGGTCGAAAAACTAAGCTATGCTAGGTTTATAGGACTTGTTACAAATAAAAGCTTACCAGGGTCCACTCGTCCAGATTCATCCAAAGGGTTCCCATACAACACGTCGTAACCTCTTCCAAGATAACCAAGATTCTTCGGAGTTTTCTTTGCTTTGAATGGTGAATAAGGCGTAGCGTTGATCTCAAAGATGTCACTATCAGCTGTAGATAAAAGTTTATTTTATCAGACATTATAATACGTCGAAAGGATTGGGATTTCTTTCCACGACTTTTTAGTAGGAATGAGGATGCGAAGATGCGTGATTGGCCGAATAAAATCTTACACCACCAATACAAGCAGAGCCGTCGAAGAAGGGTTTGGACTGTACAGGGTTGTTTTTCTGCTCTTCCCAGTAGTATAGGGAAATCAGATTAAAAATTTGAATCTCAGTTAGCATCCATTTTGTACGGCAAACCATAGAACCCTCTTGTCATGCAAAATACATTGGCTTCGTGCCCTATACAACATGGATGCCGTGAAACCACTCTATACTACTCTCACCAGGGTCTAACCGGGAGTAAACTGATACAAAATTCAGTCACTGAAGCATATTGTATCAGTAGCTAGTAATCTGGCCTACAAACCTCGTAGAAACCTCTTTTGTGCATCTTCAAAATCTGCTGAAGCAAGCTGATCCGAATACATGAGAGCCGACATTTTGTTCTGTTCTGCAATCATCGCGTTGATTTGAGAGCTTCTCAGCTCATTGAGTAACTGTGCTGGGGTCTTCGTAGCGGCATTTATCCGGTTCAGACCTAGAAAATAAAATCATTCAAAGCCTTCACTTAGAAGTGGATCACTTTTAGGGTTTTTTGTTGGACAAAATTAAATAAGAAGATATTGAAGAATTTTTTCCTACTTACTTGAATGAAGCAGTATAATACCAAGTGTGCAAATAAGATTTTTGATTTTCATCATCATTGCTAGAAAAAAATTGACAACAACGGTAATAAATTCGTTCAGTAGAAAACCTTTAGAAAAAAATGTGATTCAAGATGAAGACCAGTGGCCTGTCATTCAAAAACAACTGGTTTTGCTACGGGGTTTTGGACGTGTGACGTAAGTCTTTGTTTGTTTGGTCCACTGGACAAAACTCGCCGAGAAAACGGTCCAAAAACCTACCTTATAGTCACTGGGTTATGAATAACGTATCTTGGCATTCACAACATCAGAGCAGTTCATGATCTTTTGAGGAGATAAAAATGTGCAGTTAACTTGAATAGGAACAGTGCACTGTTAAGGTAAATGGTGTCTCTAATAGTAGCACCATGACATAGCAAACGATAGCGAAGATGTTAAAAGAGTATCACAGCAGGACCTTACGTTTATGGTAAATGATGGATATGATAGCAATGCCATGCATGCATGTTAAATGATGTATATGATAGTGGCACCATGATGTTAACATCCATGATAACAACACCATATCACTGCAGGTAAAAAAATGCGACAAGGCAAAATGTCATCAACTTAAGCACCAAGGGCTTACAGGTAGAAATATAGACAAAACACTAAAAGCACAGCATGTTGTCAGGGGTTCAGGTATACAAACAGCAACAAACAGTTTGTAAACAGCATGACACACGGGTACAAGAGCCGGTTATCTACGATGGATATCCACTCAACCAGCACTGAAAGCGGATACGAGAAAGTCGATTTTTCCACTTGGAAATTTCAAGCTTGTTGCTCACTCACTTGTTCTCAAAAAGGTATCTTTTGATCACGATCAGATCAAAAACATTCCTGATCATTATGGCATTAAAAAAACGTAGCTTCTCGTTTTAACACATTCACTAACTTTTCATCAAGGCTGCAAGTTTAACTGAAGCCATCCAATCCTTCAAACTAACATTAGATATTCCAGTCAATGTTATCCTCTTCAAAACAAGTATCCAACTGTTTCCGTGACATCTACCACGAGTTGCTATCCAACCATCAATATTTTATGCCAAAAAATTCAAACAAAGAAAAAACCACCATCTATGGCAAAAAACTCTCTTGATACAGACGTGAAATAAAAACATCACAAGAACCGGAAAAAAAGGTAAAAGTTTATTTACATTTGTATTGTGTTAATCATATTTTCAAAATAATATAAAATGCATGAAAATTGCACATTTTTTTAGATTTTATTTCCAATAGTTTAACCTAGATTTTGAAAGTGCTAGCACTATTTTTCAATATTTACAAATACAATTATTCGTTAGGTTTGACTGTTGTGGGCGTTCTTTCACTTCTCCTTCACTCCATTCCGTGTTTGAGTGATGAAAGATAAATCGAAATTTATTGCTTTATGAACTAAGAAAGTAAAGGCAAACTTTGATTTAATTTCTCTTCCTGACTAGATTATCGTCCAAATGCTAGCGTTGTTGAACAAATTGAATCAGTAACTAAAGCTTTCTCAAAAAGCACTAAAATAAATTTGGACAGAAATTATGCTACGAAATATAACCTCTTTGTTAATCTACATGCTATCCTTCACTAGTGTGACTAAGACCTTACTTCTGGTGCAGAAAGAATGGCTCCACTACAGGCTATTGGTGCTATACTGATAGTCGTGCTGTCACCAATAGTACATGGCTTCCAGTGTAAAACAGACCTAAACCAACCCAGTGATGGATGGGTTTTGTTCCGTGGGACTGGACTTAGTTATCATTACTATGACCTAAGCAAGAACACGGCTGTCCAGGTAGGGTAGAACATCATTTGAAACTCATGAAACTACTCGAGTAAGAACGCTAGAAAAGCTACAAAGATGAGCGGCAAGGATTATAGGTAGAAAGTTTTACATGTTTCAATATTGATGGACTTGAGATCTTTTATACCTCGATCCTCAAGCTGCAGTTTGTATCAAAAGTTTACTTGTTGGATATAAAATGTTTCCCATTACCCTCGCAGTCTCAGCTTTGTAGCTATAGGTTTTGGTTACTAACTTTATTGAAAATCAAATATGTCTGCATGTACGGATCAAAGAGAATATTTTGTGACATTTTGATGCTGCAACATGCAAAGCTAGCTTTATACTTAGTTGGTTAGTTCGCTGCTAGCAAAGCAAGAGGTAGTTTTATCTCATATGTTGCACACTGTAGTTTTCGACTTCTCTCTGATTGTCATAGTTACCTTAGCATGGATAATCTTCAAACAAGCCATAAAAAAACTAACGCAGAAAAAGAAATCACTACTTCGTTATCTAATGTTTCAATTTTTTCACTTTCAGTTTCCATCTCTTGAAACTTCCAACAATCCTCTGGCCAAGACTGTGAAAGCCATACTAACGTCAAGTGCAGATTACTTTGCCTACACGAATGACCTGAAAACATCTCCCACGAAATTAGGTTCAGTGCCGGACAAAAACGTAAGGGATCATTGAGCTGCCTGAGTTTCTTGACAGGCCGTTTTTTCTGAGGATAGGGTAACCCTCTAAGTGTACTGCTAGAGGCGAACTCTTTTGTTTTTGTTGTGCAAAGGTTTTCTTCGGGTTCTCCGGTTTTCCTCCCAACGTAAAACCCAACCCACTTAATTCCATCTGTGAGTTATCCGTACCCTGACTTAGATCAGCCCAGAGGTTGTTTCAGAGTTCAACCTGTGAGTTAGCCATGCCCTGACTTAGATCAGACCAGAGGTTGTTTCAGGGTTCGATCTGTGAGTTAGCCATGCCCTGACTTAGATCAGCCCAGAGGTTGTTTCAGGGTTCTATCTGTGAGTTAGCCATGCCCTGACTTAGTTCAGCCCAGAGGTTGTTTCAGGGTTCTATCTGTGAGTTAGCCATGCCCTGACTTAGTTCAGCCCAGAGGTTGTTTCAGGGTTCTATCTGTGAGTAAGCCATGCACTGACTTAGATCAGCCCAGAGGTTGTTTCAAGGTTTGATAATATTGATGTTTGATTTTTGTTTTACAGGGGATCGTTAGTGTAACGAGTTCTGGTAAAGGCGCATGGCTCATGTATTCCAATGTGTTTTTCCCGCCTTTATCCAGTGATCAGCAGTCTATTGCCGATCCTACTTCCAAACTATGGACATGGTTAGACTTGACGCCCTCTAAATCTGCATACTATGTCTGCGTCACTTTAAAAGGCGAGTTATATATATATTTTTTTACCATGATTTGTTTTATGTAAAGGCATGAAAATGAGAGAACACATCAACCAATAATGACCCGTGGTCTGAAAAGGGGAAACATTATGCCCAAGTCGAAAAGTCTATTGAGCAAATTGATCATGTACTAGGCCAGGGGCAGAGAGCGGAAAATGTAGACCTCACTCCACCCCACCCTCTCGCCCTTATCTTTAGCAATGACAGCAACCGATTTTGTCAGTACTTTCAAACTAAACTTCTACAGTCAAGACACGTCCTATTTTGTCTCTTTAGACCACACATTGGAGGAACGTAATAGGTGAGAGGGACAGGAGTGTACATGTAGGAGTCAATAGCCCCTTATTTTATCTACAATTGTATTTCTATAGATCTCCCCTTTCCTGGATCCTGTATCCATGCTTACCTTCCCTCTACACACCCCGGCATACAAATCTCTACTGTTGTTAACTGTCATTTAATCTTGGATTGATATATTCCATTAGGAAATAACCACTTGGTGAAGCTCATGAATCTGCTGGCATCCAGTAATGCATTTGTTCATATTAACAAGATCGGATCATCAAGTCCTTTCAAGGCGTATATAACGATAGACAAGAACAAACCAGCCAAGACTTTGAACAAGGAGAAAACACTAACAAAAGAATGCCGATATTCCATGCCTTCCACTTTGGGACAAAAGTGCTACATGTCTGCTTCATTCTCTGCTGCTAAGGCAAGTGCTTCTGCTAAAATATATTTATTACTAATAATATTTATTATTGTGAATTTTAAAATTATGATTATTTCGAGCAGATATCTTAGAAAAGCTTTCTTGTGTACTTCTTCTTCGCGTTTTGAAACCGTTCAGTTTTACTCGGAGTTTTTTTCTTTTTCTTGTGGTTATTATCATCTTTCCCGTTTCCTACCAGATTTCAGTCTTTTCCCGCCACCGTTTGACAACACCAGACTATCACCAGTTTTGTTTTGAAGCAAAAAACCAGAAAGCCGTCGTCCAATCGAAACCACTTTGGCCCAACTTCCCTGGACAAATACCGCAGTCTCAAATCACCGCAGTTACAGTACCAGGGGCAAGTCCGCTGGCATGTGTTGGTGATCTCTTAAATATGAAAGACAAACCTGGGCAAAGTTCTCTATTAGTTTGTTTTGAACACCAAAAGTTGTGGGGTAAGCTGAAGCTTGAAGGTCTGGAATCTGTGGAGCATTGCTTGCCGCATGAGACGAGTGGCAATATTACTGTTCTCTCTACTGTCTTGCCGGATCTCCCAAGATTCAACGTTTCATACTTTCGTGGAGGTTACTATCGCCAGAGTGTTGGAAGGTAAACTTTTTGATTGGCTGAGAAACTCAGAATAAGTTATAGTAGACTTACAACATAATCTTTAGTGAATCGATGATAGAAAAATGCAAAGGAAAAAACCTCATTTTTCCTATCCTCCCTTCCACCTTTCCTTTGCCTCTTTCTTGCTTTTGCATTTTCTTTCTTTCCCCATTTTTAGGGTAATTTATGGTCTCGTATTTATGCCAGATATAAACTGTTCAAATGAACCAGATTTTTAGAAATAATTATTGCTTTCATTCTCAGTGTCTTAAAAGACAAGGAAATGTTTCGTGATGACATTGGCTCAATCAAAGTAAACAACTTCAAAGATGAATCCTTATTCTTTGAGCCACTTGAAGAAAAACCTCTCTCACAGCGACCAGCCCGTTCACTAAACGGTAGACAGAAGAGACTACGTCCTGCTAAAAGAACCGTGGTCAAAGTACAGGACCTGTTGACGTTCGACGAGAAAGTCAGACATAACGACGACTCTGTGTTGGCTCTGTTCTGCTATGACTGGTGTAGATATTGCAGAAAGTTCAAATCCCAGTTGAAAAAGATGGCAAACGATCCATCCTTCCGTCATGTGTCGTTTGTTGACGTGGACCTGAAGTTGAATCATCTTCCAGAAGCATTCAAAGTATTGTTAGCCCCAACACTTCGGTATAAACCAGCTAGCCATGGAGTGAACAGTCAAACAAGACGATATAGTGACTTTGACTTGGCTGGGTACAGAACTATTGAAGGAGAGCTAAGCTCAAAGAATATACTCAGGTTTATCCAAAGTCGCGACCAGATTGCTGCAACTACGAAGCACATAGACGAAGATGCCTTGGCCAAGAACATTCGCCAACCAAAACATCATAAAAAAGAATCCATGCGTGGTAAGCTGGCCAAGAATTCAACACTACAGAGGATTGTTATGATGAGCTGGAAGGACGAGCCATTGGGGAGCCGTTCTAGTAAAGCTGGCGCATGGGTAGGACTGTTCACCAGGCTGATAGATGGACTTGTGGGGAAAGAAAAACCACAGCGATTCCAGTTAACAAACGATGATCTTAAAACCGTCCTTAGAGACCTCCAGAAGTTGAAGCATCATAAAACAGAGAAACAGTGGAAGGAGAACCCGTTAGTTAGTAAAGTATTGGGGGAGGTGACGGGCAAGAACCGACCCAGCAAGGAAGAGCGAGAGGTTTTCAAGGTTATGTGTGAGTACCTCACCATGGCGATCAAAGACACAGACACAGAGCTAAAGAGAATGATGAGTATCCAGAATATCGACGATTTGCAAACATTTGCAAGCATCAAGAACAATCTTGACAAGTATCTGAAGATCTTGAAAGGGAAGCTGAAGAAAGAAAAAAGAACTAGGAATATACTTGTGAAACCTGTGCAAGAAATGCTAAAACATGTTGAGCTCTTGCAACCAGGAAGGGAAATAACTCATTTCATTTGTAGCAAATGATCCAGTAAAAATATAAAAATGATGAATGTAATGATGAATATGATGAATCACAATAAATTGAAGTATCAAGTATAAGATGAATATTTTTAATTTTTTTATGATATAAAGGAATTCTAAAATTTTGGGAATGAGACGCAGTAGAAATATAAATGGATTGTAGCCATTCTGACAGGAAATTTCGAAAGCAGAAGAAAAGATGCTGAAAATAATAATAAAATATTTTTACTTGAAGAAACTGTTTGGCAACACATGCATTGAAAATAATGATATAAAAACTGAAGAACTTTGTGACCGAAAACAAATGGGGTTTGTGTTGAACGATAAATATTTGAGAACATTAAAAAAATCAAAGGAAAAAAAAACACACACACACAAAAAACAACAACAAATGAAAAAAAAAGAAAAGAAAAGAAGCCCAAGTTTTTACCACGAGTCTAGCAGATCCACGAAATTAGTACAAACTTATATGGCCGTAAAAAAAATGCACCAGATAGACTAGATTATATATTTTCCACTTCAAATCGACATGCATTGCAGGATATTGCAAGGGATTAGCTCAGTGTAGATACGGTCTGGGGGCCGGCTAGTCTCTTCTCTGATGCCTTCAGGCTAGAACATTATCCTGCTTTTACCACTTTTGGAGTTTTTTGAAGCTCAAATCCCATCGTATCATGATTAAATTTCTAATTTCCGTAATTTTTTTTCAATCAATTAAACTTACAAATGAATATTTATAACAAAGAATGTTGGATTTTTTCCTCAAAGACTTTTTTAAAATTATCGACCCGACATGATTCCTGTTTTTGTTATGGTTCCTAAAATATCCAATATTTATTTTCTTCTTGCATCTCTTCCCTATCCTTCCTTTTTATTTTCTTCTTTTTTGTCAAGAATTTTTTCCACGCAATAATATTTCATTCATCTCCTAAATAAACCTCTATCCTGCTGAGTTCCTTGAAGCAACAAGTTGATCAGAATTGGCCACCATTAAAACTAAATACCTTCCCACTGAGACACATCAAACCCAGAACAAAAGTACAAATATTTCAGATATTTCGAAGCAGGTCACACGACGTGTTTGTTTCGTTCCGCTTTTGAATATGACTAAGATACCAGAATCGTTCCTGCAGGTTCAGCCTTGTTGTGTTGGTACAGGGTTTTGCACCTGTTTTGCTACCCAGCTGTGAGGGGAGTATATGTGATGCGGTGCTTGGTCCGATTATGTATAGCTAGCTTGCCGTTAGCTCTGAGAGGATCGTCAATCCATTAAATAGGTAATGTAATTCAAGTTTTTTTTTTCATTTTTTCCCTCCATATTTTTTTGGTTTAAAACATATATCAGTTTTGACTTATTTTGTTTCTTTGCGCGCGTTTGTTTCGTTGCTGCTGTTGTTTCTTGTTTTTGTAGTTTTTTTGGTTTATTTATTTATTTATTATTATATTTAACGAGGAAGCCACACTCATCGGTGATTATTTTCAGGAGGGCTTGCTTTTTTTCTGCCAGCGACTGTGTACTATTGCAATCAGTTCAACAACCTGAAAAACAATGTTAAAATATTTCATGATTTAAACGCGGTGTATACACGTTTTCATTTCTACTTCTATTTTCTATGATATTTCTTGATTATCGTAGTTATCATATTGACATATTTTTAAAGTTTAAAAATATCTCTTAGTTATTATTAAATCTTTTGTTAAGGTTAATCGTTCATTTTGCAGAAAAAATGAACACCCTCCAAGCTCTTTGTCTCATAGCATTCCTCTCCCAAATGGGTAAGTTTTTCCTTAGAGAACAATTGTATAGTTGCCTCAGTGACAGTGTTATGTCTCTTTGATTCAAGCGAAGGTTTTTCTCCAGGTTCTCCAGTTTTCCTCCCTCTGCGCACGCTAAATTGATCTGTGATTTAGTCATGCCCTGACTTAGATCAGCCCAGAGGTTGTTTTAGGGCTCGATCTGTGAGTTAGCCGTGCCCTGACCTAGATCAGCCCAGATAAGGGGTTCTATTTGTGAGTTAGCCGTGCCCTGACTTATATCAGCCAAGATGAGGGGTTCTATTTGTGGGTTAGCCATGCCCTGACCTAGATCAGCCCAGATGAGGGGTTCTATTTGTGAGTTAGCCATGCTCCTGACTTAGATCAGCCCAGAGGTTGTTTCAGGGTTCTATCTGTGAGTTAGCCATGCCCTGACCTAGATCAGCCCAGATGAGGGGTTCTATTTGTGGGTTAGCCATGCCCTGACCTAGATCAGCCCAGATGAGGGGTTCTATTTGTGAGTTAGCCATGCCCTGACCTAGATCAGCCCAGATGAGGGGTTCTATTTGTGGGTTAGCCATACCCTGACCTAGATCAGCCCAGATGAGGGGTTCTATTTGTGAGTTAGCCATGCTCCTGACTTAGATCAGCCCAGAGGTTGTTTCAGGGTTCTATCTGTGAGTTAGCCATGCCCTGACCTATAGATCAGCCAAGATGAGGGGTTCTATTTGTGAGTTAGCCGTGCCCTGACTTTTACATGTATATATAACCGTGATCTTTTATTTTGTTTGACAGGTTCTTTAACCAATGGCGAAACGGTTGAAGCTATGCTGGATAAACTCCGTGCCAAGCAAATCGAAGGAATGCTTAACGAACAGAAAAAAGCCGTGACTCTAAATTTACCAGAAAAACTTGCTGAAGCCTCATTCGAAGAGGCAAAAAAGAGGGCTTTGGAAGGTAAGAAGTCTTGTCGTATCACCGACACCATGTTGGTGTGCGTAATGTTCTCCCATTTCAGACCACGTGTCATTCCCTAGAGTATCATTTCTTTGTTTAACCCTGGTTGGGCATGAGAAGATACATGAATATGCACTGAAACTAGAAATCTTACAACTGAAACTAAGAATCTTATTCTCAAGAGAATGACGTGTGGTCTGAAATGGGAAAAAATTATGCCCAAGCTAAAAGGTTCTATTAGGATGGGACATACTATTTTGGATAGGGGAAGGGAAAGGTCAGATTTATTAATTATATATTACGTCATAGTAATGTAAACGTGACGTTTTATTTCGATCTATTCTTGTAGCGGAAAGCGAATCTTTCGTGATCAACGCCACTCCCTACTCTCCATTCGCTGCTGACAAGAGTCCTAAGAATCTTGGATATCTGGGTAGAGGATACGATGTGTTGTATGGTGACCCTTTGGATGAAGCTGGCAGAGTGGATCCTGGTAACTATGAATAGTCTATCGCTAGCCACTCTCGACCCCAGAGTCCTCTCTGGCACGCATGCGCAGTAAGAATAACAAAGCCCTTTGCTCTCGAACCCAGGGATCGCGAATTAATGCACAGTGGTTAATCTTCGACCTTGCGTGAACTATTTCTGTCTATGAGCTGGCAAACATAACTTTTTCTGAAACCATAAATTCAGTCTCGTACCTAGACCCCCTCGGTTGTATCCCTCCCTTGGAGTCCTAAGTACGAGTATGTTGGAAATTAATCTCATGCGCCTGCGCATGTATAATGATGGTGTTACCGCTGTTTCACAGACTTACAATTACTATTCATATAATTACAGGTTTTCGTTTACCTGTCATTTCCCTGGAATACCTTGAAAATGTCTTCTCTCCTGATGGCGAGTACCGTATGCCCGACAACGCTGACGTCATCATGGAACCCAGTGCGCTGTTTTCATCATCATATAATGACGTCAGAACTGTGAGTGATTACAAGCAGACACTGACTGAAGACGTCAAGACGACAGCTGGTTTCGAGTTGGATGGTAATTATATTTCTTTCTGCTTTATTAATTATTTTAATATATTAAAACTATTTGTCAGGATTGAAAAAAAAATTCTGAACCGTAACCGTGAGGGGTAGGCTCGCGCGCAATGATTGGTTCAGCGCGCAGAATTAAGTCCATGCTGTACCGTGCCCGACACCAGAGAAAAACGTTTGCGCATGCGTGCCTTTCAGCACGCTTTCCAAGAATTTACTAGACTTTTAGTGAGAAAATAAATGCTTGTTTTCTCCAAGTATACAAAAAAGTTCGTTGGTATACTTTTGTGAGACCAAGATACTGTATTGATAAAGACAATATGAAAAAGTTAGCTTTAAGTTTCAAGAACTGACTTTAAGTCTTGGCATTTTGCAAAGACTTTTCTTCAGGCAAGTGTGAAAGTCAAATTTGCATATTTCTACAATAGTACGAAGACGCTTTTGACTAATTTGCATGCGGACTTAGAGCATGCGCAGACGTTTTTCACGCGTGTCACCGTGCCCACTTTATACGCGAGTGGTTTAAATTTTTACACTCGTACGCATGCGCGACTGAAATTTATCTCAGTTGCATCAGGTTCATTTCTATTTGTTTTCTAGCTGGTTTTGTCAGTGTGGCTGGGGAGTTCACCCAAAGCAGGAGCTACCAAAACGCAAAACAGAGCATGAAAAAAGGCGGGACAGTAAACATTGATATCATTGGTCGAGCCACAGTCTACAAGGCCAGGTTACACACCTTGGGAGATTCACTCAAAGTCTCTCCCGTCCTACAGAAAGCCATTGAAAAGCTTCCTCCAACCTGCGTTAATAAAAGTAATATTTCTAAGTATCTTCGCTTGATTCAAAACTTTGGAACTCATTACACGTCTGTCGTGACGATGGGCGCTAAAGCTGTGCAAAGGCTGACAATGGGAACTGCAGGTATGGATATTTTGCTGTTATAAACTCTTTCGAGTCAATAAGCCATTCCAAGGTTGAAGGGGAAAACTGGATCGAAATGCAGTGCATTGTGGGACTGGTTTATGGGGGCGAAATTGAAAATATTTCCCCAAAACATTCCCACAATGCACTGCAATGCTGACATGACCCAGTTTTTTTCTCAACTTCGGAATGGCTTATCTGACAAACGAATCAAGGCAACAAGGAAAACATAGATGAAAATATCCATGGTGTCAATCTTACACTTCAAAAAAAGTACCAGTTACTCCTAAGTTGGTTGTTTTGCTTTCTGTCTATATGATAAACCAAAGCCTCTTTGGATCTTTTTCGCACGGCAGCCATGTTGACTGGAACAACAGATTTTTTCTCGCATAGCCTTTTTAAAATGTGCGCCTTCATAGGGAACCCAAACTCATGTCATTCTAAATACATGTTGGATAAGGGAAACATGGAGAGAACATCGAGCTATTAGCTTCATTGCAACAGTACAATTTCCTTATTTCTTTTATTTTCCATAACTACTAGAGAGCCTTGAGTTGAAGAAAATGGGCATCAGCACCAGCGAGGTGGTCAGTCTCAGTGTTGGTCTCCGGGCAAAGGGCATCAGCGCCAAAGCAACCTACGGCAAAGAGACAAGCTCAAGTTCTGAGACTACTAAATCGGATCAACTCGCAAGGATGGACATCCAAAAAAAGGAATTCTACATCGGTGGTGAGCCGCCTTCAGAGGCATCCTCGCTTGACGAGCAGGGAAGCACAGCTTCTCTAAGACAATGGGGAAGGAGCGCTTTTGAAAGACCAGTGCCTATACAATATGAACTACGGAATATCGATGAACTCTTTCAAAAATCCTATCTTCCAAAGACCGCGGATGAAAACCTCGAGTCTAAGAGAGACTGTATGCAAAAAGCTTTGGGGCAATATTGTTCAAAAGTTACAGTGGATAAACAGGACTGCGTTAGCTACGAAGACGGTAGTAATAATAAAAAAGCCGTAAGATACGGAGATTTTATTGCAATTAAGAGAGCATCAAATAGCGACTATCTGACTGCGCCGGAGAAATTCCCTCAGTTTAAAGCAGCTAGCACCAAACAGTTGATGAAGGTGAGAGAGAGAGAAGAGCTACTTGTACGGGGAATCAAGGGTGGCATAGTGTTAGTGCACTCGCCTCTCATCTCTCATCTCTTGGCTCTCATTTTTCCCCTCATTTAGGTTGTGCCAGTGGATCGGAGCGCGGCTTGGAAGTATGGAAAAGCTCTACATTACGGAGAACCGTTCAATTTGGTCAGCGAGTACGGAGGGGAAAATGGAGTTGCTAAGTGTGGTGTTGGCGATAACAAACGAATTAAATTGTTCAACTATGGGAAAGTGCGAATAACGTGTAGTAAAGAAGATAATCCTGGTAAGCTGGTAGCAGCGACACTAGAGAAAAACGTTTGCGCATGCGTGCCTTTCAGCACGCTTTCCAAGAATTTACTAGACTTTTAGTGAGAAAATAAATGCTTGTTTTCTCCAAGTATACAAAACAGTTCGTGGGTATACTTTTGTGAGACCAAGATACTGTATTGATAAAGACAATATGAAAGAATTAGCTTTAAGTTTCAAGAACTGACTTTAAGTTTTGGCATTTTGTAAAGACTATTCTTCAGGCAAGTGTGAAAGTCAAATTTGCATATTTCTACAAGACGCTTTTGACTAATTTGCATGCCGACTTAGAGCATGCGCAGACGTTTTTCACGCATGTCGGTAGCAGCAATAGGCAGGTGTATTGATTTCATTACGTCAGAATTAGCCGGATCTAGATGGATCAGTTAATTGCTAAAATGCTACTGACATGACAGTCAGCCATGCCCTGACTTTAATCAGCCCAGAGATTGTTTCAGGGCTCAATCTATGAGTTAGCCATGCCCTGACTTTAATCAGCCCAGAGATTGTTTCAGGGCTCAATCTATGAGTTAGCCATGCCCTGACTTTAATCAGCCCAGAGATTGTTTCAGGGCTCAATCTATGAGTTAGCCATGCCCTGACTTTAATCAGCCCAGAGATTGTTTCAGGGCTCAATCTATGAGTTAGCCATGCCCTGACTTTAATCAGCCCAGAGGTTGTTTCAGGGCTCAATCTATGAGTTAGCCATGCCCTGACTTTAATCAGCCCAGAGATTGTTTCAGGGCTCAATCTATGAGTTAGCCATGCCCTGACTTTAATCAGCCCAGATGTTGTTTCAGGGCTCAATCTATGAGTTAGCCATGCCCTGACTTTAATCAGCCCAGAGATTGTTTCAGGGCTCAATCTATGAGTTAGCCATGCCCTGACTTTAATCAGCCCAGATGTTGTTTCAGGGCTCAATCTATGAGTTAGCCATGCCCTGACTTTAATCAGCCCAGAGGTTGTTTCAGGGTTCAATCTGTGAGTTAGCCATGCCCTGACTTAGATCAGCCCAGAGGTTGTTTCAGGGCTCAATCTATGAGTTAGCCATGCCCTGACTTTAATCAGCCCAGAGGTTGTTTCAGGGCTCAATCTATGAGTTAGCCATGCCCTGACTTAGATCAGCCCAGAGATTGTTTCAGGGCTCAATCTGTGAGTTAGCCATGCCCTGACTTAGATCAGCCCAGATGTTGTTTCAGGGCTCAATCTATGAGTTAGCCATGCCCTGACTTTAATCAGCCCAGAGATTGTTTCAGGGCTCAATCTATGAGTTAGCCATGCCCTGACTTTAATCAGCCCAGAGATTGTTTCAGGGCTCAATCTATGAGTTAGCCATGCCCTGACTTAGATCAGCCCAGAGATTGTTTCAGGGCTCAATCTATGAGTTAGCCATGCCCTGACTTTAATCAGCCCAGAGATTGTTTCAGGGCTCAATCTATGAGTTAGCCATGCCCTGACTTTAATCAGCCCAGAGATTGTTTCAGGGCTCAATCTATGAGTTAGCCATGCCCTGACTTTAATCAGCCCAGAGATTGTTTCAGGGCTCAATCTATGAGTTAGCCATGCCCTGACTTAGATCAGCCCAGAGATTGTTTCAGGGCTCAATCTATGAGTTAGCCATGCCCTGACTTTAATCAGCCCAGATGTTGTTTCAGGGCTCAATCTATGAGTTAGCCATGCCCTGACTTTAATCAGCCCAGAGATTGTTTCAGGGCTCAATCTATGAGTTAGCCATGCCCTGACTTTAATCAGCCCAGAGATTGTTTCAGGGCTCAATCTATGAGTTAGCCATGCCCTGACTTAGATCAGCCCAGAGATTGTTTCAGGGCTCAATCTATGAGTTAGCCATGCCCTGACTTTAATCAGCCCAGAGGTTGTTTCAGGGCTCAATCTGTGAGTTAGCCATGCCCTGACTTTGATCAGACCAGAGGTTGTTTCAGGGTTCAATCTGTGAGTTAGCCATGCCCTGACTTAGATCAGCCCAGAGGTTGTTTCAGGGCTCAATCTGTGACTTAGCCATGCCCTGACTTAGATCAGCCCAGAGGTTGTTTCAGGGCTCAATCTGTGACTTAGCCATGCCCTGACGTTCATCAGCCCAGAGCTGGTTGTTTCAAGGTTCGAACTGGTAGTAAGCCGCGTGCCCTGACTTAGATCATGCCAGATGTTGTTTCGCACTCTCACACATACCTTTTTTTGTTCAATATTGTTTTAAAATTTTCGTTTGGGCCATTCACCACTTTCACATCTCCATAATACTTTGCGTTTGAGGAAAGGCGGCAGCAATGAGACAAAATCGTTAATATCACCATGAAGATTAATGAGAATCGAAGAAAAAACACTTGTGAATCTACCAGAATTAGGAAAAAAACAGAAAGAAAGAAATTTGAACAGCTTTATGAGTAAATGACATGACATTTCACTCTCCAATGCGTCTCGAATTAGCTCTGATTAAACTGATACTGGATTTTTTTTAACGATAATAGCAAATGTACTCCGAGTATCAGTATCTGCATGAAGTTTTGAGTTTTCAAACAATTTTCTTTCTAGTTGTCCCCTCCAAAAACGCAAAGCATTATGGGGATGTGAAAGTGGTGAATTGTTTTGACCTTTTGGTGATGTAATTTCTTCTTTTCAGTTGGTGAATGGGAAGAGTTATTCGACCATTGGTGTCAGAAGACATATGAACATGTGATGGTCAGCGGAAAGTTTTCTCCGCGTGAATGCCAAGCAAAGTGCCTCGAGCTGACCAATGGAAAATGCAAAGCAGTGCAATGGCTGGGCTCTATCTATGACAGATGTTACTATTGCTCTGATGATACCACAGATGTGATTAAAGCCTATAAAAATATTTACTTACCGTTTAGGGTCTACAAAAGAGGTAAGGCGATCAATAGTATCAGCACAGCTATTTCAAAAAAGGTCGGTGTAGGTTTTGTTGCATGTTGCACGTTGCACGTTGCACGTTGCACGTTGCACGTTGCACGTTGCACGTTGCACGTTGCACGTTGCACGTTGCACGTTGCACGTTGCATGTTGCATGTTGCATGTTGCATATTGCTTGTTGCATGTTGCTCATATCAAGCTTGAAATATATAATATTGATATGTTAATAATGTCAGCACAGAAGAAAATATGCTGCAGAAACCTGCAGACAAAGTTTGGGAAAATTCCATATTGTTGTGACCTTTCGCTGCTTGAATTCACCATTTTACGGCCCTATTTCGGGTTTGGTATGCAACATGCAAGAAGCAACAAAACCTTCACCAACCTTTTTGAAATAGTTGTATACGCGTTACTATAGACCCCTTGCAGCACGTCGGAATACAGCTCAATTTGGAGGACAAAACGATAGGTTTACAATTCTCAGGAGATTGAAATTCTTTTGTTTTGTCCTCCAAATTTAACGGCTTTGAAGCCACGTGAAAGTGGTGTATACAAAGGTTGATTTATAATTTTGGGAAACAAATTACAGTCAAAATGGCTAAAACGTACCCCCTAGAATCCATCAATGAGTTCATTATTCGAATATTGAGTTCATTATTCACTCTGACTCCAAATTTGAAAATAGATGATCTACTTCAGTTTTGATTCGATTCTTCAACAATTGCCATGCCAAGGTAGAAAAACTCCCCAGAAAGGCCATAACTTAGAATTTTAGTTGTGAAACGAGTGTGAAGTCTGGAGTCCTCGATCTATCAATGAAAACTCAGAGTGAATAATCAACTCAATATTCGAATAATGAAATCAATAATGGAGCCTAGGGGGGTAAGCCTGAGCCGTTTTGACTGTAAGAGGACGTCACTGATCACTGCTAACCGATCAAAGACAATTTCGTACAATTTTGGATACAAATGCGCAAAAATTTAACATATATTTAACCAGTTCACTTTAGAATATGAAATCGAACCAAACGAACTTCCTTGGATTCACAGTTCTGCCACAGCTATACCTAAAATGCAAAAACGACGACAAATATATATTTTTAAAGAACTCGTATTTGTTTTAAATAAGTTTCAAAAATATTTTTTTGACTTTACTATGGCATTAGTTTATACAGGTTTTCTCTCCACGCCCGCGCATTCCCTCCAAGGTTATTAAAAAAAGAGAAAAAGAAAACGTCATAGTTTGACACAGACCTTGTTGGCGCTCGATTAAGTGGCCAAGGCATGTCCTATATCAAATGTCGATCAAATGTTCTAGAATTAGTACGATCAGTCATCCATCGACTGATCCAATCTTCTCATTCACAGAAAATAGCGAAAAATTAGAGGAAAGACCAGTGCAGATAGCAGCTCTGTATTTGGCTTCACCAGCGGGGAAAAAGGAAGGAGACGTGGTGTCGAAAGATGAAAAAGTATACATTGGTAAGTACGTCATAGTCACGTGATCCCTTCCCGGCGGCCGCCATATTGGAAACAGTAATTTTTGTTCAGTAATTATTACTGAAACGTCAGTTTTTTTGTTACATCGCTAATCTTAACTGTTAAATACTGATTAGATATAAACGTGGGGCTCCAGATTATGAAATCGTTTTGGAGAAAGATGAATGCGCTAGACACATAAGTGGATTCTTTTACACACACTGGCGGTTCGAAGTTAGGTCGGGGGGGGGGGGGGTACAAGGGGTGGTTCAGTGGTGGGGATGATCCGCTGGGATCCGAAGACCCTGACCCTATCTAGGACAAAAATATCTTGGAAAAAAAATACCCTGTTCAAGACACAAACATTTAACTTATAACCCTATCTAAGACCCAGGAGAAATTCTATAACCTGAATACGCCGGCACATTAAAAGTTACGTGCCAAAATATTTTTGGCGGCGAAAAGAACTAGTTTCGGAAAAAAAGTTACAATTGAATTCCCTCTCTAAGACTTGAAAACGCTAGTACCCCTAACCTATCCAAGAATGATGATCCTATTCAAGAAAATAGCATGCATTACCCTGTGTAAGACCAAAATCTCTCCAGCGGAACATCCCTGTATAGGCTACATATGGGAGTGCCTCCCCCGGTGACATTCACCGAACTATTCCGCTGCGAGCAAGATTTCTATCTGTAAAGTACGGTTCTTTCTTGTCATGCAGGAGTTGATTCTTACGAGGAAAGAAAACCGTTATTCGATGTACACCGTCCAGCTTTTGTCAAGACAGAGGGCAATGCCGTGAACGTAGTAGAGGATACTTTTGCTACCAAGACTGCACAACAGATCAGTGGTGAGTAAAGTGTATTTAGTGACACTGTTGAATAGTTGATGTCAATTAAATTAAACAAGTTATTTACTTATTTATTTTAGCTGACGTCACAATAATTTGAATCTATGAGTAAAAGGCTACTGAGATCAGGGGGGGGAACAATGCTAAAAGTGACTGTCTCTTCACACATTCTTTGGTAAAGTAAACCCCCGGATTTGCATAACTGCTACTTTGGCGCGCATTCACTATTTTAGGTGATGTCACCTAAGTTAAGTTAGAGCTCGAGTGGTTTATCTGGGTGGAGAATTACTGAGAAAAAATAAGCTCATTTCTTTGTAATTATAGTTGCGCGATATCTGAACGCCTTTGTTCCCATTTCCATCCATTCCAGCTTGTTCTTCTGGTGTCAACACAAGTAAAGGCAAAAATTTCCTTGACTGTGACTACTGGTGGACGATTAAATCTGGCCCGAAGGCGCTCCGTACATATCCTAACATCTTCTACGAGGATCTACCCTAGACCAGCGCAAAAAGAATGAAAAATATGCTTCATATTAATGTTCAGAAGTAAAAATAAATATCATTCAGGCTAAATTTATCTCGTTTATTTGTTTATTTTATTTTATTTCGTTATTTATCTAATGAATATGAATGACCTTGCTTTATGGGTTGCCTTTGTCAAAGCCTACCCGCGTGAGACTGAGCTGCCTCGTTTGGGTGCTGTTGCCTTGGAAGACGTAAACTGAACACAAGGAACAAAAAATATTCAAACTGTTGAAATCCTTCTCCATTTTGTTGCTCATTTATCATCTAAAACCTCAACAAATAGCTCTCAAACTTCTCTGAGACTTAAGCAAAACCTTCATCAACGGAAGATTTAAAAAATAGTTAGTTTTAGATTTGGTTTTGAAGGATCTTTTTGCCGTTGAATTGAAGACGTTGAACAGTACTAGTTGGTGATCGTTGATGATCAAGAACATTGTATACGATGAAGTATAAAGAGCTGATCAAGGTTTGTGTAGAGTTACTTGATGGCTTTAATCCCAACATTCATGGAGTTCAAGAACACGTAGATTTGCATTTATCTTCAATCAAGGTAAAAACCATATTTGAATTTTTTAACGCAAAATCTCATTTGTCGAACTTTGAAAGTAATGATTTTGAGATCGATAGTCTTTCTTCTCTGTTTCTTCTATGTTAGGATGTTGAAGAAAATGAAGACGTTTTTATTACTGAAGTATTTTCTGGATGTGTACAGCATACAAGCATCCTAAAGGTACGTAACATTTCAAGCTATTTCAATCTATACTTAATTGATTCATATTGAGATTTTTAGTTTCTTCTTCTTCAGGTTGTGGTAGATGCTTTCTATGTCGATGTTGGGAAGACTTGCTTACTTGTTGATAAAAATCTGTATTTAGGTAATTTATATCATGACTATACTCTCTATTATTAAGCTATTTCCTAGCTCTGAAGATATTATTTATTAATGTGCATGAAGAATGTCCATGAAGAATGTCCAAAACTATCTGCAGACCCATGATCATGCCATCTGGAATGGAAGTGGTTTGAAGTCTTGTTGAATTAAGAATTTTGAACTTGAAATTACTAAATTAAAAAATGACTTGTTTCGTTAATATGAGTGTAAGACTTAAAAGCCTGTGCCTTAAACAAACCTGTGGCCCTTGTTCCATCATCTGCCTTGTGTACATGTGACAGCAGGTCCAGGGATCAAACCCAAGACCACAGCAGTTAGAGGTGATGCATTAGACTAAGAACGTTGATCTTACAAGCTGTATGCATTGAAAACAATTTTGAGTACAGTAGATAAAAAGTCGTTCTTGTTTTGTGTCATAAAGTTCAGTTCATGTGAAGTTCAATGTTTGTATTTGGCCTCAGCAGTGCACCCATCATCCCTTTTCCTACATTCATGTGAATTCCCAAATCTAATTTATTGTTAACAAATAGACAGCTAGTTTTTTAAGACTTGAGATTATTGAAAATATTAACTGAAATATTTTTTTTAGTTCTTACATACTTGGCTCTGTATAGACTTGATGAATTAGGTCTTTCTCACTTCAAGAAATTCATTGTATCACAAGATTCAAATAAGATGTACAGGGTAAGAAAATATTATAACATTCTTATTTGGATAGAAAAATGTTAGTACCAAAAATCTTAGTACAGTGCCACTATTATTATACACTAATTTTTACGAGACAAAATCAAAAATTACTATACAAAATATTTGGTGGTATAAAAAAATGTTGTTGACTGCCACTAATTTAATTAATGCATAATGCAAGTTATTATTAGTAATAACAGGTAATTACTTATTTTTTATAGTTTCTTGCATTTCTTTTCAATGAACAAAACATCAAGACATGGATGAAAGCTGAGGTTTGTGACTTTACATATACTTTTTAAAACCAGAGTTTGTTAAGGTCCATTATAGTAGCCACTTTAAAACAATATATGAGTTTGTAGAAGACACTGCAATAACTAAGAGCAATTACAGTACAGGACAGAAAGTTGGTTTTTCGAAGGGAGTAAAACTGGGGAACCAATAGTATTTGACACTATCATTCCTATGATTTATCACTGATTACAGTCCTCATTCTATATATGTAGTAAGATTTCTGAGGCAAAGGGAAGGGTCTGCGCTCTGACAGAAAGTTCTGATACTGTACATTATATGAGGCTGTGGGAAAAAAGGTTAATTTGAGAATTTCAAATCTTATTGTCTTCTCTGCTTTTTATTTTCAGTGGTGTAAGCAATATGAGCACAGTTATGTCAAAGCAAATCTTCTTTCTCCACTCTTACGGTAAGGTCGTTTATTGATCATTTTCTTCTGATTCTTTACCTTTTCTGGCAATAAAAAGGCTTAAAGGTCTAGGAGACTTCATACAAAGTATCCCAGATTGAACATCTTTCTTAGATCTAGTAAGGTTTTACACTTTCTTAAATGATATGGAAAGATCTTACAGCATCTTGCATGGTACTCTCCAAGATCTTGCAAGATCTTTCCAAGATCATGTGGTTTTCTCTGCAAGAATTTGAAGGGTCTTGCAAGTTAAGGCAGGGCTCTTGTCAGGATTGTGGCAAAATTTTGATTTATCTGACAAGAATCTTGACATTCAAGATGTTAACCTGGGATGCTATCACTCACCTCTAGATCTCATCAATACAGTTCCCACCATATCATCTGATTCACGATAATGAAAACACCATGTGATGGGAGATGATATTGACTTTTATTATATGAAATAGAGTGTGATATTGAGTGACATCAAAATGATAAAATTGATATCCCCACTCCCACCAGTGGCCAGTGGGGATACGATATATATCAACACCGGTGGTGTCAAATTTCAACTTTTTGCTCAGCAAGTCTCAAATTCTCCATTATTTTTCATTGAAGATTTCATATAATAAACAGAACATTACATGGCTGCTTGGAGATACGAATTTTATCTTCTCGTGCTGATATTATCTCTCACGAGTGAGCACAGTGAACGAGTGAGAGATAATATCAACACTTGAATATAAAATTTGTATCTCCGCACGACCATGTAATATCCTATATTTATTGAACATCAATGATATACAAATCAAGTTATCACATGTTATATCATTATAAATTTATTCACAAGTTTCCATATCATATCACAAATGAACGTCAGTCTGTGAGTGAATAAAAAAGTTATCAGCCTCACAATAATTTGTCTATTTGGTTGATTTACATCAAATTAATGAGAGTCACCTATCCCTTCCTTATACCTGCTTATATCTAAGCCAGAAATGAGTTAAAACAAAAGAATGGAAACGAGGTATAAGGGCCGTAAGCTAACAAAGAAAAAATTTACATATAAATACTCCTTTTACCTGTGGGAAAAAGCTCGTTTACAACGATTAAGGCCATTTACTTGCATCTTTTGAAATGAGATTATCGGTAGTTTGTATTGAAAAATATGGTTCTTCCATACTAGTTCTGGCTTAGAGCATAAGTGTGTACATGGATCCCACAGCTCCATTATCGTAAGGTGATGTTTATGAGTAATAATTTGTAGTTCTGTCTTGTATCATATATTGTACACCTGTAGATGGCTTCCTGATCTCAAAGAAATAGTGAAGAAACTTGAAGACAAAAAAGCAAACAGACAAAAGCCTAAACCCAGCAAACCAGCAACAGGTATGTGTGGTATATGTACATTATCCTAACACCAGTTACCCAAGGGTGTCCCATGATGCCTTGCAAAGAGAATAAAATTATGAACTTGTCAAGATTTTCATTAAAAAAAATTAATAATATTTTTTTCTGCCAAAACATTAGATCTTGCCATAATAATAATAAATAATATTGATAATAATAATCATGGTATTTTATTACAAAATATCCTTTTGAGATCATTATATATATATACAAATATGAATCTCCCCCTTTAGTACAAATGTCATGTTTTTATGTGTGGGTGCTACTGTGTTTAACACATTCAATACTTATTATTATTATATATTTATTATATGATTATTAGAATTGAAGCCGTTCAATCTTACAAAACCACAGCCTCGTAGTGTTCCAATACCAGATAAGGTCAGTCACTAATCCTTGATTTGTCAAATTGCATATTATATTGTTGTGGGGAGCATGTTTGGCATCTAAGTGAGGGGGATTTCCTCTCACCAATGTGACCCCGGTATCCCAAATTTGGTGTCCTAGCTACGCGAATGGGTTTGTATGCTGGTTCTCTCATGATCATGAATGTGGTTTGAGGATTTCTTTAACTTTTTTTGTTTTCATAACTTGTCTTTTCTTGTTAGATTCCCAAGTTGCAAAGAAGTAGAGAAGTAAGTGAAATCAGAATATATACAAAGATCTAGTTATTTGATTTGTAATGAAGTTGTGTTACTTACAATAATTTGAAATAGACCTCTTTAGTTTAGGTAGAATGTTTTTCCACTTTTCAGAACACATGTTGATAATTTTTTTGTGACTACCTACTTTTGACAGTCAATAGACCCCTTGCAGCACGTCGGAATGCAGCTCAATTTGGAGGGCAAAACAAAAGAATCTCAATCCCCTGAGAATTGGAACCTATTGTTTTGCCCTCCAAATTGAGCTGCATTCCGACATGCTGCAAGGGATCTATTTGAGCCCATGATGTGGGCATGCACAAAAACCGCTGAATAAATTACAAAATTGAACCATACACATTATAAACTTAAACAGGGCAAAACCCTCAAATTTTGCACAGGACTGTATACTTTTTGATATAAGGTTTTTAGAAGCAGGTAAATAATTTAATTTAATTTAAAACTGCGGGGAGTGGTAGCCCAATTCTCCTGAGTTAGGGGCTCATGTATAAAGTGTTCAAAGGTGTATCCTTGCTGCACACTAACCAACTGAGTCTAGTCTGCTCCTATGGTCTATTGTAATTGGCATTAACCTTGCAGTTTATACATATCTTGCCAATATAATTTACTCATGATCACTGCTGTGTTGTGCCTGTTTTAGGTTCCACAGACAACTTACAGACAACCATTTGAGGAAGAAATGTTATCCAAAGTCCGTGAGGAAAACAGAAAAAAGGCAGAGGTACAATAGTGTTGACATATTATTTTCATATTATTAATACTGTTACAAAATGTACAAGCATTCAAACATACATGACTTGATGGACCGAGGGCAGACACACCAGTGTATGTACAACCAAATTTGCAAAGAAGTACAAGAAAACAGAATGATTTGAAAACTAAAATAAAAAAGCCTTTTTTCTGTGATAAGTTCTGTAATACAGTACTTATATCTGAAAGGAGCACAAAAACGTTCTTTAATATTTGTTAAAGGAAAGCTTGCATGTTGATATGGATACTTGAGGGATCATATACTACTTGGAAAGTGGCAGAACACTTAAGATCGGAAGTGTTAACCGGCACTCTGCTAGAGGTTGTGCTTCTCCTGGCTTACACTTCTCTTCTGTTCTGGTATTCCCCAGGTGTTTTATAGCGGCACACCTAACATACATTCATTTTCTATTTCTTTGATGGCCACACATTTTGTACTGTTTTCTTCACTTGTGTGTGAACATAAACCTATTAGTAGAAAAAATACAGAATGTCTTATGATCCAAATTCATTTGTGTCTTTAGGAAGAACTGATGAAATCATCGGCTAAGCAGTTCAGCTGTGCAAGTGCAGAAAAATCAGCCAAAACAAGACAAAGAATGCAGAAAATCCTGAAAGAAGAGGAAGCAAAGTAAGTTACTAATATTTACATTGTGCTTGTCACATTGTGCCCTTGTTGAATTCAATTATTAATGCTTGAGGGATGTTTTAGACTATGATACTATACTCCCCTTGCAGCACGTTGGAATACAGCCTAATTCAGAGGGCAAAACAATAAGTTCCAATTCTCAGGAGATTGAAATTCTTTTGTTTTGTCCTCCAAATTGAGCTGCTCTGACGTCACATGAAAGGGGTCTATATGGATGATGTGCAATGTGTGCATTTTGAGTTAAAAGATGGGCTTTCTAGCTGATCTAATGGCATGCTACATGGATAGGATTGAGCGTGCATTCTACAATCATTCAACTGAAATAAAATATTTCTGCATAAGATGCATTTGTTAGTCAAATATTGAAGCTGAGCTACGAACACAAAACTTTGTACAAAATGCAAAATATAGACAACACAATCTTGCAACTTTTAGCCCAACATTTATGAGTTATAAATCCTAGATCCTGGGTAAATGTTACCTGTTTAAGTTTGTTTACAGCAAGCTGG
Organism: Anthopleura sola; assembly: GCA_023349425.1. Classification (NCBI taxonomy): domain Eukaryota; kingdom Metazoa; phylum Cnidaria; class Anthozoa; order Actiniaria; family Actiniidae; genus Anthopleura; species Anthopleura sola. Next base: position 8,181,435 of record JALHLI010000005.1, read on the forward strand.
ACATCTTACAATCATGTTGTGGTTCTCTTTACAGGTTACAGTTTAACAAATCCAAAGTTTCTGAAGTACCTTCCACTACGGTATGTCTCAATGACTTTAAAACAGCTCCTTTAAGGAAGCTGGAAATTACATAGACCCCTTTCACATGATGGTAAAGGAGCTCAATTTGGAGGACAAAACAAAAAGACTTTCAATCTCCTGTAAATTGAAAACTATTGCTTACTCCTCCAAATTGAGCTGCATTCCGATGTGCTACAAGGGTCTATAGCCACAGATGACCTTACTCACAAGTCTCTAGAAGCTCTGTGGTTAGAGCATCTGACTTGTATACAAAGGGTTGTCGTGGGTTCAATATCCATCTGGAGTTCAAAATGTTTTCTGCACTCCCTGCTTGTGTGTGTGTGTGTGTCAACTTTCATTTCTTTCTTTAATTTGAGAAATTTAAAGATTATTAGAGAAAAAAATCTTCTTGACTTGGGGGAGGGAGAGGGGAAAAACAAATTGAAAGAATTCGAAGGGGTTTCTGTAAAAAAAAAACAGATCCCCTAGAGGACTCTTAGATTAACATCAGTTTAACAATGCAGTATATCTTGTATTATCTATTAGGGAGGTAATATACCAATCAGACTGAATGCTGCAACAATATTGAGAGAAGGGGTGCTGTTTGACAAGAAAGAAGAGGAGGAGCTCAAACGGTTTGTATTAATTTACAGTGTACTGTACTTAGGATTCCCTGCGATGCATTATCTCTTAGGATTCCAGCTTCCTTTGGGTGGGACATATTCGTAAATTTTTTGGTTTAGCAAAAAGTAACTGCAAAAAATTATTAATAATTAAAAGTGTTTATTTTGAGTTTCTTGATTGTTGTGCAGGTTAGCTGAGTATGAAAAAGGAGGCAAGGACCCATCAGAATTCCTCAAATGGCAGGAGAGTATGAGAAAGGTAAGGACTTGTTCCATATGGACCTCTGATGTGCTGCTCTCACAACCTAGGAAAACAAAAAAGGAAAAAATAGGAAAATCTCAGATATTGTGTTGTCGTTGTTTGTGCAGCTTAGATTCAACACTGTCTAGTATCCTCTTGTCCCATCCCATTTTCATTCGGTCACTCTCTATGTAGTCCCTTCTTTTCAGCACATATTGAAGCATGTTTCGGTTTGTCATTCCTTAGTCAGACCTTCCAGTGTTGATTAATGCTAGTGTTGTTCATTTTTGTTTTGTAGAAAGACATGGAGGAAAATCTTGCTGAGATTGAAAGAAGACGACTGGTATTGTACTACACCAATAAATTATTGCGCTATTTCACTATGATGTTACAGCTTGTTTACATGGACAAGAATAATCGAAATTTATGCTAAATCTTCTTTTGTTCGGGATATTTACTGTAATATTTAGCTGCTCTTGCTTTCCACTATATCATAAACCAAATTTTTCCATTTTTTCCATTTTTCCATTTTCCATTTTCCCATTTTTCCCCCTCTGGTGAAAATGTTCCTTAGCATTAAAACAATAGATTGTTTGTATGTGATGTCACAGTGAAATAGGGCAATTGATGCCTGTTACATTAATTTTGTGTTCTTAATATCCTCTTGACATGAGTACCAACCACATATCTCAATGCATACTCTTTATCTTGTTTCAGGAGGGAAAACTGAGTTACGAAGAAGCTATTCTAGCAAGACAAACTTTGATCAAAGAAAACCAAGAAAGAGTACAGCAAATCAAACTAGAGGTGAGTGACATGTGTCTGACATCAGGAATGGTGGGGTGAGTGACGTGTGTCTGACATCAGGAATGGTGGGGTGAGTAACGTGTCTGACATCAGGAATGGTGGGGTGATTGACATGTGTTTGACATCAGGAATGGTGGGGTGAGTGACGTGTGTCTGACATCAGGAATGGTGGGGTGAGTGACGTGTCTGACATCAGGAATGGTGGGGTGATTGACATGTGTTTGACATCAGGAATGGTGGGGTGAGTGACGTGTGTCTGACATCAGGAATGGTGGGGTGAGTAACGTGTCTGACATCAGGAATGGTGGGGTGATTGACATGTGTTTGACATCAGGAATGGTGGGGTGAGTGACGTGTGTCTGACATCAGGAATGGTGGGGTGAGTGACGTGTCTGACATCAGGAATGGTGGGGTGATTGACATGTGTTTGACATCAGGAATGGTGGGGTGAGTGACGTGTCTGACATCAGGAATGGTGGGGTGATTGACATGTGTTTGACATCAGGAATGATGGGGTGAGTGACGTGTGTTTGACATCAGGAATGGTGGGGTGAGTGACATGTGTTTGACATCAGGAATGGTGGGGTGAGTGACGTGTGTTTGACATCAGGAATGGTGGGGTGAGTGACGTGTGTTTGACATTAGGAATGGTGGGGTGAGTGACGTGTGTCTGACATCAGGAATGGTGGGGTGAGGGACGTGTGTCTTACATTGGGGATGGTGGGGTGAGTGACGTGTGTATGACATCAGTAATGGTGGGGTGAGTAACATGTTTGACATGGGTGAGGGTGGGGGTGAGTGACATGTTTGACATGGGTGAGGGTGGGGGTGAGTGACATGTTTGACATTGGTGAAAGGCAGGGGTGAGTGACATGTTTGACATGGGTGAGGGTGGGGGTGAGTGACATGTTTGACATGGGTGAGGGTGGGGGTGAGTGACATGTTTGACATTGGTGAAGGGCAGGGGTGAGTGACATGTTTGACATGGATGAGGGTGGGGGTGAGTGACATGTTTGACATGGGTGAGGGTGGGGGTGAGTGACATGTTTGACATTGGTGAAGGGCAGGGGTGAGTGAGATGTTTGACATGGGTGAGGGTGGGGATGAGTGACATGTTTGACATGGGTGAGGGTGGGGTGAGTGATGTGTTTGATATGGGTGAGGGTGTGGTTAAGTGATGTGTTTGACATGGGTGAGGATGGGGATAAGTGATGTGTTTGACATGGGTAAGGGTGAGGATGAGTGACATATTTGACATGGGTGGGGGTGGGGGTGAGTGTCGTGTTTGACTTTGGTGAAGGATGGGGGTGAGTGACATGTTTGACATGGGTGAGGGTGGGGATGGGTGATGTGTGTTTGACATGGGTGAGGGCAGGAATGGGTGATGTGTGTTTGACATGGGTGAAGGGTGGGGGTGAGTGAGATGTTTGACATGGGTGGGGGTGGGGGTGAGTGACATGTTTGACTTTGGTGAAGGGTGGGGAATGGGTGATGTGTGTTTGACATGGGTGAAGGGTGGGGGTGAGTGAGATGTTTGACATGGGTGGGGGTGGGGGTGAGTGACATGTTTGACTTTGGTGAAGGGTGGGGGTGAGTGATGTGTTTGACATGGGTGAGGGCAGGGATTGAATGTCTTTCAGTTTAGAGATTGGTCTAATTTACATTTTGCTTATTTTTAGACTCAAGAAATGATGAATGAATATCTAAAAAAGAAATTTGAGGAGGAGAAAGAAATGAGGTAGGTCCTAAGATAGAGCCTTTAGGAACTCCTTAGTGTCCTCTATGAAATTTAGGGGTTGTGTATGTCAAATAATTTGAAGTATGTTGAGTTTAAATTTTCTTTTTTGCTAGAAATCTAGTGGAAAACACGATGGAAGGACATCAAAACACCAAAGAAGCTCGGAAAAAACTCCAAGAGTTCAAGCAAAAGATAGGTAAGCTAACACGAACCCACACAGCTATGTACGCAGTACGCACCTACCTTAAGAATTACATGCGCAATTGGTGTATCAATCGAAGATACATGTACAGCACGTCTCGATCAGTTTTGCCCAAGATTGTAGCATATCTTTCTATGTAGAATCAAGTTTCATTTATGAATACACTAATGAGCATGTATGATGTTTTACAGTACAAGAAGTAGCTAAAGAGAGCCAACAAATGATGAAAAAAGCACTAGAAGTGGTACGTAATCACAGCATTTGTTTTTACACGGGACTCGTGTTTGTGTGGATATATATACGATGTGGGCGTCATTGACATTGGGATACCTTTTCTTAGGCTGAAGAAGAAATGCGACAGAAAGTGGCACTTATCGCCAAGATCCGAGCCATTGAAACTGTACCAGTCATACGATTCAAGGTGAGTTGATGGTTATCATTGTTTATACGTTATTACGCTGTTATTATCACTTTTATTATTGCTGTTGCTGCTGTTGTGGTTACTGCTGCTGTTGTTGTTGTAGTTGCTGTTGTAGTAGTTGCTGTTGCTGTTGTTACTGCTGCTGCTGTTGTTGTTGCTGCTGCTGTTGTTGTAGATGCTGCTGTCGTAGTAGTTGCTGTTGCGGCTGTCGTAGAAGTTGCTGTTGTTGATATTGTTGCTGTTGTTTTAGCTGCTGCTGTTGTTGTAGTTGCTGTGGTTGTCGCAGCTGTTGCGGTTACTGCTACTGTTGTTGCTACTGTTGTAGTTGCTACTGCTGTTGTGGTTGCTGTGGTTGTTGCAGCTGTTGCGGTTACTGCTACTGTTGTAGTTGCTACTGTTGTAGTTGCTACTGTTGTAGTTGCTACCGCCGTAGTTGCTACTGCCGTTGCTACATGCACTACAGAGCAACCTAAAAGGTGGTGAAGCTATATAAGCGAATAGTATGGGAAAAAGTGATAGGGCTATAGCCCTACCAGCCCCTCCCCTCGTGCGGTCCCTGTGCTACTGTTGTTGTTGTTGCTCTCGTCGCTGTTATTGTTGCTGTTTACGTTGCCACTCTCGGTGCTGTTGTAGCGAATACTGAACTACATTCATTAGTTTATTTTATTTCTATTTCTTTTGTGCTAGTATGTTGACCTGACTGAGACATCAGGAGCTGGTCTACTGAGTGAGATGTCCATAGCAGAGGTATGAAGAACCACACTGATTCCCTTCTATTATTGAAATATGTGATATATAGGAAAAATGGAGATGGGCTGGTAGCTCATAGCGCGCGGTAAAAAATATCCATTCACGCTAGTCTACCCTTTATTTACCCTACGTCACGGCATAGCAATGAAATGGCTTCCCACAAGAATGGTTATCGCATGAGTGGGGAAACATACGGTACTGAGTTACAGCACGTACACAGTAAGACATGCCGTAACATTGAAATGGCTTCCCACAAGAATAGTTATCGCATGAGTGGGGAAACATACGGTACTGAGGTACTGAGCTACAGCACGTACACAGTACGACATGCCTTAACATTGAAATGGCTACCCACAAGAAGGCAAAAAAAGGGTTGTAATTCGAGCGGCCCTCGCTCAAGTCTTAAAAGTCATATATCTCGCGGAATTCGAAAACACGGATGGCAAAAAATTGCTTTAATTTTTTATTTGTATTGGGAAGAGACTTGGAGCTAGGGCCGCTTGGCTAAGCATCGAAGAGCGCTGTGATTGGTCGGTTCGTTTGTGACCGGATACCTGGAAATGGTGTCCTATTGTCTTCCATTAATTCATCCAATCCCAACGCGAACTACGTTACGGCAAGATACGGTACGACTACGAATTGTCGTATTGTTTCTAACTCATACGAACGAACGGAAGAATATCTTGATAAATTTGAGTCAGTGTGAACTCGAAAACTCGTTTAATCCGCTTTTGAGTTTGTGGTGAACTGTCTTTGATATTTTGTGATTGTTTTTATTATTCAGCTGAGAGAAAGATTATCGTTGTTAAAAATGGCTGAGAATGAAGAAATGGAAAGGAAAAGCGACAAAATATTGAAATCCAAAGTAGTAAGTCATGACTCTGGTATCCCAAGCCCGTAGGATGTGTTGGAAAAAACCCGCGCTTTGACTATGCTAGGAGACTTGATATGAACTAGAATTGGAAAGTAAAGCCTGGTTGTGTGGAGTAATACGGAGGGGGGGGGGGGGATGTGGTATACGATATAGTGAACGCGCACCATATGATTACACATGCGGTTCTTGATGATTGTGTTGACGGGGGGTGGGGGATTGGGGATGTGGTATACGATATAGTGAATACGCACCATATGATTACATATGCGGTTCTTGATGATTGTGTTGACGGGGGGGTGGGGGATTGGGGATGTGGTATACGATATAGTGAATGCGCACCATATGATTACACATGCGGTTCTTGAAGATTGTGTTGACGGGGGGGTGGGGGATTGGGGATGTGGTATACGATATAGTGAATACGCACCATATGATTACATATGCGGTTCTTGATGATTGTGTTGACGGGGGGGTGGGGGATTGGGGATGTGGTATACGATATAGTGAATGCGCACCATATGATTACACATGCGGTTCTTGATGATTGTGTTGACGGGGAGGGGGGGTGGGGGATTGGGGATGTGGTATACGATAAAGTGAATTGTAGTATGAATATAGTGAATTGTTTTTGGTGATTCTTTTCTTTTCTCGTCAGGAAAAAGATCAGTTATTAATGGACAAACTAGAAAATATCGCTAAACATCGCGCCGAGAAAGGAAGAACAGCAGCTGTAAGGTATGAAGTACGCAACCATGTTACCAGGATATATTATCTCTTTACCAATGTTTACATTGCTACACGCTGATCGAGACAACAGTTGCGACAGGATAATCGAGCAATAGACTATCGTCAATGAATTTTATATGTATACATATATATTTGCATTTTATTATTATCATGAAGAGATAAAAAACGAGCGCGCGTGCTATGTTGAGTTATATTAGCACGCGGGAAATTGCGCGAGCCCGAGAGAAGTGCAGAGAAGCACGAGCCGAAGGCGAGTGCTTCTCTTCACTTCTCGAGGGCTCGAGCAATTTCCCGCGTGCTAATATAACTCAACATAGCAAAAGCAAGACGAGTTTTCTATCTCTTTTATAAAATAACTAAGATATAACGCGCAATTAACTCAAAACATCGCTTGCTTTGCTGACGTCATTTCCTCACGATCTATGTTGAGTTATATTAAACGGTAATTGACCAATCAGAGCGCGCGTTATATCTTAGTTATTTTATAATTATTGTTATTATTTATTTCATTTTTTTGATGGCCCAATGTAAAATTTGCTTTAGCTAAATTGCTTTTTCTTTCCCCATCATCAAATACGTTAATTATTATTATTGACATTTTATTAGGTTCTTTGAAATTTTTTGATACAACTTTGCGGGCTACTGGCCTAAGCTAAGATGTGATTAATTACATTTTACGGTCTTATGCCTTATATTCCTTATTCCTTAATTACATCTTATTATCAAAATTATTATTATTATTGTTATCATTATTATTATTATTATTATTATTATTATTATTATTAATATTATTCTTATTAATATTCTTATTATTATTCTTATTCTTCTTTTTATTATTATTAAATAAATTGTTCACTCTAAATACCGTTGATATCCTAGTGGCGACTGTTGTGTCAAGCAGTCGTCGAGCAGAACGTAAACATTTGTGAAATGAAATCTTCGTCCAATAACTCCTGAACAACTCCGTGAATGAGATCGTATTTGATATTTATTCCCAGTAATTTTATGTATAGCGTGACTTGTATTTTACTCTTGTTGATAGTTAATCAATGTGAATGGTTTTGTAGACATGAGGTAAAGAAAGGCGTTCAAAAATCTCCCCTTCAAGACCCAAAGCTCCAAGAACTGCAGGACAAACTCGAAGCCCGTAAGGCAGGTAGGAGAGCAATACAAATCGTTGCGATTGCACTTTGTCAGTATTATTTTGGGATTTGACCATCATGATTGGCACTCCACAGAAAGGAAACGAGAGAGTGAAAAACTCGCGCAGACATTATCGCCGAAGAAAGCCACTTCAAGACGACAAAAGGAGTTGGAGCGCGAAAAGGTAGGCACAAAAACTCTTTAGAGATAGTTATGATAAAGATGGACAGATAGACGAGTAGGAGTTTGATTGTAGTGTATTGAGTGAAGTTGTGAACGGTGATGTAAGACGTTGATTGACAGCACATTTCTAGCATTCATTTCCTGTCACCTTTAATGGTTTGCGAGTTCCTTCTAATGGCATCGGGTTATTGTTCTATTGTAGATATAGACACGTCGACTGCGTTGTCTCGAAAAAATTTGGCGGTAGGAGTGTTGTGGGGAGGGGGTGCTAAAAAGCTTTTTTCAATGTTTAATATAAATGGAACTTTGATTCGTAAGCTTTCAACGCATTCGGAGGTGAGTGAAGTGTACTGGCGAGCACGGGGCAGTTGGAACCAAAGGGGAAACAGGTTCGGGTTCAATACCGGGAAGGGATACTAAAATCTGCACCACCGTAGAAGGAGATGGAACAGGGGCGGTAAGGGGTTTTCTCGTGAAATGGTTAACGGTTTTTTTATTTTTATTTTTTTATTTTCGATATCTGTGATAAGCATGATCGTGAATCGTGAATTTTCTTGAAATTAAACAATTGGCATTTTCCGTGAGTCGTCCTTTTTTATTTTTCATGAACCGCACAGAGACCCCCATCCCTTTACCGCCCGTTATAAGCCCAATAAGCCGAACGAATAGCCCAATAAGACGAACGAATAGCCCAATAAGACGAACGAATAGCCCAATAAGACGAACGAATAGCCCAATAAGACGAACGAATAGCCCAATAAGACGAACGAATAGCCCAATAAGACGAACGAATAGCCCAATAAGACGAACGAATAGCCCAATAAGACGAACGAATAGCCCAATAAGACGAACGAATAGCCCAATAAGACGAACGAATAGCCCAATAAGACGAACGAATAGCCCAATAAGCCGAACGAATAGCCCAATAAGCCGAACGAATAGCCCAATAAGCCGAACGAATAGCCCAATAAGACGAACGAATAGCCCAATAAGACGAACGAATAGCCCAATAAGCCGAACGAATAGCCCAATAAGCCGAACGAATAGCCCAATAAGACGAACGAATAGCCCAATAAGACGAACGAATAGCCCAATAAGCCGAACGAATAGCCCAATACGACGAACGAATAGCCCAATAAGCCGAACGAATAGCCCAATAAGACGAACGAATAGCCCAATAAGCCGAACGAATAGCCCAATAAGACGAACGAATAGCCCAATAAGACGAACGAATAGCCCAATAAGACGAACGAATAGCCCAATAAGCCGAACGAATAGCCCAATAAGACGAACGAATAGCCCAATAAGCCGAACGAATAGCCCAATAAGACGAACGAATAGCCCAATAAGACGAACGAATAGCCCAATAAGACGAACGAATAGCCCAATAAGACGAACGAATAGCCCAATAAGACGAACGAATAGCCCAATAAGCCGAACGAATAGCCCAATAAGCCGAACGAATAGCCCAATAAGCCGAACGAATAGCCCAATAAGACGAACGAATAGCCCAATAAGCCGAACGAATAGCCCAATAAGCCGAACGAATAGCCCAATAAGCCGAACGAATAGCCCAATAAGCCGAACGAATAGCCCAATAAGACGAACGAATAGCCCAATAAGACGAACGAATAGCCCAATAAGACGAACGAATAGCCCAATAAGACGAACGAATAGCCCAATAAGCCGAACGAATAGCCCAATAAGCCGAACGAATAGCCCAATAAGCCGAACGAATAGCCCAATAAGCCGAACGAATAGCCCAATAAGCCGAACGAATAGCCCAATAAGCCGAACGAATAGCCCAATAAGCCGAACGAATAGCCCAATAAGCCGAACGAATAGCCCAATAAGACGAACGAATAGCCCAATAAGACGAACGAATAGCCCAATAAGACGAACGAATAGCCCAATAAGACGAACGAATAGCCCAATAAGACGAACGAATAGCCCAATAAGACGAACGAATAGCCCAATAAGCCGAACGAATAGCCCAATAAGCCGAACGAATAGCCCAATAAGACGAACGAATAGCCCAATAAGACGAACGAATAGCCCAATAAGACGAACGAATAGCCCAATAAGACGAACGAATAGCCCAATAAGCCGAACGAATAGCCCAATAAGACGAACGAATAGCCCAATAAGACGAACGAATAGCCCAATAAGACGAACGAATAGCCCAATAAGACGAACGAATAGCCCAATAAGACGAACGAATAGCCCAATAAGACGAACGAATAGCCCAATAAGACGAACGAATAGCCCAATAAGACGAACGAATAGCCCAATAAGACGAACGAATAGCCCAATAAGCCGAACGAATAGCCCAATAAGACGAACGAATAGCCCAATAAGACGAACGAATAGCCCAATAAGCCGAACGAATAGCCCAATAAGCCGAACGAATAGCCCAATAAGACGAACGAATAGCCCAATAAGACGAACGAATAGCCCAATAAGCCGAACGAATAGCCCAATACGACGAACGAATAGCCCAATAAGCCGAACGAATAGCCCAATAAGACGAACGAATAGCCCAATAAGCCGAACGAATAGCCCAATAAGACGAACGAATAGCCCAATAAGCCGAACGAATAGCCCAATAAGACGAACGAATAGCCCAATAAGACGAACGAATAGCCCAATAAGACGAACGAATAGCCCAATAAGACGAACGAATAGCCCAATAAGCCGAACGAATAGCCCAATAAGACGAACGAATAGCCCAATAAGACGAACGAATAGCCCAATAAGACGAACGAATAGCCCAATAAGACGAACGAATAGCCCAATAAGACGAACGAATAGCCCAATAAGACGAACGAATAGCCCAATAAAATAACTCTTCAATACTACAAAGTTATTTACTTTTAGATACTTATACCCCATTCACACCAAAACCTGTTTAGTTAAACTGAGTTTTTATTAAACAAAATGTTTAGAGACTAGAAAGCTTCAATGTAATTATTTTATCTCTAATCTGTTCAGTACAATATGAAGGATAGTTTATATGTATTATTTCATCAAAGAGTGAACAATGTTTGTAAATAATGTAAATAATACTCAGTTAAAAACCTAGATTTTTTTCGGCATTCTAACTTTTAATAAGGCGCCAACATTTTTCTTCTTTTCCTCAGGCTGCCATTGAGAAAATGAGGTGGAAAGAACTAGAAGAAACACGGGAAAAGGCCGCCAAACTAAGAGGAGATGGTTTATCAAGCAGAACGTCTGCTGGAGTACGTCCTGTCACAAACTTAAGGTATGGTGTTCCCTCTCTTCTGATTCATTTACCCTTGAACATTGGGTTGCACCAAGACAAAGTTGACCTAGAAAATTAAAATTAAAGAACCTTTTTGACTTTACATTTTGCAGTCTAGTAATATACTTCTTTCAAACTTGGGCTAATCAGCCAATACGAAATGGATAAGGGCAACCACCACGATAGGTTTTGCTGCTTAAATATTTCAGCTCAAACAAATTCATCTAGTCAGAAGTGATCATTCTAAGTCTATCGTGGCAGTTGCCCTTAGAAACATTGGTAGCTTAGACCATAGTTAATAGAGGGGACCCGCTACTATGCTTACACGTTAAAATATTTATGACAAAACTTCTGTCGTTCAAAACTCAACTGACAATTACCATTAAGATAGTAAATACAAAAACACTTGCATAACTTTGCTTTTTCAAAGTGTGCAACCATCTTGAAACCCTGCATATTCCCTTCCAATCTTCTTAAATGGTGACACTTTCAATTTTTAGAACATACTAATCACTTGATCATTAATAACTGTCCTCTGAAAAAATTAACTACTTCAAAAAACAGTTGTTGGAATATGCAATAGGTGACAAATCATTCCATTTGACTTCCATTCCATTCGAGTCAAAGGATTCACAAGCATACAACTCATGACGCATTTACTTTCTGCTCTTACTGTAGTCACCTAGAGTTTGTTGACCAATCAGATTATGAGCTTTTCATGCCATATTTGGTAAATCCACCATAGAAATCTGTCCGTTTAATGTACTAATATCATGATTACCTCGGGATCCATTGTTTCCAGAGGGATGTTTAAGGTCTAACATCCCCCTGCCTGAATAGTGATGAGGGATATTTAGTCTAAATATCCCTCATGAATATAATCATGAGGGATATTTAGACTAAATATCCCTCATGAATATAATCATGAGGGATATTTAGACTAAATATCCCTCATGAATATAATCATGAGGGATATTTAGTCTAAATATCCCTCATCACTATCCATGAGGCATGGTCCCTCATTTGACAATCACCGGGACCATGGCTGGGTAGCATCGACCCAATCGAAACTTTTGCGCAATGACTCTGGACTACACACTATTGAACACCCCAGCACTTGTGGGATCCATTGAATAATCTTTGCGCATACGTTGATTAGCCGAGAATTTTTCTTACTATTTGTGACGTAATCAAGACGGTTTGAAAACACTTCATTAATACCGCTCTAGGCCAACCAAAGTGAATTAGAATAAAGCACCACGAATGAACGAATGCTGGTTCAATTCGCCATTGTCGCATTTAACAAAGGCGAATTCCCTTAAGTATGCCGCATATCAACAGCTTTGTAAAACTTTGTAATTTATGCATCGTACGAAAGCTAACATATTTCCTAAGAGCAGTTTTATTCCTTGGTAATCATGATATTACAAACTAATAGCATGAAATTTCGGGTGATTAGTGATTAAATGTCCCCTCAAGCCTCGGGAGGTTTAGTTAAAGTCCCTCCGCCTTCGGCGTCGGGACTTCAACAAAACCTCCCTCGGCTTTCGGGGACATTTAATCACTAATCACCCTCAAGTCATGCTATTACTTATAAAAAACCGATAGATCAACTACAATTCTATTGTTTACGATTTGTAATGAACTCTGAGTGGCTGTGGTTTGAGTAGAAGGACAGTAACAAATAATTTCAACGACTGAAAACCATATTAGATATCTCAACACTAACCTCTGTGTTCTTGATGAGAACAATGATGAGAAAAACAAGTCAATCCAGCTATTCTTGGATCTTTGAATGACCTATTTCGTGTATTGCCTATAACCTTTTTGGAAATAGATATATAATGATTATTATACATAGTATAAACATTACTACATAATCATATACATAGTATTGATTAACAATTATTTCACTCAAACATCTTTCTACATTTTTCTTAAGGTCACAGCAGACGACAACAAAGGTCTCCTCCTGATTACCCTTACCACTCCAATTTTTTCAATTTGTTAAATAACTTGTATATTTCTCTTAAAATATGAAAAGTCCAAAATTTGTAAATTACATTTCAAAAATGATGATTAGCTATGGTCCATGCTTTTTGGCCAACATAGCCTGAAAATGACCAGTTTTAAAAATGGGAGAATTTTTTCACTAAGTAAAAAAAAGACCTCAAAAACACCCAAAATCAATCAAAACCATGGGCTATAGTCCATGCTTTTCGGCCAAAATAGCTTAAAAATCACCCTTTTTAAAAATACAATAATTTTTTGGGAAACTTCGAAAACACCTAAAATCGATAAAATTCATGGGCTATAGTCCATGCTTTTTGGCCAAAATAGCTTAAAAATCACCCTTTTTAAAAAAAGAATATTTTTTTTTACTATGTTCAAAAACACCTAAAAGCAATCAAAACCATGGGCTATAGTCCATGCTTTTAGGCCAAAATAGCTTAAAAATCACCCTTTTTCAAAATACAATAATTTTTTTGGGAACTTAAAAAACACCTAAAATCGATCAAAACCATGGGCTATAGTCCATGCTTTTAGGCCAAAATAGCTTAAAAATCACCCTTTTTCAAAATAAAATAATTTTTTGGGGAACTTAAAACTCACCTAAAATCGATCAAAACCATGGGCTATAGTCCATGCTTTTTGGCCAAAACAGCTTAAAAATCACCCTTTTTTAAAAAAGAAATTTTTTTTCACTATGTTCAAAAACACCTAAAATCAATCAAAACCATGGGCTATAGTCCATGCTTTTTGGCCAAAATAGCTTAAAAATCACCCTTTTTTAAAAAAGAATATTTTTTTCACTATGTTCAAAAACACCTAAAATCGATCAAAACCATGGGCTATAGTCCATGCTTTTTGGCCAAAATAGCTTAAAAATCACCCTTTTTTAAAAAAGAATATTTTTTTCACTATGTTCAAAAACACCTAAAATCGATCAAAACCATGGGCTATAGTCCATGCTTTTTGGCCAAAACAGCTTAAAAATCACCCTTTTTTTAAAAAGAAATTTTTTTTCACTATGTTCAAAAACACCTAAAATCAATCAAAACCATGGGCTATAGTCCATGCTTTTTGGCCAAAATAGCTTAAAAATCACCCTTTTTCAAAATAAAATAATTTTTTCACTATGTTCAAAAACACCTAAAATCGATCAAAACCATGGGCTATAGTCCATGCTTTTCGGCCAAAATAGCTTAAAAATCACCCTTTTTTAAAAAAGATTATTTTTTTCACTATGTTCAAAAACACCTAAAATCGATCAAGACCATGGGCTATAGTCCATGCTTTTTGGCCAAAAAAGCTTAAAAATCACCCTTTTTTAAAAAAGAAAATTTTTTTCACTATGTTCAAAAACACCTAAAATCGATCAAAACCATGGGCTATAGTCCATGCTTTTTGGCCAAAATGGCCTAAAAATGACCTTTCTTAAGAATAACATGATTTTTTTACTTAGTCCAAAAACACCCAAAATCAATCAAAACCATGGGCTATAGTCCATGCTTTTTGGCCAAAATAGACTAAAAATGACCCTTTTTCAATATAACATAATTTTTTCACTAAGTCCAAAAACACCTAAAATCAATCAAAACCATGGGCTATAGTCCATGCTTTTTGGCCAAAATAGCTTAAAAATCACCCTTTTTCAAAATAAAATAATTTTTTGGGAAACTTCAAAAACACCTAAAATCGATAAAATCCATGGGCTATAGTCCATGCTTTTTGGCCAAAATAGCTTAAAAATCACCCTTTTTTAAAAAAGAATATTTTTTTTTACTATGTTCAAAAACACCTAAAAGCAATCAAAACCATGGGCTATAGTCCATGCTTTTAGGCCAAAATAGCTTAAAAATCACCCTTTTTCAAAATACAATAATTTTTTTGGGAACTTAAAAAACACCTAAAATCGATCAAAACCATGGGCTATAGTCCATGCTTTTAGGCCAAAATAGCTTAAAAATCACCCTTTTTCAAAATAAAATAATTTTTTGGGGAACTTAAAACTCACCTAAAATCGATCAAAACCATGGGCTATAGTCCATGCTTTTTGGCCAAAATAGCTTAAAAATCACCCTTTTTCAAAATAAAATAATTTTTTGGGAAACTTCAAAAACACCTAAAATCGATAAAATCCATGGGCTATAGTCCATGCTTTTTGGCCAAAATAGCTTAAAAATCACCCTTTTTTAAAATGAGATAATTTTTTTCACTATGTTCAAAAACACCTAAAATCGATCAAAACCTGGGCTATACTCCATGCTTTTTGGCCAAAATAGCTTAAAAATCACCCTTTTTCAAAATAAAATATTTTTTTGGGAAACTTAAAAAACACCTAAAATCGATCAAAACCATGGGCTATAGTCCATGCTTTTTGGCCAAAATAGCTTAAAAATCACCCTTTTTTAAAAAAGAATATTTTTTTCACTATGTTCAAAAACACCTAAAATCGATCAAAACCATGGGCTATAGTCCATGCTTTTTGGCCAAAATAGCTTAAAAATCACCCTTTTTTAAAAAAGAATATTTTTTTCACTATGTTCAAAAACACCTAAAATCGATCAAAACCATGGGCTATAGTCCATGCTTTTTGGCCAAAATAGCTTAAAAATCACCCTTTTTTAAAAAAGAATATTTTTTTCACTATGTTCAAAAACACCTAAAATCGATCAAAACCATGGGCTATAGTCCATGCTTTTTGGCCAAAATAGCTTAAAAATCACCCTTTTTTAAAAAAGAATATTTTTTTCACTATGTTCAAAAACACCTCAAATCGATCAAAACCATGGGCTATACTCCATGCTTTTTGGCCAAAATAGCTTAAAAATCACCCTTTTTCACAATAAAATAATTTTTTGGGAAACTAAAAAAACACCTAAAATCGATCAAAACCATGGGCTATAGTCCATGCTTTTTGGCCAAAATAGCTTAAAAATCACCCTTTTTTAAAAAAGAATATTTTTTTCACTATGTTCAAAAACACCTAAAATCGATCAAAACCATGGGCTATAGTCCATGCTTTTTGGCCAAAATAGCTTAAAAATGACCCTTTTTTTAAATAAAATAATTTTTTGGGAAACTTCAAAAACACCTAAAATCGATAAAATCCATGGGCTATAGTCCATGCTTTTTGGGCAAAATAGCTTAAAAATCACCCTTTTTTAAAAAAGAATATTTTTTTCACTATGTTCAAAAACACCTAAAATCGATCAAAACCTGGGCTATACTCCATGCTTTTTGGCCAAAATAGCTTAAAAATCACCCTTTTTCAAAATAAAATATTTTTTTGGGAAACTTAAAAAACACCTAAAATCGATCAAAACCATGGGCTATAGTCCCTGCTTTTTGGCCAAAATAGCTTAAAAATCACCCTTTTTTAAAAAAGAATATTTTTTTCACTATGTTCAAAAACACCTAAAATCGATCAAAACCATGGGCTATAGTCCATGCTTTTCGGCCAAAATAGCTTAAAAATCACCCTTTTTTAAAATGAGATAATTTTTTGGGAAACTTCAAAAACACCTAAAATCGATCAAAACCATGGGCTATAGTCTATGCTTTTTGGCCAAAATAGCTTAAAAATCACCCTCTTTTTAGAAAGAATATTTTTTTCACTATGTTCAAAAACACCTAAAATCGATCAAAACCATGGGCTATAGTCCATGCTTTTTGGCCAAAATAGCTTAAAAATCACCCTTTTTAAAAAAAGAATATTTTTTTCACTATGTTCAAAAACACCTAAAATCGATCAAAACCATGGGCTATAGTCTATGCTTTTTGGCCAAAATAGCTTAAAAATCACCCTTTCTCAAAATAAAATAATTTTTTGGGAAACTTCAAAAACACCTAAAATCGATCAAAACCATGGGCTATAGTCCATGCTTTTTGGCCAAAACAGCTTAAAAATCACCCTTTTTTAAAAAAGAATATTTTTTTCACTATGTTCAAAAACACCTAAAATCGATCAAAACCATGGGCTATACTCCATGCTTTTTGGCCAAAATAGCTTAAAAATCACCCTTTTTTAAAAAAGAATATTTTTTTCACTATGTTCAAAAACACCTAAAATCGATCAAAACCATGGGCTATAGTCCATGCTTTTTGGCCAAAATAGCTTAAAAATCACCCTTTTTTTAAAAAAAATATTTTTTTCACTATGTTCAAAAACACCTAAAATTGATCAAAACCATGGGCTATAGTCCATGCTTTTTGGCCAAAATAGCTTAAAAATCACCCTTTTTTAAAAAAGAATATTTTTTTCACTATGTTCAAAAACACCTAAAATCGATCAAAACCATGGGCTATAGTCCATGCTTTTTGGCCAAAACAGCTTAAAAATCACCCTTTTTTAAAAAAGAAAATTTTTTTCAATATGTTCAAAAACACCTAAAATCAATCAAAACCATGGGCTATAGTCCATGCTTTTTGGCCAAAATAGCTTAAAAATCACCCTTTTTTAAAAAAGAATATTTTTTTCACTATGTTCAAAAACACCTCAAATCGATCAAAACCATGGGCTATACTCCATGCTTTTTGGCCAAAATAGCTTAAAAATAACCCTTTTTCACAATAAAATAATTTTTTGGGAAACTAAAAAAACACCTAAAATCGATCAAAACCATGGGCTATAGTCCATGCTTTTTGGCCAAAATAGCTTAAAAATCACCCTTTTTTAAAAAAGAATATTTTTTTCACTATGTTCAAAAACACCTAAAATCGATCAAAACCATGGGCTATACTCCATGCTTTTTGGCCAAAATAGCTTAAAAATCACCCTTTTTCAAAATAAAATATTTTTTTGGGAAACTTAAAAAACACCTAAAATCGATCAAAACCATGGGCTATAGTCCATGCTTTTTGGCCAAAATAGCTTAAAAATCACCCTTTTTTAAAAAAGATTATTTTTTTCACTATGTTCAAAAACACCTAAAATCGATCAAAACCATGGGCTATAGTCCATGCTTTTTGGCCAAAATAGCTTAAAAATCACCCTTTTTTAAAAAAGAATATTTTTTTCACTATGTTCAAAAACACCTAAAATCGATCAAAACCATGGGCTATAGTCCATGCTTTTTGGCCAAAATAGCTTAAAAATCACCCTTTTTTAAAAAAGAATATTTTTTTCACTATGTTCAAAAACACCTAAAATCGATCAAAACCATGGGCTATAGTCCATGCTTTTTGGCCAAAATAGCTTAAAAATGACCCTTTTTTTAAATCAGATAATTTTTTGGGAAACTTCAAAAACACCTAAAATCGATAAAATCCATGGGCTATAGTCCATGCTTTTTGGCCAAAATAGCTTAAAAATCACCCTTTTTTAAAAAAGAATATTTTTTTCACTATGTTCAAAAACACCTAAAATCGATCAAAACCTGGGCTATACTCCATGCTTTTTGGCCAAAATAGCTTAAAAATCACCCTTTTTCAAAATAAAATATTTTTTTGGGAAACTTAAAAAACACCTAAAATCGATCAAAACCATGGGCTATAGTCCATGCTTTTTGGCCAAAATAGCTTAAAAATCACCCTTTTTTAAAAAAGAATATTTTTTTCACTATGTTCAAAAACACCTAAAATCGATCAAAACCATGGGCTATAGTCCATGCTTTTCGGCCAAAATAGCTTAAAAATCACCCTTTTTTAAAATGAGATAATTTTTTGGGAAACTTCAAAAACACCTAAAATCGATCAAAACCATGGGCTATAGTCTATGCTTTTTGGCCAAAATAGCTTAAAAATCACCCTCTTTTTAGAAAGAATATTTTTTTCACTATGTTCAAAAACACCTAAAATCGATCAAAACCATGGGCTATAGTCCATGCTTTTTGGCCAAAATAGCTTAAAAATCACCCTTTTTAAAAAAAGAATATTTTTTTCACTATGTTCAAAAACACCTAAAATCGATCAAAACCATGGGCTATAGTCTATGCTTTTTGGCCAAAATAGCTTAAAAATCACCCTTTCTCAAAATAAAATAATTTTTTGGGAAACTTCAAAAACACCTAAAATCGATCAAAACCATGGGCTATAGTCCATGCTTTTTGGCCAAAACAGCTTAAAAATCACCCTTTTTTAAAAAAGAATATTTTTTTCACTATGTTCAAAAACACCTAAAATCGATCAAAACCATGGGCTATACTCCATGCTTTTTGGCCAAAATAGCTTAAAAATCACCCTTTTTTAAAAAAGAATATTTTTTTCACTATGTTCAAAAACACCTAAAATCGATCAAAACCATGGGCTATAGTCCATGCTTTTTGGCCAAAATAGCTTAAAAATCACCCTTTTTTTAAAAAAAATATTTTTTTCACTATGTTCAAAAACACCTAAAATTGATCAAAACCATGGGCTATAGTCCATGCTTTTTGGCCAAAATAGCTTAAAAATCACCCTTTTTTAAAAAAGAATATTTTTTTCACTATGTTCAAAAACACCTAAAATCGATCAAAACCATGGGCTATAGTCCATGCTTTTCGGCCAAAATAGCTTAAAAATCACCCTTTTTTAAAATGAGATAATTTTTTGGGAAACTTCAAAAACACCTAAAATCGATCAAAACCATGGGCTATAGTCTATGCTTTTTGGCCAAAATAGCTTAAAAATCACCCTCTTTTTAGAAAGAATATTTTTTTCACTATGTTCAAAAACACCTAAAATCGATCAAAACCATGGGCTATAGTCCATGCTTTTTGGCCAAAATAGCTTAAAAATCACCCTTTTTAAAAAAAGAATATTTTTTTCACTATGTTCAAAAACACCTAAAATCGATCAAAACCATGGGCTATAGTCTATGCTTTTTGGCCAAAATAGCTTAAAAATCACCCTTTCTCAAAATAAAATAATTTTTTGGGAAACTTCAAAAACACCTAAAATCGATCAAAACCATGGGCTATAGTCCATGCTTTTTGGCCAAAACAGCTTAAAAATCACCCTTTTTTAAAAAAGAATATTTTTTTCACTATGTTCAAAAACACCTAAAATCGATCAAAACCATGGGCTATACTCCATGCTTTTTGGCCAAAATAGCTTAAAAATCACCCTTTTTTAAAAAAGAATATTTTTTTCACTATGTTCAAAAACACCTAAAATCGATCAAAACCATGGGCTATAGTCCATGCTTTTTGGCCAAAATAGCTTAAAAATCACCCTTTTTTAAAAAAGAATATTTTTTTCACTATGTTCAAAAACACCTAAAATCGATCAAAACCATGGGCTATAGTCCATGCTTTTTGGCCAAAACAGCTTAAAAATCACCCTTTTTTAAAAAAGAAAATTTTTTTCAATATGTTCAAAAACACCTAAAATCAATCAAAACCATGGGCTATAGTCCATGCTTTTTGGCCAAAATAGCTTAAAAATCACCCTTTTTTAAAAAAGAATATTTTTTTCACTATGTTCAAAAACACCTCAAATCGATCAAAACCATGGGCTATACTCCATGCTTTTTGGCCAAAATAGCTTAAAAATAACCCTTTTTCACAATAAAATAATTTTTTGGGAAACTAAAAAAACACCTAAAATCGATCAAAACCATGGGCTATAGTCCATGCTTTTTGGCCAAAATAGCTTAAAAATCACCCTTTTTTAAAAAAGAATATTTTTTTCACTATGTTCAAAAACACCTAAAATCGATCAAAACCATGGGCTATAGTCCATGCTTTTCGGCCAAAATAGCTTAAAAATCACCCTTTTTTAAAATGAGATAATTTTTTGGGAAACTTCAAAAACACCTAAAATCGATCAAAACCATGGGCTATAGTCTATGCTTTTTGGCCAAAATAGCTTAAAAATCACCCTCTTTTTAGAAAGAATATTTTTTTCACTATGTTCAAAAACACCTAAAATCGATCAAAACCATGGGCTATAGTCCATGCTTTTTGGCCAAAATAGCTTAAAAATCACCCTTTTTAAAAAAAGAATATTTTTTTCACTATGTTCAAAAACACCTAAAATCGATCAAAACCATGGGCTATAGTCTATGCTTTTTGGCCAAAATAGCTTAAAAATCACCCTTTCTCAAAATAAAATAATTTTTTGGGAAACTTCAAAAACACCTAAAATCGATCAAAACCTGGGCTATACTCCATGCTTTTTGGCCAAAATAGCTTAAAAATCACCCTTTTTCAAAATAAAATATTTTTTTGGGAAACTTAAAAAACACCTAAAATCGATCAAAACCATGGGCTATAGTCCCTGCTTTTTGGCCAAAATAGCTTAAAAATCACCCTTTTTTAAAAAAGAATATTTTTTTCACTATGTTCAAAAACACCTAAAATCGATCAAAACCATGGGCTATAGTCCATGCTTTTCGGCCAAAATAGCTTAAAAATCACCCTTTTTTAAAATGAGATAATTTTTTGGGAAACTTCAAAAACACCTAAAATCGATCAAAACCATGGGCTATAGTCTATGCTTTTTGGCCAAAATAGCTTAAAAATCACCCTCTTTTTAGAAAGAATATTTTTTTCACTATGTTCAAAAACACCTAAAATCGATCAAAACCATGGGCTATAGTCCATGCTTTTTGGCCAAAATAGCTTAAAAATCACCCTTTTTAAAAAAAGAATATTTTTTTCACTATGTTCAAAAACACCTAAAATCGATCAAAACCATGGGCTATAGTCTATGCTTTTTGGCCAAAATAGCTTAAAAATCACCCTTTCTCAAAATAAAATAATTTTTTGGGAAACTTCAAAAACACCTAAAATCGATCAAAACCATGGGCTATAGTCCATGCTTTTTGGCCAAAACAGCTTAAAAATCACCCTTTTTTAAAAAAGAATATTTTTTTCACTATGTTCAAAAACACCTAAAATCGATCAAAACCATGGGCTATACTCCATGCTTTTTGGCCAAAATAGCTTAAAAATCACCCTTTTTTAAAAAAGAATATTTTTTTCACTATGTTCAAAAACACCTAAAATCGATCAAAACCATGGGCTATAGTCCATGCTTTTTGGCCAAAATAGCTTAAAAATCACCCTTTTTTTAAAAAAAATATTTTTTTCACTATGTTCAAAAACACCTAAAATTGATCAAAACCATGGGCTATAGTCCATGCTTTTTGGCCAAAATAGCTTAAAAATCACCCTTTTTTAAAAAAGAATATTTTTTTCACTATGTTCAAAAACACCTAAAATCGATCAAAACCATGGGCTATAGTCCATGCTTTTTGGCCAAAACAGCTTAAAAATCACCCTTTTTTAAAAAAGAAAATTTTTTTCAATATGTTCAAAAACACCTAAAATCAATCAAAACCATGGGCTATAGTCCATGCTTTTTGGCCAAAATAGCTTAAAAATCACCCTTTTTTAAAAAAGAATATTTTTTTCACTATGTTCAAAAACACCTAAAATCGATCAAAACCATGGGCTATAGTCCATGCTTTTTGGCCAAAACAGCTTAAAAATCACCCTTTTTTAAAAAAGAAAATTTTTTTCAATATGTTCAAAAACACCTAAAATCAATCAAAACCATGGGCTATAGTCCATGCTTTTTGGCCAAAATAGCTTAAAAATCACCCTTTTTTAAAAAAGATTATTTTTTTCACTATGTTCAAAAACACCTAAAATCGATCAAAACCATGGGCTATAGTCCATGCTTTTTGGCCAAAATAGCTTAAAAATCACCCTTTTTTAAAAAAGAATATTTTTTTCACTATGTTCAAAAACACCTAAAATCGATCAAAACCATGGGCTATAGTCCATGCTTTTTGGCCAAAATAGCTTAAAAATCACCCTTTTTTAAAAAAGAATATTTTTTTCACTATGTTCAAAAACACCTAAAATCGATCAAAACCATGGGCTATAGTCCATGCTTTTTGGCCAAAATAGCTTAAAAATGACCCTTTTTTTAAATAAAATAATTTTTTGGGAAACTTCAAAAACACCTAAAATCGATAAAATCCATGGGCTATAGTCCATGCTTTTTGGCCAAAATAGCTTAAAAATCACCCTTTTTTAAAAAAGAATATTTTTTTCACTATGTTCAAAAACACCTAAAATCGATCAAAACCATGGGCTATAGTCCATGCTTTTTGGCCAAAATAGCTTAAAAATCACCCTTTTTCAAAATAAAATATTTTTTTGGGAAACTTCAAAAACACCTAAAATCGATCAAAACCATGGGCTATAGTCCATGCTTTTTGGCCAAAATAGCTTAAAAATCACCCTTTTTAAAAAAAGAATATTTTTTTCACTATGTTCAAAAACACCTAAAATCAATCAAAACCATGGGCTTTTTGGCCAAAACAGCTTAAAAATCACCCTTTTTTAAAAATATTTTTTTCACTATGTTCAAAAACACCTAAAATCGATCAAAACCATGGGCTATAGTCCATGCTTTTTGGCCAAAAAAGCTTAAAAATCAGCCTTTTTTCAAATGAGATAATTGTTTGGGGAACTTCAAAAACACCTAAAATCAATCAAAACCATGGGCTATAGTGCATGCTTTTTGGCCAAAATAGCTTAAAAATCATTCTTTTTCAAAATAAGAAGTTTGGGTAAAATTTGTTTTTTAATTCTTGGTAAATGCGTAGAGATTTTGGTATGTGTTTGAAGGTCCTTTATCATTATTATTAACATTATTATTATTATCAAATCCAAAAAAACTCAAAACACCTGAAAGCGATGATCATTGACTACCGGTATTATTATTATGTTTTTTTCAAAGAAGTTACTTATAGATATTATGTTTCATACCAATCTCATCTGTAATCATGCCACAATGTCCTGCTGTGATGACCCATTGATCAGATATCAGGGTTGTCCAAGACTTGAAGTTCTTGGTTGGAGGTCCATCCACAAATAGAGCGGCCATCCAAGGCCAGTTTCCAGGTGTACTCTCATCGAACTCTCATGTCCCCCTTCAAGAAATGAAAAATGAATGAAGTACATTTTAATTTTAAAATAAAAAAAATAATTACGTACCGCCCTATTGACTCCAAGAATATCATTAAAAAACAATGATTCACAATTATGATCTTTTTAAAAACTACTTCTGATCAGGATGATGTATTATTTTCTCTTTTCTTTTCCTCATATTATACATGGTTTCTATAGTCTTACCTGTGATGATGCGTCACCACAAGGCATGTCCCTACCTTGAGTATATCACAGTCATCATAGTAAATGTACTGTAATACACGGTGCTGTATCTAGTCTTACCTGTGATGATGCGTCATCACAAGGGGTATCCCTACCTTGAGTATATCACAGTCATGATAGTTAATGTACTGTAATACACGTCCTGTATCTAGTCTTACCTGTGATGATGCGTCACCACAAGGCATGTCCCTACCTTGAGTATATCACAGTCATCATAGTTAATGTACTGTAATACACGGTGCTGTATCTAGTCTTACCTGTGATGATGCATCACCACAAGGTGTGTCCCTACCTTGAGTATATCACAGTCATCATAGTTAATGTACTGTAATACATGGTGCTGTATCTAGTCTTACCTGTGATGCATCACAACAAGGCCCTTCAAATTCTGAAACCCTGTGAGAAGGCTTTCGGAAAGCCTTTCAGCATTCAAAGAGTTCCTAACCAAGGCAAAAAAAACCCTGTTAAGATGTTTGTATATTAATATGCATTGTGATTTTTGTTGTTGCTTTATATTTATGCTTGTTTGTGTAAAAATAGATAAAATGATAAAAAATATAATCAAAAAAAACAAGAAAAACTGCTGTGGAGATCAGTTTGGCTAGCTAAAAGTAAGGCAACAATGTGTGACCAGTGACTTACCTGTTGCCAGGGTAGATGATGAACCAACAGACTAAACAAGACAGCAAGATTTATCCACATCCTCTTATCCATAAACGTTCAGTTAATATCACATACTAGTTCCTGTTTGAATAGGAACAGATTTTATTAGTAGGACTGTAAGAAAAAAATATTGGGCGCTGACGAATGACTTCCAAAACGACCATCGACGTTGCGACGTCCAGAAGAGAACGTGAAAAAAGGTGAAATTGCGTCCTGACGTCAACGGTCGTTTTGGCAGGCCTTAGTCAGCGCGCGCGCCGTCCTCTTTCACGTCGCGTTGTTTTTGCTAAATAGGGACCTTAAGCACCAGTACGGGAGGACGAGGACGGCGACGTAAAGTCCGAGAAAGGACTAGGTCGATATCGCCGTCGGTTTTCACACAACGTAACACTTAAGCACCAGGACGACCACCATGACGGGAAAACAAGCAAAAGTTCACAAATCAAAATACTAACAAGGTGACGCCAGCACGTTTTCAAGACGGGGTTTTTGTTCGCGCGCCGTCGTCCTTGCTGCTGCAGTCCTCAGCGTGAAAAAGCACCAAGTGACGTTCTGGAGAGGACGGCATAGGCAAGGACGACGGGACACACACGAAAAACCGTTTTGAAAACATGCTGGCAACACCGTCCACCGTCGCCGTCCGCTCCCGTCGTGGATCTTAAGGTATCTAATGTTACGTGACAAGAGGACCGACGGCGTTCTCGACCTAGTCCTTTCTCGGACGTGTGACATGGCTCACAACATCGATTACCTGCGTGCAATGTTGCACCGTGTCCGTGTAGCTTAACGTGGTTCCTTAGTAAACTTAAACCATCCAAATCATACGTCCTACTTCATTTAAAAGTTTTGTAGCGATATTTACCATGCTTTATTAGAAATTAAAAAAAAAAAACGTTCAACAGGTAATTTACTTATTTAACCGCGTTTTTACGCAGATATCATTTTTCTCGGATAAAGAAATTTTCAACAGTTTGGAAGCAAGCCTAATTATGATTTGGTATGACGTCATTTTCTAAAAATTGATTGATGACATCATAATTATCATATTGGTGATGTCTTTGCGAAAACAGCGCGCGCGCAGTCAAACTGAATACACGATGTCTCGAAGACAAGGTGAGATACTGGATACAAGTTTTTTTCTTACTTTCCTTTTTTTTATTTGAAACTTTAAAATTTCATACCCTGAAACAACCTCTGGGCTGATCTAAGTCAGGGCACGGCTAACTCACAGTTTGAACCCTGAAACAACCTCTGGGCTGGTCTAAGTCAGGGCACGGCTAACTCACAGTTTGAACCCTGAAACAACCTCTGGGCTGATCTAAGTCAGGGCATGGTTAACTCACAGATCGAACCCTTAAACAACCTCTGGGCTGGTCTAAGTCAGGGCACGGCTAACTCACAGTTTGAACCCTGAAACAACCTCTGGGCTGATCTAAGTCAGGGCATGGTTAACTCACAGATCGAACCCTTAAACAACCTCTGTGAAATACCGCTACACAACCCTTGATTCTTTTGTCATTTTTTTGATTACATTGTGAATGAAACCTTGGATCGGATAACACTTAACGCTGATCGCTTTCAACGTGTATGAAAAAAGTTTTTGGCTAACGATTATTTGATTGCGTTCATTTGAGTGAACGAATACTCCCAATCAAGAGCAATGAAATGTGTATATGATCGTACCATTCTGTGAAATACTCAGAAAAACATTCTGAGCCCCAGATGGGAATCGAACCCACAATTATTTAGCAATTTTGAAAAGAGAAATAACTCACCAGAAAGTCGTGTGATCTTCATTTCGTTATTCTTCACATTTGTAAGATGCATGCCTCATCTGTTCATTCACCAACACCACACTGCACGGTCTCTCATTGGCTGGTGCGAACACGTGGCTAGAACTCAGGTTACAGGGTTTGATTTTTTTCTCGTTGCAGGCTCATCGGTGATAAGAAGGCGCAACCATGCATTACCCAAGCCTCTGCGAGGCGAGTCTTTCTACCTCGACGTACCGAAAAAGAACCGGAGTAACCAGTTAGAGGAAGCTATCTTTTTACTGGGAGGAGTAAGTGGAATTTTATGCTATTGAGTGTTAATCGCAAACGAGCCCGAGTAAATTTAGCTTGATCACTAGTACGTTAAACAGTTCTAAGAGTGTGCGTGGAGGGGGCGAGTGTCCAGAGAACAGTAGCAACCAGAAGAAGCTATTATACTACTGGGAAGAGTAAGTTGGATTTAACGCTTATAGGGTGTTCGACCGCAAGGAGCCCGAGTAACTGTACTTTACCCTGAGCTTAACATTGAAAGTTGACCAATCAAAGTGCTTAGAATGGGTACCGAGTAACTGTACTTTACCCTGAGGGTCAGCTTCCCCTCCCCTGATGTTATAAAGATGAATACCTAGAATCGAATATAAATAAGAACAAAGTGTGTTACCTTTAGACTATTGAGCGCTTCCTCAACAAACACGTGACATGCGTCGTCTCAGATAGACCTGTCGTCCGCAGGACATCACCACGGTTCCGCCCGGTAAGTCCTCTAGAAAGAGTAACGATGTTATTGTTAGTGTAGTCTGATAATCCCTGTTTAGCAGGCCTTCGAATGAGACAGTTATTTCATCAGTAAAGGTCGGGTGTCAAAGGCAACGCGGAGACCCTTAAACCTTGGGCGTAATGTTTTCCCTTTTCAGACCACGTGTCAATCTCTAGGATATACTTTCCTTGTTTAACGGTTGCGCATTAGAAGACACATGAATATGATACAACTCAAAGAAAATATGTTATTCTCAAGAGAATGACAAGTGATCTGAAATGGGAAAACATTACGCCCAAGGTAAAAAGGTCTATTCCTTACACGAACAAGTGAATAATTGCGCGGTCCCAGTTGCATTTTCAGGTTCCAGGCAAATATATAGTACTTATTAAATAGGTCTATTCCGTACATTTTAAACTTATTAAATATTTCCTTCGATTGCACGACCAATTGTCACGAAAATTTTAGAGATAAAAGCCATTTAAGTGTTATTCTTACCTCTCGATCATGATCTAGTCACGTGGTCAGACAATGCTCCAAAACGCCAAGCCACTTTCATCGAACATAAGCTCCAGTGATGTAATGAGGAATGCAAAGAACTGGAAGATCCCCGTCAAAACCTTTGATGAATTCAAAGAATGGCTCAAAGAACACAGAGCCATAGACCACACACCCGTTGAAGCAACCAAGAAAAAACCCAAGGTGCGTCGACTGAGAGGAGCATTCATCAAGGTTGAAGACCGCTCGCGGTAAGTAGGATTCCTAAAGATAGGCAGCGCATATCTCTTTCCATGAATATAAAACGACCAAAGACCAATCTTTTTTAATATGGCGGCCATGACGTCACATGAACCCCAGAAACTCACACTTCGGTCAAACAGTTATTTTTTTTTGCTGAAGAATTTTTGGAAGCCAATTATATGCAACGAATTTTTCTGGAACCATTCTTGTATTTTATTAATTTCGGATCATTATCTGTGCGTAATGTCCTCGGCCATATAAAACAATCCATACAGGATTCAACGAGAGCCACCTGAGTGCTTCAAAAATCACATGAACCAATGAGAAAGAGAAAGAAGAAAGAGAGAGCAGAGAGAACATTATAAAGAAACAACAAAATCTGGCTAAAATACAAATATTTAGTTTGAAAAAGGATGCAAATAAAAAACCTGCCCTAACACCAATTGCTAAATTCCTCGAGTTCTAACCAATCAATCAATCAATCAATCAACCAATCAATCAATCAATCAATCAATCAATCAATCAATCAATCAATAGTTTATTTAAACACGTGTCTCCCAGGAGCTTAAAGATCTCGTTCAAAATACAAACGTGTAATAATTTCTGATGAAATAATGATAACATTTGAAGGAAATATCGACCACTGGTGAAAGAAATGAAATCATGGCCACGACCTAACCTAGATGCAAAACCAGGTAACGGACCGTTTGATGACGTTAAGAGAGCCAGAAGATCTTCTACACCTTTAACACCAAGAAGAAAGAGACTCTTTAGAAAAGCTACCCTCAAGAAAGGTATAATATGAGTAATAAGTATTACTATTTTTGAAAATGTTTCCCCAATTTTTTTTTTGTCAAAAAACGAATGGCAAAACAATTATTTATAAAACCCATGTCATTCGAAATTTGTGTCAAAAGTTTTTCACATATTAAAATCAAACGTTCCATATAGTCTAATAGTAGTCACCAACTCTCGAACCCAGAGCCGTCATTCTTACTGCGCATGCTCAAAGACATACCAGAGATGGGCATGCATTTCGTCAATAGGAATGAAAGAGCTCTGGGGTCGAGAGTGTCAGTCACTAAAAATTCGTTTAAAAACGATTGGCAGGTTATTGTGAGCTGTGCAGCATGGAATACGAAGGGGTAACAAAACGGCATCTGGACGGCAAGGAGCACAAAGCGGAGGCAAACATGCCAGACAAATACTCCGGCGTGGACAAGTTGATTAAATCTGGAATATCTCTGAGGCAGTTTGTGGATAGAGTGAACAAAAGACATAAAGTGAAGCCGGCAAGGTTAGTGAAGGATATCAGTACGATACAGCATTGTGGTATTGGAAATGTCATTTTAAAAAAGAACGAACGAAAAAGAAAGAAAGAAAAGAAAGAAGGAGAGAAAGCGTGGAATGAAGATGAGAGAATGAAAATTTGAATGGCAAGGCATGAATGCCAGTCGATAGGAGGGTTGAATAATAGGTGGTTAGATCGGTAGTTGGTGGATGGATGGTTGAGATGGATGGGTGGGATGGATGGGTAGGATGAATGGGTGGGATGGATGGGTAGGATGAATGGGTGGGATGGATGGGTGGGATGGATGGGTGGGATGGATGGGTGGGGTTGATGGATGGGTGGGATGGATGGATGGATGGGTGGGTGGGATGGATGGGATGAATGGGTGGGATGGATGGGTGGGATGAATGGGTGGGTGGAATGGATGGGTGGAATGAATGGGTGGGATGGATGGGTTGGATGGATGGATGGGTGGGATGAATGGGTGGGTGGAATGGATGGATGGAATAAATGGGTGGGATGGATGGGTGGGATGAATGGATGGGATGGATGGGTGGAATGAATGGGTGGAATGAATGGGAGGGATGGATAGATGCATAGATGTAGGAGTATGGGATAAGATAGGATACCAAATAATATATCGTTTTTTCTTCATAGAGAAACACCCACAAAACAGCCAGTCACAGAGCATGCCACCACACCCCAGACTGTCATCATAAGACGTAGCGCGAGGGTTCTCGCTGCTTCACTCGAGGGATCCGCCTACTTCACGTTACCAGCTACTGTTACATACACATTACCACATCAACATTAAGACAGTTAACATTAAATCATATCAAGGAATCTAAAAATCGATTAAACATAGACATTCTCAGTTTCCATTAAACCAAACTGAAAGCGATGTATATTGAACACTGCATTGTGTTCAAGATTTATGTTATAGACAAAAAGATTCATCGAAACGTGACTGCCACGGAATTGTGAACCAGAGTTATCAATAAAAGCAGCCTTAAGGTGACACAACCCAATAATTTTGTATGTGCACCTTCCAACTTTTAACCTCATTTGCCTAAAGAGATTGATTCCGATTTCCTACCCACTAGAACACATATGTTTTACATATAGACTTAACTACAAAATGATTTTTCCCCTAGGAGATCGGATTGCATATCACGTGGTAATGACGTCACACCTTTTTAAACTCGGAATCGAATTTTATCCCTCGATCGTATTTTTAGGGAAATGCTTTATTCTGCCTATACCTTGAGTGTTTGTATTCCTCTGGGCGCCGTTTCATCAAAATCTATCAGAAGAATTTGGAGATATTTGAGAATTTCGAAATAAAGAGTATAATTTTCGCCTGGAGTTCTACCATTATGACCACCCAGGGACATCATCATAAGCGAGATCAATAGTGTTGGAATAATTTATTAATGCTATTTTTTTTAGTTAATAAAATTTACCATAAGGAATCAATAAAGATGTGTAGGTCTTACTACACCTTACTGCGTGCTGTGATTTCAAAGGGTTGTATTGTCTAGGATCACAGCAAGGATTTTGTTTACTTCGGTAGGAAATGTTAGACTGACTGACGTCACTTTCACTTATAGAAATTAATAAAAACAACTTAAGATGAAAAGAAAAGGAAAAAGAATGGAATATAAAGTTAAGATATACCGATTATTACCGAGTTTTCGAAGTCTTCCTTTGGGCAATGTTTTACTTATTTCAAATCGAAAATTCAACTCACATTCAGTTTCTAAAATGAAATTATCGATGAACTCTTGAATATTGTCTTTATGCTTGACCTGGTTTGACTGTAAAATATTCTAACATTAGAGTATTCAATTATGAGTTTAAAGCGAAAACCTTCGATGCGAAAAGGATCCTGATGTTGTCATAGTAACGTATTACGTCATTTTTTTTCATCGTGATTTTGGAAGTATCCCCAGTTTACGGCTTTCAGGGTTTACTTCAACTCTCGATTTTGCTGGCTGCTATTATTTTCCATCCTCATTAAATGACAATCTTGATTTAATTTTCCACCACCGTGCATATCGAGAAGAGTGACTGGAATGTGCACTAAAAATCAATATATTCATGCATGTTCTTAACCTATTACAACTTGTCTTGTGCTATCTTATGTCGTTACAGTCAATATTCTAAATGTCTTTTCAATTTACTGCGTATTGCTCACTATCTAAATATGAAAAGCCGCTAGAAAGGCTATTTTTTGGTTTACTTAACTTGTGTGAAAACATCAATTTTATTTTCCTCGAGCAATTTATAGAAATAACTCTCGCTATCAGCCTTATGCTTCTCGTCAACTTCTGGAAGTACCACGGTCTTGACTTCAAGTTGGTATAACATGGGCATACATTCATTACAAGGAATCTTATTCACATAAGCGATGCCACTTGTGAGATCTCGGCGGTTTCTGCACAACAAAGCGTTCTGCTCGGCGTGGATGACGTGCGGGTACTTAGACTTGGCGCGTCCCTTGTCATCATTGGAACCACGGGGATGGTTACCATAAAGTGCCTTAGAAGGAAATCCATTCCATCCAATGGAAACTATCTCATCGTCAACTGCAAGCACACAACCAACGTTTCTCTTTGGGTCATCGGTTCTGTTGGACAGCATCTGTGCAAGTCGAGATAGATGACTCGCTACGCCTGGGGAAGACAGCTTTTTTTCTGGAGAGGAGGGCTTTGAGGGATTCAGTTTAACGGGTTCCAAATCCATATCCTTCTTGAGACCTGTAGCGAATGTTGCCCTACCAAACCATTCAAACATCCTTTCCATGTCTTCGTTGACTTGGCCCCTAATTCCTACGTCGCCGTATTCTTCCCAGTCAAGTTGTTTTTGAATATCTCCCTTCCAATTAATCCATTCTCTTTTCGCATAATCCGTCTCGTATTTCCCCAAATTCTCAATACGCGTACCGTACGGTGCCTTCGATTTTTCAAGCTCTTCCAAGTCGCTCTCTGTGATGTCGGGAACAAAGAACGACCTGCTGACTGTACTCACTTGAAATAAGGCATCGACACTCTTGTCTTCATTGTTACATCTTTCTGGTCTTAAAGGAAGGTAGAAGACTTTCTCCACTGCTGCTTGTACCAACAACTTGACACAATGGGCACAGGGCTTCCTTGACAAATAAACCTTGCAGTCTTTCACTTTGTCTGGATACTTGACGAGCGCCTGTACGGCACCATGTACAATACCTTCGTCATTTACCATCTGGGATGCTGCTATGGAGGTGTTCTTCCTACTGCAATCTACAGAGAGAACTCGATCGTTTGGCAGCACAAAAACCGCTCCCACCACGTTCAGTTTGTCTTCATCGCCAACGACATTCAGTCGATTTTTAGGGTCTTTAAAACTCCAAGGAGACTGTTCCATCCACAGAGCAGTCATCATGTACATGGAATCTTTTGATACTTGTTTTTTCCTTCTTCCATAAGAACAAGTGGCAACACAGGTAGCGTTCCTCAGCAGATATTTTACCCATGATAGAGAACTAAAACCGCGATCTCTGTTCATCTTAAAATCAAATTCTGTACCAAGTACGTATAGATTAACTTCCGCAACGAGCTATATAAACATGTAGTCCACGATGCATGCATTGATTGGTCTTCGAGAATTGAATCTGCAAGCTTATTGGTTCGATTGAGTTCTACCATTATGACCATCCATTAATTTATTAATGCTATTTTTCTTAGTTAATAAATTAACCATAAGGAATCAATAAAGATATGTAGGTCTTAATCCAAAACTAAAAATGGATAAACGACTCAGTTGCACCAGAAAATAAACAGGAAAGTTAATTCGATCGGCCACTGAGTTCTAAGATTTCTGAGAATCGAAATTCGGAGGTTATGCAAATTTCGAACATCAAGTTCAAACAGGTGCAATGAATTACTTTGTATTTTTTTAATGGTAAAATATTCAAAAGATGAAAAAAAGATTACAATACAGAGTCAATACTTTTCGTTTCTCCTTTTCGTCTTGTGTTACCATTATTTGTATTTAATGTTGTTGTATTGTTAATATATAGATTTAGGCACTGCCTAAAAGCGGAGCTCCCATAAATAGTATATTTAGTGCTAAAAGCGTGACAATTGTGTGACGCGGCATAACGCTGGTTATAGCGTTACCACATTGTTTGATTTTACCAGAATTCAGGAGGAAAAACTAAAAGAAAAACCATTATTTTAAGCCTTCAAAAGCATTAGAGAACTTTTCAATTCGAAGAATAATAATTATAGATTGTAGAACACATGAATACATGTATAGAACGAAGGATTTTATTCAGCAAATCTTAGTAATCAAAGTTGTAAGTTTTTTAGGTGGAAAGTAAACTACACTGAAAATTGTCGAAAAATATTACTGATAAGCTTAAGCTTACATTCACTTGAACTTCACACGTGAAAAGAGACACATTCATTAATGCAAGATAATAATTTTCTTTGTTAGTAAGTTGGTCTTTGTAAAATATTTTTTTTAGATTTATTCTTAACTTTATTATCGAGCGAAAAATCTTACAAAAACATAAGCTTATCCATAAAAAAAAAACAAGCTCATCATTTTTGCGATTGTGTAATAGTAATAGCTGGAAAAGCCCGATAAATAGCAAATATTTGGTGTAATATGCATTCCTTTTTCATATCTCATTCAACATTAGAATAAATTATCTATAAAAATGTCAAAATATTCATATGATTATGAAACTGGAATCTTGTTTTGACTTCGCGTAAGGTTCGCTGGCCGTCAAATATATTTTTTCAAAGAACCAAGTCTTTTTACTAAGTCTTAGCCTTTTTTCTTGAAATGGGATCAAAAACAAATAATCAAAGCTTCAAATATCGCTTTTTTGGTTCACAAGTAATGAAGAAAAAGATGATAAAAATCTAGAATGCAGTAAAAACGACAAACTATCCAAGTTTCTCTGACAATGTTTGCCGAACCAACGTCCTTGGCTTGTCTGAGAGTTTCTTCAGCTAGTTTACACATTTCTTGTCGATTTTTTACGAAATATTAGTTAAACTTAATGAATTTACCTTCCATGAAGTGTTTTCTACGAAACTGAAATATCACTCTTGCAGTATGATCAGGTTTTTCTGGTCTACAGGCCACTTTTTCTCTCACTGAAGTTTCAGTCACGAAACTTAATTCATCGTAAGATTAAGGATCTTCCCTCGCTTTCCCTCGTTAAATCTTCTTTAACAAGTCGCTAAAGTCGAAAAACTGTTTTTGTTCACTTTAAGACAGACATGACTTCGATTAAACGTATTTTTCGCATTGCAAAAATAAGAAAAAAAAATACTTCTTGATCCATTGACTACATTATTGCAATTTTTCTGTGCATTTGTGAGTAAGCAAAGCGCGCGGGAACCCTGTGCAAAGTGGTACACGGACGTATGTATGTATGTATGTATGGACAAATCAAGCCATGAAAAATCAAGTCGATGGGTTACCATTTTTTCTTAAGTATGGTGCTCCGCTCGCGCGGGCCTTCGGCCCGCGCGGGAGCTCCGCTATTAGATTTAGTTATACAGGTCTCCATTTAAACCAGCTATGCTGAATTGGGCAACCTGTTTAAATATTATTAAAAAAAACAAAAAAAACAAAAAAAAACAATTATTACCGAATTTTAAACGTTTTTCTTTTGGGCAGTGTAAGTTCAAATCGAAAAATAAATTTACATTCAGTTACTGCAAAAACACTTTTCTGATCCGTCAATCATTGATGGCAGACTTTAGACTCTTCACTACAACGTTGTTAAATTATTGTCAAATCGATTTTACTAGTTACTACTACGAAAACCACCGAACTGTGGAAATGCAAGAAAAAAACATGCTATTGTCACGCCCACAAACATTAACGATCATGTCTACATTCCTTAGTGGCGGTATGATGAAAGAGCAAACCGAGAGCAAGCTAGTTGCACCAGAAAATAAGCAGGAAAGTAAATTCATTCGCCCACTGAGTTCTTATCATTTCAAATTATCGAAAGTATGGAAGTATCGAAATTTGGAGGTTATGCAAATTTCGAACCAACCAGGAACCGATCATGATGATTCGGGTGAGCGAACAAGCGTGATTTATAGTCTAGTGTTGGAATAAAATTTTAACAATATGTCTAAAATTAGTCGTAAGGAAACATACTGCGAGTATGCATATAATATAACGACATCTACATGCATCTACATGTCATTTAGTTGTTATGGTACAGTTGACCACGATAATAACTTTTATTTATTTTCTTGGTAAAATATTCAACACTGTTACCTTGATACAGTGCCTTGCTCGACCTAAGTCTAAATGGCTATGTACAATTATTGTGTGGTGGTGATGGTGATGTTAACCTCAACTGGTCAAAATGATCAAAAGGTAACTCTGGATCAGGGAACGAATCGATAGTTCTCGTCTCTTTATGTCGTCCCAGGTGGCTGATCCACAAATGGTTCTCGAAGCTTCTACACCTTACTGCGTGCTGTGATTTCAAAGTGTTGTATTGTCTAGGATCACAGCCCGGATTTTGTTTACTTCGGTAGAAAATGTTAGACTGACTGACGTCACTTTCACTTATAGAAATTAGTAAAAAAAAACTTAAGATGAAAAGAAAAGAAAAAAGAATGGAATATAAAGTTTTATTATATGATTATCAATATAATACCACATCTATAAAAAATACTCGATTCTGATTGGCTGACGAACTGTGAAATTTTTCTTAATACTGTGCAATTAATTAATTGCACACATCCGGGAACTTCGCGCGTAATTAATTACACACATCCGGGAACTTTGCTTTCGGAATGCTTGACATCCATTCAAGAACAAAAACAAACTTCGTATTTTTTTATAGATTTGGTATTAACAGGAAATTACACCTATGTTCTCGAAGAATTAATGAAAAATACCGTTTGTATTTGATGAAAGTGAATTAATACCACTCGTGCTAGTCGTAATTTCATTCAATTGACGTCACACCACAGGCAACCCAAGCATTCATAAGAGAATGTATATATGGGGATTTAGAATATACTGTATTTTATTTTGGAAAACGTAAATAAGAAATTGTCGACTTACCTGTTGTGTTATTCTGCTTATTTTTGACTCGTGTATACATTTTTATATCTTGATGGATTTTTTTCAGCAAATACTGCTCAAAACTCACTGAAATTGCATACATGAGTCAAAGATAAACAGAATAACACAACAGGTAAGTCAACAATTTTCTTATTTACGTTTTCCCAAATAAAATACAGCATATTCTAAATCCCCACATATACATTCTCTTATAAATGTAGTGAGCTTGGGTTGCCTGTGGTCACACTTAAAAGCTCTATAGTTCTCAAAGAATTAATGAAAAATACAATGCATATTTGATGAAAGTGGCTTAATACCACTAGCGAATGAATCAAATACAAGTGATATTTTTCATTGATTCTTCGAGAACTATTAAAGGTGGTATTTCCTACTAATAATACATCTACATAAAATATGCATTTCTGAAGCAAAAAATATGCCAGAAAATTGCAAGTAACGCAAGTACAAATTCCCGGATGTGTGCAATTAAGTAAATTGCACATGTGTAATATGCAAAGAAAAGAAAAAAAAAGAAAAGAAAAAAAATTTTTTTTTGAGTTTTAAATAACACTATTTTGAAGAGCCAATAAAATTGTAGAAAGATCACAGAAAAAAGAAGCCAGTATAAAGCATGAGAAACAAATTTGAAAGGGATTTTCTAGGTGAAAGACAGTTTTCTTACTAAATTTTAAGTTAAAATGCCAGGATGAAATTGAGAACTTTTTTTGGTATAACTAAGTGGTAATTGATATTCAAAGGTGAAAAAAAAATCACTCTATTTTGTACTATAGATTAAGTGTGAACACGCTAGTAGACATTATAGTCAGAGTAAAATCACTAAACCTGTGAAATAAAAATTGCTTGTTAAAGTGTGATAGTCAAATAGACACAAAAGAAAACAATGGAATATAGGGTCTACTAAAGTGTATTAGTCTAATTACAGTCAAAAGGGCTCAAGCGTACCCCCTAGGCTCTATTAATAACTTCATTATTCAAATATTGAGTTGATTATTCACAGTCTCTGAGTTTTAATTAAAAAATCCAAAATCCAAACTTCACATTCATTTCACAACTAAAATTCTAAGGGATGCCCTTTCTGGGGAGTTTTTCTACCTTGGCATGGCTGAAGAATCCAGCAAAACTCAGGTAGATAATTTATTTTCAAGTTTGGAGTGAATAATGAACTCAATATTCGAGGCTTTAACCACCCAATGTCTGCTTGAGCAGATATGGGCTAAAGATGAACAAGTAGAAGAATACTACAGATTTACATATCAATACTATAGTATTGAAAAATGTACAGTTATTGTAGTGGAAATATATTTTTTTTAAATGTCATTTAGTCTTGGAATTTTAGAGTTTCTTTTTCTTTCTTTGCTTCATGAAAATTTAAATTTCTTGAAACTACTTTTGCTTGTCCCTCATTCTTTGGACAAATTCCAGAAACAAATCCATTAAGCTTACCAGCCACAATACAACTTGTTATCAAATCCGTCTTCAGATATGTGGTATATTGTTTAGTTCTCTCTGGAGGGAACACAACATTTCTTATTCCAACCTTTAGTATAATTGGCATACACTCATTACAAGGCATTTTGTTCACAAACATTGTAGTTGATTCATGATTGAGATCTTGTACAAGTCTTGATAAAACTGTGCTCTGTTCGGCATGAATGATGTACGGATATTTCTTATCCTTGGTGTCGTCATCCCTGTCATTTGCTCTGGGAAAATCTCCATACAATGCCTTAGAAGGAAATCCATTCCATCCAACAGCTACAATTTCTTCCTCCTTTAATACTACAGCTCCAACCCCCCTCGTGGGGTCATCAGACCTTTGAGCTAAAATCTGTGCCATTCTTGACATGTGTAGTGCAATCTGCTGCCATTGCGAATCACTTGCAATTGAAGTTGCTGATTTTTTCAGAATCTTGTTGGCATCATTATTAGGAGTGTCAATGTCCATCCTTTCTGATACTAAACCATTTGGAAGTCCATAAGGTTTAAATATTGTGGTTTCAGGCACATCTACCAAAGTTACCTTAGCAAGCCATTCAAACATAACAGTCATTTGAGAATCTACTTTACCAGAAATCTTTTCAAAATCAGGCCAGAAAAGCACTTGTGGCAAGATATCAACCCATTCTTTATTCCAATATTTGCTTAATAAGACTTGGGTGAGGCCAACATGGTCTTGCTTTGTTGGTGTATAAGGAGATCTCTTTACTGAACTATCTCTTATTACACTTTGGCATACTGAAGGAACGTACACGGACTGAGCAATTGGGCATGTCCTGTACATTTGTTCACAATGGTTCAGGTCTTCTGTAGTGGGACATTCTGGCTCCAGTGGTAAATAATAAACCTTTGTTATTCCCATTTGGATCATAAACTTAGTACAAAATGAACATGGTTTTCTAGAGGCATACACAACACAACCTTGCATTTTCTCTGAGTGAACTACCATTGCATTGGTAACAGCATGTAGACCTTGATGGGAGTAATCTATCGCAACTATGCGCTCATTTGAATCAACAACAACCACACCCATGGAGTTGAGTTTATATTCTGTATCCAGTTTCCTCACTTTTCCAGCTTCATTTGAATTTCTCATAGGATTAATTATGACATTGTCATTAAGAGTGTGTTCAGAATCCACTTTTTCCATAAAAAATTGATTGTCAATCTCTTCATGTTTGTTGCAGTCAGAATTAACTTCATCATTGACCAATACTTTCACTTTCTTTATATCTTGATTAGCACCAAGCTCAACATTCTTTCTTTTATCTCCGAGCTTACTGTTGACAATACCGGTACTGTCATCAAATATTTCACTATCTTCAATAGTTGATACCAAGGGACTTTCTTCCATCCATAATGCCAAGCACACAAACAAATCCTTTTTTGAGATACGCTGTACAATCTTATAGTAAGCAGAGCCTTCTTCTGCCATCTCGAATTCTTTATAAATGAGTCTTTAGATAATTAAAAAATCCTAGACTGCTCTTTTTAGGCGCAATTTTCTTTGGTGACGTGATAATTTATAAATGCATTAATAAAGACAGTAAAGTTTAGATTATTAAATCAATTCCTTTGAATAAGCGTGGTAATAACTAACCTCTGTTGAGGAAGAAGCGTTACCTGGACGTCCCATATTGGATAAAGCAGTGCCATAATCCCTGATATAGGCCTTCTTCCAACATTATATCCACGAATTTCCACCTCATCATTCGCTTTATTATTCGCTTTCATGCTGACCATAAAGATCGCAGGCTACCTTCTAAACACCTCGTTCCCAGTTCCCTCGCTGGGAGCCCAGCTGTTTCATGCGCAGGGCACTTAAAAAGTGGTGGTATCCACGCAGGTTTCTTTTATTTGGGGGTGGAGGTGGGGGTGGGGGTACGTTAGACAACAAGGGCTCCAATGAACCCCCCTTTGTGAGATCTTGTGAAGCCAATAATGTTCTTTACGCGTTCAATAGAATGAAATTGGAACCTCCTTTTTGAAGTCAATTGTACCAGTTTTTCAGCTTGGCGACCATTTTGTAGCCTGCATGCAGCCCGACTTTAACTCTGGTTAAGCACAGTTACGTACGGATGCAAGCAGGCTACTATTTTGGAACCGACCCTCTTTTTTAAATCCTGGATCCGCCACTCCACTGGCGTCCATTGGACAAGAGTTGGGGGTATACGAGTGACCGGACATTGACCGAACCCTTAGTAGTCCCTGAGATTTCCAGTTTGCTCTATTACTCTTTAAAATTTTACAAACTACAAAATTTGCCTTAGAGAAATAATTCTCTCTGAAATTCTTCACTGCTGTCACTAGATAATATTGTTATATGAAAAGAATAGGTGATAATGGTAAGAGAGTATAGTTAACAATTAGAAGACGAACTCGAGATTTCTATCGGCTGATAGTTGACGAGGGGCTCCGGCCCCGAGTCAACTATCAAAGCCGATAGAAATCGAGAGTGAGTCTTCTAATTGTTTTAGTAAAATTC
The DNA here is from genome assembly GCA_023349425.1 of Anthopleura sola. Taxonomy (NCBI): domain Eukaryota; kingdom Metazoa; phylum Cnidaria; class Anthozoa; order Actiniaria; family Actiniidae; genus Anthopleura; species Anthopleura sola. The sequence continues at coordinate 8,221,923 of JALHLI010000005.1, forward strand.
TCAACGAAACTATATCTATTTCTTCGTAGGAAACTTCAAAAAATCGCGAAGGGAAAGCCGCCATTTTTTTCAAAACAAAGCCGGCTTTCTCTACCCACTATCTATCGGCTGATAGATAGTGAGTACGTTAGCCAATCAGAATGCAGGATTTGCAATACTATAGTAGTAGAATTTTACTAATATTTTTTAGATTGGGCGTGGTTGTTCTAAAGTTTTGTGATACAATTAATAAAAAAAAATACACGTTTATAAGTCGAGTACAATATTTATTTGCTGTTTGATATTTGCCGTTTTAAACGCAAATTAATGTTTGCTATAACTAAATTGAACTGTCCATGGGGAGTCGTAAACGTTTGAAGATGTGTTTAACCTACGAGAAATAATAGAAAAATAATAATGAGCTTAGCAAGACAAGCTAGGTAGGGCGAGGGGGAAACAAATATCTACTGTTAACTGTTATGCAGACCCCCATCTATACCCTCTCGATAATCATGGAAGGATTTACGTACAGTATCCACAGGTTAATTTGCAGACTTCTTTGCAGTAATCCACGTAGTTAGGATCTGTGCACATTCCTCTGCTCTTGTAGTCCGGGCAGTGTTGAGGATATACATCTTTGCAATCACCATTACCACCTCCTCCTCCTGAAGATTATTTAGATTCAAGTCCTTAGTTAGTACGTTTCATGTCCCTGTGACCTCTCAACTGCAAGATATCTGGATTTATAGCTTTCGTTAATCAAACATTATGTCTGGCAGTTGACAATTTGATGGATTCAAGACGGAAACCAAGGCCCCGTCTTCACTCTTATGCGTTTTCATTGCGATGCGTTTTGGCCTTGCGTCCACATCAAAACGACCAAAACCACTGAGCGTTTTCGAAAGCGCGCGCATACATGCAAACACTCTCCAGAGTGGAGACATTTGAAAACGGAGGCCTATCGTATTAGTGCATATATTAGTGTGGACAGTGAAAACGGAGGCGTTAAAAAACGCTAGTGTCATTCACACCGGCGCGTCTGTTTCTCGCATGCGCAGATGATGATATTGCATCATTTTCGATCGTATCTGCGTTTCTGATCATCTTGGTGTAGACGCTGTGAAAACGCTAGTGTGGACGCGAAGCTTTCAATGTGTTTTTGGTGAGACGAAAACGGAGCGTTTCGACAACGCATTAGTGTGGACGTGGCTAAAAGTTCCACTAACGTCTGGAGCGATATGTGTGTAAAATATCAAGATTGGGTTTGCACATGATTACTCGCAATCAGTTTTACCTGTTGATCCGCAGAATTTGCATGTCTTACTACACACTTCTTTCATGTAATCAAGCCTTTCCTGCTTAGTACACCAGCCCCAAGACTGATATTTGGGACACTCTGTAGGGTACACGTCCTTACAGTCCCCAGTTGGTGGAGATTGGGTACTGGGTGGTTGGGTAACTACAAATCAGGATTAAATTTGATGAAAGAACCTTGGTATTAAAGTCACGTTTTAAATTTGCAATAGTGAGTAGAACTAGTGAAAGGACGTTACTGATGACTTTTCGATTCCCAACAAAGGTTTGATTATGAAAAGCTGAACATTCATTTAAGCGCAAAATTAAGGTTATAGAGACTTTTCAACATCATTTGATGGCAGCCATGACAGAAGGCACAACAATGGAGTCTTCAGTTTTTCCTGGGAAATGGAATTCTCGTAAATCATATTAGCGGACCAGACTCAATTATTTCTGCTTCCTGCCATGGCTGCCATCACGTGACGGTGCAAAGTCCCGATTAACACTGGATCAAATAATTCAGAAGTTAACAAATTCTTCGATCTTGTAATCCAACGTTCTAGAATCTATGAATTACAAGCCTGTATTGTTGTTGATTATAATCAGAAATAATGATGGTGGTTTTGTATATAGTTCGCTCAATACTCATAACTTTACCTGTTGATCCGCAGAATTTACATGTCTTACTACACACTTCTTTCATGTAATCAAGCCTGTCCTGTTTAGTACACCAGCCCCAAGACTGATATTTGGGACACTCTGTAGGGTACACGTCCTTACAGTCCCCAGTTGGTTGGGTATTGGGTGCTTGTGTTGGGGGTGGTGTTTGTGGTGCTTGTGTTGGGGGTGGTGGTGTCTGTGGTGCTTGTGTTGGGGGAGGTGGTGTATCAGGAGTCAGGGTACCTATACAAGGGATAAAAGAATTCGAGTTGAGGGTATTACAGTAAAGATTAAAGTCAATTTAATAAGCAGCGCTTTGTGATATCTTTAAATCTGTTTCTCATTGTTCAGCATTGATTAATGCCATATATGTATGGTTAATAGTAGAAGTTCAGCAATCTGCGTTTATATAGTTAGTGATTAAATTAAGTTTAGAAATTATTTACAGAATATGTGGATAGGTCTGTGGTGAGTGTGTAAGGGGTGGTAGTGTGTGAGTAGCTACAGTATAGGTTTGCCTGGGGAGTATATGAAGTGACACTGGTGCATTTCAAATGCTCGGTTTTGTTATGTCATAATCCTGAGCCAAAGAAATGCCAAACATCTAGTTTTTATATCATGTGTTCATTAATTTTGATAAATAATGAAAAAAAAGATATCCTTACAGTTGTCATCAGGTTCTGTGGTCGGTTCTAAAGTAGCGGGTGGTTGTGTCTGGGGAGGTAGGGTTCCTGAAATGGAAAAGGTTTCTAATGGTAATGGCTTATGTTCCCTTCAAAACATCAGTCTTGTTTTGATCTCAGTATCATTAATACTTTCGAAATCATAATCGATCTACATCATCAGCAAGTAGGGATGCACGCAGACTACATCGATTAACACTAGATCAAATAATTCAGAAGTCAACAAATTCTTCGATCTTAATTTCCGACGTTCTGGAATCTATGAATTACGAGTCTTTATTGTTGTTGATTATAATCAGAAATATTGATGGTGGTTTTGTATATAGAGCTCTCAATACTCATAACTTTACCTGTTGATCCGCAGAATTTGCATGTCTTACTACACACTTCTTTCATGTAATCAAGCCTGTCCTGTTTAGTACACCAGCCCCAAGACTGATATTTGGGACACTCTGTAGGGTACACGTCCTTACAGTCCCCAGTTGGTTGGGTATTGGGTGCTTGTGTTGGGGGTGGTGTTTGTGGTGCTTGTGTTGGGGGTGGTGGTGTCTGTGGTGCTTGTGTTGGGGGAGGTGGTGTATCAGGAGTCAGGGTACCTATACAAGGGATAAAAGAATTCGAGTTGAGGGTATTACAGTAAAGATTAAAGTCAATTTAATAAGCAGCGCTTTGTGATATCTTTAAATCTGTTTCTCATTGTTCAGCATTGATTAATGCCATATATGTATGGTTAATAGTAGAAGTTCAGCAATCTGCGTTTATATAGTTAGTGATTAAATCAAGTTTAGAAATTATTTACAGAATATGTGGATAGGTCTATGGTGAGTGTGTAAGGGGTGGTAGTGTGTGAGTAGCTACAGTATAGGTTTGCCTGGGGAGTGTGTGAAGTGACACTGGTGCATTTCAAATGCTCGGTTTTGAAATGAAAATGCCAAACATCTAGTCAGTTTTATATCATGTGTTCATTAATTTTGATAAATAATGAAAAAAAAGATATCCTTACAGTTGTCATCAGGTTCTGTGGTCGGTTCTAAAGTAGCGGGTGGTTGTGTCTGGGGAGGTAAGGTTCCTGAAATGGAAAAGGTTTCTAATGGTAATGGCTTATGTTCCCTTCAAAACATCAGTCTTGTTTTGATCTCAGTATCATTAATACTTTCGAAATCATAATCGATCTACATCATCAGCAAGTAGGGATGCACGCAGACTACATCGATCATGACACCCAGTTATTGCACTCCTCCGCATCAGCATTAGCGAACGTAATTCACGACAGGTAAAGTTATGAAATGAACTATTTCCGAAACATTATCAGTTGAATAAAGATATCTAAATAATCATTACCTGGTGTGATGCCGCATTTGTTGCAGGACTTCTTACAATTATTTCCCATCCAGGTAGGATTGGCTTGACATTCACCTTGACTGCTCCAATCAGAACAAGCTTGAGGATACTCGTCTTTGCAATCTGAGGTTAAGAGAAATTGATGAGCCATATTCTAGTACTATAGAGTGAATGGTACAAATGGGAATATACGGCGAGTTGATAACATGGCAATATGCATGCTACTAGAAAGGAATACTCACTACTTGGTCTTGAAGATATCAATACCTTTGGCAGTCTAGAATTTGACTTTCCTTACTCTTAATCTCCTTTAGCGTGCACAGGTACTCTACTTTTTCTCATGTTTTATAGCTTACCTGAATCTGGTTCTGTAAAATAGAAAATATGCAAAACAAATTTAGTCAAAGCTGATGAAACCAGGGCGTTAAAAAGCATCTAGATGTGTATGATATAACAGCATTGGCATCTAATCCCTCACCTCCACAAACTCGGCAACTCTTCTTGCAGTTTTGGTGCATCCAGTCGAAGTTTTTGCTACACTCGCCTCTTTGCGCCCAACCGGGACATCCTGTATTCCTGTCCTCACAAGAATTTGGATCCAAAGTAGGAGGAACTGCAGTACCTATTAACAACACATAATAAGCGTTTAAAAAGATTTGGTGCAATTAGCTGGCGGTAACGTTATTAAGACTGAACAACATTTGAAGTATTTTGTGTTAGAAAAGATTATGACAAAAAACCCGTCCTTGCATGTAGCCTGGTTATATAGAAGAAAACAACTTGCGTGCATGTATGTCACGCCCAGGAAGATAGGTTTTCAATTGGTACCACAGAAACAGGCAGGTTCCTGTTCCCTGGAACCCTCTATACAGTGGATGCGTTTCTGAATATGATAGTGATTTAAGGCTCAGTTCAAACGTCGTACTTAACATGGGTCGAACGCATTAAAACAATAGATAATAAGGCGGTCTTCTTTGATATTATTAGGTTCGGCTCATGAGAAGATCGACGTTTGAGCTTGGCCTAATTCACGCTATTTAACATGGTTACCATCACATATTGATAGCTAGTTGATCATTGTTTTGGGTGAGGCTAGTCATGGGTGAGGCTAGTCATGCTCAATTACTTACCACACACTCCGCAAGATTTGGGGCAGTTTGGAAGCATCCACCCTGGGTTGTAGCTGCACTCATATCTCTGGGCGTATTCCTCACATGCTACCGGAAATTCGTCCTTGCAGTCTATAATGGATTAATACTAAATTAATGGATGATAAATAAAAAACAGACAACGAATAGGTAAAATTATTCATTATAAAAAGATTTATAGAATAACAGATATCTATAAACTTACCTGAGTCAGGCTCTTGAAATTTGAAAATAAAAACAAAGAAACATGTAAGTTTCATGATCGCTGAATGATCTTTCGTTCATAAATATTTGCAAAAGGATCAAGTGCATGAACTTAACCCTTTTCAAGCGGGGGTAGTGATAGCATGTCTGACACACTGATACGAAAATACCATCACCAGTTCTCAACCTCTCTTATTTGGCAATCTGCTATTGAGACGGAAATCAGTGACCTCAAGTATTTGAATAATATTATCAGCAATAAACACATTTCTTACCTCCACAAACCCTGCAAGATTTTGGACAGTTGGAACTCATCCATGCGTTGTTGTTTCCACATTCACCCCTATCTTTCCAGCTTTGACACTCGGCATGCTTGTCTTTGCAAACACAGGCTGTTTAAGAGGAACAAAAGTTATTGGTAAAGAAAAGAGAATAATGGATGATATTCCTAATGATCGATAGAGACAGTAAGAGAAAAACTGTCATCGCCAGCTAAGGAAGTAAGGGATTATTTATTTGTGATGAGACTTGACAAGACAAATAGCCATCTTGTCCAGCTACCTACGAGGTATTGCAACTTTTAATCTTGGCCAGGGATGTTGAGCAAGACGTTTTGTATGGTCGAGGTGGGATTGACGATGAGGTATTTGAACGAATAAAAAGTGCAAAATGAATAATATTATTAATGTCAAAGCTCATGCGCAGCTGCAGTGATTTAAGCCAAAAAGATTCTGCAAAGATATACGGCAACAGTGCTGGATCCAGAATGATTTCAAGGGGGTGACTGGTACCTAGCAAGGCATTACATAGTGTCTTTTTTGGTTTTATCTTATCCTTATTCTTATTATATTCAACTCCATCCCCCCGGATCCGCCCTTGGATGGTATAAAAATATGCAGCTTAATCTATGAAATATTACTTACCTTTAGGATCTGGGTTATTAGTGCCTGGCTTAACTGTAGGGGGAAAAAATACACAATCAGGTTAAGAAGTGGAATATTTTTGTCAAGGAAAACGTAGATAATGTTTTTGTGTCAAACGAATCACGACTTCGCTCCACACTGGAAGAGGGTCTTTTTGCTTTGTCTGTAAAATGGCATGAGTTGTGGAGAGCGATTAGCTCGTAACTAAAGTTTTACATATTTATAATAAGCAGATCAGTGGACTGATGACTCACTCACCCACATCGGGTAGTCCCTTCATTGGACATCCATAGAGCTTGTTAATCTTCTTAATATCTTGGGGGCTGAACACTCCTCTTTCATAAACCGGTCTCACCTCATATGATGGGTCTTTCTTGACAATAGTGGTAGTCTTACAGAAACCAGCTTTTCCAAAAGCAGTATTTTCGTAGTGCATAATAGACGTGAGATCGTAGGGGTATCCTTGGGTATCAGCCTCCTGGAAAGTGTACTTTTTGAAAGCGGACTTGAATGCTAAAAAAGATTATCAAAAAGCTGTTATAAATCCCGCGTTCTGATTGGTTGGGGACGCGTGCATTATGAGAGCACACAGCACGCGCGCGCACTTTCTATTGCCTCGTTCGTATCCAAAATTTGTATTTTATGAGAGTAATAAAAAACGTACTTGCTAAGCTGTGTGCAGTCATAAAGCACTTGGGGATTCTCAGAATACTCGAGAAGTGTTGAGAAGCTTTTCGCCATCATGATGCGTCGTGCTTCTCCTAACACTACTCTCGTGTTCTGCCAACCTCCGCGTGCTTTATAACTGCACACAGCACGCGCGCGCGTTTTCAACGATTAATATTTCTTATGCGAAACCAACTCCAAAGTAATTTCAGTTAAAGCGAACGAAGTTGGGGCTCACATTTAATTCGAGGGTTTCTCTTTGAGTTCTTCAGTTTTCCTTCCTCCGCAAGCCCAAAGGCGCTAAATCTAATTCCAGTTTCATTTTTGAGTGAGCCGTATCCAGCCCAAAGGCTGTTTCAGGATTAGATAAAAATTCATATTTGGTTTACGAGGGTATCATTTGATCGTATGGTATTTTTCAACATATGCATACCTGGCTGAACGTTATCCCACAAGACCTCGATCACATCGTCACGGTCTGGTCTGTTGTGTTCGTGGAAGTAACCGATTGCGTGACCAAATTCGTGCAACACCAACCCAACATATTCACATCCAGGCCCCATGTTGAGGATCTGCTCTCCGTTTCCTACTACACCAACCATTGAGTTACAGCTATGGTTGCGTGACAAACAGGAAAACGTTACATATATCAGCATTTAATGACACCAATTTCATTAATAACGATTTCTAAAATGACTGTTGAGGGTGCGCACTTTATATCAAGCACACAGCATGCGCGCGCACTTTATATTTTATCATTCATATCAATCATGTCCAAAATAACGGCTACTCTAATTCATATTTTATAAAAGAAACTAAATCTTGCTTGCTGTGGTATATGCAGTCATAAAGCACTTGGGGATTGGCAGAACACTCAAGAAGTACATAATGCATTTAAAAAACTCTTAGTTACCCAGAGGCTGGCTTTACAATACGGATGTAGTTCTTCTCAACGGTCCTTTTTACGAAGCGCAGACAGGTGTATTTATGGTACTCAGCAATACCAATGTCGAGTTGTTGTCTCAGGTAATCGTCTAGTTATTAAGTATGAAAATAAACACGATTCAGTAAATACCTCAGTTATACGTAAGAGTTTGTGCATGAGCATAAAATGGTCTAAACTGAAGGCCTTACTATAGAAGCAATGCGCAACGCGCATTTCTACGAGTACAGAGTAGATTGTACTAATAGCAAGTACAGAGTAGATTGTACTCATAAATTTTTTCTCAGTGACTGATGAGCTTTTAGTTTAGTCGGTTTCTTAATATTGTCTTACTATATATGTTGCTAAAAATGTATGGTACTGCGACTGCTAATGTCTACCATAAGGGGCGTCTCCCTGTGCCTGCGCGATAATTCCTCAATTCCCTCTCGTTTTTGTCAAGGGCTAAAGGATTATTGGGATAAACTTACCTACGCTAGAGTCCAAGACGTAAGGAACAACACCTTTGGGCCATTTGTTAACATTGGCCATAGCATTTCTAGCTCCTCCTCGTAACAGGGCTGCGGTGTTGTCATCAAGTACAATATCACCTTCCACGATGTCTAGAGTAATAGAATAACAATTAAGATGTAATACCGTAGTATTTTGTGCTGTTTATGCGGAAAACTATGTTTGTATCTGTCGGTGTCAATTGGTAAAAGTTGTTGATCGGTACTTCTCCCCGCCTTAAGGGTATTCGGAGTTTGGCTGACATACAGAGTGCAGGATAGGGTGAATTATTAGTATAGAGAGCTCTTGTTAACAAGATGCACATGAAACAAGCTTACCTCCAGGCATGGGAAATGATGATCGACTAGCGGCTACCTCCTCAAAAGAGGAAGGGCTGCTTGGGGGTCGGGGTGAGTCCAAACCTGTACGAAAATCAAAATGAAATCTATTTCACTTGTATGCGTGTGAAATACTTAAAGGGTATTACATGACGTGCGTTCGCGGTCTACGAGTCTTATCTTCAATTGCCGAAAAGATCTCTCACGAATTTAGTATTTTTTACTTCATGATACTGTATGTTCAGATGTGAAAATATTACTTTTTTAAAGAATAAAAACGTATCGATAATTATGTATCAAATATACATATTTCTTGTCTGTCTTATTAGACGATGCATGCGTCAATAAGTTTTCTTGGTTTATCAGTATGGACGAACAATGAATGGCTTGAAAATACTCGTATGTGTTTATCCTAGCCCTGACTCAATATTGTGTACATTGACCTTAATCTTAAAACTTTTCTTTGTTTCGTACATTGTCGCACAAGTGCGCTAACGCGGAAAAAAGTGGTAGCAAAGTTGGCTTATGGATTAGTTTGTCAGAATACTATTGCGCGCACATTTTCACAGTTACAACGACGATATGATATTGCAATCATGTTCTCACTTACCAAACGCGCAAAGCGCACAACTGACAAAGATAAGTCCTCTTAACCATTCCATCTTGGTCGATGCTCCTGGACTAACTGCAAAAAAGATAATGAAGTGAAACTTAACTGTACGTTTTATATAGGATATCAAAGACCAAGCCTTCTTAATTACAATGTACTCATCTGTAAATAAAGTCAATAAAGATAGCAGTTGCAAATATCAGCTAACCTTGAGGTGGTACTTGATATCTTTTCCAATAGTTTTTGATTGTGCAGATGCGGAACTCGAAACGGGAGTATTTGTTCCAGCTTTGCTGAATCTTGGTGTTTGAAAACGTTTCGTTTTTCGTCTTCTTTGAAAATTTTGAATGTTTGACATTATAACAGAGGTTTTTTTTTCTTATTCCACTCTTCTTAAAGAAGGACAAGCCTTTTAATCAAAATAACAAAACGATAATAAGGTTTACTAAAACCGCAAAGCTCACGGTAAATTTTATCCATGTAATGCCGTTTCATGAATTTTTCCAATGAGAAATTTATAATAATTATTTTTTCCATTACAGAAAAAAGGAGGCCGATCTCTTTTAATTCTATGAAGTTGTACTTAGCGGCATTCAATTATAAAGGGTCTGTGACAAGTTATATATATGTAAATCTCCTAAAGGGGAAAGTAACAAACAGCTGAAGGAATTTATAAAAGAGAGACTAGACGTTATGTCTCTCATAACTATCGAAAGCAAAGACGTGTGTCGTTATCAAAATCAAAATCAAAATCAAAATCAAAATCTAGGAAAAAATTGAAATAGGTCGAGGGAATATGTACAGAAGTTGTAAGATGAAACGTTGTTTGAATGATGGCTGTGTATCCAGGTTGTATTTAAAGTAAAGCGTTGTGTAAACCGTGTTTTAACGATTGACAGGTCTTTTAGGACTAAGACAACATCATTTATTGTTGAATGGATTTCAGTGGTTCGAAGCTGTGTAAACAAGGGTACGTTTTCTCGGGTTAGCGCATGCGTCATAGTAACATGATTGATTAGTGATTATGTACTAGCTGCTGCATCTAACAAACCAGTACAACAAAGATTACCTGTTAGCAGAGTATTTTCATTTGGTACTAACTGAGGAGAGAAATAAAGAAGAAAGCCCGAAAACAAAGAGGGACACTCTGCTTGCAGGAAAAACCAAGATGAAGATATTTGATTTGGATTTATCCTGAAAAGCTTTAATAGAATGTGAATAATTTCATAAGGGATATTAATAAAAAGTGCTCATGTTGAACACTACTTTGTCAACAAAGTATCTGATTATCTCAAGATAATCTCAATAATTTTTCCCGATGCTTAGCATCGTTAATTGTAGTTACTACTAACAAGCAGTCATATGACTCCACCTCTTTCCTGTACTTATGCTGACTTGAAGTGGAACCTTAAATAAAACAAAATGAGGGCAAGTATACCAATTAAGTCCAACAATTAGTCAATCGAAGAGATTAAGAGTAAAATCAATAGAAAATCGACTTGAATGGTTACAAAAGGGAAAAAGTGGTTTGTATGGGTGACTTACGTTGCATGCTAAAGCGTCGCCTTTTGCCACTGTGGTTCCAAAGGCTCGGGTTACTGGTTCGAGCCAGTGCGGGGCCAGTGCTTGATGTGTTGTTCTATCCTGTGCTACGCGGGTTTTCTCTAGGTACTCCGGTTTCCTCCCTCCGTAAAAATCAACATGTGAATGAGCGTTGTGTGCATAGAATACTGAATGTAGTAGTAGTGTGTGTGAGTGAAAAGTGTCCCCAATTAGTGCGAAAGCGCTAGAACGACTAAAAAACTTAAATAAAGAGATTTATTTAAGGAAAGAAGGAAAAATTGATCATAGTCATACCTTGAGACAAGGCTGTGCACTGCTTTCCATGGTCGATTTGAGAAGCTCTACAAATATACATTAATTCTGATCAGTGAAAAATGCTGTTTTTCACTGACTTTTTGTTAGTTTATTTAAACGTTTCGATCGATTGTTAAATGAACAGTCTTCCGTTCATCAATAATGATAAGATAAGAAGAGCCTCTGTAAGTATTTAGCGATTTTAACTATAAATCCGCGAGGTTGGAAATACAGTAAAGGCTTACTGATCAAGATACCTTGCAGTTTTGGAACATCTTCATCCGGGACTTCGAGAAGTAGTTCATCGTGTATTTGAAGCAAAAGTCTAAAACAAATTTAAAATCACCTATGATGACCTATGTTTTTTTTAGAAATTAATATTGCGCAAAGACGGCTATGAGCCCGTTATTTCAGTTTTCTGAGACGTCATGGCTGTACTCTGCTTGCATAGCTCTTAGCAAGGTCTTATTCTGCCCTCCGTTCTGGCTTTACGTCGGGGTACTGACCAGCCTGCCGCTCAGCCCTACGGAGGGGAAGAAAAATATCTTCTGCTCGCAGGGTATCATGGCTGCCATGATGGACAAAAGCGTTTTTGCCGGTTAGTATAAAGTTTCATACTGGTTTTATCATTCTGTTTTAAAAAAAATCAAAACTGATATAGCATACCTTGCACGCAATGAAGGCTCGTGTTGTATTGCACGGATTACTTGTATCATACTGGACTTACATATGTCAGCTGCTGAACCTTGTTATTTAATAGAAATACAAAAAAATACTAAAGGCCACTATTAATTAGGAAAGTAAAAAAAAGTTGGATGCAGTAGTTTAAGGGTTCAATAGTTTCAGTTACAAATACTAAAATATACAAATGTAACTGAGAATAACCTCGAGTAGCGAGTGTTTGCGTAATTGATGGAGGAGTCCATTATATTATTGTCCCTTTTCCTTTTTTCCCTCTCTTCTTTCGATGTATTTTTTCAGTAAGTACTGTTTTGCAACCATTGAGCCGCAAACGAAGAGAATACATATCTGGAACACTATCAATCTAATCAAATACTTGCCTTGTACGATAAAGTTGACTGCTTGTCTTTCTGCTTGAGAACGAATGTTAAACTGGTGCGCATTGATGTGTGGAAACCAACGCTTTCTTTTCAATATCGTACTTACAAACCCTGTAGAGTAAAACAAAATCAGACGAGAACACAACTCTGTTCTTGAGAAAGTATCCTTAAAATGATTAACTGTACCGTTTCTTTTACATTCCTCGATGCATTTCCGTGTGAAAACACTTATTTCCGGGAACTTTTCTGTACCAAGAGAAAAAAGAGGTTAATGTAAAAGTATTAATTTTTAAAGTTGCTTTTAATTAGTGAATACATCTTTACCAACCAAGAAAACTTGTCATAAAGTCTTTAGCTTTGTCTGCGCTTACTCCCAGAGTTTTAGCAAGCCTGTCGCGACCTAGAAAGAAGATCATCAAAATTAAAATTCTAAATATATATATCTTGGTGTTAGTAAGTCTAGTAAGAAAAATTATGGTTTCTGATGGAAAAACGTTTATTAAGTATCAGTGTAAACTTACCAACTCCATAAACGACGGAGTAAACAATTCTCTTTGTCCGCTCTCGTTCTTGGAACTTCACGTCTTCTGGTTGAATCCCAAGCCTGATGGACCAATTTACTAATCAGTAAACTAGTACATTAATTGCAAAAAAGTTATACTGATTTCTTGAGTATCTTCAACAAGTTTAGTATATATAGGTGTACCAGTATGCATTATTGATATATATGCATTACTTGTGTCCGCTTATTCCTCTAAGTCAAATTGCTTTCTTAAGCGCAAGCTCACCCACCATTGGGATGTTAGTGTAGTGAAAACGTCTGAAGAGTCCTTATCGTTGAAGACACTCAATAGTGAAGGGTCGTCTGATAGGTGTGCGAGAAGTCGCAGTTCAATTGACTGGAAATCTGTAAGAGAGATTATGAATATGACCAGGGACTAGTTGCAAAAGCGCAACTTCACGAGCAATGATAACTTTAGAGCAGCAACGTTTCTTTGGTAACTGCGCGCAGCATGCAATGTTAGAGCGGCTGACATACAAAGGCACTCCATTGCGAACTGCATATAGGACGCGCAACGTGTTCTACAGTCATAAAGATATTATGTGGTTCCCACACCATAGAAAATAAAGCCAATCAGAAAGCAGGAAAGCCGTTGTATATTCGTCGGTATTTCACTCTTCCTTCCAGTCACGCACTACGCGTTGAATCTACGCATTTGTATCTTCTATGGTGTGGGATAAAATGGTTATACAATGGTTTCTCGTGGCATACCGTAGATATCCCACTCGTCACTTGCATTTTCTTTATATACACCTACGCCTAAAGGCCCGTGCGTATATATTAGAAACTACAAGTGACTCTTGGGATATTCCATATTAGAAAAAACCTACTAATGGTCTATCACCAATCGAGCCCTGTGATTGGCTGAGCTACTAGGGGTCTATTAGTGATAGGCCTCTAGTAGCGAAAAGCGTCGGTTTTGAAAACCAAAAAAAAAATATATCTAAAGCAATATCCAAAACTTTTTGCATCCTTTTATTGGACCGATTAGTAGGCTTTTACTAAAACAATTAGACCTCTCGCCCTCATAGCCTACGAGTCAATAGCCCATGAGGCCTTCGGCCTCATGGGCTATTGACTCGTAGACCATTCGGACTCGAGGACTAATTGTTAAGTATGCCACTCGAAACCATTTTATAACTAGTATATATACCTGCAGCAAGAAAGGACCATCCTTCTCTACTTCTGTAAGCTTCACGCGGAAAAATCTTCAATAATTCTTCTTCTTTTCCTGAAGAAACAAAAAAGATGTTCTAGCCTAGATTATCAAGAAATCTCCATCAACTGATTCAGTTGTTGTATGATGTGACTTCATGATGTATAGACCACTCACCAACAATGTACTGGTTGGTAATACTTGATACTTCAATAGGCTGTTTAGGTACATTTTGAAGATTCTAGTAGGAAAAATAATAAAAACATCTATGACTGAAATAGAATGATAAGTAACACCGTTCAAGGAGAGGGGGTAACGGAACAGAAGGCCAATAGAAAGACAAGATGATTTTTCTTCCTGCTTTCTTACTTCTCTTTACTATTTCTCCCTCAAAATTCTTTGTCAGTTTTAACCTTACCGGATTTGCAGATGTAACACGTCCCGTTGCAGCTCCAGTGTGTTCCCTGAGAGAAAGAAAAAAGTACATGTAAGGGATAATCTTTATAGCGCAATAAAACAAAAGTTGCAAAAACAGAAAGTGAGATGCAGACTTACCAATTAGTATTTATCATTCCCTAGAATCAAGGAAGTAGGCAGAAAGAAAGAAAGAAAGAAAGAACGAAAGGAAGGAAGGAAGGAAGGAAGGAAGGAAGGAAGGAAGGAAGGAAGGAAGGAAGGAAGGAAGGAAGGAAGGAAGGAAGGAAGGAAGAAAGAAATATTAGTGTTTATGAAAATAAGAATTAAAAATCTGAGGATCACATGAATGATACTAGGAAAATCATGCATCCTTAAGTCCCGGGGGGGGGGGGGGGGGGGGGTTCCTCGTCGGAAATCTTAAAAATGACCCCTAAAAGGGACCTGTATTTTGATATGATGGGCGTGGCAGTGATGAAATTTCATCCCTAAGAGGGACCAATCAATAAGTGACACAATCCGAAAATGGGATTAAAATAAAAATCAATCTTTGAAAAGAAGCATTGTTGTTGATTTTATACCCTAAGCGGGACCACAAAACTCAGCTGGTGGGCATTCTCGTTATTATCACCCTAAGGGGGACCAAAACACTGATTTCAAACCTTAAAAGGGACGACGAGGACCCCCGCCCCTTTTATAAGGGAGTCCCCCCCGGGCCTTAACTCTTACATCTTTTATGTAGGGCAACATTCCATCAAAGTACGTGGATCGTAGCTTTACGAGCTAAAATAAAGAATAAATAGAAATGTGTAATACTAGCATAACCATCAACTAGCAGTGCTATATCAATCAAATATTATACAATGATTGGATCCAAAACAGACATCAAATCCAATTAAGAGTACCTGTCGATATTCCAGTACTATTTTTGGCAAGGGATGAAGGTCTTGAAGATCCAACAGCTAAAATCAAGAACACAATAGTTATACCACATACGTTCGCACCAATGGACCAAAGAGCAGTTCTATTTTAGGGTTAACAAAACAGTCAAGGATATTTACCACTGCTTCAGAAGTTGAAGTATAACTGTTGGATGCTGTTCTAGCTAACGTTTTCTTGCATTTTTTGTCTAATTTCAGTTCATCAAAAAGAACCTAGCTTATCGTAAGAAGAAAAAAGTGTAATTTAATTTTTTATACAAAGTCGTTTCAGCTTTAGTTTGTTGTCCAGATTTTGCGCTTTTAATTTTAGATAATACCTGTCTTAGTTGATGGGAACTGTTTATTAGAAATGGATGTCCTGCAGCCTGAAATAAAAGAAAATCCATTTATTCTTATGAGCATAAGGAGGCATATCCAGGGTTTCTAAGTGCATGTGTCGAGGAAGGAGTGAGGTTGCTAGATGTTAGGCTTGTTAACTTTTTAGACGTCCCGCGTCATTACTTTTTTGAGGACCGGAGATGGCTGAATCAAAGTTCAAGGGGAAGACTTTTATAAGGGGCAACAGTTTCCTATTATTGACAAGAATCGTATAATTTACATTGAGAGAAAGGGGATGTTTAGCGACTCTTGGACCCGCCCTTACTATGACTGGATCATGGTCTGACCACAAGTGAAACCTTTTGTATTTATGACATATAGATTACATAACTTCGAATTTCACCTTATGAGCCTCCGCTTCAACCTTTGTGATTCTTTTCTGCAACGACAACACGAAAAGTTTATTGAACTTTTTGAGTGAATGAGAACAAATTAATGTACTCCAATCATTGTTGTTTTTATTATGTTGAGTACAAGAACGTACTTTGAGAATGTTACTTGCATCCATTAAAGCTTGAGCGTCAACTTGTATTCCTTGTGTCTCCATTACTAAACAACAATAATAACAATTAAGGAGTTTTTTACTTGCATTTTAGAGGATTCGTTAATTTTACACTTTGCAAGTTTTAGGCGAGCGCGCACCAAATGCATCAAGTTAAAAGTGTATTATGGTCAAGTGTCAAACGACTTTCCTTCTGTAAGCACATAACAAGAATAGAAGGAAATTGAATTCAAACAAATTGTTTCAACTTACTTGCTAGTATAGGGCTGAGTGGCATTTCTAAATTCCAGTAAAGATCCCATAAATCTTGCTCCTGTGAGAATAAAAGACGATGAAAAGTTGGAAAGCAACAAACAAATAAACAAACAAGAGGAAAAATACTTTTTAAAAAAGCGAAAGGAAGCTAGCAATATGAAAAGGAATTGTGAAAAAATGCCTAAGCAAACCTGTAATCGATTGTATAAAGTCAGTATAGCAGGCCCAAGGGTGCTCAGATCAAGGCACAGTAACTCATTCTTATCTCTTTCGTCCTGTTAGGAAAAAGTTCAACATTTCTTGAAATCATTTCTAAACCCATTTTTTTTGTAGTGACCCAATTTACTCATAGCATATACCAATACCAACCTACCTGTGAAGATAAGCTCAAGTCAAGCTTCTGAAGCAGCTGGTCATAATCTTTGGGCGGGTTATCTGGATCAAGTAGCCACATAGCTATCCTGACGTCCATGAATATCCATTTGCTGCAGACTGATAATTCATAATAGATAGTCAGAAGCGCACATCAAAATGATATTGAAGTAATGAAGTCTGGTAAAAACTCCTAAACGTTAGGTTGAGCAGAGGCAAGAGGGGAGGGGACATCCGGGGAAGCTATTCATTTAATAATTATTAACCAATATTACAAGATGTGACATTGCAGGGAGGGTGAGGGAGTGTAAAACAATCAAATGGTATTGAATGAAGACTTTTGGTAGGCCTGGAACCTCATATTTTTAATACCTCTCTGACTGTCGTATTCATGAATTCTTTGTAGACAGTTTATAATTTCTTGAGAATTGTAGCAGATTTTTCTCGTTTTTGATTCCATAACTTGACCTATTACTTTTCTGCAAGACATCAAGATATATCAGATATGTCAAGAAAATCGTACATATGTACATATGTATTCTCTTCTATAATAATCTGTAAAACAATGTTTTGGCATTATATGAAAATTGACAAAGACCAACCTGGTCCATTCTCCAAGCTCATCCGATGAAGTTTTGAGGGGGAACTTAACAAAGGCAATTTGGCTTGCTGTGGAAGCATTCTCGGTCGGCTTGGATGAACTTTCAGACCAAGGAAGAGCAAAGGCAATCGCAGAGAGCTGCAACAAATGTTAAGAATATTTTAATATTCTTTATATCTGGAAAAAAAGTCAAGACTCAATCTTAGATACCTCGGGAGTTTTCTTATCGAGACGCCTCTTCTTCTGTGTCAAATGGACAAGAAATACGACAATTAATTCTACTTCAATATATTGGGTTTGCAATGCACAATATAATGGAAAGCCCTTTCAAAGCACTTCTACCTGGCAACCATACGGCCTCAGCTGTGAAGAGGTATCGCTATAAACAAGAGTGCACGCAACCTCTTCTGCTTGCAATAAAGTCTTTTCTAGGTTAAATCTTTGTTCTTGAGTCATCGATTCAACTGTTAGGATCTGATAGTTAGAGGAGGGTTTGGTCTTGCTATCTATTTTCTTCGTCGATACTGGGGCTTCTCTTGAAGGTTCTAAAAAATAACATTTACAAAAAATCACGATACTATTGTTAAATCTCAAAATATCATATATTTTTTTGCTGAATCAATAATATAGTAAGTCTTAACTGTACCTAAAACTGCTTCTTTAGGAGGGATGATTAACGAAGACCCCTTTCCTTCAGGGGTTTTGTTCACAGTAAGATTGTGATGGGGTGGTCTTGAACTGACGTAAACAACAACAACAAATCATGAAATTAAGAAAGAAAGAAACCGTATATTTTGAGCAAAAACTAAAGATACTCACTGAAGAGGAAGGTTCCTTTCTTTTATTTCCTTCAAAACATCAGTGGATGATTGGGTTGTGGTTGGTCTGGAAGTCTGGTGGGCGAGAATTTTCGTAGCAGCACTAGAGGAGGATGGTGCAGTTCTTCTGCTTCGTAAATCTGTCAGGAAGAAAACGAACAACAAAGAAACGAAAAATACATAAAAAGAACAAACCAAGTTTAAGAAACAACACAGGGCAACGGAGATATTCAGTATCTTAAGCTTGTTTTTATCAGACATTAAATTAGCTTACCCTCTGTTGCTGTTTTAGCGGCTGCTTGAGCAAGTCTCATGGAAACATGACTAGTAGGTGTTTCACTCTTGTTTGTTGAATATCTTTGCCTAATTACAGCAAGAACTCTCTGTGCACCTTCTGTGCGTAGTACTGGATTAGATTTTAATTGGTTTGGGATACTAAGGTCCCATTTCTTGTCCTCCTTGGTTGCCTCCATTTGACAACTTGATGACTTTAAACCAACGGTATTTCTTGTTGAACTGTAAAGAAGTAAATAAACTTTTTTAAAAACAGGAATATAAAAAGAAAGAGCTTTCAAAAAGAAGAATTGTATGCATGTTAAGCTAGCAAATTTAAAAAAATAAGCTAATATTTTTACACACAAATAGTTTTCTATTGTTTACCTGCTGTGCTGGACCTGCTGGACCCTGATAACAATTTTTAGATTTGGCGCCAAAATCATTTGCGCGCGCGCGTCAAATTTGCCGTCAAAGAAACCGGAAATGAATAGACTGTTAGCCGGAAGTGATGATGATTGGATGCAAATTTCATATCATATATACGTACGTAAATATTTCCATTTTAATTTATCACTTAAACCTTTTATTTGTCAAGGTTCGAACATTTTTCTTATACATTCTTTTTGGAAATGATGTATTATTAAAATTCATTACCTTTCGATAAAAAACCGATACTAAAATCTATTTGTTTATCTGTTTGGTAGAAAGATAAAATAGTTTGTGTACGTAGACTGTGGTTCAATTAATCATTTCAGTCACTCAAAAAGATCAGCAGCTGTAACTAGCTTTCAGATGAATATTCGAGAAGCAAAAATAATTCTTGTTGTCAAGGAGCCAAAAAAATAATCCAGAAATTAGTCTAAAAATTCAACTTTAAAATCCGTAGAAATATAGAGCAAAAAATAGAGATCAAAGAAACAAGATGAATATAAGCTTACTAACGTAATTTTATTTTTGATTTTCAATTCAGAATTTTTTTTAGAAACGAAATGCAAGATAATCTAGCAGAAAATTCAGCAGATAATAACCCAACTAAAGAATAAATAAAAAGTATATAAATTATTCTAAATTATTATTTTTTATGCTGTTAAAAAATAGTAAAAAAAAGAAATTTAAATGAGCAAAATAAAATAAAAAAAGATCTCGAAGTATCTAAGAAGAAAAGAAATAAGAAAGGATTGATTGTTACGTCATTATCAACCAATCAGATGGCTCGTTATATTAGCTGTTTGCTTCCTAGCAACCGTGTAGGACTCGCTTGTAAATAACACACAACGCTCGCCAGACCACAAAGAAGGGTCTTTTTTCCTTGCTAACGTTATTCTCCGCCACTAACTCATGTAGATCTGGTCTGTATATACAGATAACATGGTGCAGCCGCTTTGTATTTGTCAGATCTGTAATTGCGGGTAAGTGAAAAAGATATTATTTGGTTTGTACAATCGAAAATCGTGTTTTTGGTCATTTGGATCGGTCGATCAACTCTATTCAATTCATAATCGAGATCGGCCATATGATCGCTGTTTATTAAGCTTTCCATCAAAAATTTATCAACAGATACATGATTATTTTCTAAAACGTTAAAGTTTTAGAGGCTAATGGTATTTTTTTCTGTCGGTATTTAAACAGGCGGCATCGATGTGCTCATAAACCAGTTAATCGACCCACTTCACAAAAATGCCTCTTTACAGAATACCAAGATCGGTACAAAAAACATGGAAATGTAGGAAGAACTGAACCGATCAAGCCAGATTTCTCTGTTAAAGCATCGACAGACCCATTCGACGGTAATACAAATTATAAGTATGATTATGTGCCCCATAAGTTAGAGCCACATAAGAAACGCGAGAAGGAAAGGTACGTTAAACCCGACGGTAAAGTCGAAGACGAAAGTACTTACAAACATGATTACCCTGGTCGTATGGTGGCCCCAGCGGAGTCTGCAAAGCCAGCAGTGCACTATCAGCCCAGTAACAGACCTTTTGGAGGAAGCACTGTACACCAAGATACGTTCAGGCCATGGGATTTGGACCAATGCAAAGTCAAAAGCATGAAACCGATTGCGGCGGGCATGAACCAGGACGGCAAAATGGACGGAAGGACCATCCACCAAACTGACTTCCCTGGTCACTATGTAGCGAGGAGATCACCTATCAAGCCATTTAATTCAGATTTTAGGCCTCCTCATGGCCCAATGGAGAAAGATACCACCAGTAGGTTGGACTATACTCCTAAAAGGGCTGCTCCAGCACAGTCCCAAAAGCCACTTCAACGCCGGCCGTCGACGGGTCCACCATTTGCTGGCATAACTACCTTTCAACACGATTTCCAGTTCAAGAAAGGTTTGCCTTCCTCTAGTTTCAAGCCCACGCAGGAAGCAGTTCAATCAAATGCGCCATTTGAGGACGAAACAACCACTGGTTTCTCGTACAGAAAGTGGAGCCTTCCCAAAAGGCAATTAAGAGAGAGGGAGATCTACCGACCCCCTACTGGTGAATTTAAAGATGACACCACCTTCAGGCATGACTACCCTCAGTGGAATGTCCCCCCAGCAGCAAGTGCTAAGCCTCCGCTGCAGTCATTTGTATCTAACCAGCCGTTCCAGGACAGGACAACTCATGGAGATACATACAGGGCCTGGGATTTCCAGCCAATGCACAAGGGTCACAGACCAGACCCATACAGACCACCCTCTGGTAGATTTGAAGGAGAGTCCACTATGCATAGCCATTATAGGGGACAGCAAGGTGATCGAACAAAGCCCATAAGACATGAAGTGAATAGGCCACTGTCTGCCTCCCCGATGGACCTAAACACCACATATGGTGATACATTCAGAGGTCTACGCCCCAATGTGTGTCCTGCAACAAGGATCAATCAGTTTGTTAAAAATGTTCAAAATGGATACAGTTACTCTCATGATACCAAGGGCCATACCTTTTTCAAGCCTATTTCTGAAACTGTGCAGCCATTGTCTTTGTCTGCTTAAGATCAGGCTGGGGTCAGAATCTGTACAGCATGGTGGGCAGTATTAATTTTTATTTCTTTTCCTTTTCACTTTTCCTTCAATTCTCAAAGCACAGTTTAACTTTCAACCAGGAAATTCTGTTTATCATAATAAAACCATAAACAAATGTCAGTAACTAAGGAAAACAGCAAAAGACAGGTGCCCAAGAGAGCTATATTGTTCTATCCACCGCACTCATATCCAGTAGGGAATATTAAGAAAGATATTTTGAACTCATGGCAACAATCCCATGAACAATACCCTTTGTATTCAACTAATTCAGAAAACAAAAACCCAAATCTACAGGACAAAGACTGCTCACCATGCAGCAAATTCATTTAATTAAAAATATTTTTTTGTACATATGGTATATTTACCCATTTATTGCAACAAGTTTTAGGTTAAACAAAATATAGTCAAAAATTTGAGAAGGGGGGTAAGTTAGAATGCTTTAGTGCTTTAAGAGATTAACTCTAAGCTAAGCTACTGAAAAAAATCCCTAATAGAGCTGTAAAAGTTATCAGCAAAATAATCAGGTAATTTGTTCAAAAAATAAGAAAAGTTTTCCCCCATTTCGGCTTTCAATTTCATAAATTGCTTACTCTTTAAGAAAGTGTAACATTTACATGAATATTTGTCATTCAAAAAAATCATTTATTTAACTTGGTAAGATGCCAAGAACTATTTATTTTAGTGACACAATATTCTTTTAACACAATTTTTTTTCAATGAATTCAGACATAAAAAGATTTCTCTTAGAGATGTTTAAAGCAAAAGCATTGAAAAGTAACTTATTTACCCAATCACACATAGATAATATACTGTTTAAAGCATTTTAAAATGTAGCAATTCTAAGTTTAAGGATATTCACATCATTTCCATTACGAAAGCATGACTCTTATGAACTTTGTTTATGAATGTTGCTATGACAATTAAAAATTTTCATCAAGAATTTGATACTGGTTCAAATTAGATAACATGCGTAACTATAGTTTAAGGGAAATTTTATATTATTAAATGTTTTCCTGATACAAGTCTATATAGTTGGAAAGGTTTAAAAGAAATGTCAATAGACTTCTTCAGTTTGGGCAATTTCTCATGTTTGTTAACACCTTGGGAACAATTATTGTATTCACAGTATGAGAACACATTCAAACTTGATAGTAAAGGGAAAAAATGAACTGTCCAAGCTGAAGAGGTCTATTAAATATTCTAAATCTATTTTGTTTAGTTTTTAACTACTTACCTAGCTGTTAGGGAAGATGATCATTGAACTATATCACACATGTACTAGAGAAGTACCCAAGGTTAATCCATTTTTTGAAGCCGAAAAAAACTGTAAAGCTGTAATGGATAAAAACAAATGATTTGGGATTTTTTACTTGTTAGTATTGAATAACATCTTATTGAAGGACAATAACTGTTCAAAGAGAAAAGAAAAGCCCGATGGAGGTGTCTTTGAGGTTATCATTTTTCAGCACTAAATTTGTAGGAATAAAACAAACAATTATGATACAGCAGATTTTGTACAACTGTGAAAAGGTTACGGCACAAACATTGTCACAACAAAGTCAGCCAATCAAAATCTAGAAAATGTCACTGTCACGGCAAGGCATGCTTTCTTCAACCAATCAAATGCATGAAACATGGTGTGGTCATGGCAAGGACACGGTAAGGTCATGTCACTGAACAAGTATGCCAGACCAATCACATTGCTCAAGAAAAAAATCAGCCAATCAGAATAATTCATAGAAAAAATCACTTTCGTGGCAAGGTGTACACATGGTGCTTAACTTTTCACAGTCGTAAGAAATCTGTTCTACCAATTTGAATGTGCATTAATAAACACACACTTGTTCTCAATAACACACACACAATTCTAAAAAATGTCACAATAATATAGGTTAGGGTGGACGTCAATCAAGACATTTCCATGATATCCCATGGCCATACAGCTTTGAAAACTTTGTGTTTTCCAACAACATTATGGAAACACTTGATTGACTTCCAAGACCTACTTTGTAGGAGTGGCAAACTGTTGAGATTCTGGGTGTGTTATTGAGAATGAGTATACTAACTAAAAGACTTTATAAGATGTAATATTTTCTTGAATGTATATAGAATAATGCAAAAAAAAAGAATAAAATCTTTAAAAATTTAAAATTATCTGTCAGTTATATAAATTATTTGGATGCTATGCTGTCTAGCTGGCTACTGTGTGTATATCAAAGAACAGAACTTGACAATATTATACAAAAGGAAAGTGCTTGCTGAATGTACCAATGTTTGTGTGTTATGTATATTAATAGCTGTTATTACGAATGCATGCAAATGAGATGCAAATGAGACAACAAGCATTGTATCGACCCCATAGCCTCACTTGTGCGATTCTTAAAACAAAAGAATATCTCATTTGCGTAATAAAAGCTATTCCTAAGTTTGCTTCTCTGTCTAATCTAGAGCTCCCAGTTACTTTGTACCACATCTGCAAACAACTAATTACAACAACCATAAATACGAAAATTGGAATTCTTTTTAATTTTTTGTATGAGAGATTTACACTTGTTTCATCCCCTACTTTGTACAACCTAGACTACAAGTGATGCTACTTCTCCCTCCAGACTCAGTAAATATGAGTTTTTGATTACCCACCATACCAAGGCAGTTAAAGGATTCCTGGATGCACAAAGATTGGAGGTGGGGATTAGGGAAATGAAAAGCACTACTTTTATGAAAGGGTAAAGGCTGTTTGCAGAATGCTAAAAAATTAGCATTCTAGTTCAACATAAGCTAGTTGTAACCCTGAAGTACTAGTTTCTACTTTTTATGAAATCTGCTCTGCACTACGGATAGCCATAGCACACCATACACAGTCTACAGGAGTAAAAATAATGGCTGATCTCGGCCAATGTCTAGCCAGAATGGGAACTCGTCTAGTCAAATCTTTGGCTTGCCAGTCCTTTTGACCAGTAATGTTTAGCCAAAAACGAGGTATCAACTGACCAGTTGTTATTTTTAGCCCTGAGTGATGGTGTGTAGTGTAATGATGCATGCCTGAGGAAGCCCAAACACAGGCGAAAAATAAGGCCACTGCATAATGTTTGAAACACATTAAAAACTAGACGACACGGGCAATTCTTTGGAGTCTTTCCAAAACTGACCATTGTACAGAGGGGGAAGGGGAAATAGTGAGGGAGGGATGGGCAGGGAAAAGAAATGATAGCCTTAACCAACAGGATACAAAAAAATTATGCAGTAACCTATTAAACATTGTAGCTCATTTTTTTCATAACTTATTCTTAAAACATCGATCCTTGATGAATATAATCCTTTTTACAAATCTAAAAAAAATACTATTGAGAACCAGTTGAAGCCCAGCTAAAGTGCTATACAAGAATATTTTCTTGGCTCGCTGATATTGGACAAAAAATGTCTTAGTGGAGTTTGTTCCAGTTAGATGGCATTGTAGCAGTTGGTGGTGGTGGTGGACCACGACGATAAAGTTCCTCTATATAGTTCTGTAACAGTATTTCCCGTTCATCTTCCATGCAACTTAGAACTAAATATCTTCTGTCATTCTGAAAGAAATAGTTACAAATGGGTTAGAAATCATGGAACTTGGTCTTGTCATCATGGTTAGGATTATAAGTGGCGATGCTGCTAATGGTAATGATGATAATGGTCACTGTTGGCCATGGTGGTGCCAGTGATGATGGTGGTGGTGGCAGTGATGATGGTAGTGGTATTGATGATGGTGGTGGTGGCAGTGATGATGGTAGTGGTATTGATGATGGTGGTGGTGGCAGTGATGATGGTGGTGGTATTGATGATGGTGGTGGCAGTGATGATGGTGGTGGTGGCAGTGATGGTGGTGGTGGCATTGATGATGGTGGTGGCAGTGATGGTGGTGGTGGCAGTGATGGTGGTGGTGGCAGTGATGATGGTGGTGGCAGTGATGGTGGTGGTGGCAGTGATGATGGTGGTGGTAGTGATGATGATAGTGCATGTGGTGGCATTAATGATGATGGTGGTGGCAGTGAAGATTATCATGATGGTGTTGCATGTATATAATAATGGTGGTGGTGACAGATGATGATAGTGTTTCATTATTATCATAATGGTGGTGATGATGATGGTGGTGGCAGTGATGATGGTGGCGGCAGTATTGATGGTGGTGGCGGTGATGATGGTGGTGGTGGCAGTGATGTTTTTTACCTTTAGTACAGTAGTAATATCTTTAAGGTGTTTCCTTGATTCCCTTATCTGTTCCTTTGATCTAAGCATAAAAATTAAGATTTTACTATTTTGAAAACTATGCTGTTTCCAGTTAGCACAAGAAAGGACAAAGTTAACATTTGTATCACACATATTATTATTATACTGTCTTTCTTAGAATTGTGGCACAAATACATTTATTGGTCATATGGCTTAGTACTGTTACTTACTTATATGTTATTAAGTGGGTTTCTTTAAGAAGTTGTCTAAAATCCACTTTTGCACTTGCTAGTTTATCTTGTAAATACTGACTGAATTCAGCTTCACGTTTCTGTGTCCAGGGAAAAATTGAGAGGCAAAAGTTAATGGGTGTAAACAAAATGGTAATTGATCCCTAAAGTATGTTTTTGCGACACACTTAGTATCATTCAACTATTATCAGCTTGGTAATGATGTACTTTATGACCAGCCGACAGGTGTAGGTCAACAATTGCCTGACTATTGGCCAACTCTCAGTCCACACATGGCCACTAATTGGCCAACCCTGGTCGACAGTCAGCCAACACAAACTGGCAAGCAGGCAATTGTCAACAGACACATGTTGGCTCAGTGGTCATGTCTATCAGTCAATTGAAAGCCCATCATCCCAATGAATGCTTGATTAATGAAGACCTACTCTCCCCCTGCTGCACAAAATTTAGCTTCTGAAACTTTCTAAAGAAAAGCAACCCCAGTGGTGTGGTATTGACTGTATTCATTTGGAGTGCTTGGCTTGTTCACAATTATTATCCTATTTATTATGTCATTCTTGAAGCCAGAATACTCACTCTGTCACTAGATGAAAATTTAGAAAACCTTGGATCTTCTTTGATAATTTTCTTGATACTTTTCCATGATGACGTCAGAGTGACCTGATGACAGAATTAATGCATTTTGGAGATAAACATTAACAATAATGAAACACAAAGTTTTCAAGTGCACAACACCTTTGTTGACATCCATAAAATCCTGATGTCTCAATGATATGACTCTATATACATTACTAATATTATGCACAGTCAAGTCATACATAACTTACTTCAGATGTTTCATCAAGTAATCTTCTAAACTGTTCCCTCTTTCTGCCATGTAGTTTTGCAATGTGATCATCAAATATTTTTTCTTTTTCATCCTTGGGAAGAGCATCTGCCATTGACCATCTGTGGTCTTTCCTGAGAGCTCTCTTTGTCTCTTTCCATGTTGCATCTGGCTTACGAACCTAAAACAATGAATCATGAATCATTTGCCACAATTTTTTTTATTGCTATGTACTGATTAGTGACAAACTATCTCAACAGGTTAGTGGGCAGACAACCTTCATTCAAAAAAAGATATTAGAGTGTGTAACAGTGTATTGTGAGAATAGAAAAGTTTAGGCAGATATGAATATTATACACATCTCATCAAAATGTTTAAAGCAAACCCTGGGTTCACAGGAATAGAAAAATATATAACATATTAATTTTAAAGAGTGTGCAATGCAAAAGTCTCTGAAAAATTCATGGTACCGACGTGGCTTGCCATGACTGCAACAGTGTCATGTCCTAGCATTCTAACTGGATAGATGACCAGCGATTGTGCACACTGTTATCTGTCTAATGGGTGTTGCCAATCCCATGCCGTGACTCATGGACAAACAAAATCCACCAAGTATATTTTCATAAATTAATGTTACCGGTAATTACAACTTTGCATGTTCATTGGATGAATAGCAAAGAATCAATGTATTATTTGATCATTGATCAAGAGTGATTATAGTCAAGATCTCTCTTACCATATCTGTTAGTAATGCAAGGAAGTGCTGAAAAGCTTTATCTCGGAGATGAACCTCTTTCTCTTTTTCTCTGGCTTTGGCCAACTCTGCCTGGGAAGCACGGACTTCGCGTTCACGTTCACGAATACTGGCCTCTATTCTTTCTTGTTTTTCTCTTTCCTTTTCTTTCTCTGAATTTCCCTTCTGTTTTAAATTCAGACCCAAAAAACATAAGGATGTTATTTTCAGCTGTGATGGGACCAACTTATATTTTTCATGCAAGATAAGCTTATCCATAGACCCCTTTTAAAATTATTGTGGATGCAAGGGTAATAGAAAAACACACTTAAAAACCGGCACAAATTCCACTGAGAAAAAGTGTGATTGCTTTTGTATTTTCCTATCAGGGATCTATGCCTTTCAAAAGTTTTGATAATTGCAATAGCCTTAACTATGCTCACTCATATGATATTTCATCAATACTTGAAGAGTAAAATATTGGTATAAGCTGTTCCGAGGTGGAGGAAAAATCTGGGTCAAGCTGGCTTTGCATTGCATTGTGGGACTCTTTTAGGGGACAAAATGAATTCCATCTTGGAAATATGTCCCCAAAAAATTCTCACAATGCACTACAATCCCAACTTGACCTAGTTTTTTGCTAATCCTTGGAACTGGAACTGTGTCGAAATTTCAGACCTTAGTCCTTTGGAGTAAAAGAGATATTAATTATCAATTATTACTAAAAGATTAGTGTCCTACCTTTTCAAGAAGTGCTACATAATCTCTAAAGTACTCTTCTCTGGTTGCAATACTTTCAATTGCTTTGTACCTTGGATCATCATCAATCCTAGCTTTCACTTTATGCCACTTGGACTTTGCATCTAGTTTCTGTTCCGACAGAAGGTCTAAGAAGTCACTGTGGAGCTAAAATCCATATAGGAAATACAAAATTAGAATATTTTTATAGATAATCAGGCAGGATTCGTTTTATTACTTTCCGCATGACAAAAAACTTATTCAATGTATATACTGTTTATTCTATGATATTCAACTTAAACCTGTGCAAACTAACTTAAATCATTTTTAAGCTTTTACACTGTTTTAAAAAAATCTAGAAATATATTTTTATTTCTAATTTATATTTAGCAATTTTCTCAATAAATAAAGAAAAATATAAATAATTCTTAAACTTCAAAATCTCTTTAAAATTCATTTGCACCTTTATATAAATAAAGCATGTTGTAGTATATTTTAAGAGATAACATATGAAAACTTTCATATTTTTAAGTACCATACTGTAACTTAGTATTATAATTGAAGGGGTTATAATGAGAATGGCCTAGTAAGGCTTAGTGACTTTTTAGTTTTTTTAAAGTGGTTTTTAGAACTCACTCAATTTGTCCCAAAATTGCACAAAACAAGTTATTTTAGCTTAGATATCAAGGATCTACATCCATTTTCCATGATTTCATCCAAATTAATTTTAATTCCAATGAATTTCTTGAAGGAATCGAAGGCACCATGTTGTTTTTCTTTTTCTTTTAACATTTTTTCAGCCAAAGAATGTTGTGATAAAAGGATAGAGTGGCATCCAGGGGTATGCTTTAATGCTTCAGCAAACACACGAATGTGCGGAATGCTCCTAAATTGGAGCCATTTTCCTGATATTTCAAACAACAAAACATGGTATATATAAACAGATCAACTAGAACGGTTGCTGAAAAATAAAGATTGAATCTTACAAAACCCATGATTCAGAGAAACCAAATTAAAATATAAGAATTTGAAGAGGATAGAGGGGTCCCTAAGTAGGCAGGAACACTGCTATTGCAATCTAAATTTGACTGTAAAAATTAAAGGAGATTGTTGATAAAACATGAATGCTAGGAAAAAAGAGAAAGCATTTCTGTTTCTGCAGAAGTAAATCATGTTATTGCTGCATTGTTGTTACACTGGAAATGAGAGGGAATGAAAAGGGAGAATGAAATGAAATGGGAGATCGGAATGAAATGGAAGAATGGAATGAAATGGAAGAATGGAATGAAATGGGAGATTGGAATGAAATGGAAGAATAAAATGAAATGGGAGAATGGAATGAAATGGGAGAATGAAATGAAATGGGAGAATGGAATGAAATGGAAGAATGAAATTGAAGAATGAAATGAAATGGGAGAATGGAATGAAATGGGAGAATGGAATGAAATGGGAGAATGGAATGAAATGGGAGAATGGAATGAAATGGGAGATCAGAATGAAATGGGAGAATGGAATGAAATGTGACGATGGAATGAAATGGGAAAGGATAACTGTCCAAAGATTTGTCAAAAATCTGACAGTTGTTCCATGGCATGGATCAGATGCATTTTTAAATGCTATTTAGCAATTATCAAGCTTAATTATTTTAAAATAGGCCATATTTTCTTTACTTTTGATATTCCACAAAAGATAAAAGGGGATAAAAGGATATCAATCTCTTTGGGAAAAACTGGAATTGAAAAATTTCTTTCTTTATTTCTTTTTTCTTTTTAATAGAAAAGAATGTTAAAAAATGAAAAGAAAAATCTAAAAAAATGTTTTTTTTTATGAAATATAATTTCTAGTGAGCTGAAATAACAGCTGATTGTGATGTCTAAGTAACAGAACAACTAAAAGTAATTTGGAAATAATTTCATTTACCTTCTAGTGATGGATCAGATTATTCACAACATGGATCAAGAGTGATGAAAAAGCAACTATAAATGCAGGCCAGCACGGCTAGCTTGGCAACTGTATGCTGTGTTTATAGTATTAGAGATAATGTTAACACTGTCAAATATCTGCAATCTACCACAAGCATTAATCAATACAGTCAATCATTCATTGAAACCCAGTAACAATGTACTGTCCCTCTGAAAGAAGTTCATGATGGGTCACTCTGTCTCAAAGTTGGTTTCTGACTGGATTAATTTTAACACAAGACTGAATGAACTACAGGTACTGTATGCTAAAAATAAACTGCAAAAAATTATAAATTTGTTTTATATTTTGTTTCAATTCCAAGAGTTTGTTTTCACATCCTCATCATTTAAAAAGAATGGAAAACAAACTTTTGAATGAAAGAAAATCCAACATCATTAACTTTCAACATTTTGAACCAGTAATTTCTGCCTCTTTGATGATTCAAAACTCAAAATATGTTGACCTATTTGCCGATAACAAGGGAAATTATAGGGTTATAAAGTGCTGGATTTTCTTCATTCAGAACAAGCAGATTTTGAGTGAGTAAGATATGTTTTGTACTTTGGACTATCAAAAAGATTAAAATTTGAACCAGCCGCCAATTCTAATTCCGAAAGATGAAATCACAAAGTACATTTAAATAGGTAAGCATAATATTTAATATAGACATTACTATTGTGATGTTAATGTGCCATGAACCATTTTAACGATAAGTTTTGTCAATTTTCTTTTTTGGATTGCCAATAAATTTCTGGTTGGCAATTTTAATAACAATCAACCAAAACAAATTATGTGTTCTGATATCTGCCTATTGTCTTTGTTGTGTGAGGGTTTTGCGACATATCAGACACTCATTTCAAAATCTGCTTGCTGCCTATGGTCTATGCCATACCTGCTACACCAGCAAACTCAAAAACCCAATAAACTTGTCCTACCTTATCGTGCTTGGTCTTGGAAGACTCCTTGTCTTTTTTCTTGATTTCAGCCACATACTCTGTAAACAATGCTTCTCTGTCCTTCATCTTTTCAATTGCTTTGAAAGCATCATGTTTGCCATATTTGCCAGCAAAATCACTGAATGTTGTTCTGCAAAAAGACGTTACAAAGCATTAATTGTGGAAAAAGGAATTTTCTGGGATATTTTTTAAGTGGTGGGGAAATAGTAGGAAAAGTAAGAAAAGTAAAGAAAAGAAAAAGAAAAAAGGATTATAGATCTTTTTAAAGCATCTATCAATTTAAATGAATGGGACCTTGAAGCTGTGGGAAATTTAGTGTGAAAAGGCA
Organism: Anthopleura sola; assembly: GCA_023349425.1. NCBI lineage: Eukaryota > Metazoa > Cnidaria > Anthozoa > Actiniaria > Actiniidae > Anthopleura > Anthopleura sola. Next base: position 8,253,412 of record JALHLI010000005.1, read on the forward strand.
ATTGTGTGAGATGACTGGGTACTTTTTTCATGGGTGCTTTGTATCTCAAATCTGCACAAAACTTATGTCTTAAGTCTAAACAAGAGTTTTTTTCAGATGAAATGAAATAATTGCTCCTTGCCAAACAGATAGAAAGAAAGAGAGGAAGGAAGAAAGAAAAAGAAAAAAAAAAGGATGGAAGGGAGAAAAAAGAAAGGTCAGAAAAATAAAGAGAAAGAGGAATAATAAACGAAACTCTCCCATTGTATTATACAAAATTATTAAAGAATATGGTTCAATAAATGGGCTTTCACTAACTTTGAATTTTCTAGCATAATTTCTACAATAGTTAATTTTTAACTTCCAACTCTCAAGTTACAAGAAACTTACTTATGAGACACCTTAGCAGCCTTCAACAGTTCTTTGAAGTTTTCCTTTCTCTCCTTCATCTTGTTTTTTCTTTCTTGTCTTTCTTCTTCAGCTCTTGTTCTAACAAACTTTTCAAAGCACTGTTTGCGCTCCTTTGGAACCAGCAGCAAAAATCTGGGGTCAAAAACTATTTTGGGGAGTTCCTTTTCCCAGGTTGAGAATGCTGAGACCTGAAAATATTAAAGAAAAATTAATACTTCTAGCTTTTCAGGAACTGCGTCAAGCATGGTGAAGGTGATCTTTTTTTTAAACATAATGTTAACTTAGCAAAAGGTAAGACTTCAAAATCCAATACACAGAAAAACAGAGAGAAAAACAGAGAGAAAAGCAGAGAAAAAAATCTGGACAACAAGTGGAAAAGTGAATAATAATGTTTACAAAAATAATTTGAATGAATAAACAACCATGCACAATGCTGCATGACTGATAAAACAAATACCGGTAGATATGTTTTCCCATTTCAGACCACATGCATTCTCATATCCATATTCATGAGTCTTCTCATGCGTAACCATTAAACAAAGAAATTATACTCTAGGGAATGACACATGGTCTGATGTGGGTAAACATTACACCCAAGCCAAAAAGATCTATTTCTTCATTGATGGGGGGAGTCATACATGTTTGTCACCAGAAAATAATGATGCATTTTTGTCGTACAAAACTATCATTGGTTCATTTGTATTATTACTAAACCTCATTAGTAAGAAACACAACCACTCTTAAGTTCCTACAGTACACTGTCCAACACAAAAGGATAAAAATAGAAAGGTAGATAAAAAAGTAGAACTATGACCTACCCCTCGTTCTAACATCATATCCCTAAACTGCTTCATTCTCTCATCTAATGGCAGCATATTTCTAGCATTATGTGCTCCTTTCTGATGTCTTGGTACTTCTTGTTGTTGCTGGGATTTTGTTTCATCTTTCACTGATTTAGCAAATGTTTCTTGGGCTGTGGGTTCTGGGTCTACAGCCATCGGTTCTTCTTCGGCATCACTGTCCGATCTATTGACAAGAGCATATTTTAGATATTAATAGAGAAAAAAAGATTTATTTCAGCACTACAGACACCTCATTTGTACATTATCCATGAATATCAGGTCCAAATGGTATGACCGGTACTGAGGGTGACATGGGTGGCATAGTGGTTTACCGCTTGCCTCTCACCGCTGTGGTCCGGGTTCGAGCCCCGGCTCGGGCTGGATCATATGTGAGTTGAGTTTGTTTGATGTGTTGTTCTCTCCAATGCCACAAGGGTTTTTCTCCAGGTCCTCTGGTTTTCCTCCCTCCGTAAAAATCAACATGTGAGTTGAGTGTTGTTTGTTGTAAATATAGAATGTAGTGGTAGTGTGTGTGGAGTGAACCTCACAGAAGAGTGGGGAGTGATGGTTGTAAAAAATATGTTTATGTTTTGATATAAACAAATATATATTTAAGGTACCAGGGGACCTTTGCGACCGATGTGCACAAAAACATCATGTCTTACGAACTATTCATTTAATGTCTATAAAAGTATATATTTTCTTGAAGCTGAATAAACACAGATTTTTTTATCAAACTCATCAGTTTATTCAAGATGTGAGTATGCACTTGAAACAGTTTTTTCTTTCAAACTCTTCATTTTTGAATTTCTTTATTTGACTTCAGCATGGTAAAGTCCTCTTATTTACTAAGATATGACGTCAAAAGTTGGTCAAAATGTTATGCAAGACATAGCCGAGTGGGTACATAACAAATTTTGATCAATTTTTGAAGTTGGAAATGTACCTCATTTTCTTGCGTTCTGGTTCATCATCATCATCATCTTCACTCACAGATTTCCTAGCCTTGTTTTCTATCCATTTATAATGCAAAAACAATTAGACTTATTATTCAGACATAAGACACTAAAGTAGCAGTTGACAACGGCCAACTTTTGCAGTAAAATTCAGAATCACCATTTCTAAAATCAAAAGAAAACTAGTGGGTAAGGAAGCCATTTTCCATTTTAAGAGTAGTAATATTGCAGGGTGGAACAGGGTTTGCATAAAGTTTCATAGAGAGTGTTCCAACTTACTCAATTTATCCATTTAATTCTGTAATCACCTTGTATTCATCCCTTCTCTCTTCCTCTTTCTTCATTTTTCCCTTTCTCTAATTTCTTTTCCCTCTCCTCTCCTCTTATTTCAGGAGGGAATACTCATTCCCAACAATTCATTTTTACATCCCTCAAAGACTAACCTTTCTGTTTGTTAGGAGGACCTTTCTCAATGATTTCATCTACTTTATCATTATCCTGTAGTTCCTCTGGTTTTTCCCATATTGACAGTCTGGTAGTAGGGTTGAAGAAGAAAGCCTTACCAGTACCTGTCCATACCACACACCAAGATGTACCAGGTACAAGTTGACTGGCAACTGGTTTTCCTGTGTCATTCTCTTCACCCTTATTATCTCCACCTAGAAACCACCATCAGTAAATCAGTAAATCAATCAATTTTTGAATACCGGTAGTCCCCTTTACAATTCCCTGTGCCATCTTGAAAGGTAGCTGGGCCTTTGCAAGGAATTGAGACCATAAGTGAGTTTGCAATGATAGAGACCTTTTTTAACACCTTGGACAATAACTATTTACATGTCTCTATCATTTGTCTATCATTTGTCTCACTTCAATGCAAAGGCACAGTTACCTTTCAAGATCGCACAAGGAACTGTGAAGAAGACTAATCAGCATTATTGGCCCTTTAAGCTTGGGTTCGATGTTTTCATATTTCAGACCATGCAATTATTCAAGAAGCATCGTTTTAAACCTTCATTTTCTCCTTTGTTATTGGCTGCGTTTTCCTGGCTCTTTTGAGTATCTTTTTCTCCTCCACCCTGACCAGGCAGACTACCAGCTTCAGGTCCTTTTTGACCAGGAAATACTCCTGGTAACACTTGTGGTGGCATTCCTACCATTGAAATAGAAATTAATTTGTGAATTAGCCATGCTCTGAATTTGATTGATTGAGGTTGTTTTGGGGTAGCATAAGAATTGAATTTGAGGATAATGATCAATCAATGATCAACTAGTGGATGAAATTGTCTGGTAATTGTATTATTGGGGGGTGAAGAAGAGATTTTTGTTGTTCTAGCTCATTTTACCAGCGCAAAAACCCTTTAATATGTTATTTATATTATCTACCATACCTGTCAATGGTGGTGGTGGTTGATCCATCTCTTTGGGTCTTTCCCATACAGATTGCATCGTCCTGGAGTTGTAATAATACACTTTACCATCAGCTGTTCGGTGCTCAGACCATTCACGTGGTGGAGGCATACCCATTGGCAAGAGGCCAGGTGGTGGCATTCCAGGAATTGGCATTCTTGGTAATCCTGGCATCATGCCAGGGGGAGGCATGTTCATGTTGTGAGGAAGCATGTTTGGAGGTCTCATGTTTTGACTGAAACAAAAATTACTCTTATCATCATCATCATTATCATCATCTGCATCATCCTTAGCAATTGTAATACCATTGCCCACCATCCCCATCACTTCTATTAATAAAATTTCTTATCACTATTAGTATCATCATCATCATGGTCATTGCCATGGTTGTCATTATTACCATGGTCATTACCATCACCATCCTTATCACTAAGTGGCCGTCATACCTGTAATGATCATGATCATGGTCATTATCACCATGGCCATTACCATAACCATCTTTATCACTATTGTGGTTATCATGCTAGTAACCATCATTATCATCACCTTTGGCACTACCACTATCATGTGTATTAACAGTTAAATACAACTACAAGTATTGCTTTACCTTGGTAGCATTGTGGGACGGAAGGGTGGTCCTTGAAGAAGTCCTGGTCGCTGTAATTGAGAGAGCAATGGCCTGAGTTGTTGATTTAGCAGACTTGGAAGTTGCTGAGGAGCTTTTTGTGGCCCTGGAAAATGTTGTCCACCTTGCTGATTAGGAGGCTTCTGTTGACCATGTTGCTGATCTTGCTGACCTGGGTGTTGTTGATTGCCTTGTTGCTGGACATTCTGTTGCTGATGTTGCATTGCTATCTGTTGTTCAGGCTGCTGGTGCTGCATTGGTTGTTGCATTGGCTGGTGTTGTCCAGGTTGTTGGTGTTGACCAGGTTGTTGTAGTTGTCCAGGTTGTTGTTGTCCAGGTTGCTGTAGTTGTCCAGGTTGTGGTAGTTGTCCAGGTTGTGATAGTTGTCCAGGTTGCTGCTGTAGCGTTGGCTGCTGCTGATGTTGCACGGGCTGCAAATGTTGTCCAGGTTGAGGTTGTCCAGGTTGCTGTTGTTGTCCATGCTGCTGTTGTTGCACTGGTTGACCTTGTTGTTGTCCAGGCTGTTGTTGTCCAGGCTGCTGCTGCTGTCCAGCAAACTGTGGCAATGGTTGGTGTTGATGCTGCTGAGATTGTTGCCCTGGCTGCTGCTCAGGTTGTTGATGCTTTGGTGGTTGTTGTTGTTGTTGCAATGTTTGGTGCTGTGGTCCAGTTGGTGGCTGCAGTTGCTGAAATTGTGGTCCAGGTTGTGGCAGTGGTTGGTGTAATTGTCCAGGATGCTGATGTAGTAAAGATGATGGTGGTTGTTGCTGTGGAGTTGGTTGTTGATTGCCCTGTGGTTGCTGTTGTGTTTGGAATTGTGGTCCAGTCTGCACCTGGGGCTGAAATTGTTGTCCAGGTTGTTGAGGTGGTTGGTGCTGTCCAGGTTGTTGGGGTGGTTGGTGTTGTCCAGGTTGCGGCTGTAGTTGCTGGTGATGCTGTGCTGGCTGCTGCTGTACTTGCTGTCCTTGTTGCTGCTGGTCTGGGTTTCCTTGACCACTATGCTCCTGCTGTTTAGGGATTTCCCCTTCTCGACTTGCTGCTTGTGGTGCATTCTGTTGCACCTCACCCTAAAAGACCAAAAGCAAAACATCCATCTTAACAAAACCTGAAATGGCATCCTTGAAACAGCCTCAGGGCTAATTAAAGTCAGACCACCACTAACTTTCAAATCCAATTGAAATTTAGCAAAATATATTTTGCCAAAGGAGAAAACCCAAAGACCCAGAGAAAAAAACATGAATCAACAATCCGCAATCACTGGCTATAGGTAATGCAAGGTCCAAGAAGGGGAACTAAAACCCTAGAGACAAGAGGCATGGTGCACAACTGAAATGTTCATCATCACTGATTCCGATGAGATAAAAACATAAAAATAATCCTTAGCATGCATATCACAGGTCAGCCTGGGGAGGGGGGTGCAACCCTCAGAATCAAAAAAGAAAATATTATTTTGTATTTGGGTATCTTCAAAATAGTGGAACAAAATTGCTTTGGGAGTGGGGTGTGGTGGGGTGCACACACCCCCTGCATCCCTCCCCTGGATCCGGCCATTTATCACCAAAATGAAGCTTAGGCTTGAAGATCCAATTTTTCCAAGAAAGACATAAAAACCCTCAAAGCATTGCACTCACGGACCTGCTTTTGTGGTGGAGGTTGGCTGCCTGGTGGCGGCATTAAGTTTTGAGGTTTTTCCCAAGAGGATTCTCTTGTTCTTGCATTGTAATAATAGGTCTTTCCCTCAGGAGTCTTGTTTTCTAGCCAGATATCTCCATTGCTATCAATCATCGGAGGTTGCTGTTTAACTGCTGGTGGAATGCCTTGAGGACCAGGCTGTGGATTTTAAAGCAGAACTCATAATGCCTCTATAAGTGGTTTGTCATAGACCTCTCCTAAATATACTTGAACAAAACTGCAAATAAGCACTGTTCATTGGATAAATATCCAGTAATAATGACTACTTGACTGGTTAATGATTCCCATTCTCTAGACATTTGACCAGCCACAATTAGGCTTTACAGGTCAAATATTCCTGTGGCCTGACAAATAAACTGCCTATCAAAAAATTTATTTGTGGCCTTGCTTGTATGACCACAAAACAATGGCTCCAAGTTGAGGCTGGACTTGAAATGTTCATACATTTTTTTCAAGTTTAACCTCAAGTTGCAGTCATTGCTTCATGATCACTACAGTAAATATAGGCTTTGAACCATCATGTGATGGCAGCTATGACAGGAACAATTGAATCTGGTGTCATCTGATTTACGATAGGAAAAGACTCTATTGTTGTGCCTCCTGTCATGGCTGCTATCACGTGATGCTGCAAAGCCTCTATTTTGGAAAGGTCTATCGCCCTCAAATTTTGAAGCTACAACTCACTGATCCCCTCCCCTATAAAAATACTAAATGCTCTCTACAGGATCCTACCTGCATTACTGGTAATAAAGGATTCCTTATGTTTGGCATCACTGCTCGTGGATCAAATGGGGGTGCTTGAAAACTACCAGGAGGTTGACTCATCAGAGAACCAGGTCCCCCAGCTTGTCCTCCTCCAGGTACTGGTCCCCTTACAGTATTAACGGGATGGCCTGTTTGCGACATCAATGGAGGTACTGCTGGCCTCATGGTAAAAACTGACAGAAAGTATGGTTATATTATTATTAGGAGGTAAAAAAAAAACATTACATGGTGACGTATTTGCAATTTTCATGTACAACTAGTAACTGGCTGAATTTTATGAATCATGATATAAAAAATCTTTAAAAAATGAATTAGAAGTAATGGAAAAAAAGAATTGGAGACACATCATCGATGGAAGACATGGACAACTTGTAAGAACAATTATGACCACAGCATTAATATAAGCTTAAACATTTCACATCCCCTAAATAAAATCACGTCTAAAAATTATAGATTTAAACGAAAAAGATACCAGAAAAATCCAAGAAAATCTTCCTTACTTCAAAAGAATAAGAACATATAAGTTATAAGCTTAATTGGATAATTAGCTTGAATGAAAACACAAGCTTGCTTTGTCAAACTGTTTTGCTTCAGCCACATTCAAAAACCACCTATTTTCGTCCATTTTGAGATAAGAAAAGCAAGAAATTACACTATAAGGAAGCAGCTTCTAAATTCTTGTTTGCAATTTTCGTATTTCAAAGCCAATTACCTGAAATAAAAGTTGGTAAGCAAGTTTATACAGACACATGTGCTTGGCTTGGCTGAACGCTTGTTTGTCAACGCAAATGTATTTAATAGGCACAAAAAAAGCAAGAAAAAGCCCCAAAAATACCTCCTTCTCCTTCAGAGAGGAACATATAAGGCTAAGAGATACCTCACCTTGCGTTTTTAACGTTGAATCGAAGCAATAATTTAAGATTTCGTTTTCCCTCCAGGTTTAGTTTGTGCAGATGGCCGCCATGTTAGATAAGACCAGCATGCAATGCGAAGGGGGTCCTGGATATATTGTTGGGCTTCCTGTGGTAAGTATTTCCAAGCCTTGGAAGACTGAAATAAAATTCTCCAGAAATTTGAGGTTCAAATGGCAAGTATTTTAAGTAACCTTACTTTTTATCACTTAGACAGAGAGAATTCAGCTATTTTTATTCAGTTGGTACTGTATCATTTGATTTATGCTCACTTATTGGGGTCTCTATATTTTTTGTTTGTTTTTCGTAATGTCCACCACAACTCATCATCAAGCCAATGTTCATTTTACTGCAGTAACTGTCCTTGTAAGTTAAGACATGGTCCAAAGGATTAGATAGGAAGGTCAAGTAACGGCTAGTTACTTCCACTCACCCCATAGCCTAAAATTGACGATATTTGATTTGATGATTGGAAAACTTTGGGTGGAGTATTAGTGAGGATTGTATAATACTGATGTAAGAAAAACTTTGCATTCGATCATGTATGTTATTCCCATGGCCTAAAACCTAAGAGAATAATAAAATATTTATTATTACCTATAGATTACTTTTTTTCTTTTTCTTTTTAGCTTTACTCACATATTGAATGTTCAACCACAAATTATACATTATATAACATATTTATCTATTTTATTCTATCCCCTTTAAATATTACCTAGCTACCCCATGTCAGACCTTGAAAGAAAAATATATAATTCCCTTGAATATTTTTCTTGTAATTTTTTAAAATATATTTTATATATTCAGGGCTAAAAATCCTAGAATTAATGAAATATATTAGCTTATGATTATATTAAAGGACTTACAGTGTGACCTGCAAAAGCCAGGATCACCACATTTTTTCTCATCCACATACTTTTATGCTTTTGTATGTTAAACTGTCATCTTTCCATGCCAAGGTGGTAGAAGATTGTTTGACAGCACAAAGCCTGTGCACAGAAGTATGTGAATACATAAAATGTGGTCATACTTTTATGTTATAATAGATATTAAACTTGATGCTTTTTGCATATTAATTAATGGATAGTTCCAGAAAATATCCATACCCATACCATGGATTGCATCAATATTCTCACCCCCCCCCCCCCTTGCCTTCAGAAATTCCAAAATGATTTAAGGCCCCTGGCCCAAGGAATTCTATAAATATGAACAAGGGCAGATCCAGAGGGGTGGATTGGGTGGATAGCCACCCAGCTTTGGAGATGAAAAATGATATGAATAAAAGATAAGGTAGATTATTAGCCTCTGATCCTTTCTAGGTAACAGCCACCCCCCTTGAAATCATTCTGGATCTGCCAATGATTAATTCCATACTAGCTGCTGTTATCAATATTTTGCAGTCAACCCAAGTTTGGTTTCCTGTGTCAGAAAAACCAGGAAGTTTAAAAGAACAAAGGAACCCCGTAGCTAAAAATTTTAGTCATTCTTAGTGTTCTCTTCCCCCTTTTTACCATGCAAATATCTAAATAAGAAGAATTTTAGAAGGATGCTCCTCAGTATAGTATAGGTTGCTTCCTGAGCATTTAAGTTTTCTGATAGCTAAATAACTAACATATAAAAAATATGACACTATGAACACTAAAATATCTTAATGCTTGTGAATTTGTCATTCACTTTGCAGTCGGCATTGTGCTTGTATTGGCTCCTACCTATGGTTTTCACTTGCTGCACAGTGTAAAAACAAGGTACAAAATCACTACAGCTCCTTTGCAAGATTTTAAGTTAAAAGAACTAATTGCTGTTTAATTCCCTTGAGAATTATTTCTTTCGTTCACCATGAATGCCAAGAAGACACTTTAATATGGATGAGATATGCCCAGGGGGTCTCCATTGGAATTTTTTGAAAATAACTCCTAAAAGGTACCCAAGTCATGCCCAGGTGGGTGTGGCAACTACTGATTTTTTTACCCCCAAAAGTTACCAAATGGTCATTTAGATAGATATTTTACATACATGCACCACGCATGCATAGTTATTGCTACTAATGAGCTGCCCTTGTGTTGGCTATGTATGCTGTCTATTCTTGTGTTTGTGTTGCAAGTGAAATCCAAGTTGAATTATTTCATAAACTATTGTCCCATTCATGTCATTAATTACAAGAGCATTTGGGATGATTTTCCACATTATGTCCAGGAAGAATGTTCCCATTTTCCCCCAGAACAAGTCCTCTTTTTGCAGCTTGATTTTCGATTATATGCTTATTCAAAAGTCTTGCTAAAAGATGAAAGGCATCTTTAACATTCTTGGAATCCCTTGCACTTGTCTCAATGAACGGCATATCATGTGTAGCGGCCCACTCTTGGCCAGTTTCTTTGGACACTTCTCGGTCAATTTCCAAGTCTATTTTGTTACCAACCAGAATCGAAAGAACTCCTTCAGATGCATAGGTTTCAATTTCTATCAACCATTTGTGTAAGTTGTTGTACGACTCTCTCTTTGTGATGTCATAGACGATCATTACACCGTGGGCACCTCTGTAATATGATGATGTGATGGTTCGGAACCTTTCTTGGCCAGCTGTATAAATAAATAATAATAAATTAATTGGATTTAGCAGTAGCATCTCTACAGAGTAGCTATTCGTCGACTGAAATTGAAATTTGAATTTTGAAGTTGTTTTTTGCGGAGGGAGGAAAACCAGAGAACCCTGAGAAAAAACCCTCGAAGCATTCATTTCTAGTCTGCAGCTTTCCTTGTCCCTCTTGTTACCAAATGACAAAGGAAAAAGTCTAAGACCATATATATTATTTTGTAATAGAATCTGAAATCAAGAGGTTTGAGATTTCAATCCTTTTTTATGCCATCTTGGCAAGCTAACAGCTGGCATTTCAAAAACATCACTGTACAAATAAAACATGCAATCTCTTCATGAAAAAAGATCAAACAATTATAAAATTGTCAGTATCGAGTGAGTAGGGATGACTTATCTTATATTGGATAGCTATAGACCTTATATATTTGAGTGTCATTATGACTTATTCAAGTGAGTTGTAATATACATTTTAATAAAGACATCCTCAACAGATGCAAGCAGATGTTTTTGCTCTTTAGTTTTCACAGGTTCACTCTTAAATCTCCTAGCTTATCATAAGCATTTCTCTTAATTTTTTTCTACAATTGTTAAATATTAATAACTTTTTAGACAAGAGCAAATAAAAAATTCAAGGTTTAAAAATTGAAAAATTAAAAAATTAAAAAATAAGTAGGAAAAAACCCCAACAGCAATAAGGAAATAAATTAGAACTATCAGGCCTCATTTGTTTAAAGCCTATTTTTAAATCTTTTTATTGATGTTGATATTATCTTGAATTGTTTATCATTCATAATTATATTAGTGGATTCAGTATAGTATTTGTCATTTTTAATTGGTATGATGTTTATTATTGTTATCAATGACTGCTGAGGTATTGTCATTGGTATCCGCGGTTTTCAGTGATATGTCTATTCGTGGATAACCTCATAACATGATAGATTACCTCATAAATGAACAGGAAGCCAACAAAGTGTCACGCACTTTCATGGCTTCCTCAGAAATAAGTTAATAGTTAATCAAATTGCACAGTAAAATTGGGAGAATTCGACATTTTCACCTGTAATTCTAGTTGTCATTGATATAATTACAAATCAAAACATGAAGAACGGAAAAAGGTGGACGGATTTGGTGATTGAGTTCTTAAAGTGTTGAACACGTCTGGCTTAAGACGATTTTCATTGTTGTTGTGCTCTACACGCGAAAAAGTTAGTTCGTGATTGATCTCTGGTGATTGATGGAGGGAAAAATATTTCAAGCAAACGTGACTGTTTTTGAAGAAAATGTTTTGATATTTTTACTAATAGTTTTCCCTAATCTTCGCGTAAACAGGGTAGAGCGAAAATATAAATTATTAGTATTAAAACAGCGGGGTTTTTCGAAGGATCTCTTATTTTCTTTTTTCGGGGTTTTTTGAAGCGTAATTTCAAGACAGTGTAAATGTTGTTGTATTCGATGACAATCTGATCGCAGTCAGAGACCAACAAGGCTACAGTAATCGATGTACTGGTTATCAAACTCCACTTTATCCTTAACGCCAACCTTCGAATCTAAATGATATACCTTACCTGTGTCCCAGATTTGTAGTTTAATAATTTTTCCATCCAACTGGATAGTTTTGATTTTGAAATCCACACCGATAGTACTGAGGTAGCTCTCTCGGTGCGAGTCGTCGACGAAGCGAAGCAACAAACACGACTTGCCGACACCTGAATCTCCGATCAACAATATCTTGAACAAATAATCATACTGAACTTCAAGATTTATTTCAGATTCATCTTCCATGATCACAGGCCTGAATTGAAGGCGAATGGTAGCAAAGAAATTACAAGGACATCCGCTAGAAGTGGAATACTCTCAACTCGATCACTCAACGCGACGTACGATTAAAATATTCTCAAAATGTGGCAGTCAGTCGTGTTCAGCTGACCTTAAATTAATGTATGCAAATTTAATATCTCTTATCAATAAAACTTGTCCTATCCTTTTTCACTTCCTTTTATTTATTCCCATTACATTTATTCTGTCTCATTTTTCAACTTCATAAGAGTGGCGCTGTTTACTCGGATATAATCACTAAAATCGAGTTAGTTTTTATGAAGAAGTAATTTTTCCTGAGTGCTCTCTTACTAATGTCAAATTCAAAATGTTTTAATTTTGGCGATCTTGAGCTCGCAGTTGGATGGTGCCTCTTGGACTGGCTAACAATCCGGTTTTCACTATTTAATGACAGTGGGATAGCTTGTTTTGTGAAATTAAATTGTGTTGTTTCAAAGATACGTATTTACCGACTGTTCATCATAGTTATTCATTCGACTGTTCATTTCCTTAATGTTTCATTTATCTATCAATTTCGATTTTTCTTTCTTTAATTTCAGTAAACACATGGTATCATTTGAACAAATTGAAGATTTTCAAGCTTCTACCAACTGGGAAAAGAGACTGCCAAGGATTTCAACCAGGAAAAAAAAGTTTACCTTATGATCAGAATAATAAAATAATTCAATACTTAAATCCGGTATGATAATATAATGGCCCTTGACTAACAACCAGATAACAATTACATGAAGAAAACGTAAGAGGATGTACATCTCCATGAGAGGTCCTTGAAGATGGTAGTGTTGATGCGTTTTTGAAGCAGTTTTTCAAAATTCGATGGCGGTGAAAGTTAACGTTTTTTTCCGAAGCACCCCTTTCCCCTCCCCACCCTTACATGGAAATGGTGTCTAAAGCATCTTCATAATTCTTTACTTATCTCCACGTACAATCTTGTAACTCCTTTAATATTGTTCAGTAGTTCAGTAAGAACATAGATTTTTCACGGTTCTCGTCGATTAACCTCAGCCTCGATAGCGTGTAATTTATTCTTTAGAATTTGACTAAAGCCCCTGGAATTTTTAAGTGTTTCAATTGTTTGATAATGCGTACATTCCTTAAATTACCGTGAGCTGTAGTCAAATTCTTATAAGTAACATCATGGCCACCTTCTATCACCAAAGATGCTTTAAAAATCCCCCGCTGTACACTCAGATCTAGCCTCCCACGCAGACGCTATTAGGGTCGTCGCGCAATGCTTCTCTCTCCCCTCTGGGGAGAGGAACGTTGCGTGAACGACCCTAAGAACGTCTGCGAAGGAGGCTAACGCAGACCTTGCTCATGATGAACGTTACTATACAAGCTTCACTCCTCTTGAATATTTGAAAACAAGATCTCAATGAAAAGAATCGACCCCCACCACTACTGCTGCTTGAATACGGCTCTAGAATTGCTAGGATTATTTCAAGGTTATTTCCTTAATCAAGTGCGGCATCAACTTGTATAATCACCAGTTTTCAATAGCATTCTTTCTGTTGACAGCTCATGGTGGTCAATGTTTCACCACCATTTGAAGTAGATAAGGAGATTGCAAAGCTTTATTCAGCTACTGATTGTGAAATCCCAAAAAATAGCAAGTCTTAACAGACACAGCCTCCTCACCCCTCCCCTAAATACACAAACGCGTGACATGAGAAGCGAAGGGCTTCGTAATATACAACAACACATGCAGTTTATTCACCAAATGTGCGACTATTTTATTAACAACGTTGATCATATAGTATTCAGGTTTTATTCACACAGTTCTTAAGATTGCTGAATTTTGTACTAAAAATAAATTACAATGAAGTGGTTCGCAATCCTACTAAAGGAAAACACTAAAATAAAAAAGATGTTGGATGGAACACATAATGAGTCATCCAACATGGCCGCTATTTTTTCCCGAATTAGGAAACCTAAGGAAATCCCACGAGGACAAGAAGTTAAAATATAGCAAGTGTAATATTTTCTTTTTAAGAAACAAAACGACAACCTTTATTTTAATCATGTTTCGGCGACATCGCTCGCCATCGTCAGTGAGTTTAAACTAAAAGTTGTCGTTTTGTTTCTTAAAATTATACTTCAATTGCTGCTACAATGATCATTTTCGAGTGTAATATTGTCTTCATTTCCAGAAAGGTTTGCGAACCACCCACCGTCGGTCAAGTATTCTTGACTTCAATACCTGAGCGTCGTCGCCTAGGCATTCTAATAGAATTAATCGATTTTAATTAAAAAAGACAGTTATAATAATAAATCACTCATGCCACAATCAGGAATTCTTGTTTGTAATAACGACAATAATGGTTTATAATCATGGTTTATCTACACTAAAAAAACCCCAAGGAATTCCTACGACTTACAATTCTAACTTCTTCTTTCCATTATTACGTACTGGTCATTGTTTACAGGGAGAGGAGCTGGTGCATTGATTTTTACTTGCACAAATGTTGGTGACCCCTCCCCAAAAGCATTCTGTCTCTCTTAGCCCCGTCGTTCGTCGTTCGTCGTTCGTCGTTCGTCGTTCGTCGTTCGTCGTTCGTCGTTCGTCGTTCGTCGTTCGTCGTTCGTCGTTCGTCGTTCGTCGTTCGTCGTTCGTCGTTCGTCGTTCGTCGTTCGTCGTTCGTCGTTCGTCGTTCGTCGTTCGTCGTTCGTCGTTCGTCGTTCGTCGTTCGTCGTTCGTCGTTCGTCGTTCGTCGTTCGTCGTTCGTCGTTCAGTAAAAATTGCTGCCCCTTCTATTTGCACCGGCCCCCCTCCCTGTAAATAAGGACCTTAAGCAACTCGAAATCTAGAACGGGAACGTCAGTATCTGAACGAGAAAAGACGATAAAGGTCTCGCCAGAATGCGACATTTAGCAATTGCACGTCGTTCACGTCTTGAGATCAAGAAGTAACACCTTTTTCAGATCTTCTTCTATCATTAAAAAGCAGTTCTGAAACCTCGGGTCTCACGTTCCCGTCCTAGATTTCGAGTTGCTTAAGGTCCCTAATAATGACAGGTCCCCTTATTTGAAATAATTAATTCCTACGACTTACATTCTGTAAGAATAGTTTTGTCCATGCACAAAAAAGCTAAATTTCATTTACAAGCTGGATTTTGCTTGAATGTTCCACTTTTCGTGTGCAAAAACTACAACTTGAACTTCAAGTCTAAAGCTAGGAATTCTATGTTAAAGTTAAAGAATGGAGGTTATATATTAAAGATTATCTGTAGAGCGATCTCTGTCCATAATACTAAACGAGAGGTTTAAGCTGACCTAGTCATCCGCCAGGAGGACTATAAAGCAACTGGTGGCTCATTTAATTATAATCATCCTGAAGAAGGCTTACAGTTGAAGCCGAAAATTTGATGATCTTAGCTTTTTCCACATTTTTACAGGTCAGCCTAAACCTTGTTTATAGTATATGAAGGATTTTATGATCACTCTTTCCATGCAATGTACTGGTAATGGTTCAAGAATAGAACCCTTCAAGTTGTTTAACAAAATTAAAAATGCCCAGTTTGAGGACGTTTGATAGCCGATTCAGCTTTTTTCTCATTTGACATGGATATATTAGGATATATAAGATGAATTTCCATTTTGTTGTATCAGTAATAAGTTATACTTTTGTGCTTATTATTGTCCCAGAGCTTGCACTTTAAGTCTCCGCTGGTAAAAAAATCAACTATGGACGAAGCCAGCGTTTCTGATGAATACCAATCGAAAAAATATAATGCTTTCAGTTCTCCTTGGATTCACCTTGAGTTGCTTTCGTCCTTGTTGTTGGCCATGGCGGCCATGTTGGATGGGATACATCAACGCAGTCATCCAACATGTCACCTTTTCCCCCATTTTTTAAAGCAAAGTCAAGGAATTCCAACGAGAGAAAGAATAGCATGGCATCCATGTAGAATGCCCTATCAAAATTAGAGTCAAGCAACATGACCGCTATCTTTTCGATTTTTTGAAGGCAAGTTGTTGAATCATAGACCCTTGCACGTGACGTCAAAGCAGCTCAATTTGGAGGACAAAACAAAAGAATTTCAATCTCCTAAGATATTTGAACCCATTGTTTTGTCCTCCAAATTAAGCTGCTTTCCGACGTGCTGCAAGGAATCTATTGCAGGAGACGAAGAATGCGAGCTCCGAAAACGAGACGTTATAAACTACGCATGCGCAGTTAACTGTTCATTCGTACAAGCGATCCTGCGCTATAATAGTATGATATTAAATACAATATGTGTTCCTAGATGTCTAAATAAGTAGTAAGGTGGATATTACTATATTAATGTTTAAAAAAAGTTACTCGAATATTAAAATTAAAAGAATTAGTAAATAAAACCAGGGATAAAACTCGATAATCTTTGCACTAAAATGTGTCGTGAAACCACGAAGCGATTTCGAAACTACCCTAGCATGAGACGAGAAGTTGACAAACTATAAGCACAAACACAATGCTCAAAGCTGTTAGATTCATTCGATTACGCTTTTGCCATCGTCGTAATGGGAACCCTATCACAACTAGTAACTATCAAAATTAAACGTGATTTTTCTGGAGTCTCTAAGAAAAAAAGCTCTCATGATCTTTAGACTGCATTCGACCAATTGGCTTGAACACGGTAGAATTCGAAGCAGTTTTGAACCAATCATAAAGTGCAGACAACGTACAGTATCCAATCACTATCAAGTAGAGAAGACATCTTCTCCATTCTCTTGCGAACTCTCGATGCTACCTTAGCGATATTACCATAGAGGATCCTGAAGGGGGGTCCTAATCCCATTTCTCAGCCCAAAAGTTTGCAAAAATCCAGTCATGCAAAATCTCAGTCCGAGTGATAAAGTTAGAGTCCCAGTGTATGAAATCCCATTTTCCAAGCCCCCAAAAGGCGAATTTAATTTTACCCCTTCAGGACCCTCTAACAAAGCATAAGCCAGGTAAACATTTCACTCTAATCAAAGTGTACAGAATTACCTTATCTCTCAATCAGCTTTGTACACATATAACTATACTACACGATTATTTACACGCCTGGGTCCAGTTGTACGAAGGGCGAATAGCGCTTTTCAATGGATAAATCTTATCCAGTGTATAAATTTATTGGATAACAGCATCGACTTATCCACTGGATACGGATTTCTCCATCCGATAGCGCTAACTACCCTTCATACAACCGGGTCCTGTCTACTTACAGCTACTCGTTAACTTATTTAAAACTACTAAAACCTTGCGCATCCTATAAAATAGCTTAGCCTTCATGTGACGTCACACGGCCGCCATGTTGGTTGGATTTCGAAAACAGATTATCAATGATTTCTTTTGTTACGAAACCAAAATAGCGGCCACGTATTTTTTTCTACTTGGTGACAAATGATTATATTCATTAATTGAAGTGTAGATTGTAGGGTGGATCTCTTATGACTTTGAAAAGCAACGGCACAGCTAAGGTACGGAACTGACGACCTTTGGTTACCAAATCCCAGCTAGCAATAGGGAGATCCTTGATCCTTTACGATGCTCTCAGATGCTCTCAACCCTCAATGTTAGTTAGCGGTAGAACATCTAGGCTGATCTTTTTCAGGGTACGGATACAGTACCGGCACGGTCACGGTACCCATTCTTTTCAAAGTCATACGAAACTTGATTACTATAAGTTATATTGCTAGGTGATATTATTGAAATAGCAGCCTACACTCTAACTATTGCTATATATCACTACTTAAGTATGAGGAACCAATCATTATGTAGGAGACGGACCTTTTCTGATAAAAATAATCAGCTGTCGTCATTATGGTCTAGCTTCGGTACAAACAACACCATATAAGGCATGATGAACAAGAGATGTTCGTACCCGAGCTAGACCACAATGCACCATGTTCTCTAGCTCAGAAAAAGTCTGTGGATGAGAAATTAGTAGACTTTTGCTAGCCCTCTCCCTCCCATTTTTGAGTGCTTAATATTTTAGGATCTTTTCACATTTTGTTGCAAAATACTGAGCCCTCCCCCCTAGATAATGTTTATCAGCCATTAGGGACTATTTTTTTCTCACCCACTTAGCCCCCCATCCCCACCCCCTACCCCTGAACGCTATCCCTTGTGGGAATGTTTGAGTATAAAAATATGTATTAAGGTAACCTTTGTAAAGCTATCGATTTTATACAAAACTTATTCAAAATTAAATCACGTTAAGCTAAAAACAATTCCAATATTAAAAGGTATTCCTTTCAAGGACCAATTTTAAGGGCCATGAATTTATTTGGATGCATTCATTTACAAAGTTTGGGTTGCCTGTGGGTCTGGATAGGTAAAAATCCACCCTCGACCCCAGAGGCCTGCCATTCTTACTGCGCATGCTCGACGAAATATCGCTGACAATTCGTCGGGCATGCGCAGAAAGAATGGTAGGGCTCTTGGGTCGAGAGTGGTAAAAATTTGGAAGCGTGAAACCAATGGACTTCGAATCTTGGAATTCAACTAGAATTTGAAGGCTGGGACACTAGAATTGTTTGTAACTGAGATATAAACCCCTTTCACGTTACGCCAATGTGGAGGACAAAACAAAAGAATTTCAACCTCCTGAGAACTGGAAACTTTTGTTTTATCCTCCAAATTGAGCTGCATTGCGCCGTGCTGCAAGGGGTATATGGATCTACCTTAGAATAACAACACCCGGAATCCATAGTAGCAGGCTTCGTATGATATGATGAACCCTCATAAATCCATGTGTATTGTTGCTCGTGTGCTATTTAGTGTCTATTTCCATTTGTTCTGTGAAAACAAAGACATTTTCATCAGAAAATATTAAAGGGATAGGAAATCTGAAGCAGTCAGTAGCATGACGAGTGGAAGAAGCTCTGAAAAGATAAAACTTGGAACTCATTTAATTGTGATTGATGTATTCTAGTTTATTATCTTTTGGGGTGCACTGGGTATCTGGGGGTATGTTACTACTGTATTTACTCGAATAAGAGCCGCAGCACTGATTAAATTTTAGCGGCTCCACTGCGGCGCTTATTCGAGGTCGGCGCTTATTTATAAATTGGACGCGACAAAGAAATCTTTTCTTTTAATTTAATGGTATGTTTTGTTTCAAATGCGGCGCTTATTCGAGCAAATACGGTATTGTTTTTTAATGTGATGCTTTATATTGACATTTATGTTTAGGATGTTTGGGTAGCACTGGGTATCTGGGGGTAAATCGCCAGTTGTTTTATCAAGTGATTGTTTAATTGATATTTATGTTTAGGATGTTTGGGTAGCACTGGGTGTCTGGGGGTACGTCACTAGTTGGTTTATCATGTGATGCTTTATATCGATATTTATGTTTAGGATGTTTGGGTAGCACTGGGTGCCTGGGTGTGAGTCACCAGTTGTTTTATCAAGTGAATGTTTTATATTGATATTTATGTTTAGGATGTTTGGGTAGCACTGGGTGCCTGGGGGTGAGTCACCAGTTGTTTTATTAAGTGATTGTTTTATATTGATATTTATATATTATTACCGTTTAGCACGGTGGGGGTGCACTGGGTGTCTTGGGGTACACAGCATTTCTGGTTGAAGCAATACAGAAAAATACGTTCAAACAATCCATTCAAATCGTGAATTTCAAAACATCCTTTGGTTAGTATGAGCAGTTTTCTCAATCTTTACTTCTTTAAAAAATCATTCATTTGGACATTTCCATTCTTTATTCCTATTTCCATTTTCCAAGATACGACTACGCCCTCGCTACAAAAGCAATAAGTTTAAATTTTATTTTGATTTGATTACTGCTGATTTTTATACTAGTTTAAGGAAAATGGTTTATAATTGCATTAATTTTATCAATAACTTATAAAATGATCCCTTAACTTTGGCCTGTCATTATCATACAATTGTTATGTATTTTTCACAACATATTTTTATAACTACACCTTAGTTTGTATTTATCACATTTATTTTAAGCATTATTTACACATTCAAATATTATTATTAGTGGTGGTTTTTAGACAGTGTTCACAAAAATAAATAAAAGAAGCTTCCCCTGTGTGGTTAAAAAAAAAAAAAAAAAAAAAATCAAAACCACAGGGTTCCCATAAATACTAAACTGTCAATGTAGGAATCGTTTATATTCAATATTCTGGTTGATTGATTATGCACAAAGGAATTCAAGACGAGGCTCTGGGGAACCAATGAGTTATCCTAATAATATACTCTTTTTTTTTCCTGGATGATTGTCTTGAATTATTGCTTTGTACGTAATCACTCAGCTAGAATGTGGAAAGTGTTTCTGTCCTACAACATACCTGTGACCTGTCACTGCACTATGAGTAGTACTGCCTCAACTATGGGTACAACCAACATGGTTTTCTATACTTTGATCTAAACTGCTCTAAGAATCTAGCACAACTAAATTTGTTTCAACTTTTTATTTTACTCCATATTTACACTACATTACAACTGTACTGGACATATTTACACAATGTCTATCAAAATGTTTTTAAAAGCTGCCTAGAAAATGATTAAGATGGAAGCACTTTGATAAAAATTGCCTTCTTTTATAATAAGACTTAAAAACCTGAATCAAAATTTGCCATTAAATTTGTACATAATAATATCTGTGAGATTGTTTAAATTTCAGACTGATATTCAATATTCAAGGTCAGATAATATTCCAGTAACAAAATAATTCCATATCAAATTTCAAATTTGATCCTTAAGTGAGATTGTTAGCAATATTTTGTAGGTATATTTCCCTATCCCTTTTTCTAAAAATTCCCTAAGGACTTTGATTCTATTAATAATTGCTTTACTGGTGAAACATAAAAGCGATTTTCAAAAAATTATTCAAACTTGTACCTTGAAAGTTCAATTGAATGCTTTATGTTGGACCAGTGTGTGAATGAGTGACTGTAAGAATGTTTCTCTCCAGAATCATTTGAGTTGTGTTTTTCCTTGCTTTGGATGCACAAGGTGATCTCATGAGGGGGCAGCTGGAAAAGTAAGGACTGTAGACAACACGCATAAATTTCCTCTTCCCCCCATGATGTCTCAAACATGTCCTCACTTATCCCGGGGGGGGGGGGGGGGGTACTCCCCTATATTTGCCATACGGGTATGTGCCGCCCGATAGGGTATGGTTTTTTGGCTTTTAGGTCTGGGGTAGGGTATCATTTTTTTACAATTTGTCTGGGGAAGGGTAAGGTTTTTGTCTGGGATAGGGTATCTTTTTGACATTTTTTCTGGGATAGGGTTATGTTTTAGTTGTTTTCACCTGGTAGACTACGTTTTCTGCCGGCACAAAAAATAAACGATCTAAATTCAATTAAATAATTGCCAAATAGTTATTGAAATCTATTGGATAATCGTTTTTTGCATGTCAACAAAATGTAGGTTTAGTCTGGGGTAGGGTATATGAAATCAAAATTCTAGGTCTGGGATAGGGTCAGGGTTTTGAGGACCTGGCGGTACACCCCCACCCAAGTTGGGGTGGTAGTACCCCCCCCCCCCCCCCCCGGTCACTTGTGCAACCTTTAAAAGGGAAATAAATCCACCTCAACAAGGTCAAGAGGGTGAATAGTCTAATAAGAAATAAAATTTCAGTAGAAATAATCTGAAGGATGTTCTTCTACCCTAACAAATGATTGTGTGGCAAATAAGCTTGTGCAGATCAGACATCATAACTATTGAGAAGTAGTAGGAATGGTTTGAGAATTGTTTGCAAAGACCATGTATTGCTGTCAGATAATATAACGTCCTACTTTATAATGTCACTGACTCTACCTGACTATGCTTGGCAGTACTTTTTATCTGAATAAATTCCTAGCCATGTTCTCTGTCTTCTTCCTGATTTTTCTTACTAGCTTGATCCTTAGTAATGGGAACTCTGGTTACTTTAACGGAGAAGTGTATTTACTCATTAATTTTATGATTAAAATTTTGAAATGATCAAATTGTAATTTCAATGCAATGGCATATTCATCGTCAACCCATCTTCATAATTACATGAATCAGACACTGGACTATATATAATTTAAGGCATTTTGGGTCAGTTATACCAAATCAAATTCAATAAATAAATCAGAGTTAATATTTTTGGTTGCCAGAAACTGAAATCCCAGATGTCTGATGGTTTCTTGGCTGTATAACTTTGACAATGGGTGTAAGAATTTTAGGCACGTGATTTCGCACCTACTAAATAATGCCAAGGGACTGATCATATATTATGTTACTGTGGGGAGACCCACAAGGGAGGGGCCAATCAAACTCTAATAGCATAAGATGCTAAGTCTAACAATTGAACCCGCGACCCCAGAGATGAGTGTACTGCAACCCCACCCTGGGCTTAAATTAATAATTGGAAACAAAAAGTCACAATGAAAGTGACAACACATACAAGTTTTAGTGCTTACTTTGGATTGGCCCACAACTTCTTTTCATTTCCAACACTGTAATTATAGAAAAGAAAAAATTCTAATGAGTAGATATTCTAAGAGGAAACCAGATAAAAACTTAATAGGATAATTGAAAGATTAATGTATTAATATGAACAAGAAACAGAGGGTCAAGATTATACTTACGACTGGTATGATGGAGGCTGACCCATTTCAATCATCTCAGGGCCGCCGCTGGAAGATAAAAGAAATAAGTAAATGCTTGGTAATAATATAATAAATAATGATATCATAAACAACACCACCACCATTGTCATCACCATCGTTATCATTATCATCACCATCATTATCATCACTATCATCACTATCATCATCATCACTATCATCATAACATCACCACCATTTCTATCATCATAACCATCATCATTACAATCATCACTACAATTGTCATCATCATCATAACCATCATCAACACCATTGTCATCATCACCATCACCATTAATTTTATTGTCACTACCATTATAACATCACCACCATTGTTATCATCACTATCATCATAACCACCATAACCACTATTGTCAACATCACCCTCACTATCCTAAGCCATCATCATCACAATCATACCCATCATCATCACAATCATATCCATCATCATTCATAAAAGTAACACTGCCATATCACCATCATCATCACCATCACTCACTAATAATGAAATATAAAATTATTAAAATTAGTATATGTAACCAACTTACTTTCCATAATTCTCATCAAAATCACTTTCATATTTCATTCTTCTGTAGTGCTTAGCAAGCTTTACGCTGAAGATGATGGAAGGTATAAAGAAAAACAGGCAGAATCCAATACCCAGCCAGAATCCATTCTGTAGAGAAAGTAAAGCAAATGATTAAAATGTCTGTGAAATGAAATGCGTTCGGTGTGAATAATAGAATAAAGAATTAAGAGAAAAATATCATATGCCCTTGGCAGGACTCGAACCCACGGTTTCGGTATACTAGTCTGACGTGGGTGATTAAAATGTCTGATCAATAGGCAAACTTCAGGTAAAACATTATCGAATGTTTTTTTAAAGGGAATGGTCAATGCTTAGACATGTGGATACACACGTCAGATTGCTTAGGCATGAAAGTTGCACTAGGCATAGCCAATTTTTGAGGTCAGCACGCATGTTATATTGTGGATATGACATCAGCATTCAAGCATGCACAATCAGCAGCATGACCATGCACAACCCATTTCTTGTTCATAGATATCCAACCAATTAGAGAGAGTGTGCATTATATGGTTGCTATATTATAAAAATACTTACAAATGGGTAAAGGATTTCATTACAAAATAATACAACAACTGCATCAAAGATGTTTGTCAAGGGTGCGCATCTGCCTAAATGGTTTTGTACCTATAAAAAAAGACATTGAATGGTTAATACATGATTACAGTTATCATCCTTATTAATTTTATGATTACCTTACAACATGTATGCAGCATTGACAATAAAATCATCCTTAAAACCCTCTCCACCTCACCATAATCATCACCATCCTCACCATCACTATCCTCACCATCACTATCCTCACCATCACTATCATCACCATCATTATCATCAGCACCACCACCACCATCATCATGATGATCCTCACAATCATCACCACCACTATCATTATCATCATCACCACCATCACTATCATCACCATCATCATCAGCAGCACCACCATCATCATGATCCTCACCATCATCACCGCCACTATCATTATCATCATCACCACCATCATCATCATCGCCATCATCATCATCATCGCCATCTTTAACACTATCATCATCATCACCACCATCACCATAATTATACTCATCACCACCACTACAGGTCTATAATTTGCTCAGCCATTATGAGGACTTCAATAAAAATGGTTGATGATAAGGTCTTGGAGATAACACTGGAAAACATATTATTCGATACTCACCAGGTCCATAATGTGATCAGTAAACTGGTATCCATAGCCAAGTACACGGTCTGTGTAATTTTTTACAAGCTAAGAGAGAAGTAGATGATAATCTTCAAAACCGAGATCTTAACAAAATACATGTAATTCATACTTATTGTCGCACATCTTAATTTTTTTCGATTTTCACAAATTGAAAAAAAATCACAAAATTTAAGCCTCATTAATAATCCTCCATATTTACACACCCAAAAAATAATGCCCTGTTTAGAATTTACACAATAAAACAATTGAATAAATATGTAATATTTAACACAAAAACGGAAACAAAAAAAATATGTACAATATTTTTATTACCTTATTTACCTTATTTAATAAGGTAACAAAAATATTGTGCTTGATACATTCTACGATCATAACAGCTTAAAGTTTTCTCTTAAAATCGAGGCCTGATGCTAGTTAAATATTATTAAATGTATTGCAATGTATTGTATCATAATCATAATCAAGAAAATCAACATACATTTGTGATTTCATCGACAGAGGAGTGGAATTTACTTTCAGCAGTTTCTGCTGCCTTCAAAGCATTATCTGCCTCAATCTAAAAAAAAAGAAAACAGTAACAACAAAAGAATGGTCTCATTTGATCAACTTTTAATTAAATTTTATAATATTAGATGAATTGTTAATACGATGAGCCAGTTCACAGTTTAAGGATCGTTATCAGTGTGCATGCGATTTTATCCTGAATTTCTCACCTTTTATTTAATTTGAAACAAAAGAAGGTTTAAACAAAAGAAGGTGAGAAATTTGGGATAAAATCGCTGCGCACTGAAAACGATTCCTAAACTGTGAACTGGCTTGTCATAAATGATTATGATGGTGGTGGTGATGATGATGATAATAATAATAATAATAATAATAATACTTTATTTCTTAAAAACACATTTCAAAAACTCAATGCTTTTTACAAATTTAAATATTACTAATATACAACCAAGATAAAATATAGAGAAAAATTGTTAAATACAGGGTATCTGACATGGCGCGATGGTGCGTTTCGCACAATTGACCCAAAATCGCACCAAATCGCACAATCGGCAAAAATTGTATAATTTCGCAAAAATCGCATAATTTACCAAAAAAATGCATATTTTTCACCAAAATAAAGTGAAATATCGCTAATTATTTAAGAAATATGAAGATACAAACCAGTTTGATGCAAATAAACCATTGAAAACTTCATGAAAACAAGCCAGACTCGAACAACTCGAACGATGTCTTCACCATCTACAAGGTGTCTCTCGCAATGTAGAGTAAAGGAACTGGGGCTAGTTTTGCTCTAACGCGATATTCTATTGGTTTAAATGAGACAAATCCATTCTTTGAATCATCCAATCAGCATTGCCGACATATATTAACAGGAGATATGTGATTTTTCTGTCCTTCTTCTAACTAAAGACGTAAGTATAGTAAACTAATCCCAAAAACTGTGCAAATAAGTGTATAGTAATAGTTTATATATAAAAGAAGTGAATCAATTATGAATTATGTAAATCTTGAAATATCGAATTAAAAAAACAAGAATATTAATCAAAAACTGTCTTTTTGTGTATTCTTTTCATGTTTTGTATAAATTAAAGATACCCTAATGCCTTAAAAATGCAAATAGAATGTTTTACCCATAAAACTTGTCAAAATATTTAAAAAAAACACATTAGAAAAATTTGCATAATTTGCCGCATAATCAACCATTTTTGCCGCATAATCAACCATTTTTGCCGCATAATTTGGCCTGAAATTCCGCACAATTTCGATTTTTTTGCCGCACCATGTCAGATACCCTGTAAATAGGTAGAGAAAAAATAAATTAAGAACAACCATTCTAAAGGCCTAAGATAATGATTATAATCTAATCTTTAGTTATTAAAAAATGTCTTTGATGTTGATGATGATGATGGGGGTGGTGGTGATGACAGTAACGATGACTGTGTGGTGGTGTTGGTTCTACTATGAATTATCTAAATCAATCTGTTTAAGAAGTGTAAACTTACTGAAAGATTTCCACCAATTACTCTGAGATCCTTGACATTGGTATCCATTTCTTTCTGTAAACAAAAGTATTGAGAAGAAAGGATAATCATTTATTCATTATATATACTGTAAATAAATAGGAAATTCCAGATTGATTTCTTAAAAAATTCTTTCTACAGCTTTACTGCAACAACAACTTAACAAAGACAGATGGAAAAGTACATAGAATTATGTTCCTCCTCAAAGCTCCCTGTCCAGACCTTCACACTAAGATCAATCCACTCAAAGGTCTTAGCTAGTAAGATTAACTAGAACCCTTAAAATCCCAATTTTTCACATCGTAGAGTCATGACAGCTGTTTGGTTTTTCAATCAAAAAAGTCAAGACAGATCTCAGTATTGTTTCATTGTATCTGTATCAATATCCAGGTACAAGATAGCACCAAGTGTCAACCACTAGCATTTTGGTGGAAATTCTGATGACTCACTCCATATAGTTAAAGTAGATCGTTCTCTATCTATCTAGTTGTTTACATTGTCAATTAAACGGATTTACTTTTGTTTAATCTAATAAATAGACCACCTTTTTGGGGGGCTAGTTTGAACCAGTCATGAGCGATCTAATTAACAATTAGAAGACGAACTCGAGATTTCTATCGGCTGATAGTTGACGAGGGGCTCCGGCCCCGAGTCAACTATCAAAGCCGATAGAAATCGAGAGTGAGTCTTCTAATTGTTTTAGTAAAAATCTCAACTAAACTATACTATACTAAACTAAACTAAATGTCACAAAAACGCGAAGGAAAAGCCGCCATTTTTTTCAAAACAAGTCCGGCTTTCTTTACCCACTATCTATCGGCTGATAGATAGTGAGTACGTTAGCCAATCAGAATGCAGGATTTGCAATAGTATAGTAGTAGAATTTTACTAATTTGTATTAGAAAAAACCTACTAATGTTCTATCACCAATCGAGCCCTGTGATTGGCTGAGCTACTAGGGGTTTTATTAGTGATAGACCTATAGTAGCGAAAAGCGCCGGTTTTGAAAACCAAAAAATATGTATTTAAAGCAAAATCCAAAACTTTTTGCATCCTTTTATTGGACCGATTAGTAGGTTTTTACTAAAACAATTAGACCTCTTGCCTTCATGGCCTAGGAGTCAATAGCCCATTCGGACCCAATTCAATTCGGACCCAATTCAAATCTTTAGGGAATAAGATTCTTTGTCTTATATATTTCGATATCACATAAAAATGTTTTGAAACAAAAATTTTTAATCCCAGAGGTTTTGAATTGGGTTAAAACGTACATAACAACACATTAGCTGATTTTGGTCTATCCCATAAACAATCATGAAGTCAAAACTCTTGAAAACCACACTCCTTCATACACTGCATGATAAATTACGATACCATCAGTGATATTCTGATCTATACTTACAGACTTTAGACCCATGGCTTGCACAACATCACGATCAAGATTTTTCAGATCTTCTGAAACATTCCCTGCTTTATAAGCCAAGTTCTGGGAAGAAAAAATGTGCAAACATGTTAAATGTGTTGTCAAAAACAATTTAAACAAGCTAAAATATATATCAAATCTTCCTTTATGTACTAGGTATTTTAAGGAGTATTTATTTAAAGGTCTAAAAATAATAGTTAGATGACCTAGGTTGACAAACAACACTTGCATTAACCACACTAACAACCTACTGTTAACTTACTGTTGACCTACTAGTCCTACTAACAACCTACTATCAACCTGCTGTTACATTTTTTTCTTACAACTTACCTTGAACATACTAACCCTACTGCGATCCTACTGATAACCTAAGGCACCCTACATATAACTACCAACAACCTACTGATACCATACTGACACCAATTTGGGGGTCATATTGTTTACTATTTTCTATACGATGATATAATTTGTTTTGGTTGATTGTTATTTCCAATAAATAACCAATTACCATGTGGGCTACTGATATACTGCAGTGGATATTTGTGGACAGGAGATAATTTACTCACTTGAGCCTTTGTTTTGTCTGCACCAGTAGATAGGTTAGCAAGGGTCGACATATTTTGTTTAAATGCATCAAGCTTCTTTGCAAATACTGTCAAGTTTACTTGAGTAATACCTTGCCCTGTCTATTAGTATTCAAGGATAGATGGAAAAAAAGAAGAAGAATTACATTTCTTTAAAAAACTCAACTTTACTAAATCAAATCTGAAAACTTTTGTTAATCCAGTTGTTCAACAAAAGAGCAAATGACACCAAATTAATAATAATTGCTGAAAAGGAAATTAAATCTGCAACCCTTGATAGGAATGTAGGGGTGAGATTGAGGATAGTGGGATCAATATACAACCCCCAAAAAAATTATCAAGAGTCAAGGGTAGGCCATTCTAGCAGCTGAGCACTCAATGATCAAGACGTGTTGTTGAGCAATCAGTTGATTATGATCAACCTTAGTTGTAAGCTGCAGGTTGAATGTGGCTCACATTACCACCCAATGAAACAATTAACACTTATTGACTGGGACCAAGGGAAACAGTATGTTTTGTGGTCCTGAGATGACTACGCCAAGGGAAACATCATCGTCGAGGGTCCACAAAACATTCTGCTTTCATTACTGCACCTTTTACACTATGATTAGCTTCTCAATTTAGATCTTACCTCATTAAGGAATGAATCAAAATTAATGTTATCAACTCCTGATTCATTGAGTTTCTTAAGACTCTGCTTAGAACTGTTGGTCAATATGGTTTTATCAGAAAAGTTGACCTTCAGGTCATTAAAACTTTCATCAACTTTATCACCCAGAAGCTGCCGACATAAAAACAAGAAAGTATGTTTGTGTGCGTTGACTTCACAGTTTAGACTTTACACATCCACAAGAATTGAGGATGGCAACACCGGAACATGTTTTTAGACAGTTTTTCATGCGCTCGCTGTCACCCTCAGCATTGCTGTCCTTGCTAGAATGAAGAAATAATAAAATTGCGCACATTTTCTATGCAGTTACAGTCAAACTAAGAAAACCGTGAACACCTAAAATATGTCTGGAATGTTTATGTGTTTGATCACAGCGTGGTCAAGCCAAGTTTTTTCCCATTTAAAAGTTTCAAACTTCATATTATTTTTAGTTTTATTGTCATGAAATTAGAGATTTATATTCGAGACAGACAGACCCTTGAGAGAAGGATTCAGACGTACACACTCTTTTTGTGGTGGTGGGAAACATCTTTTTTACAAGCAACAGTCTAAATAAACATTCCAAACATATTTTAGGTGTTCGTGGTTTTCTTAGTTTGACTGTAAAAAGCATGCAGAGATTGGTAGAACATGAGAGAAGTGTTAGGAGAAGCATGATGCATAGCGGAGACAAGTGCTTCTCAGCACTTCTTGAGTGTTCTGCCAATCTTAAAGTGCTTTATAACTTCACACAGCTCAGCAGGCAAGTTTTTTATTTCTTTCATAAAATAAAAATTAGAGCAGTCCTTATTTTGGATACAAATGAGGAAATAGAAAGTGCAAGCTCATGCTGTCTGATCTTATAATGCACACCAATCCAAACCAATCAGAACCCAATATTTTTGATAATAGTTAGAGCATTTTATAATTTTATTTTATAACTTCAGTTGCTGTTTAAGGTATAAGGATATGATTAGGACCCCTATACGCGCTACCTCAAATTTCGCACAGGCTTTACAATATTTTGTCATAAAAGTATACATTTTCTGAAAGCTAAATAAATGTAGTTTTCGAATATATATTCATAATTGTCTGTTTTGGAACACAAAAAAAGCTATTGGGTTCAAAGTGACATTCTACCTCACTTCATTCAACGACTTCCCGCAGGGTCAGAATTTCCGCTATGTCGATCAAAATGACATTAGCATACTCTGTGGATAATGAGCTTCAAAACGGTGTCTCAGATTTTTGATATCTTTTTTAGACCGTCCGCAATGACGCGTTAAATCCGGAAGTTTGAAATTTCGATGGTTATGATTGCAAAATAGACAATATCTTTTGAATGAAAAAACATTTCAAAAATCTGAGACACTTTTTTTCTAGATCGTATTGTTGTTTATCATAATCCAAAGTTTCAGTTCGATCCAATGTAATCCGAAAGAGCTAGAATGTTTTTAAAACAATATTTTGGTCACTCAAAAACTGCGGAGAAACCCAATAACTTTTTAAGTGTCTTAAAACAGAAAATTCCATATTGATTTTTAAAAACTACGTTTATTTAGCTTTCAGAAAATGTATACTTTTATATATTAATATTGAAAAGGCAGCGAGAAATTTGGCTCGCACGTAAAGTAATCTCGAAGGCCTCAAACGTATCCTGATACCTTAAAAGGTAAAAGATAAACATTATCATACTGAAGAAGATCTGTGATCAAGGATTGAATAGTTTGTATGTAGGTATTTACTGTCCTTCTACTCTAATGCCGGTCACCCAGATTCATTGACCATTCAGATTACAAGTTTTTACAAGCCATATTTGGTAAATCCAGCTATAGAAATGTGATAGGTTAGAACCATTATCGTTGAAGGGGCTGGTGTGACAATCAATCAAAGAAGTTAACTCGAAAGATAATATTTTTGAGGGAGATTTTGGACTAAATTAAAGATTTTAATCTTCTAATACTCTAAAATCCTAGTTCAGTCTAAAATTTCTCTCAAAAATGAAATTTTTCTAGTTTAGTTCTTTGATTGACTGCCATCGATTAGCTAGTTGGGAAACAAGTCCTCAGACTTCAGAGGTTGCACTTCAATGATAATGGTTGTAATGTTTAACGTATGCACAGAAGTATGAACTTGAATTCTATTGTCTTCAATTCCTAATTTGGTTGGACAATGAACTCCAAGTGACCATGATAAGAGTAGAAGGATAGTATAAAAGTCAGAGAAAACAGGCAAGAAATTCATATATCATGGTAAAAGATAATAGACCCCTTGCAGCATGTAGGAATGCAACTCAATTTGGAGGGCAAAACAATAGGTTTCAATTTTCAGGAGATTAAATTCTTTTGTGTTGTCCTCCAAATTAAGCTGCTTTGGCATCACCTGCAAGCTAAGGGGTTTATTATTTTGGAAACACAAGGATAATTGGGGTGCTTTTTGCCTACCTTTCTGATGTTCAGTTGTTCTGAGATATTATAAAAATTCGCTATATTTAGCGCTGTATAAGCTGGTTCGTTGTTACGACAGTTTCTATGTAAAAAATTTAGACAAAAACATTATCCATCAAGAGAAGCTAGTGCCAATTGTGGTATGACAACATGAAACATTCCTCAGCTGGACCTCTCCTCCCTTGATACAATAAATTAAAACATTGAAGAGAAAGGTCATTCTCATGACTAGTTTAAGGTGACTGGCCACTTTTGAAAAAAAATTAAAACTCTTTTTAAACTAAAATTATTTAATTAAAGTGAAATTTAATGCCAATTCTGAATATGAAAAGAAAAATGGGTTGTCCTGAGTCAGTGTCTAATGGAGGCCTACATGAGAGTTTTTGAAGCAAAATTTGCACCATTGGAAGTGATCAGAAAAATATTACAATTATATTCATAAGATAATAATTCTTTCCAGACTATATTATCATGCACAAATTTTTGAATAAAAGACAAAGAAATACCTCGAATTGTCATATTTTGCCCTTTCATTGCTCTCAAATAACTCATAAAGTCTAACAAAAATTCCTACAAAAATCTATTTTAGAAGTTCTTTCCATTAAGCTTAATAAATAAATATAAAAATTATAGTGTCCCCTGCAAAATTTGAGGGTTTTCCCCCTTTGGAGTTCAAAACGTGTATTGTTCCTCAATAAAATGTCCTATTTTATTCAGCAGTTTTTGTGCGCACACACAATGACTTTATGAGTTCCCATGAGTTCAACTTGAGCATTTATAATTGCAAAATACTATCAGAGTATATAGACACAAGCAGGCATTTCATATTATATTGCTTCACATATGAAATAATCAAAATGTTTGAGGTGGGTATGTTTTCTGTTCTCTGATAAAACTGTGGTTTTTGTACTGTGGTGATCAGTACAAATATTAATAATATCATTTGACTTACTTAAGGGCTTTTCCCAACTTGAAGCTACTATTTTTTCCAAAGATTGATTGGAATGGTGATTCTTTATCACCCCAAAAGTCTGGATTATCAATAATCTGTAAGAATACAAGAAAAATTGGAAATTGAAGATTGTAAAAAAACATTTTGAAGTTGTATGTACACTATCTTGTAATACAACAAGCCATAATAATCTCTCTTTTATGCAGCTTCCCCATGCTCTCAAGAATGTCCCCTGCCCCTGCTCAATTCCACTGATGTCATAGCAGAGAAGGATCCAGGACTATCCCTAGAGCCCTTGCGAGCTTACTATTAATACTTTTCTTTGGTTTCAACCACTGTCAGTTTATAAAATAAAATAAATAAATAAAATAAAAAAATAAAATAAAATAAATAAAATAAATAAAATAAAAAAATAAAATAAAATAAAATAAAATAAATAAAATAAATAAAATAAATAAAATAAATAAAATAAATAAAATAAATAAAATAAATAAAATAAATAAAATAAATAAAATAAATAAAATAAATAAAATAAATAAAATAAATAAAATAAATAAAATAAATAAAATAAATAAAATAAATAAAATAAATAAAATAAATAAATTAAATAAAATAAATAAAATAAATAAAATAAATAAAATAAATAAAATAAATAAAATAAATAAAATAAATAAAATAAATAAAATAAAAAAAATAAAATAAAATAAATAAAATAAATAAAATAAATAAAATAAATAAAATAAATAAAATAAATAAAATAAATAAAATAAATAAAATAAATAAAATAAATAAAATAAATAAAATAAATAAAATAAATAAAATAAATAAAATAAATAAAATAAATAAAATAAATAAAATAAATAAAATAAATAAAATAAATAAAATAAATAAAATAAATAAAATAAATAAAATAAATAAAATAAATAAAATAAATAAAATAAATAAAATAAATAAAATAAATAAAATAAATAAAATAAATAGAATAGAAAATAGATATTGCTAAAAGGTATGGCATACACTCTACTTTTTCAATTTATGGGAAAACATTATATCTCAGTTACAATACATGATGCAACAGTCCTGGATCCTCCTCTGGATGATTAGAAAGTATCTTAGTTTATTCTAAATTCGTAAACAATTTCTAAGCAATCCATCGATATTATATAATATAACTTACGTTATCAAAGATAGCACCAGTTTGTATAGGCTTGCAGACTACACCTTGCATGGGTGCTCCAATGATGAAACATATGGTTGTCAGTAACATCAAAAATGATGCAAAGATAAAGCAGAAACCAGTTGCCCTGCCGAGAAATTGATTAATAAACCATTACATGTATTGTATTAGATCTTTATGTCAATTCCAATATTACTTTGGTTTTTGCTAAGCAATCTATGGCATAGGTGGTATCAGGGAGGTGATATGGCATGGTATGCACCGCTATGGCATGGTCTCTCACCACTGTGTAGTTCATGCTTATTTTTATACAATAATAATTATTAGGAGTGGTATTTTATATATTCAAAAATGTTTCTTAGGCCTGGCTTAGAAGTCAAAGTTCACATGTGCCGAATCTAATGCAAATGAGTAAAACCTATTGTTTGAGTTCATTTGCATTAGATCTGGCACATGTGAAATTTGAGGTCTAAACTGGGCCTAAACAGCCAATATTTAAGCCTGCCACAATTATTATGTTAGATAGTCACAATGTGGCAGAGCAGAAAATAACAACTCTGCCACGTTCACAATATTTTTATCTAACTTGCAGTGATAATGCAAAACTAGCTTATACAGTACGTTTGTCACAATTAAACCCACATTAACGACCTACTCGCCATTAGAGTCTCCAGCAGCTCAGTGGTAGAGCGTCCGACTAGCATACGGAGGGTCGTGGGTTTGATTCCCATCTGGGGCTCCATTCAGTATGGTACGATCACATATACATTTCATATTCCATCACCATACACAAACCAACATTATCATATACTGCAAAACTATGAGCATTTCATTTGTGTCACTGTTGCTCCAAACTTGTGACAAAATTCTGTCAAACTAGAGTAAAGCTACTTGGAGATATTCATGAAAATGTCCGTCTTTCTGATGATCAAAATATCACCTCTCCCAAATTACAAGGGAATATTTCTCTAAACGACATTCTTTAAATTTTGGTCGCATTTAATATTTTGTTCTTCTGCCCCAAAAGAGCATTTACAAAATATTGAACCAGTGCTTCTTTTACATTCTTTAAATGCTTTTGATTGGTCTAAAAAGCATCCAATCACATGCCTTTAGCGGGAACTATACAATTAATTATAATTGCTATAATCAAAATAATATTAATAATAAATAATAATATGCAAATTAGCATTTCCACACTTTTCCGCACTATTTGCTAAAATTTCCGCACTCTAGCATTGATTTTAGGATACTTACGCCATAAGGCAGTTGCCTCCCATATTAGATACAGTGCCTCTGTTAGTAGGTGTGGCTTCTTTATCAAAACCGCAGATACCACACATCAATCCAAGGGCCATTAATACCACAATTAGCAACAAAAGACAGGTGAGACCAACACCAGCATACCATCTGAACATAAATAGAACAAAAACGGAATTATTTGACTAGAAAGCCTGATTATTTTACAAACAGGGCATCTGAAAAAGTGTGAGGGTGCGTTCTGCACTATTTCCCGAAAATCGCACTGAATCGCACTATTTATTGTTTTCCGCACTTTTCGACATTTTCCGCACTTTTTTGCAGAATTCATCACATTTTGGGCTGGAAATCGACTGTAAAACATTGTTTTCTTTCGCCGTTTGACAATCTACCAGACGTTCCTAGTTGTAAGTTCAGTGGCCTGAGAACTAGTTCTAATTCTATAAATGCTTTTGATTGGTCTAAAAAGCATCCAATCACATGCCTATATAAAAATACAGCGAATTAAGCGGGAATTATACAATTAATTATAATTACTATAATCAAAATAATATTAATAATAAATAATAATATGCAAATTAGCATTTCCACACTTTTCCGCACTATTTGCTAAAATTTCTGCACTCTCCCAAGTTTTTCCCCGCACTTTTTCAGATGCCCTGTACAAACAATAAAGAAGTCAAGTAGAGCATACTTAAACTGGGGCAGGTCCAGCACTTTTGAAAGGGGGTTAAATATTATGGTCAATGGATTTGACTTCTGAACTGCTGAACCAAGAAAAAAAACCACCAAATGAAAAAATTTATTTTACATTGGATAGTGGTTCGTTGTTCTCATTTAGGGGGCTCGATTGCTGTTTAGGGCAGATGAAACCCCTAGATCTGCCCCTGCTTAAACATAAAAGCCAGGCCTAGATTTGAAAATATAGTAGATTAGTATGCATTCTGGAAATCAAGGGTGGCATAATGGTGGGGCATTTGCCTCTCACCATCTCCTGGGTGACTCAGTTGTTTGGGTACCAGTCTGTTGTGCAGGCAATCATAGGTTCAAGCCTCCATGGCCAGACCTACACTCAGGGCCTTAAAATATCTAAGTAGGTGCTGCCTTTTCTCTAAAAATATCTGCAAATTAGGTTAGACCTTCACTGTGGCTTTGATGATCACGTAAAATGGCAGTCCCTGTCTCACTTAGAGATGTTAAATATATAGGGCCACAAGTTTATCAGTGCTAAGTTAGGGCGGCTAACTTGCAGATCAAACTGAAATTTAGCTGTGAGATTTTGCAGAGGGAGGAAAGCTGGAGAACCTGGAGATCTGTCCCCAGAGGTTAAAGGCAAGTTCATGATGCAGAGATTTGCAAGTGAATTTTTGCAGTATAGTAGCTATGCCACCCTTGATTCCCAATCCTTATACGGATCCAGCACTTGGTGAAATTAGCTTACCTATACTGGTCATATTGCTTTCCATATTTAACACCATCATTGATAACATTCTTCATATCTTTTAGAGGCTTCATGATGGTCTAAAAACATTTTCAATTAGCTATAACAGTTGCTCTCTCATTGGTTTGAGATGCATGTTTTATGAGATCACATAATCAGATGGCCATCAATCGGCCGACATGGGATCTAGGGTGCTGATCTTGCACATTACCCACATAACACACACACACATTTTTTGTTTCTTCAACAGTAAATGTGGTTTCTTCCAGGTTGATTTTAAAAATTTAACAAATAATGAGCTTCTGTTATGATTGGTCAATTTGCAGTCCATAGCTTATGGTACAGACCGAAAATCAAAATTCTCTCATGGCCTGTATGAAATTTTACTTTCTTCAAACTTCACAGTTTCACTAATTCTAACATGCTTTTTCCAGCTATGGTAATTATCATTGATGAAACCCATACACAATGAAATCATCAAACAAAAATAATTAGGTGTGCTCAGAAAGAAACTAGAAAAAGACTACGGTTACAAAATAAATTTAAAAAATTCTAAAAATGTACCGTCTACATTTATAGAATATAAGAATGAAGAAACAAGTATCAATAATGAAAATTAATATTGTTTTAATTAAGACTTACAGTATTTGACTGATCGTTGAGGTCATCCAGTAACTTATTGACCATATCTGTAGCATTTGAAATCATCTTTTTGATTTCTACAATGTAATAACAAGTTAGATAAGTGGTATTGCTCAATGGTTTATGAATTATACTTCAATCAAAGTTTATCATAAGCTCAAAAACCTTATGAATAATTAATAAGCCTTTCAACCAGATATGGAGTTCTAAGAAATGTCCCTATCCCACCATGGTCAGGTCTGGATAGGGAAGAACTGTGCCTGAGGTCTTGAATATACCTACCGAGGCCATTAGGCCGGTACGCTTTCAAGGCCGAGAATGCAGTTTTCCCTATCCAGGCTGACTTTAGGATGTTAAATAATATATTAATTTTTTTCCCATTGACTTTTTCACTTGTTTTGCATCCATTATCTCAGGCAGGTGTGGATATGTCAGGATACCAGACCATGGGCAGATACTGAGAAAATACTGCTCGCTCAAACAGCCAATCAAAATGCACAATTTTTAGGATGTTCTGACTGGAAAAAATAAATACCTAATTGATATTTATACCCAAAAAAGTCTCAAGTCATAAGAATTATCATACATTTTACTCACTATCTCACTTCTGATTGGCCAAGAGCCCTCAGCCAATCCTTGATATTGTGTGAACTCAACAGGATCATGTCGATTTCAAAGGTCACAATTATGGAAATTGACATAAACCCCCTTTTTTCCCCTTCAGATATTTTTTCAGGGATCAAGATGTTGTCCGTATTCTGTCAGAAGCCACAAGGCCTAACTAAGCGAAGAATATTTTTTAAAATCCTTCACAATCGAAGATTTTCCTCGCACAATCAAAGATTTTCCTCGCACAATTGACAATTTTTTCCGCACAATTTACATCCTGAATCCTGCACAATTTGCATTTTTTCCCCGCAACCTGTCAGAGGCCCTGTATTGTACAGTACCAGTCTGGGGGCAAATTCTCAAATCAATAAATAAAGGTCTTTGTCAAAAGGCAGACCACCATAATACCCTTTTATAAATGCAATTATTAAATAAGCTTTATTATATAAATATTACCTGATCTTGGACCAGATGTCTTGTCAATTAAAGTTTGTGGTATATTATCTATTTCCTTCATGCCCTTTAGAAATAGGAATATTGAATTCAGAAACACCTCAAAAATAGTCTCCTTCACAGTTCCCTGTGCCATCTTGAAAGGTAGCCATGCCTTTGCATCAAAGCGAGACCAACGGTGAGCTTGCAATGATAGAGACATTTATTCACATGTCTCTATCATTGCAAGCTCACCGTTTGTCTCGCTTTGATGCAAAGGCACAGCTACCTTTCAAGATGGCGCACTGAACTGTGAAAGGGAATACACCAGAAATTATGTCTTTCAACTACATTCCTGAAGTCATAATAGCCAGGCTCTTTGAAAACTGCATACTTACATTAGTACATTAAATTTTAAGTGAGCAACATTTTGATGCTCTAGCACAAATACCTTAAAATGGATTTGTACAAGAAAGAAAACCCAAACCTTGACCAGCCTCATTTTCATGTTTTCGAAGCATTTTACAGTGCAAATCGAAAAAAAACAGTGGGAACCCAAAATATTTCAGAAATTGTGTATTGCTATTTAAACAATCTGAAAAATTTCTAACTGCAAGAAATTCAACTTATTGGTAGTCAGATAAACTTTTTGCAGTTAGAGAGTCATTTCTGATTGTTCAACAAAGGTTAAAGGATTTCTGAAATATCACCTTGAGGCATTTGGATAGAGGATGAAACAATCTTCACTTTCTGTTTTTGATATGGCTTCACAAACAATAAATATTTCTTTGAGAAACTCAAAACAAAAGTTGACCAGCTTCTACGCTAATGAAGAACACATATGTGATATTCTTTCATTTTGTTTTTGTCTTCACTAAATATTAAAATATTAAAAGGTTAAATAATGATATTTTTGCTATAAATTTTACCTCCTTTGCAGCAGCAACAAAATCCAGATCAGTAACTTCCTTGATACTGTCGAGCTGACTAGTAACATTTGGGACTTTGCTGAAATCAGCATCCTGCTGGAGTTCACTGCCCTTAATGTTACCACAGAATGGTGGTGGACCAGTTATGTTTTTACAGTCAATAATCATTTGGTCAATATCAGTCTTTGCTTTATTCAAGCCAGTAGATAGATTCTGCCCCAGGGTTTGAAGAGTTATTGTGTTGTTTACAATGATTTCAAGCTGTGTCTTCATTTTGATTGAATCTAATAAAAAGAGACATAAAAAGTCTAAGCCTATGGTAAAGCCAATAATAACTTATACCTATAAGCAAATATTTAACAGCCATCCCTAATCCTGTAAGGGTTCACTTCAAGTACACACTACCATTACATACACATAATGGATGTTATCATACATTTTATTCACTATCTCGTTTCTGATTGGTCGAGGGCCCTTAGCCAATCCCTGATATCATGTGAACTTGACATGATAAAGGTATTATCTGTAGGTTTTACCTATATATAATACATTTATCTTGTCAAGTTCACTCAAGGTCATAATGGAAATGGAAATACGTTTGCTATTTTTTCAAAAGCAGAATCAAATGTTTATTCTTAGTTTACAAAAGCTATAATTATAAAACAATTATTGAATTTGGTTTTTGCATGATATCCTAAAAATCAAGATCTCTCCCATTTTAAATAAATAAATAAATAAAACCTTTGAATTATATCAAAAACTTTATGAGTTGAAAAATTTTGACCAACCAAAACTCTTTTTTAGCATCATTCTACAACTTCAAATGTATCCAAATTATGTTCTTTGAAATCAAAAGTATTATTTATGAGGTTTTTTGTGACAATAATTTAAATGCATTCAAAATGTAGATCTTGGGGTTGACTCCGATCATATTATTTTGGTGTTTACTTTCTCCAGTTAATAAAAAACTTGGATACATAATCAAAAGAATTTATAATCTCTCATATAATGGAAGTTTTTTTTATTCTGCGATTTGCCTGGCTGACTGACATCTGAGCCAGTTTCATGCTCATTTCAAAACTTGCCATTCATAAAAATTAATCAAAACATCATTTGTAAACACAATTATTACATGTAAAGGAATCTTTATTTGAAGGGGAAAAAAGACATTTTTGCCAACCGCTTAAGCATTGGGTTTTGTGTAGAGGAAAAAACCTTGAAAAAAATGGAGAAAGATCCACTAACTCCACCCACATGATTGTAATGTTGAGTCCAGGAATGAACTAAATGCCCCTAGAGGTCAGAGTCTATGATTCCATACATACATGTAGTGAGTTAATTCATTAAAATCTACTTACTCTCTGATAGTTTTTCCACAGCTCTGATGGGCTCTGCTACAGTGCCATTTATCAAGACCAGGAACTTGTCACCTAAAAGTGTTTTTATGCCATAGTCTGAGGTATCATTAAGTAACTTGTCAGAAACAAACTTGAAATCCTCATTAATGATGGAATCAAATTCCTGAAAAACAAAGTTATTCAAGTAAAAATTCATACGTGGTAACATTATGAAAAACAAACGTTATCCAAGCAAAGAGTCATGTTTGTTCATATTCCTTTTGTTAGCAAATTAATATCACTATGCTATTGTTAGCAAACATGAAATAGCACTATACTTAAGGACATTTGCTGGCATTGTTTGCATGTTGCCTCTGTACACGATTTTATGTAAACCTTTTATGTGCACCTTGCTTATTGTGATGACATCATTCAAATAACATTTATTTTGCAATCGCCCATTAGTCCTTTGTCAGTAAACAAGAGAAAATAAAGGGAAAGGAAAGGCAGGTATACCTATAGGTTATATTTATCTCGTTGCACAAGTATACAGGGATATGCAGGGATTTACCTGGGTTAGTTGATTTGGGGTCCACTGGACTCATAACCTTATATTTTAGGAAGAAGAACACAAGCAACAACATATTTTCTGTGTCCTATTGCATGAACTCTAATATAATTTTGAGTCCAACTTCAATTTGCTTGCATATAGGATGTAGCATTGCACATCCAGTAAATCCCAGGTATAGTCATTTGAAAAAACGTTGTCACTGACCCGCTCTGCACTATGCAACTAGCCTGAACGGGAGTATGGGTACAAATCACTGGAGCGGTTGAATTATTCACTGATTAAATATGCGCCGGGTATGGCAGGCCGATTGTAGCAATATTCAATAAATCAATATTTTATTCAAAGAATAATTAATCAGTTCAATTCAATGCGTATATTTTACTTTCAATGCCCTTTATTTCCCTGCAATAGCATATTTTTGGTGCAATCTTTTTTTTTTTGTTATTCAACAACATAGTTTGTGTTCAACGCGATATTTTTTGGTTCAACTATTTTTTTTGGTTCAACTATTTTTTTTTTGGTTCAACTATTTTTTTTTGGTTCAACTATTTTTTTTTTGTTCAACTATTTTTTTTTGGTTCAACCACAGGTATCCCAAGCTGGGTTTCTGTGGTTTCCTATCGAACTTATAAGGCAATGTATGGCGATTTTTCGAAAAAATTAAAAATCAGTAAATCACACAAATAAATGTCCCTACTTGTGTTTCGTGTTTTGCTTTAAGTCTCTGTGAAGTTTCAGGTCATTTGCAGCAATATTGAGCGAGTATCGTGGTGGAGTATCCCTCGTACTTAAAAATTGGGAAGGTAGCACACTTCAGGCCGCTCGAACCCTCGATAAGGGTCAATAATTCGCCTCTAGTTCAGCCAAAATTACACATCAAGCCGAAATTCTTTCACAGAACCTTAGTCCGATATCTGATACAACCACACAATCGATCTCCCTTTCGGAATTCAACGCTAACATTTTCAAAAGCCAATTTGTTTCGAAGCCATTGTCAATCCGATGCTCTATGAACCAACCATATTTGCAACGGCTTTCAACCGTCGTTACAAAAACCATGCGTACCCTCCCCTCAAATCCTTCTGTGTTGATTGATACGAGTACGTTGTTTACATATATTTTAAATGAATCACGTCTTTATTGGCGGATTGCTATTGGTCGGCTAAAACAATAGCAGTGACATTTGTTAACCTTGGAGGGGAGGGTACGCATGGTTTTTGTAACGACGGTTGAAAGCCGTTGCAAATATGGTTGGTTCATAGAGCATCGGATTGACAATGGCTTCGAAACAAATTGGCTTTTGAAAATGTTAGCGTTGAATTCCGAAAGGGAGATCGATTGTGTGGTTGTATCAGATATCGGACTAAGGTTCTGTGAAAGAATTTCGGCTTGATGTGTAATTTTGGCTGAACTAGAGGCGAATTATTGACCCTTATCGAGGGTTCGAGCGGCCTGAAGTGTGCTACCTTCCCAATTTTTAAGTACGAGGGATACTCCACCACGATACTCGCTCAATATTGCTGCAAATGACCTGAAACTTCACAGAGACTTAAAGCAAAACACGAAACACAAGTAGGGACATTTATTTGTGTGATTTACTGATTTTTAATTTTTTCGAAAAATCGCCATACATTGCCTTATAAGTTCGATAGGAAACCACAGAAACCCAGCTTGGGATACCTGTGGTTGAACCAAAAAAAAATAGTTGAACCAAAAAAAAAATAGTTGAACCAAAAAAAAATAGTTGAACCAAAAAAAAAATAGTTGAACCAAAAAAAATAGTTGAACCAAAAAATATCGCGTTGAACACAAACTATGTTGTTGAATAACAAAAAAAAAAAGATTGCACCAAAAATATGCTATTGCAGGGAAATAAAGGGCATTGAAAGTAAAATATACGCATTGAATTGAACTGATTAATTATTCTTTGAATAAAATATTGATTTATTGAATATTGCTACAATCGGCCTGCCATAGCCGGGCTTACAGTACGAAAATTTGCTGGTGAAATAGTATTATAATGACTTAACAGTTTTAAAATTGGGAACATCTTTCAATTGACTGAATATTAGTCATATATTATATAGACTTTTGTCTTCCTTTTGCAAAACCAAGACAAACGTTGAAAGGGTTGCTGCTTGTGTTATCTCATTAGTAAGCAAAAATAACTACTTCAGAGCGAATAATGAGCGCTTCAGCGATTTCTACCCATGCTCCGTTTCGGTTCAGTCGCGTAGTCGTGGAGCTGGTCAGTGACAACGCTTTTTCAAATGACTGTATATGCTTTGCCTTGCCTTGCCCTGCCTTGCCCTTCTATGTGTTAATAATTGGCTTTGAGTTAATTTTGAGTGCTACAATTTTCATAACTCACAGAGACAGTAGTATTGATGAACTTGGATGTCTCATCTACAATGCCATCTGCGGTACTTTTAGTTTTTTCCAGGGTTTTACTCATGTTATCATTGCACACAAATGTCAGGAGAACACCAGCACTAAAATATTTTTAAAAAACATTTTTTTTAGTAAAGGACCTAGATTCTGATATACTTTTTGCACAAGCAACATAAACTCTTTAAGGCACAATTACATGGAGCAATTTTCTTTTCAACTTGTCTCTCAACTGCATTGCAACACGTTTTTTTTAAAACATCTTTTTAAACACAAGTTCCTACAGGGTCTTTTCTCAAAAATTTTCAAATTGCACCGGAGCTCTATGCAACCTATGTCACAATGCTATTGCAAAATATTTAGCTGATAAGAAAATTGCTTGGTATAATGGCAAGGGTGGTATAGCAGTGTGATGTGAGTCCAGTGGGTAATGGGTTTGATTTCTGTTTGATTATATGAAATTTTCGCGGATATTTATTTTGAGATTTCCAAAAATCATGCAATTAAAGTGACACAAAAAATACCAGGAAGTGTCATGAAAATGTAAGGAACAGTTGGCAATAGAGTCATTTTGTTCAAGAAATGTGTGTGTTTCGAACCAAATAATAGTTTAATTGAAGTGACTTTGTGAAAATTTCATGTATTAATTAAGGTAATCTCTGAGGGTTATTCTCCAGGTTCTCTGGTTTTTTTCCTCCCTCTGCAAAAACCAACATGTGAGTTGAGTTGTGTACTTTACACTATTAAATGTAGTGGTAGTGAATGTGAAGTGTGTTGTATACATAAACATTAGCTTGTATGTTTTGTAAAGTCATCACTTTGGTACTTTATACTATATACCGTACTTACAACATTAGAAGAGTAATGATGCACAGAATAACTCCAAAAACAGCTCTCTTACAACCACTTCTTGGGTCATCTTTC
Organism: Anthopleura sola; assembly: GCA_023349425.1. Lineage (NCBI taxonomy): Eukaryota > Metazoa > Cnidaria > Anthozoa > Actiniaria > Actiniidae > Anthopleura > Anthopleura sola. Next base: position 8,297,592 of record JALHLI010000005.1, read on the forward strand.
TGCGTCATCTCCCCACCACATTTGCCACAGCAACGGCAACAACAAAAGCAACACCCAACAAGTGGCATGCAGAGGCAGAACAAGATTCCAATGCAAACCGTTATGGCCATACCCATGGCAAAACTAATGATTGCCTATAAGATAAAGGTGTATAATAATTATTATATCATCATTGAGTCAGTTTCTTTTGTTCACTAGTGGTCGTTATCCTTCATATTCACCTAATGGCAGCTTATCAAGTTGATATCTAGTTATCAACACCATGCATGCTTAAGAAACTTCCCCAATGATGATTTAAGGCAGTTATATACCTTATACCTCAGTGGATATGAGATATATCAAACCTCGGCTTTGCCTCGGGTTGATATATCTCATATCCACCTTGGTTATGGTATATAGCCTTTCTTACTTACAATAATTGTTGGGTCAGATATGAGTAGAAATATTAACCCAGGTGCAAAAAAAAGTCTTAACTTGTTTGGAATTCTTTTGATAATTTTCCTAAGTAAAATACATTTGTAACAGTGTGTGTACATTTTTCATAACTATCCAATCAGTGCTCTCCTTAGAAACAAAGGAATCAAGCATTTTTTAGGCATCATCCAATCACAACAAGCGATATAAAATCTTTAAAGTTTTATTTTTAGCTTCTCATGTGAACTAATGAAGTGCTAAATCATATGAATTATACCATTTGTTGTGATTGGATGGTGGCTAAAAAATATAGGATTGCGATTGGATGGTGGCTAAAAAATATATGATTGTGATTGGATGGTGGCTAAAAAATATATGATTGTGATTGGATGGTGGCTAAAAAATATAGGATTGTGATTGGATGGTGGCTAAAAAATATAGGATTGTGATTGGATGGTGGCTAAAAAATATAGGATTGTGATTGGATGGTGGCTAAAAAATATAGGATTGTGATTGGATGGTGGCTAAAAAATATAGGATTGTGATTGGATGGTGGCTAAAAAATATAGGATTGTGATTGGATGGTGGCTAAAAAATATATGATCCCTTTTTCTACAGAGAGCACTGATTGGATAATGAAAAAATGTCAAAAAAACTCAAAGTATCCATGGCTCAAGTTCCCACACTGTAAATAAGGTAAAAAATATATATTTTCAAAAATTAATGTGAAAATTACTTTCATGGAAAAAAAAAATGCCAAGTAGTTTTGAGAAATTCATTGAGGGAGCGAAAGAAAGTTCTTTTACTTTTCTAAATTGTGCTTACTGTTTGGTCAGGGGCACATGTTTCATGAGAACACACTACATTTGCTTCTAAAGGAACAGCTATTTGAATTTTGTTTTTATAAAGGAAATAAAAAACTTGTCTACTGTCCTGCATACAGTAATACTGTAAAGCAATTGGGGACTGGCAGAAAAGTGAAGAAAAGTGTAAGATCCTATACATCACATTTTCTCTTAACACTTCTCTGTTGTTCTGCAAATCTCTGTATGCTTTATATCTGCACGAAGCACATACAAGTGCATGTTTTCTATTTCTTCAATAAAAATTTAAATGAAATACTATTTCTTACATCATCATTTGGTTCCTTTATCTCATTATTGTAGAGCTTTGTAGCAAGAACTAAAATAAGAAAAAAATACAAAAATACAAGTTAGACAGCCATTTTATCAAAGACAATGAGTGGATATTTTTGTTTATTATATGAAATAGAGTGTAATATTGAGTGACATCAAAATGATAAAATTGATATCCCCACTCCCACCAGTGGCCAGTGGGGATACAATTTATATCAATACTGGTGGTGTCCATTATTTTTCATTGAAGATTTCATATAATAAACAGAACATTACATGGCCACTTGGAGATATGAATTTCATCTTCTCGTGCTGATATTATCTCTCACTCGTTTGCTATATCAGGCCTAACAACTGAATTACACTAAAATTACAAGATGAACAAGTAATATGCATGAAATACCAAACATTCCATTGAAACGAGGAAATAATCTAGAGGAACAAAGTAAAAAATAAAGGAAACTATTACGAGTGAAGAATGTAGGATACAGTTTCTCTCGAATGGTTTTTAACTCGTACATGCGATCTTGGTTGAACTTTACGAAAGATTTGTAATTAGTCTCTTTTGTCATGTCAACCAACATGGCCAACACGTCTTTTGTTTTTCATTCTCTTGGAAATGATTCAAAACCAGCAATATTTACAAAAACAACTCCAACATTCCACATAAATGACCGATGAAAAACCCACACAAGTTCCCTAGAAATTTACAGTCATGGTGTTTGCTCCATATCATTGTGGGCTCTTCCAGGTATTTCAATTACTGTATATCACACATAATCGAATATTTCACAAAATACAAAATTCATGTTAAGTGCACTGGAGTAAACATCCTGAAAATAAGATTACTAAAATATTTGCATATCCCGTTACACAAGGAAAAAAATATATATTTAAGGTATTAGCTTAATACGTATGTATTATTATTATTTATCATTTCATGTAATTAGACGTGTATTAGACATAAGAAAGAATTCTCCTTGGAATCTATTGTACAAACAAAGGATTAACATGCAAAAGAATACGTTTGCTCATACATATATCATTATTTTAGTTGGCTTAAATACATTTTTTGAGGCAATACAGCTACAGAGGTTAAGTACTTATTGTGGTGAAGCATGAAACTTCTAAGCTTAAGCTTAATAAATTAAGCTGGAATTCTTTTCACAAGCCTAAAGATTTTTGAGCTCAAACAGGTAAAAATAGGTAGCTCACAATCTGAATAGTGTCCACTTTAGTAAAAAATATTAAAGAAGAGAGAAAGACATTAGAGAGCACTACAAACATTTAAAGTATTTAAGAAATCAGGAATTTATCTTACCATAAGGTTCTTTGCTAAAGACCGTCTCAATGAAGGAATTAGCCAAGTCATACCACGGTCCCAAACCTTCAGCGTCAAATTTCGTATTCAAGCTAGTTGATTTTCCATTGTCATTCGCACTTGGTTTATTCCACGTTATCGTACCATTATCACTTGCAGATATTCCTTGCGATAATCTGAGATTGGCTATAATAAAAAGCAGCAATGCGCAAAGTTTGAAGGGAAGATCCATGATATTTGTTCAGGGAACGTCGAAGTTTGTTCGCCTTCCTCCTTCCGTTGGCTTTACGTACGTGTTGAAGCCAAGAATAAAGTATACGTATTCTGTGAAAAAGAAAAAAACAAAGGAATAAAAGTCGTTAAGGAAACTGTCTTGAGTGTTCTACGGCCTTTCTTACGAAATTAAAAAACTTTGAGTAGCTTGGTCGACCAACCATGGCTACAACGAAGACGACATAAGCTCCTGAGCAACTTGTTTTTCTAAACACTGCAAGCAGTATTAATAAAACAATACTTAAAAAAAGAAACCAGGAAGATTAGTTACCTAAGATCGCTCCTGAAAGAAGGAGAGTAACTCCTTTGGATGGAGAAATAAATCAAAGGAGTAAAAATGCGGCTGTAAAACGTACAGTTCTTCTTGCTTCGGTGTTGGATATCATACTAACCTCTCCTGACCTCCTCCTGACCAAAAACTAAATTCTCCTAACTAAATGACGTCATCATCATAATATGTGTATATTGGTAAAACCATGCTCAATATCTGCTCAATGCGCTTCAGTTTACGCCAAAAAATCTATTTAAACTGGTTCGAAACCAAGCTCTGAGGTTTTTTTAAATATACTTTAATGAACCAAAATGTTTTTACAAAATATGGCTCAGATGGAGTTCATGAATGGCCTGTTTCAGTGAGGTCACTGTCATCAGTATTGTTTGTGTACACTCTAAAACTATGGAGACCATGCAATGACGTCATGGGAGTTGGTAACAAAAGCTATAGTCGCGAATGAGAATAAACAGCATCGATGATCCTCTTTTGGAAGAAAAATGTTTGTTTGCCATGGATATCGATGACAACATTTGACCCTGATCAAACCATATACGCTTTACCATAGTTAACTATTAACTATGGCTTTACTGACGCCTCGATCCGCTCTCATGCTTGCGATATTACGTTATATATCCTAGCTTCTCCTACGAGCCTTAAAGCAACACACTTTTATCAAAGTACTTATCCCTGCAATATGCAATACAGAGTGATCGAATAGGATTGCATGGAAAGTAACTTGCAACTAGCCGTTAAACTCCCTAGATGATCCTAGATCCTTGAGAGTTGTTATCTTTCATTTAAAAAATTCTAAAAAAAACAATTAACAAAAGATCGCCGAAGGGGGCATTGGAATTTTTTAAAGCATATTCTAGAAATGCTGTTTGAATGAATCAACTGAAATAAAGACACGATAAAATGATCGTGTAGGTTTTTTTTGGTTTTTTTTTGGACACATCAGGCAACAACATTTACTGGGCAGGGGCTTTAAATGAACACAAGAAGTATGACTGATGAGCGCTGTTAACTCAGTCGGTGCTGGCTTAACTGACCCACTGAGTATTTCTTTTTTTAATTTGCATGTGAATTCACTGAAGTAGCAATATGGTGACGGATTGGTTCTATGAATTATGAACGTCTTTCGTTACATTTTTCGGCTCCTACGAGCTCAAACTCATCACAACTATTCAAGTATTCGAATATAGTACATGTTGAAATCATTTGTAAACAAGGGAGTAAATATAGCCGCTAAGAATCCTGAATGTTGGTTCACAGTCTGCTTTGACTGCCATTGATAAAAAACTGTTTGAGTATACAAATAATGCTTTATTTTCCGCGTTTGACGTCAAATTTATTCTATTGAAATTTATTTTTTTGAATGAAATTGAAAAGAATAGATTTGACGTCAAAGACGGAAAATAACTGAAGCATTGTAGGATTTATTAAAAGGGTCAATATCGGATAGCTTTTTGAAACGGCACACGGTTTTCCCGGTCCCAGCGTGAACAGGCTAATTCTGGATTTTAATACTAGTTACCAAGTTACCAACTTCTTCTCTTTTCTCAAATCAGTTGAGTTTCCCACTTCATACCGGATCGTACGTGCTGTTCATACTTGAAAGATTGCTATCCGGCGTCCGCAAGAGTAAATATAGCTTCTCCTGATGAGACTTCTGGTTTATTAGTTGCAACTAATCACCGGTACTGTAGCCGCAAACAAACTGCTAGTTTTATTTTTTCAATAGAAATATTTACAGTTCTCAATGATCGATTCAAATACAGTTTGTAAATTCGGTGTAAAAGTCAGTTTTCCTTCTTTCTCTCCTTCATCACTTTCAGAACTGAGTCCATAACTATAGTTATGAACTTCTGGCCCTTTCTTCTCATCTTCTTACTCCTATCCCTCCTTCCTTCTCTGATCTCTCTTTCTTTTTTCTTTTTCTTTCTTTCTTTCTTTCTTTCTTTCTTTCTTTCTTTCTTTCTTTCTTTTCGTTTTCTTTTTACTTTCCTACTTTCCTAGCTAATTTTAATTCCTTTTTTCTCCAGTTCTCGACTTTTCTTTCCATCAATGATCTAATAGGAGGCAGTGGAATTTACTGGAACATTTCCGTTCCTTCCTACTTTCCTTCAAATCTCTTTCTTCGAATCTAATCTTACCCATTCATGTCATTACTCCTGTTCTTCCTTCCTTCCTTCCTTCCTTCCTTCCTTCCTTCTCTCCCTCTTTCTTTCTTTCTTTCCTTCTTTCCTTCTTTCTTTCTTTCTTTCTTTCTTTCTTACTTAGCCTAACTAGGAATTTAGATAGTAGTTAGGAATCTTTGGCACTCACCTCTAAAGTTAATTTAGGACTCTTTTTCACTAAACAATTATAGTAATTGCTCGGTTAAATGCATGAGATGAGATGAGATGAGATGAGATGAGATGAGATGAGATGAGATGAGATGAGATGTGCATAGTAATTCATTCCGCATCTACATATCTCTACAGAAGCATTGAAATACTCTCATTGCGGAACTATGAACATTGAATTCTCGCATTGAATTCTCGCATTGAAATACTTGCATTTTACGGCTCATCCACTCATCATATTACACCAAAAACGTCAATTATTCACCAATTCACGAATAACCAGCTTTTTTAAAAACAAACATTATTGACAGTCGTTTTTTAAATGTATTTCCCGATATCCGATGTATTAAATTTTTGGTAAATGTGCGATTCTCGATGAAAAACTTAAGGTGCAATTCATATTAATTTAGGCCGAGCATAAACAAATTTACTGAAAATTCAGCAGGGGCAGCTGTTTTCTTATTATAAGCTATTATTATTATTATAAACTAACTTTTTAATTTTGAAATAAACGAACAACAAAAACGCACAGAATTGAAGTAAAAATAGTATATCGTTTTCCTATATATCGTTTTTTAAAATATCGTTTGAGGTGTATAGCAGAAGAGATTTTGTTTTCGGTTCGGTATCGGGCGAAGTTCAGCTGAAGCCGTGAGGTGATCTGACCGCTGAAACTCTTGAAAACCAAGAAGTCTTTAAGTTCAGAAATTAAGCAGTTTAACTACGTACCTTTTTAGGAATTTCTCTCGTTCCGTTATCGCCTTGAAAGCAAGAAAAGTGAGAATTACCAGAGTAATACGAACAAGCCAAGGAAACTGTACAGTAAGGGGTTACTGACATGCAGTTCACAAGCTGTCGGTGAGTCTTTTACATCCGTTAGCGATATAGCGACTATAGAGCCAATAAGATGTGACATCGAACCATTTCACATACTGCACTCTATTTCACTTCAGCAAACAAGACATTTTCAGGACGCATTTTGATTGGTTGTTGAACGCAAAGAGTCAGGAAGATGTCAACTTTGTCTAAACAAGTGTCAATAATCGGGATCGATGAGCAGCAAAGGCTGGGATAATTTTCGCATTTATAATATCACTCCACTTCTGTTTTTTCCTTTTTTCTTTGATTTGGCTTAAATTAGAATTTTTTTTGAACTAAAGGCAGGAAAAGAATAAAAAAATAAAGCCCTCAAGAAGCCGGATACCGAAAAGTAGCTGCATATTCGCTAATTTATGTCAACAGGAAATATCTGTTTCGTTAAAAAAATTAAATTTAATTGATATATAACCGACGCGGGACTTATTGGCTAGATATCAACAAAAAGCCTTTATACAACTGAGTAAAGTTGACTACTGATCCACCTGTCCTAACCGCGTAGACGTCTACTGAGGGCAGGGTCCTGGGGCGCATCTGCGCGTGCTTGGGGGAGGGGATGTCGAGGGGGAGTCGAGGGGGAGTTGAAAGGGAGCCGGATGTTTTTCAGCTAGTGGTCATTGAAGAGTGATATCCAATAAGGGAATTCCCCCTCCCCCTTGACAGAACCGAATGAGAGACTTGGTGCTAGTCTTACGTATCGTACGCTCAGAGACTGGGCAAAGTTTTGGGTAGATGATGCCTCGCATGGGGCTAGAACATTAGAGGAGTTTTCGTAGACCTCGTATGAAAACCTTACGGCAAGGACCGCGTCTTGCCGTGTCCGTGTCAGTACCCTGTCGCGTATGAAAACACTCGACAATCGGTGCCGTGTACGCTCCGCGCCGTAACCGTGCCGTGTGCCGTGTCTTTTCACACTCATACGTAATCTGCTCTAGCTACGTCCGAAGTCCATATATGACGCCTCAGCCTTCTGCAGATGTCTCGGGAATGTGGAATAGTGGAATCAATAAAATAATAAGCTAAGCACATTATAATTTTTATATATCTTTTTAATCCTCAAATATTTTACTAGATTCAGCTCTCAAACCCTCAACACTGATATTTTTTTTATTTTTTAGAAAAGGCAAGTAAAGGGTTGCTTTCGCACGCAAATACAATTTTAACATCTTCCTAGCTGACTCTGTTGATGCAGGGAGGTGGGAGGGAGAAAAATATCCCTGGTTGATGGAAGTTTGGTCAGCCTGCCTTTATTCGTTTTTTTTTTCTGAAGGAAAAATTATCGGAGAAGGTTACTCAGGCGATGTGTCAAGCAGGTAGATCAGTTTGAACGTGTCAAAGGTATATCTTGGCTGAAAACTTATCTTAGAGTGCCATTATGTACTCCGTAGCGTTGAGGCTTATGAAGGATACTCTAAATACTTTCAAGGACTGTTCTTACATTATTTTGGTAATAATATAGTGAATAGTTTTTCGTATTAAAAAATCGGACGACAACTTACTTGGGTTTCGTACCGCACGCGCTAAATTACCCACAGTGCAGCGGAGCGTGAAAAATTACGTCATGATGTTATTGTTGACATCACAAGAAATGAACGAGAAAAAAAATATCAGCAAATCGCCATTTAAAAGCAGCTAGAAGGGGTCACTGCTGGCAATATCTTTGAGATTTGTAGCTCCCTAGAACTACATTGGCATCTTGAGATCCTAAGGTGATGGATATTATCTAGAGAGGGAATGTCAGAGAACTGTTTTCCTCCGCACTCGACCTCCGAACATGAACTTTGGAGCCGTGAAATCTTTGAAGGTCGTTGTAGTTGTATTGTACTGTCAAACCTTTGTTGGGTACACCGCATGTTCTTTGAATAAGCCAAGATTGAATGGTAAAACTATTGAGTTTCTCCCGTTAACTGAAAGGATACCTTATAAGACAGAAATACCGCCATCACAATGGATGCTTTCAAGCTACGAAGAAATCGCCAGGAAATTTTCTCTCGCTTTGAAAGACGAGCCTCCATACGGTAACAAATTTTTTAAGACCGCTATTTTAGAATAGATATCTTTCTTTCTATTTTCTTTATACTGTAGTTACGTAAATACAAGGTCATATGGATTTCAAAGTTTATTTTTAAAACCGGGCTTGTTGTAAGAAGATAGCTCGCATCATGGTACCTGGTGTAAAAACAATGCATCCAAGTCGAAACAGCCCATCTGAGTGACTCTTAAGATGTACAAGTTAAACCAGCTAAAGATAATTACCGGCAATATCTTTTTTTTTGGTCATTCATATTAAGGTTGTTTAAGATTTTTTCATTTAGCTACATCAGTTAAATTTATCATTTCATTCTCCAAGCGATATGTAGTCTATTTGAATACTGTAGTTTACAATATTCATATCAAGAAGAGCACGTGTTCTGGACCATTATAGATAATCGGATAATCACTTTAATATCCTTTCAGTCACTCATCACTAACTACACTGACAGCCGTTTGCCAGCATTTAATATTATAATTCTTCTTGTAAAATGTTGAGTTCAAATTGAAAAAGGTTTCCTAGCGCAGCGCAGAGTCGATGACGGAAATTGCGGCCTTAAAAATATTTTTTTTCGCTGTAAGTAATTGACATGACTTTTGTTCTGTCTGCTACTCATTCGGTACTCTTTTCCCTTTATGGGTGCTTCAATTCGTGAAAAAAAGACAGAGAGAAAGAGAGTGAGTGAAATTCAACTCTGCTCACAGAAGGTTACAGCTTCTGCAAGCAGCTGATTGTGTTGGTTTGTGGCCGATTTTGGCAAACTTCCCTGCTGTGTCTTTGATATTTTTGAGGTTTTTATTGGCAGTTGTAAAGCATATCAAATCGTTGCTTTTTGTTTCTAAATAGTACTAAAAAAACATCCTTTTGTTGGCCTAAAACGGCGTAAAAAAACATTTTTGCATATTTTTTTATTCATTTATTTGCTATGTCATTGACAATAATGTACATATTTTAGGACATTTAATAGTGCTATTAATTAAAAGTTCAATAATTGCCAAAACATATATATTTTTCTTACTATTAGCTCTGTTTTGGGCTTGTGGATTTTGACTTGTCAATCCTTTGGAAGTTTTTCAAATAAAATATCGAACATGTCTGAATAGAACCTGAAAGAGTTCAACGCTCTAAATACATAGTACTGTTCTAGTATATTAAATTATTAAACAGTACAAATATTTTTTTCTCAACAGATGTTATCAAAGGTGTTTTGAAAGATGGAAAGATCTCTGATGATGCCACTGAAGATGTAAGGAAAAGAAAATCATTCGAAAAGGAAAGGGAGTGAAGAAAAATGGGGAAAAATTAGAAAGAAATAGAGATGGCTAAAAATGATTAAACAATTAAAATCCCTAAATTGAAATGGTTAAGGAAACAGTAATTATAATTATTAATTCATGTTTAAATTGTGTATTCAACCCTAGATCATCAAGTATGAAATTCCCTTCATCATACTTGCTTCTATATCCTTGCTCGGTTGTGTCATAATACCAGTGACAGGTCTAATATTTTTCTGCTGCCGATGTTGTGGAAAATGTGGTGGCAATCTAGAAGAGGAGAACATGGAATTTAGCCCCGTAAAACAAAGACAGACATTATCAATTCTTATCTTTTTATGCAGTGTCTTTATTCTGTAAGTATTAGCTTATAAATATTTTATTTTACTTTAGGAAACGTTTGTGAAACTAAAACCTCAAAACTATACATACAGGTTTTAAACATTTATATATGTCACCAAGAATACTAACCACATTATACCAAATGTCTGGTGTTTTGGCTCACTCTCATGAGCAAACCTCAATTATCTTTAGTTGCTAATCTGTTTAACAGAATGATAAGTACAAAGTCTGGATTAATAATTACAAGGGACAGCCTAAAATGTGTGGTAGGAACTGCCCCACCCCTTACACTCTAACCTTGGACAAGGGGCAATGTGGGGTGACAAATGCTCCTCCCTCCTTTTGTAAGATAAATTTGACATTCTAGTTTGCTGCTACCCCTAGGCTTTAGAACTCTTTTACAACCACTGCCAGACAGCCTTCTGTTTGACTAATTTAATAAGTGGGAAGCACAGGTGATGTAGCATTGAGAATGCACACCTCTTACCAATGTGACTTGGGTTTGAGTGCTGCTGGCCTCAGTGTTAAATGTTAGTGGAGTTCCATTTTGGTTCTCTCTTGTGCTTTGAGGGGTTTTCTCCATGTTCTCCAGTTTTCCTTCCTCCACAAGATTCAACTTTAAAATTCCTATTGGAATTTTTCAGTGGAATAGCTACTCTTTAGAAATGCCACTATTGAATCTCCATTTATTCATTTTTTTCACAGCATTGGCAGTTCCTGCATCTTCTTATCCAATGACAGATTAGGAGCAAGTGTACCATTACTGGGCTCTGTTCTCCAAGATTCCATTGATGATATCATAGCCTATAGAAACAATTCAATCGAGGTAAGAAACAGGGCGGGGGGAAAATAAGGAGTAGGGGGTTCAAGTTCATCAAAGTGTGCCTCTTCCACCGCCCCTTAAAAGTTGATGTCAAACATTTTAGTTAATGACAGTTTTAGTTCATAAATGGATCTAATTCACTTGTTTCCTTCTTATTTTTCAGCAACTTGAGGTTGTCGCAGGATCTGACATCAAGTTCACCACTTCATTAGTAGAACAAGATTTAAATAGTAAGTTAATAACCGAGAATCGTGCTTACGCACGGGTCAGCTTTCATTTTGTTTTACGGAAGTCAATCATTCATTTTTTATTAAAAAATTCCCCTCACAACTGAGGCTGAATTCCGTCACATATGTATAGAGCTGCTTGGAGGTCTTATTCTGTGTTTCGAGATTTTCTCTGGGTTCCTCCCTCCGCAAAAATCTGGCGTCGAGCGCTTTCATGAGCCTCTGGTGTGGGAGATTTAACAATCACTCCCTCGGGCGTTTTCGACGTAAAACATATGATATTCACGTTTTCTTTCTCACACTTTTTCCATGTATTGTTCTTGCTACGCACTACTAACTTGCCTTGCAAGTATTTAACAGACACAGTGCGTCTTATCTTTATCGTATTGCTTCTTTCATATTTCAATAGATATATCAAAAGTTGTTGCCGAACCAGTGATGATCGAAGCAAGAAAGTTTGTTCATCCCTTACTGGAATCCATTACAAACATGGGTAAAAGTAAGTATGAGATAGAAAAGTGTCTTATAAATGCGCGCGACAAAAACAACACCGACGTTAATGGCATTGCAAGCAGCAGATAAATGTTTAGAAAACCACTAATCTTTCTGCTTGACCATTCTTCATGTTCGCTTCTTTGGTCGACCTATATCAAGTTATCCCACTTTATCTTGATATTTTTAGCGATGGTCAAGGTTAACGACCTCTTAGACAACATCAATGAAACAGTCAATGAGTTACGAGAGCTGGGTGACTCTTTGCGCAATCAGCTGAATGTTGCAAGCCAAAACCTGACGGATCTGAAGACGTCCTGCCAGGCAGACCCTGCCGCTTCAACGTTGGGTATCTGTGATAATATCACTGATGGACTGTCATTGTTCCCTAAGGCTGATTATAGAAAGGTACGTATTAACATTTTCACTGCCTCCTTCCTCCCTCCCTTCTTCCCTCTCTCCTTCTCTCTTTCCATACAATAACCCTCACGTGTCAAATGCAAATCATCCACCTGATCTGAGCAAAAATGTTAGCCAATCAGAATCGAGAAAATTTGCAAAACTTGTCATGAAAATCTAGAATTATCTCAGATATAAATTTTCATAAGGCATTTTTTGCAGGCTTCATGAAAACCTCAGTTTTGCAGCGACGTCATTTCTACGTCACTATTTCAGATCAGCTGGATACTATCGATCCTGTAGGATAGTTTCATTGGGTTATTCAAAGTCGTATTGATCTCTTTCTATCAGGTGCCTAGTGTTTCGAACGAGTTGGAACGAGCTAAAGAAGTTAGTACCTTAGACATGGCAGCAGAAGCGAAGAAGGTATGTATAAGATAGTTCACGGCTTTTTTTTTGAGGGGGGGGGGGGGGGGGGGAAGAGGTCTGACCTAGGAGTTTAGAGGAGAGGGATAGATCCAGCACTTTTTTGAGGGTGGAACCGGAATTGAGATATAATGGTCACTTTTGGTTTCATAAGTGATTATTCTCACCCAGCGTAAAATTCCAATATTACCAAATTAATTCTTTGCAGGGCAATAAGACATTAGAGGGAATCCCTAAAGAAATTGAAAATATTACTTATTCAAAAAGACAAGGTAAGCCGAAGCTGTTAAGCATTCGTTGATTCGACATTTTTCATATTGAAAAACACTGTGATATTTTCAGTTCTCAGCAACTTGTCTCGTAATGCTTGAAAATGTAGCGTTGCAGGTTGCCGAGCTGAAGTGTTACACTGCAACGCGATCCAGGCAACTTGCATCGACATAAAAAAGTATGCCTAAAATTGCGAGAAACGTTGCTGGAGGGGTGATACACTGTGTTTTTCCATAATGCAGCTATTTAAATGATCCAAGGACGGCTATATGATGCAAGGTTAGCCGCCTAATAAATATTAATAAATAATAATACTATTGATTTTTTAGAGGTGATTAATTTCATGAAGGATCTCAGTGATACTTTTGACGAGATAACATCAAGTCTCAAAGATTCGTCTAATGTGGTAACTAAGTTAAAGATTTAAATCAATCCCTAGATTCAGTGAGTGATATTGTAGCCGGACACGGTTTGATGACAACATACGCCTCCCTTCTACTCCCCCCTCAAAATACAGATTTCGATATTATTTATTTTCGACAAGAAAACAGAAGAGAAAAATTCTTCAATGCTATCTACAGTGCTCATGGTTCGGTAGATTACTTGTAATGGGTTTCCTGTGGATTTGGCGGGAAGTTTCACTGCTCCAAAACGCGGGCGCTCGCTTTCCCTCGGTTCGTATTTTTCACTACACATTTCACTATACTTTCCGGTCATAAAGCATTTCGGTGATTTGGTTCGTTTGATCCATTTGCATCAAATATGAGGGGCACTTTGCATAAAAAGCAATAGTTTTCATGTGCAGGTAAGGATAACAAGCTATTGTAGTTATGCAATGTGCCCCTCAAAGTTGAGAATAAGAAACCAGTGAATAAACTGTTATGACCGTTTGGCCTTCCTAATGTTGTGCTTCATCTACAGATTGTCCAAGACACTCTCGTTCCACTTAAGAAAAATATAAGCAATTATTTTGGACCTGGTGGAATGGTAGAAGAGTTCGACTCGTACAGATTTCTAGGGATGTCAGTACTCGCCTGTACCATCCTTTTCACCATCCTACTGATCTACTGCGGCCTCACCGCTGGGATTTTCGGAGCACGCAAATACGATACACCCAGCACTAGGTCTTCTTTGGCTGATTGTGGTGGTAAAGCATTGATCTGGTAAGTTTTTCTTTTAAGCGGTATTCGTGATTTTAGATTTCTTTGACGTTATGCCGTGAAGTAGGGGGGAGGTGTTATGGAGAATGGCTAGGAAAGTTGGAAACAAGTGAAAAAAATCAGTGTCAAGATACGAGAATACTAATCATTTGTCTTGACGACACGCGGCCTTTTGAAGGCAGTATTCCACCAATGCTGTCCCAAGGCCTGTGACTGTGACGTTAGCATTTGACGTGCCTTGCCTTGACGGTGCCAGTCACGAACATGTTCTTGCCGCGAACCTATCACAGTCGTACGAAAACCGCCGCTCTATCAACCTTCCCTCAAAAATTGGAATCTGTCAATAAACTGGAAATTTATTTGTTTTTGTTTTGTTTCACAGGGCGGTTGGGATTTTCTTTTTCACTTCTCTGTTCGTTAATCTTTTACTGGGAGTTCTGTTCTTAGTTGGTGCCAACATTACCGTAATGTGCAAGTCCACCAAAGACCTTACTCTTCTAGAAAAGGTAACAAAAACAGCCGACGGCAAGTAAAATAGCTCTGTATGAACGTCATTAATGACGTTATCACATATACATAACGTCAATTATATCCCGCTCTGGTCATGATATTGACCTCATTACTTACAATCTTTGGGGTACATGGGTGGTGTGCGTTCGTAAAATGCGCCACCTGTAACCACTGTGGTCATTGCCCCCCTCCCTCCCCCCCCCCCCCTCCACCCCCACCCATCATCATATTGGTTCCCTCCTTTGATTCGAGCCAGGGTTTGACCCTCAGAACTGTCGTTTTAGATTTAGAAATCAAGACATCTTAGTTTTTGAATTAGGGTTCAAACAAAGCTAAAAACTTGTATCTTGGATTTGATTTTTGGCAAACCAAGTAATATAATTAAAAAAGGTCTGACACAAGCCTTTATGGGACCTGAACTCTCCGTTTTTGGATGCAGATTTTTATCCGTAACGGTTCGGCAGTTCTGACGCTGATAATAACAGTAATTAATTGAAAATGAAGAGCTTTCGATATATTTCTAATTACACCAGCACAACTAGAAAGGGATGCGACTGCACTAATTAATTGCATTCAGCACTTTTGACTGAGTAAAAAAATCTCTCACAAAAGTTAATCGAGTTCCTACCAGTGTGTTTCCACCGATAAGTTTTTGAAAAATGAATGACATCAATTGTCAGTAGAATTCGTTATTTCTATATATTCCTGCTCTTATCTCAATGTCCCTGCCTTAAAAGAAAATACAGAGAATAAGAAAATAAAGAATATACCGCTAATCTTAGATGTTTAAGCTTTCGTAATTAATCGACAAAGCCCACGGCAAAGCCGATTGGTTGAATTAGATCTAGCATTTGATTGGTTGGAAGGGAACTACTTGTTGGAGAAAAAGAGAGCGCTTAGATGATGTAAATTCATTGAATTTTAGTCATTTGGTCGTACGGCAGTGAAGTATCGCATAAAAATATGGGTTGCAGTCCTTCAGTACTTTTTCTTTCTCAAAAGTCGAAAACTATTAGGATAGACAAGCAGGAAGAAGATTGTAGCGAACTGGCGACCCCAATTGCTATTGTCATTCGGTCTACGACTATCATTGGAAAACACGACAAAGAAAGTCTCGAATTGCTGACAAGAAAACAACACGCTCTTTTACAAAGTGAAATCAAGAAATTGAAGACGTGTTGGAAAAACTCAGACAATGAGTGATGGAAGTTATCGATGGCCTGACTTGTGACGATTAATGCCGTATTTTCAAGCGAATCAAACCAAACTTAGAGTAACTGACTTCCCGTTAGTAGTTAACCGGCCTTTGTTCTACTGAGTCAGAAGAGAGATGTTCAGCAAAGTGTTCAGTAATGTTACCCTACGTGAAACAATTGAATTCTTCAAGTAGACACTCGAATGAACCAGATAAGTGGTGAACAGACTTAAAATCCTATGAAATCGTACTAGAGTGAAAGATTTGTGATTGTAATTTCGTGAGGACGAGACTTTTATGTCAGTCCATCTTTATGTAGAATATCGTAATTGTATTACATTGAAGTAACATGATCTAAGAAAATTAGACAAACTGCGCAAAAAGCTAGTCAAAAGGAAGAAAAAAGGAAAAACTCTCAACAGATACGTGTGAAGAAAAAGAAATCAAAAAATAAAAGTTTGTTCGTAGTTAACCCAACATATTGGTTCGCTCCACATTCTTTTCCCATTCTTTGTGTAAAATACATTTTCTTGTTAATTAGAAAGGACGAAAATCAAAGTACTCGGAGAAAATCCTGAGAGGCAAGGGAGAGAACAGCACATCAATAGAAATCCACTCAAATTCATTTTTTTGCCCTAAGAGCAGCTCTCGTGCGACCCTTTTAAAAACAACAGCGCGGGTGATCATGGAACGCGGTTTTTTACTCCGAGAACAAATAGCGACGAGTGTTTTAACATGAGCGGAGAGGAATAAATCAGGGAACGAGGAGGGAGAAACGCTTTTAAAAAGACAAAAAGAAGGGAGAAATTAACGAAAAAAAAACAGAGAGAGCTGAGGGAGAGCCAGCATAAAAAGGGAGAAAATCATTATTATTCAATGTAATTAATATATTTTTTTAATTTTTCGTTTGTTTTGCGGAGGGAGAAACGGCTGTAAAGGTTACTAGGAGGGATGGAGAAAAATGGCATGAAAAATCGAGGGAGAATATTATTTACTGTTTCGGTCTAACATGGCGGCCATGTTGGATGATGTTCACTATAGGTGGTTTGGAATCATTCCTAAGGGAATAAAAGTGGCAGCCATGTTGGATGATGTTCACTATAGGTGGTTTGGAATCATTCCTAAGGGAATAAAAGTGGCGGCCATGTTGGATGATGTTCACTATAGGTGGTTTGGAATCATTCCTAAGGGAATAAAAGTGGCAGCCATGTTGGATGATGTTCACTATAGGTGATTTGGAATCATTCCTAAGGGAATAAAAGTGGCAGCCATGTTGGATGATGTTCACTAAGGTGGTTTGGAATCATTCCTAGGGGAATAAAAGTGGCAGCCATGTTGGATGATGTTCACTATAAGTGGTTTGGAATCATTCCTAAGGGAATAAAAGTTGCAGCCATGTTGGATGGCGTTCACTATAGGTGGTTTGGAATCATTCCCAAGGGAATAAAAGTGGCAGCCATGTTGGATGATGTTAACTAAAGGTGGTTTGTAATCATTCCTAATAATAAAGTATCTCAACTATCTAACCCTATTTGTATCAATTTCATTCATTTCTGTAGACTATTGATGACAGTTCAATCTATGGATATTATCCAATCTCCAAAATGCTTTTTAACGACGGAACTATTGACATTCAACTCTCTCGCGTACTCAGGTGAGCCTTTAAGTATAGGTAATAGAACTACATGCTGTCCATGCTGTCGGAAATAATTGGATGAAAAAATTCCGAGGACTGTAGGAGTTGAACCAGGAAATAGATTTTTATGTGTTACCAAGGTCTACTTGTGTTACCAAGGTGTACTCGTGTTACCAAGGTCTACTTGTGTTACCAAGGTGTACTCGTGTTACCAAGGTCTACTTGTGTTACCAAGGTGTACTCGTGTTACCAAGGTCTACTTGTGTTACCAAGGTCTACTTGTGTTACCAAGGTGTACTCGTGTTCTACTGGGTTAATAAATATTTCGTTTTAAGAAAGTATAAACAGTCTTTGGCAAAAATAATTGTTTGTTACTAGTAATAGTTCCCTTCACACTTCCCTGCGCTATCTTGGAAGGTAGCCGTGCCTTTCAAGATGGCGCAGGGAACTGTGAAGGGGACCATTGGATGAAATAAATTTCGAGGACTGTCAAAATTGAACCGGGAAATAGATTTACATGTTACCAAGGTCTACTTGTGTCCTACTGGGTCAATGAATATTCGTGAACAGTCTTTGGCAAAACTAATTAACAATTAGTCCTCGAGTCCGAAGGCCGAATGGGCTATTGACTCGTAGGCCATGAGGGCGAGAGGTCTAATTGTTTTAGTAAAAACCTACTAATCGGTCCAATAAAAGGATGCAAAAAGTTTTGGATTTTGCTTTAAATATAATTTTTTTGGTTTTCAAAACCGGCGCTTTTCGCTACTAGAGGTCTATCACTAAAAGACCCCTAGTAGCTCAGCCAATCACAGGGCTCGATTGGTGATAGAGCATTAGTAGGTTTTTTTCTAATTGTTTTTTTACCACCAATTTCATTGCTACGCGCCCGACTTTGTTGTCGTGCGAGTTTAATTGCCGATTCGCTTACGTCAATCAAACCGTTCGGAATCTGATTATTAGTAAAGCATCTTAGAATCCAAATTATTTGTTGTCGGACGTAGCTTTGAAGTTCTGTGAGCATGAGAATGAGTCAACAGAAACTTATAATTTCAGATGATTTTGGATTCTAAGATGCTTTACTAGTAATCAGATCATCGAAACTAAATAAAAAACCATAAAGTATCAGTATTCTTCCCTCAATTTTCTATATAAAGACATATTTCTTCGTGTTTCCAAACACTCGACTTAAATATTAAAATTCCGAACGGTTAAATTGACGAAATCGACAAATTCGCACAACAAAGGCTAACAAACTCAGGCGCGTAGCAATGAAATTGGTGGTACTTCTGATTTCCCTAATTTCATGAGATTTTGCAAAATCAGGAATCGTCTATGTTGGATTGTGGGACTGGACGTCGGTTAACTGTATCTTGGATTGCAAATTTTATTTTAAGCCGAATTTTATCCTATAATTTTCATTTTCATTTATAACTAGTAATGTTTATATGCTGAAATTTTGCACACACACACACACACACACAAAGGTTTAATTTTTTCCATAATTTGAAAAACATATTTTGCTTGCTCGCTATAGACGCATCAAGAGTTCCGCGCTGCTGCTCAATGCGCATGCTCAGGGGATTAAAAAGTGGGAGGATATTTTGTATAATATGCAATTTTTCAGTATATTTGATTCAGAGTTCGCTTAACGGTACGCGATCTTGAATATTTAGCGAAAATTGTACTTGACAAGAAAGATACAACTAAAATATAGCATATTTTACAAATTTTATCCCACTTTTTAATCCTCTGAGCATGCGCATTGAGCAGTAGCGCGGAACTCTTGATGCGTGTATTCTCCTTCATAACCATTATGTTAATTTTTCTATTTATTTTTTCTCGCAGAGGTTGTGGGAACAAGGAAACTCCTTGGACCCTTTTGAAGATGGATAACAAATTCGACCTAGAAAATCTCACCAATTACTTAGACGTAAGTCAATAATCATGCAGAATGATAAATTCGCTTCGCGGTGTACATCAACTCGTAGCATTTTTTTCATAGAGGCGCACCAATCCCATTGATGTTTTGCATTCATGCTTCCGACTCGGACAATAGCAAACCAATCACTGTTGCAGCAGTTTTCTCTGTGGAATCAAAATCTTGTCCCACAAACAACTAAGCACTATTTGTTTTAAAAAGAGTAGAGTGCAAACATTAGTATTTACTAAATATTACAATTTTTTTAACAAGTCTCGACGTTTCGACGCCGTCCGGCGTCATTTTCAAGAGCATATATGTATGCATAGTAATCAATTCTACTTCTACTGTATTTAGTCAAAATGTTGTTATAAATTTAATTATAAAGTGTTTCAAAACCAAGTGTTTGATTAGTACAATTTGTGCAAATTCTATTGTTTTCTATTGATCTATTTTGTGCTATTCAGTAATTTGTATTTCACGGATATACTGTTTGCACTCTACTACAAGGATTACGAGGCAATTTTCTCTTATTTTCACAGGACAGTAAATAACTTAAACAATTCATAATCAATTTTCCATGACCAGGGTTTAAATTCTGAGATATTCAAGCTTATTTATTGAGCTTGTGGGCCATAGCAACGGTAACTAAGGGCAGTCGGATGAATTACAGTTTCTGTTTCCATGGTCGCGTATTATTTGACTATCAATAACTTGACTCGTCACTAGCTACTTTGCCACAAATGAAGACTAACCTACTACCCTTTAAGCCTGGTTCACACTAGCGACGCAAGCAGAAACATATAGACATACGTAAGCACAGATAGTCTTTCATGGTTAGTACTTTAAGGATGACTGAATGTTTTATTCTGTCCAAATATAAAGGGATTAAGTAATAGATACAATATAAGTGGCAATGTTGTTGGCTTTTGAAAAGGCTCTGGGCAACCATCTTCCTTAAGCTGGACCTAAAGGCTAATTAGTATTCAATAAATCTGATACAGAATATTAATTAGCTGAGCAGTATGGGTTCTCATGTGACCCCAGTCTTGCGATTTCATTGGGTCTCACCCTAATAAATTAGTAATGAATATAATAACTATCTGCGCTTGCGTATGTCGTTATGCTTCTGCTTGCGTCGCCAGTGTGAACCAGGCTTTAGAGGTTGGAGTGCTGCTTGGGATGCCGGTGGGGTGTGGCCGGCATCCAACCTGGAGGAATTTCCTTTCTAAAATGATAAAAAAAATCAGTTCTTATTTAGCATTCCTTAGCCTACGATAAACTACAAATTAAAACCTAAATATTTGTAATGGATTGTAAGAGATTAATAGAACTAATAAGTTAATCTGCCTGTGTTGACTTGAAGAGCTGGCGATCGAGTGATTCACTACATCGAGTTATCAACAAAGCAATACCTTCATCTTTCGTTAGTAAACCCCTTTTTTATCTTGCATGAGTAAGCAGACGCATAGTCCATCCTTATTAATAATACCGACTAACCCTAGTACCTCATGATAATCTACTAAAGCTGGAGCTTTTGCTGCTGCTAATAGTGATTACTGATATCAGCAGCTAGTTTGTTAGTAAAGTTCGTAGAAATGTAGCTTATTTGTTACTTATCTTGTATTATATTTCTTTATCACTACCGGAGTGAAATGAAATTGTCGAATGTCTTTCCGTACGTCCATCCGATTGTCTGTCTGTCTGTCTGTCTTCATTCATCTGTCCATCTTTCCGTCCCTCTGTCTGTCCAATTGTTTGTCTGTCTGTCTTCATTCATCCGTCCATCTTTCCGTCCCTCTGTCTGTCTGTCTGTCCAATTGTTTGCCTGTCTGTCTTCATTCATACGTCCATCTTTCCGTCCCTCTGTCTGTCCAATCACTGTCCATTCTCTTGCCTTTGTATTTTCCATAACCTTGTCTTAATATTTGTAGTAACATATCGTGTTTTTGTTTTAGTTTAATCAGGCTTAAACTTTTATTCAACTTACTAATAATATTCTCGTAAGCGGTGACGGGAACGCTGGCTTAATGTAAATATCAAAGAATAACAAAACTAATCCATAAACATAAAAACCTAAATTCCTAACAAAATAAATAACCCCACATAACTACAAATAAACATACAAACAACTCATCCAAAGTTGAAATATTTTTTTGAAGTAGTTCTCATGCTGTGCAATCTTTCGTTTAGACTATCCCCTCCATGGACGAGATATTCCAGGAGGTGAACTCAACCATAACCAACGTGTCGGTAGTCACAGCTGAGGTGGATAAAAACCTCAATGATTCTATCAGTATCGGGGTGCATGATATTGATTTTGTCAAGTATACAGATCAGGTATGGATGTATGAGATAAAGACATAGACTTTCCTCCATATTAGTTAACACGCGCTGATTAAAACACAGGTAGCCCAATCAGGATCACAAGCCAGACGAACGGTGAGCTTGCAATGATAGAGACATGTGAATCATTTTCCAAGGTGTTAAAAAGTTTTCTATCATTGCAAGCTCACCACTTCCATGCAAAAGCACGGCAACCTTTCAAGATGGCGCAGGGAACTGTGAAGGGGACTATTATTGGTTACTTAGTTATAATCATTCTGAGCTTAACGCTATTGTTTTTGGTCTGTGTTTAACCCACGGTAGCAACAATCATCGTAAAACTAAAGAAATGCGCTTAATTAATTTACTTGGCACCGTTAATCCCCACGGAATGAACGAACGCTTCGCTTATGATTAAGTTATTTCTCACCTATTGTTGCTTTCGATCCTTTTGTTCTCCTTTATTTTATGGCTTGCTTTTTTCTTATTGGTTTGTTTTCTCTCTCCACTACTATATAAACATCTTTCTCACTGTTACTTTCTATTGACTCCGACGAAGGACTAACGTCCGAAACGTCAGTTTCCATTTTCACTACGTTGTAAAACTTATTAATCTACGATAACTGTTTCATTAGAAACACCGACGCAGTCCACGCTAGTGTTCACTAGCCATCATCCACATAGTTATAATATTGAGTGTTTCTGTGTTTTCAGTTTAATCTACCGCTGATCAATGGATCTCTTGTTGATGTGGCTCTCAAACTGAATGATTTAGCAGGTGCTGCAAGGAATAATAGCCCGGTAAGTATTCGCTATATGGGACTCGTATTCCATGAGAGGGAGAAAGCTAAATGTTGATCTATTGATTAAAATAAGTCACCTAATAGAAATAACTAGTGAACTGCATATCATGGCAAATAGATCTTAAGTAATGTAGCCAATCGCAATACAGGATTTTAAATAGGTCAAGAATTTAGAGTAGTTTTCGGGCACGAACTTTGAGGCATTCATGGTACTGAAGTGACATTGCATAATGTGATGGTTCAACAGATCTTATCGAATCCGTGCCGTACCTTTGCCACTTGCCTTGCACATTGTAGGCGCCCGTCTTGGTTGGTTCAGTTTTCTTTGCTTACTCAGTTGGCTGATAGATCAGTGCGGGCAACAAGTATAACTTGGGTTCCACAGGCACCCCAGTAACACTGTCTACACCTTGTTTCTCATGTCTTTATCCTTTCTATTCACAGACGTTCGCTGATAAAGTCCTGTTTCTGTCTACAAGATATCAAATGATTCATTATGACATCGTGGATTCTTCGAACAATCTCGTGGTAAGTGTATCGAATCTTATAAGAACATGACTGCTATGTTGTTTTTGAAGTGATATAAGCAAAGCTAAAGGGTATTTTAAAATTGATTGTTTGGGAGCGTGAATTCCCAAGAGTCAAATGACAAAAACATGGCGGCCATGTTGGTGGTATTAACAAAGGAAGCTATTGAGAAATCTTTTGTCAACATGGCAGATATGACGGCACGTCATGTGCGCCCCAAACATACATCATGCAGATGAACTCAGCATATTTTTTTCCAAGGGAGGGGAGGGTGTATCTGTTATGATCTAACTCTGTCCATATGTATGTTGACCGTCCATCCAGTCCTGTTGTTCCCAAACATACATCATGCAGATGAACTCAGCATAATATTTTCCGAGGGAGGGGAGGGTGTTTCTGTTATGATCAAACTCTGTCCCTGTATATGTTGAACGTCCATCCAGTCCTGTTGTTCATTACAATGTTGATTTTTCAGAATATCTTAAAGAGTAATGTCAAGAAATTGGAGGAAAAAGGCAACGAAACACTGGTAATAACGATAATAAACTTCGTGTTGCACTGCACTGAGTCTTGTGAACGGAAAGTGGGCCCTTCCACACCACACGCGAGAATGCCCCATTTTTACGACAATATTACAATACCGATGGTTTCCCCTATCTCATTAACTAAGGCTGATTTACGAGGTACGATTTTCCTCACAAATGTCGCGTGCAACATGCTGCAGACCACACGAATTGCTTTGCGTAAATCGATCGTACGATCTGCTTACTACAAAAATTGCGTAAGCATGTTGCGTGTGAAAGTTGTGTGAAAAAATCGTACCGTGAAAATCGGTTCTTACGTACAAACTACCTATTTTTGTACTGTTATACTTTTGATCCATTCTCTCATACTTTTTTAATTGTCAGGCTGGCATTAAGAATATAAACAGACTCGTGAATGACCTGGATGGATTTTTACGTTCTGAGGCATTAGTAATATGCAACAAGGTACTCATGATATCTAGGCACCTAACAAGTACCGGCGTTTGCATTAACCATGCTGAAATATAGAAACTTTACTTATCTTCAGAAGTTGCTGTACAAACTGAACTTTTTTTCATTCATTCATTCATGTATTGTATTTATACAATATTCATACAATTTTTTTTCACCAGGCAGCAACTGCTTATCTTCATCGTATTCTTGACTGGATGGATCAATATATTGATAATGCTGTTAATAAGGTGAATTCTTATGTCTTAATCTTCTTATTCTTATACTGTTATACTATGATGTAATCTATTACATCCCTCCCAGTCACATCCAATCCACCCCAGTTATTTCCAGTCCATCTCAGTCACCTCCAATTCATCACTATCACATCCAATCCATCCCAGTCATATCCAATCCACCCCAGTTACATCCAGTCCATCTCAGTCACCTCCAATTCATCACTATCACATCCAATCCATCCCAGTCACATCCAGTCCATCTCAGTCACCTCCAATTCATCACTATCACATCCAATCCATCCTATAGTCACATCCAATCCATCCCAGTCATATCCAATCCATCCCAGTCACATCCAATCCATCCCAGTCACATTCAATCCATTCCAGTCACATCCAATCCATCTCAGTCACATCCAATCCATCCCAGTCACATCCAATCCATTCCAGTCACATCCAATCCATCTAAGTCACATCCAATCCATCTCAGTCACATCCAATCCATCCCAGTCACATCCAATCCATCCCAGTCACATCCAATCCATCCCAGTCACATCCAATCCATTCGAATACAATTGTAGGAAATCACTATCCGTAATGGTTAACTAACATATCTCCATTCCAATTTACATTGCTGATATAAAATTAACCTTTCTTCAATATTTTTTTTAGTATCGAAACAAGGTTGGAGAATGCTCTCAAATGAGAAAAGTATTCGACGCATCCGCCTCTGTTTTTTGTGACCATGTAATTGGTTCACTGGTAAGTAAATAGAATTAAATTAGGCTTTTAGGCTTAAGGCTTATCAACAGAGAACTCGAAACTGGCACGTACACACGATCCTACATTGCCTACAGCGGGGAGATAGGACCGTATGTCCACCCGTGTAACGCACGAGCGACGTTGCTACTGAAGTTATGCTGGAAACATCGCAGAAGTTTCACTGAGGGACAAGTTTCACTGTGTGGACACGTCTGTGACGTCGCTTGCAACGGTGTTATGCTCTCAGCCAATGAAATGTGATGATTTTGATTTCATCAGCTTTGTAAACATAGAACTTGGTAACCGCGCATAGTTAATTTAATGGAAAGGAAAGTCGCAAGGTGTGACATCCCCCTAAAAAAATCACAGCAAGCCATCGTTTGTTCTTGCCTTAATATTTTCTCTATTCCTTTCTAGAATTCCCTATGGCTATCATTTGGTATAATTACCATTTTTTCATTGATAACCTTGTTGCTTTGCGTCGACCTCGCCAAACACTACCGCCGAGCTACACGATCATCTCCCAAAGCATCACGGTATAGCGTGCCTTTATCGCTGTTTAATGGTGGCAGAGGCAAATCATCTGGATCGAGGAAGAGATCCGTCAATCCATGGTTAGTAGCATCGTTACTTATCTACATTTATACGCTGTAGAGTCTTTGTAAGAATTTTTTAGGAATTCAAGGGAGGCTTAGTGGCAGTGCACTCGCCTCTCACCTCTCACCTCTGGGGTCTCGATACAATTTTACGTTTGAAGTTTGTAGGACTCAACAATTGGACATTCTTTGAAGTCCCAAAAATGGTTGGAAAACGTTAGCAATCCACACAAACACACTATAGAGAGAGTCATACATCTTACTAACTAGTACCATTTACTTTGGTAATGTTTCAGGAATAATGTATATAGGAATACTCCAATAGCAGAAGAACTGACGTCACTAAGATGGGTGTGACCACAAAGTAGGTACTACCGTCTTCCCAACCCCACCACACCCTACTCTACCCCTTCCCCATACATCCATTACCCTACTCTACCCCTTCGCCATACACCCATAACCCTACTCTACCCCTTCCCCATACATCCATTACCCTACTCTACCCCTTCCCCATACACCCATAACCCTACTCTACCCCTTCCCCATACATCCATTACCCTACTCTACCCCTTCCCCATACACCCATAACCCTACTCTACCCCTTCCCCATACATCCATTACCCTACTCTACCCCTTCCCCATACATCCATTACCCTACTCTACCCCTTCCCCATACACCCATTACCCTACTCTAACCCTTCCCCATACACCCATTACCCTACTCTACCCCTTCCCCATACACCCATTACCCTTCTCTACCCCTTCCCCATGCACCCATTACCCTACTCTAAATCTTCCCCATACACCCATTACCCTACTCTACCCCTTTCCCATACACCCATTACCCTACTCTAAATCTTCCCCATACACCCATTACCCTACTCTACCCCTTCCCCATACACCCATTACCCTACTCTACCCCTTCCATACACCCATTACCCTCCTCCCAACCCACACATACTTGAACTATTCTACAGCTAAATATTTCTATATTTCCTTTATTACCCTAGGTATTTTCTGTCAAGGAGTATTCGGATCGAATTTTCCTTTATTTTTAACCAGAAAGCATTGCATATTTTTTACTCAGAGAATTCTCACATTGCTCATTTTATTTTAAATTATTAAAGAAATTTTATTCTTATTGATATAGTTAAGGCGAAGATATTAATTTGATACCAAAAATATTTCTCAAAATAATGTATGGAAATATTTATACAATATATTTAAGTTTATTTATGTAGACTGACAGCATTGTTAGGAAACCATTTTGACTTGAATTTGAAGTTTTTGCCCAGACAGTTTTGCGCGGTTTTTATCGACGATTTTTTTAGAGATTGTGTTATTGAAATAAACATTGGAAAGGAATGAATAAATTTAAATGTGTTATATACACTGTCACGCTTTTCACTGAACCCCAACCCCCCCCCCCCCCCCCCCCCCCCCCCAATATCATACATACGTAAATAGATAAATAAATTCAAGGCACTTACAGGTCATGTGATTTTTCCATCCATGGAAATTTCTATATGGCGAGTGATGTCATCACGTGACCCGACTGTTTGGCATCATTATCTTCTACTGAGTACTCTAAGACCGGATTCTAGAAAAGCTATCACTTGCGAAAAGCTAGAAATCCAACCTTTTATCTCCTTGCTGAGGATAGAGCACCTCATCAGACGGGCTGCGGATAATTTCCTCGAACGATTGGAACAATTTTGTAACTCCCTAGTTATTTTTTACTTTTCTACTGTATTCTTTTTTCTACTGAGTTTTCATGACCACTTCACATATATTGGTTAAACGACACTTAACGGCCGTGAAAAATACCAATTTTAACCTCAAAAAGCGACTTTCATCAAAAGATAATCAGAGAATTCTTCACCCAAAGAGCAGGAATATGGCAAGACTTATATAAAAATAACTCGCTCATGTAAGGATATTATTTGTACTTCAACTAATATCTCAAGCCAATGCAATCTCTTGAAAGCATCCTTTTTCATCTCTTTCTTTCTAATGACTATGGATTATGGACATTGAATTTCTTTAAGTGCAATAGCGAAGAGCGGAAATGATACACGCACTATGTACCAAATAGTTGCGCAATTTACTAGTGCACGATATCCTAAAGTGGTCACGACCAACTCCTTGTCATATCTGGAGATAAACACTAAATTCAGTAAAAAACTGCCCTTAGTATATTTGCTGAGTTCATAGAGTGTCATGTCCATCTATGCAAAGTTAGCCTCAATTTTGTACTTAGAATATTCATCAATGCCAATATTAACTGCATCGTAAAGGATGAACAATCAGTCAATATTAGACACCTTGGAACCCAACAAACTTCACTGAAGCACTTGAATGTTCTGTACAAAAAGGAGACTAGAATTGAAAACTAGTGAAGTATTTCTTCGTAACGATTTTAGAGCAAAATTAACCCTTAAGTATCCACCATCGAAACTTATTTTTGGCTCCTTTAGAGCCTGTTACATATCTTCGCAGTTTCAACGTGTGGTATTCCATTGAATAGTTCCTAGTTCCTTTCTTTACTACATGTAGGAAGATTAACAGCCGATTGTCGTGAATGCGTCAGTACCTCTTTCAATTCCAAGTAGTTTGGGATGGGAAATCCTTACATGCAAAACGACATATACCGACATTTCACTTTCCACTTAAATTCTTATTACATAAACATCGTATTGAGTCAATTAAGGTCTCGCTTTTTCTTCCTAAATACGACAGTTATGTATTCTGTCATCTTCCTTTACGTGCCGGTTACATTTTCAGACCATTTGTTTTTTGCTTTGTTTATCGGTAGCGCTTAGGACAATTGAAGTACACGTTTCTCAACCAACATGGCGCAGAGCCTGTTAGCTCAATAGTGAAGTGCGCAGTCCTGTTCTGCCCAGAGTTTATGGATATGCTACAGCTAATAATCTTTCCTGCAACGAACGCCGTACGTAACGTAAGCGCGGAAATTCCAGAGAAGGAAAGTACATACACTCGCCACTTTTCGGAAAAAGGCTTAAAGTATACGGACGTCGCGGTCCCTGTTAGTCAGTTTGAAGGCGTGAGAAGTTTAACTCGCGTGACAAGCGTGACAGAGTGTGTCGGGTGTGACAAGGCCGTTATAAGCTTTACTGACTGTTTCAAGTGTGAAAATTATTATCATCACTCAGTTTACAAAGTGTGTTACCTCAGCTGTTCGCTGTCTTAAGTGTGAAGCCTGTTTTGTTAGAAGGCAAGAGCTTAGTTGTGTGACAAATATTGACGACGTGACGGAAGTTCATCAACGTGACAAGACAAGATGCGTTAGCGTGACATGTTCTTAACGCAACAACAGCTTGGACTTGTTATTTGTTTCTTCATCACTTTGCTCTTTGATAATCTGAAACCCATCCATGTATCTCTCCTCCATGGCATTACGAAACGACAGCAACACGCTAGAAACCACTGCCAATCCAATCGTAAAGTAGATTATGCTTGTAATGGTAAAGACGACGATACGCGCGGGATATTCTTCGGGATAGCGATCCGGTGAGGGATGCAGCGGGACAAAGTCTCCAAACCCAATGGTTGTCAAGGTGATGAAGCCAAAATATATCCCATTAATGAAGGACCAGCCTTCCAGATAGTATGCAAAGGTAGCGATGATAAGGATCATGGAAGTGCATATCATGATACTTACACCAGTGCAAATTGAACTAATCTTGGTAGGGACTCGATTGAGGCAGCGCTCGAAAATAAACGTTATAAATCTAGCAATCCAATCGTTGATCTGCTGCGCCAGCGTTGACAACATCAGCCAGGTCAGCGGTATTCCTATGAGAGCGTAAATCATGCAGAAGATTCGCCCAGATACGGTGCATGGTGTCACGTGACCATATCCTGAAAGAAAACGACAAGTTATTTAAGGAATTTCCAATCACGTGGCAGGTCACATGACGACCCCCCAGCAAATTTGCTCCGTCGCTTTCCCGGTGGTGACAAAGGATTGTGGGACTCAATATGTAGACAAGCTCAATTGGCTGCGTATTCTCACACCTCCCCAAATTCAACCTCAAAATCCTTTGGTCCAAGAAGTGATTTCTAGTAGTCTTCCTTCGACATTTTGAAAGCCGAATCCTGTCGGATCATTTACGAGTGAAAATGAGTAAAAACATATGCACATAAAGCATTGATTAGAAGTGCCGACTGTTAAAAGCTAAGAAATTAAATAACATCACATCTTAAGTTAAATCAAATGTCTCAATGAGACGTCTCACGGATATGCCCACTACTCTGCTCTTGAACCAGGAGCTAACTGAGCGCGCAAAGCAGTCTGGAGGAATATTTGAACAATAGACCATTGTTACACAGTTTTTTTATGCAAATACAAAAGTGATTTCATATACTCACAAATACTCCTACGGAGTATCCGTGAGTCAAAAATAACCAAGTCGAACCGTCCTTTCTTAAGGTTTTATATTTCACTCCACGCTTTTACTTTATTTATTCGTCCTTTTCCCCCAGCAATATTGTTTTCATTTTGTCGCAACAAAAGCTCCAGAATCGTAAAAGGAAATGAAAAAAACAACAAAATTTCTATAACAAAACACTTGAAATTGACAAAAACACATACACAAAAGAAAAGAAAAGAAGAGAAAACAAAAGAAAAGAAAAGATAGGAAATCGAGGAACGGAATAACGTCGAATGCAATACTCAGTAACGATACAAACACATTTACTAAACCTATGAAATTCTCTCGTCCCCACAGTACACTGGACGTGATACTTTTACGTGGGCGCACGAGTTTGATATTCCACATAGAAGATGGTAGAACACTTATCACTGAGCTTTGCAGCTTCCGCGACCAAACGATCAGTAAACATCTGTTGTTATCGCAGTAAAAAATAGAGCTACTTTAGGATTTTGATCGCGGATCAAAGATAGCTCGCGTCCTTGTTGAACTTATCAATTTTGTACCGAATGTAAAAGTGTACTTTTAGTAAACAAGCGACTCTTAAATCGAGTATATGCCGATTGTATCCAGGCAGCCAGATATATTTTTAGTCAAAACTAGCTTTTTCGGGGACTTCAATAGTTCTCTTTTTAGGCATGGTTTTAATGGGGGGAAAAGTGTAATTGTCGTATCTTTTATCTTATGTGGGTCACAACTATCCGCGCGTGGTTAGCGGCACTATAGCCTCTAAAACTAGATGGTCAGTATAGTAATTAGGTAGGTAGGTAGGTAGGTAGGTAGGTAAGTAGAGGTAGGTAGGTAGGTAGGTAGGTAGGAAGGTCAGTAGGTCAGTAGGTAGGTAGGTAGGTAGGTAGGTAGATAGGTAGGTAGGTAGAGGTAGGTAGGTAGGTAGGTAGGTAGGTAGGTAGGTAGGTAGGTAGGTAGGTAGGTAGGTAGGTAGGTAGGTAGGTAGGTAGAGGTAGGTAGGTAGAGGTAGGTAGGTAAGAATTGAGGGAGGGATGGCAGGCGTTGGTAAGGGTTGTAGGAGGCAGCAAGTATATATTGAGCGAAGGTAAGTAGGTAGGAAGGTAAGTATTGAGAGTGAGAGAGCCAGGTGTGAAGGTAGGTAGAGGGAGAGAGAACTGAGGAATCGATAACTAAATCCATCTGAGTAAAATATATGCGCAAGTAAAGGGCAAAACATTAAGGAACAAATTTGCGTCAGCTTAAGAATTTTCAGAAAAATAAAAAAAGGCGCAAAAGTGAACAAAATGTAATGATATTTTCCTTTCATCTTTGAGGTATAATTTGGCAACTTTGAAAGATTTCATGGAGTCAAAAGGCGAGTCATTTCCTTGATAATTCATCCCTAATCAAAAACATTAACCAATCAACCAACCAAGATCAATTGCTATTTTATCTAAAGGATCATGAAAGGATTCAAACGAGAAAGATAATGTGTTTTTAGCGCGTTCAAAAATCATCTTAAGAGAGCTCCAGGCAACATTTCAATCTCGTAGAGTAAATGACAACTAATAGCAGGCAGACACACGTCTACAACTATCATTATTATTAAGGGGAAAAAACGATGAAATCTAGATTAATAAAGTTTAATGAAAGATTGATAAAAAAAAAAATAAAAAAATCCCAAAAATTTTGTTTTTGGCGAAAATTGCATTTGTAAATATTTTGAATCAAATAAATATCACAACTATTGTGTAACGACTTCAGTCTTTTTTCTTCCACGTATATTGACGTTCAACTATCGTAAGAAGATAGAATTTGTCGTCTATATTCGAAAAATATATTTGGAAATATTTTGAAAAATTAGCTTTGATATCAAATAAATATTCGAAATAGTGTAATGATTTCTTCTTCGTCCACGAACATTAACGTTCAACTTTCCTAGTATCCGGCGATGCCTTCATATTTCCAATATTTTTTCCTTAATCTAGAGTGATTATCCAAGACTTCTATATATCATAATCATCTGCTGAAATATAATTTTCTAGATGATGGAAAAAGACCTTAGAGCAATATCTAAAATGCGTAATGAGAAATACAATTTCTGTTGTGCAAATTTTTTGTTCCAATCATGGAGTAATATTGAGTGTGTCTGCCTGTTATTGAAATTACAGAAATTACGAGACGTTTTGTTTTTAAAAAAATGTTTTAAAAGGTTGTCATTTTTTCCCTAATTTCTAGGAGTAAAATGATAGATGGATTAATTATCAAAAAGAGAAAAAAGCGCGCTCATGATTAAAAAGAAATATGAAAAACGAAACAGATGAATGTTGTTCGATTTTTTTTTGTCGCGCATAGTTATCAGAGAGAGAGAGAGAGAGAGGAGAGAGAGAGAGAGAGAGAGAGAGAGAGAGAGAGAGAGAGAGGGAGGGGGGGGGGGGGGGGGGAGGGGGGGGTAGGGTATTCAATCCAGTTGAACATTCAAACAAGTTGGACATATCCCTTAGAGCGAAGATTTTAAGAATCTTTTAGTTTTGAGGGCGCTTTTGGCGATTACGCGTAGGAGTCGCTTGTCCTGGATCGTTAAAATCAAATATCTAAAATGTTCATTTGTTTTGAAAAAAGGATAACATCTAACATACGAAATGATCAGTGACATTGCTTGCTGTCTCGCTTATTTGACTGGGTTTCAAGAAATGGAAACACGTTCGCCAGTCTGTTTACGAAACGTTGTTTACATGATATTAACGTTGATTTTCGACGAGGTTTCTCTCAAAGACTCAATCGTATGCAAATGAAGGCGTCACACATTGTGTTGTTAGAGAGAAAGGTTGGCAAACAGCTGATGAGGATAATAGACCCAACATCAAAAGCCTATCTACTCAGCTGCATCAAGCTCTATACTCTTCTCTTAAAACCTGACCTTTACTCTCAAATCCCTATATTAAAAAAGGTTAAGCTCAGCGCTGCTGGGGAACACGGTTTTTGGTGAAGTAAGACTTTTTAAAATAAAATATTAAAATATAATGTAGTATCAGATGTCGTGAAAATTAGACTTCAAAAAAGACATTATTATAATGGTTTATCTAGGAAGAACAACTGTAAACGCTTCTTATAGGGATAAAAATTGTATACAATCTAGGCAATTATTCTTAGAAAAAGAGTTCAAAATATTAAAGAAAACCAGTAAATAAATATAAAAAAATTCTTTAAAAAAGTGTACATGCCTAATGAATTACCATGTCGTAAAATAATAAAATAACCTTGAAGTTCTTTTTCCTGAAAGGCACTGTAATTATTTTCAGTTTTACAATTAGTTTTATACTAATATCATTGAAAGTTTGAAAAAATAAAAATTTTCCAACTCACCTATAGTGGTAACGACGGTTCCTGCGAAGAATACTGAACCCAAAAGTGACCATCGTTTCACCCATTCTTCACTAAATCCATGGTCAATAACTTCTTCAATCTTCTTCAAGAAATCTTTCATGTCGTCGTCAGATATATTATACTTATTTTTGAAGTTTTCTTTAGTTATTGTCATGTCTATTCTCTCAAAGTCTTCATTTTTAGCTTCAAGTGCTTGGAAAATCACAGCTCCGACTAGAATGTACGCGAAAAACAACGCCATCAGAAAAACAAGATTCCTTGAGCCTTTAACAGGCCACATAGCTCACTAGCCGAGGGCTTTTTCTGTTTTTCTCTCGCCAATTCCGCTCCGGACCAGACCGTTTCTTCTTTCTGTAGCGCTTTTCAAGAGGAGAAAACAAAACTACACGCTAAATGTGTCAT
This sequence comes from Anthopleura sola, assembly GCA_023349425.1. Lineage (NCBI taxonomy): Eukaryota > Metazoa > Cnidaria > Anthozoa > Actiniaria > Actiniidae > Anthopleura > Anthopleura sola. Next base: position 8,331,354 of record JALHLI010000005.1, read on the forward strand.
TTGGGATCCCACAGGAAGTGACAGTTCGTCTCTCATTTCCGCGCGGCTTTCCTTCCAAACTTGAATTGTTAATGACGGCCTTGTTTTCAATCAATAAGATGACCACATACAGGTTTTGCACATTCTATACCCCTATTAACCATGTTTGGAGGACAAAGAGACGAGAAATTGCTAGGTAAACGCATCAATCGTTGATGCTCCAGAGTTGTGAAGATTATCGCGTGGGTTGGCAAGCATCGGAACTGCTGTGCTCCAACTGCGCATGCGCACATACCCCGTGATGTGACCACTGAATGGGTAGCCGGGAATATCGCTCATAGCGCTGGTTAGCGAGGATATTTTTTTAAAATATGCTTAAGAGGTCATCTTTATTTGATTGTTGTATTGATGGAGCAGCGATTTGAAAACTTACGAGTGGGAGGGACAAGGTTGTCAATAATACTCGTACAACTGAAATACTGAGGCGCCCATGAAATAAGAACTACGCGATCTGGCTATTTCTTGCGATATTTTAGTCCAGATTATGAGCTAGACGAGACTGACGATAAGCCTTGTATACATAACCTATAGATAATCTGTGGATTGTGGTGCTAGAATCTTATCAAACAATCTCAGCTGAACATGAAAAACGGAAAGAAACCACACCGGCAAAGCCTCATGGGAAGACAGCCGAAAACATTGAATTCCCGAATGAGATTTCAAAGACTTGCTCAAATAAAAAGATATCTCCTAAAAATAACATCAGATCTTTCTGAATATCGCTGAATGGCGTAGCTTAGGCCCAGTTCAGACTTCGAACTTTTGCCGCGTCCAACCCAACTGCCTTTGAGGTCGAACGGCTGTTTTCCATTAAGCCAGTAGAAGTATGTATACCAAACTTAACATACATCGTCTCCTGGGCAAAAGAGCTGATGTCTGAGTTCTCGGCGTTTTCGTAGCCGCTGTCCTCAGAGGCAATTAGATTCGACGCGGCAAACATTCGCTGTCTGAACTGGGTCTTAGATTTTCAGGGCAGTTTATGATTCGATCTATCAAGTGACGGAACCGGTTGTAGGAGGATAAGAAGTCGAAGAGTTGAAACCGTGCTTCTGGCACTTCGAAAAAAAATCCCGAGATCTTTTCTTGATAAACGAATAGAAAAGCAAGAAATACTGTGAACGACGGGGAATAAGTTAAGATATTAGCTCTTATAGTCTCTATTTTAAAAAATTAAACTGTTTTCAATAGCGAGTCACAGATGGTTGATCATACATCTTTAACAGACTTGAAGCGATTCTCTGGCTACTTCTCTCTCTCTCTTTCGTTTTTTCTTTCTTTGTTTTAAATATAAGCGCTTAAAAATAAAGAACCAGCATTAGTATTTAAGCCCTGTCCTCTATCAATGAGATATTGAGGAGAAATTAGAATTCAATTCCAAAATAGTGATCACTTAACGAGGTCAACCTGTTTGAGCTGTCATAAATTATTTGAAGAGAGGTGAGAAGATTCACTATCCATCAGAGGGATTTTCCGCTATTGACGTACAGGAAAATTATACCTAGATACACGAAAAACACTTCGGATTGAAATAAAAACAAAAGGATTTTTTTTTTAATTCATTGAAAAGTGTAAAAACATACGATATTTTGTTCCGGACCTGATAAGTTCGGGAAAAATGGCGATAAATATCTAATATTGAAATTAATACTCAAGGGCTTTAAAAGATAATTTAAATTTTTTGTCATTGATATATAATATTGCTCTTTAATGCTCTGGAAATCCTTAACCTTTGTGAAAATAAATGAAGATATATAAATCAAGAATAAAATACAAACCTGGTAATAATTACACAGATAAAGTTCAAAATATATTCTTACATTGAGCGCGCGCCATTATGGCGAGCGACAATTGCTGCAGGTATCAATTTTAAAGAATATCTTATTTCGACTTAAAAAAAGAATGATGACAAAATAATCGGTTTTATTGTGAGAGATAGAAAAATAGTTTATTCAAAACGCTTCATTATGGCGAAGATAGTTCAAAATTTTGTCCGGCGTGTTCAGTCCAAAATATATGTCAAAGCGTTCTGGACACGTTTTCAAGAGAAACCACTTGATGGTTGTCTCCTTTGCAGCCGTTCTTAGTGTCGGTCTAGAATCCCTCCCTAAATCAAATATCAAGATATTAATAAATACATCATCTTAAATGCTGCTCTAAGCACTTCCAAGTAATTTAGGCTTTCATCCAATTCATTTAATAAAGTATCTAGACAGTCACATTTTTGCTCTAACTACAACTGTTTTCGGGCCCTTTTTCGGCATATCTAGCAAGACAGTCTAAGTATATTAATTAAGATCTGTAAGATTGATGATACTGATAAAAAGCATTGATTCTAGTGGTATGAAAATCGACTTAATATATATTCCCTCAGAATCCATATATACATAAAAATGAATTACTAAAAAGAAGTTTGTACTAATATATATTTCTTATAGTTCCCCAAAAGGACTGTTATAATTCGAAATGCTTTGAACTGGCATGAGAATTGTAAAATTGTTTCAAAATGTTTTAATGAAGTCGTCTTTTGAAGGAGTTTTCTGCTATCAGATTCACGTACATACTCAAATATCGGTCTTTATGGAGAGATTTTCGCTTCTTAAAGCTAGTACGGGCAGGTTTTTTTTTTGCAAAAAGATCCGTAAAGAGAGAGGTATTGATAAAAACACTTGAATGTCAGTCAGTACGTGCCCACGCTAATATTTTCTCTTATCTTAGAAACGTCATTTAAAACTTGGTCTCTTCCGAAAAATGAACGGATAAATGGTTCACGGATACCTCGAGGTATACGTGCAAATTATATTTAAGTCTGAGTAATATTTCAAATATCCTATAATGCTTCTTGGATTTCATAACTTCAGCGAGAGTAAAACTTTTTCTTAAATATTCAAAAAAAAAAAAAAAAAAAAAAAAAAACACCTCAAGGGATAGCCAAAGATGTCGAGTGTAAATCTAGAAACAAAAATAGCGAAAAATAATTAATGTTTTGATGTTAGTTTTAGTGTTGGTTTGAAGCTCTAATTTACGCCCTTTGAGTACGTTTGATCTCATTTACTCTGTGAACTTTCCCCCGCAGTTTATTCTATTATATGAAATATTATTTAAGATTCCAATTTTGATTTGGCTCAAGGCTAAATGAAGAGCTTCACTAACACAATTGTTTGTGGTCATCGCTATGGATGGACGTGTTCGAGAAATTAAGAGTTGCCTTAGACCTATACTTAACGACTATTATCGAAGCTCATCTCATCAGAGAGCTTACTAGTAGGATTTATTCTTGATTTAAGCTCTTTGTACTTCGTTTTAAGTGTTTTATAGTGATGGTTCAGGATAAAGCAAAAAGCTCTTATGAAGAGGAGTCGAAAAGACTAGTGATTTCGAAGAATTCGATAAGTGTTTACGAGAAAAAAAACCGAATACAAAAAAAAGCAAAAGTCCTAATATATCTAAACACACTATATGCTACATGTATTAAAGGATCATTGATGAAGGACTTTAATGTCCAAGATTATAAATCGATAAGTGAACACTAACTGACGTCACAAAAATTACGACGTCATAAGGAATATGGTGTCAGAAGGAAATTACGATTTAGGAGAGGGAAAGAAAAGAAGAGAAGAGAAAGAAAGCGAAGATAAATAAAGGGAAGAGAAGAGAAGAAGCAGGCAAGGGAAGAGAAGAAGCAGGCAAGGGAAGCGAAGAACTGAGCAGGGAAGGGAAGGGAAGGGAAGAAGCAGGCAAGGGAAGAGAAGAAGCAGGCAAGGGAAGCGAAGAACTGAGCAGGGAAGGGAAGGAAAGAGAAGAAGCAGGCAAGGGAAGAGAAGAAGCATGCAAGGGAAGCGAAGAACTGAGCAGGGAAGAGAAGAGAAGAGAAGAGAAGAGAAGAGAAGAGAAGAGAAGAGAAGAGAAGAGAAGAGAAGAGAAGAGAAGAGAAGAGAAGAGAAGAGAAGAGACCAAAAGGGAAAAAAGGGAAAGGAAGAAAAAAAGATTTCGATTGAATACAAAACCAATTTATCTTTTGAATATTTCAAATTTGTTTGTTTTGAGATACAGCATTAATGGTCTATTAGATGGTGTCAGAAGACGAAAAACAAAAAGGGAATAAAAAGAGGAAGGAAGGAAGAAAAAGAAAGGAAAAAGGAAAATAGATGAACAAAGGAAACAAAAAATAGTCCCCTGGGCTCCGCATGCAACATGAAAACATCGATGACAAGTCTCCAGCACAAGAATCAAAAATAACATAACACAACCAATGTTTCTAAATTTAAATGTTTTTCTAAAGGCTCATCCTCATCATTAATGTCGTTGTGAAATTCATCCAAGTTTTATTTTGCAGGTGCACTAGCGTGTAATTTATATATATCAATAATCTCAGGGGATTCAGAAATAATAGTCTGTTATCAATGTGATTGATATTTAACATCAAAACATCCGTTGAGCTATGGGGAACGTGCGCCCGAAGTGGTGACAGGGCGCATGTGTGTGTGTACTGTTTTTTTTTTTTTTTTTTTTTGAATAAATGAGGGCAAAGTAAAAAAAGTGATGATATACAATTATAATTATAAGGAAAAAATACAAGAGTTTAAGAGAAGATTTAGAGCGGGAAGGAAAAAGGGGAGTTGGATTAAGGAAGAGATAAAAGATCAACAGAAACTTGAACAATATCGGAAACTAAATTAGAAAAAACAATAAGGAAAACGTGGAATAGAATAAGAAATGGGGGGAAAAAAGGAGAAAAAGTTTGAGAAAAGGAGGCATAATCAAAAAGGGGAAAAAATGAGAGCAAAAAAACGAGAAAGGAAAAGAGAAAAAGGGTATATAGAAATGGAAAGCGGAAAGACACGAAAGACAGGGAGAAGAAAAGGCAGCTAATAAGAAGGAAAAGAAAAATAGAATGAAAAAAATATGGGAAATATGGAAACTGTAATGATAAAAATAATAAAAAACTGTTTGGTTATAGGAAAGAAATATGAATACTAGAAAATTAAGCAAGAGGGAAGGAAGGAAAGATGCATGAAAATAAGAAAACAATATAGTCAGGAAATGAGAATTACTAAAAAAATTAAAAGTAAAGAAAAATAAAAGCACAAAATGCGTGAAGCATATGTCACGTTCACACCAGTTTCGGGGGTTCTGCGGTGGTTTAGGTTAGTGGGCGAACATTATCTAATCCCTAATTTCCCGGAATTAAGAATAAACTACGAGTATCGCTTGCGCATTTTACTGACTTCTCAAATGTCATCCGGTTAACCATGCTTTGCGGTTAAGATACTTAAGTTAACATATTGTTCTTTCTTGACGATAATCTTAACCGCAAAGTTTAATTTACCAGGTACTAGTACTGCTTGCTAACGCCCTCAAATGAATTCATACATTTTCATATATTATTTATTGAACCTTAAAAATCATTTTAAAAGTGCTATTAGAACTTACTTGTAATTTAGACGCACTCAATCCTCGGACATAATTTGCATTATAATTCGTGGTTGAGATACTAAGGCTAACATATTGATCCTTCTGGACGATACTCTTAACCGCGACGTTTATTTTACCAGGCACCACCTGCGGACGCCCCCAATCGTACTCACATATTCTCATATATTATTTATAAAACATTAAAAACCATTTTAAAATCGCAATTAGATTATATTTATAACAAGAGATGATAACTAGCGGTAAGCTAGTGTGGGCTGCGTCGGTGTTTCTAATGAAACAGTTTTCCGACGAAGGACTAGCGTCCGAAACGTCAGTAAGTTATCTCTCTTATTTTTTACGGTGTAAAATTTAACTTTTTATCCATATATTTATAACATGGACGCACGCATTCCTCGGACATAATTCGCGATATTTTGATAAATAATCACTGATGACTGATAATAGTTTTAGGGCAACAAGTTCTGCCGGAGTCCGTCCTCCAGTTGTTGTAGACATAATATAATCTCAGTAATTATAGATTATAGATGTTGTTTTTTTCCGATTTTCGGCATTTTTCATTTAGGTTTTTAAGGCCAAGACACACAAAGCCCTAATGAACTCTTCATATGCGCTCGGTGCTCATTTAATCCTCTTTGCGTCAAGGTACGTTTGTGTTGTTTGTTGACGGGTCATCCTATTACATTTCCTTTTTTGTCCCCCAGGTGACTTCCGTGGGATCTTACCGACCTAGGATAATGGTTTTCCGTGTACGTGGGTCAATTTAGTCCTCAGAGTCAAATTACTAAACCTTTGGACCTCTTTGTAGACTAGCGAGTACGATAAAAATAGTAATGTTAGGAAAGTTGCGCATGAGAAACGACTCGTTACTATAACAAAGCTCGAGTTTTAAAAACTTCTTTAATTGATACAACTTACTGATTTCATTCACTTTTCAGTTTTGTTTACTGCGCATGTGCGATACTTAGTATATTCTTGCCACAGGAGCCTGCGTTTCACCTGGTCAGCACCATCTCTCGATAATGACACGCGATATGATTTAATTTTGTTCACGTGATTTTCTTCCTCCTAAGTTTTTTATTTCAGTTCAAGGTCTCGTGCTACTAAAAACCTTCCAAAATTTTGTTATTGTTGTTTTTTCAGTCTTTTTTTTTTTTTTTTTTGTCTCTCAACAAAGGTGTAAAAAATCTTAATTCTCATTCTCCATTCTGACCCTAGAATGCTGCTTTTCACTCTCAACCCGTTTGTTGCATAGTCGTCAGTCCGTGGCACTAATAGAAACCTTATGCGCAAATGCGCGTAAAGGAAGGACGTAAGGTGAAATGACACCCTGAGACATCGGAAATCGGTTTCTTTGATTCTTAGTCTAGGAAAACTATACCAGAAATCCGTAAAGCTTCCCATTAGTGACTGCTATTTTCTGTCTTCAAATACAGCCGGCTTTTTATGAGGAATGTAAGAACATGTTTCACTTACAAGGATAGCATAATTAACCACTCGGTTATCTAACTTGACATCCTCTTGTCCAGGAACCCATGATGTCCCATAATCCTTATCTGTCCAGGTGTCCCATGAACCCTTGCGTCAAATGCCTGTTCCTTTTAATTTTTTGTCATCCTGTTCTGCGTCAGAAGGACTACTGTACAGAGATTGAAATCCAGGTACCCAGGGTGTCCCATGAACCCTTGTCTCAAAGTAATGCCTGTTCTTTTTAAAGGCTATTATCATTTCTCGTCATTCTGTTCTGCGTCAGAAGGTCTACTGCACAGAGATTGAAATCCAGGTACCCAGGGTATCCCATGAACCCTTGCCTCGAAGTAATGCCTGTTCCTTTTAAAGGCTATTATCATTTCTCGTCATTCTGTTCTGCGTCAGAAGGACAACTGTACAGAGATTGAAATCCAGGTACCCAGGGTGTCCCATGAACCCTTGCGTCAAATGCTTGTTCCTTTTAAAGGCTATTATCATTTTTCGTCATCCTGTTCTGCGTCAGAAGGACTACTGTACAGAGATTGAAATCCTAAAATCGTCTGATCCTCCATGATCCTCCTGATCGACAACAACACACTGGTAGTCACAGCCAGCCCAAAAGAAAACAAAAACAAGCAGAACAAGATAAACAAGCTAATTCTAAACGAGGATTTCTCGAGATCCTCTTGTTTTATATTGGGATGCGTCGGAACGTAGTCTCCAAATCCTATCGTAGTCAGACTTATAAATGCAAAATAGAATCCCTCTAAGAACGTCCAGTCTTCGCTGAACATACCAACAATCGCAACGAAAGCCATTACGAAGGAGCTAAGAACGATGGCAGCTAGTAAGCAGAGAAAATTAAACCTTTTACTTTTTGGTTCGAAGCAGGGATTCGATAAACCTTCAAGAGAAGAAGCAATCTTCTCGACGATTTTCTTGCCTAGTGACGTCAGCATTAGCCACGTGATTGGAATACCAAATAAGGCATAACCCATGCAGAACAAACGACCGCCAATTGTTGTAGGTGCAAAGTGGCCATAACCTGATAGGATGAAAGAGAGAAATCACGTGATTAAATTATCTGGCGAGAGTTAAAGGTTTGCGCATGCGCATGTCTAAGAATTTATTTTTTGCGATGTAAACAATGACGTAACGAAATGCTTTAACAAAGAGCTTGCTACTGCTGTTCAGATTTGTAGTTCCTTCGTATGTGATCTTTAGCGCTCTTTAAGAAAATGTTTCAAAAATGAGTCGTTTTTGAGATAAATTAAAAACGCTCAAAATTGAGAAAGAGAGGAAAGAAACACGAAAAAAAGTTTTGGTTTTGTGAATTCTTCTTCATTTGTGTACGGCACAGTTGTAATTAGAAATGAGCATGCGCAAACGGTTTTCTTTCCATAGCCCAAAATGCCCTTGTCGAGAGAGGACTGGAATCTAACCCTAAACCTGATCCCAGTCGTTTCTCGATGAAGGGCAGTTTGGGCTATGGAAACATGTGTTCACCGATACTTTTAACTTAATGAGGGATGTGGTTTCTGCGTGCATAAAACTGTAAAAATGCCAACTCTAAAAGACAAACGCGGGGGCTTTAATAGTTCTGGGGGAGGATGGTACTAACAGGAAGCAGATTGATTCGTAAATTTAATATCGAAGGTTGGAATAGACGTATTCTGTGAGCGCCTAAAAATACTAGTAGCCGTTCCGAGGTCGAGTTGGTATTGCAGTGCATTGTGGGACATATTTCCAAGATGTCGTCTATTTCGTCCCCTAAAACAGTCCCAATTTGACCCAGTTTTTTCTCCAACCTCGGAATACTTAATATTTTTTTTAAATATTTCCCTTCAGACGAAACATGAATCAGGTGTGAACGGCAAATTACACCAGAAGGCGTTTTCCAAATCATTAATGCGGATCCAGTAAGCATTAGAACATATTTGAAGTGCAGCGTGGTTGTATAATCAGTAAGTACAGCGAGACCATAGTGGAGAGGTTCGAGACTGTCTGTCTCGTGGTACACCTACTGACTAGATGTTGTACACCGCGCATGCGTGAGATGTCGGTGGACCAGCTTTACTCGGTCCATCTAAATTTCTCCTAAGCCTAAAGTTATCTCTGTTTTTGACTGATACTACGAAAAGACAACCAGGCGGCAGTGAACACGAACGTGGATTTCTATTTAAGGGAGGGGAGGGAAAGGGAGGATTTGTCGGCAATAGCAGGTCAATAATACAGTAAATTTATAGAAACTGGCCCAAATGACACGACTTAAAGAAATTGTTAAAAGGAAAGGAGTATAACTCTGATATCTGCTATTCTAGGTACAGTTTTCAATTTCGTAAGGGAGAAGGAGAAAACAACGTCCAGAATAGGGATCCCGTTTTATTAATTTAGATGGTAGGTACCAATCAATACCCCCCCCCCCCCCCAGAGAGCTGTGGAAATGCTCGATACTAAATGTCCGTAGTGACTATTTCTATCCACAAATACGTTACTATGAACGCAGAAAGACAGTACGTTTTATTCTGTCGGATATCACTTTTCGTTTTGGAGATATTTGAGCCGAACAAAATTTCACTTGTAGAGGTGGTTGGTACCGGGGAACCTTATTCCCAAGCCATATAGTTGAGCATTATTTTTCCGAGGAAGGGAGGGTAGTAATTGTTTTTCTTAGTTTTATAGGAAGGGGGGGGGGGGGGGGGGAGAGTGGAGTTTGATTGTCTTGTGGTAAATTTTGAGTGAGGAGAGAGTGGAGTGAAATTGGGATTAAAAGTGGAGAAAAAAAGACCGAAATAAGCTTTTTAAACCTACCCGACAAACTGTCTGAAACACTGACATTATAGGTGTTTCAGTAGGATATTGAAAAGTAAACCGAGTCTTAAGGCTAACACCTTTTCCTAAGAAAAAAACGTTGTGTTGTCCTTGATGGCATGGTCAGCGCATTAAGAAAAAGACAGTTTGATCAGAAAGTAATTAATGGCTACCAACACTTGCACTTGCGTTAACTACTTTCGATCACACCCAGAATAAATCTTTTTAAATTGTACACACTTCCAAAAATTCGATCGATATTTTCAGTCTTTTTACTAAATAGGATTAAATATATGTTGTATGAAGAAAAAATATCATTCATTTCCAATGCCTTTTGATAAAATAAGAATTGATAAATGGCTAAAAAAAATATTAATAAAAAATGACATCCCAGAGCGACAATATTGCTACCGAATCTGACAGAAAAGATGGAAAGATCTGCTTTCCACGTGGACCAGCAACACTTCAGCGTTGATTTTGAGTCAATATTCGGACACCTTCCCTTTTACACTAGACTTTCAGTTTTTGAAATCACTCCGCAACTACTCGATCAATATTACAAAAATGAACATATTTTTGAGTACAATTTCTATCAAAAACTTCATTCCATATCAAAATCTCGCGACCTACTAACGATAAGTGTAGAAATATCAATAAATGAAGATTAAACTAACACTCTAATGGCTTTTTCAATAGAATAATTAATGACAATTTCTGCTCTGGTTTTGTTCACAATATCTCAACAAACAAACAAAAAAAAAAAAAAAAAAAAAAAAAAAACGGATCCAAGAAAAAAAAAAAAAGGTCAGCCGACAGCGTCTAAAATTAACCCTCGGGTTTCGCTCTTAGGGGTACATATCACTTCTGAATTTAAGAGACGAGGGTTTGAAAGTTTTAAAGCATTTTCTTTAGAGTTATATAAATAGATATATTCTTTTGTCTAAGATGGCTCAGTTAATAAAAACTATTAGTTTGTTATTCTGTTCGAAACGTGCCTGGTGTTATACCGTCACCAACTGTTACCCTAAGGAGATACCAATTCTGAGATTTGTGGTAAAAACCCCCTTCAAAGTTTGATTCCAAAGAACACATGAAAGAAAAAGAATTCCTTGTGGTAACAGCCTGGTAATATAATAACTGATGAGAATATGCTGCATATATTTGGTCAGTCTTTAATTTTTCGTGATTTAAATCGGGAATCAGTGATTGAAATAATGTTAACATCTGACTGGCTTTTGGTTTGTTCTCGAAAAAGTATCAAAATAATTCCTCAAAATGTTTCATTTTTTTTGTTTTGTTTTCCCATCTACTAATTTAAAATACTTTTCCCCGGCACTTCACATCAGTCAGTCTGGCTTTAAAACAAAAACTAATCGAAAGCAGTTTTATTCAATATTAACTCTATGTTTATCGACATAAGCTGGAAAGTATTACGTAAAGATTGAGTGGGATTTTTGTAGCGTGGCACTTCAGTTCACTTTCTTGATCTATCATATATAATCATAATTCCTTCATTTATCCAGAGAAGGTAAGGTGAAGGGTAAGAGATGGAGTAACTAATGATAAACAATAACTTTACTCACCGATAGTTGTGATGACGGTACCAGAGAAGAACAGAGAGCCCGTGTAACTCCACTTTTCAATCCAACTGTTCATGAATCCAAAACTTGTCGCCCTCTCGATGACTTGTACAAATTCTTTCATTTCCTCAGCGCTGATATTAAACTTAGATCTCATGAGTTCAATATCCCTTTGTGCTTCTCCACGTTCTTTCATTTCGTTTTCAGACTCTAGGGCTCGGAATACAAGCATCCCTGTCGCTAAATAACACATGAAGAAGAAGCTACGAACAACAAGTCGTTGTGTCTCGGTTTTAATCAGTGCGGGAGCCATAGCCTGGCTTTAACTTGGTTGAAAATAGAAGCAGTTGTAATGCCGGCGACTAGTGCCTTTGTCCAAATGAACAACAAGACCACATAACCAACGGCTTTTACTATATCTACATCTTATTATGTACCCAGATTAGGTATCAATCATTTTGGTCTCCAAGCAACCGCTAATAACGAGTAAGAGTGCGAAGATTAAAGCATTGATAATGTAAATTTTGTCATCCAATGATACTGAGCCCTGTGGGCGAGAAATTATCCTCATCTTTCGCGAAACCACGCGGATAATAAGATCATAGTTCGCAAAAGTACTTATGAAACCTCAGGAGACCCGAAGTAATGGAACTAAGATTTGAGTAACATCTTAGAAACCTGATTCAAACTTTCTCGTTTACGGTGTCATTAAATTTGTCTCGTACTTTAAAAAAGGGTGTCGTTAAGTTTTAGAAGCAGGTAAAGCGGCGCAACTTCCAATTGGATCATTAATTTCACAGCACGGCAGGATGCAAATAACTGAAAAAGACACAAGAAAAGAAAGAAAGAAATCCCACTCACTATATATATATATAATGAAAGAGTTTTTTCTTGTGGTGTACGCTATGGTTTCCACATCACGATACAAGGGGGTGGATTCACATGTTTTAATCATTTAGCAGTACACCATGAAATGATATATAAAACAATAAATAAATCCCCCTCAAAAAAAAAATTTTTTTTGGTGTCGTGCGCGTGCTTTGGTTTATCAAAGGACAATCAAAAACATAAACTGAATCAAGCGAAAAATCCGAGTAAAAACACAGAAGTTCAACTTAATATTTCTGTCTACTGTGCACTCAGTTACTTTCTCCTTCTCTAACATTAATCTTATCGAATAACGTATCATTATAGTATTCTTAACTCGACAAAAAGTACAAGTCATTTGTGCGTTCTCATTACTGATAATTATCGGCTTCGTTCACTATCTAATGATGAAGTATATTTTCGAATAAACCACCATCTTGGTGTACATCAGTATATCTACACTGACTACTTTGGAATCAAGCTGTTTTTTTTTATCGCCATCACGAGGATATACTCGAGGAAATAAAGATGACGAGATAGTCTATTCTATTCTTTCCATATATCTATACATTTGAACCATATGAAATTTAGTAACTTTGTTTATATTTATTTTCCTTTTAAATACATTTTTATTAATTATATAGAATTAGCTTAGATTTTCTACAATTGTAAAGCGGTGTGGAGCTTTTGTAATTGCCGCTATATAAAATAAAGCCATTATTATTGATTCATTTCTGTTCGAATCGTGCGTTAAAATGAGCGACGCATTTCAAATGGGTTATGTCTGATAAGTGAAAATGAATAAAATTAATATAAACTTTACGATAAAGAGCAACAATTGTTAAGAATTATCCTCACTTAAATTAATATTGATATCAAATAAAATGTCATTCTCTAAAATGGATTCCTACCGTTGAATTAGACGTCGAACCTCCGTCGTACCTAATTCAGTCGATCCAATTAGATATTTTGAAGCCAAGCATTTAGGAATAATACACGTTAATGTAAGCAGCCTCAAACGGTTGGAATTAGAAACCTTTTCCTTTTGGTTTTGAAATGTTTTATTCTTTTACGGCTCATTAAAGTAAACTATCGCCATTCGTGATATTTAGATTAGCGGAAGAATCAACATTTTTATTGAGGGAAAAATCATTCAGATATCTTTTTGAACAATCTTACTTTCGATAAGAAATCAATTATAATTTTTTTCGGGAGAAAATGTTGTCAGCTGGTTCTGAAAAGAGTTTGTTACTTGTAAATACATATTTAGGCGTGAATTTTGTTAGGGTTGTAAAAATGAATAAATATATAAAAATATAGAGGAAAATTTAAAAACGATCACGTATTCCTGCGTGAAAATTCAACATATGATTATAATCTTAATTTTGTACAATGATATCCTTAACGTGATCTTGGATTGACTTCTTCACCTAATTATAGCGATCGCTGTTTCCTGAGACATCGGTCAGTGTCTGACAGAACATGACTCCAAGTCCATTTTTCTGTGACAGGTTGACAAAAGGTAGAAAGGAGAACATAAGAGGGGGAGGAAAGAAAGAAATGAGAAAGGAAAGGAGAGGGAAAGAATAAGAACTGAGAAAGAAAAGATTAAATTAAAGAATTAAATGATGAATGGATGAAAGAAAGAGAGAAAGAAAGAAAGAGAGAAAGAAAGAAAGAAAGAAAGAGAGAGAGAGAGAAAGAAAGAAAGAACCAAGAGAAAGAAAAACCAATACATTTGGATAGGTAAGGGAAAAAAAAAAAAAAAAAAAAAAAAAGAAAAAAAAAGGATGAAAGAAACAAACAAAAACAAAATCAAAAATGGATGAAAGAGAAAACCTGACAGAGTTCAGTGGGAAATCCCGAAGAAAAACATCTAATTTTGTTTTGATTTTTGAAGAAGTTCTTAGTTATTTTTAATTCTGAATGGGAAAATAAAATGTGTTATTCTTAGCTCATATTCCTGTAAAAAAACATGTTCGTACAGACAGAATCTCCTCTGGACTAACAAGGTAAATACTGTTCATATTTTTACGCAGAGGAAGTTTAGTCTAGATCCTTTCATGAATAATAGCCGTCTTGATTCGGCCTCAAAGATAGAAAAAAAACTAAAATTAAACCGAATAATAAGGGTAGCATCAACAACTTTTTTGCATGGCAACACGACCGATATATCGCTTTCTTTCCGCCAACTTTTCAAGTCCTTAAGCATACAGTTTATTTAAAGCCCGTTAATAGCACTTAGGCTGTCCTTATCCACTTGTAAAAATCACTTAGGGCTGTGAAATCTGTGGTGTTGTGTGGTAAGAGGCCATTAGTTAAAGTATGTCGAAAATTGGAGTAAAAAGCAGGGAAAACAAAAACGGTGATTCAAATAATGGTCGTTCTGTTTATAGAGGAATTAACGCGATTACTTCAGTTTTTATGATTCGGTCAAAATCACTTGGAGTATTAATGCTTGATGTGAATAGCACTGACATGGTTTTTGAATGGTATTTGACACTACAATGGCTTCTCGGCTGCTTCTGCGCCTCACTCATTTTTATCAATGAATTATTTTTACAATTATGTATGAATATATATTGAATATATATTACAGAAAAATTCCTTTAAAAACGAGAGTTTACTATTCTACCGACGGCACTAGCATGAAACAAGGACGGTTTCTTTTCTAGGAAAATGCAATGGATTCATTCAACATTGAAATGGCTTCTCGGCTACCTGTTTTGGCGCATCTCATTCGTAGTGAGGCCTTATATACTGCAGGAATTTCAACACCTCTAACATTGTGTGCCGATGATCAAATAACTTCTCTGCTGTTTCTGCGCATTTCACATATATTTTATACTCTAGACAAATGCTTTCGATTTTTAGTTCTACGACGCATGCGCCATAATAGAAGGAAATTGACAAAAAAAGTTTAAAAACAACTGTCATTTTAATATAATTAGAAGAAAATATTACGAGTTGTTAAAGGATAATTTATCCGACTTCTCTAGTTTTCATCCCTTCGCAAAACTGTCTATCAAAATTCTAAATTTTCACACTGATCTGAAACCCATCTTACATTAGATCAGCTTCCAAACTTGCCTAAAATTGATAGGATATTTGATAGCAGCAATAAAACACCCCGGTATTCTAGATTCTAAAATATCTTGTCGGTATTATCATACCCCTTAGGAGACTCGTATTAAGATTAAGATTAAGTCTAGGAAATAATCATATACAAATCTATGACTCATAATGTTTTATGAAATTGAATTACATACACGTCGGATTGAGATGAAACGGAAAAAGCATGAAAAAATAAGAATCTTCGAAATTTTTCAAAAAAATTTCAGCCTGAGGTTCGATCCAGCTAAAGTCCCACCCCCCCCCCCCCCCCATTTTCTTATCATTTTGAATTTTTCTTCTTTGTCTCTTTTTCTTGTGACTAATCCAATTACCTTAAAAACATGCATATATATAACTAATATCTTACACTATTACTGGGGTAAAAAAACTTGTATAATACAAGGCTGACTGAATAAAACACAGTGGTGTCTTGGTTCTTCGAAGATAACTTGTCGAAAACGAAAACATTTCTTATCAAAAGTTCCTACTTTTGGATAAAGAGTCAAAATGATATCTAGAGGGCTTTTTTCCAGACATTTTTGAGCCTCAAAGCCAGAGTCATATCTTGAAATCAAGCTCTTGATAGGATTAAATTATCATATTAGTGATATGGATGATGTTCGGATGCACATTTAAGACAGTCTATAATGGAAGTGGGATTTTAAGCCATAGAAGATGGTCATTATAATTATTGAGTATTATACATCTACACCTGGTATTGAAGTGATTCAGCTTCGTAGTGCCTCCAGTCTTGATTGCATCTCATCCAGATCTTCTTCCGGCTCAGCCACGCCTTCTGCACCAGCCTGTATCGTTAATGGTTGGAATTTTGTGAAAAAAATTGAACCACAACTAGACATAATCATTGAACTATATAAAAATGTTTTTTGGTTAAATCATTTAGCTTTTGGCTGTAAGTATTTGTTATATAATAGCTAGTAAATATCTTACCGGTAGAGGATTTGTAGCATGTCCTGCCTCTCCAAGAGCACCTATGGTCAAATACATTCACAAAAACATTTTTTTAGGGCCTTTTCATGATTCGTGGCTAAGTTATTTAGGGTTAGGGGGCTTTGTGGATAATTCTGAGTTTCAAAGCAAAAGGTTTTTGGTATAGTCTCCGCCCTCTCTTTGTAAAAAAATCTAATACAAATGTGCTAGAGAGATATCTAGAACTAGAAGCATAGTTAATAGAGGGGAATCATTCCCCTCTATTAACTATGCTAGAAGTAAATGAACATTCTGGGTGGTTCACAAACCTTCGGTGACTTCAAATAATATTTTCTCAACTTCTTCATCAGCAGCTTCCTCCATATCATCATCTTCCAAGCCTTCAAAGGTATCTTCAAGCATCTCTTCTATGATGCCAGCCTATAGATGGATGAATACATAGTCTTAACTTACCATAGTAATACTGTGATCACCCAGAATTTGTTGACCAATCAGATTACCAGCTTTAACACACCTTATTTAGGAAATCCAGCCACAGAAATGCATAGGTTTAATGGTCAAAATGCATAGAAGTATAGTAAGAGCTCGGATTCTATTCTTTTTCATTAATCTGATTGGACAACAAACTTGGTTTGACTGTGGTTAGAATAGAAGGACAGTAAGAACCTAACTGTCTTCCCAATGACAACCTGCTGCAAATATGTCAAAATTCTGCCAAAAATCTGATGGCAGCTTGATGGTAGATTTTTGGCAGAACAGACAACCAGTAGCTAACTTAGCTAACAAGTTAGTTGAGCCCATGTTGCATTGGTAAGAGGCGAGCGCTCTCCCCATTATGCCACCTGTGCTTCCAGCTCATGATCTAAACTTACCTTCATCATTTCTTTCGATAGTTCCATCATAGTTGCCTGGATTTGTGGAATTTTAACCAGCTTTTGCATCATACTCATGACTTCTGTGCTTTTTTCAAGGGCACCAGCCATTCTAAGGGTTGCTTTAAAAAGATATGTAACAATGAAACTTTTAAACTGGGGTTTTCTCGGCACACTTCCTTCTAAAATTTCTATGTTTATGATATGAAAATGAAAAGTAATTTGCCGAGAAAATCCCATTGAGCCACCTTAAATAATATGCAAATTTTCTCAAATTGCTTCAACTTTGAACATTGGTTTCAACCAATCACTGTTTTTGTTGACCAAAAATATGTGCATGCAGGCCAAAACAGAGAGAAAAATAGGGATTTTTGTACAAAAATGTATGTGCACAAACTAGGTCTACAAACATCTGTGTAAGGATTGAGGGATAGTTACCTAGCTGGTTCTTCATGCCCATCTCTACAGAATTCAGCTGTGCCTTAGATGCATACATCTTGTTGACTGCTTTTCTTGAATTGATCATTTCTTTTGCAAGAATCCTGCACACGTCTTTATCACCTTTCTTTGCAGCATCTTTGATGCTTCTCTTTACTTTAGCTTCTTCGTTTTGTATTGCTGATATTATATATTAACCATTTAGCTGGCATTAGTATATATATATTTATCGAAGTAACAATATTTGTCGAAGAAACAATATTTGTATTATGATCATCCGGGTGCATGTAGTCCTGAGAAGGACTGTTTGATGTGACTGACATTTCAACAACCTGAGCAGAAGTCATCTTCAGAGTTAAGTGAAGGATAAAGTCAGATAGGTCATATTTATACTGCCACGATACACAATAAAGCAATTACCTGGCATTGCATAATTGGTGGTGTTGCAGTGTATTATTAGTGTGCGTTGCTGCCTCAGCGTTATTTTTGCTCTCTGACTTTATCTGACTTTATCCTTCACTTGACTCTGAAGACCTTTCTTTACGATATTAGTATATATGTTAAACCTTTTGAGCTTGGGCCTAACGTTTTCCCATTTCCGGCCCAGAGAATTTATGAGAAGGGAGAGAATTGAGCAACACAGCAAGCAAACTCATTCACATATGCAGTTCAGTTTACCATTGAACCTGCAGCAAATGTACTGAACTACACTAGTACTGTCAGGGGTGAGAAGCAGTGTTGTAGCAATTTGCATGCCAAATGCCTCGGCCAAACTAACCAAAACGTTGGGACAGTGACGAAGAGAAATAGATGGACTGTTTGCAGTCTAGTCTAGCCATCCATCAGCAGTTATTTTTAGCATGCCACTAATTAAAACAAGCATCTGTTCTTGCCATACAAACCTCTTATTTGCCTGTCAAGCACTCTGCCTTCTTTACGGATACTACCACACCATTCTCTAACCTAAGGGAATAAAAGAAGTATTTTCTCATCAGCTGAAAGCTCTATAGGTCACATGCTTTTTGGCATCATTATTTGCATTTTGCTTCAAAATATAAACAGGTTTTTCACTTCCTTTTTGATGTTTTTTTCAGTACGAATTTCATGGAGCTACTAGCAATTTTACGTTAATTGATTTTTGCTGCAATTGTTTTTTTAAAAAAGAACAAATTTTCACATTGTAAATGCAAATTAACTGTTTAAGGCAGGCAAAAGCGAAAATTTTCTACTAAATTCCAGAATAAAGGATAAATTTTACTTAGTATTTCGCTCAAGAAAGAGAAACTTCAAAACGAACTACTTGCAACTTTGGTTTCGTTAACACAGTTCATGTATCAATAAAACAGTTTTAAACGAAATAAAACATTGTACCTGTTCTTTAGGAGTCTTTTGTGGTGTTTTACCAAACAGTCCCATGACTGACAGACACAGGAAAAGTGAAACACGAGGAAAAACTGCTAAAATTTGAAGCAAACTGGACAATTTTGCTGAATTATCAGGAACGAAAATAAACCTTACGAACATGACGTCATGGGATTAATCAATATATCAACGGTTAGACTTCGGAGAGTAAAATCAGTCGATAATAAGTCGACAAATCTATCTTATTTACAAACGAGATTTTATCGATTGAAGAAACGTCAAATCATCACAAACCTGTCTAACCAGTCTAGCTAGGAGAAGCGTAAAGATGGCTGCCACGAATCTGTTCAAGGATGTTCCTCTTATTCCAACGGATCATGTTTTCCACGTTAATTCTTGCTACCAGAAGGACACAAGCCCTGATAAAGTGAACCTTGGAGTTGGTGGTAAGCAGTTACCGGGACAAAATCGTATTAGATTCCAGTTGTGTTTCAAGGAGTTTCAAGGTCTATCTTGGAGGGTTTCTTTCGAAGTAAGCTTCGTCTTTAAGTTTTCTCTATATTTCTCTTTGCAGCCTTTCGAGACGACGATGGCAAGCCCTGGGTCTTGCCTGTTGTTCGTAAAGCTGAGCAGCAGATGTGCCAAGGCATCTTAGATGGCACATTGAACCATGAATATCTTGGGATCGATGGATTGAGGCAGTTTAGCGATGCATCCAACAAACTCGTTCTTGGTGCTGATAGTCCAGCCATTGCACAAAACAGGGTGAGGCTTTAGTATTTACTCAAAAAATACCTCAAAAACTCCTTATTTATTAAGTGCAAGACTGGTTCTTGCTGTCCACGTAATGCCACGAAGATCAGCTGTTGGAGACTTCATTAATTAAAACATTTTAAAGCTTTGAGTTATATTTTTGCTCGAAATTTGACGTAGAAATAATTATTTTTTTTATGGTAAAGGAATATAAATAATTTTTGGGCACATTTTTAATTTGTAAAACACAGAATATAGTCATTAAACAATCATTTTAATTCAATAGACAACGTCACAAAAGACTAATTTTTCGTATATATGTTTTTGCATAACAACAATGAACTCGTATAGGACTTTTAAATTGAATGTATATTAGTTGTACATAAATGAACAATTTATTTTCTTAGAATACTGCTTAGCATGGATACATCTTTAGTATTTTTTACCATTATTTTGAAAACAATTGCAAAATTCTGAAATAATATTGACTCTTTATATTTATAATTTACAGGTCTGTGGTGTCCAAAGCTTGGGTGGAACAGGAACCCTCCGGTTATGCTTTGAACTGTTGTTCAAGTTCTACAACGTCAGTAAAACCGTCTACATTTCTAAGCCTACTTGGGGTAAGGAATATTAGGACCATCATATAAATTATTCTTCATAATTATTTAAACATATTTTTATTAATTAAACATCCTCGGTAATAGTCCCCTTCACAGTTCCCTGCGCCATCTTGAAAGGCAGCCATGTCTTTGCATCCAAGCAACACCATCAGTGAGCTTGCAATCATATAGACCTTTTTTGACACCTTGGACAATTATTCAAATCATCTCTATCTTTGCAAGCTCACTGTCGTCTTGTTAGATGCAATGGCACGGCTACCTTTCAAGATGGTGTGGGGAACCATGCAGGGGACTATAACTAGAGTTTCAAGCCATGACCTCCCATTTCTTTTTCAAGGTAACCACATCAAGATTCTAAAAGCTTGTGGATACACTGATATCAGGGAGTACCGTTACTATGATGCTGAACACAAGGCTGTGGCATTCGATGACTTTTGGGCAGACTTGGAGGTAATTATCTCATAGAAGACTGTGCCCTTCGCCTTTTCCATATCGAGTGTGAAAAGCTAACTGAGTTTGTTTAAAGTGTTGAGTTTGTTTGATGTGTTGCTCTCTCTCTCCCTTCCATTGAGGGTTCTTCTCTGGGTTCTCCAGTTTTCTTACTCCTTTAGAATCAACATGTGAGTAGAATGTTTTGTTGTAAATACTAAGTTGAACCTGTAGTGGAAGTGAGTGGAATGAACCTTATGAAAGAGCACCTTACATGCAGTGTTGGGTATAAGAAAACAATTTGTAAGAAATTGTCATTCTTATGCTATGTTATTATCATTCTTGTGTGGTCCTAAATCTATCTTTTTATAGGCTGCCCCAGAAGGTTCCATCTTCTTTCTCCATGCTTGTGCTCATAATCCAACTGGTGTAGATCTCTCCAAAGAGCAATGGAAAAAAATTGCCGAAATTATGAAGGTAAATCTTGCTAATCTAAATTAATCAAGCCAGTCAGATTGCATATATTGTGTTTTTGTTTTTTTTGATTTTGTTAATTGTTGTTCCTCAGAAACGTCAACTGTTCCCAGTATTTGACGTAGCCTATCAGGGCTTTGCATCTGGTGACTTAGACGATGATGCCTGGGCCGTCCGCCACTTTGTTTCTCAAGGATTTGAGCTGTTTGCTGGACAGTCCTTTTCCAAGAACTTTGGCCTTTACAGTAAGACAGATATCGTTTGTATTGTATTCCAAATAGTTCATATTTATTCTTATATCATGATGTGTGAAATTGAATAAAAAATCGATGGGGATTTACTTGGAGAAGGAGAATTTTGACAGAGTAGCTCTTCTTCTGCTGGATTCCAATTGAAATTTAGAAGTTGATTTTTGCAGAGGGAGGAAAAACCAGAGAACCTGGAGAAAAAACCTTGAAACACAGGAGTCAACAAGCAACTCTACTCACATATAACAACAAGCTTAGTGGGACTCAAACCCAGGTAGCTTTGGTGAGAGATAAGTTTTCTCACTGCTATGCCACCAGTGCTTTCAATTAATCTACTGAATTGAATGGATTTTGGAAGTTGATTTTTGCTGAGCAAGGAAAATGTAAGACCTTGTAGAAGACCCTTGAAGCGTGATAGACCAAACAATAATAGCCCACTTTTGATATTCTGGTTGAGTTGTCACGTACAAAGCAATTCAATACGAGGCTCCGGGAAAACAAAAGAATATAATTATTAGGATTACTCCATTGTTTCCACAGAGCCTCGTCTTGAATAGCTTTGTGCATGATCACTCAACAGAATATCAAAAGTGGGCTATTCTGCACCTTTATTCATTACTGATATCTGGCTTATATTTAATGCTATAGATGAGCGTGTTGGCAACCTTTGTGTAGTTACTGTAGACAATGATACAGCTGAACGTATTAGAAGCCAGTTGAAGGCAATCACAAGACCAATGTTTTCTAATCCACCCAATCATGGTGCTCGTATTGTTGCTACTGTGTTATCTAACTCTGCCTTGTATCAGGAATGGTAAGTGCTGCAGGTTGTGGTCCAAATTCTAGAGTAAATTTTAAATAAAAAGTTTATGGTACAGATATGTTGTACACCATGATGACGACATTGTCTTGTCTGAGCTTTTTCAATGACTGAGCAAAAGGTGATTTTGTGTACAATGATTGGCCAAAAAAAATTTATGAATGGTCCACTTTTGTGATATGCGTCACTTGCCACTCACAAAAGATTCAATTCAAAACCTCATGCTAAATGCTCAGTGATTCATGGCAGTAGAAAAGAATATAATTTTTGGTTTGGAATTTTGGAGGAGACAAAACAAAACAAAATGGTGGTTTTTTGGATTTGTGCACATCCCCCCCCCCCCCCCCCCCCCCCATCTGGAATTCTGTACCATATTGTCAGTGCTGAAGCATCACACAAGGGTGTGAAATATGCTTCCATGATTAACAGTGCCATTTAATCTTCTTTTTTTTTTTTTGTTGCCTTTACAGGACTGAGAATGTAAAGTTCATGGGTGAACGTATTATTCAAATGAGGCAACTACTGTTCTCTAAGCTCAAGGAACTAGGAACTCCTGGGAAATGGAACCACATTGTAGATCAAAAGGGAATGTTTAGCTTCACTGGCCTTAACTGTAAGTACATATAAGAATGGTTATTTGCTTGTAAGGCTAGGAAGCTAGAAACAGGTGTTAGTTGCATTCCCTTACCTCCAGAAAACTTCATAAAGAAGAGAAAATACTGACTTTAATATGGTTATGATTCAAACAAAGAATCTTATTCCCAAGACAATGGCATCTAATCTGAAAATGGGAAAACATTATGGCTATCAAAAAGGTCCTTTGCTAAAAACTGTTTGATCTACTGAATATATTTTTTACTTTCTTTGCAGTGAAACAAGTGGAGATGTTGACATCAAAGTATCATATATACCTGCTCAACAGTGGTCGGATCAATGTCTGTGGTCTGACGCCAGCCAATGTAGATTACGTTGCACGTGCAATACATGATGCTGTTTCCAATATCAAGTGATCATATATCACCAGATTTCTTGGACTTGTTTTGGATGATTGAAACTTAGGTTTTATCTTTTGGAAATGTTTTAACTCTATTATTGTTAGTATTTGAGTTTTCGGCGTGAGGGTAATAAATGGGCTGCATTAAATAAGAAGGAAATTAAATAGTATATTTTACATTAGAAATGGAAAAAAATGAAACATAGACAACAGACACTTTGCAGGGACGGATCCAGAAATTTGCAAGGGATGTCCGGAAAAAAACAGACAATATAGTGACGTCATCAATAATGAGGGGGGTGTCCAAAATTAACAAAGTGAGGATACAGTAACATCATCAATAATCCTGATTTGACTTATTTTGGACTTACATTTATTTTGGGGGTTTCCAGTGCAAGCCCCTGGATCTGCCCCTGCTTTGGAGAGGTCCATGATGGTTTCCATTTCAAAATCCTTAGAAATAACTAACGTTTCACTCTCAGAGTGGCATTTGCAATATATTTTTCTCAAGCACTAGTTACCTAATTAAACAAAGAAATAATTCTCAAAAGAATGATCATTGGTCTGAAATGGAAAAAAAACGTTACACCAATGCTGAAAAGGTCTATTGGACATTTTGTGTCATAAAATCAAGCACATACTATGTCCATGTAAAGAGATTGTTATTTTTCATTGGACATTATGAATAGACAATAGAGGTTTTGCACCATCAAAATAATGTGGCCGGCAGCCTTGTTATATGCAGAACAAAATTCCTTTACTCTCGGGAATTGTTTCTTTCACATGTAAAAACGATTGTATTGGTCCTAATACCGTCACGTGATGGTGCAAAACTTTTATTGAAAATTTGATTTTGTAAATTACCATTCTAATATTTATAGCTTTAGAATAATTAAAGTGACCCACCTGTGTCCCCAGCCCACCCCCCCCCATGTCACCAGCCCATCCCCCTCCACCCAACCACTCTTATAAATCATTGTCCCATTTCTCATTTCCTTTTTGTCTGTATGACAGATTCATAAAAGAGCTCATAGTCTCATAATTTAATAATAATAGAATTTAATTTGGACACATTTAGATGCCACACTAAATTTATAACTGAGGTGTTTATATAATAAAGAATTGTGGTCATGACCAATTTCGATTGCAGTTAGTCCCTTTGTGGTGCATTTAGGAATCCTGGAGATGTTTTGCAATGAAGGCTCTATGCATAAGGATGAATGTTGTTAATGGTTTGCAAAATAAAATAAAAAATCTGTTAATCAAATCTGACTGGCCTTTGAATTGTAATGACTTTATTTAATTAAGTCAAGTATGCTCTTGGTTGCATTGCCCTATGTCAATGCATTCTCATTTTTTTTTCCATTCATTCGTGCACCCACTAGCTCACTCGCTCTTCCACTCCGTTCATTCATTAGTTATTCTTTTAAACATGAAAAAAGAAGAAACAACTGCAGAGATAGGTAGGTAACATACACTTTGTCTCTAATTATAAACAGCTGTTAGCTCTCGTTCTGGGTTTCCTGTGGAAACTAATTCGCATATTCCACAGGAAGCCCACAGATCCAGTACTTCTAAAATGTCGAGGTCACTCCGATAACAGACGGTCACTCCTTGTTTTTATCCACTAGATGGGGTAATGACGTGAATTTGGTATCTGGCTTACAAAGGAAAATATATTCTTCAGTATCTGCTTGGATATGTGATAACTACAAGATTCTAAGCTAAAATAATCCGAATTTACAACGAAGTTGTGAAAAACAGCTGAACTCCAAGATGGCTGCCTCTTCTGTCGTTTTGCTTCGTTCGCCTTCGACAACAGAAGAAGACAAATATCACAAAGTGAGCTCTAAAAATATCTTTTATATCAGCCTTACTCATTTTGAACTCTAAGAGATTTTATTTAAGAATTGGTTTAGTTGAACACTGTATTTAAACAATTTACTTACAGTAAGTCTTTTTAACAAGCTGTTTTTAAAAGCTTATAGTATCAAGCCTATTACGTAACCAGTGGCCATTACGTAACCCTTTTGGTTTTCAGGAATTGACGTCCAAGGGGTATGTTCCTTATTCAATCCCTGTACTGTCGTTTGAATTTGAGAATTTGGACAGATTGGCTGAAGTACTACATCAGCCTCAAAGTCATGGAGGTTAGGAATCTGATGTATCTAATTTTTGTTTAGTAGTTGTTGTTGTAGAATTTCTATAGTTTTCCTTAGTAGCGGTATTTCTTCATCTTACTTCTCTGCCATTTCTTAACTTGTATGTTGATTTCATTCTTTAATGGATGAATGCATCCATCCATGCTTGATTGATTTTAGTAAATTTCTTAAAATTCACTCAAAATTTCACTTCACATTTATTCATTCACTTACCTGTTTATCCATCCAACTACTTAGATATTTATTAAAAGATAATTTTAGTGTAATCTAATATGTATCAAGTAGGTCATGTACCTGATAAAACCATGAATGATAGGAAAACAAAATCACTAAACCCATGAAATAAAAATTGCTTGTTAAGGTGTTAAATCAAATAGACAAAAGAAAACAATGGAATTAGGGTGTACTAAAGTGTATTAGTCTAATATATTTTTCGCAGGTTTAGTGATTTCACTATGTGATGAATAGGAGGATTAGTAAGTCCCCCCCCCCCCTCCCCCCAACTGATCCAATGTATAAAAGGCAGGATTGTTGTTGTATATAATTGGTCACTTTCATTTTCAAGAACTACTAAGTTGTTTAGTAACCGAGTCATTTATTCATCCATATCTCATTTGTCCACCCATCCTTTCTTGCATTCATTCATTCATCCATTTATTCGTTCATTCATTAACTCTTTTACGCAACCTGCATATAAATATTGAATGTCTGTTATCAATGACATATTTTTGGATGTTTCACTATATAAACAAAAGATAATGCTAGGATTCATAAAAGGGTGAATTCATCCATTTTGTCCTTCATGTAAGGAATTCTTTATCCTGGTTTCAGCTGTGTTGCAAGAACTCTTTTTTATGTTCTACTTGCTAGCCTTCATATCAATGTTGTGTTATTTTTAATGATCATATTCTACAGGTATAATAATGACAAGTCCGAGAAGCATTGAAGCCACAGAACTTTCTATTACGAAGTACATTCCCAAAGAGAAATGGTTAAGTCTGCAAAAACAATGGCAAAATCTACATTTATTTGCCATTGGCAATGCAACAGCAGCAGCTAGTAAGTCAACAAGTGCAAATTTGAGAAATTTTACAGCCTACTTACCATATTTACTCAATTAATTATAAGCACTGCCCTTGATTAAGTGCCATTTCCAATTAAGTGCTGCTAAGGGAGCATGAATATTAAAGAGCTCTGCCTTTTGAATAAGCACCACATTCATTCACAACAATGTGGAACTTAAACTCTCCTAGATTACATTAAATGATTTTACAAAGAGAACCACCCTCAAATAAGCACTGCCCCCAAATATGCACCACCACCGAAATACCTTAATACCTTATTCTAGTAAATATGGCATATTTTGACTTGAATTGTTTCTACCTTTTTGCTAAACCTGCGTTTCGGACTCAATTTCATATATTTTTTATTTTAAGTGAAGAATAAACTTGGGTTTAATAGTTGTGGATATGAAACTGGAAGTGCTGAAAAACTAGTACCAGTCATAAAGCAAGGTACTGCAATGAATCACAGATACTGTCTGTCTGTCTGTCTGTCTGTCTGTCTGTCTGTCTGTCTGTCTGTTTGTCTGTCTGTCAATCTCATCATATCTGTCTCTGTCTGTCTGTCCATCTGTATGATTGTATGTCTGTCTGATTGGTACCAGTCATAAAACAAGGTACAATGATTCACAGATACTGTCTGTCTGTCTGTCTGTCAATTTCATCATATCTGTCTCTGTCTGTCTGTCCAACTGTATGATTGTCTGTCTGTCTGATTGGTACCAGTCATAAAACAAGGTACAATGATTCACAGATACTGTCTGTCTGTCTATTGTCTGTCTATCTGTCTGTCTGTCTGTCTGTTTGTCTGTCTGTCAATTTCATCATATCTGTCTCTGTCTGTCTGTCCATCTGTATGATTGTATGTCTGTCTGATTGGTACCAGTCATAAAACAAGGTACAATGATTCACAGATACTGTCTGTCTGTCTATCTGTCTGTCTATCTGTCTGTCTGTCTGTCTGTCTGTCTGTCTGTCTGTCTGTCTGTCTGTCTGTCTGTCTGTCTGTCTGTCTGTCTGTCTGTCTGTCTGTCTGTCTGTCTGTCTGTCTGTCTGTCTGTCTGTCTGTCTGTCTGTCTGTCTGTCTGTCCATCCATCTCTTTATGTCAGTTTTCCCATCTGCTTGCTAGGTACTTGTTTGGTTAGTTTGTGACTGTCTGCTTTAAATAGATAGTGGAATAGAGCAAACATTGAATAACACCAAAAATTGGAGGGAGAGGGAGAGGGAGAGGGAGAGGGAGAGGGAGAGGGAGAGGGAGAGGGAGAGGAAGAGGAAGAGGAAGAGGAAGAGGAAGAGGAAGAGGAAGAGGAAGAGGAAGAATGAGTCCTTGAAAATAGCTCTACCATTGGTCAAAAATTTCAATGATTTATTTTTCTTGTGAAGTAATTACAGCTGGAGATCAGCCATTGTTATTCCCCTGTGGGAACCTCAGAAGAGAAACCATACCACAAGAAATGGAAAATGCAGGTATAAATGTCTAAGTTTCTAGATCTCTAAGTCTTAATTTTTATATTCCAACACAATAACTTGTACTGCATGTATTTATCCATAGGAATCAAACTAACTTCTGTAGAAGTATATAAAACCCTTCCAAACCCAGAAATACGACCAGCACTGGAAGAGCATATTAAAACAAAGGTATTGAAATCTATGGGCTGAGAGGGTGATGAGATGTGATATGGGTGGTGAGGTGTGGAGTGGTATATGAGGGTGGAGTATAATGTGGCTTGATCTTATGTTAGTGGTGTGGTGGGGTGTGACCTGATGTTTGTGTCTTGTAGTGGGGTGTAATGTGCTCTGGCAACATATTACAATCTATGGACAGAGAGGGTGGTGAGGTGTGATATGGGATGTGAGTGTGGAGTGGTATGATGAGGGTGGATTATTATGTGGCTTGCTTTTATGTTAGTGGTGTGTTGGGAGGTGCCCTGATGTTTTTGTGTTTTTGTGTGTTTTAGTGATCTGTGGTGTGGTACGTGTGATGTCACAATATTATTGGGTGTGGTGTGATGTAATTTGGTTTGGGTGGTGTGCTGTGCAGTTTGATATTTTGTACACTATAATGGTGTGGGTGTTGTGTAGTGCATTATAGTGTGAGGTCATATTATGAATCATCTTTCAATTACTAATCTTTCTTTCATATCCAATTATTCATTATTTATCAACTTTATATGTATATTGCTTCACAGGGTTTGCCAGAGATCATTGTCTTCTTTAGTCCCTCTGGTTTGGAATTCACGATAGATTTTCTAAAAGACATAATCGGAGACCTCAGTACTATTAAGGTAATAATTTTGTACTAAAACTCTGCAGTGCCCATCATTCCTCCTGCAGTAAATAGTTAAACATCCCTAAAGAAAGCCCTTAAGGGTGCAGAAAGAAAGCCCTTAAAGGTGCAGAAAGGGGATTGGAGGTCAGGGGGACAGGACTTGGGAGTAACATTTTTCTTGTATTTTGTCAATCACTGCATGCTGTATAACTGTACACAGCAGGCTACTAACTAAATCTCTTTCCCATACAGCTGGTTGCTATTGGTAACACAACAAGTCAAGCAATGCACGAAAAAGGGCTGTCTGTCGCAGGAGTTGCAGATAAGCCAAACTCTGAATCTCTGTGCCAATGCATACAAAACTGCTGACCAAGTCAGGGTGATGGTAATTTAAAATGAAATTTTAGGGATAAATTATAATAAATAATTTGCTAAATATCATAGCACAGGGGCATTGACATGGTGCGCTTCATTCTGTGTCTTAATTACGATTGTAATTTATTTTTTAAATTTCTGTCTGAATATAATTCGACCTCAAAAAGGCTGATATTAACATGCCTTGATATTTTAAAGATTAGCATGTAAGTGGAAGCACAAACCTTTTATTTCCTGTGATCCATAATTGATACTCCCCCACCCCCAGTATTGCTAGAAAATGCATCCATAATAATGTTCAATCGTATGAGCACAAGAACAGAGTATATAAAATGTAGTCATTATTTCAATAAGAAATAGAATAGAGTATATAAAATGTAGTTATTGTTTCGATTCAAATATCCCTTAAATAAACTCTCACAGGAGATCTTGGAAAGGAGAGTCTGTTCGGGATCCCTGTGGAATTTCAACACAGGCAACCCATAAATTCGATATTTGAATGGGTCTTGGTCTGTCTATACTTTAGAAAGCATAGAAAGAAGCACAAATTAAAAGAGCATTTTTGGTAATACTGAATTCCTGTAGTACATACATGTGACGTTATACTGAGCTGTCATGTTGCTTGATTCTGTCTTGAGAAAAGACCGCTTTGCCTTGGTTCTTTCTTTCTTTCTTTCTTTCTTTCTTTCTTTCTTTCTTTCTTTCTTTCTTTCTTTCTTTCTTTCTTTCTTTCTTTCTTTCTTTCTTTCTTTCTTTCTTTCTTTCTTTCTTTCTTTCTTTCTTTCTTTCTTTCTTTCTTTCTTTCTTTCTTTCTTTCTTTCTTTCTTTCTTTCTTTCTTTCTTTCTTTCTTTTTTTTCTCTCTTGCATTCATTCTTCCTTTTTTCTTTCCTTCTTCCTTGTTTACATTAATTCTTTGCTTTCTTCCTTTAGTTCTTTTTCTCTACTTTCTTTCTTTCCTTCTTTCTTTCTTACAGCGTTGTTTTAAAAATTTGTTTCTCATCAATAGAATGAAATAGCACCAAAGTGCGCTATTTCGAGTTCAAACGAAATTTTCGATTTTCGTTCCGTGTCTGATTTGTCTGCTGAGGTGTGAAAGAAATAAAACCACCCGACTACAAATCACTCCAAAGACAAACAAAATATACGAGAAATAAATTATGTTAGCTTAATCGATTCTGTTACTAAAACAAATATCACAAAAATAAAGCAAGTACGTACTCGAGTACGGCACATCGGTGAGGGACACATTTATGACATGCACGTCAAACAACAACGAAAATGGCTAGTATGAATCTTATTCTGTGTACATTGGACAACTTCATTGTGGGTTTTTGTGTATTTTTGGTCTCAAAAAAATGTGTCTTTAAGTAAATTGTCAGGAGATAATCAGTCAAGCTGGCATGGCTGGCTCTGTCGATTCTTTAGCAGTTTCACTTCTCTTTGCTGCACCTATATATTTTTCACACAAAATCGTCAGCTTTTCTAAACATTTATTTTTCTATCTTTTTAATTGTTTCTTTCCTGACTACTTTAATTTGCTATTGTTCTTTCTTATTCTCATTTTTCTTGGCTATTTAACGTCTTTTCTTTACATTTGTTTCTGAGCAAGGCCTCTAACTTCCGTTCATGAAGAGGGCTTTTTGATTCAACCAACCAAATTCCCCTTAAAGTTTCAAATATCCTCACTATGACGAGGCCTTACTAAATCATATATTCGGTTGGTGGAGTGACAGCTTAATGTTAATTATTTTTTCTTCTAAAATAAGTGAGCTCTAAGTTTCAAATAAGTGAACGTGAACAAATAATCCAGGAAATGAGGATGGAGGAATCACAATACAGGGCCGTAGCAGGGGGAGGGGCTGGGGGCTTGCCCTCCCCCCAGTTTTTCCCAGAAAAATATAGCAAGTATGGAACAACAAATGGATGCTATGAAAATTGTAAGCTGCCCCCCCCCCCCCCCCCAATACACTGTTGAAACAAAGCTTAAAAAGTCCAATATGAACTAATAATCATCGTGAATGCGCAATTCAATATTTCCAACTTCAACAACTTCATATAATTCATTATTCTTCCATCTTCCCCAAGAGGAGCCGTAGACATTATATATCACTGATTGCTTTTTTCTGTAAAGTTGCCCGAGGGCTGGCAGCTTTAAGAGCAAGTAAGTGATCGTCTATTAACTGTGGTAGAGGGGCGGGGCATATACGAGTAGATGTTTTAGGATTATTTATTGGGTATAAAAAAATATGAAAACACTGAGTTGTTTTTGTCCTTGATATCTTAATTCTCTCGTTCCCGTTACTTTTCCGTTTTATCGATACCCTGAAACAACCTCTGGGTTGATTAAAGTCAGGGCACGGCTAACTCACACATCGAACCCTGAAACAACCTTTGGGTTGATTAATGTCAGGGCACAGCTAACTCACAGATCTAAGTGGTATGAATTATTACCAGGTACTTTGAATCGTAATAATATCATATATCATTAAACTTAAGTCTCTATATCTTGGCTTGTTAACGTTCATACCGCACCGATCAAACGGCATTGAAATGTGATAACAATAATCTTCCTGAATTGTTTTTATGGCATTTGGCTCTAATGCACGGGAAATACTTGTCAGACAAAATCCGCACGTTCATCATAGACTGATTTAATATATAACGCTGGTGAGATAACACACGGAACACGTACTCAGTAGAGAATATATTTGTGTCAGTCAAGTGTATTAGTATTATAATTATGCGTCATAGTTATAGTTATACTGATGAGAAAGCAGATTCACTAATGGATGGAAATTCATTGCGAATTTAGAAGGTTATTTATGAGGTTCGCGCTCTTTTTATATTCATTATTCATTATTATTTCATTTCACTTGATTTTGTGCCATTTCATTTCTTTTAAGTCTTTTATTCAAATCCTTTTCTTTTTTAATGACTATTTTTGTCTTTCTCATCAATAACAATACATTCATTCCTATATTTTTATTCACGAGTCCATTCTTTCTTTCTTTCTTTCTTTCTTTCTTTCTTTCTTTCTTTCTTTCTTTCTTTCTTTCTTTCTTTCTTTCTTTCTTTCTTTCTTTCTTTCTTTCTTTCTTTCTTTCTTTCTTTCTTTCATTCATTCATTCATTCATTCGGCATTAATTCATTCATCCATCCATCCATTCATATTCCTTCTATTCTTTCCAAGGTCATTTCTTCTAATTACATGATTAGATGATAGGCATTGATGTAACTTGGATGCAATGACAGATCAATCGAATATTAAAACAACCGATACCTTCTCATTGGGCTCGTACAAAAGCATTTACAATCAATCCTTGGTTTACAGCAGTCATGTTAACGCCAATATCCTTTTTCAATACCACAATCGTATATAACGGCCAATTTACACCGTAATAATTCACCGGATCAACCTTTAAACAATGCCAAAACTAACCAACATACATCCCACAAATCTGACTATTCTATTCCATCATTCAACAAATCCTATTGTTCTAAGCGGCAAAGCGGCGATTCCAGTATCCGTTTCCGACAATTTTCAGTAATTTTAGATAATTGTAAGGCGCTAGTGAATAATTACATAAAAAAGAAATACGTGTACTCTTTTCGTACTTTAAGCCTGGCGTTTTTTGATATGGCGGCGTGTATTCATACACTTTGAAAGAAAACAAGTAGAAATCAATAGATATTGTGTTTTGATAATAAACTTTCGTTCTTGTTTGTTTTCATCGCTTATTTACTCTGCTTTTAGCCTCAGTAGTCCTTATTTTCTGTAATAAAATAATATCCACTTACATAATTTTCTTATTACATTGTACAATATTATTTTCAAAGTCGGGAATAATTTAACTTCTTTTATCCTTTCGATTTCACAAAACCCAAGTATTTCTACTCTTGCGTGTCTGATTCATTTCCAATCGCGAATGCCGAGTTTTTAAAAATAATTTTTCTGCGTTCCCTTTGAATTTATTATTGTCTTTTAGTCTTGGTTCTAATTATACGGATATCTGTCTTAGAAATACATTCATTATCAAGCCATGCGTTCTGATTTTTTTTGAAATGAAAATTTCAGGTAGATAACCGACCAGTATTTATTATAACTGCAAAAAAAAAAAAAAAAAAAAAAAAAAAAACACGAAACAAATAATTCAATGTTGTCGAAAATCTCTCTTTCTCGAATTACAAACTTCCATCCAAATAGGACGGTTCATTGTTCATCAACTTCTCGCCAACAAACGATCAAAAAACTGTCCTTTTAACGACATTTGAGCCATTTATCCTTCTATCTATTATTTATGGCGGGGGAAGTAAGCTGGGGATTTTTTCAAACAATTACTGATTTTCCTGTCAAAAATATTGAAAGAATAGCCTTGGAATTATTGAAGCCTGTACAGGTGAATCTAAATATAGTTTTAGAGATTGCGCGTCTGTGAATTGAAGTAAGAGAACAGTTGTTCGAAGTTTCATGAATTTTTATTGCCGTATTTTTCGGTTTTTGTTTCACCCGCTTAAAAAAAAGTGGCCTCAGACCACGGGGGTTCTTGTTTTGGTTTCCTTGCCATTTTATTCTAAAATAAAAGCAATTCTAATTGAACGTTTTTTTCTGTGATTTATTTGCAATTCCAATTGAAATTTCGGCGTGGTCACTGCCACCTTATGCATCATTTTACAAGTCACACATCCCTTGGCAACCAGACAATTCTCATAAAGGCTGATCTATATTTCACTGGCGCTTTTTGGCAAAGGATGAAGTCTAGTGAGCCAGGACTGGAGGGGGCCGAAAGGTGATTTCATTAAGTTAGAAACTTCCAGTTATAAACTACGTACGACGTCCGTATTATCAGAACTATTTGATCAAATCCTGTCAATTCTCTTGCGTCTTTAAGTACGGAGAAATTCAAATTATCAGCTGTCATTGTTTGGTCCAAAAAAAGCCGTCAATGTTTGTTTATATATGAGTTTCTTTTTTATTTTCGGTGATTGGCATAAATTTACCGCTTACGAGTTCAAGTTCGGACAGGATAAAATGGCTGGCCGTAGCTGAAATCGTTTCGCTTGTGGGACGTGATGTTCTTATATTTACGACGAGTGGAAGATCACAAAAGCAAGGCTAATAACAAAGGATGAATTTCATTGTTAAATACATGATTGCGTTGACGACTTTGACTGCGCAAATTGATGCTCAACAACTTCACCCGTACTCTTGCAATAATCCATACAAGGTGCAAAAGTTACGAGCGGATCTCACTCTAGGGGGCTTGTTCCCCGTCCATGTTTATGAGAAGCAGGAAAATCAGAGAAGTTTGGTTTTGAACAATTACGCGTTGACGTGGACTGAAGCGATGTTATACGCGATTGACGAGATCAACAATGATACCACTTTGATACCTAAACACGAACTTGGCTTTGACATCAGGGATTCTTGTAACGATGTAAGCAATGCTCTTGGGGCCGCACTTGATTTTGTCTTAGATGCAGATCGTAATGTTTCTCAGGAGAATTCATCTTCTAGTAGCTGTAAATGTGTCGCAGGATCGTCGCATGTGGCGGTGATAGGCGGTGCAGCTAGCCCCATTTCGACACAAGTCGCTCATGTTTTTGGAATTGCTAACATTCCACAAATAAGCTACTCATCGACGAGTGTCCTCTTAAGCAACAAGGATATTTATCGGTCCTTTTTGAGGACGATTCCTTCGGATACGTACCAAGCAAAGGCGATCGCCGACCTGTTGCTTAAGTTTGGCTGGACTTATGTATCGGTTGTTGCATCTGATAGTGAGTATGGGAGAGCTGGAATGGATGCTTTGAAAGAAGAGCTCAAAAAACGCAGTATTTGCATCGCGGTGGAATCTGTGTTTCATCCTAATCTATACAAACAAGAATTAACTAGAATTATCACTTCGCTCAAGGCTCGTACGCGCGCAAAAGTGATCGTACTTTGGTGTCAGCGTCCCATCGCCATCGGCTTCTTACAACAGGCTACACAACTCGGAATGACGGGAAAAACTTGGATCGGGACCGAAACTTGGGGCGATTCGTATTTATTATTTAAATTAAACCCCAAGACTGTTGGTGGAATGATAGGAATGGTTCCAAGGTTAACAAGACATTCTGGTTTCGAGACGCATCTATCGAGACTCGATCCAATAAATTCAAGACGGAATCCGTGGTTTGCTGAATTTTGGAAAAAGGAATTCGGTTGCGAAATAATTACTGGGGAAGGTGGGAACACAAGTTTATTTAATGCCAAAAATGATTCACAGTCTGTCACTAAGAGCAAGTATTTTGTGTACAAGTCAAACACAGGTGATAATGTGACTATTGTTTGTCCTAAAAACAAAGGTAAACCAACAGCTTCTGTATTACCTCGAAACAAATACACCAATGTCATGGATGCCGTGTACGCCGTGGTACATGCTATTGGATCAATGTTGAAATGTAAGGAAGGAGAAGGGTGGCTCCCTAAAGGGAAATGTCCTAAAACTTTTCCTACGATTAGGACTGATGATCTTCTGGAGTATATGAAGAATATTTCTTTCAGGGGTCGATCAGGAACCGAGGTATCGTTTGATAAAAACGGTGATCTAAAGTTCGGGTCTTATGCAATTAAAATCCTACAGCCAGAAGACGGCGCGAACTCATCAAGTATGAAATTCAAGAAGATGGGTTTTTGGGACGGTGTGAATGGAAGCCTTGTATTTAAAGGAGAAATGAAATATCTATGGAATGGATGGGAAGAGGAAATCCCTAAATCTCTTTGTAATGATCTGTGTTCACCGGGGAAATACTCCGTGAATGGAAGCGTCAAATGTTGCTGGACATGCGTGGAATGCCCTGGTGGGTACGTGAAGGAATCCCGCGGGCAAGGTCCCTGTACACAATGTCCCGAGGGATACGAGTCGAATTCTAATCGAACTCGCTGTGTTAAGATGACAGAAGTGTACATGGATTGGTCAAGCGGTGAAGCGCTTTGCGTGTCAATCGTATCTATATTTGGCGGCCTCCTTACTTTGACAATTTTGGCCATTTTTGTGAAGCACAGAGAAACTGCTCTCGTGAAAGCGTCGAATCGAGAGCTTTCTTTCATTCATCTTGCAGTCATGTTCTTAATCTTTACATATCCGTTAGTATTGATCGGCAAACCAAACAACATCATGTGTGGAGTTCGGCCTCTTTACTTCGCCATCCTATTCACTATTAGCACATCAATCACGCTCCTAAAAACTGACCGACTACTGCGCATATTCCGCGCCAAGTCAAGGCTATCTTCACGCAGTCATCTACTGAGCAATAAAATGCAGATCATGACTGCGTTAGCGCTGACATTCGTCCCAGTAGTAACCTGTTTGTTTTGGTACTTGTTTCAACCACCTTCAGTAAGAGTATCCAACCACAGCGAAAACAGCCGGATAATCAGCTGTAGTACAAGCGACGATACCCTCTTAGTTATCGTTCTAGTCTACATTCTAGGTGTTGCTCTAGTTTGTACATACTTTGCGTACAGAGCGAGAGCGCTACCGGAAAATTTCAACGAAGCAAAATTCATCGGATTTGCAATGTTTTCTTTTTGTGTTTTTCTTTCGAGTTTTTTACCCGCGTTTTACAGCTCCACTGGAAGTAACAGGACGTTCGTGAACTGTCTTGCTGTACTGGGATCCGCATATGGAGTTCTTTGTATTATGTACTTCCCTAAAGTACGGATAATTCTGTTTTATCCCGACCAGAATAAGACGGAAGTTTTTCGTATTAACGCTACGACAGCGAATTTAAGGAGCAGAACGAATTCTCACCCTGCTATCGTCCTACGGCCATCGCCAATAAATTCCCCGCTCGGGGATCGTAGAGTCTTCATGTCGTCTATCGGGTCTAATGAGGAGGCAGAAATCAATGGTGCAAGATTAGGCCCGTATTTAGATAATCGGCGAATGTCAGCGGTTACTGTTGGGAAGGGAACGATTTTTACCTAATAAGGCAACCAGTCACCACGAAAGAAACTGCGCCAAGAACTCGAGTCTAGGCTTCTGAAAAAGAGACGAAGGAAAGGAAACGCCCCTTAGCACTGATCAAGTGGAACGCTGGCTTTGGGTGACAACGAATAATACGATGATTAACTTGATATTTTTTCATAGTGGAAAAACTAGTAAAGTAAAATAGTAAGAGAGAGATAATGAATGAATGAACAAGCGAACGAACGAACTGAAGAAACGAACGATATCGCATAGGAGGGCACAGCTAACTCAGCCCAGAGGTTGTTTCAGGGTTTGACCTGTGTTAGCCGTGCCCTCACTTTGATCAGCCCTGAGGTTATTTCAGGGTTCAATCTGTGAGTTAGCCGAGCCAATTGATCTATTGATTAGGAAAGGATCGAAGAAGTCTAGCTTCAAAATAGATTAATATTAATTAATACAGTATCAATAATATTATTAAGACAGACGCGGCATGGTCACGGTACGGTATCAACCAATCACAGCGCGCGGGATCGTTGCTCGTCCAATCAAATGCACAACCGTACAGTGAGCTTTCACACAATCTCGCCTATACCTTCAAATGTTATAAGTTAAATAAATTAAAAATGATGTTCACCCTGTGTTTGTATTGTGGATACGTTTTGTATATCGTTAATATAATCAAAGGAAAACTCGCCCACACACACCTCTAGAAGGCACTTGACCAAAAATTACACACTTATAAATGTCTCCGCGTCCATGTGGATATGACGATATCACTTTTAGAGACCACGCAGACTTATGGCAATCCCTTAAGTGGAAATTGTTAAAAACAGGCCTTGAAACATGCTGTTTGGAACATTGAAAACACCAATAATTCAACTCCAGACTCAATACACTGATTATGATGATGAATGGGGTAAAGAATGATACATTAAAAGAACCAGACAGTGTTTACATTGGCAATACAAACAATTCAAAAGTTTTTCTTAAACATTTCTATGACACTGTCCAGTTGTCTGAGAAACGAAACATTTTTGAGATTATAAGTTGGAGAAAGCAAACAGGTGTTTGGAAAAGTATATATTAAGGTAATAATGAAGGATATTCAATCCAACATGTCTGTCGTTTCCATGGTAACTTTCAAGTTGTCTGAGAAACGAAACATTTTTGAGATTATAAGATAGGGAAAGCAAACAGGTGTTTGGAAAAGTATATATTAAGGTACTAATAATTGATATTCTTAGGCTGTCATCTAACATGGCCACCGTTTCCATGGTGATCAATTTGTCTGTGCAACATAAGGGTTTTGAGATTACGAGAAGAGAAGGACAAAACATACAGGTAATTAAGAAAGTACACATGGCAGTTTCAGTGAATGACCAGATGATGTTTCTCAGGCTGGCTTCCAACATGGCTGCCAATTCCATGTTAACTGTTCCTTCTTGAGTAAACTTGGAAATACCACATTTTTATAAAGTATCGATGACTCATTCATAACTAGAAATGACAACATTTCTTTAAAATGCTTTAGAGTGAAAAGAAGTGTGAATGAATTATTTCTCTTGAGCTGACATTGCTTCCACTATTCTTCATTCTTGGGCTAGCTGTGTTGACATTTACCACAGGCAACCCAGAGAGTAACTTTTAAAATACCCTAACCTTGGAAGACACCTTGGAAACTGTTACTCCTAACCTTAAAAATATTTTCAGCATAAATATTCTACTTCTAATTATTTTAAGGTTACTTGTGTCTTGTCCTAACTTGGTTTACATTCAAGATCACCATCATCAGTTTTGTTCTTTGCAAGTTCTTGTCGGATAAGTTTTTCTTGTTCCAATATTAATGGTGGCTTTTGGTACTAAAATTCATTAAAAAACCATCTCAGTGGAGGAAAATTTTCAATGCAATTTTTTTTAGGTAAAATAGTATACTCGTTATACTTGTTATATGACCAGAAAAATCTAGTTTTTATTTCAATACTTACAGTAATGATGAGGGTATTATTTGCATGTGCAAAGCTCAAGGACTTTTGTTCAAGTGGTAGTCCTGCTCGCTCCATATCTGGTATGCTGAACTTCTTGTAATATCTAGAAAAATAATAAGATCAAATTGCATGTGACTGATTTCTTATCACATAAACCACAGCCCTGGTGATACACAAAAAATCAGAAAGGAAAAAGAAAATATGCTGGTATTGATGTCAAATCACATTACACTCACTTTTTAATCGTAGTTCTCACAATAACTGCTGTTTTCTCCTCACTGACAGTTATGTTATACACATCTAAAGGATAAGGCAGGTTTCGTATTCTCCATTGAAAAGCTTTGGTCGTATCCTTTCTTGTTGCTATTGGCTGCAACGTATCAAAAGATTGATTGATATTACTAGTTATATCCAGATGTTTTGCTCTTAGGGAAGTATGGGTGATGTGTGCTGCTAATATATCACCTCTTACTCAGTGACAGTATATGTGGGTAGAGTTGTTTGTTAGTTCTCTCCTGTGTGCTTTAAGAGTTTTTCTTTGGATCCTCCAGTTTTTCTTCCACCCCAAAATCATCCTCTAAATTCTAAATTTGATCATGGAATGAGGGCCACAGGTTTGTTAGTCACTGGCTATTACAGTGCGGGCACTTGAATCATGAACACTTCAAGTTTTTTGACATTATTTAATCATCCAATCAGAAGCCAGATATATAACGAGGCCTGGACATTATGCTTAGGTTAGCTAACTAAACAGAATGTCCGAGCCTTGTTATGAATCTGGTTCTGATTCGAAAAATTATATTTTTATCTAAATCCTTCTACATGCAATGGTTCTGTCTCGCACATGTAATTTTGATAAAGTGTTTTTTTTTAAATATTTTAATACTCTTACATTTGTTACGCTTTCCATAATATGTTCAGATTCAGCATTCGTTGGTCGCAGATCTTCACCAACTTCATATTCCCACTTTCCTTCCTTTCCCAGAGTACTTTTCTTTTTAAATTTTCTAACTGTGGAAAAGGTAATTCATGACATGAATAAAAAAGTATAAGTACATTTATTTATAAAATATCTTTATAATAAAATGGCCAACACTTTCTTACTAATACTTTAAATTAAAAATCAGAAGAACCTAGTCTCCTACACAGCCATGGTTCGTGTTGTCACGGAAAGAGGGGAGAAAGTTTTGCATGCTGATCAACACTAAGAGAAGGTGCATAGGAGAATAGGAAGAACCCTTTAGAACTTCAAAGCTAAGCAGTTTTATTCAACATATTGATTGGCTGATAAATTACAGGGTGGTTAAGGGGGGTATGCCTATCACGTTTCACAGGCCAAAAGAGTGGCTGTTTCATGTTTCAAGGAAAAAACTTACAATACATAGACTATATACACTGTATATAGTGGGAAAACGTGCTACACAACACATAATATCATTTTATAATTATTATTGACAGTCGAAACGTTATGGGATTATATCCAGAAACTGCAGAAAAGGAAGTCATCCATAACAGAAGGCACTCAATACAAGTGTCTTCAACAAATATGCAAGTGAATAAAGTAAAGGTCAGAGGGGTAAATATCACAATCTATTTTTGGCCTCCAAGTGAAATAGAACAAATCATGTTCGATGGATTCCTGCTAAATCTCAAATCACAGAGACTAAATCTGGTTAATCACGTTTCATGGTGGTGACTCAAATTTTAAAACTTCATCACTTAGCAACTTTGGTTATTATAGAAAACATTTTAGACATGCATGTGTGAAATAAATTGCCAAGTTCACTTAACCCCATGCAAGGATATATAATTAAAAAAATCCCTATAATGGACAAAAATATGATTAACAAAAAATACAACTAAGTTTTGACCTTGGCTGCCATGGCAACAGATAATTGGTTCTAAATCTATATTAATTTGTAGATGAAAAAATATTTTTTTTCTTTATTGATTTACTAACCAATGAGGTCACCAGATGATAAAGCATATTCTTCTACCATTTCTGTGTGATCTGGGAAAGTGTAGTGGACCTTTCTTTTTCCTGTTTCAAAAAATATATGAGAAATTAAAGTAATAAGCTTACATTTTAGGTGATATGATAACAAATGGTGAATTAAAGTTTATGCTTTTGAATTGTATTTCTTGATGTATTCATTTTTCAATTCATAGGAATATTTTATCGTAAAACTTGAATATATTCAAGAGTTATTTTTTTAAGCTTAAAAACAGAAAAGTTTACAACTTTTTAACCAAGCGAAGCTGTCAGAAAGTAGAATAAAATAAGCTGGCATGTGGGTTGTATTTGAAAATATTTAATGCACTTTAATGGAAGACTGGACTTTATATTTGTATTAAAGTAAATAAGTATATTAGTTAAGATATTCTCTCGCAGTTGTTTAGGCTTCAAAGTCAACCTTCTCAACGGTATAAAAGGGTAAACTCAAGCTTAAAATACTGCAATATACGCATAATTTAAAGTGTTTGCTAATTCAGAGCGTAGAAATAAAACATCAGCAAAGAGAAGAAAAGCTTCATAGCTTACCATCTTGCACAAGGTTTGTTTTTCGAGCCTTTTTTAACGTTTCCAACCAAGGAAATTTTTGCATAGCAGCCGCCATGTTGGAACTCAGCTCAGGAAGACTGGGGCGGGCGTGCTGCGTGCAGGCGTTCCTGGTTAGTTCTCCCCGGTCTCTTGAGGGAGGAGAGGGAGGGGAGACGTCTAATGGAAATGGGTGGGGGGAAAATAGACATAGATGGTGCCAGCAAAGTTGGAAATTTTCATCTCATATTTGATGGCTGGATAAGAGAGATTGCTTTTTCCTCATTGAAAAAGAAGTGCACTGTTTCCCATTTTTTGTTAATTTTTGTACTTTGTCATGTTCCCTGGTATGCTGTTCCCCAGTCCCCGGTTTTCAGTTTCTCCTCAAGGGGTTAAAAGAATTGAGAAAAATTGCGTGATAAAGAAACGTTACATAAAGGTACATAAACTACATATACGACTAACCACAATGATTTCGTACACAGTACATTTATTTATTTTTCACGTTAGAGGGATTTTATTCGGCCAGTGAAACAAAATTAAGTTATACGTACGATTAGTGATCGAAAATTAGCCGAATGGGCTATTTACTCGTACACCATGAGGGCGAGAGGTCTATTTTTTTTTAGTATAAACCTACTAATCGGTCAAATAAATGATTGTTTTTAACATTAAATTATTGTTTTTGCTTTCAAAACCGGCCTTTTTCGCTACTAGTGGTCTAACTAATATACCACTTGTAGCTCTGCCAATCAGAGTGCAGGGTTTGTGATAGACCATGAGTAGGTTTATACTAATACTATGTATGCTTACTATTCTTTCAAGGGCCAAGTAAAATCACTCAATTCTACTTTGTATGTACAATAAAGAGACCAAAATATACTTTAGTAAAAATAAAGTAAAAAACATATACAATATGAGTATGTTTAAAGTTGTTTTCGTTAGCAAGTGTTGGACAATCTGCCACTGAAAATTTCTTGGTAAAGCGAAGCGTGTTGGATTGGGATATGGAAGGGGACGTATGACTGGGATGGGACGAGGGGAGGAAATCGTTGTTCCTGATATGGATAGGTATTTTAGGTATCGATTCTAGTAAGTACAAGTAGAGAAATAAGATTTGATGTCAACACTATGAACATCTCGCACCCATGAGGATGCAAGCAGTTTAAAAAAGGTAACTTTTTCAGTTACGGTATATATCACACTGAAGCCTCAGAACCCTACACCGAAGTACCAAACGCTTGATACTGATGAAACAAGCACTTCACATGGAAGGGAAAACTGGCGGGAAAAAGACTGCGCAGGCGCCTATTGCTGGTTTGCGAGCATTCCAAAGAGACTCAATTGACAATGACCTGGCGGCCATGTTGTTGGTATAATACCGCGATGAGGTGCAAATGAAAATAATTCAACCTGGAATGCTAGTGCATATTTTTGCAATATTTTCTAATCGTGATTTTCTTCATTTTTCTTTCCCACCAAAATTTCAAAATTTTAGGACGAGGGTTTAAAAACTTTTCATCTATTTTTTTTTGCTTTGATTGCTTGTTTGTCAGTTTTCTTTCAATACGTATAGACCCCTTGTACGTGACGTCAAAGCAGCTCAATTTGGAGGACAAAATAAAATAATTTCTATCTTCTGAGAATTGGAAACCTATTGTTTTGTCCTCTAAATTGAGCTGCATTCCGAAGAAGAGCCCTGTTCCGAAGTGTTGCAAGGGGTCTATCGTGATTTTCCGAGCATGCGCAGTAGATTTTCATTACTAACAAAGATTCTAACGCCGTTCATTCTATCCTTGCCCTCTTTTCATCTGTCGAGAGTTCGTCTCCTTTTCTTTTCCTCTGCTCTGAAGTGTCCAATCTATCGGTTCCATGGCTCAGTGCTATCGCTTCGGGAATAAGGAATCGTCCTGGATGTGGTTCTGGATCTTGCATTAAAAATTCGGCAATAAAGTCTGGTTTTACTAGCCATATGCCTGCGTTGTAAAGTGCTTCCATGTCTACTGTATCGGGTTTCATCTTGTTTGAATCTAAATCAAATAAACTGGGTCAGCTCAGGTGTCATGCTTTGAATTATCAATTCATACCACATCTCATTTCTTTGAAGCTACGGGACACGTGGAGCTACATTGCGCGCAATGTTGGAAGCAATCGATGTTGCGAACCATGTCACAAGACGCAATTTGTTGCACGCAATGTTGCTGAAGTAGGAAACGATCCTACTTCAGCAACATGATTGTCTGCTATACTGCGCGCAATGTTGGAAGCAATCGATGTTGCGAGCCATGTCACAAGATGCAATTTGTTGCACGCAATGTTGCTGAAGTAGGAAACGATCCTACTTCAGCAACATGATTGTCTTCAATATTACGCGCAATGTTGCATCGTGTGTCCGCGCCTTGAGCATGAGAAATTTGTCTATCGATAAGAGTTTTAGAAGATATAGTGATTTATAAATCTCGCTTTCCGATTTGGTTGATGGCGCGTACATTATGAACACACAGCACACGCGCGCATTTGTATTTTATGAAAGAGATAAAAACTTGCTTGCTGTGTGAAGTTATTAAACACTTTGGGATTGTCAGAACACTCCGCTATACGGGTCTTGAT
The DNA here is from genome assembly GCA_023349425.1 of Anthopleura sola. Taxonomy (NCBI): domain Eukaryota; kingdom Metazoa; phylum Cnidaria; class Anthozoa; order Actiniaria; family Actiniidae; genus Anthopleura; species Anthopleura sola. The sequence goes on from JALHLI010000005.1 coordinate 8,375,584, forward strand.
TCTCCTAACACCTTTCATGTTCTGTCAATTCCCACGTGTTTTATAACTCCACACAGCACGCACGCACACAGCCCCCTTAGCAGCGTATACCACACCAGGAAATGGGTTATCAGATGAAGGTAAACTTAAGCCTCACCTATGAACGCATGGGTAACGTTGTCAATGTTATTAAAAGGAGGTCTACTGCCCACCACTTGAGCTCCTCCTGCTTCTAGGAGCCTCTTGAAGCCTGGCTGTCGTAGCTTATCTACACATAGTAGCACTCGCCAACCACTGAAGGCGCCGATGTTTTGATTGCCGGAGGTCTAGAACAAAAAATAAGACCTCTTTAGCTTGGGAGTTTGTTTTGCTTATTTCAGACCACGTTTCGTTCCTTTGAGAATAGAATTCTTTGTTTTATTTGCATCCAAGAAAGGGAATGGCAAGTGGTCTGAAATGGGCAAACCAAGCTAAAGCTAAAGAGGTATATTAGCATCTAGAGTAAAACATTAATTTAAGATCCTTTTCGCATCAAGGGAACCGACGTATGAAAATTTTAAAAAACGCAGCATTTTTGTGCGTATGCACGCTCGTGTTTTCAAATACTGTAATTTTAAGATAGAACGATTTTTGTTTGTTTACCTTTCTTTGTGTTTCTAGCTTAACTCGCCACCTTTTAGCTGCCTTTGCCAACTTGTTGGGCTGTTCTCCCGGCACCTCAGTTCCCCATTCATGTGGTTCCTCATCCACGAAATGGCCAACCTGCCTGCTGTCTTCTAAGAATGACTTGTGGAGAACCCACTTTCCAGCGGCCATTGCCGCAAGGTATTTTTCATTTCTAAAGAATTACATTGAAAAAATATCAAAAAAGAAAGCCTGAACAAGCAATAATGTTAGGACAACTGTATTCACCATCTCACTAGACCCACGCCTATAACCACTGATCCAATTAATAAATGACGCAGTGTTCTTACCAGACCGTGCGTTGCGGTATTATCGCGCTTTCTTAAAAGATAACGCAGTAGCAAATAGTTTTGTCTCGTCTTCTTAGTGGCATCCAGGAATCGCGATTAAATAAGGCAACATTACTACAACGACATTCTAATATCCTAATATTTACCTGTTGGGCTTTCCGACAACCACATGAGAACAGTCAGGTTTAAAATATTGGGTATCAAAGACTTGTCCACCTAGTTCCTCTATCAGGGCTGCGAAATCGATTTTTTCTTGCGGAGTCATGGCAGACAGTTGGAACTTTAGGACTTTTTTGGGTTTATCGTGACTTTTCTCGAACTCCTGGTAATTAATAGTATAGTTTGATGGTAAGAAGGCAAGCCATGTAAAACTGAAACATGTATGACACATTAATACAAATGTGTGAAGTAGCTGAGGATCTTACCACAGACTACCTCTCACTAAACTGCAGGCAGTGCAATAACTAACCTATCAACTCAGTTAAGACCTGCGTAGTACATGTGATGTAGTGGTGAGAGTGCTCGCCTCTCACCAATCTGACTGGGGATTGAGTCCCACCAGTTCCAGTAGAGTAGAGTTGCTTGTTGGTTCTCCCCTGAGTGTCCAGGGTTTTCCCCTGGTTTTCCTCTCCACAAAATTCCAATTGGTAATTTCAGTGGATGAATAGCCACTCTCTGGAAATGCGACTGCTAAATCCTATTTATGATTTATTATTTTTTTATTTTTTAATTCTGAAATATTACCTCTAAAAGATTCTGTGGCGTTGGTTTCTGAACGTCCTTCAACTGGATGGTCAGTGGAGGGGGTACAGGCGTTTGGGTGCTCTGTGAGCTTTCCGAGTCTGCGTTATCTGAAGCACCAACAATGGCTAGCTGTTCTGCCAGAGATGACGATCCTCTTTGGTCATTTTTAACGTTCTCAGCATTCTGATTCTGTTAAACAAATAATTTTCAAAGTCATCACAATTTGACTGGTTCAATGAAAAAGCCATTTGAATGTAGCAGCTTTTTGGTTCGTTTAGTGAGAAACCCATTTGAAAGCTGGGGCTTTCTTATTGGTTTAATGAAAAAAGCTATTTGAAAGTTGAGGCTTTTTGATTGTTTTAATTTAAAAAAGCCATTTGAAGGTCACAGTTTTTTTATTCGTTTAGTGACCAACCAATTTTAAGTTGGGGCTAAATGTGATTGGTACAATGAAAAAACCATTTAGAAATGGCACCTTGATTCATTTAATAAAAAAAGCCATTTGACAGTTGCGACTTTTTGATTGGTTCAGTCTTGGCGTCTTGGCGTTTTAGTTTGGTCCAATGAAAAACGCCATTTGAAAGTCATGCATTATTGGTTTAGAATGTAACACTTAGAATTTCTGAAATGCACCTACATTTGTAGCATTATCTTGCTGATTGTCATCATCATCAGTTTTATCATCATCATTCTCTTCATGACTTTCATCAGGGCTTGGACTGTAGCCTCTTTTGAGTCGTGCCATGATTTTCTCTCTCTCTAGCCTCCCAGCAGGATCGTCATAGGTGATGGTATCACTCTGGGATGCTTCACTCTCATCAAAATGTTTACGACCACCTTTATTGTCTCTTACCTTGTCTAGATCTCTCTGTAAACAAAAATGTTTCACTTAGGACTAAAGACAAAATTTATTGGCGGAAGCATGTTGGGGCTTTGTTTTAAATCTGGCCTCAGATTGGACAATTAAAAATGTCAAAATAACTTGAAAAGTTCATGATTCGAGTGTCCTCACTGTAATTATTAATCACAAAGACTATTTACATGACTGTTCTTGCGAGTTCTCAACCTAGATGAGGCGTGTCGACTGCTTAGTCTACTCCCATTGTCTCCCTCATGAGACTGACCAGCAGAACTGAGAGGTGTTGAGGTAGACACACTACAGGAGGTCTGTCTCCTGCTTCTTCTGCGGCCTCTTGTTCCCTAGAAAACAAGTCAACAAGGATTTTTACTACAATTATTCACAATAGACATAAATCAATGTGCCAAACATTCTTACGAAAGTTTTTCACAATTTGCCTTGTTACCAGGCAATCAATCTCTGTTTGCACATGAATGAAAAAGTCGTAGGTCATACAAAATATCGCTAAAACATTTTGTCATCAAGACTTAATGATCAAATGTTGATAAAAAAAAGGTGCAAACTTCAGAACAAACCACAAAAACTAGACTTATATAACACAGTCTTACTATCTTTTCTCATCAAGAGGTCACAATGAGTCTGGGTGCACTTATGATTTGTTTTGAAGCAACAACATTAACCATCATACTAACCCTATTTGCAGAGATAAAGTTCTCAATCTGCTTCTGAAAATCTTCTTTGGGGTCTGACATGTCACTGTCTTGCTTGGAATTCTGTGAGATTTCTTTACTATCCTTGGTGCCTTCTCTCGACTCTTCACTGAGATGGCTACTGGTGTCGGTACTAAAAGAAACCTTTGCATCATCACTGGTAGGATCATCCATTCTTGTGGCAGTATCTGGTTCATTCATGGTGGTATCCTCATTGACTGATTCTTCAAATGCCGCCTAATGAGAGTGAAAGGATAAAACGTTAGTGGGTAGCATGGGTGGTCTTGTGGGTAGCATTAACCTTTTCTGAGATAGATGGTGCATTGTGGTCTAGCTTCAGTACAATCATCTTTTATTCACCATGCCTTATATATAGACTGGTGTTTGCACCCAAGCTAGACCACAATGCATCATAAGAGTTATATCTAAGAGTTATACCTAGGGGGTTATATTACTTTTATGAGTTCTACCTTTGATGCTCTAGTTATCCTTCTCTCCCTTGTTACCCCTGGTAATGACATCTTTGGGTTATAAGTATGGGGGTAGAGATTCTCATCTAGTCTGCTGTTTGCCTCGGCACAAACATGTAACCAATGGGGTGATACTATGTATTTTCCTTGTTCCTTAGCCAATGAGACATCTCTAGAATTGTCATTTGCTTTGCCCTGGATACAAATACACAAAAAAGTTAAACAGTGTATCTAAGTAGTAAGTTTAGACATTCTAAGAGTGATTCCAGTTTTTTCCTGGTTCTATACCAAAAGTTACTAATTCCCAACCCTTTTTCCTACACTTCCAGCCTGAAAAATGTACTCCTTTCGGGCAGAGCATCCTGTATACAGTAGTCAACTATAGGTAGTACCTCCCCCCCCCCCTGGGAATGTTGACAAGTTGCATGGTTTTGTTGCTCATATTTTTGCGCCTTCGGTAATTGGATAACTTAAATTTTCTTAAGAAAGGTCCATATGAAATCTATCCAAATTAATCATGTTTGGCCAAGATGAAAAATTTAAATTTAATGATACTAAGAAGCTTGTATAGGGAGCAAGGGTTCTCGCTTCTCACCGCTATAGTCCCGGGTTTGATCCCGGACTCGGCACCTTAAGTGAGCTGCAAGTAAGGATGATTAGCCCCTCCAATTTATTTTATTATAGATTGATAACAGAATTAATTCAGGCGGGATTATAAACATCAATCAATACCTGATGAATCAAATGAGTACAGGAGTTATCATACAGCCAGCGATAATCAGCACCAAGGCTTGATGCAATGCCATACAGCTCTGCTTGCTGTTGACTCAATTTCTTGCTTACAGCTACAATAACACCATACAGTATGCCCACTTCTGAATTTTCCTATTTGACACATCAATAGGGAAAATACTGTTACAGCACACCAATTTGATATTGCTAAATATTTTGAGTTAGCACAGGAAATGAAATAAAGGGGCGTTCTTCCTGATAAGATTAAAGTATTGAAGTGAGAATTGGTTGAACTGTAAGTTCTCTGCTGGAAGCTAATATAGCTGGAGAGGGGGAGAAGAGGGTTGAACAACTACTTTTTGCGATGTCACCAGTGACATCTCATGCAACTTCGTGCGGGTGGTCACATGGTGCAATCTCTAATTTTTGCAATGTTGCATGAAAAAATTGCCTTGTGTGTCTGTGCCTTAAGCCGTGGCCACACAAGCAATTTTTTGCTTGCAAAGGCGATGCAATTTTTTAAAATCACCAACGCACTGTGGTGGCTAGACGAGTGACAAATACTGGCCATAACAGCCAACATTTCTAAAAGAAACCAAGCCTTGTTTTGGTTCTTGCACTTTATTAGATGGATAAGCTTTTGTGTTGCGAGTACAAGGAAGAAGTTGCAGAGTGGCCACAAGAGTAACAAACTCCATGAGTTTGTTGTAAAAATTTCAACTTTCTCAATTTCTCGCAACTTTTTTTTGCGATTTTTTCAGCTGTCCCGTCACCTGTGCAAGGGTGGCTACACGTGCGATTTCACCACGCGCTGGTGATTTTTAAAAAAATCGGGTCGCCTGTGCAAGAACAAAATCGCTTAGAAAGTTAGAGGAATATTTAGACAAATACCTCTTCATTTGTCTCCACTTTCCTGTCATTATTACAAGTTTTAGTGCTGGAAGGTTGAATACTACCAAGATTACCAGTTCTTTGCACAGCTTTTAGAATGTTTTCTTCAAAAAATCCATCCAATGCAAAACTATTACGACTGTTACGGCTTTTTCTGGATCTAGTGCTTGGTAACAAAGGAGATTCTAATGCCTGCATGGCATCCCTCAGGTCAAATGAAGGTCTAAATGGCTGCTTTGTTGAGAAGTTTGGATGATTTGCAAGACCTTTAGATCTCTCATTCACAGATTTGGTCACAGATTCTATCCCTTGATCTGATTGTTCAGCATCATGAACTTCTACCCCAAGCCCTTTTTGACGTCCGTCCTGAATCTCAAGGTCTTCCAGGTTTTGATGGACATCTTCTTTACTGGTAGCTCTAGTTTGCCTTGAGCTAGCCTTGTCTACTAGTGGAAAATCCTCGACGGCATGTAACTTTCCAGACTCTGCGCACGTAAAAAGCCATTTACATGTAACAACAGGGATGTTCCACTTAAGAGCTGCATTGTACTTGCTACCTTCAGGCTCTCGGCAAAGAAGATGAGTGCTGGCACAGTACCTCCTATTGGCTTTGTGGACAAAGGTTTCTTGACAATTAGCCCCTGCAATTAAATTCCAAATGCAAGATATATAAGAAAAAGAGAAAAAGAAAAAAAAGAAAAGAAAAGAAAATAGAGGAAGAAGAAAAGGGATATGATCTAATACATACCTAGTAGTTCAGCAAGTTGCATCAAATGGTCCCTTTCTACACCTACATACTGACTAATAGTCATTACACAGCCCTTTAAAGGTGACACACCTTTAAGTATAGTAAAGGGTCTAAAAAGAAAGTTGCTATCAGGATCATAGAGCTCTCCTTCTTGAATACACTGTTCAAGCCAACAGAATGTAACCTGCCGTGAAAATAATGAAAATAAGCAGGAGTCAGGTATTTCTGAGGAATGCGAGGCTGAAGCTCTGCTATCAATAGACCTCTTTAGCTTGGGCATAATGTTTTCCCATTTCAGACTGTGTCATTCTCTTGAGAATAAGATTCTTTGTTTGAGTTTTATCCATATTCATGTATCTTCTCATGCGCAACCATTAAACAATGAAATGATACTCTGGGGAATGACACATGGTCTGAAATGGGACAACATTACACCCAAGCCGACGAGGTCTATTTATGGGAAGCCAAGTGGCATTGCAGTGAGAGGGCTCGCCTCTCACCAATGCCACCTTGGTTCTATTTAAGGACTCAATGTCACATATAAGTAGAGTTGCTTAGAGGGTTTTTCTCCTGGTTCTCCAATTAATGTATAAGAGAAAATCACAGTAATTTGAACTTCAGAAGAAAAAATATGAAAAGTGCAAATTTTTTACCATTTCCCTGGCAAGACTTGAATCACACTCTGTGTTCATTGGTAACACTACAAAATCTGCTGGTTTGTATTCCTTTCTCATTATGACTCTTCCCCCATGTTCCTCTATCAACTGTTTGAGATGTGTAATTTGCTCGCCATAAAAGTGTTCAATGATGAAGCATTTCCCTGATAGCAAACCATGTTTTTCTTCTTCATTATCGAAAGTCGCATCTTCATCTTCTGTTAATTTCTTGGCTGACTTGCTTGATGACATTCTTCTGTTATTATCCACTTGAGGGTCCATGGTACTAGAAGTATACTGCAGGAACACTTCATCATCATTGAGACCATCATCATATTCAGGTTTCGTAGTTTTTTTCTTTCCCGGCGTTGTAGACTTGTTTTCATTTAGTCCTTTCTTCTCGGGTTGTTTATTATTGATATTAGCTGGGTCTTTATTCTCCTTTGAACTTGGTGGTGATTCATCTGCTGATTCCATCTTAAAGTCAGGATGAATATAATCTAAGAACAATCAAGATGGATTAGCTTATTTTTTAGTCATGTTTACTTGTTCTAAGAAACGAAATGTTAAAACTATCAAAACTACAGTTACTTTAAACAAATAGAATCCACGTTTTTTGTGATAGGTTTTCACGTAGTGAATAGTGTTACGGTGACCAAAAAGTTTGGACATTGTTGTTGAATTGCCTATGATTGTACTAACTTTTGTACAAGTTATCAACTTGAATTGTTTATTGTTCTCAAATTTTTTGCAAATCTATCTAAATACTTTATTTTTAAAGGTGTTTTGCCAAAATTTTGAGAACAGAATAAACAATTCAAGTCGATAAATTGTACAAAAGTTAGTACGATCCTATGCCAATAATATTCAACCATGCCTGAACTTTTGGGTGACCGTAACACAACTTACCATGAGAAAGCCTATTGTCAAAAAGGTGGATTCAGAAACATACCTTCCTCTGGCATTCGCTTGCCATTCTTTGCTGAATCAACAATCCAATGAGCAGTGACCACATGTGGGTGAAAGTCAGAATTTTTCAATGCCTCAAAATCTTGAGTAGTTTCTGACCCTATGATAACATGTGAAACACTTTCATTGATCATGCTAAATCTTGTCCCACCCCCAACATTGATAAACTTCCTAATCTTGTCTAGTAATGCACCACTAAATCCACTGAGGAATATCTTGCAGCCATCAAGAAACATGCACCCTTGTTTAAGAGTGAAGTTAAGGTCCATGTTTGAGGTTGTAGAGGAATTATTGTTCATTGTTTTGTTGGAGAGACTTCTTGACGATTCATCCTGAACTTTCTTTTTCTTTGTTTCATCTGTGATCAAGCCTCCATCGCCATGTGTCTTAGCACTCTTATATGCCGCTTGGGCAGCTGTGGTACTCAAACTTTCAGTACTTGATTTTGAAGAAACCTGACTAGCATTTGCTGTTGCACTTAAATTAAGCCGAGAGCCTGGTTGCGACAGACTTGTCTCATCCTCTGGCAATGTGCGATATGAACTCTCATCTAACCAGAACCCAGATTTGATACAATCATAAAACCACTGTGTTGAAACACAATGGATGTTCCATTTCCTTGCAAACTCATACTTCTCCCCCTTTGGCATGTTAACCAGAAGATGTGTGCAAGTATTCATGCTCAATTCACCAGAATACACCCCTCCATTGCTGCTGCATAATCTTTTGACCTCTTGCCGAGTTGGTCCATCTAAGCCTGTAACGCATATTGTACAACCCTTAAAAATAGGACAGTTGTATTTATCAAACTGTTTATCTGTTGCTAACACATGTTTTGTTTTCCCCTCTTCCCATACGGTGAAAACCCATTCTGGCAACATTACCGGCTTTCCAATACTACATGCAACTGCATATTTCTTTGATCCAACTTCTCCTGCAATAAGATGAGTTACTTCATCTGTAAAGTCTCTCATAACTACACCTCCCATCAGACGAATCTGCTCATGTAGACGCTGTCTCTCATGCTTAGCAATACTGCTACAGCAAGCGTACACGCCATTCATGCTGATCGTAAATATAGGATGTGACGATGAAGGGAGAGGAGAACAAATCTGTAAACACGACAGAACACACTGTGGTCCAAAGACTCGACATTTTTGAGACTTTAGAAATTCATAGTAGTCTCCTTCAAATGGATCAAGGACGAAAAATGAACTTTCCTTTTCCAAGTTGTCTGAGTTCAAAATCTCGCGTGGACTAATCCACGAAACATCGAGTTCTGCTTTTGAAGCAGCATCGGCAGCACGTCTCAAGTGTTCCTCCTTGGAACCTTCAGCATTTACAAACTTCAAGATCTTGGTCCCAGCATTAGATGTCGCCATATTGGATTGCAATCAAGTAAACAAATCACGTGCAAAATGCCCCTTCCGCCATTTTGAATATTTACATGTTGATTTACGGAGTCAACGGTGGCTAAAACCTCCCTTTCATGATCTAAACAACTAAAATTATACTTCTTTTGAAATCTTTTTCCAGTTTCAGTTTGTTTAAAATCGACGAATCAATAAAATTTTGACTATTTTTGGCGTAAATTCTTTAACATGAGTATGAAGCTCCTTGTGATTAGCATTTTGGCGGGAATCTATTGACATGCGCAGTTGGGGACTTTTATACACAGGAAGCCCAAGTTGAAGGATTCAAACCAGACAGGCTCCCAGTCCTCCCAGACAGGTAGAAACAAGAACACCGTATCCAGAAAAAGAAATTACGGGTTCCTTTCTCATTACATATGATAATATCCTTTACATTTAATCAAAATAATGAAACGCAAATGATTTTTAAAATGCTAGAATAGTTTGCGATGTTTTATGACGCTGTTCTATATTAGTTCCCCTTCAAAAAGGAGAGATGGAAAGAGAGCTAAAATAACGAAAGACAAATAAATATTTGGACAAATTTTTCTCATATATTTTTCTGTAAATAGGGAATAATAAAAAAAAAGATTTAAAAAAGTAGCGCTAGTGAATTGGGCTTCCTGTGCTCCCACAGTGCACCAGGAAACAAGTGGACTTCCGCAATGCTTGGTTGCCCAACAAACTCGATCTACTTATGTTGTTGTCATGTACATTGTTGAATCTTGAAACCGAAAATGAAAGTTTTAACCAAAGAATACTGTTATATTCATTCGCAGTTGCACTGAACATACTTCGTGAAGTCCTATATTGATGATTACGTCTCTAAATCTGTGATTTTTAAAGGCAACTCGAAAGGGATTTGTGCAGAAGGTGAGCTTAACTTGTGCAGTCTTGCAAAAAATATCAAGATGTTTATTCGCATTTTTATCTCATGACGTAAAAACTATTTCGATTCTGTGATGATCAATGATCTTTTTGAAACATCCTCGGTTAAGAACGTCATCCTTATGACTAAATATTTCCTTTATAGTTTCGCTTTGAGGCTTTTGTGAGTTGGCATAGATGCTGGTACGGATGTGTTCACGCAATTTGTCATGACCTAACTTACTTTGCTTAATATATTCATCTAGACTAGAGCTACCTATTACGTACCAACTATTGTGGCGTTAAAAATCATCGTTATGATAACTGAGGCTCGTTAACCACTTCTTCAGGAGGAAATAAGGTAAATAATCGATCCAGAGAATAAAATATAAGTTTGATCAAAGCCTATAATTTTTTTAAATGCAGGGCAATAAGCTTGATTGTCAATAAAATTTGCAAAACTGTCATAAAAACTTGAATTTAGAATTTGAACCTTTTAAAATATTTATCTAGGGACAAGAAATTTGAGAACTCATTGCAATATTCAATTAGCCTTTGGTATGTTTACATATGTGAAATCTAATAATGGGGGTTTATAGCTTTAGTATTTTATGAGTGGTTATATTATTTTAGTTATTTCCTTATTTTAGAAATCTGTGAAGTGATGCATGTATACTTGAAGAATGGAAATCAGAGGCGCTGGTTGACTGACGTACATTTGAAGGATGGCTTCTGTCCATGCATTGGGGAACAGAATAATACTCTTTCATACCCGCAAGTGGCTCGTATGGAACCTGCGATATGGTGTAAAGTTCTGGTGTTAGAGTCGGTGTCTATTGACTGTGATAAACGAATAGTTAGTTGGTCCACTGGAGGCAATGAGGAAGGTAAGCCAATAGGTATGGAGTTCGTGGGATTCCAGTCTTGGTTGTAATTAGATTAAATATAATTATTAATAAATCAATGATAAGTTCTTGTGGTGTAGACTTTATGATAAAACTAGTCATGAAATGTGGAACAACGTTTCAGTGTTCATCTAACACCATTATCAAACTCAAAATGATATAGAAGATATGTTCGAGTTAACAAGGAAAATACGTTGTGAATACATTATTGAGTAGTCAATTTCAAAATGATTGATTGTAATGCCAGTCCTTTAGATGAGAAAATATTGAATGTACCACAATGAGAGATATGTCATTATTTTTAGATGACAGTGTCCTTTCATGGATAAAAATCTGCCACATATTGCCAACGATTCATTCAAGACTTGTCTGAGTTAATCTTTTTCTAATGAGGTTATAATGTTTGGACTAACTATAGAATACCCTGCAAAGTAAAAGTATTACAGTAGGCTTAAGGATACATGCCTACAGCAATAATCTATGTGTACGAGCCTAAAAAACCTCTGAAGAGTATGAGTCTACATGGTATCGCCTAATTGTTTATTCTACAGTATGTACCAACTGTTTTTATTTTGACCCCACAGATGACAATGACCAGAACCAGTACTGCATCAATGAAGAGTGCTCAGGGTATGATACTGAAGATGAGCTGTTTGATTTGGCAAGGACTGTCATCAACAAATCAACCCAAGAATCAAGGGTACAGTATAGTGTATTACCAGTATATTACTCAGTTGATGCTATTCATGCATGATCATGGTTTGCTTGTACATCCATTGGTTTTTGACATGTTGATCTAGCCTTAAGCTTGGTATATCCCCAACTGTTTACTTTGTGGGAGCTAGCATATACTGTTATGCCCTGGCTTAACAAGGAACCATGTTTCCAAAAGTGTTTGAACTGTTAGGAAACATTGGGAAACAAATGTAACATGTTCCATGCTGTGAGGAAGCACAAAATGTTTCTGTTAACTGCAAAATAATATTTTGCTCTGCTTACATCTGTAGAAGCAAAATGTATCATGCATAGCAATTTTTCACACATGGCTAGACTGGGAAACATTGAGGAAGCATGGAGGCGATAAACATTGTCTGGTTCAAACTTGTTTCCTCATTTAGCCAGGACTTAACCCAATTAAAGTTTTACAAGTATTTTTACAAGTACAACAAGAATTTTTATATTTTTATGTGAGGTCGAACTCGTGTCAGCAAAGATTTTATTTATATTTGCAACAGAAAGGTACAAAGAAATGCTAAGTTGAAATAATTGAGTGAGTTTGAAAATTAATTGGGTGGCCACAGTTACGCGCGTCACACTGTAACACTTTTATTAATACTTTTACAATTTTTTCTCCTTATACCATCTATAGGAGTCTGATAGCGATAACAAGATGAATATCCTCAGGATGTTACACTGTTTTGTTCTGCCAAAAGTGACACTGTACAAAACTGACTTGGAAAAAGTAGAAATGGCTAAGGTCATGCAGTTGCATAATATTGAAATTCTGGACGCCAAAATTAAACAACACTGCATGGTATGTACCAAGTGATTGGTGTAATAAACAAATTTGCAGGAAAAAAAGACTTATTAATTGTATCTTAGAGGGGGAAGGTAGTAGATGGCTGCAAGAGCTGTAAAATCCACTAAATATTTTTATATACTGAAAATGTTCACTAAAAGCTAGAACCATACAGTAATTTCTTTAGAAATTTGAAATCCAAGCAGCTGTTTAAGGCACATGTTAGTCATAAGTCAAATGGTTTTAACAGTGCTTTTCATGTTTCTGCAACAATGACCAACTCCAGACATCTGGGCTATGTTCATTCCAATAGACCATTTCATTTTTGTCGTCGATCAACCTCAGCCTCGATAGTGTATAATATGTTCTTTAGAATTTGACTACAGCTCATGGTAATTTAAGGATTGTACACATTATCAAACACTTAAAAATTCCATGGGCTTTAGTCAAATTCTAAAGAATAAATTACATGCTATCGAGGCTGAGGTTGATTGACGAGAACCATGAAATGGTCTGTTGAGTGATAAGGAAATTCCCTAGACTAGACAGCCATTTTAAAACAGGAATTTTCCTTAATCACTCATGATCAGAATTAACTCAGCCCATCATAAATGTGAATGACGGAAGCCAAACACTAGACACTAGAATAACCGGTAGTTGCAGAAATATGAAAAGCACTGTAGCAGCTAAAAATACTCAAGCTATATTCTCACCAACACAGAAAACAATTTGTTTTAAAAGCAACAGTTACTGATAAATTGTATATTTTATTCTTGTTTTCAAATTAGCATCTTGCTGAAAACCAAGAAGAGTTGGAGGTACAACGAGAAAACTTTCTCCCAAGTCTTGAAGACATGATTAGTGATCAGCTATGCCCCAGGCGGTTTATTGATTTATTGCTGGACGATGTAAAACACGAGGAAAAGAAAACTAGAAAACAGGTATCTTGAGTTATTGATTTTTGATTTCTTGCAAATTTTTTTCATTTCTTACTACTGTACTGGCACAAAAAACAATCTTGGGCTCCCTGTGATTTGCCTACTGGTGTTTGGGTTTGGGCATTTGCTGCTCCTAAACTATGGAATAACTTACCGAAAGAACTACGTTTAATCCAGTGTATTGAAACACTTAATTCACGTCTTAAGACATATCTTTTTAGGCAAGCTTATGGCTAGTCATATTATGAGTATATATATATTTTTAATATATATAGTAGCTTTTTAAGGCTTTATTCATCTTATCTAGTAATTAATGAGATGTAGCATTATTATATAAATTATAATTAATTAATTATTTATCTATTTTTTATCATTATTGCTTATTTTATCATGATTATTGTAAAGTGTATTTGGTCATAATCCATGTAATTTACGCTATATAAATTATTAAAATTATCATTATTATTATTATATTATTATTATTATTATTATATTATTATTATTATTATTGTTATTATTATTTAATGCAATGCAATTTCCTTTAGATTGACAAAGCTCAAAATGAAGTTGAGACTGCCAAGCAACAGTTAGAAGTTAACAACAGTACAGATGCTAGAGGGCAACTTTATCGAGTAAGAGAAAGCAGGAATTTTCTACATAACAAACTTGAACTGCTTGTGACCGCCAGAGAAGTGTTGGTGGATGCTCAAGATGAGATATCTAATGAACTAGAAGTGCGAGGATGCCGTATTGTAAATGACTATATGGAAAAGAGGGAGGTTATACAAAAACTGAAAGAGGATCGAAGCAAATTTCTCCAACAAAAGGTATACTGTAGCAAGTCCAATTAACACTTAGATGCTCAATATTGTTTTGCTTAATAACCGGTGGCATAAGACTATTCATCCATTCAACATTGGTGGGTAAGGAAGTTGGAGGGGAAAAGCTGTTTCCTAATGGAATTGGGCTTCCTGTGTTGTCCAGTTTTCAAGGTATCGCAGTTTGTTTGCTGATAAGTAATGAGCTAAATATGCATTCTTTTGTTTGATTAAAGAACTGTGCATTAAGTGTGCGTGAAATGCTAGATGAAATTATGCATGACCTAAACACACAAGGGTTTGCTGAAGCTAATGATGCTGATTTACAAGGTGCAAGAGCAACAGATGGTAAGAAATTTGTTCAGTGAAATAAATAAGACCCTTTTCGAATATGCCGTCTATGATATCAAAGGAGAATGAGAATGTCCCAGATATATCAAAACCCAATGATTTCCACTAGCAGTATACGGGACTAGAATGCCCCAGATTTCAAAACATAATCATTATCACTCATAACATCCTGGACATTCTAGGACTCCTCATTTGACGTCATACGTGTAGATGCCATATTCGAGGGTCTATTGTATAAATTTGCAATGCTATTATTATAGTTATGTTAATCTTTACAATATTCATTCTCTTGATAATAAGATTCTTTGTTCTAGCTAGTTGTATCCATATTCATGTGTCTTCTTATGTGGAATCATTAAACAAAGAAATGATACTCTAGGGAATGAAAACATAATGCCCAAGTTACAAACTCTATAAATTGTTTTCACATTTCTGATTGTGGTATATTTTTTTTCCTGACAGTTCTTCAAAACTCATGGTACCACCCAGAGTGGCAAAAGCTCAGCGAGAGAGTTGCAACCATTGTCTACAACCCTGACCACCCAGTAGGGGCATCGTTTGAAATCTTCTGTTCAGAAATAAGCAAAATGTGTCAAGAACTCATTGGTTTGGGGAAACTGAGTGATGATGATTCTTGCCTGATAGACTATGATATCAACCACTTTGGTTTAGATGTGAGGTCAGAGGATGAACTTGGAGCGAGTAACAATAGATACAGTTTGAATGATTTTATGGTGGAATCTTATCGCGATAGACTTTGTGAAATCAAAAACAAAATCTTTGCACATTTTGAAAAAATAACTGCACTCCTTGCAGAACAGTTCAACAGCCGAGATATGTTGTTCCATAACAAAGTCAGGCTTGCATATGAGCAATGCTTCTATGACAAAGAGCATCACTTTATTGAATGTGTTTATGAACTTGCACATCATGAGCATGTTGCAAATCTGGAAACTGACATTAAGAGATTGAAGAAACTTCCCATTAAGCTCTTAGACTTGCCAATGAGAGATGAATGGTGGCATGAGATTTTTGAGCAACGAGCCAAAATTGAGGAACTAAATTCACAAGTTGTCAGACTTGAAAATGGCACTTCTCAATCTGACGAGTCACTTGAAAGTTATGAAGGGGAAGATGACCTAGATGGCCTTGAAATAGATTTTCCATTCCACCTCCGTAACCGCAAAGAACAACTGTCAGATTGTGTCAGTGTCAGAAGCTTCTTCATAAGCACCGTCAGAGAACGTTCAAGAACATTTAATGTTAATCTCTCTGGTGATGAGTTAGATGATGACATGGAAGATGGACCTGTTGACTCCAGACCACACCCTAAATCATGTGGTAATTATCTAAGTACCAGTGCGCCTCAGAATTCGAAAGTGTCACTTGGTGATCTGATAGACGAATGGGATTCTAAAGAAAAACCAACCAGAGATTCTATCAAACGGATGCAATCAAAAAGTCAGGGTGAAATCAACTCTTCTGAAAAGAGCCAAAGTCCCACTCTAGAACTCCAGAAAGAAGACACTTTTGAGGATCACTTTGGCCCAGCACTGCAGAACATGAAGGAATTATTTAAAGCCTCTAGTCCAGTTGCTAAACTCAAGTGTTTAACTGCATCTCTGAAAAAAATTGCTGACAAGGTATCAGAATTGCGTTCCCGTGAGGGTAGAGACAGCTTTTCCACAGCTGTGACCGCAGAAGATCTCTTACCACTTTTGGTTCTGATGATGCTTCAATTAGAGCCTTTTGAGGTTGCGACATTGTGGCCACAGTTAGCCATGCTAGAAGACCTAATGGCACCTTTCCTTAGTGCTGGGTGCCATGGATGGGCCTTGGTGGAATTCCAGTTGGCTCAGCGAATCCTGGCAGACCTCTGCTCTAAATTTTAGTACTTCAGACTAGAGCTTGTTCGACATAGGATAAGTCTAGTCCTCAGGTACTAGCTACAGTCTCGGTTGGCTGCAGGGAATTTAAAATATCTGTTGCTGAATAAATTTCAATAATCTCATTACCAGCCTTTCATGAAGGATAAACACTACCCTCCATGCTCAGTCATCAAACATGTACGTCTATTCAAAACTTAACTGTTCTGCTAAGTGGTAAAAATTCCACAAATTTTCCAGAAATATCATTCAATGTATGATAGCAACCAATTTCTTTGTACATAAATTATAATGTCTAATGTACAGTAATTCACAATAATTAGCATTGTCACAATTGTCTCGTGATAACATTGTAATATAAAAATAGGCTCTAACTTAATGAGGACATACTGGTATATAGTTTGAGAAAATATCCATCACCTTGCCAAGTGGTGAGGGGAGTCAGAATTTCCAAGGAGTGGGGAGGGTTAGAGATAAAAATATAATCATTCTTCTTAAGCCACTGTTAGAAGTAGTATTTTTTTATGCAACTTGAGCCACAGGCAAAAAGTTCAAGTTGCACAAGCATTTTTTAGCATTAATGTAACACCTTATTTTTTAAACATAAAAGTTGTTTTTTTAAATGCTAAATTAAATTTATTCATTTATCCTCTCATGAATCACTGAGCATTTATCATTTGGGTCTGGTCACGTCTGCATTGGAAGTATTGGTTCCTATAATTTTTATAAATTATCAACAATAATAAAATTTCTGCTTTTAATTTAACAAGAAGCAACAACAATTTATTTTAATTTTGAATTTTGTAGAGAGTAATTACAAATTTATAGTTCTAGGTGACTGAAGCATAACTTATAAATTATATATATATATATATATATTATTGAATATTCGTAACATTTGTATACTATGTCATACTTCACTTTTTGTACAGAACAAATTTCACACACATAAAATTAATTTGTAAATTAAACCACACAATTCATAATTAGGTTTGGTTTCTAGATAGAATATTTACTAATAAAAGAATGCCAGTATTGAAATAATTTGCTTTTTAAAATCCTTTTATCTTGTTACTAAGGCAAAATCAGCCCCCCCCCCCCCCCCCCCAAAAAAAAAAAAATCCCAACTCCACAATCCAGCACATTTTATTGAGGACCACTATGCAGGTTCCTCCAAACTTTGCTTGAAAGTCTGAAGCTGTTTCTTCTATAGACTAATCTTTGGTGACATCAATGTTTACATTTTGCTTCATTAGCATATGGATTTCACTTTTTAGCCAAATTTACACCAAACCTGTTCTGAATATCGAAAGAGCATGATAAACCTGGCACTTTGAGTCATATTACTGCGATTCTGAATATTCTGCAAACTTGGTAGTTGCGAGTTTCCCATTGCAATTTGGTTTTTCACTGCCGCCAGTCAAAAATATAAAAGGTACAGACTGATTAGTTTTGATTGACGGCAGTGAAAAACCAATTTCACAACAAGCCGTTGAAATGTCTGAGTTCACAGAATATTAAGAATTGCAGTAAACCTGTTTCAGCAGTGCTTCTGATTTTGGATTGTAATAAGTATAATGTGATAAGCTATAATGAACTATCTCAGCTGTACCAATCCAGGAAGAGAAGGCTGAATGAGCACATGACCAGGAAGAACAATATCCAAACACGAAAACTTGCATTATTCTTTATGGCCTGAAAATTAAATAAATCCAGTTCATTAAGAAAACGTTTCTACTTTTTCGTCCTTTCATATTAGTTGAAAACACTTTCATTTGGCAGGAAAATTCTCGGCTAAATATTAGTACCAAAACTGTCAGATATTTCCATACACTGAATTGAAATATTGCGACGAATTGAAGGTATTTTACATGTATCAGAGGCTAGTCTGACCAGAACAATAGTTATTCAAATTGGTTGCTATATCTTGATGTGGTGAATGAAATATACTTTAAGGTAAATTGAAACAGTTCACAAACAATAAACCACAGAGTTCCCATCCAAACCCACAAATATTCAGTCTGGTAAGCTTGTGGTAGACCTTTTCACCTTAAAGTTTTCATTTTCTCAAGTGCTCACAAAAAGCTGAACAATAATAGTAACTTAAGGAAATGAAATTGTAAAATGAAACATGGTTTGAAATGGGACAAAACACCTTAATTGAAAAGATCTATAATTGTGAAATACAATTATATACCACGAGCACTTTCAAAAATATCACAGGTAGACATGATCTCTAGGCCTTTTTAGGCAGCGTCAATAGCGCACATGATCTTGCCCCAAAATGTCTCTTTTTCATGTCTGCACCTGCGATATTTTTGAAAGTGCTTGCACCGCTTGAAAATGGTCTATTGTAGAGTGACCACAAACACAATGGTTCCAAGTCAAGGTTGGACTATGTTCATACTTAAACATTTACTGAATTCTATCAAGTCCGTCCTTGACTTGGCATCATTGTTAAGTGGTTACTCGAGCATTTTTTTTAAAGGTTTTATTATAATAATGGAATTTTAAATTTTTTTCAACATTTTACCTCTCTTATTTGTTCATTTCCAGTTTTCATGTTTTCAGTGGTGCCAGCGGCAGCAGTTTGTATTCTCTCAACCTGACCAGCCTGATAGTAATAGATTATTAATTAGATGAATGCTCATTAAATATGAATAAATTGATTGAAAAGCTAATAAAATATCAATTATTAATATTAGAATCACAGTGTGAATCGAAAAACCATGAGCACCCAGAAATATTTCAGAAATTGTTTTATGTTCGTTGAACAATCAGAAACAACTTTCTAACTGAAAGAAGTTCGACTGATTCATAGTAAGATAAACTTCTTGCAGTTTGCAATTTTTGAACTATTTTTGGGTGCACACGGCTTTTTGATTCACACTGTAACATTCATCATGATTATGATAAGATTTTTTGAGAATGAATTTTATAGTTATTTTGGTTATTTAACTGACCTGATGCAAAACCTTCTCAGAGAATATATCTTGTAGTCTGGATATTTCCACAACTCTACCTTCTATTTGTCTATAAAATGAGTGTAATATTAATTTCAACACAGGTTAATAAGTCTAAGAATATCTAAAAAAAAACAGCACAAAAAGACCTGTTGGTATTCTCATTTCATTTTTTCTTTCTTTTTCATTCAAAGAAAAATAATTATGCTTCCAGAAAATATCCATAAATCCTATTAAACTAAGGTAGCCTGTGTACAGCTGCATGCTTCTCACACCTCCCCCCCCCCCCTCCTTGGGAAAAATATTCTACCTGTCAGGAAAGGGACGAGAAGCAGATTTAGCACAAAGAGAAATCTTTGATTTTTACCTGACTTCATCAACCAGGCTGTTCATTTCGTCAAACATTTTCTGGTTTTCCTGTTCAAACTGTCACAAAGGTGAAAAGATAAAACCATGTATCATTGATCAATTCTAATACTGATCCAAAAGTATCAACTCTTTGAACTGTTACTACTATATTATTACCATTTGAACTTCATCAGGCGAAAGTTCCTCATCCTCACCCATGGGTGGTTGAAATTCAACAAAAGCCTTTTGTATGTCTAAAAAAAAAAGATATAATATTGAACTAAATAAAATTACATTAATTGTTTGGCATTTGATAGTCCTAAAATATTAACTACTGCCACCTACCAACCAAGTTCATACCCAGCCACCAAGTTCAGTTGCCTCTCACCCACCCACCCACCAACCAAGTTTAGTTTTCTCTTACCCACCCACCCACTAAGTTCAGTTGCCTCTCACCCACCCACCCACCAACCAAGTTTAGTTTTCTCTTACCCACCCACCCACTAAGTTCAGTTGCCTCTCACCCACCCACCAACCAACCAAGTTCAGTTTTCTCTTACCCACCCAGCCATTAAGTTCATTTGTCAGTTCCACCAGCCCACTCACTCACTTCAGAGTATCTCACACCCACCCACTAAATTAACGTTCATATTAATGAAAATAACATTAAATAAATATTAAAAATTTACAGTAGGAAAATACCTTCACTTGTTGATTCAACATTTTCGTCACCTTCCTGTCCTGACCCACTAAGGAGGGTTTCACATTTTCGTTTTGCATTGTCTGGTTGTAACCTTGATCTGAAGTAAAAAAAAAAATACCAAATTTACTAACTTAACACTTCCCATAAATAATAACATATCCAAATGATCTGAGAAAAAAAATATTAGCCAATCAGAAGCGGGAAAATTTGCAAAACTGAGGTGTCATCCTTCATAGCCCGGCAACTCGGGAAACAGATATTTCTTTATTTTATTTTTCCACTCAATAATGAATATCAAAGTAAATCTACACAAAATATCAAAAACCTCTCCTCATACTCTAGATTTATCTCAGATATAAACTTTTATAAATCAATTTTTGCATGCTTCATGACACTACCTCAGTTTTGCAGTGACGTCATTCATACATCACTATTTCAGATCAGTGGATGATCCACACTTGTTTATTTTAAATTTCAACAGAAAAAAAAACTACAATTTATTAATAGTTGTATGACTCACATTCGTTTCTTGTCCACTACCCTTTTGACTCGTATTGCCCTTTGTTCACTGTAGAGCTTACAAACAACTGTATAAAAAATGATAAATAATATAGAATTCAATATTGAAAAAAGTATCAGTTGAACCAAATGTTAAACCCAGAAAACAATTTTGTACATTTATAACCCATAGTACTACCAGTTTACCTTTTAAATAACCCTCCAATAATTCTATAACAGCATCCCTATGTGCTTTGACCTGTTCAGGACCACTTAGGTTTAATGCTAAGAAATAGGAAAAATATATGTTTAAAAATTTAGATTTATTGCATCTCATTTCCGTTTGCTTGGTTGTTTGTTCATTTGTTTGTTCAGTCAGTCAGTCAGTCGTTCATTCAGTTGCTCATTTATTCATTCCCTCATTCATTCATTCATTCCATCATTCCTACATACAATTTTACATTCATTTATCCATTCATCTCAATCCATTCATTCAATCATTCATTCATTCAGTTGTTCAGTCGTTCAGTTGTTCAGTCATTTATTTGTTCATTCGTCTATTCGTTCATTCGTTCATTCATTCATTCGTTCATTCGTTCATTTGTTCAGTCGTTTATTTGTTCAGTCGTTCAGTCGTTCCATCATTCCTTCCTTCCTTCATTCATTCATTCCATCCTTCCTTCATACATTCATACATGTATACATTTATCTCAATTCATTCATTCAATAAATCAATCATTCAATCAATCAATCAATCAACCATTCAGTCAGTCAGTCAGTCAGTCAGTCAGTCAGTCAGTCAGTCAGTCAGTCAGTCAGTCAGTCAGTCAGTCAGTCAGTCAGTCAGTCAGTCAGTCAGTCAGTCAGTCAGTCAGTCAGTCAGTCAGTCAGTCAGTCAGTCATTATATATTAAGTATTCCAATGAAGATACCTTCATTTTTTAGAGCTTGTATTGAGGCATTGCATGTTTTCATAAATGTTTCTGCATCTTTGTCAATCTGATCTCGTTCTGCATCAGTCATGCCTGACATCTCACTTAAGGTGCTTCAAGAGACAAGAGACAAGATTATTAACTAACTTTTCAGGAAAATGCATGATGCTGCTTTTATTCATTCCCACAAAAAATACATTTAGAAAGAGAACACTAAAAAGACAATTAATGTTGGAATTTAAAAAACTTTTAATTTTCCCAATTAGTGATTGTGCATTAGGGGGTTTGGATGAGCACTCAAACCACCCTTTGATCTGCCCCTGGACTACAGTATAACCATATAAACACTTGAATATAGGTCTAGCTTGCACGTATATTCCTCTTTCATGTGATGTCAAAGCAGCTCAATTTGGAGGATAATTGGAACCTATTGTTTCATCCTCCAAATTGAGCTGCATTCTGACGTGCTGCAAGGGGTTTATACTGAGTTCCTAGAGTAGTTTTCATATGACTGTAATAAGCAAGAACATGCAGTTGTGACAAAAGGTCATGGCAAGGCACGCACATGCCAATGACCTTTTCACAGTCATACAAAGTCTATTTCACTACATTTTGCATTACCTTGCAGCATCAATGTAATCCTTGCGATGTTCCATTAGGAAATCTCTCAGCTTTCTAATATTCACAAGCTGTAAAATAAATGAATGAATGAATAAAAAGAGAAAGAAAACAAGAGAAATGTAAATACAAAAACTGTATTTATTTGTTAAGAGTATTTTCTAAGTATATTTTTACTATTCTAGATTTATGCCAAAAAATACCTTAAGGCTTATTGAGAAGTTAACCAAAATTGACCAAAATTCATGAAGCTATGAAATATTAAGTGTATTAAACAAGATAACGATAATTTTGTCTTCTCTGTTAATTAAATAAAATATATATGATGTACAATTTATACAACATAATCAAATATAGGAAATATCTTACGACTTACCACATCTTTTGCTCGTTTACCAAACTCAGTTCCCAGTGATTTTCGACTCGTTAAAATCGAATTTCCTTTATCAGTGTCTTTGACTCCGTGCGCTTTATTTCTCGTACGAATAGTCTTGACACTTGCCTTGAAAAACATAGTCCTATCCATGTTCTTTTAAGCTCTTTCGCCACAAAAATAAAGAAAAAGTTTGGACAGCGTAGAATTTACCACGTAATCTTGTCGGCCATCTTGGACATTTTGATGACAAAATTATCTTCAGGGAGAGGAGGTATAACTTTGCAATTAAAAATATATTGTAAATAAAGCTCTGAATTGTATTTTGTTTTACTTAATTTTAGTTAGCACAAAATAAACGGATTTTTTAAAATTTTTTTAAGAAAAGTTAAGGCATTATTCTTTTTCATTTTCTTATATTATGTTTTTAAAAATTTTTATATTTACCCCCCCCCCCCTAAGTCGTATTTCGACACTATTGATTCGCAGGGAATGATGGGTTTTATTTCTCATAACAAATATGGCGGAACTTTGTTTGCAGAGATTTTTCTGTCTTCTTAATATTACAGCCGTATTTATCATCTTATTGTTCAAAACACAAGTCCAAGCGAAGGAGACAGATAAAAGCTGCGCTAATAAATCGTGTGATGGAAATTTTAACCCGAAAGGACCTCTGATAAAGTGTGAATTTGTGTAAGTTTTTCATAAGTTTGTTATAAAGCTTGGCTAAATTTTGATGATTTGCGAAAATATCTTAATAGAGTTGCTGCAAGATCGTCTGACTAATGAATATCATTAAATAATTTTTAGCCCAAGAGATTTTTTAGAATGCGACCCACCCAAGGATCTTAATGGCAATTCGACTTACAAAGACGAACTAGGATATGGCTGTAGCAAGGTTTGTAGATCCTGTCACAACAGATTTGGCTCAACTTTGAGGAATTTTAAACAATACCCCCTTAAAATGATTTTAGATTCTTTGTGCTTTGTACCCCCCCAGTAAGTAATGTGAGTAATAGACCTCATTAGCTTGGGCATAATGTTTTCCCATTTCAGACTACATGTCATTCTCTTGAGAATAAGATTCTTTGTTTGATTTGTGTCCATATTCATGCTGTCTTTTCATGTGGAAACCTTAAACAAGGAAATAATACTCTAGGGAATGACACGGTCTGAATTAAATGGGAAAAGAATGCCCCAATACGCTCTTTTTCTGAAGAAGGATCTCTCATATTATTATTGTTTTTTTGGTTTTAGTATGGTGGATCAAGATATGAAGAAGTGGAGAGATCTAAAGTTTGGTGTGAGGTTCTGCCAGGGATAGAGTGTCATGGGAAGAGAAAATTCCTTGGCCATGAAGAGCCTTGCATCAAGTAAGAAATATTAAAACACTTTATAATGAAATCAACCAATAGATATAGGTTGACTCACTGTCCATCCATTGAGAACAGAGAAACTCGCTTTTGCAACTGTAGCTTTATACAAAATACTTACTTGGTTAGGTACTGGCCTGTTGCGCAGGATGTCATGGTATTAGCCTGTGTAGCCAGGCTTCTCGCAGGGGAGGAGGGGGGGGGCCTGGCTATGCAAGCTATCATGGCTTCAAATTGCAGTTCACAATAGACCAACACTCAGGGTCTTTGAATGTCGGAGTAGGAGGTGCTGCTTTTGCTCCTCTTTACACACAGGTAGGAATGGTTACACATTTGCAGTGATTTGGATGACCATGTGAAATATATAGCAGTCCCATCTAATTTAGAAAAACTATGATAAACATAGAGGATCACCAGTTTTTGCATTTCCTTCTAGATATACTGGTCATTACTTTGTCACCACTCTGTTGTATTCAATACTGCTTGGATTTCTTGGTGTAGACAGGTTCTGCCTTGGTCATACTGGAACAGCAGTTGGCAAATTGTTAACCATAGGAGGTCTTGGCATCTGGTGGGTTGTTGATATCATACTACTTATTACTGGAACATTAAGACCTGAAGATGGGAGTAACTGGAACCCTTATTATTAATCGGGAAGAAATTGAGATCTTTATGGAGAATAAGAATGAGATGATGGAACAAAGGATGGCTCTCAACTTAGACATTAGAATTCTTCGTAAGAATTAACTGGACAAGTGACTTTAAAATAGAATAAAAAAATGGGATATGCTAGCAGTAGCATTTCTACAGAGTAGCTCTTCGTCCACTGAAACTCCAATTGGGATTTAGGAGTTAATTTTTGTGGAGGAAGGAGAACTGGCAGGCAACCCAGAGAAAAGCCCTTGAAGCACAGGAGAGAACCAACAAGCAACTCTTCTCACATACGACACTGAGCCCGAGACTCAAACCTGGATTGAATTGGTGAGAGGTGAGCCCTATACCACCTGTACTCCCCACATAATATAATATTATGATAATGATAATAATATGGCTCTAACGACATGTATAGTGTATATAGATTATTATGGCTAAGGCTGTTAAGCAGTAAAAGTTTGTACATATTATGATGATAAATGTAAATGATGATAAGCAAAATAGTCATTTTGCTGAATGATGACAATTTTTTTATAATTATACTACAATGGTTAATATGTATAAAAAAACAATACATCGATATGACAATAATGATGGGGATGGTGTTGATGATTTTAAAAGATAACTATAATGATATTTTTTTTCTCATATTGCCTTCAATTCAGTCACAGAAAGGAGTGACCTTGCCTTAAAACAAGAATTAATATTGCATAAATTGTTTCCAAACATGCAAATATTTCCTTTAGAAAACCCACTTTACTATATATACTATATACCATTAAAAGAGTTCACACGAGTTCTTTGGTTTTCACTTTACCATATTAAATACTCGTTCCAATCATTCATTATTGATAAGGATAAATAGGCACTAGTAGTTGGTTCTCAGTAACATCTTTTATACATGCTGGGTTGAAGGGTTTAAATTCTTTACTTTCTCAAAAAGGGAGGGTCACTTAATTTTCGCATCATTATATTTTTGCGACATTTAATTTTTCGCGGCACTTTTCGAAATCGCGAAATTAAAGTGTTGTGAAAATTTCATGTAAAAAGTTAAAGATTTTTGACAAAATGTTCAGCTTACATTGAAATGGCTTCCAATTTCCTGCACAGACATTTTTGGCAGGAAACACTGAAATGGCTTCCCATTTTCATGAAACTTACACAATAAAAAAAACCTAAAAGTCAACAGAAACTTTACAATTCGGTAATTGACTGTATAGGTCAGCAATAACCTTGTTGTATTTAGCCTTTACACAGCTTAACATTCTTACCGTAAATCCTCTATTAAGCCCTCTCTCAAATAAGCCCCCCTCTCTAATAAGCCCCCCTTTTTAATGGAAGAAATTTATTAAGCCCCCTCTCTTTTAAGCCTCACTCCCTCTCCCTCCCCCTCCCCTTCACAACACAATAATGGTAAATCAAACTAACACAAGTGAATCAAAAATGTCGAAAATACCTTTTTGAACAGTGTATATACCATGTAATTAATATCTGTATAGATTATGCAAGACGGTCCATAGTAATATTTCCGTTTAATCCTCAGTTTACTGTGTGTTTTGTTGTGTGTTTTGGCTAAAAATCAATAAGCCCACTCTCTCTATTAAGCCCCCCCCCCCCCCCCCCCCCCCCAAACGTGCCTGAAATAAATAAGCTCCTTTAATATTCTTAGTCATACAAGAATTATAAATTCATTCGAAATTGATGTGTGGGTACTTCAACGGCAGACCTAACTAATCACTTGCGCAAGGAGACGATAATACGTCTAGTAATCAAGATACTGAAAACAAAATTGAAAGCGAAAGAATAATAAGGTGTTTAAAAGAATACAAAGAACTTGAAAGGTTGCGAAACATATTCCCAGAGTAGAGGGAAGTCACGCCAGGCATGTGACCCTACCGACAACCATTCAAATCAAAGCTCCGTATCTGCAATAGAATTGAAAGAGTATTGGAATTTGGAAGTATCCCGCAAAGTACAAAACCTAAGGTAAGAAGGATATAAGGTATATGAAATGATATTATATTGTTGGGTCAGATAGTTTAGTGTTTAAGCTGAGCAACTTTATCATGAGTTGATTTGGTTCGTATTTCTATGCTGTCGGCACTCCAAAGCGATAGATTCAGCGTGGCATTATTCCCTATTCAATAACATTTCACAAATGAACAAGTCTCTTTGTCTATATTACCGACAATATTTAGTTTCTAAATCCAAATTCACAACTCAAAATGTTATTCAAACTCGTAAAAAAATATAGAAATTTGGCTCTCGTTTTATTGACCCGGGAACATCGTTACTATTCTTCAAAAAACCGGAAAAGATGAAGGTGATGACAATTCTTTTTATTTTTATTAGTATAGTTCTTATTAAATTTTGTAATTGAGTCGGAAGAGCCCTTGGGGGATGATTCAATAAAGTTTGTATGTATGTATTGTTTGATAATATTTCAAAATTTGAGAAGTTGTATTAAATCCCATGTTTTGCCACTGATACTGATGTACTTTGGTCTTCATGATCAGGTCACCTTTGGAAAGACTTTAAATTCGGACTTTAGAATTCTCTTTAAGATAGAATGACGTTTTTATGACAGCTTTTTAGATGTGAAGAATTTCTTTATTTCGATTTCTTGAGAAGCCATTTGACTGTCTCTCTTCAATGGGGTATAAAACTACTGACACTGTTTCATATACTCGTAACCTTTTCTTGGTTTCGATTGAGCAAAAGACTAATTTTCTTGGCCTTATTTCAACCATGAGACTCATAAATCGTGATGAAGCAGATTGTATCTATTCACAATTTATCGCCCGCAGTTAGACAGATAACCAGGTACCTGATGGAACCACAACTGATAGCAATTGCTCTGCCCATGCGGTGTGGGTTGGTTACTTAAGGTATTTAATGCATACCATTGATTGTTTTTGTTATTGGGAGGTCTCGTATCGTATTATTTTTAAAGCTGAGATTACAATGTAGAAAAGTATATCCCTTATGAAAGTCGTCTCTGTTCTTCAGCTAGCGAGAAGAAGCACACTGGCAACAGGTTTTTTCCCCTGTTAAAAGAAAACACTAACTAAAATAAGCGGAAGTTTTTGTAAAAATTTAAAGTAAACTTTGAGCGACCAGGTTTTGCCATCTCGTGACTGGCGCTGAAGTTGGTTATGACTATTTTGAGATCCGTCTCTGATCTTCAGTTTCATTTACGATTCCTATCTCCTTACTTACTAAGTATTACTGGTCTGAACCAGATTCCACCTGATCGTTAGGAAAACTCACGGTGCTGTGACAGTCAAATGGCTTTCCAATTTAAGGAATTTGATTGGATACTGCACATTTTCTTGCTTTCTACCTACGGATTTGTTCACTGAGAATGGAAGCCATTTGACGGCAGTCGCAATATTGTAGGCTTCTTATTTATACGAAGAATCTTATAAAAATTAATTCAAATTGTGTCGGTGTAAATGTATATATATCTCTGTGTACCAAAAAGGGTTTTCAAAGATGTATTATCAGTGAATTACATTAACACTCACAAGATTAGCACAAAATCTAAAAAAGGGGAAATTTTAGCAGATATTTGCAGTGATGTTATCGTGATATTTTTGGAAAAAGCATTAACTCTCAGTATCACAGTCTTATTCTTCAATTTCGATTTTTTTATTCGTTTTTGTCTTTTCTTTTCTTTTTCCTTCATTGCTGTCGTCGTTGTCGTTCAGTGTTGCTCTTGTACGTTGTTGTTGCTGCTGCTACCCCGAGTTAGTGTCGTCTCGTTCTAGCGTTTTGGAACAAAGACCGTGGAGTGACGGAGCACTCCGTGATCTCTGTTCAAATTCTTAATCATTTAAGGCTATTTCAAAAAAGGTCGACGAAAATAAGTTTTGTTACATTGCATATCGCAATCAGCGTGAAATCAATGTAATCAGCGAAAGGTCACAACAATGTGATTTTCCCAAACTTTTCTGCACATACGTTATTTCCCTTCTGTGCTGGCATCATTTACACATGATGCATAATACATTTCGGGCTTGGTATGCAACAAAAAAAACCCTCACCAACCTTTTCCGAAATAGCTGTATCACTTGCAAATTGATAATTGGTAATTTTTTACGCATTATAATAAGTTTATGTAGACTTAATCATTCATCCACGTTACAGGTTGGTGAGGTAGAAAACAACAAAGTTGACATCTCAGCTTTTCACAAAAATGATGTCGACAACAGCAGTCATCATCATCGTGACGTTCTCCATTCTCGTGACCATAAATCTTGTTGGAAATGCATTGGTACTAATGATCGTATTGGGAAATCGAGTTATGAAAACTCCCATGAACTATCTGTTGGTGAACTTAAGCATCGCTGATATCATGGTGGCCGTGTCTGTGACGATTCAATACATCTTTGGTCCGGCGTACATTCATCCTAGCGGGACAGCAGGAGACCACTTGTGCCGATCACTAACGGGCGGGAATTTCACGTGGATTGGAACAGCAGCTTCCGTTATCTGTCTTGTGGTAATCGCAGCTGAGCGACATGACGCAATTGTGATCGGAAGGCGACGGTCTCGTCTCGAGGGCGTTGGCATTTACATAGTTATATGTTCTTGCTGGATATTCGCATTCCTTCTCAATCTGCCACTCCTGATGTATCTACATTATAATCCCAAACTGAAGGGACAAAACAAATGCGATGAAACATGGCCGACTGTCGAAGGAGCGAAAGTTTACACCGTGGTATGTTTCGTAGCCACAGGACTGCTCCCCCTCGCTATCATGGTGATTTTATACTCACGCGTTGTCTACACCCTTTGGGTTCGTCCACTAATCGCGACCGGTCGCTCAGAAGCGGCCATTTTGGAGTCCAAGAAGAAAGTCACCAAGATGCTGATTGTTGTGAGCATGATGTATGCAGTCTGTAGGTTTCCAAACCTTTTCATGTATCTGTTTGCATACTTTCTTCCCGAAGCGTACGTCTACGGGTCTGTCATGTA
Organism: Anthopleura sola; assembly: GCA_023349425.1. Classification (NCBI taxonomy): domain Eukaryota; kingdom Metazoa; phylum Cnidaria; class Anthozoa; order Actiniaria; family Actiniidae; genus Anthopleura; species Anthopleura sola. The sequence goes on from JALHLI010000005.1 coordinate 8,405,453, forward strand.
CATAATTTCTATCGCTTTGGTCGTTCTTAATTCCTCCATGAATCCGTTTCTATACAGCCTCCACAGCGTAAGGTTCCGGAAACATCTTAAGAGTATCTTGTGTTGGAGGATATACTCGTTCGTGGATCAGGGAGACAGTAGTAGTTGGTTACAACCACCGGTGTTCTACGTCACCCATGAGGAGACGTACCCACTATAAGACCTTAATTACTTCTCTGAATGCGCACAGTCTAACGTTTTATCAAAAAAGATCATGGCAAAAATCAAATCAGACATACAGGAAAAACGTTTTAAAAAACACTGGAAATGTGTAAAAAGTGATTAAAAATACGAGAAAAACAATATGGAAAGTAGAATGGAAACGAATGTCACGGTGTGTGTCTGTTTTCGAGATAAAAATATTCTATCGTAAAACCCGAAGTAAAATTAAAACACTGGCTCCCTAAGGGCAGGCAATTCAAAAGCAGGCGTGAATCAAACACAGCAGGAGACAGGGGTGGGAAGTGGTGGAGACAGGAGTGGGAAGGGGTGGAGACAGGGGTGGGAAGGGGTGGAGACAGGGGTAGGAAGGGGTGGACCAGCTTTTCCTGAATAGAGGCTTTGACCATCACGTGATGGCAGCCATGACAGGAGGCACAATAATAGTCTAATTTCACCTGGAAAACTGAATTCTTTCTGATGTAAATCATATCAGACTAGATTGAATTGTTCCTGCTTCCTGTTATGGCTGTCATTATCAAAGCCTCTTTGTCAAACTCCAGCTCACGACTCTAACTCTGGGGCTTTGCCTTTAATAGATGCATTTATTGTGTAAGTATTTCCTAACTATAGACTCATGTAAACGTTTGTCATTGTATAAAAAACACTGTTCTTGAATATAACATATGGCATACAGTTGGAGTTAAATTGATGCTAACTGTTTAAAAATTAAAGTTCACCAAACTGAGGTGGTGATCATGCTAGACTAGGCTTTGTCACTTCACTCCTTATAGAAACCGATAATGCTTTGCCAAAATAACTACTACTATAGGCCAGAGAAGGACAAACAGTATCAAAATACAAAGAACTACAGCACCATGTCGCCCTGCCAAAAAACTCGTCACATCTGCCCCACCAAACGAAAAATTACCCATCAAACCAGAGACATAACTCTGGCGAGAGAGCTTCTCTACAGTGAACCCCGATGCAGTGGCTTTCTTGATATTGCTCTTGACTTCCTTTTCAATTTTCAGTCCATTACTGCAGTAACTGAGCAAAGCATCGCAGTATTCTTTGGCGAATTCAACGCAGTCATTCAGCAGGGTTTCGTATCGATGAGGAGCAGCTCTCAAGGCAGCCAGGTCCAGCCCTGGAAGAGGAACATCTGCATACCTTCCAATGTAGTAGAATTTCGTAGTGTATTTTTGGATGTCTTCAAATACTTTGACCGACTTGGAGATCTTGTACATTCTCTCTTTAATATTTTCAAAACGAAGTTCGAATTTCCGACAAAATAGTTTTCCTGGAATCTTATAGGGGTCGTCTTCCATAAAACCCTCATACAAAAGGTTGGCTGAAGGCTCTCCACACGGGACGATAAGTACGAACCCATGCCAGCCCTGATCCACACAGACGAAGACATCATAGTGGTTCTTATCTCCCTGATTCAACAGCTGCTTCTGTTTTTCCACGTCCTTCTTTTTGTAAGCAAGGACTACTTCATGGTTGAGGTCTGATACTGAGTTTACGTAGTATGCTAAGCTCGGGTCGTAGGATTGAACGATTCGTTCCGACATCACCTAACCAATGAAATTACAGCAATATAGTTAGTGTACAAATGGGTCAGTCGGTTACGATAAAGGCAATAGAGCCACTAAAAAACTATATTGAACTGCGTTGATTTGAGTAAAACAACATCGTAAACTGCATAAAAACGTATATCAGTACTGACTTCGTAACTAGCAGATTTCGGTTTCTATCTGCCTTAATAAGCTAAAGTCGCTTAACGCCCGCTTTCACACAATAACAATTTTGTCGCACGACTTGAGCGGCGATTTCACGCTGCGGATAGCGTGAGTAAATTGGACACCTGCATGGATCACGCACTATCTTCCACAGCACTGAATGAAGTCACGCATTGACAGCAAGCCGGAGCGTGTCAGCTTATTTTTAGTCAGAACAGCGTTTTGAACTAAAAATATAATGATATAATAATAATGTTTCTCTAAAATCATACAGAAAAACTAAAGACTATAGATGCTTTCTAATAAATATTTTCTCTTCCTTTTTCTAATTCAAAGGTATTATTAAAACTATAAGCCCCTTGGGTAAACATTTCAAGAGCCATGATCCATTCGCATCAAAACTGATCACGAACGCTAACCAACGCTAACCAAAAAATGAAAATTAAGTTTCCTATTCTGTCTAACCCACTCAACTATATATTACACGAAAGTAGTATTCTCAGTTCTTTGTAAGCCGCGAGTACGAACGAAGTTACGAGCGTCTCCATCTTCTTATCAATCGTTTCACGCAGTAAAAGAGAAACAGAAAGAGCTTAATAAAAATAATGTAGTAAATATTCAACTGCAAACATCTTAAGCTATCGAAAATTGATTTTTCTTTACCTTAGTTTAATAGAAGCGGGTTGTGATTTCTAATCGTCTTTTGTCGAAGGATACAAAACGAGGCAGCGAGGAAACAGTATAGAATAATAGAAACGCGTAGTGGTGTCGTCAGAATAATTTAATCTAATATTCCAGGAAACCCGGAAGTAGAAATTAATATTCATCAGAGTAACCATCAAGGAAACTATTTGACCCTATCTTCGATATTTATTTTGGGGTTGTACATCCAGATTTTCTTCAACTTAGCCTTTCCACACTCGCGAAGCCAATTATAAGGCAATGTATGGGCATATAAAACAGGTTTTTTTGATATTTTTTCCGCAACTCGATATTCACCCCCTGCTGGGTCTCACTGTGTCTAGATTAACAAGAAATGTGTGAGACAGGAGCCTTAAAATTACCTTAGTCTAATAGCTGACGTACAGCCAGAGATATTTGAAATTTTCAGGCCTCAATCCTACTTTGTCGTGCGCGAAATCACCAACCTATCCACCGGGATAGGATGCCAGAAGTTCAAAGTAGATGAAACTTTTGATCTTAAGGTTGTAGCAGTTGTACATCCAGAGATATTCAAGATTTTCTTCAACTTAGCCTTCCCACACTCGGGAAGCCAATTCTAAGGCAATGTATTGGCATCAAACAGGTTTTTTGGATATTTTCTTCGCAACTCGATATTCAGTCCAAAATTCGTTTTTCTTCACCATTTTCTATAGCATAATGATTTTTAATAAGTGATTTTGAGGTGGGACAGAGGGAAATTCGATTTTTAACTCACCCTCTTTTTGGTCACCCTTTGTCTAGGTCAACAAGAAATGTGTCACACAAGGCCCGTAGGAGCGACCAAAAGCGGTCTCAATCCTACTTTGTAATGCGCGAAATCACCAAACTATCTATCGGGATAGGATGCCAGAGGTTCAAGGTAGATGAAACTTTTTATCTTTAGGTTGTAGCTATTGTACATCCAGAAATATTCAAGATTTTCTTCAACTTAGCCTTCCCACACTCGCGAAGCCAAATCTAAGGTAATGTATTGGCATCAAACAGGTTTTTTGAATATTTTCTTCGCAACTCGATATTCAGTCCAAAATTCGTTTTTCTTCACCATTTTCTATAGCATAATGATTTTTAATAAGTGATTTTGAGGTGGGACAGAGGGAAATTCGATTTTTAACTCACCCTTTTTTTGGTCACCCTGTGTCTAGGTCAACAAGAAACGTGTCACACAAGGCCCGTAGGAGCGACCAAAAGCGGTCTCAATCCTACTTTGTAATGCGCGAAATCACCAAACTATCTATCGGGATAGGATGCCAGAGGTTCAAGGTAGATGAAACTTTTTATCTTTAGGTTGTAGCTGTTGTACATCCAGAAATATTCAAGATTTTCTTCAACTTAGCCTTCCCACACTCGCGAAGCCAATTCTAAGGCAAAGTATTGGCATCAAACAGGTTTTTTGAATATTTTCTTCGCAACTCGATATTCAGTCCAAAATTCGTTTTTCTTCACCATTTTCTATAGCATAATGATTTTTAATAAGTGATTTTGAGGTGGGACATAGGGAAATTCGATTTTTAACTCACCCCCTTTTTTGTCACCCTTTGTCTAGGTCAACAAGAAATGTGTCACACAAGGCCCGTAGCAGCGACCAAAAGCGGTCTCAATCCTACTTTGTAATGCGCGAAATCACCAAACTATCTATCGGGATAGGATGCCAGAGGTTCAAGGTAGATGAAACTTTTTATCTTTATGTTTTAGCTGTTGTACATCCAAAAATATTCCAGATTTTCTTCAACTTATCCTTCCCACACTCGCGAAGCCATTTACAAGCTAATGTATTGGCACCAAACAGGTTTTTTCGATATTTTTTTCGCAACTCGATATTGAGTCCAAAATTCGTTTCTCTTCACCATTTTCTATAGCATAATAATTTTTAATAAGCGTCTTTGACGTCGGGAAGAGGGAAATTCGATTTTACGTCCTCCCCTGGTAGGTATCCCTGTGTTTAATTCAACAAGAAATGTGTCAGACAAGGCTCGGAGAAGCAATCAAAACAGTCATCAATCCTACTTTGTCGTGCCCAAAATCACCAAACTCTCTATCGCGATAGAATACCAGATGTCCACGGTAGTTGAAACCTTCTACCTAAACGTTGTAGCAGTTTTTATCCAGACATATTCAAGATTTCTTCATCCACAAAGCGAATTATAAGGCAATGTATGGACCTCAAACAGGAATTTTGAGATTTTTTTTCGCAACTCGATATTCACTCTAAAACTCGATTTTCTTGATTGTTTTCGATAGCATATTGATTTCCAACAGGTAATTTTGAGGTGGAAAAGTGGGAAGTTTGATTTTTCACTGACCCCCTGATTGGTCCCCCTGTGTCCAGCTGTACAAGAAATATGGAAGACATGCTCTCAGCAGCCACAAATACAGGGCTCAATCCTGCTTGGTCGTGCATGATATGACCAAGCTATCGATCTGGATAGCTTACCAGAGGTTGAAAGTCGTTGAAACTCTTTACCTTAGGCTTCTAGCTTACGTACAGCCAGAGATATTTGAAATTTTCTTCAGCTTAGCCTTCCCGCATCCACGAAGCGAATTATAAGGCAATGTATGGACCTCAAACAGGAATTTTGAGATTTTTTTTCGCAACTCGATATTCACTCTAAAACTCGATTTTCTTGATTGTTTTCGATAGCATATTGATTTCCAACAGGTAATTTTGAGGTGGAAAAGTGGGAAGTTTGATTTTTCACTGACCCCCTGATTGGTCCCCCTGTGTCCAGCTGTACAAGAAATATGGAAGACATGCTCTCAGCAGCCACAAATACAGGGCTCAATCCTGCTTGGTCGTGCATGATATGACCAAGCTATCGATCTGGATAGCTTACCAGAGGTTGAAAGTCGTTGAAACTCTTTACCTTAGGCTTCTAGCTTACGTACAGCCAGAGATATTTGAAATTTTCTTCAGCTTAGCCTTCCCGCATCCACGAAGCGAATTATAAGGCAATGTATGGACCTCAAACAGGAATTTTGAGATTTTTTTTCGCAACTCGATATTCACTCTAAAACTCGATTTTCTTGATTGTTTTCGATAGCATATTGATTTCCAACAGGTAATTTTGAGGTGGAAAAGTGGGAAGTTTGATTTTTCACTGACCCCCTGATTGGTCCCCCTGTGTCCAGCTGTACAAGAAATATGGAAGACATGCTCTCAGCAGCCACAAATACAGGGCTCAATCCTGCTTGGTCGTGCATGATATGACCAAGCTATCGATCTGGATAGCTTACCAGAGGTTGAAAGTCGTTGAAACTCTTTACCTTAGGCTTCTAGCTTACGTACAGCCAGAGATATTTGAAATTTTCTTCAGCTTAGCCTTCCCGCATCCACGAAGCGAATTATAAGGCAATGTATGGACCTCAAACAGGAATTTTGAGATTTTTTTTCGCAACTCGATATTCACTCTAAAACTCGATTTTCTTGATTGTTTTCGATAGCATATTGATTTCCAACAGGTAATTTTGAGGTGGAAAAGTGGGAAGTTTGATTTTTCACTGACCCCCTGATTGGTCCCCCTGTGTCCAGCTGTACAAGAAATATGGAAGACATGCTCTCAGCAGCCACAAATACAGGGCTCAATCCTGCTTGGTCGTGCATGATATGACCAAGCTATCGATCTGGATAGCTTACCAGAGGTTGAAAGTCGTTGAAACTCTTTACCTTAGGCTTCTAGCTTACGTACAGCCAGAGATATTTGAAATTTTCTTCAGCTTAGCCTTCCCGCATCCACGAAGCGAATTATATGGCAATGTATGCACCTCAAACAGGAATTTTGAGATTTTTTTTCGCAACTCGATATTCACTCTAAAACTCGATTTTCTTGATTGTTTACGATAGCATATTGATTTCCAACAGGTAATTTTGAGGTGGAAAAGTGGGAAGTTTGATTTTTCACTGACCCCCTGATTGGTCCCCCTGTGTCCAGCTGTACAAGAAATATGGAAGACATGCTCTCAGCAGCCACAAATACAGGGCTCAATCCTGCTTGGTCGTGCATGATATGACCAAGCTATCGATCTGGATAGCTTACCAGAGGTTGAAAGTCGTTGAAACTCTTTACCTTAGGCTTCTAGCTTACGTACAGCCAGAGATATTTGAAATTTTCTTCAGCTTAGCCTTCCCGCATCCACGAAGCGAATTATAAGGCAATGTATGGACCTCAAACAGGAATTTTGAGATTTTTTTTCGCAACTCGATATTCACTCTAAAACTCGATTTTCTTGATTGTTTTCGATAGCATATTGATTTCCAACAGGTAATTTTGAGGTGGAAAAGTGGGAAGTTTGATTTTTCACTGACCCCCTGATTGGTCCCCCTGTGTCCAGCTGTACAAGAAATATGGAAGACATGCTCTCAGCAGCCACAAATACAGGGCTCAATCCTGCTTGGTCGTGCATGATATGACCAAGCTATCGATCTGGATAGCTTACCAGAGGTTGAAAGTCGTTGAAACTCTTTACCTTAGGCTTCTAGCTTACGTACAGCCAGAGATATTTGAAATTTTCTTCAGCTTAGCCTTCCCGCATCCACGAAGCGAATTATAAGGCAATGTATGGACCTCAAACAGGAATTTTGAGATTTTTTTTCGCAACTCGATATTCACTCTAAAACTCGATTTTCTTGATTGTTTTCGATAGCATATTGATTTCCAACAGGTAATTTTGAGGTGGAAAAGTGGGAAGTTTGATTTTTCACTGACCCCCTGATTGGTCCCCCTGTGTCCAGCTGTACAAGAAATATGGAAGACATGCTCTCAGCAGCCACAAATACAGGGCTCAATCCTGCTTGGTCGTGCATGATATGACCAAGCTATCGATCTGGATAGCTTACCAGAGGTTGAAAGTCGTTGAAACTCTTTACCTTAGGCTTCTAGCTTACGTACAGCCAGAGATATTTGAAATTTTCTTCAGCTTAGCCTTCCCGCATCCACGAAGCGAATTATAAGGCAATGTATGGACCTCAAACAGGAATTTTGAGATTTTTTTTCGCAACTCGATATTCACTCTAAAACTCGATTTTCTTGATTGTTTTCGATAGCATATTGATTTCCAACAGGTAATTTTGAGGTGGAAAAGTGGGAAGTTTGATTTTTCACTGACCCCCTGATTGGTCCCCCTGTGTCCAGCTGTACAAGAAATATGGAAGACATGCTCTCAGCAGCCACAAATACAGGGCTCAATCCTGCTTGGTCGTGCATGATATGACCAAGCTATCGATCTGGATAGCTTACCAGAGGTTGAAAGTCGTTGAAACTCTTTACCTTAGGCTTCTAGCTTACGTACAGCCAGAGATATTTGAAATTTTCTTCAGCTTAGCCTTCCCGCATCCACGAAGCGAATTATAAGGCAATGTATGGACCTCAAACAGGAATTTTGAAATTTTTTTTCGCAACTCGATATTCACTCTAAAACTCGATTTTCTTGATTGTTTTCGATAGCATATTGATTTCCAACAGGTAATTTTGAGGTGGAAAAGTGGGAAGTTTGATTTTTCACTGACCCCCTGATTGGTCCCCCTGTGTCCAGCTGTACAAGAAATATGGAAGACATGCTCTCAGCAGCCACAAATACAGGGCTCAATCCTGCTTGGTCGTGCATGATATGACCAAGCTATCGATCTGGATAGCTTACCAGAGGTTGAAAGTCGTTGAAACTCTTTACCTTAGGCTTCTAGCTTACGTACAGCCAGAGATATTTGAAATTTTCTTCAGCTTAGCCTTCCCGCATCCACGAAGCGAATTATAAGGCAATGTATGGACCTCAAACAGGAATTTTGAGATTTTTTTTCGCAACTCGATATTCACTCTAAAACTCGATTTTCTTGATTGTTTTCGATAGCATATTGATTTCCAACAGGTAATTTTGAGGTGGAAAAGTGGGAAGTTTGATTTTTCACTGACCCCCTGATTGGTCCCCCTGTGTCCAGCTGTACAAGAAATATGGAAGACATGCTCTCAGCAGCCACAAATACAGGGCTCAATCCTGCTTGGTCGTGCATGATATGACCAAGCTATCGATCTGGATAGCTTACCAGAGGTTGAAAGTCGTTGAAACTCTTTACCTTAGGCTTCTAGCTTACGTACAGCCAGAGATATTTGAAATTTTCTTCAGCTTAGCCTTCCCGCATCCACGAAGCGAATTATAAGGCAATGTATGGACCTCAAACAGGAATTTTGAGATTTTTTTTCGCAACTCGATATTCACTCTAAAACTCGATTTTCTTGATTGTTTTCGATAGCATATTGATTTCCAACAGGTAATTTTGAGGTGGAAAAGTGGGAAGTTTGATTTTTCACTGACCCCCTGATTGGTCCCCCTGTGTCCAGCTGTACAAGAAATATGGAAGACATGCTCTCAGCAGCCACAAATACAGGGCTCAATCCTGCTTGGTCGTGCATGATATGACCAAGCTATCGATCTGGATAGCTTACCAGAGGTTGAAAGTCGTTGAAACTCTTTACCTTAGGCTTCTAGCTTACGTACAGCCAGAGATATTTGAAATTTTCTTCAGCTTAGCCTTCCCGCATCCACGAAGCGAATTATAAGGCAATGTATGGACCTCAAACAGGAATTTTGAGATTTTTTTTCGCAACTCGATATTCACTCTAAAACTCGATTTTCTTGATTGTTTTCGATAGCATATTGATTTCCAACAGGTAATTTTGAGGTGGAAAAGTGGGAAGTTTGATTTTTCACTGACCCCCTGATTGGTCCCCCTGTGTCCAGCTGTACAAGAAATATGGAAGACATGCTCTCAGCAGCCACAAATACAGGGCTCAATCCTGCTTGGTCGTGCATGATATGACCAAGCTATCGATCTGGATAGCTTACCAGAGGTTGAAAGTCGTTGAAACTCTTTACCTTAGGCTTCTAGCTTACGTACAGCCAGAGATATTTGAAATTTTCTTCAGCTTAGCCTTCCCGCATCCACGAAGCGAATTATAAGGCAATGTATGGACCTCAAACAGGAATTTTGAGATTTTTTTTCGCAACTCGATATTCACTCTAAAACTCGATTTTCTTGATTGTTTTCGATAGCATATTGATTTCCAACAGGTAATTTTGAGGTGGAAAAGTGGGAAGTTTGATTTTTCACTGACCCCCTGATTGGTCCCCCTGTGTCCAGCTGTACAAGAAATATGGAAGACATGCTCTCAGCAGCCACAAATACAGGGCTCAATCCTGCTTGGTCGTGCATGATATGACCAAGCTATCGATCTGGATAGCTTACCAGAGGTTGAAAGTCGTTGAAACTCTTTACCTTAGGCTTCTAGCTTACGTACAGCCAGAGATATTTGAAATTTTCTTCAGCTTAGCCTTCCCGCATCCACGAAGCGAATTATAAGGCAATGTATGGACCTCAAACAGGAATTTTGAGATTTTTTTTCGCAACTCGATATTCACTCTAAAACTCGATTTTCTTGATTGTTTTCGATAGCATATTGATTTCCAACAGGTAATTTTGAGGTGGAAAAGTGGGAAGTTTGATTTTTCACTGACCCCCTGATTGGTCCCCCTGTGTCCAGCTGTACAAGAAATATGGAAGACATGCTCTCAGCAGCCACAAATACAGGGCTCAATCCTGCTTGGTCGTGCATGATATGACCAAGCTATCGATCTGGATAGCTTACCAGAGGTTGAAAGTCGTTGAAACTCTTTACCTTAGGCTTCTAGCTTACGTACAGCCAGAGATATTTGAAATTTTCTTCAGCTTAGCCTTCCCGCATCCACGAAGCGAATTATATGGCAATGTATGCACCTCAAACAGGAATTTTGAGATTTTTTTTCGCAACTCGATATTCACTCTAAAACTCGATTTTCTTGATTGTTTACGATAGCATATTGATTTCCAACAGGTAATTTTGAGGTGGAAAAGTGGGAAGTTTGATTTTTCACTGACCCCCTGATTGGTCCCCCTGTGTCCAGCTGTACAAGAAATATGGAAGACATGCTCTCAGCAGCCACAAATACAGGGCTCAATCCTGCTTGGTCGTGCATGATATGACCAAGCTATCGATCTGGATAGCTTACCAGAGGTTGAAAGTCGTTGAAACTCTTTACCTTAGGCTTCTAGCTTACGTACAGCCAGAGATATTTGAAATTTTCTTCAGCTTAGCCTTCCCGCATCCACGAAGCGAATTATAAGGCAATGTATGGACCTCAAACAGGAATTTTGAGATTTTTTTTCGCAACTCGATATTCACTCTAAAACTCGATTTTCTTGATTGTTTTCGATAGCATATTGATTTCCAACAGGTAATTTTGAGGTGGAAAAGTGGGAAGTTTGATTTTTCACTGACCCCCTGATTGGTCCCCCTGTGTCCAGCTGTACAAGAAATATGGAAGACATGCTCTCAGCAGCCACAAATACAGGGCTCAATCCTGCTTGGTCGTGCATGATATGACCAAGCTATCGATCTGGATAGCTTACCAGAGGTTGAAAGTCGTTGAAACTCTTTACCTTAGGCTTCTAGCTTACGTACAGCCAGAGATATTTGAAATTTTCTTCAGCTTAGCCTTCCCGCATCCACGAAGCGAATTATAAGGCAATGTATGGACCTCAAACAGGAATTTTGAGATTTTTTTTCGCAACTCGATATTCACTCTAAAACTCGATTTTCTTGATTGTTTTCGATAGCATATTGATTTCCAACAGGTAATTTTGAGGTGGAAAAGTGGGAAGTTTGATTTTTCACTGACCCCCTGATTGGTCCCCCTGTGTCCAGCTGTACAAGAAATATGGAAGACATGCTCTCAGCAGCCACAAATACAGGGCTCAATCCTGCTTGGTCGTGCATGATATGACCAAGCTATCGATCTGGATAGCTTACCAGAGGTTGAAAGTCGTTGAAACTCTTTACCTTAGGCTTCTAGCTTACGTACAGCCAGAGATATTTGAAATTTTCTTCAGCTTAGCCTTCCCGCATCCACGAAGCGAATTATAAGGCAATGTATGGACCTCAAACAGGAATTTTGAGATTTTTTTTCGCAACTCGATATTCACTCTAAAACTCGATTTTCTTGATTGTTTTCGATAGCATATTGATTTCCAACAGGTAATTTTGAGGTGGAAAAGTGGGAAGTTTGATTTTTCACTGACCCCCTGATTGGTCCCCCTGTGTCCAGCTGTACAAGAAATATGGAAGACATGCTCTCAGCAGCCACAAATACAGGGCTCAATCCTGCTTGGTCGTGCATGATATGACCAAGCTATCGATCTGGATAGCTTACCAGAGGTTGAAAGTCGTTGAAACTCTTTACCTTAGGCTTCTAGCTTACGTACAGCCAGAGATATTTGAAATTTTCTTCAGCTTAGCCTTCCCGCATCCACGAAGCGAATTATAAGGCAATGTATGGACCTCAAACAGGAATTTTGAGATTTTTTTTCGCAACTCGATATTCACTCTAAAACTCGATTTTCTTGATTGTTTTCGATAGCATATTGATTTCCAACAGGTAATTTTGAGGTGGAAAAGTGGGAAGTTTGATTTTTCACTGACCCCCTGATTGGTCCCCCTGTGTCCAGCTGTACAAGAAATATGGAAGACATGCTCTCAGCAGCCACAAATACAGGGCTCAATCCTGCTTGGTCGTGCATGATATGACCAAGCTATCGATCTGGATAGCTTACCAGAGGTTGAAAGTCGTTGAAACTCTTTACCTTAGGCTTCTAGCTTACGTACAGCCAGAGATATTTGAAATTTTCTTCAGCTTAGCCTTCCCGCATCCACGAAGCGAATTATATGGCAATGTATGCACCTCAAACAGGAATTTTGAGATTTTTTTTCGCAACTCGATATTCACTCTAAAACTCGATTTTCTTGATTGTTTACGATAGCATATTGATTTCCAACAGGTAATTTTGAGGTGGAAAAGTGGGAAGTTTGATTTTTCACTGACCCCCTGATTGGTCCCCCTGTGTCCAGCTGTACAAGAAATATGGAAGACATGCTCTCAGCAGCCACAAATACAGGGCTCAATCCTGCTTGGTCGTGCATGATATGACCAAGCTATCGATCTGGATAGCTTACCAGAGGTTGAAAGTCGTTGAAACTCTTTACCTTAGGCTTCTAGCTTACGTACAGCCAGAGATATTTGAAATTTTCTTCAGCTTAGCCTTCCCGCATCCACGAAGCGAATTATAAGGCAATGTATGGACCTCAAACAGGAATTTTGAGATTTTTTTTCGCAACTCGATATTCACTCTAAAACTCGATTTTCTTGATTGTTTTCGATAGCATATTGATTTCCAACAGGTAATTTTGAGGTGGAAAAGTGGGAAGTTTGATTTTTCACTGACCCCCTGATTGGTCCCCCTGTGTCCAGCTGTACAAGAAATATGGAAGACATGCTCTCAGCAGCCACAAATACAGGGCTCAATCCTGCTTGGTCGTGCATGATATGACCAAGCTATCGATCTGGATAGCTTACCAGAGGTTGAAAGTCGTTGAAACTCTTTACCTTAGGCTTCTAGCTTACGTACAGCCAGAGATATTTGAAATTTTCTTCAGCTTAGCCTTCCCGCATCCACGAAGCGAATTATAAGGCAATGTATGGACCTCAAACAGGAATTTTGAGATTTTTTTTCGCAACTCGATATTCACTCTAAAACTCGATTTTCTTGATTGTTTTCGATAGCATATTGATTTCCAACAGGTAATTTTGAGGTGGAAAAGTGGGAAGTTTGATTTTTCACTGACCCCCTGATTGGTCCCCCTGTGTCCAGCTGTACAAGAAATATGGAAGACATGCTCTCAGCAGCCACAAATACAGGGCTCAATCCTGCTTGGTCGTGCATGATATGACCAAGCTATCGATCTGGATAGCTTACCAGAGGTTGAAAGTCGTTGAAACTCTTTACCTTAGGCTTCTAGCTTACGTACAGCCAGAGATATTTGAAATTTTCTTCAGCTTAGCCTTCCCGCATCCACGAAGCGAATTATAAGGCAATGTATGGACCTCAAACAGGAATTTTGAGATTTTTTTTCGCAACTCGATATTCACTCTAAAACTCGATTTTCTTGATTGTTTTCGATAGCATATTGATTTCCAACAGGTAATTTTGAGGTGGAAAAGTGGGAAGTTTGATTTTTCACTGACCCCCTGATTGGTCCCCCTGTGTCCAGCTGTACAAGAAATATGGAAGACATGCTCTCAGCAGCCACAAATACAGGGCTCAATCCTGCTTGGTCGTGCATGATATGACCAAGCTATCGATCTGGATAGCTTACCAGAGGTTGAAAGTCGTTGAAACTCTTTACCTTAGGCTTCTAGCTTACGTACAGCCAGAGATATTTGAAATTTTCTTCAGCTTAGCCTTCCCGCATCCACGAAGCGAATTATAAGGCAATGTATGGACCTCAAACAGGAATTTTGAGATTTTTTTTCGCAACTCGATATTCACTCTAAAACTCGATTTTCTTGATTGTTTTCGATAGCATATTGATTTCCAACAGGTAATTTTGAGGTGGAAAAGTGGGAAGTTTGATTTTTCACTGACCCCCTGATTGGTCCCCCTGTGTCCAGCTGTACAAGAAATATGGAAGACATGCTCTCAGCAGCCACAAATACAGGGCTCAATCCTGCTTGGTCGTGCATGATATGACCAAGCTATCGATCTGGATAGCTTACCAGAGGTTGAAAGTCGTTGAAACTCTTTACCTTAGGCTTCTAGCTTACGTACAGCCAGAGATATTTGAAATTTTCTTCAGCTTAGCCTTCCCGCATCCACGAAGCGAATTATAAGGCAATGTATGGACCTCAAACAGGAATTTTGAGATTTTTTTTCGCAACTCGATATTCACTCTAAAACTCGATTTTCTTGATTGTTTTCGATAGCATATTGATTTCCAACAGGTAATTTTGAGGTGGAAAAGTGGGAAGTTTGATTTTTCACTGACCCCCTGATTGGTCCCCCTGTGTCCAGCTGTACAAGAAATATGGAAGACATGCTCTCAGCAGCCACAAATACAGGGCTCAATCCTGCTTGGTCGTGCATGATATGACCAAGCTATCGATCTGGATAGCTTACCAGAGGTTGAAAGTCGTTGAAACTCTTTACCTTAGGCTTCTAGCTTACGTACAGCCAGAGATATTTGAAATTTTCTTCAGCTTAGCCTTCCCGCATCCACGAAGCGAATTATAAGGCAATGTATGGACCTCAAACAGGAATTTTGAGATTTTTTTTCGCAACTCGATATTCACTCTAAAACTCGATTTTCTTGATTGTTTTCGATAGCATATTGATTTCCAACAGGTAATTTTGAGGTGGAAAAGTGGGAAGTTTGATTTTTCACTGACCCCCTGATTGGTCCCCCTGTGTCCAGCTGTACAAGAAATATGGAAGACATGCTCTCAGCAGCCACAAATACAGGGCTCAATCCTGCTTGGTCGTGCATGATATGACCAAGCTATCGATCTGGATAGCTTACCAGAGGTTGAAAGTCGTTGAAACTCTTTACCTTAGGCTTCTAGCTTACGTACAGCCAGAGATATTTGAAATTTTCTTCAGCTTAGCCTTCCCGCATCCACGAAGCGAATTATAAGGCAATGTATGGACCTCAAACAGGAATTTTGAGATTTTTTTTCGCAACTCGATATTCACTCTAAAACTCGATTTTCTTGATTGTTTTCGATAGCATATTGATTTCCAACAGGTAATTTTGAGGTGGAAAAGTGGGAAGTTTGATTTTTCACTGACCCCCTGATTGGTCCCCCTGTGTCCAGCTGTACAAGAAATATGGAAGACATGCTCTCAGCAGCCACAAATACAGGGCTCAATCCTGCTTGGTCGTGCATGATATGACCAAGCTATCGATCTGGATAGCTTACCAGAGGTTGAAAGTCGTTGAAACTCTTTACCTTAGGCTTCTAGCTTACGTACAGCCAGAGATATTTGAAATTTTCTTCAGCTTAGCCTTCCCGCATCCACGAAGCGAATTATAAGGCAATGTATGGACCTCAAACAGGAATTTTGAGATTTTTTTTCGCAACTCGATATTCACTCTAAAACTCGATTTTCTTGATTGTTTTCGATAGCATATTGATTTCCAACAGGTAATTTTGAGGTGGAAAAGTGGGAAGTTTGATTTTTCACTGACCCCCTGATTGGTCCCCCTGTGTCCAGCTGTACAAGAAATATGGAAGACATGCTCTCAGCAGCCACAAATACAGGGCTCAATCCTGCTTGGTCGTGCATGATATGACCAAGCTATCGATCTGGATAGCTTACCAGAGGTTGAAAGTCGTTGAAACTCTTTACCTTAGGCTTCTAGCTTACGTACAGCCAGAGATATTTGAAATTTTCTTCAGCTTAGCCTTCCCGCATCCACGAAGCGAATTATAAGGCAATGTATGGACCTCAAACAGGAATTTTGAGATTTTTTTTCGCAACTCGATATTCACTCTAAAACTCGATTTTCTTGATTGTTTTCGATAGCATATTGATTTCCAACAGGTAATTTTGAGGTGGAAAAGTGGGAAGTTTGATTTTTCACTGACCCCCTGATTGGTCCCCCTGTGTCCAGCTGTACAAGAAATATGGAAGACATGCTCTCAGCAGCCACAAATACAGGGCTCAATCCTGCTTGGTCGTGCATGATATGACCAAGCTATCGATCTGGATAGCTTACCAGAGGTTGAAAGTCGTTGAAACTCTTTACCTTAGGCTTCTAGCTTACGTACAGCCAGAGATATTTGAAATTTTCTTCAGCTTAGCCTTCCCGCATCCACGAAGCGAATTATAAGGCAATGTATGGACCTCAAACAGGAATTTTGAGATTTTTTTTCGCAACTCGATATTCACTCTAAAACTCGATTTTCTTGATTGTTTTCGATAGCATATTGATTTCCAACAGGTAATTTTGAGGTGGAAAAGTGGGAAGTTTGATTTTTCACTGACCCCCTGATTGGTCCCCCTGTGTCCAGCTGTACAAGAAATATGGAAGACATGCTCTCAGCAGCCACAAATACAGGGCTCAATCCTGCTTGGTCGTGCATGATATGACCAAGCTATCGATCTGGATAGCTTACCAGAGGTTGAAAGTCGTTGAAACTCTTTACCTTAGGCTTCTAGCTTACGTACAGCCAGAGATATTTGAAATTTTCTTCAGCTTAGCCTTCCCGCATCCACGAAGCGAATTATAAGGCAATGTATGGACCTCAAACAGGAATTTTGAGATTTTTTTTCGCAACTCGATATTCACTCTAAAACTCGATTTTCTTGATTGTTTTCGATAGCATATTGATTTCCAACAGGTAATTTTGAGGTGGAAAAGTGGGAAGTTTGATTTTTCACTGACCCCCTGATTGGTCCCCCTGTGTCCAGCTGTACAAGAAATATGGAAGACATGCTCTCAGCAGCCACAAATACAGGGCTCAATCCTGCTTGGTCGTGCATGATATGACCAAGCTATCGATCTGGATAGCTTACCAGAGGTTGAAAGTCGTTGAAACTCTTTACCTTAGGCTTCTAGCTTACGTACAGCCAGAGATATTTGAAATTTTCTTCAGCTTAGCCTTCCCGCATCCACGAAGCGAATTATAAGGCAATGTATGGACCTCAAACAGGAATTTTGAGATTTTTTTTCGCAACTCGATATTCACTCTAAAACTCGATTTTCTTGATTGTTTTCGATAGCATATTGATTTCCAACAGGTAATTTTGAGGTGGAAAAGTGGGAAGTTTGATTTTTCACTGACCCCCTGATTGGTCCCCCTGTGTCCAGCTGTACAAGAAATATGGAAGACATGCTCTCAGCAGCCACAAATACAGGGCTCAATCCTCCTTGGTCGTGCATGATATGACCAAGCTATCGATCTGGATAGCTTACCAGAGGTTGAAAGTCGTTGAAACTCTTTACCTTAGGCTTCTAGCTTACGTACAGCCAGAGATATTTGAAATTTTCTTCAGCTTAGCCTTCCCGCATCCACGAAGCGAATTATAAGGCAATGTATGGACCTCAAACAGGAATTTTGAGATTTTTTTTCGCAACTCGATATTCACTCTAAAACTCGATTTTCTTGATTGTTTTCGATAGCATATTGATTTCCAACAGGTAATTTTGAGGTGGAAAAGTGGGAAGTTTGATTTTTCACTGACCCCCTGATTGGTCCCCCTGTGTCCAGCTGTACAAGAAATATGGAAGACATGCTCTCAGCAGCCACAAATACAGGGCTCAATCCTGCTTGGTCGTGCATGATATGACCAAGCTATCGATCTGGATAGCTTACCAGAGGTTGAAAGTCGTTGAAACTCTTTACCTTAGGCTTCTAGCTTACGTACAGCCAGAGATATTTGAAATTTTCTTCAGCTTAGCCTTCCCGCATCCACGAAGCGAATTATAAGGCAATGTATGGACCTCAAACAGGAATTTTGAGATTTTTTTTCGCAACTCGATATTCACTCTAAAACTCGATTTTCTTGATTGTTTTCGATAGCATATTGATTTCCAACAGGTAATTTTGAGGTGGAAAAGTGGGAAGTTTGATTTTTCACTGACCCCCTGATTGGTCCCCCTGTGTCCAGCTGTACAAGAAATATGGAAGACATGCTCTCAGCAGCCACAAATACAGGGCTCAATCCTGCTTGGTCGTGCATGATATGACCAAGCTATCGATCTGGATAGCTTACCAGAGGTTGAAAGTCGTTGAAACTCTTTACCTTAGGCTTCTAGCTTACGTACAGCCAGAGATATTTGAAATTTTCTTCAGCTTAGCCTTCCCGCATCCACGAAGCGAATTATAAGGCAATGTATGGACCTCAAACAGGAATTTTGAGATTTTTTTTCGCAACTCGATATTCACTCTAAAACTCGATTTTCTTGATTGTTTTCGATAGCATATTGATTTCCAACAGGTAATTTTGAGGTGGAAAAGTGGGAAGTTTGATTTTTCACTGACCCCCTGATTGGTCCCCCTGTGTCCAGCTGTACAAGAAATATGGAAGACATGCTCTCAGCAGCCACAAATACAGGGCTCAATCCTGCTTGGTCGTGCATGATATGACCAAGCTATCGATCTGGATAGCTTACCAGAGGTTGAAAGTCGTTGAAACTCTTTACCTTAGGCTTCTAGCTTACGTACAGCCAGAGATATTTGAAATTTTCTTCAGCTTAGCCTTCCCGCATCCACGAAGCGAATTATAAGGCAATGTATGGACCTCGAACAGGAATTTTGAGATTTTTTTCGCAACTCGATATTCACTCTAAAGCTCGATTTTCTTGATTGTTTACGATAGCATATTGATTTCCAACAGGTAATTTTGAGGTGGAAAAGTGGGAAGTTTGATTTTTCACTGACCCCCTGATTGGTCCCCCTGTGTCCAGCTGTACAAGAAATATGGAAGACATGCTCTCAGCAGCCACAAATACAGGGCTCAATCCTGCTTGGTCGTGCATGATATGACCAAGCTATCGATCTGGATAGCTTACCAGAGGTTGAAAGTCGTTGAAACTCTTTACCTTAGGCTTCTAGCTTACGTACAGCCAGAGATATTTGAAATTTTCTTCAGCTTAGCCTTCCCGCATCCACGAAGCGAATTATAAGGCAATGTATGGACCTCAAACAGGAATTTTGAGATTTTTTTTCGCAACTCGATATTCACTCTAAAACTCGATTTTCTTGATTGTTTTCGATAGCATATTGATTTCCAACAGGTAATTTTGAGGTGGAAAAGTGGGAAGTTTGATTTTTCACTGACCCCCTGATTGGTCCCCCTGTGTCCAGCTGTACAAGAAATATGGAAGACATGCTCTCAGCAGCCACAAATACAGGGCTCAATCCTGCTTGGTCGTGCATGATATGACCAAGCTATCGATCTGGATAGCTTACCAGAGGTTGAAAGTCGTTGAAACTCTTTACCTTAGGCTTCTAGCTTACGTACAGCCAGAGATATTTGAAATTTTCTTCAGCTTAGCCTTCCCGCATCCACGAAGCGAATTATAAGGCAATGTATGGACCTCAAACAGGAATTTTGAGATTTTTTTTCGCAACTCGATATTCACTCTAAAACTCGATTTTCTTGATTGTTTTCGATAGCATATTGATTTCCAACAGGTAATTTTGAGGTGGAAAAGTGGGAAGTTTGATTTTTCACTGACCCCCTGATTGGTCCCCCTGTGTCCAGCTGTACAAGAAATATGGAAGACATGCTCTCAGCAGCCACAAATACAGGGCTCAATCCTGCTTGGTCGTGCATGATATGACCAAGCTATCGATCTGGATAGCTTACCAGAGGTTGAAAGTCGTTGAAACTCTTTACCTTAGGCTTCTAGCTTACGTACAGCCAGAGATATTTGAAATTTTCTTCAGCTTAGCCTTCCCGCATCCACGAAGCGAATTATAAGGCAATGTATGGACCTCAAACAGGAATTTTGAGATTTTTTTTCGCAACTCGATATTCACTCTAAAACTCGATTTTCTTGATTGTTTTCGATAGCATATTGATTTCCAACAGGTAATTTTGAGGTGGAAAAGTGGGAAGTTTGATTTTTCACTGACCCCCTGATTGGTCCCCCTGTGTCCAGCTGTACAAGAAATATGGAAGACATGCTCTCAGCAGCCACAAATACAGGGCTCAATCCTGCTTGGTCGTGCATGATATGACCAAGCTATCGATCTGGATAGCTTACCAGAGGTTGAAAGTCGTTGAAACTCTTTACCTTAGGCTTCTAGCTTACGTACAGCCAGAGATATTTGAAATTTTCTTCAGCTTAGCCTTCCCGCATCCACGAAGCGAATTATAAGGCAATGTATGGACCTCAAACAGGAATTTTGAGATTTTTTTTCGCAACTCGATATTCACTCTAAAACTCGATTTTCTTGATTGTTTTCGATAGCATATTGATTTCCAACAGGTAATTTTGAGGTGGAAAAGTGGGAAGTTTGATTTTTCACTGACCCCCTGATTGGTCCCCCTGTGTCCAGCTGTACAAGAAATATGGAAGACATGCTCTCAGCAGCCACAAATACAGGGCTCAATCCTGCTTGGTCGTGCATGATATGACCAAGCTATCGATCTGGATAGCTTACCAGAGGTTGAAAGTCGTTGAAACTCTTTACCTTAGGCTTCTAGCTTACGTACAGCCAGAGATATTTGAAATTTTCTTCAGCTTAGCCTTCCCGCATCCACGAAGCGAATTATAAGGCAATGTATGGACCTCAAACAGGAATTTTGAGATTTTTTTTCGCAACTCGATATTCACTCTAAAACTCGATTTTCTTGATTGTTTTCGATAGCATATTGATTTCCAACAGGTAATTTTGAGGTGGAAAAGTGGGAAGTTTGATTTTTCACTGACCCCCTGATTGGTCCCCCTGTGTCCAGCTGTACAAGAAATATGGAAGACATGCTCTCAGCAGCCACAAATACAGGGCTCAATCCTGCTTGGTCGTGCATGATATGACCAAGCTATCGATCTGGATAGCTTACCAGAGGTTGAAAGTCGTTGAAACTCTTTACCTTAGGCTTCTAGCTTACGTACAGCCAGAGATATTTGAAATTTTCTTCAGCTTAGCCTTCCCGCATCCACGAAGCGAATTATAAGGCAATGTATGGACCTCAAACAGGAATTTTGAGATTTTTTTTCGCAACTCGATATTCACTCTAAAACTCGATTTTCTTGATTGTTTTCGATAGCATATTGATTTCCAACAGGTAATTTTGAGGTGGAAAAGTGGGAAGTTTGATTTTTCACTGACCCCCTGATTGGTCCCCCTGTGTCCAGCTGTACAAGAAATATGGAAGACATGCTCTCAGCAGCCACAAATACAGGGCTCAATCCTGCTTGGTCGTGCATGATATGACCAAGCTATCGATCTGGATAGCTTACCAGAGGTTGAAAGTCGTTGAAACTCTTTACCTTAGGCTTCTAGCTTACGTACAGCCAGAGATATTTGAAATTTTCTTCAGCTTAGCCTTCCCGCATCCACGAAGCGAATTATAAGGCAATGTATGGACCTCAAACAGGAATTTTGAGATTTTTTTTCGCAACTCGATATTCACTCTAAAACTCGATTTTCTTGATTGTTTTCGATAGCATATTGATTTCCAACAGGTAATTTTGAGGTGGAAAAGTGGGAAGTTTGATTTTTCACTGACCCCCTGATTGGTCCCCCTGTGTCCAGCTGTACAAGAAATATGGAAGACATGCTCTCAGCAGCCACAAATACAGGGCTCAATCCTGCTTGGTCGTGCATGATATGACCAAGCTATCGATCTGGATAGCTTACCAGAGGTTGAAAGTCGTTGAAACTCTTTACCTTAGGCTTCTAGCTTACGTACAGCCAGAGATATTTGAAATTTTCTTCAGCTTAGCCTTCCCGCATCCACGAAGCGAATTATAAGGCAATGTATGGACCTCGAACAGGAATTTTGAGATTTTTTTCGCAACTCGATATTCACTCTAAAGCTCGATTTTCTTGATTGTTTTCGATAGCATATTGATTTCCAACAGGTAATTTTGAGGTGGAAAAGTGGGAAGTTTGATTTTTCACTGACCCCCTGATTGGTCCCCCTGTGTCCAGCTGTACAAGAAATATGGAAGAACTGCTCTCAGTAGCCACAAATACAGGGCTCAATCCTGCTTGGTCGTGCATGATATGACCAAGCTATCGATCTGGATAGCTTACCAGAGGTTGAAAGTCGTTGAAACTCTTTACCTTAGGCTTCTAGCTTACGTACAGCCAGAGATATTTGAAATTTTCTTCAGCTTAGCCTTCCCGCATCCACGAAGCGAATTATAAGGCAATGTATGGACCTCAAACAGGAATTTTGAGATTTTTTTTCGCAACTCGATATTCACTCTAAAACTCGATTTTCTTGATTGTTTTCGATAGCATATTGATTTCCAACAGGTAATTTTGAGGTGGAAAAGTGGGAAGTTTGATTTTTCACTGACCCCCTGATTGGTCCCCCTGTGTCCAGCTGTACAAGAAATATGGAAGACATGCTCTCAGCAGCCACAAATACAGGGCTCAATCCTGCTTGGTCGTGCATGATATGACCAAGCTATCGATCTGGATAGCTTACCAGAGGTTGAAAGTCGTTGAAACTCTTTACCTTAGGCTTCTAGCTTACGTACAGCCAGAGATATTTGAAATTTTCTTCAGCTTAGCCTTCCCGCATCCACGAAGCGAATTATAAGGCAATGTATGGACCTCAAACAGGAATTTTGAGATTTTTTTTCGCAACTCGATATTCACTCTAAAACTCGATTTTCTTGATTGTTTTCGATAGCATATTGATTTCCAACAGGTAATTTTGAGGTGGAAAAGTGGGAAGTTTGATTTTTCACTGACCCCCTGATTGGTCCCCCTGTGTCCAGCTGTACAAGAAATATGGAAGAACTGCTCTCAGCAGCCACAAATACAGGGCTCAATCCTGCTTGGTCGTGCATGATATGACCAAGCTATCGATCTGGATAGCTTACCAGAGGTTGAAAGTCGTTGAAACTCTTTACCTTAGGCTTCTAGCTTACGTACAGCCAGAGATATTTGAAATTTTCTTCAGCTTAGCCTTCCCGCATCCACGAAGCGAATTATAAGGCAATGTATGGACCTCAAACAGGAATTTTGAGATTTTTTTTCGCAACTCGATATTCACTCTAAAACTCGATTTTCTTGATTGTTTTCGATAGCATATTGATTTCCAACAGGTAATTTTGAGGTGGAAAAGTGGGAAGTTTGATTTTTCACTGACCCCCTGATTGGTCCCCCTGTGTCCAGCTGTACAAGAAATATGGAAGACATGCTCTCAGCAGCCACAAATACAGGGCTCAATCCTGCTTGGTCGTGCATGATATGACCAAGCTATCGATCTGGATAGCTTACCAGAGGTTGAAAGTCGTTGAAACTCTTTACCTTAGGCTTCTAGCTTACGTACAGCCAGAGATATTTGAAATTTTCTTCAGCTTAGCCTTCCCGCATCCACGAAGCGAATTATAAGGCAATGTATGGACCTCAAACAGGAATTTTGAGATTTTTTTTCGCAACTCGATATTCACTCTAAAACTCGATTTTCTTGATTGTTTTCGATAGCATATTGATTTCCAACAGGTAATTTTGAGGTGGAAAAGTGGGAAGTTTGATTTTTCACTGACCCCCTGATTGGTCCCCCTGTGTCCAGCTGTACAAGAAATATGGAAGACATGCTCTCAGCAGCCACAAATACAGGGCTCAATCCTGCTTGGTCGTGCATGATATGACCAAGCTATCGATCTGGATAGCTTACCAGAGGTTGAAAGTCGTTGAAACTCTTTACCTTAGGCTTCTAGCTTACGTACAGCCAGAGATATTTGAAATTTTCTTCAGCTTAGCCTTCCCGCATCCACGAAGCGAATTATAAGGCAATGTATGGACCTCAAACAGGAATTTTGAGATTTTTTTTCGCAACTCGATATTCACTCTAAAACTCGATTTTCTTGATTGTTTTCGATAGCATATTGATTTCCAACAGGTAATTTTGAGGTGGAAAAGTGGGAAGTTTGATTTTTCACTGACCCCCTGATTGGTCCCCCTGTGTCCAGCTGTACAAGAAATATGGAAGACATGCTCTCAGCAGCCACAAATACAGGGCTCAATCCTGCTTGGTCGTGCATGATATGACCAAGCTATCGATCTGGATAGCTTACCAGAGGTTGAAAGTCGTTGAAACTCTTTACCTTAGGCTTCTAGCTTACGTACAGCCAGAGATATTTGAAATTTTCTTCAGCTTAGCCTTCCCGCATCCACGAAGCGAATTATAAGGCAATGTATGGACCTCAAACAGGAATTTTGAGATTTTTTTTCGCAACTCGATATTCACTCTAAAACTCGATTTTCTTGATTGTTTACGATAGCATATTGATTTCCAACAGGTAATTTTGAGGTGGAAAAGTGGGAAGTTTGATTTTTCACTGACCCCCTGATTGGTCCCCCTGTGTCCAGCTGTACAAGAAATATGGAAGACATGCTCTCAGCAGCCACAAATACAGGGCTCAATCCTGCTTGGTCGTGCATGATATGACCAAGCTATCGATCTGGATAGCTTACCAGAGGTTGAAAGTCGTTGAAACTCTTTACCTTAGGCTTCTAGCTTACGTACAGCCAGAGATATTTGAAATTTTCTTCAGCTTAGCCTTCCCGCATCCACGAAGCGAATTATAAGGCAATGTATGGACCTCAAACAGGAATTTTGAGATTTTTTTTCGCAACTCGATATTCACTCTAAAACTCGATTTTCTTGATTGTTTTCGATAGCATATTGATTTCCAACAGGTAATTTTGAGGTGGAAAAGTGGGAAGTTTGATTTTTCACTGACCCCCTGATTGGTCCCCCTGTGTCCAGCTGTACAAGAAATATGGAAGACATGCTCTCAGCAGCCACAAATACAGGGCTCAATCCTGCTTGGTCGTGCATGATATGACCAAGCTATCGATCTGGATAGCTTACCAGAGGTTGAAAGTCGTTGAAACTCTTTACCTTAGGCTTCTAGCTTACGTACAGCCAGAGATATTTGAAATTTTCTTCAGCTTAGCCTTCCCGCATCCACGAAGCGAATTATAAGGCAATGTATGGACCTCAAACAGGAATTTTGAGATTTTTTTTCGCAACTCGATATTCACTCTAAAACTCGATTTTCTTGATTGTTTTCGATAGCATATTGATTTCCAACAGGTAATTTTGAGGTGGAAAAGTGGGAAGTTTGATTTTTCACTGACCCCCTGATTGGTCCCCCTGTGTCCAGCTGTACAAGAAATATGGAAGACATGCTCTCAGCAGCCACAAATACAGGGCTCAATCCTGCTTGGTCGTGCATGATATGACCAAGCTATCGATCTGGATAGCTTACCAGAGGTTGAAAGTCGTTGAAACTCTTTACCTTAGGCTTCTAGCTTACGTACAGCCAGAGATATTTGAAATTTTCTTCAGCTTAGCCTTCCCGCATCCACGAAGCGAATTATAAGGCAATGTATGGACCTCAAACAGGAATTTTGAGATTTTTTTTCGCAACTCGATATTCACTCTAAAACTCGATTTTCTTGATTGTTTTCGATAGCATATTGATTTCCAACAGGTAATTTTGAGGTGGAAAAGTGGGAAGTTTGATTTTTCACTGACCCCCTGATTGGTCCCCCTGTGTCCAGCTGTACAAGAAATATGGAAGACATGCTCTCAGCAGCCACAAATACAGGGCTCAATCCTGCTTGGTCGTGCATGATATGACCAAGCTATCGATCTGGATAGCTTACCAGAGGTTGAAAGTCGTTGAAACTCTTTACCTTAGGCTTCTAGCTTACGTACAGCCAGAGATATTTGAAATTTTCTTCAGCTTAGCCTTCCCGCATCCACGAAGCGAATTATAAGGCAATGTATGGACCTCAAACAGGAATTTTGAGATTTTTTTTCGCAACTCGATATTCACTCTAAAACTCGATTTTCTTGATTGTTTACGATAGCATATTGATTTCCAACAGGTAATTTTGAGGTGGAAAAGTGGGAAGTTTGATTTTTCACTGACCCCCTGATTGGTCCCCCTGTGTCCAGCTGTACAAGAAATATGGAAGACATGCTCTCAGCAGCCACAAATACAGGGCTCAATCCTGCTTGGTCGTGCATGATATGACCAAGCTATCGATCTGGATAGCTTACCAGAGGTTGAAAGTCGTTGAAACTCTTTACCTTAGGCTTCTAGCTTACGTACAGCCAGAGATATTTGAAATTTTCTTCAGCTTAGCCTTCCCGCATCCACGAAGCGAATTATAAGGCAATGTATGGACCTCAAACAGGAATTTTGAGATTTTTTTTCGCAACTCGATATTCACTCTAAAACTCGATTTTCTTGATTGTTTTCGATAGCATATTGATTTCCAACAGGTAATTTTGAGGTGGAAAAGTGGGAAGTTTGATTTTTCACTGACCCCCTGATTGGTCCCCCTGTGTCCAGCTGTACAAGAAATATGGAAGACATGCTCTCAGCAGCCACAAATACAGGGCTCAATCCTGCTTGGTCGTGCATGATATGACCAAGCTTTCGATCTGGATAGCTTACCAGAGGTTGAAAGTCGTTGAAACTCTTTACCTTAGGCTTCTAGCTTACGTACAGCCAGAGATATTTGAAATTTTCTTCAGCTTAGCCTTCCCGCATCCACGAAGCGAATTATAAGGCAATGTATGGACCTCAAACAGGAATTTTGAGATTTTTTTTCGCAACTCGATATTCACTCTAAAACTCGATTTTCTTGATTGTTTACGATAGCATATTGATTTCCAACAGGTAATTTTGAGGTGGAAAAGTGGGAAGTTTGATTTTTCACTGACCCCCTGATTGGTCCCCCTGTGTCCAGCTGTACAAGAAATATGGAAGACATGCTCTCAGCAGCCACAAATACAGGGCTCAATCCTGCTTGGTCGTGCATGATATGACCAAGCTATCGATCTGGATAGCTTACCAGAGGTTGAAAGTCGTTGAAACTCTTTACCTTAGGCTTCTAGCTTACGTACAGCCAGAGATATTTGAAATTTTCTTCAGCTTAGCCTTCCCGCATCCACGAAGCGAATTATAAGGCAATGTATGGACCTCAAACAGGAATTTTGAGATTTTTTTTCGCAACTCGATATTCACTCTAAAACTCGATTTTCTTGATTGTTTTCGATAGCATATTGATTTCCAACAGGTAATTTTGAGGTGGAAAAGTGGGAAGTTTGATTTTTCACTGACCCCCTGATTGGTCCCCCTGTGTCCAGCTGTACAAGAAATATGGAAGACATGCTCTCAGCAGCCACAAATACAGTGCTCAATCCTGCTTGGTCGTGCATGATATGACCAAGCTATCGATCTGGATAGCTTACCAGAGGTTGAAAGTCGTTGAAACTCTTTACCTTAGGCTTCTAGCTTACGTACAGCCAGAGATATTTGAAATTTTCTTCAGCTTAGCCTTCCCGCATCCACGAAGCGAATTATAAGGCAATGTATGGACCTCAAACAGGAATTTTGAGATTTTTTTTCGCAACTCGATATTCACTCTAAAACTCGATTTTCTTGATTGTTTTCGATAGCATATTGATTTCCAACAGGTAATTTTGAGGTGGAAAAGTGGGAAGTTTGATTTTTCACTGACCCCCTGATTGGTCCCCCTGTGTCCAGCTGTACAAGAAATATGGAAGACATGCTCTCAGCAGCCACAAATACAGGGCTCAATCCTGCTTGGTCGTGCATGATATGACCAAGCTATCGATCTGGATAGCTTACCAGAGGTTGAAAGTCGTTGAAACTCTTTACCTTAGGCTTCTAGCTTACGTACAGCCAGAGATATTTGAAATTTTCTTCAGCTTAGCCTTCCCGCATCCACGAAGCGAATTATAAGGCAATGTATGGACCTCAAACAGGAATTTTGAGATTTTTTTTCGCAACTCGATATTCACTCTAAAACTCGATTTTCTTGATTGTTTTCGATAGCATATTGATTTCCAACAGGTAATTTTGAGGTGGAAAAGTGGGAAGTTTGATTTTTCACTGACCCCCTGATTGGTCCCCCTGTGTCCAGCTGTACAAGAAATATGGAAGACATGCTCTCAGCAGCCACAAATACAGTGCTCAATCCTGCTTGGTCGTGCATGATATGACCAAGCTATCGATCTGGATAGCTTACCAGAGGTTGAAAGTCGTTGAAACTCTTTACCTTAGGCTTCTAGCTTACGTACAGCCAGAGATATTTGAAATTTTCTTCAGCTTAGCCTTCCCGCATCCACGAAGCGAATTATAAGGCAATGTATGGACCTCAAACAGGAATTTTGAGATTTTTTTTCGCAACTCGATATTCACTCTAAAACTCGATTTTCTTGATTGTTTTCGATAGCATATTGATTTCCAACAGGTAATTTTGAGGTGGAAAAGTGGGAAGTTTGATTTTTCACTGACCCCCTGATTGGTCCCCCTGTGTCCAGCTGTACAAGAAATATGGAAGACATGCTCTCAGCAGCCACAAATACAGGGCTCAATCCTGCTTGGTCGTGCATGATATGACCAAGCTATCGATCTGGATAGCTTACCAGAGGTTGAAAGTCGTTGAAACTCTTTACCTTAGGCTTCTAGCTTACGTACAGCCAGAGATATTTGAAATTTTCTTCAGCTTAGCCTTCCCGCATCCACGAAGCGAATT
This sequence comes from Anthopleura sola, assembly GCA_023349425.1. Taxonomy (NCBI): domain Eukaryota; kingdom Metazoa; phylum Cnidaria; class Anthozoa; order Actiniaria; family Actiniidae; genus Anthopleura; species Anthopleura sola. The sequence goes on from JALHLI010000005.1 coordinate 8,434,258, forward strand.
ATAAGGCAATGTATGGACCTCAAACAGGAATTTTGAGATTTTTTTTCGCAACTCGATATTCACTCTAAAACTCGATTTTCTTGATTGTTTTCGATAGCATATTGATTTCCAACAGGTAATTTTGAGGTGGAAAAGTGGGAAGTTTGATTTTTCACTGACCCCCTGATTGGTCCCCCTGTGTCCAGCTGTACAAGAAATATGGAAGACATGCTCTCAGCAGCCACAAATACAGTGCTCAATCCTGCTTGGTCGTGCATGATATGACCAAGCTATCGATCTGGATAGCTTACCAGAGGTTGAAAGTCGTTGAAACTCTTTACCTTAGGCTTCTAGCTTACGTACAGCCAGAGATATTTGAAATTTTCTTCAGCTTAGCCTTCCCGCATCCACGAAGCGAATTATAAGGCAATGTATGGACCTCAAACAGGAATTTTGAGATTTTTTTTCGCAACTCGATATTCACTCTAAAACTCGATTTTCTTGATTGTTTTCGATAGCATATTGATTTCCAACAGGTAATTTTAAGGTGGAAAAGTGGGAAGTTTGATTTTTCACTGACCCCCTGATTGGTCCCCCTGTGTCCAGCTGTACAAGAAATATGGAAGACATGCTCTCAGCAGCCACAAATACAGGGCTCAATCCTGCTTGGTCGTGCATGATATGACCAAGCTATCGATCTGGATAGCTTACCAGAGGTTGAAAGTCGTTGAAACTCTTTACCTTAGGCTTCTAGCTTACGTACAGCCAGAGATATTTGAAATTTTCTTCAGCTTAGCCTTCCCGCATCCACGAAGCGAATTATAAGGCAATGTATGGACCTCAAACAGGAATTTTGAGATTTTTTTTCGCAACTCGATATTCACTCTAAAACTCGATTTTCTTGATTGTTTTCGATAGCATATTGATTTCCAACAGGTAATTTTGAGGTGGAAAAGTGGGAAGTTTGATTTTTCACTGACCCCCTGATTGGTCCCCCTGTGTCCAGCTGTACAAGAAATATGGAAGACATGCTCTCAGCAGCCACAAATACAGGGCTCAATCCTGCTTGGTCGTGCATGATATGACCAAGCTATCGATCTGGATAGCTTACCAGAGGTTGAAAGTCGTTGAAACTCTTTACCTTAGGCTTCTAGCTTACGTACAGCCAGAGATATTTGAAATTTTCTTCAGCTTAGCCTTCCCGCATCCACGAAGCGAATTATAAGGCAATGTATGGACCTCAAACAGGAATTTTGAGATTTTTTTTCGCAACTCGATATTCACTCTAAAACTCGATTTTCTTGATTGTTTTCGATAGCATATTGATTTCCAACAGGTAATTTTGAGGTGGAAAAGTGGGAAGTTTGATTTTTCACTGACCCCCTGATTGGTCCCCCTGTGTCCAGCTGTACAAGAAATATGGAAGACATGCTCTCAGCAGCCACAAATACAGGGCTCAATCCTGCTTGGTCGTGCATGATATGACCAAGCTATCGATCTGGATAGCTTACCAGAGGTTGAAAGTCGTTGAAACTCTTTACCTTAGGCTTCTAGCTTACGTACAGCCAGAGATATTTGAAATTTTCTTCAGCTTAGCCTTCCCGCATCCACGAAGCGAATTATAAGGCAATGTATGGACCTCAAACAGGAATTTTGAGATTTTTTTTCGCAACTCGATATTCACTCTAAAACTCGATTTTCTTGATTGTTTACGATAGCATATTGATTTCCAACAGGTAATTTTGAGGTGGAAAAGTGGGAAGTTTGATTTTTCACTGACCCCCTGATTGGTCCCCCTGTGTCCAGCTGTACAAGAAATATGGAAGACATGCTCTCAGCAGCCACAAATACAGGGCTCAATCCTGCTTGGTCGTGCATGATATGACCAAGCTATCGATCTGGATAGCTTACCAGAGGTTGAAAGTCGTTGAAACTCTTTACCTTAGGCTTCTAGCTTACGTACAGCCAGAGATATTTGAAATTTTCTTCAGCTTAGCCTTCCCGCATCCACGAAGCGAATTATAAGGCAATGTATGGACCTCAAACAGGAATTTTGAGATTTTTTTTCGCAACTCGATATTCACTCTAAAACTCGATTTTCTTGATTGTTTTCGATAGCATATTGATTTCCAACAGGTAATTTTGAGGTGGAAAAGTGGGAAGTTTGATTTTTCACTGACCCCCTGATTGGTCCCCCTGTGTCCAGCTGTACAAGAAATATGGAAGACATGCTCTCAGCAGCCACAAATACAGGGCTCAATCCTGCTTGGTCGTGCATGATATGACCAAGCTATCGATCTGGATAGCTTACCAGAGGTTGAAAGTCGTTGAAACTCTTTACCTTAGGCTTCTAGCTTACGTACAGCCAGAGATATTTGAAATTTTCTTCAGCTTAGCCTTCCCGCATCCACGAAGCGAATTATAAGGCAATGTATGGACCTCAAACAGGAATTTTGAGATTTTTTTTCGCAACTCGATATTCACTCTAAAACTCGATTTTCTTGATTGTTTACGATAGCATATTGATTTCCAACAGGTAATTTTGAGGTGGAAAAGTGGGAAGTTTGATTTTTCACTGACCCCCTGATTGGTCCCCCTGTGTCCAGCTGTACAAGAAATATGGAAGACATGCTCTCAGCAGCCACAAATACAGGGCTCAATCCTGCTTGGTCGTGCATGATATGACCAAGCTATCGATCTGGATAGCTTACCAGAGGTTGAAAGTCGTTGAAACTCTTTACCTTAGGCTTCTAGCTTACGTACAGCCAGAGATATTTGAAATTTTCTTCAGCTTAGCCTTCCCGCATCCACGAAGCGAATTATAAGGCAATGTATGGACCTCAAACAGGAATTTTGAGATTTTTTTTCGCAACTCGATATTCACTCTAAAACTCGATTTTCTTGATTGTTTTCGATAGCATATTGATTTCCAACAGGTAATTTTGAGGTGGAAAAGTGGGAAGTTTGATTTTTCACTGACCCCCTGATTGGTCCCCCTGTGTCCAGCTGTACAAGAAATATGGAAGACATGCTCTCAGCAGCCACAAATACAGTGCTCAATCCTGCTTGGTCGTGCATGATATGACCAAGCTATCGATCTGGATAGCTTACCAGAGGTTGAAAGTCGTTGAAACTCTTTACCTTAGGCTTCTAGCTTACGTACAGCCAGAGATATTTGAAATTTTCTTCAGCTTAGCCTTCCCGCATCCACGAAGCGAATTATAAGGCAATGTATGGACCTCAAACAGGAATTTTGAGATTTTTTTTCGCAACTCGATATTCACTCTAAAACTCGATTTTCTTGATTGTTTTCGATAGCATATTGATTTCCAACAGGTAATTTTGAGGTGGAAAAGTGGGAAGTTTGATTTTTCACTGACCCCCTGATTGGTCCCCCTGTGTCCAGCTGTACAAGAAATATGGAAGACATGCTCTCAGCAGCCACAAATACAGGGCTCAATCCTGCTTGGTCGTGCATGATATGACCAAGCTATCGATCTGGATAGCTTACCAGAGGTTGAAAGTCGTTGAAACTCTTTACCTTAGGCTTCTAGCTTACGTACAGCCAGAGATATTTGAAATTTTCTTCAGCTTAGCCTTCCCGCATCCACGAAGCGAATTATAAGGCAATGTATGGACCTCAAACAGGAATTTTGAGATTTTTTTTCGCAACTCGATATTCACTCTAAAACTCGATTTTCTTGATTGTTTACGATAGCATATTGATTTCCAACAGGTAATTTTGAGGTGGAAAAGTGGGAAGTTTGATTTTTCACTGACCCCCTGATTGGTCCCCCTGTGTCCAGCTGTACAAGAAATATGGAAGACATGCTCTCAGCAGCCACAAATACAGGGCTCAATCCTGCTTGGTCGTGCATGATATGACCAAGCTATCGATCTGGATAGCTTACCAGAGGTTGAAAGTCGTTGAAACTCTTTACCTTAGGCTTCTAGCTTACGTACAGCCAGAGATATTTGAAATTTTCTTCAGCTTAGCCTTCCCGCATCCACGAAGCGAATTATAAGGCAATGTATGGACCTCAAACAGGAATTTTGAGATTTTTTTTCGCAACTCGATATTCACTCTAAAACTCGATTTTCTTGATTGTTTTCGATAGCATATTGATTTCCAACAGGTAATTTTGAGGTGGAAAAGTGGGAAGTTTGATTTTTCACTGACCCCCTGATTGGTCCCCCTGTGTCCAGCTGTACAAGAAATATGGAAGACATGCTCTCAGCAGCCACAAATACAGGGCTCAATCCTGCTTGGTCGTGCATGATATGACCAAGCTATCGATCTGGATAGCTTACCAGAGGTTGAAAGTCGTTGAAACTCTTTACCTTAGGCTTCTAGCTTACGTACAGCCAGAGATATTTGAAATTTTCTTCAGCTTAGCCTTCCCGCATCCACGAAGCGAATTATAAGGCAATGTATGGACCTCAAACAGGAATTTTGAGATTTTTTTTCGCAACTCGATATTCACTCTAAAACTCGATTTTCTTGATTGTTTACGATAGCATATTGATTTCCAACAGGTAATTTTGAGGTGGAAAAGTGGGAAGTTTGATTTTTCACTGACCCCCTGATTGGTCCCCCTGTGTCCAGCTGTACAAGAAATATGGAAGACATGCTCTCAGCAGCCACAAATACAGGGCTCAATCCTGCTTGGTCGTGCATGATATGACCAAGCTATCGATCTGGATAGCTTACCAGAGGTTGAAAGTCGTTGAAACTCTTTACCTTAGGCTTCTAGCTTACGTACAGCCAGAGATATTTGAAATTTTCTTCAGCTTAGCCTTCCCGCATCCACGAAGCGAATTATAAGGCAATGTATGGACCTCAAACAGGAATTTTGAGATTTTTTTTCGCAACTCGATATTCACTCTAAAACTCGATTTTCTTGATTGTTTTCGATAGCATATTGATTTCCAACAGGTAATTTTGAGGTGGAAAAGTGGGAAGTTTGATTTTTCACTGACCCCCTGATTGGTCCCCCTGTGTCCAGCTGTACAAGAAATATGGAAGACATGCTCTCAGCAGCCACAAATACAGTGCTCAATCCTGCTTGGTCGTGCATGATATGACCAAGCTATCGATCTGGATAGCTTACCAGAGGTTGAAAGTCGTTGAAACTCTTTACCTTAGGCTTCTAGCTTACGTACAGCCAGAGATATTTGAAATTTTCTTCAGCTTAGCCTTCCCGCATCCACGAAGCGAATTATAAGGCAATGTATGGACCTCAAACAGGAATTTTGAGATTTTTTTTCGCAACTCGATATTCACTCTAAAACTCGATTTTCTTGATTGTTTTCGATAGCATATTGATTTCCAACACGTAATTTTGAGGTGGAAAAGTGGGAAGTTTGATTTTTCACTGACCCCCTGATTGGTCCCCCTGTGTCCAGCTGTACAAGAAATATGGAAGACATGCTCTCAGCAGCCACAAATACAGGGCTCAATCCTGCTTGGTCGTGCATGATATGACCAAGCTATCGATCTGGATAGCTTACCAGAGGTTGAAAGTCGTTGAAACTCTTTACCTTAGGCTTCTAGCTTACGTACAGCCAGAGATATTTGAAATTTTCTTCAGCTTAGCCTTCCCGCATCCACGAAGCGAATTATAAGGCAATGTATGGACCTCAAACAGGAATTTTGAGATTTTTTTTCGCAACTCGATATTCACTCTAAAACTCGATTTTCTTGATTGTTTTCGATAGCATATTGATTTCCAACAGGTAATTTTGAGGTGGAAAAGTGGGAAGTTTGATTTTTCACTGACCCCCTGATTGGTCCCCCTGTGTCCAGCTGTACAAGAAATATGGAAGACATGCTCTCAGCAGCCACAAATACAGGGCTCAATCCTGCTTGGTCGTGCATGATATGACCAAGCTATCGATCTGGATAGCTTACCAGAGGTTGAAAGTCGTTGAAACTCTTTACCTTAGGCTTCTAGCTTACGTACAGCCAGAGATATTTGAAATTTTCTTCAGCTTAGCCTTCCCGCATCCACGAAGCGAATTATAAGGCAATGTATGGACCTCAAACAGGAATTTTGAGATTTTTTTTCGCAACTCGATATTCACTCTAAAACTCGATTTTCTTGATTGTTTTCGATAGCATATTGATTTCCAACAGGTAATTTTGAGGTGGAAAAGTGGGAAGTTTGATTTTTCACTGACCCCCTGATTGGTCCCCCTGTGTCCAGCTGTACAAGAAATATGGAAGACATGCTCTCAGCAGCCACAAATACAGGGCTCAATCCTGCTTGGTCGTGCATGATATGACCAAGCTATCGATCTGGATAGCTTACCAGAGGTTGAAAGTCGTTGAAACTCTTTACCTTAGGCTTCTAGCTTACGTACAGCCAGAGATATTTGAAATTTTCTTCAGCTTAGCCTTCCCGCATCCACGAAGCGAATTATAAGGCAATGTATGGACCTCAAACAGGAATTTTGAGATTTTTTTCGCAACTCGATATTCACTCTAAAACTCGATTTTCTTGATTGTTTTCGATAGCATATTGATTTCCAACAGGTAATTGTGAGGTGGAAAAGTGGGAAGTTTGATTTTTCACTGACCCCCTGATTGGTCCCCCTGTGTCCAGCTGTACAAGAAATATGGAAGACATGCTCTCAGCAGCCACAAATACAGGGCTCAATCCTGCTTGGTCGTGCATGATATGACCAAGCTATCGATCTGGATAGCTTACCAGAGGTTGAAAGTCGTTGAAACTCTTTACCTTAGGCTTCTAGCTTACGTACAGCCAGAGATATTTGAAATTTTCTTCAGCTTAGCCTTCCCGCATCCACGAAGCGAATTATAAGGCAATGTATGGACCTCAAACAGGAATTTTGAGATTTTTTTTCGCAACTCGATATTCACTCTAAAACTCGATTTTCTTGATTGTTTACGATAGCATATTGATTTCCAACAGGTAATTTTGAGGTGGAAAAGTGGGAAGTTTGATTTTTCACTGACCCCCTGATTGGTCCCCCTGTGTCCAGCTGTACAAGAAATATGGAAGACATGCTCTCAGCAGCCACAAATACAGGGCTCAATCCTGCTTGGTCGTGCATGATATGACCAAGCTATCGATCTGGATAGCTTACCAGAGGTTGAAAGTCGTTGAAACTCTTTACCTTAGGCTTCTAGCTTACGTACAGCCAGAGATATTTGAAATTTTCTTCAGCTTAGCCTTCCCGCATCCACGAAGCGAATTATAAGGCAATGTATGGACCTCAAACAGGAATTTTGAGATTTTTTTTCGCAACTCGATATTCACTCTAAAACTCGATTTTCTTGATTGTTTTCGATAGCATATTGATTTCCAACAGGTAATTTTAAGGTGGAAAAGTGGGAAGTTTGATTTTTCACTGACCCCCTGATTGGTCCCCCTGTGTCCAGCTGTACAAGAAATATGGAAGACATGCTCTCAGCAGCCACAAATACAGGGCTCAATCCTGCTTGGTCGTGCATGATATGACCAAGCTATCGATCTGGATAGCTTACCAGAGGTTGAAAGTCGTTGAAACTCTTTACCTTAGGCTTCTAGCTTACGTACAGCCAGAGATATTTGAAATTTTCTTCAGCTTAGCCTTCCCGCATCCACGAAGCGAATTATAAGGCAATGTATGGACCTCAAACAGGAATTTTGAGATTTTTTTTCGCAACTCGATATTCACTCTAAAACTCGATTTTCTTGATTGTTTACGATAGCATATTGATTTCCAACAGGTAATTTTGAGGTGGAAAAGTGGGAAGTTTGATTTTTCACTGACCCCCTGATTGGTCCCCCTGTGTCCAGCTGTACAAGAAATATGGAAGACATGCTCTCAGCAGCCACAAATACAGGGCTCAATCCTGCTTGGTCGTGCATGATATGACCAAGCTATCGATCTGGATAGCTTACCAGAGGTTGAAAGTCGTTGAAACTCTTTACCTTAGGCTTCTAGCTTACGTACAGCCAGAGATATTTGAAATTTTCTTCAGCTTAGCCTTCCCGCATCCACGAAGCGAATTATAAGGCAATGTATGGACCTCAAACAGGAATTTTGAGATTTTTTTTCGCAACTCGATATTCACTCTAAAACTCGATTTTCTTGATTGTTTTCGATAGCATATTGATTTCCAACAGGTAATTTTGAGGTGGAAAAGTGGGAAGTTTGATTTTTCACTGACCCCCTGATTGGTCCCCCTGTGTCCAGCTGTACAAGAAATATGGAAGACATGCTCTCAGCAGCCACAAATACAGGGCTCAATCCTGCTTGGTCGTGCATGATATGACCAAGCTATCGATCTGGATAGCTTACCAGAGGTTGAAAGTCGTTGAAACTCTTTACCTTAGGCTTCTAGCTTACGTACAGCCAGAGATATTTGAAATTTTCTTCAGCTTAGCCTTCCCGCATCCACGAAGCGAATTATAAGGCAATGTATGGACCTCAAACAGGAATTTTGAGATTTTTTTTCGCAACTCGATATTCACTCTAAAACTCGATTTTCTTGATTGTTTTCGATAGCATATTGATTTCCAACAGGTAATTGTGAGGTGGAAAAGTGGGAAGTTTGATTTTTCACTGACCCCCTGATTGGTCCCCCTGTGTCCAGCTGTACAAGAAATATGGAAGACATGCTCTCAGCAGCCACAAATACAGGGCTCAATCCTGCTTGGTCGTGCATGATATGACCAAGCTATCGATCTGGATAGCTTACCAGAGGTTGAAAGTCGTTGAAACTCTTTACCTTAGGCTTCTAGCTTACGTACAGCCAGAGATATTTGAAATTTTCTTCAGCTTAGCCTTCCCGCATCCACGAAGCGAATTATAAGGCAATGTATGGACCTCAAACAGGAATTTTGAGATTTTTTTTCGCAACTCGATATTCACTCTAAAACTCGATTTTCTTGATTGTTTTCGATAGCATATTGATTTCCAACAGGTAATTGTGAGGTGGAAAAGTGGGAAGTTTGATTTTTCACTGACCCCCTGATTGGTCCCCCTGTGTCCAGCTGTACAAGAAATATGGAAGACATGCTCTCAGCAGCCACAAATACAGGGCTCAATCCTGCTTGGTCGTGCATGATATGACCAAGCTATCGATCTGGATAGCTTACCAGAGGTTGAAAGTCGTTGAAACTCTTTACCTTAGGCTTCTAGCTTACGTACAGCCAGAGATATTTGAAATTTTCTTCAGCTTAGCCTTCCCGCATCCACGAAGCGAATTATAAGGCAATGTATGGACCTCAAACAGGAATTTTGAGATTTTTTTTCGCAACTCGATATTCACTCTAAAACTCGATTTTCTTGATTGTTTTCGATAGCATATTGATTTCCAACAGGTAATTTTGAGGTGGAAAAGTGGGAAGTTTGATTTTTCACTGACCCCCTGATTGGTCCCCCTGTGTCCAGCTGTACAAGAAATATGGAAGACATGCTCTCAGCAGCCACAAATACAGGGCTCAATCCTGCTTGGTCGTGCATGATATGACCAAGCTATCGATCTGGATAGCTTACCAGAGGTTGAAAGTCGTTGAAACTCTTTACCTTAGGCTTCTAGCTTACGTACAGCCAGAGATATTTGAAATTTTCTTCAGCTTAGCCTTCCCGCATCCACGAAGCGAATTATAAGGCAATGTATGGACCTCAAACAGGAATTTTGAGATTTTTTTTCGCAACTCGATATTCACTCTAAAACTCGATTTTCTTGATTGTTTTCGATAGCATATTGATTTCCAACAGGTAATTTTGAGGTGGAAAAGTGGGAAGTTTGATTTTTCACTGACCCCCTGATTGGTCCCTCTGTGTCCAGCTGTACAAGAAATATGGAAGACATGCTCTCAGCAGCCACAAATACAGGGCTCAATCCTGCTTGGTCGTGCATGATATGACCAAGCTATCGATCTGGATAGCTTACCAGAGGTTGAAAGTCGTTGAAACTCTTTACCTTAGGCTTCTAGCTTACGTACAGCCAGAGATATTTGAAATTTTCTTCAGCTTAGCCTTCCCGCATCCACGAAGCGAATTATAAGGCAATGTATGGACCTCAAACAGGAATTTTGAGATTTTTTTTCCCAACTCGATATTCACTCTAAAACTCGATTTTCTTGATTGTTTTCGATAGCATATTGATTTCCAACAGGTAATTTTGAGGTGGAAAAGTGGGAAGTTTGATTTTTCACTGACCCCCTGATTGGTCCCCCTGTGTCCAGCTGTACAAGAAATATGGAAGACATGCTCTCAGCAGCCACAAATACAGGGCTCAATCCTGCTTGGTCGTGCATGATATGACCAAGCTATCGATCTGGATAGCTTACCAGAGGTTGAAAGTCGTTGAAACTCTTTACCTTAGGCTTCTAGCTTACGTACAGCCAGAGATATTTGAAATTTTCTTCAGCTTAGCCTTCCCGCATCCACGAAGCGAATTATAAGGCAATGTATGGACCTCAAACAGGAATTTTGAGATTTTTTTTCGCAACTCGATATTCACTCTAAAACTCGATTTTCTTGATTGTTTTCGATAGCATATTGATTTCCAACAGGTAATTTTGAGGTGGAAAAGTGGGAAGTTTGATTTTTCACTGACCCCCTGATTGGTCCCCCTGTGTCCAGCTGTACAAGAAATATGGAAGACATGCTCTCAGCAGCCACAAATACAGGGCTCAATCCTGCTTGGTCGTGCATGATATGACCAAGCTATCGATCTGGATAGCTTACCAGAGGTTGAAAGTCGTTGAAACTCTTTACCTTAGGCTTCTAGCTTACGTACAGCCAGAGATATTTGAAATTTTCTTCAGCTTAGCCTTCCCGCATCCACGAAGCGAATTATAAGGCAATGTATGGACCTCAAACAGGAATTTTGAGATTTTTTTTCGCAACTCGATATTCACTCTAAAACTCGATTTTCTTGATTGTTTTCGATAGCATATTGATTTCCAACAGGTAATTTTGAGGTGGAAAAGTGGGAAGTTTGATTTTTCACTGACCCCCTGATTGGTCCCCCTGTGTCCAGCTGTACAAGAAATATGGAAGACATGCTCTCAGCAGCCACAAATACAGGGCTCAATCCTGCTTGGTCGTGCATGATATGACCAAGCTATCGATCTGGATAGCTTACCAGAGGTTGAAAGTCGTTGAAACTCTTTACCTTAGGCTTCTAGCTTACGTACAGCCAGAGATATTTGAAATTTTCTTCAGCTTAGCCTTCCCGCATCCACGAAGCGAATTATAAGGCAATGTATGGACCTCAAACAGGAATTTTGAGATTTTTTTTCGCAACTCGATATTCACTCTAAAACTCGATTTTCTTGATTGTTTTCGATAGCATATTGATTTCCAACAGGTAATTTTGAGGTGGAAAAGTGGGAAGTTTGATTTTTCACTGACCCCCTGATTGGTCCCCCTGTGTCCAGCTGTACAAGAAATATGGAAGACATGCTCTCAGCAGCCACAAATACAGGGCTCAATCCTGCTTGGTCGTGCATGATATGACCAAGCTATCGATCTGGATAGCTTACCAGAGGTTGAAAGTCGTTGAAACTCTTTACCTTAGGCTTCTAGCTTACGTACAGCCAGAGATATTTGAAATTTTCTTCAGCTTAGCCTTCCCGCATCCACGAAGCGAATTATAAGGCAATGTATGGACCTCAAACAGGAATTTTGAGATTTTTTTTCGCAACTCGATATTCACTCTAAAACTCGATTTTCTTGATTGTTTTCGATAGCATATTGATTTCCAACAGGTAATTTTAAGGTGGAAAAGTGGGAAGTTTGATTTTTCACTGACCCCCTGATTGGTCCCCCTGTGTCCAGCTGTACAAGAAATATGGAAGACATGCTCTCAGCAGCCACAAATACAGGGCTCAATCCTGCTTGGTCGTGCATGATATGACCAAGCTATCGATCTGGATAGCTTACCAGAGGTTGAAAGTCGTTGAAACTCTTTACCTTAGGCTTCTAGCTTACGTACAGCCAGAGATATTTGAAATTTTCTTCAGCTTAGCCTTCCCGCATCCACGAAGCGAATTATAAGGCAATGTATGGACCTCAAACAGGAATTTTGAGATTTTTTTTCGCAACTCGATATTCACTCTAAAACTCGATTTTCTTGATTGTTTACGATAGCATATTGATTTCCAACAGGTAATTTTGAGGTGGAAAAGTGGGAAGTTTGATTTTTCACTGACCCCCTGATTGGTCCCCCTGTGTCCAGCTGTACAAGAAATATGGAAGACATGCTCTCAGCAGCCACAAATACAGGGCTCAATCCTGCTTGGTCGTGCATGATATGACCAAGCTATCGATCTGGATAGCTTACCAGAGGTTGAAAGTCGTTGAAACTCTTTACCTTAGGCTTCTAGCTTACGTACAGCCAGAGATATTTGAAATTTTCTTCAGCTTAGCCTTCCCGCATCCACGAAGCGAATTATAAGGCAATGTATGGACCTCAAACAGGAATTTTGAGATTTTTTTTCGCAACTCGATATTCACTCTAAAACTCGATTTTCTTGATTGTTTTCGATAGCATATTGATTTCCAACAGGTAATTTTGAGGTGGAAAAGTGGGAAGTTTGATTTTTCACTGACCCCCTGATTGGTCCCCCTGTGTCCAGCTGTACAAGAAATATGGAAGACATGCTCTCAGCAGCCACAAATACAGGGCTCAATCCTGCTTGGTCGTGCATGATATGACCAAGCTATCGATCTGGATAGCTTACCAGAGGTTGAAAGTCGTTGAAACTCTTTACCTTAGGCTTCTAGCTTACGTACAGCCAGAGATATTTGAAATTTTCTTCAGCTTAGCCTTCCCGCATCCACGAAGCGAATTATAAGGCAATGTATGGACCTCAAACAGGAATTTTGAGATTTTTTTTCGCAACTCGATATTCACTCTAAAACTCGATTTTCTTGATTGTTTTCGATAGCATATTGATTTCCAACAGGTAATTTTGAGGTGGAAAAGTGGGAAGTTTGATTTTTCACTGACCCCCTGATTGGTCCCCCTGTGTCCAGCTGTACAAGAAATATGGAAGACATGCTCTCAGCAGCCACAAATACAGGGCTCAATCCTGCTTGGTCGTGCATGATATGACCAAGCTATCGATCTGGATAGCTTACCAGAGGTTGAAAGTCGTTGAAACTCTTTACCTTAGGCTTCTAGCTTACGTACAGCCAGAGATATTTGAAATTTTCTTCAGCTTAGCCTTCCCGCATCCACGAAGCGAATTATAAGGCAATGTATGGACCTCAAACAGGAATTTTGAGATTTTTTTTCGCAACTCGATATTCACTCTAAAACTCGATTTTCTTGATTGTTTTCGATAGCATATTGATTTCCAACAGGTAATTTTAAGGTGGAAAAGTGGGAAGTTTGATTTTTCACTGACCCCCTGATTGGTCCCCCTGTGTCCAGCTGTACAAGAAATATGGAAGACATGCTCTCAGCAGCCACAAATACAGGGCTCAATCCTGCTTGGTCGTGCATGATATGACCAAGCTATCGATCTGGATAGCTTACCAGAGGTTGAAAGTCGTTGAAACTCTTTACCTTAGGCTTCTAGCTTACGTACAGCCAGAGATATTTGAAATTTTCTTCAGCTTAGCCTTCCCGCATCCACGAAGCGAATTATAAGGCAATGTATGGACCTCAAACAGGAATTTTGAGATTTTTTTTCGCAACTCGATATTCACTCTAAAACTCGATTTTCTTGATTGTTTACGATAGCATATTGATTTCCAACAGGTAATTTTGAGGTGGAAAAGTGGGAAGTTTGATTTTTCACTGACCCCCTGATTGGTCCCCCTGTGTCCAGCTGTACAAGAAATATGGAAGACATGCTCTCAGCAGCCACAAATACAGGGCTCAATCCTGCTTGGTCGTGCATGATATGACCAAGCTATCGATCTGGATAGCTTACCAGAGGTTGAAAGTCGTTGAAACTCTTTACCTTAGGCTTCTAGCTTACGTACAGCCAGAGATATTTGAAATTTTCTTCAGCTTAGCCTTCCCGCATCCACGAAGCGAATTATAAGGCAATGTATGGACCTCAAACAGGAATTTTGAGATTTTTTTTCGCAACTCGATATTCACTCTAAAACTCGATTTTCTTGATTGTTTTCGATAGCATATTGATTTCCAACAGGTAATTTTGAGGTGGAAAAGTGGGAAGTTTGATTTTTCACTGACCCCCTGATTGGTCCCCCTGTGTCCAGCTGTACAAGAAATATGGAAGACATGCTCTCAGCAGCCACAAATACAGGGCTCAATCCTGCTTGGTCGTGCATGATATGACCAAGCTATCGATCTGGATAGCTTACCAGAGGTTGAAAGTCGTTGAAACTCTTTACCTTAGGCTTCTAGCTTACGTACAGCCAGAGATATTTGAAATTTTCTTCAGCTTAGCCTTCCCGCATCCACGAAGCGAATTATAAGGCAATGTATGGACCTCAAACAGGAATTTTGAGATTTTTTTTCGCAACTCGATATTCACTCTAAAACTCGATTTTCTTGATTGTTTACGATAGCATATTGATTTCCAACAGGTAATTTTGAGGTGGAAAAGTGGGAAGTTTGATTTTTCACTGACCCCCTGATTGGTCCCCCTGTGTCCAGCTGTACAAGAAATATGGAAGACATGCTCTCAGCAGCCACAAATACAGGGCTCAATCCTGCTTGGTCGTGCATGATATGACCAAGCTATCGATCTGGATAGCTTACCAGAGGTTGAAAGTCGTTGAAACTCTTTACCTTAGGCTTCTAGCTTACGTACAGCCAGAGATATTTGAAATTTTCTTCAGCTTAGCCTTCCCGCATCCACGAAGCGAATTATAAGGCAATGTATGGACCTCAAACAGGAATTTTGAGATTTTTTTTCGCAACTCGATATTCACTCTAAAACTCGATTTTCTTGATTGTTTTCGATAGCATATTGATTTCCAACAGGTAATTTTGAGGTGGAAAAGTGGGAAGTTTGATTTTTCACTGACCCCCTGATTGGTCCCCCTGTGTCCAGCTGTACAAGAAATATGGAAGACATGCTCTCAGCAGCCACAAATACAGGGCTCAATCCTGCTTGGTCGTGCATGATATGACCAAGCTATCGATCTGGATAGCTTACCAGAGGTTGAAAGTCGTTGAAACTCTTTACCTTAGGCTTCTAGCTTACGTACAGCCAGAGATATTTGAAATTTTCTTCAGCTTAGCCTTCCCGCATCCACGAAGCGAATTATAAGGCAATGTATGGACCTCAAACAGGAATTTTGAGATTTTTTTTCGCAACTCGATATTCACTCTAAAACTCGATTTTCTTGATTGTTTTCGATAGCATATTGATTTCCAACAGGTAATTTTGAGGTGGAAAAGTGGGAAGTTTGATTTTTCACTGACCCCCTGATTGGTCCCCCTGTGTCCAGCTGTACAAGAAATATGGAAGACATGCTCTCAGCAGCCACAAATACAGGGCTCAATCCTGCTTGGTCGTGCATGATATGACCAAGCTATCGATCTGGATAGCTTACCAGAGGTTGAAAGTCGTTGAAACTCTTTACCTTAGGCTTCTAGCTTACGTACAGCCAGAGATATTTGAAATTTTCTTCAGCTTAGCCTTCCCGCATCCACGAAGCGAATTATAAGGCAATGTATGGACCTCAAACAGGAATTTTGAGATTTTTTTTCGCAACTCGATATTCACTCTAAAACTCGATTTTCTTGATTGTTTTCGATAGCATATTGATTTCCAACAGGTAATTTTGAGGTGGAAAAGTGGGAAGTTTGATTTTTCACTGACCCCCTGATTGGTCCCCCTGTGTCCAGCTGTACAAGAAATATGGAAGACATGCTCTCAGCAGCCACAAATACAGGGCTCAATCCTGCTTGGTCGTGCATGATATGACCAAGCTATCGATCTGGATAGCTTACCAGAGGTTGAAAGTCGTTGAAACTCTTTACCTTAGGCTTCTAGCTTACGTACAGCCAGAGATATTTGAAATTTTCTTCAGCTTAGCCTTCCCGCATCCACGAAGCGAATTATAAGGCAATGTATGGACCTCAAACAGGAATTTTGAGATTTTTTTTCGCAACTCGATATTCACTCTAAAACTCGATTTTCTTGATTGTTTTCGATAGCATATTGATTTCCAACAGGTAATTTTGAGGTGGAAAAGTGGGAAGTTTGATTTTTCACTGACCCCCTGATTGGTCCCCCTGTGTCCAGCTGTACAAGAAATATGGAAGACATGCTCTCAGCAGCCACAAATACAGGGCTCAATCCTGCTTGGTCGTGCATGATATGACCAAGCTATCGATCTGGATAGCTTACCAGAGGTTGAAAGTCGTTGAAACTCTTTACCTTAGGCTTCTAGCTTACGTACAGCCAGAGATATTTGAAATTTTCTTCAGCTTAGCCTTCCCGCATCCACGAAGCGAATTATAAGGCAATGTATGGACCTCAAACAGGAATTTTGAGATTTTTTTTCGCAACTCGATATTCACTCTAAAACTCGATTTTCTTGATTGTTTTCGATAGCATATTGATTTCCAACAGGTAATTATGAGGTGGAAAAGTGGGAAGTTTGATTTTTCACTGACCCCCTGATTGGTCCCCCTGTGTCCAGCTGTACAAGAAATATGGAAGACATGCTCTCAGCAGCCACAAATACAGGGCTCAATCCTGCTTGGTCGTGCATGATATGACCAAGCTATCGATCTGGATAGCTTACCAGAGGTTGAAAGTCGTTGAAACTCTTTACCTTAGGCTTCTAGCTTACGTACAGCCAGAGATATTTGAAATTTTCTTCAGCTTAGCCTTCCCGCATCCACGAAGCGAATTATAAGGCAATGTATGGACCTCAAACAGGAATTTTGAGATTTTTTTTCGCAACTCGATATTCACTCTAAAACTCGATTTTCTTGATTGTTTTCGATAGCATATTGATTTCCAACAGGTAATTTTGAGGTGGAAAAGTGGGAAGTTTGATTTTTCACTGACCCCCTGATTGGTCCCCCTGTGTCCAGCTGTACAAGAAATATGGAAGACATGCTCTCAGCAGCCACAAATACAGGGCTCAATCCTGCTTGGTCGTGCATGATATGACCAAGCTATCGATCTGGATAGCTTACCAGAGGTTGAAAGTCGTTGAAACTCTTTACCTTAGGCTTCTAGCTTACGTACAGCCAGAGATATTTGAAATTTTCTTCAGCTTAGCCTTCCCGCATCCACGAAGCGAATTATAAGGCAATGTATGGACCTCAAACAGGAATTTTGAGATTTTTTTTCGCAACTCGATATTCACTCTAAAACTCGATTTTCTTGATTGTTTTCGATAGCATATTGATTTCCAACAGGTAATTTTGAGGTGGAAAAGTGGGAAGTTTGATTTTTCACTGACCCCCTGATTGGTCCCCCTGTGTCCAGCTGTACAAGAAATATGGAAGACATGCTCTCAGCAGCCACAAATACAGGGCTCAATCCTGCTTGGTCGTGCATGATATGACCAAGCTATCGATCTGGATAGCTTACCAGAGGTTGAAAGTCGTTGAAACTCTTTACCTTAGGCTTCTAGCTTACGTACAGCCAGAGATATTTGAAATTTTCTTCAGCTTAGCCTTCCCGCATCCACGAAGCGAATTATAAGGCAATGTATGGACCTCAAACAGGAATTTTGAGATTTTTTTTCGCAACTCGATATTCACTCTAAAACTCGATTTTCTTGATTGTTTTCGATAGCATATTGATTTCCAACAGGTAATTTTGAGGTGGAAAAGTGGGAAGTTTGATTTTTCACTGACCCCCTGATTGGTCCCCCTGTGTCCAGCTGTACAAGAAATATGGAAGACATGCTCTCAGCAGCCACAAATACAGGGCTCAATCCTGCTTGGTCGTGCATGATATGACCAAGCTATCGATCTGGATAGCTTACCAGAGGTTGAAAGTCGTTGAAACTCTTTACCTTAGGCTTCTAGCTTACGTACAGCCAGAGATATTTGAAATTTTCTTCAGCTTAGCCTTCCCGCATCCACGAAGCGAATTATAAGGCAATGTATGGACCTCAAACAGGAATTTTGAGATTTTTTTTCGCAACTCGATATTCACTCTAAAACTCGATTTTCTTGATTGTTTTCGATAGCATATTGATTTCCAACAGGTAATTTTGAGGTGGAAAAGTGGGAAGTTTGATTTTTCACTGACCCCCTGATTGGTCCCCCTGTGTCCAGCTGTACAAGAAATATGGAAGACATGCTCTCAGCAGCCACAAATACAGGGCTCAATCCTGCTTGGTCGTGCATGATATGACCAAGCTATCGATCTGGATAGCTTACCAGAGGTTGAAAGTCGTTGAAACTCTTTACCTTAGGCTTCTAGCTTACGTACAGCCAGAGATATTTGAAATTTTCTTCAGCTTAGCCTTCCCGCATCCACGAAGCGAATTATAAGGCAATGTATGGACATGATTCAGTCCAAAATTCGTTCAAAGTAGATGAAACTTTTGATCTTTAGGTTGTAGCTGTTTTACATCCAGAGATATTCCAGATTTTCTTCAACTTAGGCTTTCCTTTCTTGCGAAGCCAATTATAAGGCAATGTATGGTCACCGAACACGTTCTTTGGTCATTTCCCCCCGTCAGATTAATGTAATTCAATATTCCAGGAAACCCGGAAGTAGAAATCAATATTCATCAGAGTAAAAATCAGGGAAATTATTTGACTGTATCTTGGATACTTATTCAGTTGATAGTTTTTGTGATTCTAAAATTATAAAACCAAAAATATATAAGACCGATGTTAATTTAATAGTTTAGAATGATAAATAGTGTGAAATTGAATTTAATTATACGGTTTCTCCGTGGCTACAGCGCAATTTTAGATTTTTGGTTTCATTACCAGTCGACAGCAATATCACAGAGTCACGTCTCTCAATAAAACTGAGCGACAAGAAGAAAATTATAAAAACTCCACGCGTGTTCTATACCAGTACTCATGGCAGACACTTCTAAAATTGCGCTGCAAAGGCGGGAAAATCCATAAAACTAATATCCCGCGCTTGGAGATTTTATGTTTGGTATAAATTTAAGAGTCATTTGTCTATTGGAAAAATTTTGATTACCAACTCGTTCCAAATGCAATATTTCATTCTTAATTTTAAGTATGTTATAGTCGTTCTCAATAGCGCACGCGGAATCGTTGTCATGACGAAGTAGGAGGGGTTTTGGTGGACGTCAATCAAGGCGTTTCCATGACATTCTATAGTCACGTGAAAACTTTGAGATTTTCGACAACGTCATGGGAACAGTTAAAAAGACGTCCACTACCAAAATTCTGTTTTGTCTTGACGGCGAAATGTACGATTCCGCGAGCGGTATTGAGAAGCACTGGTAAGCTTGTTTAGATCGTATCTATTGAGTCTTGTCAGGTTCTTGAGGAGGGACATTTTTTATCAAAAGAAACAGCGGGACCACAAAGAATAGGGATCCAACGAGATAGCACCAAAAGGGACCTGTACTCCAGTACGCTGTAAATGATACAAAAATAGAAAAATCATTCCATCATCAAGCAGTATTAAGGCCTGTTATAGCTGAAATTTTGTAGCAAGAAAACACGAGAAATTACACAACACGCATACCAAAAACTTGACTTGCCACAGGTATCCCAACCCATTCAATTATCTCCCACATAATTCTGCACGAGGACTGAAATGCCCGAGTTATCCATAGCATTACCTGAACAATATACAAATGGACCAATACCACGAGCCAAAGCACCAAGGGATCTGAAGATACCCATAATTTTGCCTTTTTGATCGTTGGTTCCTGAGAAAATAACAAACAAACTTTTTAGGAATGAGTGGTAAAAGGAAAAATACATGTGAATAAAATGAAAATGAGAACGCGCAACCAACCAATAATGCAAGGTTGGGATGTCATTCAAGAGTAGCGTTAACACTTCCTCATGACCTGTGGAGGCAGGACTGACGAAGCTTGTCATTCCTCACCAAATACTGAATATAAAGATAACGGGCATGTGACTTTTGATGAAAATATTGTGGCAAATATGCGGCGATTTTTGCTGCGACCTCAAATCGCGCATTTAAACTAGTAGGCATTTTCAGATGCAGCTGAAATGTCCACATCAAAAGTCTCTTGTGTAAGCGGGCCTTTAATAAAGCCAAAAAAGGGATCTGTATATTGAAATGGAAAAAATGGTTTACGTTAACCTTACCATATTTAGAAATCAATGATGTCAGACATGGGACAACAGTAGCTGAACCTGAGGTTAGGGAAAAAAGGATTAGCTAAACTAAACGCATATCTCCTGAGAATAGCTAACAATTCTTGGGCATTCTATACTGAAATATCGTAGAGCAGTTCTATAAAAGACGCCGTTTCTTGCGGGAACATTTACAAACCAGTAATGCCTTTGTCCTTTATCTATTGATCAATTTGTCCTGTGTGTGCTGTCTTAATGCCCCCTACCCACCCCACCCAAGTGAAGCAAGAGACAATCAATAAATGAATATAAGTAAATCAAGGTTAAAGATGTGAATATGTATTTATCTTCAAGCTATTTTTCTCGGAAATAATTCAGAGCTCCTGGCGGGATTTGAACCTTGTACTGTACTGTACTTACCAAAAGAGAACAAAGCTAGACCAGAGTACAAGACAAAAGGGGTAGTAGCCACTCCTACCAAGGCCATGCCAGGCATCATGGCAATCATACCCTATACCAATCAAAAACCATATGTTTACCTGTTAGGGTCAGTCAATGTTCAAGAGTATAATCACCGATGATGGGCCAGGGACCGTGGAGCAGGGAGGGGTGGGGTGCTATAGCCCCCCCCCATAATGGGAGCATGCCGCCCAACCCCCTAGGTGTTCCAGTATTTGGTTGTCATTAGCCCCCCCCCCCCCCAATCAAAATTATGCTCCGCAGTCCCTGTGGGCAAATTGATAAAATATAAATATTATTTATTTGTGCACAGAAAAGAAAGTCTGCTTAAAAGAGCATTCTTATACTTCTTCAAATCCATATTGTTGCCTCTGACATAGAGTGAAATACTTATCAAAAATGTTAGAACTAAATATTGTTCTCTCAAACCTTGATAGCAGTTTTCTTTTCTGAGCCTGCAGCTAGTCTCCTCACATAACCACCTGGAATTATAAGATGTAGAAATCGTATATAATCAACTCATTAGGCTGTGGCTCTAAATGTGAAAATAGCAGTAATGAAATTCAAAAGATGGGGGAGGGAAATAAAATAAAAAAAATAAAACAAAACAAAACAAAACAAAACAAAACAAAACAAAACAAAACAAAACAAAACAAAACAAAACAAAACAAAACAAAACAAAACAAAACAAAACAAAACAAAACAAAATAAAATAATATAATATAAAATAGAATAAAATAAAATTCTTACCTTAAACTTACATTCTTACTAAATTCTTACATTCTTACCTTGAACTGTTGCCATGATAATACCAATAAAGAAGAACATCATTCCTTGTTTCATGCTGCAATATAAGTTCATTTTAGACAAATAGTTTATACACCCATTTTCATAAATAATTATGCGACCAACACAGCCCAAGACATAAGCTTTCAGCTGCTGATGACCAAAAGCTTATTTTCTCAGACTGTTGAAAATTTTGATTACAGAAGCCAGAAACCTAGATGAACCAAATCAAAGCTAGTCATCTGGGTTGCATTATTATAAAAATGGGTTTAATTTGAGGTGTTGTGCTTCAAATTTAACATGCAGATTTTGTGCCATTCTCATGGGGGTGAAGGGACAAGGGTTGTAACTTGAAACCTTTTCAGGAATGGACTATGTAACAGTTTGATGTGATTCACAACTTGTTTCGTGTTGTTTAGGGTAACAGGTGCCTTAAGGGGAATCCACTTCCCCTAAAGATCTAAGCTTGACTCCCCACTCCCCCAAACACTCAGAGAGAAACACTCAGAGAGAGAAAAAGAGAAATCATTTACCTTGAGTTCAATGATTCTTACCTTGTGTATTGGAAATTTTTGTGCGTGAGGAAGGTTAGAGTGAATTCAAGTCCAGAGAAAAAGAACAGGAATAAGAAATATACTAGGCCAATGAAACGGACTGTCTTCAAATCTATGAAGTAGAAAATGAGATGTTCCAGATATTACAAGTAAAAAATATACCATTAGTTACTTATGCAAGACAAAAAACAACAATAGTTGTAATGTATAGCAAACAACAGGAATAGAAAAATATTTCAAATAATGAAAACATTTAAAACTTGCCTGATGAACTAGATCGGTCGAGAGCACTGAATTTGAAGAGTGACACAGGGTTGATGTAATAAAAAGCCTTCTTGCACTCAGTAACCACAGAAATGGCCTGTAAAAATGAAAAAGAAACAGTCCCGTTTCTGTTAGACAAATGATGTTTCAGCAATGTTGGCTGGAAAACTGTTATTTTGCCCTGGTAGACTTGAAATGCATTCAAGCATTCAAGCACTACTGCAGGATGCATTTATCATCCAGGTACCATACACAACTCAGAGGCCTTTGGTTGCCATGGAAATAAGCATAAGTATCTACTGATGACTTCAGCAATAGCCTTTTTTGTTAATCTAACTCTCAAAAAAAGTAATTAAAAAAAGTAAATTATAAACATTACCCTTTTTTCTTGAGGTAATGTGTCTTTAAAAAAGAAGAGGACAAATAGAATATCCACAAAGCTCAGGACAGCTGCAAAGATGGCTGGTAGATAGTAAAAGTGACCACTTTTTAAGGATGACTGAGTTGCAAAGATTGCACCAATAGTTGGACCAACAATAAAACCAATGGAGTATGCTATACCAATAAGAGCCTAAAAATAATAATTATATTAAATTAGTAATTGCTGTATTGCTCCTTATAGGAATATGTGGCGGCATGAGCATACATGCTTGAAATAGCAGCCAGTAAAAGGCCTGAAGGTCAACTAAGTAACAAGTATATGAAAAAAAAGTCAGCTGAGACAGCATGAATGACTAACTGACAGGCAGAATGACTGACTCACCAACGAGAGACCAACTAACTGACTTACAGTTCTGTCTGATGAGCACCCAACTAACTGATTGATTGACTGCTTAATGAGTGGCTGTCTATAGCTGACTGACTGTACCTGACTAGATGATTTGTCACTGAATGACTGGCCGACTCGCTGGCAGATGGGTGGCTGACCAATTTCAACTGTTTCATTGACTAGTTGGCTAGATGATTGGTGACTGACTGACTGGCTCACTGATGGCAATATATAATATATCTCAGCAAATGAATGACTCTTATGAGTCCATTCATAAATCTCTCTTTAGAATTATTCATCATGTTTTATATTATTGCTT
This sequence comes from Anthopleura sola, assembly GCA_023349425.1. Classification (NCBI taxonomy): domain Eukaryota; kingdom Metazoa; phylum Cnidaria; class Anthozoa; order Actiniaria; family Actiniidae; genus Anthopleura; species Anthopleura sola. The sequence continues at coordinate 8,457,582 of JALHLI010000005.1, forward strand.
GACTTACCATTCCTTTACTTCTAGTTTTTGATGATGTAACATCAGTAACTGCAGCAGTACATATTGTTACATTGCCTTTGCTCAGTCCACCAATAATTCTAGCGATTACAAACAGCGTGAAGTTTTGGGAACATGCCCAAATTATGTAAGACACAAAGACACCAAACTGAAAGAAAACAAAGAAATAAACAATTTAGCTTGGACATAATGTTTAAGCCTGGTTTTCACTATGACACAAGTACAAGCGCAAGGATGAAAATATTTTGATACTTGTGCTTGCGACTGTGTAACCCTGCTTGAGTTTTGTGCTTGCGACTGTGCTTGCGACTGTGCTTGTACATGTGTCACTTGTGAAAACCAGGCTTTACCCAAAGAGCATTTTTTCTGATATATATATGATATAATATTTTATTTAAAGTCAATATAACGTGGGAAGTGGTCACCCAATCTTCAAAGCAACGAGGCTCATGTTAAAATGCTTGACAAAAGACACCTGGCCTGAAATAGGTCAACATTAATATATTATACTGAGATACTCTGAACAAATACTTCTGATACAATATACAGTCAAATACCATTGAAATAAGCAATGTAGGTTTCCTTCCAAACAAGTCGGACAAAGCACCAATAAGTGGGCAGCAAAAGAACTGGAGTAGAGAGAATAACGAGCCAATTATTCCTGCATAATAAATATAAAAATGTAATGTTTAAATTTTTAGATAAGTGGATTTCAAACAGGCTAGGGCTTGCAATAATAATAATGGTTGGTCATCATGCATGATCAGACAATTTCCAGCCAGAATTTCAACTTGTTCAGTCAAATCTTTGCCTTATCTGTCATTTTGACTTGTAGCATTGAGCCAGAAATGAGTTATTCCAAACTAAGAATAATTTTGCTGGTCATGATGACTGGCTACTGACCGGCCATTTAATATTATTTCAAGCCCTGATTATAAAGTACAAATGAACAAAATCTTGATTGTTATCAAGATTATCTTCAATCTTTTTTTTCAATTTACCTCCAAACAAAACTGCATTGAATCTACCAATTTCAGGCATTCCCATCAAGGTTTTAAATGTATTGACTTTTTCCATCATTGTGTTGTAGAGGACATCCTGTATAAAGTAAATTAAGAACCACCATCATTAATAACATATTGTGAACATCATCAATAGCTGTGTGAACCAAGCAGATGAAACCATATGAGTTAATAAAAATATTTCATTATGAAATGGTATATAATATAAATAAAATAAAGGTTAAGGATATCATAGAAAAAATAACAATTTCTAAGACCAAAGGATTTCAGTGAAAGATAATGATTTTAATTAGAACTAAGGTTTGTGTGGCTTGGGATGAAGTATATTGGTGTAAAATTTTCCAAAGACTTTTTTTTAATATCAAAAGTTAATTAAGGGACTCGTCAGAAATTAGCTGGGGGAGGGGGGGGGGGGTGGAAAAATGGGAGGCTCATAACTTTTTGAGCCCCTGAAAAGGGAGGGTCATAAGGAAATAGGCAGTGAAAAAGGAAGGGTCACATTATAAATTAATAAAATAGTAATCATGTATTAGATTTTTTTTGAGTATAGAAAAAGGAAGCTTTGGGGGTGACTACGTTTCAATCTGGTACTTTATTTAGAATATGAAGTAGGTTATTGGGGGCGCCATGGGATTCTGTGGGTCTCCTGAATAAAGACTGATTATTATTATAAACTCCATGAATGAGCATTATATTGGCTAATTAATGTCAGTAGTTGTTAAGCCATTAATATCTCTCTTACCTCTTTCTGTTTTCCATAGAACTCAAGAAGTGACGGCAAAAGCGGTAGAATAACTGTAAAAGCTAACAAATCTATGACCAGTGAAGTAAAAATCGTCAGAAAAACTCTGTTATCACTTTGGTCCTGTTCTTTTGCCTGCGATGAATTGCTGGTCTTCGGTTGGATGTTTTCAAAATGATTTGAGCTGCTTCGCTCTTTCAGGTTGTGTTTGTTCTTGTTTGAATCCATATTATCGCTAAAAACTCTAAGAATAAAATGCTAAGGCACAATAAACGATGTTGGAAGATTTTTTAAGCAGAATTATCGTAGAAATTCATGCTCAAGAAATCTTAACAAGAAAGACGTTCGATTGACTTGTTTCGACAGTCCTTTCTTTGTTGAGGAACTCTGATCAAGCCCGTGAAACCTGATCAAATACGAAAAGGTATCCACTGTTATGTCTTCTCTAGTTTAATAATGGCATTAAACTCGAAACCCAACAGGTTTTTGTTTTAGTGAAGAAGACACAACAAGAGTTCAAAAGACAGAAAGTAGTAGGTCGACCACTTGCTGGGAAACTGGAAGTTGACGGAGTCCGGAAGTGACGTCATGTTAATAAATCATCTAACTTGCACGTTTGAACACGATATTATTATTATTATTATTATTATTATTATTATTATTATTATTATTATTATAACTGTGAATTGTCTTTATAATAATAATAATAATGAATATGATTTAGCAGTGGCATTTCCACAGAGTGGCTCTTCATCCACTGAAATTCCAATTGAAACTTAGAAGTTGATTTTTGTGGAGGGAGAAAACCGGAGAACCAGAGAAAAACCCTAGAAGTACAGGAGAGAACCATCAAACAACTCTACTCACATACGACACCGAGTCCAGCGACACTCGAGCTCAAGTCACATTGCATGTGGACCCGAGGACCCTTCTGTAAACCAATGATTGTGATGTTGGACAGACAGACAACACACTGACACAGACAGACAGACAGAAAGACAGAACACACGACCCTTTGCTGACCTTCCTCTTAAAGGCCTATCTCACCCACCCACACACACATAAAGATATCGTTAACTCCCTTAGCGTTATATGCATTGGAGTGTCACTACAATTTCAATACGATAAAAACAATTTTTTTCTCGAATAATCTCCCACTGAAAAGCTTTTTTTATACGTCATTCTTACCTACAATTTACCGGATAAATGTCATCTAAGCTCTTTTGAGGACAATAGTTGGAAAGCTGTTAATGTATCTCTAAAGAGATCTGCCTGCTTCTGTCTATGATCAGTTATCCCTTAGTTCCGGAAATGGGCTTTGTCCATGCCAGTACCCTACTTAAGATGCAAAAGTGTCGAGTGCTATTGGTTCTATGTTTGGTAGGATCAGCTCTCTCTGTCTCTCTTTTTCTATCTTTGTTAATCGCAACGGGTAAAAGTGGTGGCTTCAATTGGAAAACTTTAGTGGACATTGGCGAGAAGTGTTGGGGCTATGACCATCTCAGCCCCTCCCCCTCCGCGGTCCCATTATGAAAATCCGGCTTTGGCAGGGGAGAGAGTCGAATCATGGCAGGGCAGGGCGGATCGGGGTGAAAGGTCCAGAGGGTCGGAAAGCCCCTTTCCCATTCTCATCTTATAGCCTTATACAGTACGTGGATTCACGAGCGTTCCCTCTCTTACAGTAGCAGGCAATGTTTGACACTTCCTTCCTGCCCTCCCCTCCCTTCCTTACAATACCAAACACTGTTGATGCGTGGTTATACATTACGCTTTTCCTGTTCACTTGCTTTTCTTTTTCGTGTTTCCGGGTTTTTCCCCTTTTCTTCGTTTGTCGGTTATGTGTCAGTAAATCAGTCTAATATGGCTCTCGCGGCTGGGCATATTAAACTACCCATAAGGCATTGCGGCCGTGATCCCGGTCACAACAGAAGTCAGTTCGACCAAAGCCAAGCTGTAGAAGGCAGACGTCAAGTGGTCGAGTGAAAACTAGCCATTTCCCCCTTTTTTTTCATTCCTAACTCCAGACACCACAATGTGTGAATGCCTTAGCATCACTACTTAGCCATGGAAGACCAAATAGTTCCTGTTCTCTTAATAACGGCAAATGTTGGATCACTTTTTGAGGACGTGAGTACAACTCGTTTAGTACGTTGTTAGCACATTTGAAGCAAGTATAATATTTTCAGTGAACGTCCGGTGGCATTTACAGTTATTTGATATCTCCGTGAACGTGTAATACTGTTCATTCTTCATTCTGCTTCCTGTTCTCTCTCATGGACATAAGTGAGAGTTGAAAAATAATATGTATCGGGTTCAAATCTGGTCAACCGCTTTTGGGTCCATACGTGCAAATTGTGTTTACATTGGAGCAGCTTCATCTCATACTATTTGACTTTACCACCGGGTACAATTCAATGCTATGCTTTACTCTGAATAACTGTAAACCAAAGATGAAAGTAAAATGCTTCAGGTGCTTTTGAATGTAATTCAAAAATGATATTATATATATTTTTTCTTTTAATTTTCAGCGTGAAAATAAAGAGAATATTTGGATTGGGCAGCTTTTACAAGTAAGTACTTGGCCAGTCGGTAAAATTACAGCGTTGACAAGTATTTTATTTGAGTAAAGTACCTTAGAATCTTGAATTATATCCCTTGCATTCTCTGTTTTCGCTTTCTAGACTATCACCCATTTTGAACCTGGATTTATAGCGTTGCATTTACAAGAATGTGGCGGGAAACTCGCGGATGCAGAGGGAGTACAAGAAGTTAGAAGCTTCATAAGGTATATGAATAAATCACTCGCTAAAGTCTTGATTTAGGCTGACTCTGAATTAGGTTTGCAAATCAACCAATTCCCGTTTGAATTCTTCTTTGATTGTGTCTTTTTATTTTTTTAATTTAAAACATAATTAGGCGCCCGTGGTTCAATTCCTGGTTCCCACTGCGTTTCAAGGCGATGAACCATCATCTAAGTTTTCTCATTCTGTTCTTTAGAATCCTTTTCAGCAATAGTGAAATTACACAAAGATTTGAAGTCAGGTGTGCTTGGATCGATCAAGACTACAGAAATGAAGAACAATACACGGTAAGTCAATCTCATAAAATACTATTTATTCTGGCTTGACAAATGATGACAGTTTCTGAAAGTATTCTCGCTTCAAGTATATCTCATATTTTTAGACTTTAATTTTTTTCCCGAAGGTTTCGTTCCAAATGATTGCCTGCATTAAAATGCAAAATACGAAACGTTAGTCTTATCTATCATCTGTAACTTGAGGCTTTAGCGTAGCCAATGGATAGATATTTCCAGATTATTTAAAAAAAACTGTGGAAAGCCACTTTGATGTAATCGGATGTCAGAACATTTGAATGGCTTTTGTGAAAAATGTCATGAATCTTCTATATTGCAGCAGCAATTAGGACATAATGAGGAAAAATAAATTGAAAACATCGGATCCTCTGCCTATTGCTGCTAGTATTTGCTTCATTATTTTTCTCTTGCTTGTTTTTGTTATGTTTCAAGAAATTCCCAAAAGACTGCTAATTTTTTTGAATATTAGGACAGGAAAATGAATAATATTGTCTGGCAAGAATTACAGTTAATACATGATTCATTAAAAATGTATATGCAAAATGTTAAATCATTAATATTTTCCAATTTAACACCTTAGTAAAAAATAAAATTGCATTCATGGCTTGAAGGGCTTATGAATGTGACAATTATATAATGTTAATAGCCTATCTTATAACCATATATATTTCTGTTCCCAAAACAATTTTTAGTGTCTCATTTATCTTACTGAATTTTCTCTAATTCTTAATCAGAAAAAAATCTTTGCTTTAATCCATACCTTCTTAGCTTTTCAAGTTATCCATGATCAAGTCATTTTCAATATAGTGTTGATAAATCTCCCTAGATTATCTTTATTTTATTGTCCTTTTGGGTTAAAAACACCTGCTGAATAGTAGGATTAGGGAATCCCTTTCCTTAGATATGTTTTTGGCAAACAAAGTGCATAGCTTGCTGCTAGAGCAAACAAATCATTTGTAGTTGATATTCTATGGCGCTATTAGTGTGCCATATATTTGTTTCTGTTCTTTTAAGTTTTTTTTTAATTCTAAAAACAGCTGCTTCCCCTTGTTGTTTAAACTGAGCAAAAACAGACTTGAATTTAATCCCATTTATTGAGGCGCTTTATGACTACCTATTTTGTTTTAGTTCCCCTGTTTGTTGAAAAAATAATGACTTATAATAAAGCTTTTGGCACCCACAGTTGTGGCGAATAAAACACTTATGCAAGGACCATATACCATATTGAGATCTAGATTAATGATGGTTCATTTAAGCTTTGCAGGGGAATTTTATGTAAATAGCCTATGTGCTCTTGTGTCTTTAAATAACCATATCATAAAACACAATACAATACAAACCACATTTCATCATCACTATGGTAATGCCCAAGCTTACAACCAGAATATAACTGTTATCACAATGAGATTTCTCTTGCTTTAGGATACATTAAATGGCTATCTTTTCACCCCATCTATGATATTCCAAACACCTGTTTTGGCAAGCCTGGCATTTCTATCCTGACTGACTGATTGAATTTGATAAGTGGGTGGATATTTATTTCTTATGTTATAATCAAAACAACACAAAGATGCCTATCTAAATGTTATTGACTGGCTTTATCTAGCATAATCATTCTTTTTTGTTTTTTTGGTTTTACAATTTCAAAATGTTTTCTATTTTCATTGAGAGCCTCTAAATTTACTCTGAAGTTATGAAATGGCTTAGAGTATTAAAGTTAGCTAGTATTGAAGAAATTATATATTTATACAATTTAAATGTTATGCAGTGCAACTTAATTATGAATTCCAATCCTTTTTAACGGTTTCTTTGCCAGCAATTTGTGACTTTTGAAGACAAATCTTAATATCCTATTTTCAATATGTTTTTATTCATTATTCATTTTACTTACATGAAATGTCCTTAAAAAATATTCACATCTAATAGTGTGTCCTTCCTTTCAAAATATTCTTACATCTTTACATTATCAACACATGTTTTCCAGTTTCTTTAATATTTTTGAGTTGCTGAAAACAATTTTTGTTGTAAATAAAAAATGCTTAATTCCTGTATTTTGAGCTGATCTCGAGTCAGTCTGAACTATATTAAATATTGAATGAATTCATCTAACATTTGACGTCCTTTATTGAAAACGTCATGTTTCCAAAGAGCTAGACAATTTATTATTTTGACTCGTCTCACTTTGTGTGTTTTTATGTTACGCACAATTAATCACAAAATATTATGTATACTGGTACTGTATATTTTGTCTCTGATTATTAGGTTGATCATGAACGGCTAAAACTTAGACGATTAAGAATATTATGTACAAGCAGTATCCAGCTACATTTGTGTTTCTTTGTTTACATATTCATGTATATTCTTTATCCCTCTCTTTATATTTCATACATTAAAAATATATTAGGATGAGTTAGACAAGAAGCGCAGTCTAATGTTCATTAATATTTAATTGCTTCATGGTGCACTTATTAATAATGCAGAAAGATTACATTGAAAATACCTTTAGATTAGCAAAAGGAGTCTGTTTAGCATTATAATTTATTGTTTGCTCATTATTCCAGGCCTTGGGATGTATTTACTTTGTAAGAAAGTCCATCAAAAATGTCTCACTTTGGAACTTTAAAGGTAAGAAATGATCTATAAATGCCTAGCTGTTAGGAAATTAGATCAAGGCCATAGCAAGCCTTGAAAATATTGGGGTGAGGGGGCACAAAACTACATGTGACATCCATGTGACCATGAAAAATGTAAATGTAATTCCATACATAAATGTATTTTGCTGTTTATCACAATATTTAAAAAAAAAGATGGACAAATTTGATGTATAGATTAATGAGGGGAAAAACAGGTTCAAATTAACTCACTTGTCATTTTTCTAATTTCTATATCTTGCAATTTTCTTTCAAATTGATAATAACTTTTATCTTTGTAATTTATTTAAACATTTATTTATCCTCCTAGACAGTCTAAATTTTTGGTTTACCATAGTTGAAATTCTTCTTCTTTTTATTAAAAAAGATTAAAATAGGTAGTGAATGACTGTATTACAATATGTAGATAATAACCGGAACGATAATCATGTTTGATATTTTGGTTTAGCAGCATAGTGAGAATTGCATTGAGAGTACTTGCCTCAAACCTGAGTACAAACCCAAGATTAATAATTTATCTCCTCAGCTTTGAAAAACATTTTTCCTCAGGTTTTCAAATTTTTCTCTATCTTCAAAATTCAGCAGCTCTAAATACAATTGGTTTCAGTGGATAAAAAATGACTCTCTGGGATTTAATCCCCTTTGAATTGAATTTTCTGTTTTGATGTTTTAGAAAAAGTTACTTACAGCACTTATCATAATTCTGAGACCCAACTGACTCCAGGTGTCTGGCATTTTGGCTTCCATCAATCAAACTACAAAGCACTGAGTTCATTCCAATTGTGAGTGTTAAAGAAATTCCCATGAGAAAATTGCTGTAGAGAAATATCTGCGACTCAGCAGACATTTTTGAATGGGAATTTCGTTATCACTCATAATCAGAATGAACTCGGTCCTTCGTAGAGGCGGTTAGGTTGCAGAACTATGAAAAGTGCTGTAAGGCAAGTTTTTTGTATTTGCCCTTCCCCTACAACTCTAGGATGTTTGCCATCCCAAACCACTGTAATATCATACTTATCATAATGTTTGAATTCTCTCTTTTCATACAAGAATCAAAGTTTGAGGAACTTGAGGGTGAATCCGTCTCTATTGGAGATTTAAAGGAAGTGGTGTTGCTTGAAAAAATAAAGTTTCCCAAAGAATTCTTTCCTCAGGTAATACCAGACAAAGTTTCCTGTTAAAAATATAACTAGCTTGATACAACAGAAATAAAGTACTATTTATTTGTATCTTGCAGTCTAAGTGGTCCCGGAAAGGCTATGCAAGAACAAGATGGAAAATCCACAATTGGTATAGTATTTTTCTAACAGTTGGGCTGCCTGTGTCATGTACCACAGGAAGCCCAATTAGTGTCTTAAAAGAAAACAGAAAATAATTTTTTTTTTTCTATTTCAGTGTTTTTGATCTTCTAAACATTCATCTTTTCCATGATGCATCAAATCTAGAAGCTATTAAACTGGTAAGTTAAAAAAAACTATTATCTATCCTAGTCTTAGTTATAAAATGAATAATTATCTGTCAATACAATTACTATTATTTATTATTATTATTATTAATCCTCAAAATGTTGTTCTTTTTAGTCACCATCACCATATTGTAAAAACAGGAAGAGAGCTCTTGCTCATGTTGTGGACAAGTAAGCACACTCTTATTTCTCATTTTATCCACCATATTTTAAATGTAATAAGCATCATCATATATGTTTATACCATGTCGTGTTTGTTTCTTACCTTGTTTTATTTCCTTGTTTTCAGATTAAATAATGGGCACTTGCCAAAAGAGCCTGCCATAATTTTTGGAGACTTCAATTTCAGACTTGACACAAAGTCTGTTGTAGAGGTATGAAACATGATATTCTACTGTATGATTAAGAAGGATTATTTAAAAAAATGTTCATATAATAATTATATGTTCATCTATGTTCATTTTCATTTTCAGTCTCTTTGTGCTGGGCTACATTCACAACATGTCAGGAAGGATGGTGAAAATTGCCCTTTTAAGATAATTTATAGAGATTCAAAGTCTTCAGATAAGGTAATATATTATTACTGTATCATAAATTTGACTTTACAGCAGATCTGCCATATATTCTATTCTAGATCGTTCTGTTACCATGATGCTTTACATCTTTTACTTGTCTTTTTTTTATTTAAGGCCCTGTTTCACTGTGCTATTTTCCCAATAACTTGTCTCGAAACTCTGTTGCGAGACAAGTTGCTGGAGAATTGCATAGTGTAACAGGGGTTGTTTCGCAATTTTTGTTGTTGTGCATAGCGTTGCATGAAGAAAAACTCAAATCTACTTTTCGGAATGCATTGCAGCAACTGGCAACACTATTGCACAGTGTATCAGCCCTCCAGCAACTTGTCTCACAATTTTAAGGCATATTTTTCAAGTTGGTGCAAGTTTCTGATATCAAGTTGCAATGTAACACCTCACCTTGACAACCTGCAAATTGCATTATGCAACATTTTCAAGCATCAAGAGACAAGTTGCTGAGAAAATTACATGGTGTTACAGGGCCTTTATTCATATGAACTGTGTGCTAAAGGTATTCAAGAGCATTAAGGAGGGGGAATTTGGATATTTCCTCTTAACTCCCTCCAATGCAACAAAGAAAGCCAAAGGAATCACATAGGAATGAATGAAATTTCTGCACCAAGATGCATGTTGCAAAATAGTACATTGATTGTACTCATGTCCATAGAAAAAGTAAGACCTATTTGCTGATCATTGTTTAATATTTTCTATTGTACAGATTGTTCTGACATTAGAACATCGTAAGTTCATAGTGCAAGATCAGAGTCATTTTCATAACGACAATGGAAAAAGATTCCAGAAGTACAACAAGGAGCTTGAGGAATTTAACCATGATTTATATGAATACAGTATTTCTTTCCCACCAAGGTAAATAAAAAACATTGATTATATTAAACAGTTTTGCATTAGGAGTATGACTGTTTGACATTTTTGTCTATACCCTCATGCAACCTCTGGGCTGAGCAAAGCTAGGGCATTGCAAACTCACAGATTGAACCCTGAAACAACCTCTGGGCTGAGCAAAGTTAGGGCATGGCTGACTCATAGATTGAACCCTGAAACAACCTCTGGGCTGATCTAAGTCAGGGCATGGCTAACTCACAGATTGAACCCTGAAACAACCTCTGGGCTTATCATAGTCAGGGTATGGCTAACTCACAGATTGAACCCTGAAACATCCTCTGGGCTTATCAGAGTTAGAGCATGGCTAACTCACAGATGGAACCCTGAAACAACCTCTGGGCTGATCAAAGTCAGGGCACAGAAAACTCAAAGATGGAACCCTGAAACAACCTCTGGGTCAATCAAAGTCAGGGCATGGCTAACTCACAGAGCGAATAAAGGGCTGCACATTGGTACTCAATCAATGAAGGGGGCGTATAACCAGAAGGAAATTTCTTTTATGGGTGGGCTTATAAAAACGTTTATAAGGTATACTAAATATTTTTCTTTTCAATTTTAGTTATCCATTTAGTGACAATGTTGATGAAGGAGCAAGTTACAATAACTCAAGGTAAACTTCCAAAAATATTCTTATGATCCCCCTCAAAAAAATAATAAACGATCCCTAAGGTGTAACCATTGTGTCTTGGTATTTCTATCCAGATGTCCTTCTTGGTGTGATCGTGTCCTCCTAAGTCACTCAGTAAAAAAGATAATCACCAAGGTAAATATGAAATACAACATTTCTCAACATAAGTGTCTTTCTGTTATTTTCATAGCCTGTGTAAGGGTGCTTTTTTAGGGAGGGAGGGGAAGGGGAGGAGGGAAATGAAGGTGGCGCTTTTATTCTGAGTAGCAACTTATTATTACTGACTGCTTTTAGGATGATGGTGTATGCACTTATGGTATAATTGGGAGAAAAGTCTGTATGGGTGACCACAAGGTTTGTATCTTTGTCAGCTAAAAGAAACTGTTGTTTTAAAGATGCATCATTCTATATCATGCAGGCATCTATTCAATCCATTTATCTCTCCATCTATGAATCCTTTCATCCTATTAATCCATCTATCCATCTATTCTATTTATATCTCCATCCCATCTGTCCATCTATGCATCCTTACATCCCATCCAACCAATCCATCTATCTATCCATTCTATTCATATCTCCATCCCATATGTCCATCTATGCATCCATATATCTATCCATTCTATTTATATCTCCATCCCATCTGTCCATCTATGCATCCTTACATCCCATCCAACCAATCCATCTATCTATCCATTCTATTCATATCTCCATCCCATATGTCCATCTATGCATCCATATATCTATCCATTCTATTTATATCTCCATCCCATCTGTCCATCTATGCATCCTTACATCCCATCCAACCAATCCATCTATCTATCCATTCTATTCATATCTCCATCCCATATGTCCATCTATGCATCCATATATCTATCCATTCTATTTATATCTCCATCCCATCTGTCCATCTATGCATCCTTACATCCCATCCAACCAATCCATCTATCTATCCATTCTATTCATATCTCCATCCCATATGTCCATCTATGCATCCATATATCTATCCATTCTATTTATATCTCCATCCCATCTGTCCATCTATGCATCCTTACATCCCATCCAACCAATCCATCTATCTATCCATTCTATTTATATCTCCATCCCATATGTCCATCTATGCATCCATATATCCATCCATTCTATTTATGTCTCCATCCCATCTGTCCATCTATGCATCCATCTATCCATCCATTCTATTTATGTCTCCATCCCATATGTCCATCTATGCATCCATATATCCATCCATTCTATTTATATCTCCATCCCATCTGTCCATCTATGCATCCTTATATCCATCCATTCTATTTATGTCTCCATCCCATCTGTCCATCTATGCATCCATATATCCATCCATTCTATTTATGTCTCCATCCCATATGTCCATCTATGCATCCATATATCCATCCATTCTATTTATGTCTCCATCCCATATGTCCATCTATGCATCCATATATCCATCCATTCTATTTATGTCTCCATCCCATATGTCCATCTATGCATCCATATATCCATCCATTCTATTTATGTCTCCATCCCATATGTCCATCTATGCATCCATATATCCATCCATTCTATTTATGTCTCCATCCCATATGTCCATCTATGCATCCATATATCCATCCATTCTATTTATATCTCCATCCCATCTGTCCATCTATGCATCCATATATCCATCCATTCTATTTGTCTCCATCCCATCTGTCCATCTATGCATCCATATATCCATCCATTCTATTTATGTCTCCATCCCATATGTCCATCTATGCATCCATATATCCATCCATTCTATTTATATCTCCATCCCATATGTCCATCTATGCATCCATATATCCATCCATTCTATTTATGTCTCCATCCCATATGTCCATCTATGCATCCATATATCCATCCATTCTATTTATATCTCCATCCCATATGTCCATCTATGCATCCATATATCCATCCATTCTATTTATGTCTCCATCCCATATGTCCATCTATGCATCCATCTATGCATCCATTCTATTTATATCTCCATCCCATATGTCCATCTATGCATCCATATATCCATCCATTCTATTTATGTCTCCATCCCATATGTCCATCTATGCATCCATCTATGCATCCATATATCCATCCATTCTATTTATATCTCCATCCCATATGTCCATCTATGCATCCATATATCCATCCATTCTATTTATATCTCCATCCCATATGTCCATCTATGCATCCATCTATCCGTCCATTCTATTTATATCTCCATCCCATATGTCCATCTATGCATCCATATATCCATCCATTCTATTTATATCTCCATCCCATCTGTCCATCTATGCATCCATATATCCATCCATTCTATTTATATCTCCATCCCATATGTCCATCTATGCATCCATATATCCATCTATTCTATTTATATCTCCATCCCATCTGTCCATCTATGCATCCATATATCCATCCATTCTATTTATGTCTCCATCCCATCTGTCCATCCATGCATCCTTACATCCTTACATCCTATCCATCCCATCTCATCCATCCATCTCATCCATCCATCCATCCATCCATCCATCCATCCATCCATCCATCCATCTCATCTATCCATCCATCCATCCATCCCAATCATTACAAGAACTGCAGTACTTCCCAATATCCACCTGGTCTAACCTAATTTTGTTTCTATCTTTCAGCCTGTGTTTTTGAAATTGAATCTTGACACATCTAAGAATGGTAAGACCCATTAATTCATTCATATTATCATTACCTACTACATGTTTGTTTCGCTATAATCTACATATTATTTTTGAATATTTTCTATACATTATACATTTTCCTCATGTTTTTAATAACAACATCTTAACTGCTACATGTCTGTTGTTGATAACTTTTAAAGATTTCAACGTTGCTTACTCGAGTTCCTGTGCTTATCATCAGCTTGACATTTGTTTTAAACTGGATTTTTAAACTAAAGTTGATCATTTCCAGCTCTATGTATGGAATGTAATATCAACTGCTGCTTTAAATATGATTTGTTTATATTTATGTCATATTCTTTGTTGATAATTGACGTAAATTGCTTTGTGCTGCTTAATTAATAAATACAGTGATGTTAAACTCATTCGCAGCCGTGGAAGAAACAAAGGGAAAAGCCTAATATTCTTCATTATTACCCATACGTGACTGTTCGTACAAACTAGGTCAGTTAATCTCGTACTTGTACTTTAAAATAATCTGTTTTAATAGTATCGTAACTATCAGTATTGTTTCTTTTTTTCTTTTTTTTATTAACATAATTTGTCTAAGAATCACTGTCACAACACTTCATTAGTTCCTTCAACTTTTCATTTCTGGTTGTTAGTTCTGCTAAAATGTGATAATCATAAATTGACCCTTACTCTCATTGACATTGTTGTTCCAGATAATGTTAAAGTAACGTTATCCCAGGTTAACTTAACTTATAAACAAGCTTTAAAATCATCATAACACAGATAACAATGCATCTAATGTTATTACATTTAAACTAACGTTTTTAACTTATAAATGTTCATTATTATTTCATTTCCCATTATTTTTCTTCATGTCAAAGTCACCAATTAACAAGATTCTATAACTTTGATATTCCATTGGGAGCTCCAGAAAGTATCCTACCTGCCTCTCCACTTCTCTCTCTTTCTCTCTCATTCACTCACTCACATAAAGACATACTTCTGTAGCCAGGGGGTGCACAGGGTGTGTTCGCGCCCCACTCACAGGCTCTAAAGTTCTGTATTTTGGTATTAAAGGTCCAACATTTAGAATGCATTGTTGAAAGTGAAGGATACTAGTAGATTTTTAACAATTAACAATGATAGTTTACAAACAAACAATGTAAATAGGAGTGACAATAAGAGTGCAGTTTGGTGCATAGCCTCCCCACCCCCACACCCTTCTGAGCCTTGGCTAGCCTGCATAGCAGGCAGATCATGTTAGTTCTTTTGGTATGGTTTGTTCCTTAGTTGGTTTTCCTCACCCCCGCATTTCACTTTCTTAACATTCTGTCAATGTACTAAGTGGAAGGGTAGTACAGATCTTGCACATTTAGGTATCATGGTTGATTTCTATTTAATCAAGTGAAATAGCATACACTCTGCATGGACTCTGCATGCATTCTCACTGGCACACAGGTATCCCAATATCAGAGAAATTTCATTACAAAACCACAGGAACCCCAACTTTGCATATTTTGCACTTCAAACGCACATTGATAAATCTTTGTTGATCGTTTCTAAACCTAATTCTATTGGTTTTGTTCACTTAGGGTCAATCTCCAATGGAGTTTCAGATGAATATATTGAGTATATTACCTGTGTATAGTACAAATTATTGATATGAATGACATGGCAATTATATAAATATGTAGTGATTATAAGCAAAACGTTGAGATTCTATCCAACACTAGATGAAGAAGTTTACAAATAGCAATAGTTTAGGTAAAAATCAATGATTATATACAAAATACCAAGAAAATGACTTGAAAACTAGAAAGATGGATAAAAGGATAACATCATGAACGAAGAAAGAAGATGGTAGAAAACCCAAAAAGGGATCAAGAAAATGATGGAATAAAGAAAGGAATAATTGAAGAAACTGGAAACAACTACAAGAAGAAGAAGAAAGAGAAGGAAACACAAGGAGAAATTCAAGACAAGACCAGAAAATAAAAACTAAGAGATCAAGTACACCTGTTCCTGAAATGATGAATATCAAAAATTCTGGCATCTCTTTATGCTGACTGCCTCCCTATCAAAGCTCCTTCATGATTCAGAGAGGAGCAGGGATCCAAGGTTAAAAAACCTTAATTCTAGTTGAAGTCTTTAGTTAGTGATTTTAGAACCTGATTTCTTGATCTATGTATAATATGTATTTAACCCAACTTTAGTCGCAGAGCCATAGCGGGAAGAACGGGTACTCTATTAGAGAGTGAAAATAGTAGCTAGAAAATTAGTTCTTATTCCATGTATTTTATTTTATTTTGCGCGCGCGGGATCCCTGTGACAAACAGTAAAGACAGCCTCTGGCTTCTGAGGTTAATTCACCCGCCACAGGTATCCCACTAACAGAGAGTTGTCTGTGGAAGAAGTTAGATCAGAAAAGACGATCAGTAAAGTAAATGTCACTCTCCGTCTTTTGCTAAGCCTCAGGGTCCTTGCATCTTCTTGTTACTTTGCTGCGACAAAAAAGGGCCTTGGAGGGTTTTTGCATAAAGATAGGATGATTCTGGTCCCAGAGACAAGTTTGGTTTTCGTTTCTTTGGAGACAAAAGAGTTATCCCTAGTAAAAGGGTCACCCTACCTTCAAGAAAACGGCCTCTTACCTCAACAGTATATAATTATATTGATACAAGCATATCTGGGATGTTGCGAGCCCGGCACATCTCGAAATATGTTTGGAATCAGGGTACATTATGCTAACTATTTAATGCCATCGTTTGTTCACGTACATACCTTTTTTATTAGAATGATTCAATGAGATATTTTGTTTATCAATTTTTAAAGCTATATTTTGTCGAAAGGCAACGCTTTTCTTAGGTTATTTTCTATTTCTTTCCCTACTGCTATGCTCTTTTCTCCTCTCCTTTGTCCTCTTATTATTTAACTTCTCTTCTCTTCTCTTCTCTTTTCTCCTCTCCTTTGTCCTCTTATTATTTAACTTCTCTTCTCTTCTCTTCTCTTCTCTTCTCTTCTCTTCTCTTCTCTTCTCTTCTCTTCTCTTCTCTTCTCTTCTCTTCTCTTCTCTTCTCTTCTCTTCTCTTCTCTTCTCTTCTCTCTCTCTCTCTCTCTCTCTCTCTCTCTCTCTCTCTCTCTCTCTCTCTCTCAGTCTCGTCTTTTTCTCTTTTCTTCTCTTCTCTGTTTCTTTTTCTGATTTATTGAGTTTTTTTAAATCTAAACTGATACTAATTTCAAATACTAATGGTGCTGTGCGCCCTTTGCCAAAGTACAAGTGCAAAGTTACAATTACACTACAATAGCCTAGATATATATATAATATAATCATTACATAAGAGATACAGCATGAGAATAAGTAGTTATGATAGTAATGTAAATTATGATGATTCTTATGATTAAATAAATTATCTGGGTTTCGTTCCGTTTCATTTCAACTGTTCTCTTTTCATCTTGTTAAATTGCAGTTGTAATGTACTGACCTGATAGTGAAGAACACCCAGAACTACTGAGTCTGAAAGCGCGAAATTATTTGTAGAGAGTAGATTTTGTGCA
The DNA here is from genome assembly GCA_023349425.1 of Anthopleura sola. Lineage (NCBI taxonomy): Eukaryota > Metazoa > Cnidaria > Anthozoa > Actiniaria > Actiniidae > Anthopleura > Anthopleura sola. The sequence continues at coordinate 8,474,919 of JALHLI010000005.1, forward strand.
GGGAAATCATACATTATTCTGGCTTTGAAATGGCTTCCAATCAACCAACCCCAAAAGGCGTACCAATTGTTAAAAGAAAGCCAATTGAGTGTCGCTATCTGACATTTTTCAATGCTATGAAGGAAGCCATTTTATGCAGTTTTTATTCGAATCGCTTTCTACATATTTTTTTCCTTTCCTTTTTCCTTCTTTTTTTTTTTTTTTTTGGTATTACATACATTTTTGCCATGTTTTCCATACGAAGCGCATGCGACAAAAATGTCAAATTTTTCATCTATTAAAACAAGAAAAAAGTTAACTATACACGAATGTTTCTACCTGCGTTGTGTTTTTATGTCATCCTAAACATGTTAGTTTTCTCGCCATATTCCTTCAGAAAGATTAATACATGACTTGACAAACCAACTCTTGCCAAGTCACAATCAACAAGTCTTTGCATTGGAAAGCATCCCAGAGCCTTCAAAACAACAAAAACAAAAAAGGAAAATTATACTATACTTCGTACATCTCTAAGTTATTAAAAACATCGTATCTTTACATTGGACCAAAATCAAGTTAATATAGGTATATAGAAATGATTGTACGATATTTTTTTTGAGCTGTTTGTTGGCTTGCTTGCCATCTTTCCAGATATGTTGAAGACATCGTATTTTATTGGAAACATGATTAATACTTTATTAACATATTTTCGTATTCCTAGCTTATAAATAATTTTTCTTAAATCTTATGTTCGTTGAATTTGTACGTACAATCTTTTTAACTTTTCTTTCAAAATTAGTGAAAACAATCCTAATTCTTTTTATTACTTTATACGTGTTCTTGCAAATTAATGGCTTTCCAAAAATTACATCCTTTAGTTGTCATTTTCTTTTGTTTTGAGTTATTACAATTTTTTACTATTATTAAATAACGACTTTGAAGATCATCAATATTCCTTTTTTTTTCGGTCATAAAAAAATCAAGACTCACTTTTTAATGAATTTTATTATGATAACCGTTTATTTCATTTATCTCGTCTCATTTTTAAAGTAAAAAACTGTTAATTGCAAACCAGGAACAAAAATCTCGAAAATATCAACACGATTAAGGATGAATTGAAGAGCTATTGAATTCTATTCTCTTATGTTGTGCCTAAATTAATATCATCTAAAAATGATAAATAAACATACTCAAGCTATGGAAACACCAATTAAGGATTATCCGAGAAGAACTATTGAATATAACATTTCCTTTTCAATCCTCAATCATTCCCTCTTAAATAACATGAATGTAATAATCCCCATAGTTGTTCAATTTTTTTGTTTCGGCTCGTTTATTTTGGAAGTAAAATTTAGAAACGCTATGATTTCATGCAGTCAATCCTCAAAAAAATTTCTTTCGCATTTGCATATATCTTGGAGAGCTGAAAACCAAAGTTTGAGTAACTCGAAAACGGTTTGACAATTTTAAGCTATAAGAATGCCCTTGATAATGTTACTGAAAAATTTTTTTCGTCGAGTTTACTGATGGATAGGAATTTTTTTAGATGGTCAAGTTACTTATAGTAACTGTTGCTATGATGTTCTTAGTTCAAAAGTTCCAATGAACAGAATTAAAAGGTCGCTAAATGGTTTTCTCTTCAACTTTTCCCTGCTTTAGTCTTTCTGATTTAAGATGAGGATTTTCGTGACTGAAAACTGTTTTGTCAGAATGTCTAAAATTCTAGGTTCACTCGATTGTACTAGAGCACTTCTTTTCTTCGATATTTCTAGCAATTTTATACTTTTCCTCTTTCGTATTTAGTTACTAACCAATAAAATTGCTTGTGTTCAGCTCAGTTTCGTCATGTTTTAAGCATAGTTAATCAATTAACTATGTTTTAAGCAAGAAAATTGATCGTTTTGAACTTCAAATTGAAGCTAATTTGGTAACATATTTTAACACTAAATCATAGCGAACGTGTTACCCTTTTATCATAATATTATTCTCTTTTACTTTTGTGTTTGTGTTGTGAATAAATACACAATAATTCCAGTTTTATATTACGCCCAGAATCACAATATTCTACTGAAAAAGTTCCCACGAGACGTAAAAAAACCCGAGTAGTTCACTAAAACTGCTGTTGTTCCATCACTAAAAAAAACATTTTTCACGAGAATCAGAAATTCATCAGCTATTAAAAACACACTGCTTAATCTGCATCCTCGTTCCATTCGTAGTAGGTGATAATTGAATTCTACAGTGGTGTAAGTACAAACGTTCACGCGTATAAGTGCTAAAGGCTAATTTGAGTTGTGCTTTGTACGAAACACTTGACGTTTTGGTTACACGGTTCGTGAAAACCATTACCATAAACAAGAGTGTCATTTCCTGTGATATTTTCCCCTGCAGGTGCTAAAAGAATTCTTAGCTTACTTTTGGCTTCCGAGATAACAGGCAAAAACTCTTACAACCAACAATACAATAAAATTGAAAATACGAAAAAAAAAATTTTTTTTCACTTGATTAAAAGAATTCTCCAGTCATAATAATAACGGTTATAATTGTAGTTGGGAATTTGCCTATTTTAGGTCTATTCGTCGTTAATTAATTTTTAAAGTTAAATTTAATTGTTTGGCTCGTTTTAGGTGCGATAAGCTAATATTTCAACCGATACATCATAAACAGTTATTTCATAAATGATACTCTATCACCGTCCATTCCAGCAATTGTTACATTTGATAGGCTATCGATATCTTAATGTTTTTTTTAGTAATTTTTGTTGAATTTTGATACTTCAAGTGTTTCTTGGGTCGACTACTTTGGATTCTTGCGTTAAGTTGTCTTAACTCTTATTTTTTAACAAGTTTTAGCGGTTTCAAAAATCGATAGTTTTTAGTAAAATTCATCGAACAGTTAATCAGCTAAACGGACACTGAACTGGCTTCCCATCAAAAACACCTGTCAGGTATGAGCCAATCAAGGAAGCGCCCGTTCGCCCAGCTAGTCCATTATTCGCTATCGCTTGTTTCAAGCTTACTATATCAATTAATGTTTGTCCTGACAATCTATCAATCACTGGTTTACGCTTGGTCGCCTTGATGTCAGACACATCAAATCTAAAGTAAACTCGAGTTTATTAGTGGTAACTTATTGGGGCTTTCAAAAAAACATTCAGTTCTCGGTAGATTGCCAGTCAGTGCGGCGAAGCTTAACCATTGCATGAGAAAACCACAGCTCCGATCACAGCGTTCAGCACCGCCACAGAACATGGATCACCACCCTTGTTATACGTTACACCCTTACATGGACTTGAAACCTTTTGGGATTTCAGCATACCCTCCGTTTTCTACTGCAGCAGTGTCCGTGGCTAAGTCTCCTTCAGTACCCCTTCGTGTTCCAGCTGTTAAGCCAAGTATTCCTCACTCAATTGATAGCATACTAAGCCGAGCAGAAGAAAGATCTCCATCACCATCACCATCGCCATCTCCTTCTCCTCCAGCAGTCCGGATACGACCATTCTGTGTACCTGGACGTAGCTTCGAGTACGGGCCCTCAATGCCATTATACTGGCCCGGCCTTGTCCATCCACCGTGGAGAGAGCGTTTCACAGGTACTAGTAAAATGATAAGCTTGCACTTTGATCTAAGGCTAATAGAACGATGCAATCTAATTATGTGATTAAAAGAGAGGATCATTCACAAAATCATCGCATAAATATATCGTACACACAATTCTAATTAGCACTAACCATCATCAAATCTTTTGTTTGCACCAGTGCCCATTTCAATAACACTTATGGTACAATCCTCTTTAGTCATGGTGTTAAGGCGCGCAGTGTTTAAGAAGACTTATCCTTAGTTTCAAAAGCGCCCATTTTCGAGATGTTTTGTGCTAGCGCTTTCTTTGCGCACTGCCAAAACTTGATCAAAAAGAAACATTTGGCTTGGAGATTGACATGTTCATCCTTGGCTTAGTTTCGTGTTGTGGTTGAATTATTTTGTAATTGCCCATCTCTCGACGTGTGTTACATCAAACACTTAACTTTTATCGGTTCCAAGAGCGGTCCTAAAATATAATAATTTTCAAAAGATGATATAATAAATGTAATGTGGACAATTTCCTAGTTGTAACTACTTCCAATGATTGGCCAATTTCATGATATTACTTGTATACTCGTTAAGTATTTTCTAATGCAAACATGTCGGATCAACGCGCAATTGCTGATTACTATAATCCATGACAGTCCAACGTTAATAAGCCCTTTAGTAATAGAAAACGAAATTATATCCATCTTGCTTCCTTTCAAACATTAGAACGCGTTCTACAAATGTTGTCCTAGCGAACAAAAGCGAGAGGATATGAAATTGGGGCTTAGGAATCGAGACTTAGTTGATTGGACCGATTTGTCGAAAAATTAGACGAACGTCAGTGAAATTAAGGAAGCGAAAAGCAAGGACGCCGATCCAAAGAGGCCTCTTAATAAAGGTCAACAATCTACGAACAGTCATAATTTTGATCACAAACTATTTTTCTGCATTCTCCAAGTCTTTGTTGTCTTTCCTTTCTTAAGGTCAAGAATATATAAAACACAGTTTACTGAACAATTCAGATTTGTTCAAATTGTGCTAACTTTTGTACTGCGCAAAGTTTGCGCGTCAGCCCGTATTGATTTTTTGCAATGGGTTTGTTAATTTTGAAATATATTTGTGTGTTTTTAATATTTTTGGACTAAGAAGATATCAGGGGTCAATTATGTAGTATCGCTAACATGATAGTTTTAAGCGGTTTATTGAACTGTAAAAAACGCGCCACTAGATAAATGCAAGAGTGAGCCCTATCGTTATCAAGTTTTACTGTGCTCATGTTTTGTTTATTAATTTTGCGTTGCGTACATCAGAGAGTTCAGTTTTGTACTAATATATATTTTATTTTTTCAGCTTCTCCAAGTTGCACAGAAACAGATCGTAATGGCAAGCGCAAGCACACCAGACCAACTTTCAGTGGACATCAGATCTTTGCGCTTGAGAAAACATTTGAACAAACAAAGTACCTCGCGGGTCCAGAGCGCGCGAGGCTTGCTTACTCTCTTGGTATGACAGAAAGCCAAGTGAAAGTATGGTTCCAGAATCGAAGAACGAAATGGCGGAAGAGACACGCTGCAGAGATGAATATCAAGAAAAAGGGACAAGAGCCTGAAAACTGTCATGAGGAATCCGAGAATGAAGAAGAAGAAGATGAGAAGCCAAGAAGCACTACTTCTCCTTGTCCCAAAGACCTCAAGGCTTCAAAGTAAAACAGAATTACTTCGATCGATTACTTCAAAATATTAACAAGTTCCAAACGACTGACCAAAATATCGGTAGAGAGAGAACTTTGAGCGCAAGCTCATTTTAAGACTGAAATTCGAAAAATAAACTTTTCATTATACAATAATTATGCGCGCTAATTGAAAGCAATACCATTCAATTAGTGCTTAGAATCTACTCGCGTCGACCGGCTATTTTAATGTAAAAAAACACCTTAATCTCCGAAACTTCTCTTTTTTTTCTCCTGTTGGCCGTTCTCTTGTACATAATATTTTATTGTAAATAGTCGCTATCCTCAAAAGGCAAGTTTAATGATGTTATTATTTATAAGGATGGAAGTCAACTTCTTGCCAAAAAAACGTTCAATTCATCATTTGTTATAGTTAAAATTCGACAGTTTTGTTTCTGGACTTCCAAGAACTAGCTTCAACCCTCAACTCTATGTACTCTTTATCCGATGTATTTAACTTTAAAGCGATCTGAATTCTTCAAAAAGCCTTGTAAATTAAACAACTCATTAAAACTAATAAATACGCCAGCGTTTTGGAAAATAATTAAGTTTTCGGTCAATTCAGTTTGCACTTAATGTGCGAAGTTATAAAACATTAAAGATTTTTGCCAAGGTACCCGTTGATAATGAATACTAAGTCAGCTATCAAGCAGGTCTCATTGATATGCTATTGAGGTTCTATAGTGTTTAGTAATGGCAAGCGATTAATAACGGGCTCATATCCAAGGACCTAATATTATACCTCAAAAGAGAGCGGTTTTTTTAGTTGCGGTAATGGAAATTATTTACGTAAAAGCAAGGGTGTGTTCCTTAAAATAACCTTAAATGTTTTTTAGGTGGTTAATTTTCTGGAATCATTGATCTTATTGTTAACTTTTTGTTTCGCTTCGGTTGTCATTTCTTTGTTAAAAAACCTTATTGAATATATAGGTCTTTGAAAAGGCAGCGCATCTGTTTATTTTATTTTATTTTATTTATTTCTGTCAAAAAGTTAAAATCATGTCATTCTTCACTCGCAAGAAGAAAAATCTGTGGAAGCGCGGACCAGTGATGCGTCTAACTGTTCATTTCTTTCTGGTCAGGTTAGCGCGATCTGTTACGAAGTTCTACAAGACGACATTTGATACCTTAGGATCCCAAGGTACTCTATAACTATTATCATTATCATCAGTAACACATACATATGAGACAAAGCAATCAATCTTCTTGCTTATTCGCGTCAAAGTTAGAACAAAAAGAGCTCTAAGATTATAATACAATTGCGGTTCTATTTGATGAAGTGTGGTCGTTGTCTTTGGTGATTTCAAAACATTCCTTCCATCGTTAACTTCTATGGATCTTCTTGACCTGTATTTTACGAGGAATTGTACATAATAAAATCTTTTTTCGATCCAATAACACAAAAACAATTTTATCCCGAGTTGGTCTCTCTGTTTGCTCGTCCTGTAGATGGACGTATCATATTTCTGCTGTTTTACTTAGGACTTTCCATCAAAGTGTATTTGCCAAAAAAAATCTGACGTTTTGTTGTCAGGGAAAACTTGGCCGCATGCAATCCTGGAAAATATTTTGTGCTTTTTGTTTGTAAAGGGAGAATGAAACTGGTCTTATTTGGAAATTTGCCTTTGTTTGTCAAATCATGGTACAGTGTTATGTCTTTCTCGGAAAATTTCTATCGACCAAGTTGGAGTTAATTATATATACCTGCTCCGGTCTCAAAGAAAAGCCTTATGATGGCGAAAGCGCGTTTCATTTGTTCTCTTTAAATCATTTTGCGCATCGACATCAGTGTATTGGTGATTGATTCTAGATGCTCCGCAGTTACAACAACTGAAGAAGCAACAATCGAATATTAAGCTTGAAGACCACGCCAATAAAATGATGCGCAGAGCTAGAAAATCGACTACAAAATGTATACCACTAAATACATAAAATTTAGAATTGTTCTTTATCCTAACGGAGGATACAACGTTGAACAAAATGAACACCATAAGCTAGCTGAACAATGGTGTCAGAAGGACCATCAGTATCAGGTTCTTTGCATAGGCGTGAGATAGAGAGAGGGAGAGGTTTTAATGAACCTGCTTTCGCCCTAAACAAATCATTTTTAGATAGACGCATTCTGCGCCTTAGCATTCGGTCATCGCGAGTTTCATTTCTCTGAACAAATTAGTGGAGGCATGGTTTGAGCAAGATAAAACTACAAAGCTAAAACGAAAAGGTTAAACATTGTTTATGCCTAAAAAAAACACTTTAAAGATAAAATAAAATTGAACATTTAAAATTAGACTACGATAGATTTAAGAAAAAAGGTTTAGCAATCTCATCTGAAAATTTGCGATTTTTTAGGGTTGGAATTTTTCTTCAAAGTCCCAAAAAGTTATCTCTTTTTTTAGTTAAAAAAAAAGGCTAAACACTTGAGCAGGATTTCAGTCTCTGGCGATCGCAAACTTCGCGCAAACTGTCGAGACGTTCGCCGAGAAGTTAATTAGCAAGAAGGCAAGTTGTCCAGTTTTGAAGAATTGTGTCATCCCATTGCCACATTCAGGACATATTGGGAAAACTGCTATCTCTTGGATCTCTGAAGAGCTTCTCTTATGCACTTATAAATCAGACAATATCTCTATGGAAATCTCGCATGGTTTCTGCTACGTGATATATTAAACACTCCCCTAAGACCTATCAGTCTATTGGAACTAATTGTAATCTATTTGTCGTAAGACTGTAGATCTAGAAGTCCCTTGGAATGACATTCCACAAACTAACGCCCACTGGCCTGTTTGTACTTTCTGTCCCTTTTATCGTAGAATTAAGAGTTTCCGTTTGTCTTGAATGCTTTCACCCATCGTTTCCGTCAATCCATTTTGAACAATGTGGATGAAACACGTGTCAGAGGACCCTAGCACGTTTAATTTTGCATTTCTCTACAACTTTGTAGACAGCTCATTCCACGGCGCCACCGCCGGACACATGGAGTGCTAACCCAGAACCCATTGGGCGTGGAATACTTTCAAACATTGTTACAGATTCGCAATCTAATTTTCAAATTCAAGCAAGATCTTTTCTTTCTTTAACAAAGTTAGCTCAGTCATTGTTGATTTTGAACGCTCATTAAAATCCTCATTGGATTAGGACGAGCCTTGTTCCAATGACAGTTTGTCGACACACAGAAAACTGACACTGCTTTAATAACAAACAGTACAAAGCCAGGGCTTAGTTGTGGGTAACTATAGCTTTACAAGAATCCAACCTAGTCATTCACTGCGCAACCAGGAATTTTTAAGTCAAAGAGCTAAACCTAGGATTCGATATGCAATTCAATAAGTTAAGAAAGCAGAGAAAAACGAATACGTCTATTATAAGCGGTAGATAAAAAGTTGAACAAAATTGACAAAAATATTTGACCATTTTTTCTTCGAGTGCTCCACCCAGAAGTGGCGATACTTACTGAACAAGCTAGAAATTTAGAATACTTCTTCATGAAACTAATTTGAAATGTTTCTAGATTTTTTTTTAACGTTCTAGCCTTAGGTCCTTAGGCTAACCTAGTTTGTGCTAATTCTGTTTGCGCATGCGTAATTGCATCACATGGTAACATGAGGTCTTCTTCTCACCACGCACACGCATTTTTTCCTTGCGCAATTTTATGTTAGAAAAAAATACTTTATGACCTCTATTTATAGCAAAGTAATTCGGTGTATACGCACTTCATTTGGCGTTTAAACCCTCACTAAACGCGCGGTCATTAAGTGTGTCCTTAAGTTTGTCAATAACCAGGTATTTTGTACGTAAGCGCGCACATTGTGATCACAAGGATTACCTCTCATCTATTTATAAGCGCATTATTCTGGGAGGCTGGCTGACCCTGCGCTTTGACAAGCACGACCCAAAAACAGGAAATCACAATCCGGCCGTCACTGGCGAGTCAATAAGAGTATATACATCTTAGTCTTGATTTCGTTTTAATCGGGGTTCATGGAGTACGGCCGGAAATACTTCCATCGTAAGGAACCCTAGCGTCAATACTATCTAGCGGAGCTTAATGTGGTCTGTCCGCTATGGCACGCAAGACATTTGTGATGGAATTCACTGATGGCATCTCTATTCAATTCCATCCTTCCTCTGTGATTTAAGAACTTCAATAGCCACTTTAGGACCCACGCTGGTCGTTGGAAGACCTTGGAAGTGAACCTTAAACGGATTACATTAAAAGTTTATACTTCGCTATTGTTTGCGCTTTCAAATTATCATCATTAACAATTAATTCCCCTCCTACTTAATTAATAGGGCTGGATTTTTGCTAAGCCAAGTAATTTCCTTTCCAAATTGGCAAGACAGTGTTCATGAAGGGTGATACTTAATACACAAATGTTAATCCCAGCTAGAAGATGATATAATTGTGCAGGGGTCCCAAGACCGTGAGCGCTTGTTACTCAATTTAATCGAGTTTAATTGAAAAGCCAGATTAGCTGTCTTTGTATTTGCTAACTCTTTTCTTTAGCTTCTTTGTTCTTCGTGCTAGGATGACTAGGGTTTATTCCAATACGAATTACACCAGGAGTGATTGATAAATTGGCCACTGTTTGCATTTGAGCCGTGTTTGGTAACAAACGTCAGTCAATCTGAAAATCTATCGAAATCAAAAGACCACTGGACCTGTCCCATTGGACAGCCACATGTTCTAGCGAAAACCCCATGGCGTGAACTACGCGATATAGTTCCACTAAACAAAGGTTTCCACCTTGACAAGAATCACCAGTTGAAAAATTCCGATCCGATTCAGTTTGCTTAACAACTAAGACTGTGTTTGACTAAACAACTAAAGGAAAAATAAATTAATCAGAGCTATAGAATTTACTAGATTTTTTTCCAGTTACCAACCCATTCGTTCTGCCTCTTTTTGCCAAGATTATTCTTAGTACAAGTACAAGTGAAGTAGAAGAATTATTTAGTAAGACTGTCGAAAACAGTGACTTTTTTCCCATAATTATAAAGTAATGTAGGTTTTATTGTCAAATCAAAAACAAATAGAGAAAACCCTGTTCTTTTGTACTATCAAATATCTTTAGTGGTGCTTGTTTTGTTTGATGTACAGTTTTTTGATAACGAAAACCAACAGCCAATCTCGAATCGAGAGCAAACGACTTCACATCGGTTCTCGATTCGCAGATTGATTGCAGACTGAAGAGCAAATAGAATACTGACACAGAAAGATGAGACCGGTCTGGGATTAAACTAATGTAAATCATTTAAAAACTCAATAGGGACACGCTAATCCCGTCGTTACTGATAATAATTGGATAATGCATTGTTATTGGGGCTTTTGTTGTGAGGAAGATTGTTTCGGACATGATTTTGAGTCACCCTTGACCTGGAAAACACCAAAGAAAAAAGTTGATTAGCGCTTAATGTGCTATCATATCACCGTTGAATACTATTAAGCTCCGTGGCGGAAACTTAATCCTCTTCCCGATTAAAAAGCTTCCTGTCTTGGCTTATAAATAACGTGTGGTTCACTTTAGATAATAGACTGATAGGCGCAAGCACTGCGCAGGTTTTATGCTTCGTTTGAAATCATCACGACACAGAAACGCGCGCGCAAATATATCACGAAATTTTTCTTTTCAAAGGCCAGCCAAGTTGGACAGTGTCATATATATTGGCTCAGTATATCCTAGCTCTGATAAAGTGCTTTAAACGCGTTGAAACAGGCTGAATGAAGCGAACTTACTCCTGGGAATCTGACATTAGCATCGTCTTACAAAACTCCATACTTCACACACGGAAGCTAATAGTTGGACAACTTTGGTGTATCAATTACAACGAACCGAGCGTTCGCGCGTACATTTGACTCGTTTGTTCGCCTCTACAGACGCCGCTGTGACGTCGATATATGACAAGACTGTCAGTGTGGTTGCCCAATCCAGAGTTCTATAGGACAAATAAGCTTCTCCAGTTTAGGTAGATGTCCTATACAGGGCTTTTGAGTCTAGTAAGTGGGGTTTATTTTTTAAAGGACACGGATACTAAGGAAGGAATGGTTACTATTGTTTCAGCTATTGTCATCCTGCACCTGTGTGTGCGCATACAACAAAGTACAAGGTGTTTCTTTTCAAGCGCGCAAGGATTTCTTTTGTTTTGTAAAGATGTCTCACGCGTTGCTCTTAAAGATAGTATAACATAACAGCTGGTATGCAGTGCCAGTAATGCGCGCGCAGAAAAAAAATTCCTTGGTGTTCGAGTGTATAGGGATGCGCGATGTACATTGAGTCACCCAAATCTCTCCCCCACGCGGAACATTTGTCGACCAATCTATACAAGAGCATGTGGTGTATTAGTGAGCCTTTATCCACACGTGGTTTATATTGGGTACATTAGGCTATAGGTACATTATAACCCCCAGCCCTCCCCCCACGTAACTCACTTGGCGAATTGCCCCCTCGCACCTATTTCACACGGTGTACACATCAGACAGTATCTAACATACAGTATCCTTCCATTCATTCAACTTAGTAGCACGGATGGCGTGCTGTGCTGTTGTCGTTTGTTCATTACTCGAGTGTATCATCATCCCAGGGGGTCATCAGTAGTTGAATTATCATATCGCTCAGTTGGTTTTAGCCTGTGCTTTGAAGGTTTATCTCAGGATTAACTGGTTTTGCTTCATCATTCCCCTCTCTTTCCTGACGCACGTTTTGATGTTTGCGCACAACTACTTTGGCTTTGGCTCAGTACAAGTGTGTGCGCAACTCTTCAATTCGACAGATTTTCTTTTTGTTTGATTTTTTTCTTGGGTGATTTCAGTTTTTAAGTTCAAATGCGAATTATCTATATTATGAATAGGAATTAACTATACTCCTTTTCTTAGTCGTTATTTTCATTTATTTCGAATTCTTTGTTTGTTTGCTTGTTTGTTTGTTTGTTTGTTTGTTCGTTTATTCATTTATTTATCCATTCATTTTTTCACTCACTCATTCAAGCATTTTTACTCATTACCATTTATTTTATTTAGTCATCATTCATCCACCAGAACAACACCCACCCATCCATTAATCCATCCATCAATTCCATCCAATCCCATTCATCCATTTAATCATCCATTCCTTAGCTCTCTTGAGTCAAATACCCTTTCTCCCGCGCGCTTCATATATAACCTCGATTGTTATACAACCGATCATTTTTTCCCTCTTAAAATAGTTCGTCTCAAAAGGAAGTCGTCACCTATCTCCTCGATCACTTATACCCGTAATATGTCAAGCCCTTTGAATCAAATAAAACCCATTATAGTTCAATCTACCTACGATAAACAAGGACATTTCTAATGTAATGCTGTCCAAAGTAAATAAGATATCCCGGGAACAGTATGGACTACAATCTGAAATCAAAGCTCTTTCAAAGTCGTTCGACAATGAAACCCGATAGAAATCGGTTTGAAATATCACCGGTCTAGTTAAAGATCTTTTCGCCGGACATTTGAGGCTTGTTTATCAGATCTTTTGGAAGGTAAAAACCATTTAGTAAGTGTATATCAGACAGTCTTTCCGGGTCATAAAACGCCCTGTCGAATCACGGACAAAACGCATTTGATTTCACGAGAAAAAACGCGGATCGCGTTTGTTATTCATCCTTGATTATGGTGACAACTTACAGTCGCGTGTAAAAAACACAATTTTATGACCATTATCGTTGAAATTTTATGTCTCGTTTGCCAACTAGCATTACGACGGCCTTCAATCAAAGAACTAAAATAGAAGAAATACATTTTTGAGGGAAACTTTAGACTGAATTAAAGATCTTGGAGGATTAGAGGATCAAAATCTTTAATTGTCCCAAATCTCCCTCAAAAATGTAATTTTGTGTGGCGAGGTCACTCGGTTTTATGAGAAACACATCATTAAACCCCACCTCTGATTGGTCAGTGGATTCATGCATAGTATGTATGAAATTATATCCATGCAACTTGACTCTCAAATGGCTACTGAAATCAAGCCTTATGATTGGATGGTTTACGCTTTTGTTGCTTTTTGATTGGTCTAGGGCGGAAGCCATTTACGGAGCCGCAAAAAGAACAACTTTGAACGTTTTTTTATGGAAATAATCAGGGAAAAAATGGTTTTCCTTCAATGTCCTTCTCTCTGTTCCTCTTCATACCACTGCTACCAGATTCTTTTTCGTAGCTTATTTTTTGGTGATTTTATCAATGCCACCCAGGGGCGTAGCTAAGACTTTTAGGCAAGTACGCACGGGACTCAAAGAGTCAAAGACTCCCACCTCAAAAGTACAGTTTTGGGCTTCCATACATAAGCAAATCTGAAAAAGTGAGTTTCTCAAGTACGCACGTGCGTATTTGCGTAAAGGAAACTACGCCTCCTCCATCATTATCTTGAGAATTCCACTTGAAAAAATTAAAAAGAGAATTAGAAGTTGAAGAGGGTTTTGGTACGCGTGGTATCAAAATATCTAGAGAACGGAGAATTCTATAAAAGTTCTGAGAAGTTCAGTAATCGCGACATTCATGAGTTTATACGTATTAAATTCTCTCTCGATCGTTTATCGACTTGACGCTGTGTTCTTACTAGTCCTTATTTGCTTTAGCCTTGTCTGTTTATATACTTTGTTAATGGATCGAAATAATTGTTTTCCAAGTACACCCACCAATACAAGGAGGCTTTTAACGTCTGCCTCATGCTCGATATAACACCAGCTGTACTAACAGTTACTGATAGCCAAGTTACCACGATCTGTCACTTGAACGAAATCCATGAAAATTGACTTTTCTTTGATCCTACTGGCGTATGTGCTCTTCAAAATCGATTTAGAACGTTTCTGTCTGGTTGGCGTTTACTGATAACCAAGTTACCACGATCTGTCACTTAAACCCATGAAAATTGACTTTTCTTTGATTCTACTGGCCATGATATGTTTTCTTCAAAATCGATTTATAGATCATTTCTGTCTGATTGAGCTTTGTCGTTAACATCTTTATATAACGAAATAGATTTGATTTGTACATTAGTGTCTTTTTGGAAATCTGGAAATCTGGAAATACAACAAGATTAAATTGAAGGAAAAAAAATGTGAAAACAAAAATCATTAAATAAGCAAAAAATGGCCACTATATTATAGAACTAATCCAAAGTATTTCTTTAAATGGCAAAAAACGTGCAGTAATTTCGAAAAACGACTGCTGTATACCTCGATCTAAACGCCACGCATCATGATCTAAATGTCCAAAAAAAACTCCATCTTGAAAAACATCTCTGTTTAAACCTTGAATTTGGAACTTTTTTGAACAATTGCAAAGGATTTGAGTAAATTTTGTGTCTTTTTCATTGGCATTCGTGTAACTCAATTGTTTCAAACTCCCTTCGATTTCCTTCGAATAAATTTCTAAATTTCAGTTGAATTTCATTTCCAAGTATACACACATAGTTTTCGTTTATTACAGGCTCTATAAAATGCCTTCCACTTAGTTCTTCTTCTCAGAAGGGTTTTTCTGGCTTCTTAAAGCGATAGTCCTTGTAGCGATCACTTCAACACCAAGTCTGGATAATCGCCAACGACAGACTATTTATCTCCATTACAATAAGCTCTTTTATTACTATCTCTCCATCTAAGTCCTAGTTATAAAACTGAGAATCACTTAAAACATTGTAGTTTTTATTACTTGTCTTCCGTGATCTTTTAGCCAGAGAAACAATCAAAATTACATATGGCTCACATGGTGAGAGAAAATCCTGATAAGAAATGTAAACAAAACGCCTACAAAATGTCAACAGTGTCTCAACACTCTACCTTTTAAAAGTTATCAGACAACAGGTGGAAAGTAATCGAGAATTAAAGGCCTTTAAGTAGTTAAGTCTACTTTATATCAAAGAGATTTTTATGCGAATTTGTGAGTGAAAAACGCACGACGCCATGCATGACTTTTAAATGGCTTCCACTTTTTAACCAATCAGAAAGCACGGAAACTAAGGGAAGCCATTCAACTCCACAGTGCTAGAATTAAGCGTGGAAGCCATTTTAGAGTTGTAGTGTTTTTCAGTCGTGCGAAAGTTGTTCTTTAGCCATTTATATTATAAGCACGAAGTTCACAAGAATTATTTAATTTTTTGTCGTTCTTTTGACGACACTTTACATGTAACACTAGTAACCCATAGTTTTACTGACAAATTTCAGTATGCCATTAAAACCGGATAATTTAGATAATGAAATTTTAGCACTCCATGTCTTTTTCCACATTTATATATATGATCAAAAACGAATTTGAACAACTTTAATATACGCCGGAGTGAGAAACGAATGGTAGCGTGACTGCTAAAGGGCTTCCTTTCCAATTGATTGGAGGGTAGAGCATTCTTTCATTCTTGATTGATCGAGGATGGTATGGAAACCATTTAAGAGTCATAACCAAATGATACCCGAAGATACATCTGCCCCACAGGACTAAGAAAATATCTGTTTAATTGAGTCTAGTACTGAGTTGGCTACCATTTCATTAGGGAGACAACCCGTCTCTTGAGGGCATTCTTAAAATAGTCTAAAAGCATTACTTCTCGGCCAAATACTATTTCCTTGTTAACGGTATTTCCATCAGTAGAAGATTAAGCCCCGGTCGACTCAATGATGACTAATCACCAACTTCTAATAGTTCTGAAGGCTTTTAGAATGGTTGAACCTCTTATTACCGACCATTTTCAAAGTTTCGATTGATAGTTACTTTGCACTGGACAGACAGTACCGGAATAATTCACTTGACCCTAATTAACGACCTGTTATTATCGACCAATCAGACGAACAACCTGAAAATCCCAAAAGTGATCAATGAATTGGATCCCGTGGGGGGAGGGGATCGAGGGGAGGGGAGAGGCTCCACAGGGGGCGTCGGGAAGCTAGACAGCCGACCACAGTGGTGCATGCAGATCGATTCCGACCACGAACATCCTGATGCCTCTGTTAAGGATTAAAAACATTTTATGAATTAAAAGCCCGGGGTTTTTTTAAAAGCGTTTAATTTTCTGGAAATTTAGCGGGAGAGATGGGAAGGGCAAAGACCAGGATAAAATCAATCCTACATAAAAGAAACCCGCCTTTGAGTTAAAAGAATTCAAGATGTGTGATCACAGCGCATGGCAATCGGGGTCACTCACATGGTAAAACCGCGCACGTCCTTCTTTGGGAAAATCTTGAGATCGTTAGTGCTATTGTTCAATCACCATGTTGTATCGAATTGAATCAATTAGAACCGCATTAGGGGCTAGAGTCCTCTGCTGTTTAATGTAAAGACAAGATTTACAAATACCACCAAATATGATTGTAACAATACGCATGTGATTATCGCTGCGTCGGTCAAGACTCTAGCACGTTTTTTAACTTTACCGCTAATTGTTCAGGTTCTTTCATGTCATACTAAAAGCTTTGATTTCTATGGAACTCAAAAGCGCGACGACAGGTCTGAGGAGGACTATTTTCACCAGGTTAGATTGAACATGGAAACAGGACTTATTACAAGAAGAATGTAGAATGATAAATGGTAAAAGTATTGTAGAATGAATGCGCTAAACTGATATGACTTTGATTTGTTTACTTATCCATTACAAAACCAATATCTTTAATCTTTAGATGTTAAAACACCAGATCTGATCAGGAAGATCGACCAACAAGTGGCTATCACTTAAACCGTCTTACTTCCATTTCTAACACTTCCCATTCTTTCATCTATTTACTTTTCATTAACTTAGGAAACATATCTTGTCGAACATGCTGTTACCAATTTCCTGATAAGTATCAACAGCCTGAGAATCTGGAAAACGTTTCACTGGAATCCTACTTGGAATCCTTTAAGTAGCTTGGATAATCTTGGTTTTTCAGGTAGTTGTTTTTTCTTTTGGTCCAACCGAGTTTACAATGCTCCATGTGCAAAGCAAACCATGCGGATAAAATAGTTTATCTGACTGAGTTTCCTACCTCAGGGCATAAGTAGAAGCTGCGTCAAATATGCGAGGATCGTATGGCAAATAAAACTCGTGCGCGCAGGAAAAAACATATATTGTTCCATATATAGTTAGTTTACTTAGGAGAAGAAATTTTTCACATCACAAAAGTGGTCAGTTTTACCATTACACCCCGATCACTGTATTTAGGCGCATGGGATCCCCGTTTTAGAAACTGCATCTTTTTATAGCATCACAATCAATACACTTATTCTTTACTGAGAACAGATCATTTGGTGACCGTAGTTATGACCCCTTGTCTATCAACTCCTATCGACCACGGATAATGACTAAATACAGCTAATTCCCATAATTTGACTTCCTCAATCAACTACACCTCCCAACCCTAGCTTCTAAAATTACAGTCCATTTTTACTGAACGTTACTTGTCTGGTTACATAAGGTTGACTGAAATGTCTAGTTGGAATCAAGAAACACTGACATTCCCCGCCCTAGTGGTGCAAGGGAACCATTGCGAGATAAGACCAATTAATGCGATGTCTACTAAGGACATTAACTAGTGATGACTTAACCATCTGTGCGCCGAAAACACAAACAAACACGTTTAACGGAGTCAGAAGTCAGTCAAGATGGAAGCAATTAAAGAAACTTGGTCTGCTGTCTTAATCGGTTTTGGTCCGTTTAAAACGTTTTCACAGCATGACGAAGTTACCTAGAGAACTGTGAACCCGACCAAACAACTTCTCAATTCAAGTGCATCTATTATTGATTCAACTTCAGTACTTGAGCTTTTAGGAGTACAAATGTCGAACACTCACGATGGGGATGAGAATTAGGCATTAAAGCGTAGAGTAAACAGCAATTAGGCTAATAATTTCAACGAATAAACGTGGTCATGCCGAAGGGCTGCTTTTGATTGTCCGATGGAAAGATATAAATGTAATCTGGCTACCGATTGCTTATCGAAATCTTGGCAGAAACTTCGATGCCAGATTATCTCTGAGACAATGAGCAGTAAATAGATGTTGAAGACCCTAAAACTCAAAGTCAAACATTCCAAACACATAATGAAAAGTATGTTTGTGATTTTCTGAAATCGCGCGCGAGTTAATGTTGTTTGCGCATGCGCTTTCTGTTTCACGCTGTAATTTTGAAAACTCGTAAGCTGTTTCCCAGAGATAAACTAACAACACTATGGTATATCAATAATAATTTTATAGGTTTTTATTCCTAAAGCAGCTACCCTTCAAGTCTTAATGCGTATTTCTTTAAATCGTAAACAAGTTTAAAAAGGGACAAGCAGATTTCTATCTCTGGAACCAATTGTTTAAAGAAATCTTTGATAAACAATTAGCGAATTTCTTCCCAAATTTTTCACATGACACGAATTTTTTGGGCTTTTCTTCAGATAAAGTCTTGTAATCTTAAAGCAGTTTGAACATATTGATAATTAGTGAGCTTCTCAGTGATTCTTTTTCCCAGAATGTCAAGCTATTAGAAAACCCTAGGATTGTGTGGAAATAAAAGGTCGTCTTCTTCCGTCCCGAGCACAAAACTTCTCCCTAAAGTCCTTCAATTAACGTACAGTTACATCCGACATGAAATCGTATTTCTACCGCTCCATTAAATCGACTCTTCAACTTTACGACAGGCGAGTTTGCTTAGCTGAAAATACTGAATTGCGCCCTCAAGTAGCTCGATCAGTGAAGCCCCCAGACTTGAGAAATTCCACTTGTGTTATCGGAGTCAAATAACCATATCTTTGTCTCATTGAAGGCCGGAAACTATTGAACCAAAAGAACTTAAATCAAAATCATCCATATCTTGACAAATACTGAGGAAAGTTTCAATACCAAATAGCTCAACTTTTGTCATAAACTGAACATCTTTGCGCAAAGCAAAATATTTTTTTTTCCGAAGCAATCCTTAATCCTTATAAGAGTCCTTTAATTACTTAAGTCATCAGGTTTTTAGCCGGCTTAGAAGTCGGTACATACACTGTTAGTTTCGTGTGTTCAAAGCAAGCGATAGACACCAGGGAGTCTTTGAAGGTCTTCTATTGGACGTGTATCCCATTAAAATAGGTCAATGCTCCTTAGGCTGAAAGCAAGGTCAGAATACCAATACCTCATCTAGTCCAGTTGGAATGACAAAGTAATAACTGAAAGCCCAAGTTTCCAGCCAGGAATCTGCATGTCTCCAATCCTAAAAAACCACCCTGGGAGAATGAATACCTTATGTGAAATTTTGCTTCTCATTCAGTAACTTCACTGTTGAATATGTTTGAGAAAACTAGTTTAATAAAAATATTCGCTAGCTCAGAAATAGAAAATTTTAGATAAGATTCCGCGAAACATTTTTAGTGGGATAGACTAAGAAGTAAGAAAGAATCATTCTTTCACAGTGTGTATTTGGAAGAAGTTTCCAGCAAAAATATAATGCACAGCTTGTGGTCGAGAATTAAATTACCGCGCGGGTCATCCTCTGCCTCTCTCGCTGGTGAAATTATTTCATTTTTTCTGAACTTCGTGGTCTTGAAATGATTTTGAAATTCAAATTTCTAAGAAACTGTAGCATTGCGGTAATTGATGGAGTCTTTTCAAGTGAGTTTTCATGAAAAACAATGGGAAGAATATTGAGTTATCAAATTATGTACATGGTACCTTATGTTACTTTAGTTTCAATTTCATCAATAATTAAATACATACATCATCGTTTTGATTTTAATTACTTTGATAATTAGATCTGGTGTGATCAGGGGATCACAGAGTTATCACGAACTAATTGACTCCAACATTTCTATCGAGTATCACGATGAAATTATGCGCTGTTGTTAAACAAGTTGACTTGCTGGCGGGGAGGGGAACTTTGTATGCTTTTGTATGTTGGTTTGTAAGGATTCTATCTCTGTGTTGGACGAGATATGGGTGGCCTGAGCGCTTAAAAAACAAACGCTCGGTCAAAGGCGGGATGGATTTCGAGCCCATCAATGTCTGAAATCTTTGTGAACAATCTGTGAAAACAGTTAAGCGGTAATTTGGCTCTCATTTGGGAACTAAGCGATTGATAGCGAGTTTTCGCTCTTTTGATTTTCCAGCTCAAACAGAAACAAAAGAAGTTAGAATTATCGATGTGTATCAATGGTTGCGGTTCTTGGCTTCATGGTTTCTGGAATAACCCAGACTAAAGGGGCAAAGACAGTACCATACGTTTTTACAATATCATTTGAACTGAAATCAGACTCGGAATACCGAACATTTATGAAATTCAATTACCGGTTTAGAAATCAATTGGTAGTTGATCGCGATAATTCTGTTTCAAGCTAATGGGTTTAGCATTGCGCTGCCTTGTCTTAATGCAAGCGAGGGCCCTTAAACAACAATTAGAACTTGTGACAAAAGTTTTGCATCCAAGAGGCCATGTCATGGATGGGATTTCGCGGATCCCACAGCGCATAGTAAAGCATTAGGCTGCATCGACCTCAAATCCGCAAGAATCGGAATGAAAAAACACATTAAATGTAGAATCAACAATCTCTGGAAGTGATAAATGCTCAGAGCGTACCGCCACAAGCGAGACCTAATTCCATTTACATTACATACGGATAAATACTGCGAGTGTTCTAGTCACAATTAACGCTTGTAAAGTTCACAGGCAGGCTTAACGTAGAGACAAATGGTCGATGGAAAACCCTTGAGCTGGAGCGCAAAGCAACAGATATGGACGCAGTTGAGTCATTAGACACAAACCAACGCTGAGAGATATCGCTGTAAATCTTTAGCTAAACAGTATTTGTGATAACCCAGTAGATACAGGTTTAGATGCGCGGAAAGCGACTTTTTAAATGTTGCCGCTAAATCCTACGGTCGTGTGATAGGAGTGCCATTATCAAGAACGCTGGACTTGACTCACAGGAGAGAAAATTCAGAGGAGTAATTTGTTTCTAATTAACAAGATAATCCAGTGTTTATAATCTGAAGGGGGGATGGAATCGAATTTGGTCTTGCCAAAGGTGCGCGCATTGACTGAAATGACTCCAATCAAATTCATGAAAAACCCTTGAGTGTGGTGGTTTGGAAGTTTAATTTCGTTATCAACTGAAATATTCCATTTGAATTAATGATGTGAACGGGAATATTTCTCCATACGATTGCGCATCAATTTTCTCTCAATCGCTTAATCGGAAGTCAAGCGCACTGTTGAGAGTTCACTTCACGAGACGCCGCGAACAGATTCATTTTGGTCCATAAACACAAAATTAAGTCAGTGAATGTGAGTTTGTGTAAATGGATCTAGCTCGAAGCGTGCGTGAGATATGACAAGGGATCACTGCTAGCGGTTTATTAAACAACTCTTGGCAGCTATTAATAAACGTCTACTTCTCGAGAAATGAGAATTGATCTGCAGAACAATTAGGGTCGCTTAGGGGAGATTTTAGGAGCCTTGGGGTGAAAATATCTGAGTTCAATCTTCGAGGGGGAAGCCGAGGTTGAAGCAAGAAACAAAACAAATGAGAAATACAAACAGAGGAGAGTGTTCACATATGAAATAGAACGAGGTCATGCAGCAAAACCACTTAAGTGAAATCCAACGTCCATGTCTGAGATCTCCTCTCTTCAACACTCTACAAATCTTTTAAACGATTTGAAGACAGAAACACCTCGATGCTTCGTTCATAAGCTTTTATTTTAACATCAACAGATTTGGTTTCTTGGGGCTGTGAGAACATGCTAAAGCAAGAACTAACGCTCTACGGATTATTGCGTGCTCGAGTGGGTCATAATCAAGATCATACAATAGGCCTAAAGGCAAACTGCCACTGAAGTCAAAACGGCTCAATTAAAGACATGAGACGCGATTGTCCTCCAGGCTACTTTCTAAATTAAATATCAGAAAACGCAAATCTAGTAACATATCAATAAAGCTTTCTCTTTCAACTGTCCCTGAGGAAGTCGTGGGTAGGTCAGAGAGCTGAAACCGTTCGAGTTGTTTGGAGAAATTTGACGATGATTCTCCATAGGATCTCGCAGCTATTGTTCTCTGTTGAAGAGTGATAAATAATCATTGTATCCTGCCTTAAGCGAGAGACGGTCTTTGTTTAAAGCTGATACGATTGCTTTAAACATAACTCGTATAGCATTCATTGTCTAAGACCAGAACCACTGTTCTAACTTTATAGTAAATGATTTTCACTGTAGACTAACCTACGGGAACAAGCTGTTAAATAAATTTATTTATGGAATGGCACTCACACAAGTCACATCTTTGGCAAGTCAGTATCTTGCTTCTATATGACAGTGCATGACTAATCCAGTCGAATCGAACCCCCTTAGAACTCCACTTAAATAGATTTCGACTCTGGGATTGTTTTGTTGGCTTAATTTGAAATCAATTTACGGCCAAAAGAAAAGTAGAGTACTAATATTTCACACTATGCTGCGTTTCCGCTGTTAACCCATTTACAAACACAGATCTCTTTACCGACACTGATCGATGGTCAAGTCTCTTCACAAGTGCTTTTGTACAAAAATACTCTCAAATGCAACAAAGACATTTCATACTAACTTTCCTCTACTCCGAAGATTCATCTTCATCCTCTTCTATATTCTTTTCGTTGGAAGGATTTTGATCCTCAGGAGAATTGGCCTTACTGTCTGATCCGCTTTCGTCCATGGACTCATGTGACAGTTCATTATTGTTCCCCGTGGACACATTTGAGTCATTCTCCAACAATTTCTCTTGTTTTTTCCATTTTGTCCTTCTATTCTGAAACCAAATTTTCACCTGAGTTTCCGTAACGTTTAACAGTGCAGCCATATCGCTGCGTTCGCTTGCTGTCAAGTACTTTTTCGCGTCGAATTGTTTCTCCAGTTCGAATATCTGCCGGCCAGTGAAAGTCGTTCTAGCTTTCTTTTTCTTCTTATTAGTTTTACTGTTGTCTTTATCAATTTTACCCTTGACGACGCGTTTCTGGTTCTTCGAGTGAGAGCTTTGAGTCTTTATCGAGGCGTCTGAGAGAGAATACATAGGATAATTATTTAGTACCTCTTAAAAACCACAAAATGTTCGAGTAATTTACAGCTATTACAATCGCGAGCCATTAACTTCTCTTTGTGTGTGCTTACTTACCTTTATCGCTATCAGAGAGCTGTGATTGAGCCTCTGATTTTTTAACCCCACTTGTGGTCTCTTTGGTTTCGATATTCGGTGAATTCGAGTCTAGCCCGTTGGACTCGGCCAGCGCTGTCTTGGATTTAGAACTTCTTGTTGTAAACACTGGCATGTGAGTAGCGTCTAGGCCGAGAATAGTGGCGACAAAATACGGGGTCGGTTGCTTTGGCGGAGTGTCGTAGATATGGCCATGCCAAGTGCCAAGAGAAGCCATCTTCGCTAGTCCTCGCATAGATTTGAAGGGCTTTATGACCTGGTACTCATCACACTGTGAGGTAGACTGTTGGACGGTGCGAACGCTTCGACGTTCAAATCGAAACAATTGCGGCAGGCTGAGCTGCCTTGAGCTCGACCTGACAGCACAAGTTGGGGCTGATGGGAAAGCAGTCCATCTGATCATGCCGCCTTCCTATGACATATTACATAAATCAATAACGTGATTTCATTGTCGATAAGGGTAATTAGCAAGATTTGCTGACAAACGCGCAGAGCCTCCAAAATTCCAAACCTCGTACCTGATTGGAGCGAGAGCCCATGGACCAGAGTTATGATTGGTTAAACAACACATTTGGCCCCACAGGCCATTTAGGACAATCTTGATCACTAATTTGGGTAATTTCTATGTCAATCAAGGGGTCCCGCCGAGGCCACGAAGGCCTTAATAGTCTTGTTCAAGGATTCTCCTCTGAGGACCTATTAACAGATGCTTAAATGGGGAAAGCGGAAGTTATGGGTTGAACATTGGCTGCGTATCTCAGCGTTTCAGGTTTTGTATTGGTTTACAGTCACGAATAACTCTAAAGTCTCCTCGTATTAGCGAACAGGGTGGCAAACGATTAAATAAGGGTTACATCTGAAATCCCCGCCGACCAAATTTGATGACAGCATGGGAGAGTAATACCTTCTTCTGACTCGAGTTTGTCACGATTATTTTGGGTAATTTTTCTTAAATCAAAAAAGAACTTTGATTTTATAAATAAAAGGCCATTGACGCTCATTCTGGGTTGGTTTTATTGCAATGTTTTATACTCTGCTGGTTTTTCATTCATTCAAAGGCAGCTGTCTTGTGTATTTTGACTATTAAACGTAACTATCAATAGTCTTGACCGCAAAACAGTCACACTATGAAACGTCCATTGTAATGAGTCAATCTATATAAAATAGATCAGCTCAAAAACGCTGTTAAGTTCGGCTATCAAAATTGCCCCTCTTATGTAATTTAATCTTATTGAAATTTCAATGTTCTGAACTCGATCAAGGCTATCCGAAGTTTGAACTGACAATAAACGAGGGATATTGACAATGCAGATTGATGTTGTGTGCGTAATTCATAATCCACAGCGAGACATGTACTTCCCGTTATTTCATAGTATTTTAGAGCTGTGAGATATCAAGCCATTCAAAATGGAAAAGCTATGCACCGCAAGTCACTCGCCAAGAAGCACCCAATTGAATCCCCAGCATGATAAGGTTTAATCCAAGCGCATGGAACTTGAGCTTCAATGAATGACATCTTACAAATACGTCTTTAATGTGACCCTTTTTGTTCTGACCACTCCACTTGTTTAATTGCTTCATACTGCCAAAATACTAGGCTGTAATACCTCTAGCGCGTCCAGTTGTCGGTACTTATTCCATTAAGCATATAGATTGAAAATTATGAAGAAAAGATCTTATCTGACGCTTGGCTCAATAAACATTCTACTTAATTCCTTTCCTGACAAAAGAAGCCCTTCTATTCCAGCGATATTGAGAGTGCAACGGGTTCAAGAACCTAGAAGTAGTTGACAATCAACACAAAATGAAAGACATGTCGAGGAAGTCGAGTAGTGCTTTTAGTTTCATTAACGAGCCAGCGTCTCAGCTTTGGCAATTAAACCATCAAGGCGACCGAGGGGTTTTTTATGGGATCATGTTGGTGTAACGCCGATGCACTTGTAAATGGTTGGGAGCGCACAGAACAAAGACCGCAGTAGTTGTCGTGTTTATTTGAGCTTCTCGAGGAAAAAAAGCCCGTCTATTGCCCCGGGTCACATCTTGATGATTTAGTCCTAAAGACCTCCGTATGGTTTGAAAAAGCCCCGATTGAGCGCAAAAAATGTTGAAGATTTAGCTCGAAGTAGTGCTTTAGTCGATAAAGAAACTCTTTAAGCCCCCCTTGTGAGAAGCCTAATACGATTAGGCCAAAACAGATACATGGAGTTGGTTTAATTAGCGCGCCAAAAAGTGTGTTACATTCAGGGTGATCGATTTTCGCTATCTACACGACTCGACGGGTTGTCTTCCTTTGTTCTTGCCCAACCAAGATAACAACAAGCATTCGTAAAAAGCCGAACATGAAAGAAATCAAGATATATACCTCTGAACGACCAGAAAAACAGATTCTCTAATTTCATTCTCGGGATTCCCTGGCATAAAATCTTAGAGCTTGACCCAATTATTTCAGCGTTGTGTGAAAACAATCAATTATCGCCAAGAAAAATCGACAAATTCACTATTAATGTCTTTTGATAGTTAATCTCTGAAAGAACAAGGCCGGAAAAGTAATTTTGAATGATTAAATGTTTAGGCGAGTCTTGGCCCATACACTTGGATGTTTTCGGCATTTATCGGGCATTCATTCTTAGGGTGTTTTGATCTTTTAAAGTCATAATATTCTATTATAGCACATAAAACAAATTCCGTACAGCCTAATTAAATAAGGAGTTATGACACGTTGTGGTATTTTGGCGCTAATTTCCTCGCGATTCTGATTAAACTTAATTGTTCGTGTTTACATCTTTATCGACATGGCCGAAAATGGGGAATCAAATCTTCAGGATGACGAAAAACAAAATTGACAATAAAGAAAGCCTTTGGAAGCGATGCTGAGAAAATGCCCGGATTTGACTCTCAGTCCTTGCCTGCTGACACGAGCTTTTTTTAATTTTTTTGACACTTCTAATCGAAACCAAAAAAAGCTTTAACATTGTTTTTGTGAGCGGTGACATGTGGGATAAAATCCGGATCAGTGCTAAAGCGCAGAGGCATTAGTTCTCTACCAAAACACCTCTTCAGCATCCACATGGAGATTACACTGTCAAACAGCCCACAACGACTGGGTCTTGTTGTTTGTTTTACTACGGGTTTGGACGGAAGAAAAATCAATAAAATCACAATGCCCAAGTCAATGGGGTTAGCCAGTTGATTAATGGAATACAGTTTGTGTGCCTTATTAACAAATACCATTTACCATTCAATTAATGAGAAGATTAATCAATGAATGTAATAATTGCATTGGCTATCACGCAGGATTGAGGTCATATTGTGATTAACATGATGACAATCCAGCCCCGATAACAAAATTCAATTAACATTACAGATTGACAAATAATTGATTACGGATTTGTAGTGCGTTTAGTCAGGGCTAGTTCACTTCGTTTCTCGCATACTTGAAGCATTTTTTACTCCTGATGTGACTCGGTGCGATCAAAAGGAACGAACCGGTTTCTTTGATTCTATCAGCAATATCTAGATAAATGCTTAACGTTAAAACTTATCTTGATCATTTTCGCTGACTTGTAAAACAAATCTGACGCACATTAGTTGTTTTGAGAACAGATTTTCAATATCATTCATATCTAAATGTGCGACAAAAGAGATATGAAGTCAATTTTTTTTCATGCCACTTGGAAGACCTTTCAAGGTAGCTACATGGCATGGCTTCTCGTTGCTGTATGAGAAGTTTCACATTAGTTGTCTTGAGAACAGATTTTCAATATCATTCACTGATCTAAATATATGGCAAAAGAGATATGAAGAGATGTTTTTCATGCCACCTTGAAGCCATTTCAATTGTATATGGTTTCAATTCGATGCTACATGAGAAATTTCACACAGGTTTTATTTATTTTTTCTTGATTACTAAAAAAATCAACAGCACAGCTCTGTATATCAGCCGTAATAAGCAACAACCACTTTCTGTCACGAGTTTTTTAATTTCAATTGTCAGACAAATTTCAGAAACATTATTTTGAGTGTCACGTTGTATGTGACCTCGGTAAAATGAAAGTGCGTCAATTAAGTCGTTCCTTCAAAATGGTTGGTTGTCAAAGGGTTTATATTGATTAATGCTGTATAATCGTGTTTTTAATCCACTGTACTTTGTACTTGATATGATTTAATAGTACGAAAATAAACACTGGTTTGCTAAATAGTATGAAGTAACCAGTTCCTCGTGGTTGTGCGCGCAAACCAGTTGGTTTGGACCACAAAATCAGAATTCCTGCAAAATCGAAGAGTTTATGCTCATAATTTTACATCTTACAAAGAAAATTATTACGTTGATTTCTTGATCGTAAAAATATTTTAAGATACTATGTCCAATATTTCACAGTCACTAGCCGCCTTCTCAGTAGCTACTGGTGGCCCTTTCTACAACTTTTACAACTTTTACAACTTTTCAAGCCCGAGAATTCAGATATACTTTACTATACAGATATAACAATAAGATTTTAATTTAGCTCCAAAAAGTTTTTGCAGTATTTTTTTTTTGTATGAAAATACCGGAGTCAAATGGACATATTTACTCTGTGAACAATTTGGTACCTGCAGTGGTGGTGGTTGCCATAGTTATAGTAGTGGTTGCTATGGTGATGATAATCGCTACCGCAATCATGGCAGTTAACGAAGCCTATTGGAATGAACGATCTATTTAATTTCTAAACAACGTAGGGGTTATAAAAACACACCTGAAAGTATTTGACCCTGAATAGGTATTATCACTTCATCGAAGATCCTTTCCTAATTTCTTCGTAACACTCGCTACTAATGGCTGTAGAAACACTTAAAGAAAACGAAAATGAACAAAAGGAAACATCTTTTTCAACCATTGTTTCAAAATGCATAGATTTAGGGGGTGGTCTCAGCGGGTGACCGTGAACCCCGGCCCTTCTAGCTTGGAATTAGTTGGTTAGTAAAGCATAATATAGCATAATATAGTAATATAATATAAAGAGATGATAACTAGCGGTAATGTAGTGTGGGCTGCGTCGGTGATTCTAATGAAACAGTTGTGATAAAAAGGTAAATTTTACACCGTAAAAAAATAAGAAATAAGAAAGATCACTTACTGACGTTTCGGACGCTAGTCCTTCGTAGGAGTAAAAAAAGGACTAGCGTCGAAACGTCAGTAAGTGATCTTTCTTATTTCTTATTTTTTACGGTGTAAAATTTACCTTTTTATCACAACTAATATAATATAAGGTGCATCTTCTTGTGACTCTCCTCCTCTACACAAAATCCTAGATCCACCCCAGGATTCTGCCGTCAGTTTTATGGTAAAAGGGGCTTTTCTACGACAAGGAATATTTGTGGATTTATCTAAATACTTGTCGTTTCCTAATTGTCGTCCAGTTTTATGCTCTCCTTCCTTTTTGACAACTGAAGTGCTTTGATTTCAGCTTGGGTTTCCTGTGTTGTCTTTATAATTAGTATCCGAGCCTTTCGGTTTATTTTTCATGCGTTTGTAAAATAGACAACGAGGAAGACATTGAGGAAGATAGCTCAAAGAATGACTACTTAAAAAGTTGCAAACAGTGTAAAATTTCACACAATAAAACTGAATGGAAAGTGATGGACTAACTTATGATGAATCTGACGCAGACGTCCGTTCAGCAATAAACCACAAAAACCGAAACACGACTCAAGTAACGTGAGCTTAGTACAAACGTATTAGCTGGGTTTTGCGTTTCGTCAATAGTCCCTCATGCAGCTAAAAGGGCACTAAATAGCATCTGCAAGCTGATTAACTAGATAACTGTCATGTTATAATGATTAGCTTTGCTTATTTCTTTTTTAACAATTATAAAACTAGTTCGAAACTGATGGAATGACCCAAGATTTTATTTCACAGACAGACTGACCGTCACCCTTCTTTATGCTTTCGATTAAGATTAATCTAGTCAAGAAAGCTGAGAGGGTTAGTTTCGTGTAAGGGAAACGAATGATCTCAAACTCGCGGAGGCGGGGAAAAATGTTGGTAACTCTGATCTCAAAAAGTCTGGAATAGGCCCGATAATCTCTCTTCCGCCTACATATACAGCTATTTCAAAAATGGTGATTGACAATCGATAACTGGCGAGGTAAAATAACCAAGTAAAATGAAACCCTTTCGATCGAAAATTCACAGGATGAACGAGGCATACTACTCGCTACCTAAGGTCTTCGTAGGATGGTGCAGGCATCTCACAGTTCCTTACGGTCGTGCAATCGCCAATCACCGATAGCCGCACGCCGGACAACCTTTTTGAAATAGCTGTATATATCTTATCTATGGATCTATTTTTTTCCCAAACATACCATCAAATCAGTATTAAAGTTGTTAACTGAAGGTAATCTATAATGTGTTTCCAATGCCAGAGGATAACTTTTCTACCTGGTTCGTTCATTTCCGTTTTCATATCTTGTTTAAATTCTGATAGGCGATTTCTACTGATGGATGTCTTAGGGGTATGTGACATTGTTTTGGATTTTTAACTAACGGTAAGAAGTATATTCTCGATCTATATAGTTGTGCTATATGTTAATACTGCATTGTTGTACTTACTGTCAATACTAACGCCTTGCCCTGTCCTTGTGCCATGACAAAGTGTCCAATCTCACAGCCTTGAAATTGAAGCCTGGCTATCTAACATCTATCCCAGACTGCACTGGTGGTAATCCAACATGGCGGTTGTCATGCTGCCAATGGCACTGTGCCTACCTGATCATGTCGATAAACTACGACGATTACTTCAGATAGGAGGATAATACATAATCCTCAAACAAATCCTTGTAGATACTAGTTTCATACTGTATCTAATTTTCTACTTCAAGCCTAATTATAATATCTTTTTGCCAAACTTTTGACCGACGTGGTCATCTTTACGAGGACAGAGTATAGACGGAAAATGATTAGTCGTGGCACACTTCAAATAGACAACGCAACTATTTGATAATGCAAGTATTGGATAATGCAATGCATTAAAATAATAGATTATAATGACATCAACAAAGTTAAAAAGTTTGAGACAAAAATATTAAATTCTTGAGAAGTTATGAGAATTTTAAAAATGTGAAAAACACCACAACGAGGCTAGCAAGGAAACAGATCACTGAACACATACAAATCTCTGTAATTTTGATTCCAAATAGCTTCACTTGAATTCTATTCATAGCAATGAAACTTTCCAAAAATAAATATTTCTTCTTGCTCTTTCTGATGGTGGTGCTTATTTTTTAAGATTAGGTTTTTATTTCTGAAAGGCAATGGCGGCCATATTGGCATTCGGTCTATTGGTTAAGTATTCTTACAATGAGTAAGATTTTTTCCTATTTATATTCCACACCACTATTATTATCATTTGCTTACTTCATTTATAGAGTAATTTGCTAAAAATGTTTGTGCACAATGCTGCTTGATGTTTTTGATTATTTAGTATTAGACAAAAAAAGGTTTTAGACATTAACGATATATACTTAGGTTGCTGCGTTTATCTCTCGTTTTATGGCTATTTTGGCTCATTGATTATCAACAAATACTTCCACACTTTAAGACTTAACATTTCTTGTTTCTTCAGTCAATACTCCATAAAATTCAATTACAGTGTCTTTATTTACTTATTCTACTCACTGAAGTCCAAATTCCAAGATCTTTCACGCCAGCAAGAATTTTTCGTATTCCAATAATTGCTGGATTTGCGTCATAGGATGGCTAAATATAACTCTCTCTGACGTGGAAACCTTTTTTGGTACAGTAAATGCTTAACAAAGTCATCCTCTTGCTGTCATATAACCTATAAAAGTCACTGATGAAGATAACGTTGGTAAACAATACATCTTAATCACCTATTGTAGCGACGCAACTATTAGAAGTGGCTGCGTCTTTTGAAAGGCAGCTTTTGATCGCAGGGTTTCAAAATTGGTTGAGCTCAACTTATCCCCAAAAATCTCCAAATACGAGCATTAATTGTGCCATTATCCAGCTCTTAAGATTTGGAATAATTCTTTCTAAATTTCAGATTTTCTCTGAATTTTATTTAATTCTTGAAAACTATGGGCTAGGGTTTCCTGAATCCTTAGTTTCTTCTTGCAAAACTCCCTTGGGTGTTGTGACTAAACGAAGTTGTCGCCTTTGTCTGTCTGCGAAAACCGAAACACACATGAGTATATGCCTAATTTTCAATCTCTTTTATGAGTGCTGACTTCTAAGCTTAATTTTTCTTTCTTATGACATACAAGACCTAAATGCTGTTTCATTTTGGATGGGATTTTTTAATTTGAATGTCTCAAAAGGGTGTTCTCTTTTCCATGCAATTGACGTGCCTGAAAGCGTCGGATTGGTCATTTGCATTTTAATGACTTTTAACAACAGGGATTTGTAAAGTTTTCTTAACATTGAATTTGATTAGCAATTGAGCATTGAGTGGCAATTACGCTAATGTGAGGACATAGTGTTTCGCTAAACAATAAACAATGAGGATCCTGATTTGAGTCTTTCAGGAGTCCTTTGGTTGGCTTATCATATGATACGTTCATTTTGTATTGGACTCATTTGACAGACAAACTGTGTTGTTATCAACCAACTCTGGCAAAAGTTGGCGTCATTTCTGAAATCCATAGCTAAAATAGAAAACAGTACAATCATGAACGAGAACCTTGTTCCTCGATTTCCAACACCACCGCTGGAGTCTGAGAACAAGCCATCAGGCCAGAAACCAAGTGGAAATACGTCTTTTTTGATAGAGAACTTGGTGGCCAAGAAGGCGTCTGTTACGGAGCAAGGACTTTGTAAACCGGCCAAGAGAAAGTATGAGTTCTTGGAAGAAAAAGATGAGAAGGAGAACTCGAAAGAATTCTCTTCTCTAAGGGATGTACATGAGAATCCAAAGGGTAAGTGAGTTGATGGCGTTTAATATTTTAAAACAAAGTCTTTAAAATGTTGAACTGGTGTCGGGATAGCGAGTACAATCTTATCAGTAGCAAGTGTCTCTGGTGAAGCTCTATAGCTCTCTCTTTCTTAGAAAAAAATTTTTAAAGTTTTTTTCTGTAGTATGAATCTTGTATGAATCTTATATGAACCAACTAAAAAACCTCGAAAATTGTACCAGTTTCAACAAATGAATTTTCCCTTACTAGAGGAACAAGTTCTAGATGTAAGAAATAGGTTTTCCTAAACAGTGTTATTCAGTGAAGAAAATAGCGTTTGATGAGCTCAGCTATTGCTGATACAGGGAATGGTTTATCATAGTTGCAGGTTAGGCATGGTATTTGCCATGAAAATGATTCCGATATTTACTACCCTATACCGCATCTAATGGCTATTATTTATTTCAAAATCATTTTGACGAACTAAAAACCTAGAATGATTTTCCTATATCATGAAGAAAGAATTCGACTGCAGTTATAATATTCTTAAGACTATAATCTTTCTTCAAGGATCTCTTCTGGAATTACTTTTGGAGATTTCACTGGACTAGAAACCTGGTGGTAATAATCAATGCCCTTCAGAATTTTGTTTCATGAGTCATTTTACGCAACATAACTTAATTTCTATTGTTCATCAAATATTCCTATTGTCGGAGCTTTCCGTTACTTAGTTCTACGTAAACACATCCTTCCGATAACGTTTCTTTATCATAAAAGTAATTAGCACTAAAACCTACAAATAATGTACTGTATTTCCATTACCGTGATGGTTGCAATGGAGTAACTTCTATAGCTTCGTCTAAATTATTGGCGCGTATTTTATCCTTCTCAGACGAGATTCTGATTCATTAAGGACGATAATTGTTACTGTATGCCTTGCTATGGGTTGTTGGCTTCATTCAACAAGGGCACAATGAGATCACTGTAAAAGGTATTCACCTTCAGACACCAAAGACTCTTGAAGCGTGACTCTGTTGCACATGGGCGTGGATTGATCAGTACACAAGACCAATGTTTTAGGCTTTTTTCATGAAGTAAAATATACGATCTGTCTTTGCTTTGATCTGTTATGGCGCGCAAAATGTCGTCAAAGTTTCTCAGGGGTGAAGAAATTTTCAAAGCTAGTGTTTTGGTTCATTTATGTCCAAAGCATTCATTCCAGTTTTCGGAAATCTATTATACACTGTCATCAAACTTACTTTGAGATTGATTATCTTGTGAATAATGTTGAAAACTTCATAATGAGTATCCCAGTTTGAAATTAAGGCAAATTTAAAGGAAAATACTCAAGGATAAACGAAAAAAGATACATAACTTGTACAGTGCTTGGTAATACTCGGTGAACCAAGCTGCTTTTGCCTGCATGGTATTTGCTTTTAAGCTGGTTGTTAGGGGAGGGGAAGACAGATAAGATACGTACGTGTAACGGTACGTGATCCCAAAAATGGGCAGGGAATATATCATTACCAGCAGTATTATCATGCGTAAAGCAGTATTGTCATGTATACAATCATTATAGTTCCTAGTATGTTGTGTTAATTTCCATTTGACGTCATTACCACCATGCTGCATGGTTGAACAGAATTTAACAAAGGATGCTAATCGTCCCAAATCATTGAATTTTTGTTAAATTAACTATCATGACTGCCATGTCTTGTCTTATTCAATTACTATGCAGAGAGATGTAGATAATTGAAAAGCTTGGGAAAACAATTTTTTTGTTCGAACTTCAGAAGAGTTTTTTTGAGCGCGAGTTAGTCTCAAACCCTAATACAATACATTTTTTTTGTTCCTTTAGAGATCAAGATGTCTGCTGGAGAATTGTTACTTCTGAATAAAAAGCCAAGAACATCGTTTTCCACAGAGCAAATTCGTGAGCTGGAAAAACGATTCGAAACTCAGAAGTACCTTGGAACGAAAGAACGAGCTGAACTAGCGATTTCCTTGAACCTCACCGACACACAGATCAAAACATGGTTCCAAAATAGAAGAATGAAGCTCAAAAGACACTACCAAGCTTCGGTGGAGTCTTCGACCGAGAAGTTCCCATCTTTCAGCTCTGCGTCTGGTTTTGGCTTTGGAATGCCACATGCTCTACCATCGGCCCCAATGTTTTATCCTCCACTGTATCCTGGTTACCAGTCGTTACTTGCACCTTACCGTGGAAGTGATCCTACAGGAGCTTATTTCTCAAGGCCTCGAATTTTAAGCGATGTTGATCACACTTCTCCAGCTTCTTCAATGGTCCACCCACCCATGGAAAATAAGTCCCCATGGAGCTATTCACCATTGTTGGCTCCTTATTATGAGGTGCCCGTGTATGCATATCCATAACGTCCAATAAGTCTGGTGTACCATCTATATCGTGTCCCTTATAGGACTACAAGGGTATCTAATGCCCAGACATTGGCTTTAGCGGCCAAAACAAGTTTAAATTGCAAGGCTATGTGCATGGAGTTGAACTAAACTAAAAGTATTTGTATTTGTAAAGTATGTCTTTTCAATGTTTTAAGAACCTAACGAGTAGCTGCTGCTTTCAATTTACTTCCGTTTCGCATGCGCATGCGTGACACAGCGGTTGCTTTAGCTTTTAATAATAACTAAATTCATTGTATTATCTATCTTTTTACTGTAACGCTTTCATTAATTGTTTATGAAATAGTTTGTGGAACGTGTGCAAAACAAGCTTAATGCTAGAACTAGGAAACGTTTTGAGAGCCATATGGGCACAGATAGCCCAAGCTAAGGGTTTTTATACAGTACTGACTTTACAACTTTTTCTCAATTTGGATACATTTTTATTGAAAATGGTTTTACACCCAAATATAAGGATAATAATATCCTGATTCTGAAGTTAAACCTTTTTTCGATGTCTATTGAAAATCCGCATTCCATATTCCAACCAAATACTGGGTTCCCTGTGGTTGTATGACATCAGTTTTAAATTATATATTTTTTGATATTTCTTATCAATTTATTAATAAATACATCTTAAAAACACTGTTGTGTCTGCTAAAGCTTATTCATTTGTATGATTAAATCAAAAATATTTTTTTTAAAGGAAAGTTCTCGACATGCGCAGACTGCATATTAAGTATGGGACCAATGTTGGTCGGCACAGGCAGCCCAAGCTCTGCCATCTGTGAAATATATAATATGCAATTTGTTACAGAGGAGCTAGAATTTTCAAAACCGATCAAAACTAACCGTTACTGTCATCATCAAATTACGCATAAAGACACCATGTAATGTAAGCAAATTTTATTCATTGACAAGTATTTCTATCGAAATATACCCCTTGCAGCACGTCGGAATGCAGCTCAAGTTGGAGGGCAAAACAATAGGTTCTAATTCGCAGGAATTTAAAAATCTTTTGTTTTACCCTCCAAATTGAGCTGCATTGCGACGTGCTGCAAGGGGCAGGGTCTTTTGTCTTAATCAAAAACCTCCATACATTGCCTTACATATATTACAGATACAGAGCTTGGGCTGCCTGTGGATTGTATTACAGCTTTGCCTTCGCCATTTATCGTTCTTCGATAGTTTTATTCCTGTTGAAAAATCATGTACAGTGAGAATATTGTCGAAGTTTGTAACTGGAAATCTAAAATAACATGTTAAAAGACCAATACTGGACACAAGGAACCAAGAATAATAATAGAAAATCCCTTCGACAAGGTATTAAGGCAAGGTTTATCGAAAACATTGGAAGAAAGTTGATGTGGAGATTGTGAATGAGTAGTTGTATTCCAAGAAAATTTGCTGTAAATTATCTTATTTTCGAGTTAACTGAAAGAGAAAACCTTTACTTATTGGAAAAGGTAAGCTTATAAATCATTTAACATGTAAAAGGTAAAAGAAATGTTGAAAACT
Source organism: Anthopleura sola (assembly GCA_023349425.1). Taxonomy (NCBI): domain Eukaryota; kingdom Metazoa; phylum Cnidaria; class Anthozoa; order Actiniaria; family Actiniidae; genus Anthopleura; species Anthopleura sola. The sequence goes on from JALHLI010000005.1 coordinate 8,511,140, forward strand.
TCCTTCATTTTAAAGGCATTTTATGGAGCAAGATTTATGGGATTCTTTCACGAGTTTGCTCAACGACTGAAAACACATTCTGTGATAGTCGTTTTAAAAACCAATTTACCAATCAAGTGGTTTAACCGCCTTGATATATTTGTTCCTTAGATAATTGGGATTTGACTTTCATTCATGTTTATCTACCATAAATCAGAATTTTGTCGAAAAATCAGTGTTTTTTTCGTGTGTTGATTTGTGTGTAAAACAAAGTAGCCAAACTTGCTGATTGTAACGAATCGAATTTTTATTGGCGAATTCTGACATACAATTTTCTAAAATCTTGACATACCTTAGACTCCGGTGATCTAGCTTGATTGAATTCAGAACTTTTAAAACTCTTTAAGTGAATTGGTTGATTCAGTCGCATTTGTAGTTTATATATAAAATTGACGTCACATAGAAGCAACCTATTGTTCTAACGTTAAGAATCATGGTCACCAGAGGGGACAAAATAGCAGCAACTCCCCAATAGTTTATAAGATGGTGAAAAATGAGAACAGCTAAATATTACACTTAACATCCCAAATAAAAGAAGATTTAGTTTAGATTTCTATTATTCTTCCTCGTGTAAACAAGTTGTGACGTCATAGTTTTAAAGGGCAATTTGACCAAGCAACCACAGCTCAGTTTCAGTCAGAAAAAAGGGGAGGGGGCTGCATGGAGATGAACTGATTGCAGAAGATCTAGCAAGTGCAATCGTGACAAAAAACAGAGAGAATAGAGTTATATTTCAATTTTATTCACATTATTATTTTTCTCTTTGATACTGCCTTATTTTTAGGCACTCTGAGTCTTCATCATCCAAATGAACTAGAACCAAAACTACTTGGCGTTTAATGATGCCCCACACAGCCTTAGGTATAAGAGAAGATCAAGGAAACGGTAAGTCATGAATGTTTTTTTGAGGCTATGATTTCAAACTTGAATCTTAATGATGCTTATGAATGTAATCAGAGGGGTGCTGCCTTTGCTCTAAAAAATACGCAGTGGCTCAATACAGCCTTATCTGCATGATCAATTAAGGATTGGTTTTAGCCTTGTACCCAATGTTCGCGCAACTCTGATAGACGCGAGGAGCCTGAGTACTAGTGACACTTGCTCACATAAGGTCAAGGTACACACATAAGGCATAATGCTGATTAGATTTGTAGGTCTTAAAAGCGCACTTTTTAAAGTATATTAGAATGGATAGTTTTAATGAGTTTAACATGTGAAATACTGTGAATTCCATAAAAAATGTGGCAAATATAAATTGATATAAAAATTAGGTATTAATTACGCAAAAATAGGCGGTCAACACCAATGATTTTTCGTGGTTCAAAAATGTAATTAACGTCCCATATTCGTGCTGAAAGAGGATCGCCAGTGTTTGATATCCTTGCGGCATCTCGAAGCTTAAAGTATTAAAGCAGTTTGTACCAAAATATCTTAGTAACAATATCCAATCAAAACAATATTTGCAAGCGGTGCGTAACAATTATTAAATAATCAGTTAATTAGCCTGGTTAACTCTTTAAAAATACATCGAGTCGTATTATACAAGATTTACTAGCCTAAAGGTTCCAAAGGGAAAGAATTAACCTTTCGTCCTTTAGTTATTTCGGCAGCAAGAAATGATTAAGCACAGCGTGATGTCCAGTACAGAGCTGAAATACCGTTAATCAGACGTCTACGCCCAGGATTATTAGCAACAATTCGAAAGTCGATAATAAATATGGCGCCAATGATCATCAGTAATTGAGGCTTATGGGTATATCACATTTATGATATAAAGGGCTGACCCTAACATTGCTGTAGATCAGACACATTATAGGCATGTGAATTGATTTTAAATCAATTTTGCTCGCATATAAAAGTTATATAAAGAATTGAAAAATACAAATACAATGGAACAATTGATAGAAAAATCTGCTGGCTTCTGCTTCAAATTCGGTATAAAAGAATATTTTTGACACGAGGTGGTCCAAATGCTGGGACCATCTTGTTTTGATTCTCAAAATAACCATATTCTCACGTTTCTAAATTTATGTTTATGTGAAAGGGATCTATACTACTAATAGAAGCATTATGGACCATCACTAACGTCTGTCGGGTGCATCAAAGGCGCCGATGCCTTGACCCATCACTACTGTTTTTGCCGAAAGCGATATTCAATCGACAAGACCCCTGCGATTGAACATGGCTGGGCAGTCATTTCTTGTTATATAACTTAGGTATGCGCTAAGCTCTCACTCTTCAAGTCTTTATCTTTAAGCTCTGGGAGGTGTGTGATCTGCTACTTTTGATGGTTTTAGTGGCCTCAGCTGCCAGATTTTTCAGTCTTTGTGGTGGACGCATCACTTTTCTTCGATCACTGTTATCTTCACTCTGCGATGGTATTTCGAATTATCTTTAGGAGTTAAGTTGAATTGATTGAGCTATCAAGAGATTTCGCTTCTACTTTCCTATGTTATCTCCCTACACCGACTCTCCTCTCTCTACCCCGCCTAAGACATTACATGAGCGCAAGTCACGGACAGGGTTGTGATTGATCATTTTGATCCAATCTTAGAGAAATCACTGTTATCTAAAGCGAGCTCTTTAACATGAGTCATAACGATCGCTCGCAGAGTGTGCGTGAAATATAGTTAAATTAATCAAATTACAGTTTTCTAGAAATGAGAAATAATGATCTAATTTTTATCATGTTTTAATGAATTTTTTTTTAACCCTTGAAATTTACCCCGTGATTTTCAAATCAGTCAAATCGACGATAAATTAATTATTTTATTTTCATAGCTTTCAGTAATGCGTTCATTCTACCCTGGCACTCAGTCCATCAATTATTAGAATGAAATAAGCGAACATTTTCAAGAAAATTAAAAAAATCATTCAAAATAACACAGAGTGTTTGCGCATAGGCAAGAGCTGACTCAGTCATTCTAGAGGATGGGAGAGGCTGTGGTTTGTTTTCTAAAAGATCAAAATCAAACTGAACAGTACTGGTACCCAATAGCCGGTCAATAGTCAATCTTCTGCAAGTAGTTTCTCATCTGTACTTTCTAAATTTTGGTTGGGTTTGTTAGTGCGCGGAAGGTTGAGATTTTTTTAACGCAAACAAACTGATTGGCGCAGGTTTTCACTCCAAAGGCAGGTTAGAGGTATCAGCGCAAGAGGCAATTTAAGCGAGCAAGCTCCTCTTTTCTAAAGCGGTCAAAGCTTCTTCTTCACAAAATTATAAAATTATAACTGGGTTGCTGTCATTCTTCAACAAATGCATCCATCTATGAATTTATCATGTTGTTGTGAACCTTGATAAGATTTTTTAAAGCAATGAAAAGAAGCATTGTCATAGAACACCTCATGATAGGGCTCTTAATAATAACATCGCACAACTGCCTGCTAAGTCGCCAGTTTTTCATTATCCCATCCCTTCTTTAATAAAAGCGATTTTATTAATTTTTCTTGAAAAGCCGAAGATAAAGAAAGCGAAAATGAATTTCATGTTCTTTGAGATTCATTGCGGGATCGCATGTCCACAAGAAGCTGAACTTTTGACTAACCCCCCAGGTGGTTTATTGCTAACCATAGCAATCCAAAACTAGTATTAAAAACTATTGCTTTTTTTTCGGTTTATGACTACTATTTTTAATGCACTTTTTTTTGCAAGGTTATCATAATAAGCAAATTAATCAAAAGAGTCCCCAAAACCCTCATCCTTCAATGGCTATGATAACATTTCGCAATTTCAAAACTGTACCGCTTTGGGCAAAAAAACTGTAACAATCAAAACAGAAATGGTACCAAAACAAATGAGATTCAAAAGTGCAATTTGATCAGCAACACAACACGCATAATCTGGATAGTTTTCAGTCTTTTATTTAATCAAGAAACTAAAAAAAAAATCAATCCTGACTCTCAGAAACATGGCACAGTCTGCATTTTTGGTTGTCCATCTCATTTCAAAACATACTTCTTCGCAGAATCAGCTTTCGCCTCTAAATTTTCGTCGTCAATTTTTTTTACTTTACAGATCCAAGACTTCTACTTTGTTTTTAATCATCTAGAGTGCTTCACGCACAATCATGTGCTTCAAATTATCGCTGCAAGAGATAATTTGAAATACCCAAGGTCTTGCGTGCAGATATAATATTACTGGTTCCTTACCTCTTAGAGATTAGTGTTAACACTAGATTACTTCAAGTCCAATTTACTTTTTATCTGTAGCAGAGAATATAGCCCCTTTGTGCACCGCACATTTTTATTTATATCACGAAACACGACGATTTTTGAGTCGAAAATTTCTTTTTTACGAACAAAATGGCAGCGACTAGTAACTCAATTTTCGCTTAGCGAAACTAAGTTTTGGAGGTTAGTAAAGATGATTATTTTAGATCATTATTTACCATACGTTTGGAACAATTCTTTGATTTCATGCGCACTTTCAGTGTGAAGTACTTCAAGTATTATAGCATTTTATGCCTGGTTTAATCTCCTAAATAATTCGCACATGAAATCTAATTTCATAACTGTTTAAGACAATTGTAGAATATACTAGATCTGAAAAACATATTGTAGGCGAGGGTTTCTTATTCACTTGTACAAGAAAAAGCTTTCCTTGGTGATAACTGGCCGAGAGGCAAACGAGGGACATCTTCGAGAAAGCCAGTTGCAAATAGTGCAGAACGAAATCTTAAATTGATATAAATGAAATAGATAGCTTGGATTCTGTGTTTTTTGTTCATTTTTTTTAGAGAAAAGGAATCGAAAAATAGCCTTGATTTAATCGCGGTGTGCATTTTGAATCTATATTATACATGGAATGAAGGAATTGTATTCATACCGTGTTAGTCTGTGATTCTTAACGAGGCTGCTTGCGTTTTCAGACATCATGATGACGCGCATAAGCCCTGAAAAAGTTACGAATCTTAGAATGCATTTTGCGGGATTCATGAACGGTTTCTCCCCATCGCCATCAATCACTTCGTTTTCCCACTCTTAGGCTTCATATTTCGTGCTTCAGTGGAAATTCTAACTCCAAACTTAATCACAAACTCAATGAATTTTGAAAGAATGTGAATCCACTGATTTATTTTCTTTGAAAAATAACGGTTGTCATTTCGAGTTTATCTTTTCTAATCCGTTACTAATCCCTACACAGGAGACTAAACAAACCTCGGTGTCTTCTATTCATTCAGTTTAACGAGAAAACGAGCTGAAAGAATTCATATCAAGGTCTAACCTTTCTCCCATGTGTAGCGGTTTGCTGATGATAATTCTCTTGTTTAGCGTTAGGGGGCAGCTGTGTCTCCGTTAGAAAAATATCTGTAATTGCTCCTAGACGAGTCACTAATATCTTCGTAGTATTCTAAATGTTCTGTGATCACAATCATCTTTATCGGCGCTGTTATCACACCTAGATTACGAGAACATTAGACCTTTGAACATCTTCTGATAGGCTCCGAGCGGACAATCTCTTCGCGTTTGTTTCATTGCGAGAGCCATTACTCAAAAGCAAAGTGGCCGATAACTCGGTTTCCTCAAATCTATAAATACAGAATTTTACGAGTGTATAAATGAAGCAAAAATGTTTACAGTCATAAATATACGGGTGTCAGAGATTCAAAGGGGTAAAGAATATCGATGAAAAGAAGTTTTCACGAAAAAAGCAAATAGCCAGTCTTTTTGACTGAAATCAGTTCTCAAATGAGACAATTTAGTTCTCAAGCAATGAACAATATTTCTCTTGATGCTCCAAATCATTCGATCCATTAAATATATTTCTTTTCAAATACCTCTTCCTTTTGAAATAATGGGGTTTCTTTTACATTTTCAAGGCGGAATCAATCGCTTTTTCAAAGTTAGAAATCTTCTTGATTTTTTATTTTTTATTTTGATGTCTATACAAGTCGTCATCTTTCTTACTGAGTGATAATCACATATTTGATTAATGATTGCGCTTTTGATTTCAAGATGCTAATAGGAAACCTTGAAATAATGGAGCTTTTTTCTTAGGTCGAAAAAGAAAATTAAAGGAACAGCTTTAGGGAATATAACACCTCAATTGAAATAGATTTACGAGGGAAAATTTTGAGTTTTCCCGCTTATTAATGGAATGAACTTTGAAGGGACAAATACCCTTTACTTTTCCCGCCAAGCGTTTACTTTGGACAGTAAGTAGATATCTTTTACGTAAATAAAATGTTGAAGGTTTTTGATTTCTTTAAATATTTACCTTAACATTGAAAGGACTTTTAAAGGGTTTTGTTTGCATAGATGGAAACCTTATAGTACACCTGACTAAGCCACGGTTATCGTGAGTCGTTAAGAGACCCGGTGTTTCTCGCTCGTCGCAGGATTCTCACAATTTAGTGATGAAACCTTTTTGGGGGGGAAATCCGGGGAAACTCTCTGTCTCTTTCGTTGGACAAGTGTCTTGACTTTTTAAAGGTTTCTTGGGCTATTTTCAACTAATTTACTCCGCCGGGTATATCCATTTACATAATGCCTAGCTTAGCAAATACTCGAGTATCTAATTTAGTAGGTAATGCTACTAAAAACCTCGAATGAATGGAAAGGTATGACTAAATGTTATAGAATTATAGAGGGAAATCTTAGAGATAACGAGGAAATAGACTGCCGTTAGCAAATATTTGAGTTCTAATTTTGTAATAATGGAAATTGAAACCACGATCATGTAGAAAAAATTGAATATAATTAAGCTGAATTGCAATTACTTTTAGAGCCGCGGAAAAGAATGAAATGTAAAAATAAATATCTAAATTAGAATATATTCTTGCTTGATTTTCTCAGTAAATGCCCGAAGAACACACAGTTACACAACATTAAAAATTTATCATAAAATTAACGTGACTTATCTGTGGAGAGAGCATGTATTATATATATTATTATATACTGAATAAAATCAATGCTTCAGCCAGCTGAAGGTTTGAATACATATTCCGAATACTAGGCTACTAAGAACTGAGCTAGATTATATATGAGAAAGTTTTAAGAAAATTTTAGAATCCAAATAACGGGGAAATAAGTCGTTGATTAAAGTAGAAAGTTCTTTAACATTATTATGGCATGAGGTTAATTTGAGTTATAGAAAAGGAATTAAAACAATTGAAAGAAAAGAGAATTATTGAAACTTGAATTAAGAAACCAAAAATAATTTGTCGAATTTTTATATAAAGCATTAGTTAAAACTAAAATTAAATGAAAAAATATATAATCAAATGAAAAGAAACAGAAACTTCATGGATTGAAAATATATTTTTTCTTTTGAAATTACGTGAAAATAAAAGAGAGACGAAAGAGAATTAGTTTTTTAAAGGTTTAAAGTATACAGAAACTGTTAGGGATTTGTTGGGAAATGCGAAAAATTTAGGCGAAGTTTTTGAGTTTTTTTTTGCGGGTCAGATAAAAAAGCCTGAACTGACATAAGAACGCCTTTATGGGAGTTCCGAGATTTGTCGAGCGGAACTTTCAAACCATTTTATCTTGACTTATCATGTAATTGTTATTACAAATCCATCTGATGGCTCCAGTGGTTTATCTAAGTTTTACAAGAGTTTTCACTGTGTTCTACCGATAAAAACTAGGAAAGCAATCGACGTTCAAATTAAGCCATTTATTTTGCATGGATTACGAGATAAGGAACAGAAACTAGCCGCGCGTTTTGCCGGTTCTAAAAACTAGTTTGATTGCGTGTTCACTTGGCGTCGTCTTGCTCGAAAAATACTCGGTCAAATACGAACCAACGGACTTCAAATGTACAATCATAAACGTGTCTTCTGTCCATACATTTAACAAATGATTCCTAAAGAACAAAGGACAAAAGACGCAAATCTAACTTCTTTTCTTTTAAGTTTTGACATTCCGCATAGAATCAGACTCTAAATGACTATATATTACTTTATTTGCATTGAGGTTGGTCCTAGCGACACCTTTGTCAAATGAGCGCTAAGTAGATCACGATCTTTCAGTTTTCCCTGCAAAGTTCTAATTTCCAAACAATGGACTTTTTGGCCATAATGTAGTAATAAGTTTTGACGCAGATACGATGATTAAGTCCGCTCTTATGGACCAGTTACACGGTTATCTGTTTCTAGGTAAATAGTTTCTACAATCATCCAGCTTTAATTTAGATTGTCCTAAAAGGAATACTTAATCATAATTGTGACATAGCGGTCGAACGTTTCCGGCTTCGAAAGAGTTATTTTCATTTCGTTTTGTGTTAATGGTGAAAGATTTCATAATGATTAAGATATATGGATATTTTCAACCTCAGTTTCCTTGAGAATTCATTTTGAAATAACTACCCTAGTAATGTTATCCTATATCAGAGATATTTGCTTTGCTGTTTTTGACTCGAAATCGCGCTCAAAACAGGATCAAATAAACTTGCCGATGCTTGATTACATCTGATTAATTTTCAATCGAATTTCAATTTTCAGATCTAAACGCTGTCGCCTACCACAAAAGAAATCAACAAGGAGTAATTTTTTTATAATCAAATTTCAAAGAACTAGTTCCTGGTTTATTAAATATTATTGAAGGTGTTTCGTATAGAATCGCAGCAGGCAGTGAGCTTACGATTCATTAAGGCTTTAATCAAGTTATCATAGACAAAGCTTACTTGAATTTAAAGAAAACTAGTCTCATATCAAATCTAACGACAGGTATTAGAGAACTACTATTGGAATCGGAAGTGCAAGGCTTATTCGTCTAATGTGTTTTTCTATTCCCCGTTGAATCACCTGCCCTCTTCACTGCATTTCAATTACATGATTCAATCTTTTCAGACTCGTTCCCTTTTTTCATCTTCTCACCAGGAACAGGGTATTACGCGTGGCTAAATTCAACATAACACCGCCCATATTATAAAAAATCTAATATATCCTAGGATATATTGGGTATTTACCGACAAATGCGCTGCTAGATCAAGACCTGTGCAGTATAGTTTGCGGGGTATGACTTTTTTAAACGCTTTTATGACTTTGGGGATCAAAAATAGGAAATTACGAGTGATCTATTGATTTCAAAAAGTTGAAATTAAAAACAACTTTATGAACTTATAATTATCAAAATCTTATTTGTGATGATAAGATTTTAATCAAAGAGTGGAAAAACAAAAAAAAATTTTCATTCTTTCTGTTCCTATTCTTTCTTCTTTCTTCTTCTTTCTCGATCCCCTTCGTCTCGTCAGGGATATCTCAATCCCACTTTTAAGACTTTCCATTTTCAGAAAACCATCCCAACATTATTTAATATTTACTATAAAGTTACCATGCGTTAGCTAAGGATAAAACTGTTTTCTGCCTAGTCTGTGATCCTTGGGGGTCGGTAGTGAAGTTTTTCCGCTTCGTAGTCAACTACCCTAGATATATTAGTGTGTTCATTTATGTATAAGGCTTCGCATTGCCTTGGTAAAATCAATTAACTACTTACGGACAACGGAAATGCGAGCTAAAATCGTCAATTCAGCCTTCAGTGTTCTTCTTTGAACAACTATGTTTATAGTTAGTCACTCGTTGTTTTGCGCACGCCATTTGTAAAGGGCCCAACAGACAACTACTTTATTTGAACCAACTTGTTATTAAGTAAACAAATTGGTGTTTATTATCGTAGGGGAATCTCTTTCCTTCGTGATTACAAAATTAGAGCGAAATTAATGCGAGACAAAAACCGTTTTGTTGACGTTGTTTTGAATTTTTTAGATATATCAAACAAACCACTTAGACTATTTGGCATGTTCTCGGTCAGCCACGACTGAACAGTGTTGTTAAAGAGTATATTCTTAGTTTTCGCTTTTACTGAAGTTTTACAGCATGACTTTCGCTCATTGTTTTAAAAAAAACCCACAATTATTCGCAAGAAGCGCGATTTAAACTGGACAAAAATAGAAAATTCAATGAAAATTGATTATTTTTCCTTGACTAATTTGAGGTATTCTTTCAAGAATTGAACTGAAAATTAAGAGTAAACTAGAAGGTATTAATAGAAATCAAAGAAAAAAGGAAAAAATGAACAGCCTTAATTTATCTATTTTCTGTAAAATTTGACTAAAAAATCATTTCTAACTTATAATTATTTTCTATTTTCACTGCATTAAGTTAATATTTTCACTAATTAATAGAGTTTCCCCCTCCATTTTGTAAGATATTTTTCACTAAGAAGCTAGCTTTTATATTTTTGAATTATGAATGCGCATACCTAGCATGACCACTCGTTCAAGTGAACCTGTAAATGCGACCATAAACTTGCGCTCTGGTATCACAAACTTGCCAAAGCGACCATGAATAAGCAGGCACTCTAACATACCATTTGAGTGGTCGGGTACTTATTGAAAGAATTATTGAATTCCAAACCTGTCGAACCGACCACCAGCGGGCACATTAACATCATATTTTACAAAGTGGTCGGTTACTCAAGGGTTTTACCATACCTGTCATAGCGACCATAAGCGAGCGTTCTATTCTGACACCATATAACGAGGTCGTTTACTAAAGGTGTCACCGTATATATAAACTTTTCTTGCTGTTAATAAAATTATCGGATCGTTACCCCGGGGTTTTAAGTCAATATTTAGTAAATACAAACTATGTATCTGAGATCAATATTTACCCAAGGCAAATATGTATATACTAATTTCAAAGTCAGTCAAATGTGTGGTTTTTTAGGTCAATATTTTCTTAACTAACTAGATTGAAAGATTACAATTTTAACGTTCGAACTATTTACTCCGTTTGTTACTTAGAAAGTTATTTATCTTGAGATTAACCCTGTCAAATGTATGAAAACCTCAGCACTAGGAGGTCATATCGTTGAGATATTTACGAAATTTGTCATGAACTTGAACAGCAAAAGCAAAATAATGACATTTGTGGATCAAAAATTGAAAAGGTAACAAATGAGACGATCCTCTATTGATGATGTATTTGTGAGCTATTGTTCAGTCAGCTTTTGTGCTAGTTCTTCCTGCCACAAATAACATACTAGGGCTAGATTAATAATCTACTTTCACCTTCGTTCGTTAACACGAATTATTACTTTGTTTTTCATCTGATTAAAGGCTTTTAATTCACCTGCATTGACCGGAGGAAACTGTTGAGTTTAAAGAAAAACATATTACATGCTGTTAATTAGGCAGCTGAACTTTCCTCACATGATTGGTTTTCGAGGGGAATTTCCTAACATTTTTCTCACAAATATTTCCTTAAGCCGTTCCAGTTATTTTTCTTCAATTTTGATGAGTCGCTTGAGCATAAAAAAGGCATTAATCTCATTTCATTTCATTTCGCTTGTCGATGAGTGATTTTGGTCTTCAAGTTTGGTGTCTGTGATGAATCAATTCTTATCGATAGGGAAGTACTAATCATATAAATGTTCTATTGTTAAATAGAAATCAATAAAATACCAAGATGATCTTGAATGAACTCAAATCAAGACAGCGATAAGTCGCCTTGAGGTGGCATGTTTAAATGAACATCATTCCAGTTCTTTTTCTTTATTACTATTCTTTTATTTTCTATTATTTTCTCATTTTTTTGTTTATTGTTCCAACGAGAAGCTAGTTTTCGCTATTTCTTCACAGGTAGTTCCTCATATCTCAGTAAGATGGATCTTGTTTGGAATTTTTTATCTCGAATGTTCAGATTGTTTATTTTTCTATTACACAACAAGTTCAAAGATAAACTTCAAAAATAGATTATAGTGAATCGTCTTAATTAACTAAAGTCGCTCTGTCTTTACCATCGGTATATTTTTATTACAACTCGTTTGTACCGCTATCCTAGCATAATGTAATCAAACTAGTCTCATATTTTTTCGACTGATTCCTTAAAAATCGTACCCAAATTTTCGTAACGTTATATATAGTTATGAATTGCCTTGCTTAACATATTGTAAGCAAACTGTTCTTATATTTTTTTCTGTGATTCCATGAAAATCGTACTCAAATTTTCGTAAAGTTATAGTTATGAACTGCCTTGCTTAAAATAATGTAAGCAAAGTGTTCTTATATTTTTTCTGTGATTCCATAAAAATCGTACCTAAATTTTGGTTACGCTATACCTATGAATTGCCTTGCTTTTTTCATAACGTTCTAGTCATGAATTGCCTGGCTTAAAATAATGTAAGCAAACTTTTCTTATATTTTTTCTGTGATTCTATAAAAATCTTACCCAAATTTTGGTACAATCTAGTCATGAATTGCCTTGCTTAAAATAATGTAAGCAAACTGTTCTTATATTTTTTCTGTGATTCCATAAAAATCTTACCCAAATTTTGGTTACGCTGTAGTTTATAATTATGAATCGCCTGGTTAGACATAATTCATTTTATTAGTTCTTCGTTCGAGAGAACATCCGCTCGCATAGCACCCTTGACAAGAGAGTACTTTATAACTGATTAAAAATTCAATGCCCGTTTGAGTGTCTCTGAACATGAACAAGAAAACCCAAAACAAGGTGATGTGTGAAGAGCGAAATGAAAAATGGCCAATATCACAAGGAGAAAAAAAGAGAAGACGCGATCGAAATATTTATCTAAATTGTCCAATTTGTGTATCTTGATTAAATCAGTCTACCCCTTGACTGGAAAATAAAAAAAATTTAGATAACATTTTAGCGCAGTCTCGGGTGCTATTCTGTCCACATCCTTTTACGATCTTTGAAATTCAGTAAATCGATTATTTTGGGTGTGACTTGGACTGCTAAGCGGATTGCAATTAGGCAAGAAACCTAATATATAATATTACATTAGTAATATAGCAAGACTGTGAACTGAGCTGTCGGCTATATATATTTATCGAGTATACATTTGATGATTTCCCTTGGATATTTCTGACTTTATCGCTCAATGCACTATCATTACCTACTCCAATGCGTTAACATCAAGGCTTTAATTAGTGTTTCAAAGGCACTTTGCTCAGCGATTTTGTATCCGCGTAGCCCTAATCAATGAAGTTTAAACATAAAGCACCAGTGAATTATTGATAGTAAAGACTGAATAATTAAAAATATCAGGCGAGTAAATTAGGCGAAGAACTGGAATTTCACGACTACAGTTCTCTCCTTCATAAAAAAAATTTTTCTTATTTTTTTCAATTTCCCTTTCCTTTGAGATTAAAAAAATCTAGTAGGAAAATCAAGTTTCATTTAAAAATTATTTACTTCGATCTCGTCTTATGTCATAAATATTTCTTTCCTTCTCCTTTTTTCATTTCCCTTTTCTTTATTTTCTTTTTTTTTTTTCTTTCTTCAAAAATGAAGTTGAAAAGTCGTAATTTCGTTTTAGAATTATTTTCTTCGATAGATTTTCAATATTATCTTGTCTTCTTAATTCTTTCTTTCCTTCCTTCCTTCTTTCGTTTTCCTCTTCCTTTCTTTTCTTTCGACCTTTTTTCATTACTGAAAATTTAGCCGAAGAATCGTAATTTTAATTTAGAATTATTTGCTTCGATATTTTTTTCTTTAATCATATGTTATTGCTTTCCTTCTTCCTTTCTTTCCTTATTTCTTTTGCTCTTTCGTTTTCTTTTTTTTGTAAAATATATTTTATTTTTTCTCGTTCTTTCTCCTTTTATTTGAAAATCGTTTAAAGTTTTATATGAAAAACCTATCATGACGATATTAAATAAAAATGTTCTGATAATTCATTAATACACGTCGGATTTACTCGTAAAGTTGAAGTTTAATTTTAATCGATCGATCGACTGTAATCTTCTTATTTATCAGACAGTTTTAAAGTGTTCTTTAAAAGTTTTTAAAAAGCATCAAAAATAAACAAGTAAAAATATTTTGAGGTTAAATTAAAGTAAATATATACATGTTCAAGTTAAAATTAAATAAATAACATTCTTATTTGATATTGTGTGAAAGTGTGAAGCCTTTGTTTTTCAATCAGGGAGGTGTTCAATGAAACCCTTTGTCATTGCTGAAAATAAGAAGACCACATAGTGAAGTATATACACCTACGCTTACCGTACAAATATTCTAAAAATTATTGGAAAAATCATGTAATGAATTTCCGTGGCAAAGAATGATAAAAACAATTATATAATTGAAGTGGGATTTTCGGTGAGAAAAACGTGAAATTTTCTTGGTTATTTGTTCATTTAGCCGGCTATTTTCGTTGTTCAATTAAAAATAAATTTTAAAGTAGATGTAGGATATATAGAGAGAAAAAAAAAAAAAACCAAAAGGCTGAAGCGAAAAAGAGAAACCACGAAAAAATCTACTTTAGTATAAATAAACTGCAGACAAAGAAAAAACTCCTAGAAAAAAGGGATTTTTTGAGCTGGCTATCTTACTAACTAACAAGTTTGAAACAATATAATGAATTACTTTCATGAAAAAATCAACTACATTTTTGCCTTGTCAAGGAAGACACTTGTTTCCTCTCTGAAACCTTTCTTTGCATCATCTTACAATTCAGTCAACAAAATACTTCCGAATCAAGATAAAATGTTTCTAGATTTTGTCACAATTACAAGTGCTCCAGGGTGTATTTTCTTTCTACGCCCGTCTTGAGTCTTAAAACGTTTTTTTCATTGAGGAAGTCGTCAGATTTCAGAATACCGTCTAGGATCCATTCAGGTTGAGCTATAATACCAGTATTAAAAGGAAACGACCAAATGATTGTCGTACTAATGTGAAAGCTTTCACTGTTTTTGTTAAGAGAGATTTAATGGAAAATTGCTTGGTGAAACTCTGGGTTTTCATAACATCACGCTAATAAAAGTTAAGGAACTTTGTTACCGTTAAAAGCCCCATAAACATCAATAATAAAGCCAGCAAAGTATTGAAACACTCAATAAGGATTATAAATAAACATATCCTTTTATTTGTGGTAAGGCTGCATTTCTCTTCTAATGGCATAATTTGTTTATCTAAGAACTTATTTTTGTCGATGATTCTTTTGAAAAACTCTCAGCCACTTGGATATTTTCCTCCTTTTTTTTTCCGTAAAAGTGTTAATCAAACTTCATTAGAATCTATTCTTTAATTATTATCACTTCTTGGTATAGAAGGAGAAAACATTTATAAAGATTTGTCATAATTCTTGAACGTGCTGAATGAAATGTCCACTGAAAATAGCATGAGAACAGCTCATAAATTTGTGCCAAAATTGATCAAAGTTTTCTCCATAAATCAATAAAACTTCTTTTTTAGAAATTCTGTGGTGTAGTAATTAAATTGAATTTAGTACATATTCGCTGTAATATTACTAATCTCTTCTAGAGAATATAGTTAAGCTCATAATGGCAAAAAAGTAGAGTCTAGATATGGACAATTAATTTGCTAAGGATCTTTTTGAAAATAAGTTAAATATCATAAGGAATATTTAGTATTGAACTTGACAATGAGACTTGATGGAGACCTTGATTAACGAGAGTTTCTAGTAACTTTTAATTAAATCATTCATACTTTTATATAACAATCAAGACTAACTTTAACAATAACCACCAGAAACGAGCACTTACAATATACTTACAGATCCTCGTCCAATATTCTATAAATCCCCTTATTGAAATAAGCTTTTTTTGTCTGTTTCTGTGTGTGGTTTTACTGTTTGATGTCCACTTTCTTTTTTGATGGTTATTCTGTGTTGAACGCTTCAAAAACAATAAATCTTGAGACAATCAAAAACATGGATAACTGTCTGGTGAAATAACACAAAGTGTCATCTATGTTTTCTAAACATAATCTCTAGCATTTCCCTTCTCTAAACTTTAAGGTCTTCATTCTTAATGAGCTCCATAAACCCTGCAAAACCTAGGGGCAGAGATAGGGGACCTTTTTCAATTTTCAAAGTACTCTATATATAAAATACTATATTGGTGTTGAATCTGTTGTGATAGATTGTGTGACTTGATCAAGCCATCTGTCTACTAGATGCATCAGTGCTATTCTATCGATAACTAGATATACGAGGGCATGTTTGATGTGTACATGAAGGCGGTGCTATTTCGACGTTTTGTTTACACATTTGAATTTGTTTACAATTTAGACTTTGATCTTTTGGATTGCTTTTGAAGGCCTCTTCGTCGTATTTCCTATTCCTTAATCCTGCTTCCTACAGTTGGTACTTGATTATTGTAGTTCTAGTTAGCTGGAAAAAAATCTTTTCTGGTGGATTGTTATGACATCTTTCCTTCGGGCTGTTTTGCAGCTTATTTATCGGGTCTTTTGAAGTTAATGTTTTAATTTCCTTTTCTTGTCTTGGGATAATAAACTCTTTGGCGAGAGCTCTATTGTCTTACACAATGCACTACAGAATGTTTAAAGGAAATCGCATGGGAGATGAAAAGAAAACACGACAGAAATTGCCAACATGTTTGGACTTTTTAAAGCCATCAATCAAGACACCTGATCGACTGGAAACCCCAGCTTGTCTGGTGTTTCCTTGGACACTTACTATCTCCTGATCAAATGACAGAATTATGATTTTTGCGGGCGGTATTGCCTTCCATCGTGGAAAAAAAAAACCTGATTCGTTTTCCAAATGGTACTTAATTATAAAGTTTAACGGTGTTTGAATTGCTTTGAGATCGCATTGTTCCCGAAAGGAACCCAATACCGCCAGTTACGTTCGGCGATGCTCATCACTCGATGTCAAATCAGAGCCCACTCTTGCCCTCTCTTCCAAAGTTCACGTCCTAAACTAACAGTATTCTGTGATCATAGCGGTAGAGCGTTAAGGACCTAGCGATATAATCAACCTGAATATTACAGATTGTTCTTAATTGATTAGGTTATTAACATTGTTAGTAGATTTAGCAAATCGCAAGTGAAGCTTATCGCGGCATAACTCATCGATAAAGTCACAAAACTCAAACTTGATGACTTTGAAACAGATCACTCGAAGATGCGCTGTTAACGATCAGCTATCTGTAAAGAATGTTCGGGAAGAGGTTTGCAGGTTGGGATGAACTTTGGTGGTACCGCTAAACGCTAGCTTAAGCCCCTATAACATCTACCGATGTACCAGTCAAAGATATTTTAGACAATTAATTAAGCGCTGAATTTCTCTATTGTTAGCTATTTCTTGTCGGTCTTTTGGCTTCGGTTTCCCGAGAATTGTTTTCTCATTGTTTGACCTAGAGTTATTAAAGCTTTCTTGCACATTTAATCTTTGAACACACAGTTTTACAAACATGATCACTTGTGGTATTAATTAATTAGATTACAATGATGTAATCAAAATCATCTAGTAATCAAAGCAAACGTTGTTTAAAGTCAATAGAATAGAGAGCTTGTGTTCAGATCCTGAATGCTTACTGAGCCCTTGTTTGAAGTTTATTACCGGGAACAGTTTGAATTCGGAAAAAAATGACAACTAAACCACTTGAATGTGTTTTTGATGTGGTGCTGTGGTAACATATACAGTCTCGCTAATTCAAAGAGTTGACTTCCGAGCTTTTATTGCTTCCTGAATAAAAGGCTTCTTGAATAGCGTTATAGTATACTTAACGGACAATTCTAAGAGCAATATTTGCTTGTCAAACCTAATAAAATGCAAGTATAAACAAAATTAATGTATACAGGATATACGGAGTATGGTCATTTGGGGTTGAATTCGAAGCGCTGATCTGAATTTTCATGGATCCTAGCGGCGACATCAGAGTGGAATCTTAGCGTGTGATGGATGGTGAAAATCTAAATAAGAGTCATTGTGTCAAACGGGACCCCTTTTACGTAGTTCTCAAAGTAGTTTTTCGCCCCTACATGTATAGTTCCGCTCGACTTTGAAGCTTCCTGCTCATGATAAGCTTCTTATCAGCCAGGAGGGTGATTATTTTGAAGGGCTTTGAATCTAAGTGAGCATTAGGTGTTAATCGTTATCACAACTCATCGACACTTACTCTGTCACTTCATTCAATTAATTTGGATGGCAATTACGCTCACTTCGATTCATCAAAACACGACCAATCAGACGTCACTAACGTTCATTGTCCAGTGGACCGCATTCGTATAGACATAGAATAAGATCCACCCCCAACAGTGCGGCTGAGGCCAAAGGCAACATTGGCCCAGTAAGGCACTTACACAACAGTAAAATACACAAACCATTTGCTTTATAATGCTCTGTCCGGACCACTTCAAAAATCATTCACTCATGGATGTCAGAGCGAACACACTGGACGTGGAGCCGGAGTCAGATGAAGAATCACAAATCGAAAACAACACAGGACCAGAGGAAATTAGACCCTCTGTCACATCATTTTCGGTCAAAGATATTCTAGACCCCAACAAGTTTACCGCGGCACCGCTACGGAGGCGATCGAGCGACAGCGAAGGAGACTCTGATTGTGAGTCTTCTTTTAGGGAGAATTCTCAGGCTGGTGTATGGCATCCTTGGATGTCTGCTACAAGATATAACAGACCGTCAAAAACACATGGTGAGTCGCTTAATTCTGTAAAGATACCGGCGCGCTAGCTTTCTCAGTAACGTCTTCTAGCTTGTTCCTCTGTGTGTTGAAGTATTTTGTTTGGTATTTTTACACGGTAATCGTTTCACACACGCCCAGATCACTTGCCTTTCTGTTTGATATCATGCTGAATAGAGGAAATTCGGATGTCTTGAGTCAGGGTTTAGCGTGTTGTCTGTTTGTGGCAAGGTTGCAAAATCTATACACAAGTCGTTACGTTCATGATCATGAAGGCTATTTGTCGTCTCGTCAACTCCATATTCTTCTCATACTTCATTCAGGAAAACATTAGCAAGCATTTAACCTAAAAGCTACACATACTGATAATTTAATCAGCCTTAAAACGAGCGCTTATGGTTCACTTTAGCTTCTAAATTCTTCGTTAAACAGCTAGGGTTAATAATATAGTAGGTTCCCAGGCAAAATTCATCTCTCATCTGTGTTTAATAGTCGTGAGTAAATCAGCTGTTAATTCATTTGGTTTCAATGATCTTCAAATTCCATAACTGTCTCAAGGTAAACCAATTCGTATTTGGTCCGACTCCTCTAGTAAAGATTGCCAAACCACTGCTTTCTTGCTAAATATAGTATATCAAACAGCGTGAGCCTTTTTAATTATGACCTTTTTTTGATTCAAGATTCAGACAAGAACTCTGAAGCAGATTTAAGTAAATCAGATCAAGAAATGGTTGAAACAACAAGCGGAGACGACTCCAAGACACTGAGTAAGTCAAAACGTAAACGCGCAACTTCTGAACGAGCCAAGGAAGGCAAACCACGACGCGCTAGAACTGCCTTTACATATGAACAGTTAGTTGCTTTGGAAAATAAATTCAAATCTACAAGATACTTGTCGGTGTGCGAGAGACTTAACTTGGCACTCTCCCTCGGCCTGACAGAAACTCAAGTTAAGATATGGTTTCAAAATCGACGCACAAAGTGGAAGAAACAAAACCCCGGTATGGACGTAACGGCTCCTACGAGACCGAATATTCCTCACGGCTCGACTTCACTCGCTGGATATCCGCCTGGATTCTTATGTGGAGCTCAGTGTCCATCGCAAATGCACTATTACTCCAGCAGTAGTGGGATTCCTTATGTTATTAGACCGCATCCTACGTATGGACATTTATGAGATTATCACTAAAGACCCTGTTATATTATCACAGAACATAGAATACGCTGGACTCCCAACAAGCTCATGTCAAGGTAGACAAAACCTGACAAAGACTAAAGCTCTGCTGATTTGTATATAAATAAGAACAGCGACAAAAGAGTGAACTACCTGTCGTCCGAACGGTCCCCTATCACTTCTAGAACCGAGTGAGCGTGTGTATGTATATATGTCAATATTGTTGTCTAAAAGACTAGATATAACTACCAATGTTATGTATTTAGCTTCAAAAAGTTAATTGATAAATTTGCTTTTAATTTGGAATAACTGACGATTGAATTCTTGTTAAAACTGGAATAATCAGATCATACTCTCATTTCATGGTCCAAACAAAAGATAAGTAATTGAGTTTGTCTACTCCGTTATGATCCCTTAAAACATTTCAACTAATCATTGATCTAAAACTATTCATTGTCCAAAACAACTGTGGTTAATTGTGCTGTGGCTTAACTTTTTTTAGCGATGAGAGAACAGCAACTCAAGTTTTTTAAGTAAGCTTTATAAATTGTTATTGATATATTATTCTGGAACGAAAGGTGTGTGTAAACAATTGTACAAATGATTTAAAATCGAGGAAAACTAATTTAATTTATGAACAATACTGGTCGAGCATCATTTCATCAAAAGGGTAGAAATTAACTAACTATATATCTGTAAAAGAAACATTAAAGTATCTAATATAAAATCAACCAACTTTGTAAAAACTATTAAAGTATGAATAACTAAATGTGGAAAAGTTTTTTACTATAACACACAGAGAAACTGGAAATTTTGTATTTTATTTTTATCCAACTACAAGTTGTTTAGGATTGGTAATTATGGCAATTAATAGGAAAGACTTAGATATTTTGTTTGCTTGCTTAAAAGCAGTCGTGGTCCTTGGAATTATGAACACTTGCTCTTTGTGTTGAAGCGTCATACTTTGTAGTTGGCCCGGTTCATCAGTTTTTCAGGCATAACTGACCAAGCTACAGCGCCTTTAGTCTGCAAGTTTTACTTAACATAAGTTGAGTTAATCGTGTGTATCAGAACCAGCCTATGAACATGTAGCCTGGGATCTGTTTGAGTTTTTAATTGATGGCAAAATGCCTCACGATAAAAGCCGTAACTGATGATCGTGGAGGGAACCCAGCACGCCTCCAGTAGACCCCCATAGTTAACCACTTCTTTTATAGCGCCTTCGTTTAAATTAACATCTAAACACAACCTCGTTTCCTGGCTACTACAAGGAGATTGTTTTCCCCTTCTGGCTTTAATGACGGAGAATTAAGCATTGAAAAACTCAACGGAACTTCTTGCAGAGAAAACTATTAGAGACATACTAACTTCACCTCGGTGTTCAAGAAACCCATTATGGGCAGCAAATCATGTGGTTTGTCCGCAGTCATGGTTTATCAAACGTATCCTGTGTCGGTCCTCTTTCACTGAACTGAGAATTCTTTGGTTTGTTTTTGATTAGTAAAGGGTAATGTGGAATAAGTTATGTCTTCTTGATGAGTTATCTGCCATAATAATTGATGAGGAAGATCTTGCTCAGTTGGAAGAGGAAACTCTTCCTAAATATGTTCTTCTGTTAAAACCAAGATTAAGTTTAATTTACTTTACTTGGAAATAACATTTGTGTACTGCATATAGAATGGGAATAGATTTCTTTTATTGAAAATTGAGCAAAGATTTATCTGGAATACAATTTAGCAATGAGAGTATTACTGAACCCATAACCATTACAAATTTCATGACAAAAACATCACTATAACCAGTTCTTCTCAAACTTATACCTTTGAAACGGTTTTTTTCTTTCCATTCAGTGAAAGGAATACTTTAAGATTTTCAGCAGTTTTTAATACTTTTAGAAAGCTCTACAGGTAATTTTTAGAAAAAAGGGGAAGCTTTAAAACTTCAATAATTCAAGATAATTTAATTAAATTGTTGTCTCATAACATCCCTGATATCAAGAGCTGTTTTCTAGTTCAATAATGTTCTTTAACATTTTTTCTGTGCAAAATTTTTAGAGAAAAATCTATTGAAAATTCTATCAAAAGAAATTATTTTTTATCAAATAGTTTTGCCAACATTTTATGAGAGATGCTGAAAGTCCTAAGATTATTTCCTATAAATTTGTTGTCGGTAAGCATCTTTTATTACTATTTGATTGCAGATTACTTTATCTCTTTAGTTTCAATCAATGATCAAATGATTCCCAAAGGTGCATTCAGAAAGACAGATATTCTGTAAGGTTTGTTCCGACAAAATGATTAACTCTTTTGGCGTCGAACAAGTGAAGGAATTCAGATATTAAGATTACCAAATACCTTAAAAGAATTTATTTTACCTAGCCTGAACAAAACTGATCTGATCTTAGATCTTAAAAAAATTCTAAATTGCCCATAATTACTTCATCAAATTTTTCCAAAATATTTTTGCTAAAATAAAGATTCAGTGTTGGCACATGATTTAAGATTGATGAACTAAAGTCGTGTACAGACATGATCACTTGTGTTTGTACATAAGAATTCTTGTCTAAATCATTAAATTTGGGCGTTAAAATATTTTCTTATCATGACAACACTCCTGCGAGCAGGATTGCTTCAAGGAAGTCGTCTTAAATTTTTTAGAGTAGCTGCAATCTTATAAACTTGAAATTTAGTTTGATTTGAGCTTCTGGTTTGAACTGTTTATATTATTCCAAGATTTCTGGTTTGGGAAGTTGACAGATCCAAAACTGACCAATTGTTCAGTTGATCTCTGTTTACTATTTCGTCAGATAAACTACGTACGATGAAGTACACAATAACTGAACACAGTTTCTTTAGTAAAGATTACTAAGAATTTCTTCTTAAACTTTCCCTGCAAATAGCTGACCTGATATCGACCTGTCTGTACGCAAATAATCTTTCAAGGCATTCCCTATGAGAAGTTTCCATCGTGATTTTTTTACCCTTTTTCCAGTGAAGCAGTGTAGCGACAATTATAGGGAAGCCCAGCAGAATTAGAGAGTCAAACCTGATAAGATTTATAGATCTAAATGTACTCACAAACCATGTAGCCAACTCAAGAATGACTCCAAAATATTAGACGAAGGAATGTCGCTCGTAAACGCTGCATGTATGAAAGCGATAGATTCATGATTGACCTGGCCAGTTTTAAGGGAAGCATTTAACTTAATGAACTAGTTTATACCCAGTCAATTTATAACTCATCATAAGGCACTATGCTAAGTAAGGTATGTGGCGGATTTTCAGGTAATGAGTTCTATTATAGGGTAGCATTTATGTTCTCATTCACAAGAAACTATAAAAACCTGTTCTCAATTAAAAATGGGTCGAGGAATATCAATTGCGTTCCTCATGACCGTTGTTAAACTAAACAACCTGTTTGTAGAATGTGAGCCTCATGGTGAAGCTCCATACTTGCTGGGGGCATCAATGCACGCACCAGATAAAATAATTTGTAGTTTTTTGACTAATAAAGTTATAAATTAGGTTACGGGTCGTGAGCATAGTCCAATCATTGCAGGGTACCTCCAAACGCGTGGACACATGCTGCCGATTGTGACTCGTGGTCGCTGCGGTATTTCTCAAGAAAGTGTCTTCTGGAGAAAATGTCTGGGGTGAATTCTTGGAGGATGGTTAACTTTAATAGCAGATATCGATAAACTAGGCGAATCATTTCTTTTCTGATTCATTAGTGAGGAAGTTTATCAACTGATGATCAAGTGGAGCTGCTTTATTGTGCAAGAAGCAGGATGGATGCATGGTTCACAATGTATTGGATGATTTCACAGCATCATAGCTGAAGTGAAGAAGCATTTTTTCATTTGCCTTGCTGGGACATCAGATCATTGTATCAATTTGTGACAACGCTGTTTTCATACTGATACATTGCAAGACGCTTCTTGAATGAAAAGGCAAAACTGAAACTGCCTAACATTTTCGATGGACTGGATCGCATAGTTCATGATCATGAGTGATATACAAATGCCCCTGTGGAAAACAAGCAACAAAGCTGATCACATAAGAAAGCAATGCGCAGAAACTACGGTCAACTGATGCAGATCTAAACGAAAGTGAACAAATTTGTTCTTTCTGTGGTCCGATGAACAGATAAAGACTAATAAAGCTTGGAGCATTGAAACATTGAATGGCTTGCTGAAACAAAGGTGCGGCTCACAACCAAACAATCTTGGAACTCATTGGAATACGATTCGAAACCTTTCTTTTCAGTCTTATACTGAAATCTTTAGACGTGTTCTCAGATCATAAACCTGCCTTTGCTTCAGGCGTATTCTGGCTGTCGTAGCTTCAGACTGTATAGGCAAGGATGAGGACTTCGAAATTAGAAGGGTATTCTGTATCACTTTGATTCAATTACAGAAACCTAAGTGGGTGATCTCTTTTAGGAATGACTAGCTCAGTAATGGATCACAAGTCTCTGTTAAATCTTTAGGTATTTCCCTAATTGACCTTAGGCGAGTTAAATCAGATTTATATGTTCTTTCTATTTATTAATGAAAGAAAAGCTCTTGATATGGACCTCCCTCTTCTTTATTGAATGATACATTGTTGATGTACACTGCACTGAGACGAAACATTTTCAAATATGCCTTCCTAAGGTTCTCGTGGCAAAACTTAGATATTTAACCTAAAAAATAGTTACTGCCGTTTGGCCGAACTTATATATTTAAGCTAGAAAATATTTCGTTGATTTGATAATGGTTTAGGTTAATGATCATGTTTTTGATAGCAGCGCTCCGGAGAACGAAAGAGCGTCGAACCTTTCAAGACACGCACATTCCAATTAACCCGGCTTATGTCTATAAACTAGTTGTTTTGCAAATATTGTGGACAGTGTATTGACCTTAATAACCACGTATAAAACCCATGTCATTGATTACATACTCGACTACAAAACTGTAAAGCGGTTTCGGTAATTTAATTGGCTGTAAACCACAGTAGCGAAAATACAAGGAAGTCAATAAGAAAAAGCTTCCGTTATGTTTTTCAGTAGAAACTTTGCTGCAAATCAAGCCTCGTTGCTTAGGAAATCACTGCCAAATCCACATGTTAGCGCTGTAACTGAGTAAAATATTTAATTGAAATAGATTTTGCCTCAGAATTCAATCACTACAACCGGCCATTTTCTTGTCAAAATGTACGTATTTATTTAGTTTATTTGGTGTGAAGTGTTTTTAGCAAGTGGTGTTGCTTGCCAGATCCATCACTTTCTTCGTTGCATGAGATCTTTGATTCAGAAGACGCTTACTTCCGACCGGATAATCTGCAAATTTAGACACAAAATGCCGCTTAGTTTTCTGATTCTTAGACAAATATAAAACGGTATTATTTTTTCCGGCTACGAGTTTGCCGCCCCCTCTCGATAGTATTCACAGAAGCACATGTTCGCTTGGAAACGGTCCTCTTGTTTTGCTAAATCCAAGGCTTTTATAGATGTGCCTTAATGAAATACTCCCAAAGATTAAGTTATTTCGAAAGACTATGAAATATCATCAATATTTTTGTTTAAATCAAAGTATCGTTTCATCGCCAAAGGGAATATTGGTATATCAAATTCAGTGTTATTAAGCTTAATGAAAGTTAATGACAGTACAAACAACCCTTTTATAATATCCTCTTTTGACTTATTGGCTTTTAAAATAAATAAATTAGTTAAATTGATTATTGTGGAAATAATACATTTCAAACGGAAGAAAAATCAAAATATCTTCGTTTTGACTGGCTTTGTTTTTACAGTCGTTTTGATATTATTATATTATTTTTTTCCAAAGTCTTTCTGCTCAGTTCGATAAGTCACATAATAGCAATTAATTTGCGCGACCTCGTTTTTAAACATTTTCTTTCTCAATGCGGTTTTTGATGGTAAAAAGTCAACAGAGTATAAGCAATTTTAGATCTTAATTTTTTTTGTCCCAAGGGTCAGAATTAATAAGAGTAATTGTAATTAAGTTATGCTTTGACCACTGAACTACAAGAGTCCTGTATCGCATGCCAACGCGTGTTCCAAGAAAACATCCACACTACAGGTTGATCTATACCCATTTTCTCTGCTTTTCTTGAAGGTTTCTGAGCAGCATTTTAAGCTATGAACGAGTTCTTTTCCATTAAGAAAGTTTCTCAGATTCTTCAGCACTGGAGGCCTGTGACAACTGTAGATTTACTTGCGGTACTCTTTGGGAATTATAGGGTTAAATACAGACAGGAATAGTCTCAAGGTGCTTCCCGCAGAGTGGCGGACTGTGGAGTATTAAAATCAGCCGACAAAGATATAGATTTTCGTCTAATTGGAAATACATGTGAGGCCAAATGTGCTTCGAGAGAGATAGCTATGGTTTTGCTTACAAATACAGAGCATCATGAAAACTATGGTTCTTATCACAAAGCGGCTCTTGTTCATGATATTCGGTATAATCAAAGAACAGTAACGACGCTAATGAATGTGCTGTATGCAGAAAAGATAAGTCTTATTCCTCTCTTCATGTCCTTAACTTTAAACAAAACGACATCGTCTGCCTTGCGGTTGATTCTTCCATTTCTTGGTGACATCATTATTTTTTGCATAACTTGTTCGATTCTGAAAATAATATTTAATAATTACACATGCAAGAGATGATAACCTTTGTGGAAAACTGGGGCAATAATGTCCTCTTTAAGATATGTCGAGATTTCTTAAAGTAGAATAAGTACAAAACCTTGTACTACTATAACATATATGTCAGCAGTGCCCAAGTTCATATTTCACGACAAGAAAACAACGATGCCAAAAAACAAACTTATGTCTCAAGCTCGCTTGAACAACTACATCCTAACTAACAATGCAAAATTCATCGTTAAATGACCCAACAAAGGGTCACCGTTTTCTAATTAGTTCAGTATTTAATTAACTGTCATATATACGCTGGTTGTTATGACAATAAGGGATGCCAAGTGTGTCGTTGTGTTCGCTCATAACCGTGGTCTTCACATCATATACAGTCTTTGCCCTTGACGTCACTTTTGTAAGTCCACTCACTCCCCTTCATCTGTAGATGCCATTATACACGAAATAAATATGGCGGCGATGTTTCAGCGTTCCTGTATGACTGATTTACTTGATACGATTAATAAAATCTTCTATTGACTTCTATAGGAAGAACAAAAGATTCTGTTATTGCCAGCAAACAAACAATTTAATTAAATGAGGAGTTCGCATGCTAAGTAAATAAACCTAATGAAAAAACACACAATAGCTTGAAATAATTAAGATGGGCTAAGACGATTTTTATTGTAAGCAAACGCCGTAAAGACTGTTTTGTTTTGGGCCAAACAAAGGTGGTCGCCCTTGAAGTTCGTTAGTACGTCTAAATACACCTGGTTGGGGGTACTAGATGAGGAGTCTTGAAGTCTTCTTTTTGATTCTCAATGAAAAGATTGAATACTGCACTTGAACCAAACGATACATCTCAAAATCTGTTTCTCCAGTTTTTTAGGGAGCGGCTTAAGATGTTACAAATCTGACACGTTTGTAAAAATTGGGGCAAAATCGAGAGATTTGATTTTTTCAAGTATATCTCTTCGTTACTATGGATCCGTGCCTGAAGGTTCTAGTAGGGTTTTATCTTTGCAATATCCTATTGAATTTGATAAGGATGATTTTGTCGGCATTGCTTTAAGGATTTTGATTGGGCAAGAGCATATTATCTCTGTTGTCCAACGGATGGAATTTTTATTCAACCGCACCATATCCTTGACACCTGTGTTAACTTGTTAGCAACGTGTCGTTGGCTGATCCCGAAATAACTCATCGATTTAAGGATTAAGAATAAAAAATAAAACACTAAAGGCTTCAAAAAAGAATAGATCCTAAATCTAAGATAATCGAACTATCGGTGAAGCGTGCTGTTCGCTCTTTTAGCCAAATGTTTATATTGTAATACAAACATAGATGTGTTTTATAGTGCGAGTAAATGACAATAAGTGGTACTTAGTGTAAAGCTGTGCACCCATCAGCTATAGAAAAGGTTAATCCCTGATGAGTCGTCTCGATTGTTTAGAATGTATATATTCACTTTTAATATCTTGAAAGAGCACACGCTTGGATGACTGGACACCGCATGAAAAACCAATCAAATGATGAGGCACAATTGGCACGGCTTAGGTAATAACCAACAAGCTTAGCTTAATATTGCCGAGGCCAAGAGCTTCTAATACATCATTTGATTTCAAGTATCATACACAGAGCGAGATCAGGATGGATTTAGGAAGGATTCTATGTGTAATAGCGGTCAGGCCACACGAGATCAGACTGTCGGTATATAACGCAAACAAACTCATCGAACCTGGAGGGAGTCCCCAAAATAAATAAACGCAATAACGACCCCGACAGTGGTTGTGAATGCTATTTAAGTAATGCCAATTGAACCGGCGTGTAACAAATAGGTATAAATTGACATCAATCAATTGGATCTATTAATCGTGGCTTGCAGGTCAACTTCAATGACCTTTTGCAACAATTAGCCCGTGCTTATTAAAACCTGTTTACATTATCTCAAGTGTTGGTTGCCCTCGGCTATTAAGCGGTGAGATAATTGTCCATTGTCTCTTGTGTCTCTCACAGAAGCCGCTTTCCGCTCCTGAAGGGCAAAAATTAACTCAAGCTGACTGCTTTTCTTTGCTGAGATCTTTACCGATTTGTTTTCTCAGGACAATGTCCGATTGTGATTTGGCCGTTTGTTTGTTTAGCGTTCATACGAATCCTTATAATAGGTTTGTTCACGACTCAAAGAACAGTGAATTAGTTTTCTATTAGGCTATAAAGTTCTTGTCATACTTCAATAGAGATAATACTTTGATCTATTATTCAAGTATCTTGTGAAGTTTCTAGGAAGAAAGCAGTAGTGGGTCTAGTTCTGAAGGTGGACGCTGTTAGCAAAAACAACTTTTTTCCAACCACTGATTTCAGTTCCAAGAAAAAGAAAGAAAGGAAAACGAAAGAAAAAAACAAGAAAAATCTCAAACTTCCCAGCAATTCTGTTAATTAGAAAAGATCTAGTTTTAAATTTTCCAGTTGACTAATTATCGATGAAAGTCACAGCTGAAGCCAAGACTTCAGGAACTTTTTGATCTAATTAACCCGACTAATGTGAATTAGGCAGTACTATTTATGAACGATGTGGGGAGTCAAAGTTTCTCATCACCATTACCTGGGTCCAATTTTCGAGCTCACCTATTGGTGACAGGTTGCCAAGGAATTTTTATCATTTTTTTTTCTGTGGGTCCTCCTGAGTTAACTGTGAACATGACTTTTGTAAAGCTTTCACCTTTCGTACTTTTTTGATTATAAGATCGCATTTTCAGGTTGCCAAGGTATTTTTATCAATTATCAATCCCATTTCCTAGCCCAAAATTTTGTAAAATCCTAGTCCCATTCATGCAAAATCTGAGTCCGAGTTGTAGAGTTAGAGTTAGAGATTTTGCAAAATCTCATTCCCAGTAATGGCTAAATCCAATTAATACTATTTTCCCAGCTCAAAAAAGGCGAAACCCAGCTCCCATTTTACTTCAGGACCCTCTGAATAGTAACTACATTTTGTTAGCACATACTTTTGATGCCATTAATGTCTGCTTTGATTAATTCTTTAAACAACAATCTAAGCAAAATATCTCATATGAATTTCATAATAATCCAACTACGGAAAGTTGGTTTAACGGCCGCTCAAAAAAGTTCGGTGTGGCTGTTTGAAAACAGGAGGGAAACACCTTTCTTTAACACATTATCATGGGTATAAGGTAGACCGTGTTTGAAATAATAGAAAACATTCCCAACATCTTACTTTTTAGCATTAAATTAATAAATACGATTTAATTGAGACACTGATGAAAACTAAGAAAACATTTTTTTTTCCTTCTCTGGGCCCTCCGAGAACATGCTTGGTAATATTCTTGCTGTATTTTTCACTGTCTTCTTTTTACCTTCTTTGTTTCTTTGTTTCTCTCTCTCTCTCTCTCTCTCTCTCTCTCTCTCTCTCTCTCTCTCTCTCTCTCTCTCTCTCTCTCTCTCTCTCTCTCTCTCTCTCTCTCTCTCTCTCTCTCTCTCTCTCTCTCTCTCTCTCACTCTCTCTCTCTCTCTTTCTTTCGTTGTCTTTCTAAATTTCACTTACTTTTTGCCTCACACGTGCAACCTTAACCTTTGAACCTGATGTAACAGGAGTGTGTTCAGTGTATCCAAATTTATGCCCGAGATTGAGAGCATTAAGAATTGCTAGGAGGAACCAGACGGTTACACATAGATCAATCTGTCATCGAAAAAATATTTCATATTGAACTTATGACTCCTTGATGCGGGCATACAAAATGTGCATTTTCTGGCTACTTTGGATTAGTATAAAATGCCTTTAAGGACCTTTGCTTTGAGCGAAATTACGTTAAGTGTTGAGTTAAATGTAGGGGAAATGGTTATCAGTCCCAGGCGGAAGGTAACTTCAAGTAAGGTGGGAGGGAGGGAGGGAGGGAGAGTGTAGGAGTTTAGTTTCTCTTGTGTGAGGGCTATACCCTCAGGTCAGATCAAAGAATAACGATTAATAACTTCATTGGAAAAAAAGCTCTGCTTTACTCGTTATAGCCTTATAAATAAGGATTCTTTTTTATTCTTATTTAGAAAAAAAAAATTATTGCTAACAAAACTGTGACCCTCAATTCCAACTTCATTAAATAAAAAAGTAATAAAAGTAAGAGCATTTTGTGTGCTTTTTAACGTCTTTCTTTTAAAAGATGCGGCATACAGTTATTGTCAAAAAGGTTGTCCTGTGAAGAAAGACTTAATTAAAAACCAAAAGAAGTATCACGTGATGATTTGTTTATTTTTTTAAACGATGTAAATTCTGGTTTCAAACTCTATAATGAGTAGCTCTCATTTTTTTTTGATGTTCCTTAGGAAAAATAATTAAGAAAAATTGTCCCTAGCACTTTGAAAAGGTCACACAACTTCATGTAAAGACCATTGCTTTGACCCCATCCCTTGTCACATTGGCGTACATACGTACAATACGTTTTTGCGCTTACATATGAAGTCATTGATCACGTCATTATTTTTCAGTTATTTTTTTCTTGTATGCTTGATTCTTATCCTTGAATTCTGTATTTCTGCTTCAGGAAGGAGGAGTCACGCACCACCAGTCCATCCGCGCACAACATGTACCTCATAACGCACAGGTAAAAGAGCAGTAAATAACTTATGTAACTTAACCGAGGGTAGTATATACGAGCTAAAATGTTTCATTTTGCTTACATCTGCAAAAACCTAAGAAAGATGAGATTCACTAGTCAAATTCACTAGATTCCTTTTCAGATTCTATAGTTCTGTTATCAGATTCGCTAGAGTCATTGTATAAATCACTACACTACACTACAGTGTTTGAAAGATTCAATAGTGTCCTCCACACATTTTTCTTCTTCAGGTTCTCGGGCTTTCTGGGTGCTATAAACAGTGATTTTACTTATTTGATTTTGCAGGTTTTTCTGTTGCCAATGGATTAATAATACGGATGAAGAAACAAAGACAAGACTGACAGTCAAGCTAAATTTGAAGACTTAAGGTAATTGTTTTAATTATTTTGACAAAAACAAAACTATCAACTCTTAGTTTTATCAAACTTGAAGTCGCTCTTTGAAATCAGAAATCGCATGCAACATAAATAAATGCTCCAGTTTCGATAGTTCGACGGTATGCTTCGATTAAATTCAGTACTCAAAGGTCTTTATAATCTTAAACAGTGCACAAAGTCGGAATTCATATACATTGCTTTAGTTATTATGATATTTTTGTCGTAAAAGTTTCAACACACTGAAGGTATTCTGATGAACCCGTTTAAATGAGTCCGCAATCAACGAGAACAGCGGTATTTTTTCTTGC
Organism: Anthopleura sola; assembly: GCA_023349425.1. Classification (NCBI taxonomy): domain Eukaryota; kingdom Metazoa; phylum Cnidaria; class Anthozoa; order Actiniaria; family Actiniidae; genus Anthopleura; species Anthopleura sola. The sequence continues at coordinate 8,542,681 of JALHLI010000005.1, forward strand.
GAAACGTTTTCTTCCGGATCGATTTTAGTCCTCCAATCCTGAGATCAGCTGAAAAATGTTACAGATGAACTAACGACAGTCGTGCCTCATTTTAATTTTGGAATGTGAGAAAATTAACGAAGGGTAAAGAAGAATAATTTCTTCCACATATCTTGAGAAAGTATTTAAATGAAAAGACACACTTGTAAACTTGTACATAAATACGAACTTTAAAAAAAACTCAAGCGTCAATCTTTAGAAATACTTGAAGTACTATTTTGTTTTTGTGAGTCCTCCTACATTGAATACCAGCATATAAGCGTGATTTAGTATGATCTTCCTTGATGGGCCGTTTATCGGCTCTTGAAGAGAACACTGAAAAAAAATATGTTTAGATAATTATTAGCTCGTTGTTTATTAGTCAGAACTTATGCGTCCTCCCCCCCCCCCCCCCCCCCCCCCCCCACTCACACACTATATCCTACCATTGCACACATATAGTTATCCCCCGTTAATTCCATTAATAGTTTATTAGAGATCAAGACTTTATAGATATATTCTATATTTATTACTTATTTAAAATTTCAATTAGTTGTTCAATTTCTCGTAGGCCAAAATGTTTTTAATAATATTCAGATTTTATTAGCATTTTAATCGTTAGTACGGCTTAGTCAAGACACCTGTTAGAACTGATCTTGACTATACCATGTTTTGTTACTATTTATACACGAGACTGGATATCATAAGAGATTATTAGTACTTATCAGTACTTACTTATTAGTACTTAGTCAAGACACCTGTTAGAACTGACCTTGACTATACCATGTTTTGTTACTATTTATACACGAGACTGGATATCATAAGAGATTATTAGTACTTATCAGTACTTATTAGTACTTAGTAAAGACACCTGTAAGAACTGACCTTGACTATACCATGTTTTGTTACTATTTATACACGAGACTGGATATCATAAGAGATTATTAGTACTAGTTAGTATTAGTTATCATTGTGTTGTTGATTTGCTGCTTATTCTGTTGTTAGCAGTTCATCAGTTTTATTGCTTCGAATGGATGGATGGAATAGATGGATGGATGGATGGATGGATGGATGGATGGATGGATGGATGGATGGATGGATGGATGGATGGATGGATGGATGGATGGATGGATGGATGGATGGATGGATGGATGGATGGATGGATGGATGGATGGATGGATGGATGGATGGATGGATGGATGGATGGATGGATGGATGGATGGATGGATGGATGGATGGATGGATGGATGGATGGATGGATGGATGGATGGATGGATGGATGGATGGATGGATGGATGGATGGATGGATGGATGGATGGATGGATGGATGGATGGATGGATGGATGGATGGATGGATGGATGGATGGATGGATGGATGGATGGATGGATGGATGGATGGATGGATGGATGGGTGGATGGATGGATGGATGGATGGATGGATGGATGGATGGATGGGCGAACGGAATGAAATGAATGGGATAGTTATAGTGAATGGATGGATGGGTGTATGGAATGGAATGGAATAGATGGTTGTATTGATCACAACTAGCTTTCGAAGTTCAAATAAACAGCTTAAATTTTAAACTCATTTACTTAATCGAGCAGACTACTCAAGAAGAAGCATCCAGGATATTATACCTCTAGTATATTTTCCCAGTCAGTTAACTTAATTCTGCTCACAAAATTGATCCACAAATTAGTCTTAACTGTTCTTAGTACATTCTATTAATAATTGATAAGATAGCCCAAGTGCAAGGACGTCGAACTAAAATAGAAACTTTTATTTAAGCGGTGTGAAGTATTTTGGCGTAAAATGTAAACAAGGCAGAGTGCAAAATTTTTCAAACTCGTTGGTGTCAGATCATAAAGGGAGGCCCCTCATAGAGAGCAATATGGATAGTGCATTAAACTTGTAATTTTTCAAAGTGCATGGTGACATCCCCGAAACTCCAACTTTTATTACTTATGCTAACTACTATATTAGGAATAGAACAGTGCTGCACTTCAGAGGCACTGAAGAGTATGTCTATCGTTAAGTCTATATTTGATTAGCAAATTTTCATGGTCTAATTTGATTCAAGACATGCACGAAAAGTTCTGAGACTGAGCCTGGGGCGTATTCAATCTATTCAAATTGGCTGTGTTGTCTTACTTGCGCACTCCTATATCATTCTACAACTTTGCGCACATCGTTATCAGCAGAAACGGAATCAAAGTCAGCTATGCAAGTTTATGCAACGTAACTAGTTAACGAAGAGCCGAACTGTTAGGCTCGTTTTCTTGGATTTCTTTTTATTTAGTTTTTTTTTTTCTCTCGTTCTTTTTCGTCTCGTCTGCAAAACTTGTTGCTACTCGTAAAGACATGTACACTAGCAGACAGTTCCAATTTTAATTTCTGATCAACTGCTCTCACTTCAGCGCTCACTTAATAACTAATTCAGACGTGTTAAACTTGATCTCAATAATGTCTTATAGATATGCTTGCGCACTGACCGAAAAATGCATCTCGTTTTCACTCTTGATTTATTTAGTTTTCTGTCTTTCTTATATGAAACTTATTATTGAGCTACGAGCTCGAAAAAACGTCAATATGTCCTTGAACCCATGGGTATTTAATTCTATACTTTCTTTCTTCCTTCTTTTCTTTCTCTCTTTCTTTTGTATTTTCTTTCATTCTTTTCTCTTTGCTTATTTCTTTCGTGCTTATCTTTTCTTCTTTTTTTTCTTTTCCTTTCCTTTTCAATTTCCTTTCTTTTTCCAGTTTCTTTCCTTTTATTTCTTAGTCTTTCTTTTGTTTGTTTCATTCTGTTTTTCCTGGAATAAACCTAAACTTTACAATTTAGCAGGGTTACTAGAGTTACACAGAGTAATTTTCATCTAGGTCCTTCTAGATCGAAATAGAATTTAGAAGTTGATTTTTGCGGAAGGAGGAAAACCGGAGAACCCGGAGTGTCCGGAGAGCCCGGTGAGCCCGGAGAGCCCGTAGATTCGCCTCTCGCATTGGTGAGAGGCGAATCTAGTACCAAAATATCCCAAAAGTACTATTTAAGTTTACCACTATAGCAGCAACAGTGGCCAGTTAGATAGAAAGGTTTGATAAGCCTCTGGTCGTCTCTTTGATACAGACATGCATGCAATTAAGAAAGTACAAAATAAAATTCGTTATTTTTGTTCGTAATTTTGTCTAGAGATATTAATAATTAAAACATGCTCTTAAACAATACCACGTTCACTTAAAACCCCAAAATAGAGTTGGGAACGTGAGAGTGTTCACGTCCATTGTTCGTGTATCAGAATTCATTTTGAGGTCAGTGAACGCATAGAATACACCATTAAGTTGTTCTCATGTAGTTTGAATCACAAGCAGCATTTCTCTGAAATAATCTGTTTATTTGTTCTTCATAGTTTTTGGATAATGTATATCTTCGACAAGCCTCTGCCAATATTACAACTGACGCTCATACAATTCATCACCAACTCCTACGTTTCAATTGAATTCACCCTTAAGCACAAGGGTCTGTTAGTGGAAAATTTATCCTGAGATATTGCTTGTATATATCGGGTGAAAATTAGAAAAACATAGCAGAAGATTCCCGCCTTATGCATTTCCAAGCCCAAGGGCTCTGACGCGCGCGCGCACTGTAATATCCACCACTATAGTGCATTGATGGATCTAGACATAGTCCTTTATCGCGATATTAGTCGATGAACATGTTGAATAGACATTTGTTTGGTGAGTCTAATCTACACTACAATAATATTAATCTGATTACTGCGTTGTGGATGTACTAAAATTCGTTTCTGACTTCTTCATACAGTATTGGTTGAGCATTTATTGATAGAAACAATTAATACATAGTTTAGTCTAAGTTCCCCGAGCGCCAAATTCGATTAACATGAACAAAACTAGAAAAGGAAGAAGAATAACTCAACGCTATCATTGTAATTCAACTACATTTGAAAAAGAAAAAAACAAGAAAGTAAAAAAGCAGGTTGTAGAAAAGGAAAGAAAGGTGAAGAAAGTGCCTCGTCGTGTCATTTCCACTCATGAATAGCGAGAAATGCCGGAAGAATTTTAAGATTTCGTTTTAATGTACAAATAATAAAGATATCTAAATTCTCACTAAATAAGCGTTTCCCCGCTTGAGAGTGATCACTCGAAATACTTTCAAACTACTTCACAATCCACAAAACATGCTCGAGAGCAAACCGCTCAATTTAACTCTAAATTACCAAAGGATAATTGTAATCCTAAAATGCAATATTCCAATGAGAATAGAAGAAAAAATTGAAGGAAAAAAATAAGGTTTGGAGACATTTCTATCGAATATTGAGGGCTCTTCCTGATACTCTAATATTCACAAAGAAACGCACAGCAATGAAAGCTTAAAAGAAGATAAGTGCATTGGCCTTAAGGCATTTGATAGGGAGATGTAATAAATTGTGTTAGGAGTAATGGTATTGCGGAATATACATGTAAAAACTCTAATAAACACCTTGTTCGAGTTTTCAGACGCCAGTAGAAGAATATTATTAGATTCTCAGACCATTGTTAGAGGATGGAGGGATAACTCTTAGACTCCAATTCATTGAAAAGAGGTACATTTTTTCTTAGCTTCGGGGGGCAAAGAATCCAAAAACATATAGAAAAAACACAGTATCGTCCCGCCCATTTCAACCCTCTCCTTATACACCATTCACATTGGTAATCATTTGAATCTAACGACTGGAAGACCAGAAACTCCATTGCGCAAACATAATTGTATCCTAGCCTCAAGATAACCTTGGCGTTGCTAAAAAATAGGACAAATATTTAATGATCATTTCCTTTTCCCGACCTAAATAAGTTAATATTCTTATCAACGAGCATGGCGTTTACGCACATCAAAATTTAATGCGCACAGAGCGGTTAGGCCAGATGTTTTTTTATTATTATTTTCTGGATTCTATCGTTTATTTTCACTGCGAATTTTGTTTCGAGAAGAGTTCAGCCCCTTTTTTGTTTTCGTCTAAATAATATTGAAATGGCTTCAGCGATAACTCTAGTCGAGGTAAAATCTCCAAATGTCAATATATCGCTAAAAGCTATGACCGTTTTTATCGTTTAATTTAGTGCTTGGAGCTTTTTGATATTTCGATCTCTCTGGTTATCACTCAAAAGTGAATACATATACCCTCCCAGTTTTTCTGTTCTCGGGTCTTTTATTTTTAAAAAACCCGACCATCATATACAGGGTGCATGGCGTTTTTGAAAATGAACGAATAAAATTGACAATGTTAAAAAATGATATAGAAGATGGAATCCTTTTATAAAAATGCATAGCAGCATTCCTTGGCTAGTACGTGTTAATGTCGTTATCTTTCTCGTCAGTAATATTTATCGCATAAATACTTGTCAACCTTACTCTATCGATAAACAAGGCGCTCGGATGCAAGACACAATATCCCTAAAGCTTCTAACGAGTGCATCTTACAAAAGAGGTGATATTTCTCTAAGCGCCCACCAAAAATTACCGAAATGAAAGATATCATATCTTGCTGATCACCAATAGTTTACATGCCGTTTTCTTATCGCTGCCTGTCGTAAAGTTTCCTTGATAAAAAAGCCACTGCTAGTGGTCTGATCCCTTTAAGATCGTGATAAAATCAGCCCCTAAAACTGTTTTTAGGGTCAATTTGGAGTTTAGTGCTATGTATTAAGTAAAACTACAATATTTGTCGATGGGAAATAAACCTTATCTGGGGATTTGATCGTTCGATTGTTAGCCACAGGAACATGTGCTTAGATGATTACCATGCATTTTTATAGTGATGAAAAAACCCAGAGGATATTGCCTGCCTGCGTGTGGGTTCTTATACATATATATGAAAAGAAAGGAAAGAGGTTTAGTGTGGAAGGATTAGAGGACATTGAATATAAAAATTAGAATAAGGGGGGGGGGGGGGGGGGGAAGAATAAATTAAAGTAACGAAGATAAGGCGGGAAAGATGAAAAAAGGCGAGAAGTAAAAGAAAGAAAGGAAAGGAAGGAAAGGAAAGGAACAAAATAAAAAAGGCGTAAAAAGGAAATAGAAGAAAAGTGGACAAAAAAGAATAAATGAAGGACAAAAAAAATTGGACAGGAAAAAGAAGAGAACAAAATAAAGAAACGAAGAAGGAAAGAATGAAAACAAATAGAAAAAAAAAAGAAATAAATTAAGAGAAATGAAATTAAGAGGAATAAGAAAAGAAAAGGAGAAAAAGAAAAAGAAAAAAAGAAGGAAAGGAACAAGCTTGGAGTTATCCTGAAATGTCTGTCCTTGCTTGTCAGCGGTTTTCAAACAAATCTAATAAACAGTCTCAACGTTTTGTCGATTAAAATTGTCCCTGATAATTAAAGAAATAGTGACATGGAAATGGACCTTGCTGTCAAATACAAGATCTATAGAACGGTCCATCATTGGTCAGAGAAGAAATACCATATTGCATGGAATATACCATATGAATCGGGAATGTTGGAACGTTACCTTAAAATAGAAATCATTGAGATAAAGAAAGAAAGAAAAAGAAAAAGATTTAAGGCAGGACACTATTCATGTTTAATGAAAATATCGTATATAGTAATGGGGAAAATATCATAATTGGAAAAATGTTAAAGTATTTTTGACTCTAAGGAGATCGACTGATGTTTTTTCGAGTTTTGAGTGGCTTTTCTTCATTAAGAGGAATAGAAAAAATGATAATTAGATGTCTAGGGTCTTAATGTTTTAAGTTGCTTATTCCCTCTTGTATTAAACATGTTTTAAAGCGAAATAACGAGAAGGAAATATCAAGGTATTTCGGTGTAGGAGTCATCATATTTTCGCACAGTTATATATCTCGCCTTTTAACCTTTATATCCTAAGCAGTGAAAAACAACAATACTATGTTAAAAATAAATGAATGGAAAAGAAAGTGGATAGAAAGGAGGGAAAGAAATGTAAATAAAGAGAGAGAAGGAAAGAAAGAAGGAAAGAAAGAAAGGAAAGAATCCATAAAAGAAAGAAAGGAAGGAAGAAAGGAAGAAAGGAAGAAAGGAAGAAAGGAAGAAAGGAAGAAAGGAAGAAAGGAAGAAAGGAAGAAAGGAAGAAAGGAAGAAAGGAAGAAAGGAAGAAAGAAAGAAAGAAAAAAGAAAGAAAGAAAGAAAGAAAGAGAGAAAGAAAGAAAGAATTAAAGAAGGAACAATAAACAAGAAGCAAATCCCATTACCTTAGCAGCCAAGAGTGTAACAAAAGAAATGAATAGAAAAAAAAATAAGGAAGGAGAGAGCGAAAGGTGGATAGAATAAATAGAAAACTGAAAAATAAATAGAAGAAAGAAAGAAACGAAGGAAGAAAGAATGAACGACAAACGAACATCGATCATTCAGTGTTATGCGCTTAGAATAAGATAGCTGTGAAAGTCCTTTTAACCAGCTTACCCAAATATACAGATTGTTTCTTTCAAAACACATCTTAGTAATATCGAGAAGAGTAGAGCTTCAACAGAATGGGTATTTGCATTGCATTAGTAAAATTAACCGGGAAATTCCTCTGATAGCGGCGAAAACGTTATGCTTTCGTATAGCTCTTTACAAGCCATTCCATAGAAACAGAAATATTCAAAAATTGAGTGAAGTTTTTCAATATATTCAAGACGCAATTTCAGTTTTGGTGAAAGAATAACCTCCCAGGTTGATCGATAACTTTTCCATTTTTATTTTTCGGTCGGTTCACTTCACATTTGATTCAAAGCAATATCAGAAACAATTAAAAGATAGCTAGCCTATCGTATGAAAAAGGCTTTTATTGATGTGTATCTCAAAAGGAAGCAAGAAAGTCATCGAAAACTATAAAATAAAATGAAATTTGATGGCAAAGTTGATCTGTGAGAAATTGATTACTTCGGGGCGGTTGTGTGACGTCACTGCCGCCATTTTGTTTACGGCTGAGAAATATCCTTCGGCTTTCATCGCTCAATGTTGACTTCTTTCAATTGACAAAATTATAACATCGTTTTATCATCCTACAAGGATTACTTACACTCGATTTCGTTTGTTAAAAAATATTTCATTTCTATGAAATAGAGAAAGATAACTCGACTGTAGTTTGGCTACGAGAGTCCGAACGAGGCAGCAAACTGAGAACTCGCTTGATATGTTGTTATCTCGAGGGCTTAAAAGCCTCACTCGTAAAATAAACTGTGAAACATTAAAATGTCGTTTAGCTTTGTTTCATAACTTTTTAATTGGCAGGCTAACAGTAAGTTGCAATAAATTGACTTTCCAAGGAAGTGAATGATTACTAGAGTCTATACGCTGCCATCCTACAAGGTAATCAGTCGGCCTTACAAACTTCGGAAAAGCGCGCGAAAGCCAATATAACACTGACGTTGAGTCATTGTAATCAAAGGTGGAAAGCCCAACTGGGCTTTTGATGAAGACAAATTAATACTTTCTAACATGCAATCTTACATGGATCTATGTTATGTGAAAATAGCTCTTAAATCTAATTGTTTTGGCCGTGATGTATAAATGACCGGAATAGCCTCAGGAGAGCCCTCGGGGGAAACGTGTTTTTAAGAACCAGAAGCGACTAAAAAAAATTTTTTTTCATTTTCATGGGAAATGAACCATATGGAATGGGATTATATTTGGAAATGTATCGTTATTGATATAAACTTGCCGTGCCACAATCCTTATTCTTTATCCTTGAGTTCATTCTAGTAATCACAGTCTTAGCTGGTGTATGTGGTGTAGAAATCTTTCAATCCTTTTCCAAAGCTGGGTTAGTTTCGGTTCTAAGGTTCAGTAATCATATAAGACTTTGAAAATCTATATCTCTTTGTTCCAAGGTCACGCCCCTCTTAATTTGTTATGTTTCATTATCGGTTGTCGAAGGGAAATACAAGAGAAGGGTGTGGACCCACTTTGAATCAGACAGAGTTTTGAGCCCTTTCTACACTCAAAGATCAGTAAACCAAATAAGAACTCTGATGTTTCTTACTTAATATTGACTTGCGTCATAAATATGGCGATCTTCAACAAATTGTGCTCGAGATTTCGTGCTTCAATTCAGTGGCTTTTCATTCCCTCTACAGAGCGTAGCGTCATTGATGAAGATCATGACGTATGGTTTCTGAATTTCGATTGAAAAAGAAAATTTGAGATATTAATTTTGCACTTCATGGTGTTTTGTTCCAAAAATATCTAAATAGAATTCCTTGTTATTGTTCTGTTTTTCAACGTTATAGCACACGTTGTTTTGAAACCCTGTTTTAGTGTAGGTATTTCCCGTTTCATTGTTACTCTCTTTTATTGCTAAATTTCACTACACGAATGCTTCCAGTCGGGTAAAAAGTTTCTATTGAGACTGCGGGTGACACGGAAGTCGTATAGCAAAGTATTACTGAAGGTTGTAAAGTATGAAATAACTACAAAATGACAACTATCAAGCTAGCCCTTGTTATAGGACGGTACACTTCAGCGAGCTTGTGCCCTTCTCTTTATCAGTGATTTTTTCAAACAAGGAGAAATAAAAAAAGTATATCATCCAACATGGCCGCCACTGACTCAGTCCATTACGAATGTTTACTTCGAGTATCATAAGATGATCTCTACTTACTTAAGTGCAGTAACATGATTTTCTCGCTCCCCCCTGAAACATCAAGATTATCAATCTTTTTTCTTACTAAAGCGCAAGTATTAATAGATGAACAGTGTTACATTTCTGTCCGCCTCACGACGAAAAAGCATCTTCAATCTTACGGAATTAGACGTAACCAAAAGCAGCCGCGAGGCGTTTTTAACGGGGTTGATAAATATTGAAGTATGCGGAAAAAGAGTTAACTGGATTTGACTAAAGCGTAGCTAAAATCTCGGATTATTATGAGAAAAGGTTGAAATATTTTGGTCTTGTTTATCGCAGTGGGCGCTAAGTAGAAGGGTTGATAACGTTAAGTTAACTGACTGATATATTAATATATTTGAATTATAATTAAATATTGAGCTTTCTTCTATTTTTTTCTTGACTGTGCTTTCCTTTCTCTTCTCTTTCTCTTTCCTTTCTTTACTCTTTTATTTCATTCTGCCATTTTCTTTTTCTTTTTCTTATTTATGTCATTTCGTTTTAGTGTCGACCGTTTTTTTTGCTTTTACATGTTTTTCTCTTCTCTCTTTTCTTTTCTTTCCTTTTTCTGGTTTTTCTTTTGCTGTTGGTGCTGTTACTATCGGTGCTGTTAATGTCACTGTTGACTGCCCTGTTTATCCGGCTTTAATTACTCTCGTTTCACAACGGTTCGTGATACTTATAAATTTTCTAAAACTTATACTAATATCAAACATACCATTACCCTGATGCATAGGGTTGTTTGTTTTTCTAGATGGCGGCAAGAAAAATCACAAATAAGTTTATCATTTAGACAGACTAGGATTATTTTTCGAGCCCCCGCACTAGCTCATGACTACTGACCAAGTTTCCTATCAAGTCTATTACCATTGGTACTTTTCCCGGCCAACGCCACACCACTGCTAATGATAATGGTTTGATAAAGTCACAGACCAGTTACCTCTTCTACTTTACTTTACATTGAGTCAATGAACTTTTTATTTCCTTTCAATGTCATGAGAGTAATGTCCTGTGTATGTCCTTCTCTTGAGTATTATTTCTTCATTCGGTCATCACCTCGAGAAAATACATAACAGACCAAGTCTATAAAGAAGTCTTGTTCTTAAGATATTCGAAAATCAAAACATGTCCAACTGAATTGGAATAAAAGGGTCAAATAAACAGGGATTACTCAGTATGATAGGCAAGCTCGGAACTATGATAATGTAGATACTTTATATACATCTTTGGAAACAGCAAAACAAATCAATGTGTTATTCACTTAGGATTTAGCCTTTTACTTGTTTAGCTTCTAAAACACCTAATTTGTTTTGGAGTTCGAAACAAAATCGTACTAGTTTCGCAACCTTGCAGGCCACTTTCACTTCAAACTAGTTGACAGTTTATATTAACCTTGAGGTTTTGAACCATTTCTGATTTAATTGATTTAAAAAAAAGATCTATTGATCACCTTAACTGATCTTGCTTTATCGTGCGGTTTCATCTATTATTCGATTCGCTGCCTGAGAAATAAATATCGTTCAAATAATAAATATTTTCGCGACTTTTACTCAATGCATTGTCTCAATAATGAAAACAGAATTCGGAAATAACGTACTTAAAGGTTCAAAATTATTAGTCCGTTCTGTTGGAACTTAAAATCCCAAAAAGCAATCTTAAAAGAATGCTCAAACTGTTAACTGAAAAAAATGCTTTCATGTTTGCTTCATGCAGCGTCTCACTAGCGAGAACAGAGTTTGAAATGAAATTGCTTTCATTTGCTGTTAAGAACTTTTGCGTTAAAAACAAAAAGCAATTCAAAAGAACTTTATTCAGTACTTCGATTCATAATCCACTTCAACAGGCAGTTTGTACACGTGTTAGTAATGCTAGGAATTGGATTACCAGTGAATTCATGAACTCGTTGGCGTGTGGTATCAGTTCTTGTGAACAGATGCCGCATGTGTTATGATCAAACAAGTTCAGTTCTAATTCATTGCTCAGTCTTAATTACAGTAAACGTTCATTTATCTTCATCTCCAAGACCGGGTTAAGGCTTGTCACGTGGTCAGTCGTTCAGGATTTCTTTGGGGGGGGGGGGGGGGGGGGGGAATCTGGATCGATATATTGTACGTAGTACCCCAAGAAGTATAGTTAATAGTACTAACTGCTGTCCAGTTTGGGAATTAGTGAATGAGAAAATTCGAAGGAATGCCAAGAATAGAGAAGGCTGAAAAATTCAAAAAAAAATTACAATTTGACAAAACCATACAAAGTCATTGAGCCTATGAAGCTGAATATTTGTAAGATAGAATTGCCTCATATTCTAAAGGTAATATTCTATTTCGGTATATTGCTGTTTCTAAGCTGGAACCTGGGGAAAATATACCGACTGCGCATGTTCCAAAAATGAGCGGGAAAATTGGCGAACGAGTATCAAAAACATAGACGAGTTGTAAAGTATTGTATAGAAAGAGTTTGGTCTCAGTTGATCTTTTCATGTTACTTTTCTATCGTAATTTCTTAACTAAACAAGCGAAGCTAGTTTTCTGTACACACCAAGAACCAATAAAAAGTGTGCATCAATACTGATTTGTTTGTATTGAAAAGTATCAGTCTTGATGTTTGTCGATCATGATAATCCAAACATGCATAACATGTCTACATCAGATTTCTATAACCGTAAACAATCACGACCCTGATATGTCGCCATGATGTTAACCGTTATCATGACGTGTTCAAGTATTTTCATTGGCTGAGAAATTATCTCGCGCGCTGTGATTGGTTCAAATGATATCACCGCCAATTCCGTGCCGTGACAATGCCGTTTCGCCATGCGAGGGCGACTCTATTCTTGTGTCATTACTGTAGTGTCTATATTAACTGCATTTCAAGTAGAAAGCTCTGTGTATGGGTTTTCCTACTTAGAGAGTGAGAGGTTGTATCTTTGAATTTTCGTAAACCAAAATTAAATTAGTAAAATTACTACAGAAGGTAATCTCAATAGAGTGCAATGTATTTAACAATATATTCGTGAAACATTAGAAGTACCAAATAGTACAATCTTATGCAAATTCCGATAATCATTAATAATTAATAATAATTATTTGAAACATTAAGCGATTGCTTTTGGTTGTTTAATAAGCACTATTTTGTGTTATTTAAGCTTATTTACGAATTTGCATTTCACAGATATCCTGTTTGCACTCTAGCTACCCCCTTCCTCTCTTTATTAAAGTTATCCCAGCATGAACGAAGCAAGTTGCAACAGCTATTATGCATTATTCTTAGGATATAACACTCGTAGGTCAAAGTGAAGACTACACATAAAATTGATTATAATCATTTAGAACTTCCTCATCCAAAAATAGAAATATCCATAATTCATGACCTTGATCAGCTCATGAGTTTCTGCACGATTCTTAGATAGATGCGTCAATATTTGATTAATGTTTATTAATAAAATACTAATGGATATCAAGGTTTGTAAATTGCTATTACCAACGGCTCAGACTGCTATCAAATGTTAATAATATTCATTTATTATCTAAATTTTTAAATTTCATAGTTACTAATCACAGCGTGTTTTTTTGTCGTACTTAATCCCCACGACTTTAACAATCTTATTTTTCGACAATATATCATCAAGTTTAGAAGATTTATAATCTAAAGTTGATATAAGTTATAGACTTAAAGTTTATGTGAAATCTGTCGTCATATTTCTTTTTTATTTTGAAAAAAAAAAACTGGGAAAATAACATATCAATAATTTGTTTCTTAGTGCTTTGTTTAGGATTCTTTCTTTCTTTTTTTCTTTTTTTTTTCTTTTTTTCCTTCTTTCTTCCTTTCGTCCTTTCTTCCTTTATTTCTTTCTTTCTCTCTTTCCTATGTATTTTCTTTCCTTCTTCCTTCCTTCCTTTTTTAGTCTTTCTTTTTCCATTTTCTTCCTATCTATCATTTCATAAGCGTCTGTCTAAATCCTTTACTCTTGCTTTTTACACTGTATAACCAGAATTTAATTACTACTTTAATTCCTTTCTTCTCTCTCATTTTCAATTTCCCAAAAGACAACTGACTAAGTACCTTCCCACGTCTCTTCCCACCTCTTTTACAATTCACGACCGTCTCATCAATCAATTATTGAAATAACACTATATTTACTTTTCGAAAGATAATCGTCAGTCACTGGAATTCCTCCTCGAAACGCCGTCGGTGTAAAGAGCAAAAATCCATGTTTCATTCATCGCTAAATTGCAGCTTTTTTTTCATTCTATCTTTAATTTTTGCGCTTCCGTCGGTCAAATTAAAACAAGTCATAACTTAGATTCTAAGTTAGATTTATCACTCAAGTACCCTTTAACTTTTTGGCGTCTCTCTACTTTTGGTCGATCAGTTGAGAACACGAAGTCTAAATATATTCAGTCACTTTAGCAGATTTTAGACGTATAGCACTTGGTTCATTCCCACTTCTAAGTCAATTTATACTTCCACGTCTTTGATTCTTTGATCGCAACGTGTTAGAACTGAAATTTTGGTCCTTAAATCCATTGTAATTCAGTGTTTACCAACGATTTAACAAAGTTTGTTCAAAAATCCTTATCGTTGAACCACGTGTAAAATGTGAAATAAGAGAACCTCTTTTCGCTATCGATTACTTCTTTGTCCGCTTCGAATTTCCCAAACCATAAATATCCTCGCTTTTTACTTGAATAAAAGATCGAGTTTTTCCATTGACTCGATGCTCACGTAAAACTATCCTCCTTAGAGTGTGATATCTATAGAAAACTGACCTAAAGATATTTTGGCTATTGCTATCACAGTTTACTTTTTGTAGCCTAGTTTCTATAGTTTTTACTTCCTTTAAACTGATTGTGATCATAGCAAAAATCTCCTAAATACAAAGTTTAGTGCCTGTTGATGACATCGTGATTATCTAACGGCTTAAACCCTGAGAGTCAAGACTATTTGCCGCCTAAGTACTCAATGTTTTTCCACAAAAATGTTATTTTATGGTTCAACTTGCACTAGAATGGGTTTCCCTAACGTTTATTGGCTTGATCGCTTAGCAATGAACGATTATAGTTGCTACACTCATAACGATTAGAGTGTTTTTAAAACATAAACGGCAATTTGAAAACAAATAAAACTATAATCTTTCCTAATGGTTTATTTACGAACGTCAAACTTAACACTTTGAATATTGAATATCTTAGACAAATATTTACTTAGGCAAAAATAATTTTGTAAGTTACTAGTACAAAGATCAAAATTCTATAAATTGTAACTTAACTGACTATGAACTCAAAATTATCTCAGCTCAGATTTTATGAACTTAGCTCAAATTCCAACCAATATCTTTAATTAGAAATGACTTTTGGATATGTTAATCTCGACTGGTGTTTTTTATAAGGGTTTTTGAGAGCTTATAGATTTAGGAGGTAACTTATCCTGAAAAGCTCTTAAGGTTAGAAGTCATCTTAGTTTATATTAGTTTTTGTATTGAAAAGAAAAGAAAAGAGTTTGGCAGCTTAGAACAAGAGTACAAGGTGGGAAAATACAATGGAAATTCAAACTTTGATAGTGAATGGTTTGAAAAAAGGGTCATAAAAAAAGGACGAGGAAATTGCAAATTTCTGCTTGCGGGGATAAATAAAGCTTTTTTTTCCCTTTCTTTTTCGTATTTCGTTTTTCGTTTTCGTTTTCTTTTTGTCAAGCCTTCCGTTAGCTTTCTTTTTCAAAGTAGTTTTCCGGCTTCAGATCTGCCAGTTTTTTTTGTTATTGTTGTAGATGAGTTGTTCTTTTTCTTTTTCTGCGTCTTTTCGCTTCTTTCTTTCTTTTCTTTTCTTTCTTTCTTTCTTTCTTTTTTTCTCCTTCCCTTTTATCGTCCTTTATTTATATATTTTTCTCGCTCTCTTTCTCCCTTTCCCTCTTGTTTTACTTAGCCCGGAAATCTAATATCCCATTATCATTAGCACCAACCAATAGATAGCATATTGATGCTTTCAGGTGTTCTTTGTAGCTTAGTTTGCATATGTACATTTAGACCTGGGATCTCTTTCCACTAGTATCTATGACACCATCAGCAACGTGCCAAAAACGTGAAACTAAATCATTCACTAAGAGTGGCCAGAACGATTTACTCTGGCCACTAATATTCTTCTAATTCTTTGTCTTTTTTATCGCCAATCAACTTATTTATACTTTCTCCTAATCGTATAACCAATCGCTTAGCTTACTGAGCTCTAGGAAGTTTTTGACGCTACTGGATCAATCTTGTTGACTTACCGTTTTGGACTTAACTTGAAAACAATGGAAAACTACTTTTACACTAATCTATCAAAAGTCATCCCTGTTCTCAAGTCCTTGAAAGTTCGCCTTGATTGTTCATGAACTGTATTGTGGAATTAAGAATATTGTACCTTTGCTATTTCCACAAGTTCAGTGTTCTATCTGCTTTGCTAAGTCAGTCCATGGATGCCAATTAAGGTGTCTTAGAATACTCCAATTTTCTGTTTTAATTTTTAAAAAGTTTCATCCTTTTAATTTCTTGTATTATCGTATAGTTCTGGTCTTTGCTAAGATCGTTTTCCCAGGGTGATTCGGTTACAGCACTCAGTTGTTCTTTTCTTCTATTGTTAGGTATTTCTGATATAGTTTTCAACATTTTGCGGATATGTTGACCCGAAATAAAAAGACTTTAACCGATAAATCAAAACGTAGATATTAGAGCTTAAGAGCAAGTGCAAGACAAAAGAAAAAGACTAAATCTTTTCTTTCCTGTCGCACAAAATCAATCAACTATTATGAACGAAATCAAAAGGTTTTTTCTTTCTTAATAAATCAAGGGATTTGAGTGACAAAAAACTCAAGATGTAGCGCTTTTCCGCGATGAAATATGGGCAATTTCTTTCTCAATTCTCCACTGTCAAAATCAAAATACTCGTAAACCGCCTTGTTCGAGTTGATTAATTGTTTTCCTTTACAACAAAGTAATTCCTCCAAAGCCAAAAACACTGATTTTTATTATGGTTGCGAGTCTTTGAAGGTTGTTAAGCTCTAAATTGCACTCGTTAATTCAAAGGCTATACGCATTACTTTAGTGAGAGACTGTCCTGTGAATAGAGAATTGTTGTTATTGAATTCGCTTAATCCCTAAAGCTTTGTTTACGAAGTTGCCTTCAACGAGCTGAAATGGATCCATTGTGGAGAGCCTTTTAGAAGGTTGGGAACATGGCTCTTTAGAAAACGCGCACTATCTTGTCAGACCCGCAAATTTAAAGAGTGAGGGCGGGCGCTGAAATCGGTCCTAGTGCAACCTTACAACAAGAATCCTGTGACAGCCGCCAAAAATAACGACAAAGGTTTTGTGCCCTAATATCTTAGGCGAGATTGCTTAAATTGATTATTGACTGCTTCACACCTGATCGTAATCCAATCACCTGAAAACTGTAGTCCGGCCTGAGAAATACAGGTGGAACGAATATCGTGATGGGAATATTGCTCTGAATTCCCTCCCTCCATTCAATCACAAGTTAGATTCGTCCCTTTCCATTTGGACATTAATGTTAATTGCGTAAGTGAAGAGCGCTTGAGGCAATATTGTGAAAGAACATATAGATGCTCTCTAAAACCAATGTATTTGTAGAAACACTTCATTGTATTCTAAGTACCAATGGTCGCCCTTTCTCCGTGTCATAAATTTAGGGTCTATTTGCCGAGTTCAATTCCCACGAATGTTTGCTTGCGAGGGTAAATAAATCATCTAATTATACCTAAATTGCTGTCTTAACTGATCAATATGGATTTCAATCGCTCATTGAATATGGGTGGTACTCTCACACAATCGAATACCAAAACCAAAAGGTTTTCTGAGTGGTTCTGGTCGATTGCTTCATCAGAAACCTCATTGTTCCTCCAAGGAGCGACTCCTTGCTTCTATCGCAGCTGATTCTTCTATCAACCCGTTCATGGTCGGGTTTAAACAGAAATGTACTTCACTTAGCGAGAGAGGATCAGTTAGTCAAGCCTGCTAACGCCTCCAATTCTTAGCGATATCGAGGGCATTACCATCAAACAACGAAACAATAAAATGGTGTTCGAACCCCGCTGTGATATAATTGCCCTCCATTTCAAAAAGATGGCCATAAAAGTATTCTTAACGAGATCGGATCAAGACTCGTACTTCAGTCTATTTGCTCTTGCAATCAGTTCTATTTACAAGTCAGTTATTTCAATAAACTTAAGTTCAAATCTGTTTACATTTACCATATAACCGAAGAGTTTGAAAATTTATAGCCAAGTTCTTAAACAAGGCTATCCTTCTCCCAAAAACGGTTGAGTAGGGTACACAAGCTCTCGCGGTTGATTCTATGAAAGCAGACCTGTCTAGAAGCACTAATTTATGGGAATGGCTTTCAGAATACGTCAAAACATAGCCTGAAGCGATTATTAAGACTGAGTGCAAACTGTTATCATTTTTCTATGTTATGAGGATAAGTGAACCATCTCGACCGTTTTTTCCTTTTAGATATTACTTTCTACCTATATCCAGGGCTCTTAACCCTACTAAAAAAAATCAAAAACCTCTCAACATTAAACATCTGAGCATTTGAAATCATAGCGAGAAAGTGAGGACATTGGGGCAATATTTTAATTGATAACTCGGTTGACTCAATTGATCGACGGTTGAGTCAAGTAATCGTTTCGTATCCTAGAAATGTACCCTTTCTTCGGAAGAACGTGTGTTTTGATACAAAAAAAAACCCTTCAAAATTATGACCGTTGAAATGTTAAGTGCTTAATAGTTCCTGTGTTCCAGAGCTAGAAGCTCCATGAAGGAAATACGTCTCGATTTCTCGCATTCAATTGGAAGTCAACGGCCCGTTTGTCTCAATTCATGAGTTGTTTTGAAATGAAAACAATACGTCTAAGTTTGAATGATTAACCGTGATGGGAGGAGCAGAGACAATATATTTATGTTTATCGTGTAAAGTGATAAGTATAGAGCCAGTCATCATTACTTCTTTGTAGTGAGCAGCTAGCGTGGCGCCAAGACTCTCATCTTAATGATAGCCATTTGCAATAGAAATCACTAGCGCTGATAAGGACTACACAACAACCATTAAGCGCAGTGAGGAAATAATCAGGTTAAATTAGAAACACCTATAACACTGTTGATTTGTCCTTTCCTTTAACTTGGCCCCTCTAAAATTGGGCAATAAGTCTTAATAAAATTATTGAGATTGTATTGGAAGATTGAAATGCCACGAAAAATGATGACGAGTTTTGCATTTGCCCCTCGAGTGTTGTGGGAGGGATTTTGTTCGATTAGAAATCAGCCCACATAAATTTGATTCTGAGCTTTGCGTTCAATAGAAAATAACACGATTGTATCGATACATTTTTTGCTTCTTGTTTTGGTCTTGGCTGAAGAGTTATTCAAAACACCAAAACCATTGGCTGTCATCCATCCCCCGACCTGATAAATTGATCTTCACTGCCAAGGGAAATAAGAACGGAGGGGAAAGCTCTCTATTACTTTTAGTTTTAATTGCTTTAAAAGCAATTCGAAGACGGATGGCTGAAGTAATAACCGCTATTCCACATCAACCTCTTTAAAGACACTTAGGGGCTTTCTAGGCAATCGATTTGTTTGCTTTAATCTCAGAACAGCCTTAAGTGATTGATGTAATAAGTTTTTAACCAGGTGTGATTCGATTCCAACTGAACCCCCAAAGAACTTCACAATGGTCATGCCAGAATATATCTATCTTTTTCCCTTTCTCTCTCTCTCACTTCGACTTGATCACTTCTGACCTCCTTTTCTGCTTATCCTTCTCAGTGCAGTTATCTTGTCCATTCACTGAAGACATCTTAGAAAGATCATCTCGGTCGAATATCGCAAATTGAGTTCAAAGATAAATTTCCAAACAACCACTAGAATATTCAATGTTGGCTTTCCGATGCCGTGTCATGTGCGTGCTCACATACAATCTCTCAAGTCAAAGACTACACTTATCTTTGCCATCAGCTAAGGAATAAAAAAGCTTTAGCAGTGTTCACTGAGCCAAGAACCCCGAACAATACAACGTATTTCACAGTGCCCGACTGATCAAAAACAAATTGCTTAGCTAAAGTTGCTCTCCCTGCTATCACTGCTTATTTCAGACAGATTTTCTTATCATTAGATCTTCACATCCTCTGCCTCGTGAAAAACCTTAATGGCCTTGAACAAACGAATGTATTGGGTCGATATTATAAAGGGGAGGTGCAGTGGTCAATATGTTGGAGGGTTTGGTAATGTTGATATATTTGAAAATCGCTATCAACCTTTGGAAGAGCACAAACATTAGATTGTTTTGAAAAGCATTTATCTGTCAATAAAAGCATATTGTCTTTTAAGTAAAAGCTGTAAAAGCAGAACGACCACCACTCTTAACTTACACGCCTGCTTGGTCATTCAATCGTATTTTTATTGTGGATCATAAAGACGTTCTTTATGAAAGGCCATTCTAAACTCTTCCAATCCACTCAAATTTGTATTGAAATGTCAATAAACAAACAAATGGTGAACATAGATATGTTTACATCGTCTAAAGAACGCAATCAAGTAATCGACACGTTTCAAAGTCTTTGACAAAAAACCTCCTGCAGTGGATTTACAAGTGATCGCAAATACCTGTGACAAAACAAGAACAAAGACTAAACCACAAACATATTGTAGCTGCACTATACAGGGTGCTGATTCTTTTGAATGTCGCTCATTAAGAGCAATTTTACTTGCTTAGCGGATGATGTAAATAAGTCTTTAAGTGGTAATTCTTAGAAGAAAGCGGACGCCTAAACCATGATAGGCTCTTTCAGTCATCCTATTCTCCGGTTGGCTCGGCCAATTGTTGTTTAAACCACTTCAATCGGTCATTCATCAATCAACTCAACTCTCGACTGTCAGTGATAATGACTTAATACCTCTTAAGCCAAACGGCTCGGCGAGGAATGCAATTCACCAATGGCTTTTCGACTCATTACCATCTCATTAGAGCGACATCTGTAGTCACTTAAGCCAATCAACTTGTCATCATCCCAATTTTGATTGGGAAAAAACCTCAAGAATGATTAAAAATAGCAAGAAGACATTAGGACTCCGATCAAAACATCCATACAACCCTTTTTTAGCACTAGATTTTGTGGTCGTGTTTCTATGCATTCTCCCAATGGGTATCGATTTATTTTTCATCACTCTAGTCGAAACCGTGGTAGTATAAACCCCTTACTTATCTGAATCCTAACATGTCAATCAATACCTTGTTATGGAAATTCGTCCCTTGCAACTGGTTCATCAAACCAAGCTGCTTCATTGCCCACAAAGTCATGGCATCAATTTCACAACATACCCAGGCTTGGAAGAGTTTTACAGTGTTAAGAGTATCCGGACGATAAGCGTAAGATAAATTCGCTTTGAATTTTAACTTTCTTTTATCGAGTACAGAAAGGGGCGTGCGAGAACCAGCCAAAGGCGTAAAACATACTATTGATTATTGAGAGATAGCAAAGAATATCTCGGCTGCCTTGACAAGACACAAACAAATGCGTTACTTCGTCTCAGAATAAAGGCATCGGAGCAAAGGATTTGACGATTGTAACTCAACATTAAGCGCGTAATTGCTGAATTGTATACCGTTTGGCCAATTGAAAAAGGCTAAACATGAACACATTTAGAATGGCAACGTGTCTGAGGCTAATTGATAGTGACGACTAGCCAATCGCAGCAAGTTTTTATCGTTTTTCCCGGTTGTTTGTAAAGAAGTAGGCGGGGAAGTGCATTTTGGCTTTCTCACGGTTCCATTAGACTTATTGGAGAACCAATCAGCGTTGAGTTCTAGCATGTCAACCGTTTAACAAGTTTGACATTTTTATTCGCGATCATTATCACCGACTTAAAACGTCGCCACTTATGCCGCGAGCGCATTGAGACTTACACAAACGGTCTTTGTTTGCCTTTTCTTAGGCTCCTGAAATTACTCCTTCATTTCAAAATACGAAAACATTCAGAGCTCATTAAATCAAGACGTCTTGCAGGAAGTATGGATGAGAAGACACGCACCAACCCGTTCTCTATTTCAAATATTTTAAGTTCGCACAGCTCAAGAGATAATGAAGAAAGAGAATTTACCACCACGAGTGAAAATGAGCGAGATAAGGACAAGGCTGAAGTAGCAGGCGAAAAGGGTACAGTAGGAGGTAGCTTTCCTCTCGGGGGAATTCATTCGGACCGTAAAACTCCAACTCATGGCGACGCTTACGACTGGGAGACAGAGTCCACTGGACGAAGCCCTGATAAATCTCTCACAGACTTTGATCGTAAGTACATAGTTTTGGACGTATAGGCTTTGATATCTATTGTGGATTTGACACTGTGGTTGTTTAAAAATGTACTTGTATTTGTTCTTCCTACCACTAAAATCCACCGGGGTAAAGCTACGGAAGCTTTGTGTAAGGGCTCGCTTCTAGTAAATAACAAGGGGTCAAGATTATATGAATTATGATTTCTCACCAAAACAATTACTGGTTTATCATTCAGGAAACTCAGAGAAGGATCTTCAACTTCACGACGATAAAAAAGATGATAGTAAGAAAAGAAGAAAAAAGAAAACAAGAACAGTATTCTCGCGAAGTCAAGTCTATCAGCTCGAGTCAACATTCGACATGAAGAGATATTTGTCTTCTTCAGAGCGAGCTGGCTTAGCGGCACAGTTACATCTCACGGAAACACAGGTAAAGATATGGTTTCAAAACAGAAGAAATAAGTGGAAGCGACAAATTGCTGCAGAAATGGAAGCTGCGACGTTAGCGCAAGCAAACCAGCATCGAATGGTTCGAGTACCTATACTATACCACGACCAAAGCCGTTCAGAACATCCACATACACCTTATCCATTCTATCATCATCCATACGCTAGCATGCAATATGCTCCAAGTTTTCCACATCTATTTGCGCACCCATTACGGCCGTCCATGAGTTCGCTTGTATAGAACGGAATTCTTGAAAAAACTCTAAAGTTCTGGCTTGTTTGGTAAGCTTGTTGCACGAAAGCCAGGTGGTGCCATGGCGAGCGAACTAACCAGCTAGACGAAGACCAACATCAAGACAGTTGAATCAGAGATATTACTGGTGGTGCTTTGAAACTCTGTGGACCAAAGACACAGTCGTCTAGCTAACGAACTTATTGGGACACCTCATGCAATTACCACAAAGAAGTAAGACTAAAAAGCTGTGAAAAAAACTAAAAAACTTCTTCCAAAAGAGAGGAAATCAAGCTTGCAAAACGAGCAGTTATTAGTGTAGATAAGACAAATCATCTTTGAAATTGAGTACGATTGTATATAGAAAATATTTGGGACAAATTTTATTTGCTGCCGATTACAGGAAATATATCACTTTGTTAAGCCCTCCACGGACGCAGTCCAACTGTACAAATCTGTGGGTTTAAGATATTTGATAATGTTAAGAGTGTCGAACTCTTGGTGTGTTTACTGACCATATTTACACCTATTTATTTAGTACAAAATTGATTGGGTCAAAGAGGGTTGTTCTGTTAAATGCTTGCTCGAATTATCTTGGTCTATACGCTCTGCACTCCAAGTTTATCGATAATTCTAGAGAGCTAATAGTTTTGTTTGGATTTTGATTACAAAAACGTCATGCCGATTTCTGCTCACCAAGAAAACTTATTATTATTATAACCCCACATGGCATCCTTTCCGTCTTGTCCTCTTCTTTTCTTCTATCAAACCAAGTAACAATGTTTGTATACAAAGACACTAGCGTTGGACAAGCGCAACGGAAGAATCAATACTTGAAGTGAACTCTAAAGAAAATCAATTTGAAAGTCCAGTTGACATCCTGAAGGATTTAGCTATCACTAGGATTGGTTTTAGGAAAAAGTTTGCATATGAATCATTAAAATAAGTCGTGCTTTTTCCAAATAAAAGACTTTGAACTTGGATGGATTGCTTTACTGGATATTAGACCTCGTTGAAGCGTTTCAGTGCTTATAATTCGAACAATGAAATTGCGTTTTCCACAAGAGTTCGGCTCTCAGCTCTTCAAGGTTAGAATGCCATTATTGAAACACTTTTCGCCAGTGTCTGAAAACAACTACTGCTATCTATCGCCAAAAATCCGAGCTCAAAACAAAACAAACCTTCTTACTTTTCCTCTCATTAGATAAATCCCAAATGCGATCTTCATCACATTTAGGAATTTCCAAGGTGTTGATATAATAGTTTGGACAAGAAAATTCAATTATCTTTTCAAAAGCTAAAGAAACTTCTTCAGAAAGCTTTGTCAAAGCATTTAGAGTTTATTGTCATTGTTGATTTTCTGTGGTCAGTATTTCTTAAATCAAACTTCTTCGTTCGTAAAGAATTGCTCAACAATACCCCTCTTAATCCACGAGAAACCTCGGTACCAAAACATTTGAGTATAAGTTGTCTTTTATCGTTTTAGGGCATTGCCTTTAGTTTTATTCATCGTTGGTGTGTTCGAAGGTTGTTTACACCG
Organism: Anthopleura sola; assembly: GCA_023349425.1. Taxonomy (NCBI): domain Eukaryota; kingdom Metazoa; phylum Cnidaria; class Anthozoa; order Actiniaria; family Actiniidae; genus Anthopleura; species Anthopleura sola. Next base: position 8,566,864 of record JALHLI010000005.1, read on the forward strand.
TGAATATCCTATAGTAACCGCAGTTTTTTTTCCCCTCAGCAAATTGGTTTTAAAGTGTATGGTATCATGGGTGGTGTTCAAAAGCAAGTTTCAAATTCCTTTTTGTTTATTTTCTTCAAAAAAGTAGAGATTCTCAGATATGAAGTTTTAACTTGGTCGAAGACTATCTTTTGTTCGTTTGAGCGATTATAGAGTCCCTCCCATGAAATCAACTCATTGCTTAACCTGGTTAAACGTGGAACAAACGTGAGAAAAAAAACAACAGACGATTCTGTAGGTTGATTGATTCAAAGGTGTTTGTTGTGTCCTTAGTTAACGCTGGTAAGAAAAGAGGAAGTTTTTCTTTATTAATTTAGAAAGCAAAAGAGGCAAAGGAATGTCATTATTTCATTGAATCAACTGATAATTCTCACATTATGGCATTTATCAAATTCACCAAATAGCTACCATTAGCGCTGTTTTCGCGATCTCAAATATTTATGAGCTTTAGGGATTTTCTAAGTGGTTTTTTGCAATATAAAACTTATTCACAGTCTGGTGGAGAGGAAGAGACGAGTTAACAACCAAGTGCTTTAGTTGCAATTACTGCTTAGGAACTCGTTAGACACGGGTATTTTAATAGAGGCTATTTTTGAATGATTTGTTGACTTGCTCTGATATTGCTGCTAGCATCGGTTAAATGCGAAATGTTACAAATACCGAGTGCTTTGTCAAATCCAATCAGAATCTATGTAATCCTAGAATATTCATTCCTCGGCCAACAGCTTGTCCATCCACTTTACCAGTCGGTCATTTCACTTTGCTAAAATGTATTTAGCTACTAAAACTTTCCCTAATGACCCTGATGGGCTCGAGCCATCAGAACTCCTCGAAAAACGATCGCTCGTCTTCCTTTTCTTTCGAACATGTCTCACTCAATTGACTTTTTCTACTGGTAATCACTTTACAGAATTGTTTTCTAGTTCTCAGTTTGCGCCTCACTGTTTTCAACCCGAAACACTTGCTTAACGCGCAAAACTCGATCATTTTTATTGTATCACATTTCGCCATTTATTTCCATGAATAGAAAGTATAATATTTCTTATCAAGAAAAAATTCTTATACTGAGACCCATTTGGCTGAGGTTCAACTATTTTTATTAATAACAGCTAACACTGCAAGCAAGCAAGCACTCAAACGTCGTCAATGTGTTTCTGGGTTTTTGCATTGGATATCTTCTTACAGCATATGGGTGTATTTGCTTAACGTTTTGCCGAGTTTTTCCATCAGGATATAATAAACAAAGCTTATCCTAAGAGTCAAAATTTAAAGAGACCAAAAGAAACATCCACCCTTCTTAAATTCTGGCTCCAATTCGTTGATATCGATTCGTGTGCGACGCGAAAAAACAAAACAAAAAACAAACAGACGGGCTAAAGATAATGACAAAAACATATAACTTCAACTCAAAAAAGCATCAATTATTATTTGTGATCATAGAGGGAGTAATTGTGTCTCTAGGGAAGTGATATTGTGAGCCTTTAGGGTTCCTTAGTTGCTACAAGGCATTGGGTTTCTTTATTAATAGTACCATCTTATCAATGTAACTAAACCCGAATAATTCCTTCCTGATGTAAGGGAATTTAGAAATTCGTACTGAGTGAATCTCGAGGTCTTCAAGGCTTGACAAGTCAATGTGTGTTTTGTTTGCCTATCTGATTGCCTTCGAGTGAGTTTTGGCAATTCTCTACGAGTAAGTCGGGTGTTTTTCTCACTAGAAAACAATAAGGATATGAATGACAAGTTTTGGACTATCTCTACCGTCTTACAATGTAGATTAATGACATCTTTTAAGAGCGTTGTTTTATGTTCTCATTTTTTTCGCACCTGCTAATGAACGCTGTGAAACCGAATTCCCTGTAAAAAAAACCTTTCTGTTGTTGTTTTGTTGTTGGGGTTTCGTTTTTCGGGGTGGAACTTTCACCATTAACAAAAAACACCCGATACTTCTTACATACGAACACTTTTTAACACAGTGATAACGACTTTCACCCAAATCTTGGATATTTTTTTCCAAACTGGACGATGAATTTTCGCCAGAATTTGTTTCTGAGAAACTACGTGCAGTGGATTCGGCAAAATGTAAACTCGCCGTTAATTTGTCGGCGTTTCCTCAAAGAGAGCACTTATGAAGATTAATAAGGCTTGATGGGCTGTTCGACAGGACTTGTTTAATGTCCTTTACGTACCAAGTAACAGAGTCATATTTTGTGGTTATTCAAGTACATATGTATACTTATGACTAGAAAAACTAAACAGATATTGTTATCCAAATTGATGTACAGTCTTGATTGGTATACTGAGAACTAAAAGGTCTAAAACACTGACGATTTACGGCTCTTTATTAATTTTATTGCTCCTAAACTGATCACATTTCCCTTGGAAGATACTTCTCGTTTACAGAAATTTAAGAAATAGGAACTGGAAAAAACTAGGAAGTAAAGAAAGTTTTCTAGCACAGATTTGGTTGGTGTCGGGGGATTTCTGGTGGAAAGCGGCTGGAGGTACTCAGTTAACAAATTCTCAGCTAGAAACTTATTAGAAATTAAGTAACTGTGAGGGTGAGAACCACGCTTTGTAGAATACCTAGTGATCGACAGCCTGTCTGGAGTCATTGCAATTTCGGTACAACTGTATTTAACTTAACTAAATCATGAATAAAGCAAAGCAAAATAAAATCAATCGATGCCCAAAACACGACAGACCTACGCCCTCAAATATATACATATATATTCGTTGCCAGTTGATTTCTATTTTTACCGATTTTTCATTTCTTCAAAACATGTTTTTGTATTGTACTAAGAAAGATGGCATTGACGCAACGATCATTACATTGCGCGCGAAAAGTAAGATTGATGAACCTTTTGCGGCTATGGGAAAACATACGACGTATTTCTTTCCCCATAAACAATAAGATCTCCCTGATTACTCTTCGACAACTATTTAATTGGACTTTTGGGAGATTTGTATTAGGAGAATAATTCTCCCCAAACACAGAAATCCATTTTAAAGTCTCAATAAGATTAGACCAGCTGATAGTTTCTGGCTTTGATTTTAGTTTTTGTCAATCGAGCAAGGTGTTCAAGTTCGTGGAGATGTTTGCTATAGGGCTTGACAGTACATGATAAATTGTCGGTAATTTTTATACCTGATAAGATCTTTCTTCTTCCCCCTTTCCGACAAAATCATTCAATTCAATTTGTAAGTAATTTAAAAGTATTTCGATTTGTCACACAAGACTTCAAAGATCCGTGTATAAAACCACTCTTACTCAACAACCTCAATATCACAAATACTAGAAATTTCTAATCTATGATATAAAGATTTTGGCAACTACTAAAAGCAAATAATAAATCAAAGCTAGAGTTGATTCGGTCAGAGATAAACGTTTACGGAACTAGAATGAAATGTTATTCTTTCTGTCCCATTCACCGGGTTCTTTTTCCGGGTTCAATTTAATCGTTTTGGTTCAAATTTCTATTTTTTGAAATGAAGTATAAAGTTAAAATATTCAAAGTCTGAGACGATTTTTTTTTGTTTGTTTTTTGATTCAGTCCCATTCACCTGTCTTTAAATTTCCCATTTTTTCATGTTTCAATATCCTTTCATAAAGTGAAGGCAGATACTAGCATCATCGTTCCTTCCATCCATTATTTCCCATTCATTTTTTCATAGTGTATATGAAAGCCCACTCTTCCATGTGTTCATGACGAGGAGTCATGCACTACACAAACTCCATTTACTGATGGGCTTGGACCAATTTTCGCCATCTATATCTAACCATTTATCTATCACTTTATCCCGATATCACTCACGACTATCAATGATTCTAATGTGTGACATTCTTCATTCTCTTTTTTTTCCTTCCTTACTGGCAATTCTCGCTTATCAAGTCAATGCATGGTTGTCAACCATCCACATAATGGCCACCACTGACACTCTTCAACCTCTGTATTCTTATCTATTTTTCCCATCATTTCTTCATAGCCTAATTTCATAGCCAGTTTATCCATTATGTTAAGGCGTCATTAGTCTAATTTCTTTGTTTCTTTATTTCAAAACCATGAATCGAATTAATTCACTTCATCGAAAAAAAATCGAGAACAAGTTTTGCAGGTTGCATCCTTAGTTGTGTTGCTTAATCGTAAAAAAAAATTCCAGTTTTCAACTCACGTCGCGTGGAAGACGAAAAATAGCTTACACAGCAGACATATTTCTTGTCTGAACAGCAAAAAACACATCGAGCCCCAGGAGATGATATTTCACTACAGTAAAAAACAACATCAACATGTACTATAAGTTTTACCAGTTAATATCATTTTGTAGCTTCAATATCACCATTAAGGTAACAGAAGGCAGTTGTCCAACATCACTTTGTCCTTAGTTGTGTTTTTATTTGAAAATATAAAAGGTCTGGCTTTAATTGCTGCATCTCAGACAAACTATAGCCCTAAGGATGATAATTGCTTGTTTTTGCCATTAGGCAAGGCGAATGATCTATATGCTACTTACAATATTGAGGCTTCATTTGAACATGTGCCTATGAAGAGTAATACAATTGAAAATATCAGACAAATTCATACTCTCACCCAAGGCAGAAATGTATATTTCGTCTCTCCCGTTACTGTACTTTATGAACAGACGAATCAAATACTATTCACAACCTCATTTTTGTCTACACCAGTGTCTATTCTTGGATGACCAATTTACCTTGGCCCTCCAGAATTCTGGAGTTCCATAATTTCCGTCCTTAAATTTTAACCTCTGATTCAAGCCCAATCACACTTCCGTCCCTTCAATATCGAACCTTGTAAAACATGGACCTAACACTAGTATTTGTTAACATAACACTGAGGCCATTGACCGCGGTCTTTGGATACGAGATTTGTACTATTTTACTTGGGGCTTTACATATTGGTCCAATACACTAAACTGTTTTACTAAAACTCTTCTTCGTAATGAACCGTGTTTAGGGCTTGGTTAAAAAGACCATTCCACTATCAGATACAAAACCCAAGTTTACTAAATCTTGTCAGTGTATCAACGAGACACCCGTGCGTTGTGTCAAACAAACAGACCTAGTGGTATCATTGATGACAATAAGAGGTATCCACGCGTTTCGTGATGACATAATCAAGCCAATATACTTGATAGTTGTATGGTCGGGTAATTTTATGTCAGTTTTGAGTCGAGTATGGAGTATGAATAGTTCAAGTAAAAAGCCTACTTTGCACTACTTGAGTGCAATATAACAAAAGGTGGTTGAGTGCAGGCCATTAAGAAGTCGTGCGTACTCTCCATAAACATAATAAAACGTGCTGCAATGTTAAACACGATATACGAATACCTAATAGGCATATATATAACTATATATGTTTGTAAGAAATGGTCACTTCGCGTGACTCGATAGGAACTCTACCACCTCGTTTCAACAATTTATAGAATTTATGTCTTCGTTAAGGCAAAGTGGTATTTGTTTTCAATGTTTTCAATATTTTTAAGTGTTGTTAGAACCATACGTTTTGCTCAATTGATGAGATTTTACAGTCTTGTGACGACAGAGCCAAGTGCTTTTGATCAGATGATCTTAAATTAGATTGCAAAACAATTTACACTTAACAGGATAGTTCTGTTGTTGTGAAGATCTTGGTTACCAAAACTATTTGTTTGTCTGGTGGCTTTTTTGCCAAGGTCGATGCAATTAGGGTGAAGATTTATAGTTGTTATTGTGATTAAAATTGGATGAAGCAGACAGTCTGAAAAATACAAGAGAGAGAAAGAAAAAAAGTACAGAGTAGTTAAATAATGTTGAAAAACAAATAAATGATTGAGAAAATTAAGGATGTGAAGCCTAAATGAAAACAGGCCAAATTCAAATGTAATGCTAGCGCTATAGTGCCGCATGTTGTATGACAAGCGCCTAATATCCAAAGCCAAGATTTGCAAATTTAAGTTTGCTTTACAATCGAAATTTGAATGTATCGCTAACTGTTCTCAAGTGGCTATCTTATAATCAAATACCTCCACTTATGCTTCATTCATCGACACGTCATTCTGACGCCTTAAAACGTTTTATTTCTTATTCTTAGCACGTTAAGCTTCCACGAAAACCACCTCGCATGACAATGTCAATTTCGTTAAGGAATCCCAAAACCGCTCCAGATCTTTCAGTCTCCCTCTAAAAAAAAAGTCCAGGGATTGTTTTGAGATTTCGATCCGAGATTACGACTAATACAATGGATATAAATGTGATCATGAAATGCGAGGGTTTTTAGACAAAGCACCAATATTGCCCCTATTCTTAACAACCGCGATAATTACTGAGACATTCGACGCCAGGACCCATATTAGCGATAATTGTTTTATGAGTTGAACGCATGGCCAAATCGGTGTCTTGATTGGCCTGGGCTTGTTATTCAAGGGGCTCGTGCTTCACACTTCAGGACTCGTTAAATGTACACTTTTGTTATGGATGGACCTTATTAAATCATGAACCGAATCATAGATTACACTTTATTCATTATCTGCTTCAGTATCTATTACACCTTTGGCTTGTCTGTGATTTTGGGACAGTAGACGGGCATTAATTCAAGGACTGCATATAAGTTATAAGTTACTTTTCCACTCTTCTGTTAGTTTCATATGAACACTTTCTGGTACTTAGCAGAGTCTCATTAGGATGAGTAAGATACTTTCCCGATATCCCAATCACTTCAGTATTAGTATCTAGAACCGAAAAATGTATACATGTATTTCTAAACGGAGACGAGACGGAGATTACAGAGTTGGTAACCGACCCAAGCTCGTTCAGGTTTTTGAATCAAGTATTGATCTTCTTTGTGCATTTCAGTTCTAAACTATTCTTTTCCCTTCCTGATTTCAAGGGCTTGAAACACGAATTGCCCACTGTTTTGGTCACATTCCTATAAAATGTGGGATGCCACAAGGGTCGGTTTCTGGCCCCTTCTCTTTTGTGGGCTTACCTTGTACAGACTTTAAAAACAGAGTGGCCGTTCAAGCAAATGAATAAAATACCTAATATATTCGTGTGCTTTCGCATATTTTTTTAAGTTCAACGAGAAAAGCCTCAATTCCTCTACCTCATGTACAATTTCCTGTCACACTGATAAATTTGTGTCATACATGCAGGTCAGTTCTGCATGGTGGTGTGGTAGATAAAGCAATTAAAAAAATCTTTTCAAATGAAGAATATAATAAAAAGCAAGTGCTTTATTATTGAGATGTTCGATTTGTTTTTCGCCATAGGCACTGATTCAATGACATCATTTCCAACCCGTAAAGTAATCATACCATTTCTTTCCACAATGCTTTTCAAAAGCCACAATAAATTCACTCAGACTGTGGCTTCCAAGCTACTCCCATGCCCGAAGGAACCCGAGAGAAGCAAACACCAGTAAACCAGCTTTAATTTATCTTGTTCTTCTCATACCTCTTCTCAACTTCCCCTCAGGCTGGACCCCTTTTAAAAAAGGCTTCTTTCAACCAGTAATTAACGCATTGACAAAAACAAAACTATCATTAGTTTCCCTTGCTACGAGGCAAACTTTTATGATGACATATACACACTCTTTGCCATGTGTGAAGACTTCTCAATGAAAGAACTAGTCGATTTTATTACTCTAGATCTTTAGAAAGTGCTTCCTTTACAGCCTGGAGCAAGTGTTCCAATCGCGTTCATGATTACATCAATTAATTTAAAGTGTTTCTTAAAAGTTGCGTTTCACGTTTGGCTATTATAAAAACGAATTTTCATTGCTTATTGATAAATCGTCAGATATTTTGAACCATGGATTATAAATTAAATGAAATACAAAGTATTGGTCTCTGGAGTTTGTGCTCTCACATATACACGTTCGTCGCTCCGTCCATGGGGTCGACTCCTAAGGCCCTAAACAAAAGAGAAACTACGATATTATTTGAAATTAACCTTAGAGATAGCAAACAAACTAAGCTGATCTATAATACATCAAATAATTTAACTATGACTTTACTGGATTTGGACGAGAATTGCTTTATTCATTATTCCTAAGGAATGCATGTTTACCCCTTTAGCAGGTGTTCTGCTTCACAGTTTAACGCAAATCCAAACTAATTATCATTGACACTGTGAAATATGAGTCGTTTGAAAGTGAAAACCGCCGTCGTATCGCCGCTAGTCAAGATATATAGCAAACCATTACCAAGAACGTCTTAACTGATTTGTAATAAATGTGAAATCAACAATCCAGTCTTGTTTACATAAGAGATCGTTTTCAAGAGAGCTTTGAAATAACAATAAGATGAGTGTCAAAACTCCTCACGATCACGCGCGTTCGGATCGTGAGTTTTCCGAGACTATCCGTTAATTTTTATGCGAAAATTTCGTTCCGTGACCGCCTTGTTCTTGAAAACATGAGCTTGTTTCACACTTATTTGGAACTAGGAACCGACAGGTGAATTTGTTCTCTCTGAGTGGAATTCCTATTGTTTTGATAAACCATTATATAACTGGTGATAAATGGCATAGATTAGAAGGAACCCACCCAATTAGAAATCGTGTTGGCCAATAAAAAAATTTAACATTTTAAAGCTTTTTTAAATACCTGTTCCTCTCGGGCACAAATGCCATTATGAAATGACAAAATGTCTATTCTTTTGCATTCAAATTTAAATATGGGAAATAAGTTTCATAGAAGTCGTAAATTGGATGAAACTGATTTTCGAGTCTCTTCCTGCGATATATTCAAAATCTTGTGTTGTTATCAGTGGATGATGTTAGCTTTGAGGCTGTGTTTGCTTTTAAAAAGAAAGTTACATAGATGAATCCTGAAGTGGAAACGATTAAAATAAAGTAAAAAAATAAAAGCAAGAATTGATTAGATGGTACAGGAAGCCATTTGGATGCATGGGACAGCAATAAAATCATTGTTTGCACAAGAAAGTTGTTAAATGTTGGCATCATTTCAAGCATCCTGTCGCGACAAGTTTTGCTCTTCAATATGGCACCAAACTAGAAACAGTTTGATATCATCTTCTTCATGTACAAATAATTAACCTTATAAAACAAAGTAGCTAAAACGCGAATCAGATGTTTTCCACGGCTAAATATAATCCCAAAAAGATGTTCCCAGTTGCTTTATTCCTTCTCTTTCGTATCACGCGATTTTTTGCAGATTTTTCGTTCAGCCAGGTTGGCACAAAACCATCTTTCCGTCTGTCTACATGTCAAATTTTAGTAAACTTTACCACCGGCTGTTAACACATTATAAAGAATTCATTTGTGCACTTTTACGAAAAACAAACTCTAGATAATTTATTTCAGTTTTCCCCAAAAAGGTCATTTACGAAAGAGAATTGAAACTGTCAGTAATCTCATCTTTTACTACGGTTTTGCTTTTAGTCCTGTGATAATTATATCGAACAGCTGATTCCGTTGAGAAGGATTTTCTTGTTACCATGGTCGTGTTTTTCATTTTTAATGGGATTGTTTTTTTTAGTGTGTATTTACTTGCTTTCTTCCTTCAACACAAGATGCAATTATTCCTTTAAGAGATGTGTCGAAACGTTTTAACGAGTTTTGAGGATTTACTAATGAGCGCCAAGGTCATTTCCTACACACGATTCGTAATAAAAATTAAAAAGTCTTTCTCAGCACAAAGCAGTTAAATGTCATAGAATTACTCATAAATTGTAACTTTATGGTATATTGTTGGCTAGTGCTTAAGTTTAGAGTGGCCCACTGTTTACATAATGCTTTTCGTGATTAAATGAAAACTAGAAATGATTTAATGTCAAAAAATTGAATTGGTCATTCCCAAACGTTTTAATGGGTGCATATCTTAAGATAACATAATAATTATGTTTTGCTATACTCTCATAACATAGAGATCCTGTCTAGCTAAACAAACTTAACATCTCGTATTTATTACACCAGGTTTTACTATTCCTTTTTGTGTGTGTGTCCTTTTACGTACCATCTTTACAACAAGTGCTTTTGGGGTGGATTATCTTAAATCCTCGAATCTAGGAACGGATTTTCTGTGAATTTTAGGTTATATTTCTCAGCTTCTACCGTGTCATAACTAGACAATTCCCATTACAAATTCATTAGGTTTTAATAGATTTGACGAATGTTTTAATCAGCAAATGGATTCCACTTAAACAATAGTCTTGTGGGTGTTACTGGTTGCAGAAAATGACCGGTAAAAAAAAGTACTTTTTGATATTTTATCAACAAAAGTCCCGGTCTAGCGGGTCTGTTTTTTTTTTTTTTTTTTTTTTTTTTAATATGTGAATTGTTGTTAGTAATTATCTAAGTTTCTTTAATTTTCCCTGGTTTACTTCTGTGATTTCAAGTTAACCATGTCATAGCAACACGCTGCATGACCTTGCAGCTTCTTTCTAGTGTGAACAGACCGCATGGAAATCATCTTTTAGTACCACCTTTAAATATTTTCTTTCTGATAATGACTAGCGGTTACTAGTTGGGACTGCGTTGGTGTGTTGACGGAATACAACAAGTGAATAAGAAGGAAACTTAAACACCGTCTATATATATTATGATAATGACTAGTGGTTAGTTGGGACTGCGTTGGTGTGTTGAATACAACAAGTGAATAAGAAGGAAACAGAAACACCGTGGAATAAAGCTTGTAACATAAGTCTTCTTCATATTCACTTGCTATCTTTCTTCTCTGTCTTGAGCTTTGACTGGCAGAGACACACAGTGAAGTGTAGAAAAGGCAATGATAAGACAACCACTGATCAACCTATCACTGAACTATTGCAAGACACCCACTAAGTTAAACCATATGTTACTGAACCCCCTGACCGCAGAATAGACCTCTCACTGATATCGCAAACGCAACGGTGCGGAATAGTTCCACCAATTTCTCTCTCTCTCTCTCTCTCTCTCTCTCTCTCTCTCTCTCTCTCTCTCTCTCTCTCTCTCTCTCTCTCTCTCTCTCTCTCTCTCTCTCTCTCTCTCTCTCTCTCTCTCTCTCTCTCTCTCTCTCTCTTCTACATTTGATTTTGTTAATACGGCTTTCTTTAAAAAAAACAATGTAAAAACTGAATGAAACTATCGTGGTGATATAAAGTAGTCACTCTCTCTCTATGTGCGTGCATTTTATGACTTAATATGCCATCAAAGGCTGTTTTTCTAGATCCAAAGTTAGATAATTCCAAAGTCAGTTTTAACCAGTTCAGTGAAAGTAGAACGTTTAGGCAATTACGAGAGTGCTATAGATCTATATACTGATGCGTCCTGCAAAATTATAACAAATAACGATGTGATTCCCTAGAATGAACTATTATCACCAAAATGTCCCCGTAAATCGGTTTTCTAGCACTTAACTAAACGGCGTTAGTCATCGTTTATTTCCGAGTTGCTTCAATTAAAACGAAAGGAGGAACAAAATGTTTACGCTCTCAAACGGTCGTCAAAGTGATTCTTTAATCAAGACTAATAGAATATTTATGGCAGTGATTAATGTTAAGGACTTTTTATCTAAAATAATTGCCAATGGTTGCTTGACTTGTAAACAACGTCCAAGGCTTCCGTTCTACTCGTAGTTTGACTGAACCAAGCAACATAGTTCTGGCTAAGTTTCGATTTCGATTTTAAGGATTTTCTGAATAGTTTTATTTTTATAGTTTCATTATTATAGTATATAGTATATCATAGTTTTATTTTATGGGTGTGGTTGTTAACTGGGTCACTTGAAGAATTCAAAATTTCGTGTTTCCAGCCTGGATGAGCAAACTTCTCACAAGAAGCCGACACTTATTTGTGCGGGTACCAGTACTAACCTTCTTGGTAACACATTCTTTTTTTAATAAATAGGCTTGTCTCAGACAATAGAGTCTGTTTGGTTGAGCTGCGATTCAAACGTGGAACTAAATGTAGAGAGCCGACTGATTGACTATGGTAATTGTTTATAGTTTGAAAAGCAAAATATGTGATGCCTTTAATTTGGGTATTTTACAGAAACTTTTACTTTTATTATATATAGAGACTTTCTAAGGTTTTTTAAATACAGGTTTTTGATTTCAAGGTATTTGACTGAATATTTCACTTTCATTGAATAGGGATTTCAAACGTGGAACTAAATGTAGAGAGCCAATTGACTGGTAATTGTTTATAGTTTGACAAGCAAAACATGTGATGCCTTTAATTTGGGTATTTTACAGAAACTTTTACTTTTATTATATATAGAGAATTTCTAAGGTTTTTTAGATACAAGTTTTTAATTTCAAGGTATTTGATTGAATATTTCACTTTCATTACATAGGGATTTGTTAAGGTCTTTTGGCCTAGTTTTGGCTTAGTTTATCTAGTTTTTATCATTCTACGCATCCTTCTTCTGTTTCCGCATTATCAGAAGCCAGAAAGTAAATCAAACATGATGTAGCTTCTCTGAATAGACCTCTTTACCTTCATTGTTTGTTGTGCCCATTTCAGACCACGTGATGCCGCTCTTGGGAGTTGATTCTTTCATGTGTAAATATTTTAACAAAAGAACATTTCTCAAGGGAATGTCATGTGGTCTGAAATGGGCAATTTACACACGAAGGTTAAGAGGTCTATTGGTTTGTCAATCTCATTTAAGAAATTTTACTTCAAGAAAGAGTCATAAGAAAAACCCCGCTGGGACGTATATACCATAGGGGTCCCATGCCACCGAGCTCAGTGGCACAGGTGTACAACATTGTGCGAAATTTTGCGATTTTTTGAAAACCGTTAATGGTAAAGTTTATGGCAACATTCATCAGCCAAATTTCAACAACAAGAAAGTTTAGAAAAGTTGAACGTTGCTGTTGCCAGAAATAAGTATACGAAGGCAAGCTTTTAACTTCAGTTGTTCTTGTTCGGCCAATAATCAACGAATTTGTTTACGATGGCCGGCCTGTCGAAGTCGATACTCTCATGGATTCTATTTTGTTCTTGTTCAGTCTTTAAACCTCTAAACTATTAAAATGCCACCCGCAGTGAACTAGCTAGATTGTCTGAGTGTAGTTGCCCGTGATGACTGCACATTCACTTCGTGACTTCATTTTTCCTTCAACAACCTGTATGTTCCATTTGTGAGATGAATGAACACATTGCTACTTTAATGACACTGAAACACAAAGAATATTGAATAGAACTGGTTGTTTGGATAAACACGTGCTATGCCACTCATTCTTGCAGGTAATATTAACAGGGTGGTGACGTCATTTTGCTTTGAAACTCCGCTAGTTTGTTTGTTTGTACCGCTAGCTTGCTGGTCACATTGACGTCAGCTCATGGTGGCGAGAAATACCACCAGGACAAAGTCGATAACTGTCAATTTATTATTACCGCAAGAGAATAGACATTCTCACCGCTAAAGAATCTCCGGGAAATTGTTTCTCATTTTTGCATGTGGCAACTTTAGCCCATTTCATTGATTACATCGACGGTGATTGCCGGTCACTTTTAGTCGGGTTTTCGTGCTCAACTCGGAATTGTGTACTTTGCTAAGGTGTCCGTCCTCCTCTTTTTAAACTTTTGTTTCGCTTAGTTTTATTTGATACTAGACCTCATCCTTGTATTCCTCATCTTCTTTATAGCTATCCTTAAGCTTACTTATATTTTTCCTGTTTGCAAGACAGATCTCTCGTCCCGGTTGTGCCTCAATCCATCTGGCTAAATCTCTCGTTGCAGTCTCTCATGTAAGCCATTCCATCTACCCGTCCACCCATTTATTCTTTCGTCCTTTCTTTCGGCATCCGTCCAACCATCTGTACATTCTTCCATCCATCCATGCATCCCATCCATCCACCCATCCATCCATTTATTCTTTCGTCCTTTCTTTCGGCATCCATCCAACCATCCGTCCATTCTTCCATCTACCCATCCATCCATGCATCCCATCCATGCATCCATGCATCCTCCACTCATTTAGCCTCTCTTTCTTTCTTCCTCTCTTTCTTTCTTTCTTTCTTTCTTTCTTTCTTTCTTTCTTTCTTTCTTTCTTTCTTTCTTTCTTTCTTTCTTTCTTTCTTTCTTTCTTGCATTCATTCATTCATTCATCCATCTTTACTCCCCTGAATCGATCCATCCACCCCATGCATGACCCAACCACCCATTCATCCATCATCCATCATTCCTTTTATATATACGTTCATCCATCCCTGCATCCGTGATCCCGGATCATCTTCATCCAATCTATCCATCCACCCATGAGCCCTCTCGTTCCTTTAATTCTGGAATCCTGTCATCCAACCAACTTCCTTCCTTCCTTCCTTCCTTATGAAGAATATTCTTTCTACTTATAGGTAAAGACCATTAATATCCATAATTGTCTTTTTAAAGACATTAAAATGCGCAACATAATAGCTTCTACCTCATTCTCGTTCCCAGACTCTACTCATTAGTCAAATTGTACGCTCTGGGAAACCATACCGCTGACCGAAAGCCAGAAGCTTGCCAGGTCGTCAGAGCGCATGCTCTATATCAAGATCGCTGACTATAAAATGCCGGCTCAACCTTTCTAACGGCTTGTTTACGACTTCTGTTTGCAAAAGTTTATATTTTCGATAAATGGAAATAGGATTTGATTTAGATTCGAAGACATATAACCGTTCTCGTTGATTTGGCTTGCTTGGTTTTCGTTTGTATGTTGGTTTATCCTAATTACCATTCAGAGTTCGTTGCTATGTTATTTTCAACAGTCAATGAAATTCGGCTGAAGCCCCCCCCCTCCCCCTCTTCAGCAGAAAAAAGACAGTATTCGTTAAAGTTATATGCTTTTTTAATTGTTTTCCGTTGTGTTGACGGACGAAACTCAATTAGCCCCTCTCCCCCCCCCCCCCCCCCCCCCCAATTTTGGCTGGATCCGCCCTTGCTCATGTATCATCTTCATCATCATTAGCACCAATACTAATAATCCGGGCAGGCAATTCGATTTCACTTCAACATAAAGTCCTGCCATTTCCAGCTTTAACATCTACTAATATCATAAAGAGATCATGGACTTAATAACGTTAAAAGGGACTTCCAAGGGTCATTTATTGTAATTCCATACACCAAACCTGCACTGTGCAATGATCTTTTAATCTATTTTATTCGGAACGATTCCGCAGGTTGTCAACTTGATGCTATCCATGTAATGTTTCTCAGTTTCCACGCAGAACGGTATAGCTGGGTTTGAATCAGCTGATAAAAGTCTTTGAATCTCATTATCTGGTCCAAATGGTGGTCAAACACTGACCACCATGTGCTGTCAACCAGAAAGAATGCTATTGAAAACTTGTGATTCAGCTGAGGAACATTCCGCACGAGACAGGAAATGACGTCAAGTAAAACCCAGCTATTCAGACACTTTATTTTCGCTTAGGGTTGCTCTTGTGAGTAGAGTTCGTTGATTCTCTCCCTCCCCTTATCCGACTGTTTTTCTCGAACTTCTCCGATTTTCCTCCCTCCGCAAAACCTAACACTGAGCTAACTTCAAATTCTATCTGTGAGTTAGTCGTGCCCTGATTTCGATCAGCCAAGAGGCTGTTTCAGAGTTCGTTTTTTTTTACTCAAAGAGGCCTCAGATTTCTATTCGTTCATACGATGAGTGACCAGTTCACTTGCATTCAGCTTTATCCGTAAATTCCACTCACTTGATTGTCGTAGGACGTCTATTTTAGGAAGAACTCAAACGACCCAACTCTCCATACGCCAACACTTTAAAGTGTGAAAAGTCCTGGTCTAGCCAAGATTTATGGCACTAAATTACGATTCAAAGAAGACCGGTAATTACTCTTAATTAACAGCTAATAAAGTATAATTGGATGGGTTTGGCCTTGGATTAGATAGAAGAGAGTGACTGACAGGTGTCGTGATAAGTGTCTTTCAGTTTTCATTACCCCACCCAACGCCGCTTGCAGCGCTAATTCGATAAGAACTTCATCCGATAGATGGATTGTGAAACTTTCTGGCTTTAATCATTTAATAGTTTAATGGTTCTGGCCTGTTTTTGTGCTTCAACAAAATGCACTCTAGTTCTTCTAGTTCCCTTCACATCTACTAATACAAATGTAAAAGTTTTACTACGCTTCACGCAAGTAGAAAATCAGTTCTTGTATCTGTATATGATTACAACGTTTATGCAAAAGGTCTGTGATCGGTGTATCTTGCTTTTACAGAGAATTAGAGAATTGAATGGCACTGATGAAACTGCAGGCCTCTTAAGTTGTCGAGGAGCTGAATCAAATGCGCACCGTTGAATGTTCCATTGGCCTCAAACGGACGGCGAGGTTACTAGAATTTAAGCCAAAGTAACCAGGTTTTCCTGCAGTAGAATGAGAATTTCTACATCAATTAATTGTTTCTTCGTTTTGCGAACCCTTGCAGCAGTAGTTGTCCAGGAAAGCGATTACCAGCTGATTGCTTTTTCCAGGAAATAGTGCCCAGACAACCAGCAGTACATTTGTCCAGGAAATTGAATTAGCACTTTCTTCTGAGCAACGCCTAAAGAACTATGAAAAGCATCTTAATCATACTTAACTATGGCGTTCGCCACGTGTCCAACACCTGGTACGACTAATTACAGGAAATATTTCGAATCGTTGCAATAAATTACTTCCTCGAGATAATGTAAGTCCAAAATAGCTTTTTTTATTTATGTTTTTTTTATTACAGTATCATAGTGATATTTAAAAAAAACTTAGCTTAGTTTCTAAGCTTCAAGGAGTCCATCTTAATTTAAAGGAGCCCATCTTTGTTCGGGGTCGATGGGTTGTCAGCTTCTTTTGCATTCTTGCTGGCTAGTTTGCTTGTTGGATATTGCTTTTCCTTATATGCTTGTTTGTGATATAATAACTGCCTTCATTATTTGCTTGCATTGCTCGCATCACTTGCTCATACTGCCTAGTTTCTTGCCTTTTTTCACTCTCTTTTTCACTCTCTTTTGTATGATTGCTTTAACTGCCTTCTATGTTCACTCACTGCACTGGCTACTCGTAAAACTGCCCAGCAAGCTACCAATCTTATTGTCTGTGAAATTTTGGACACAAACACCTTCCTTTAATACACCAGCGATTGAGCCTTCAAAGCCATGCTATTTGTTTAAATTGAAATTTGTCGTTTTACTTTAATCAGCATATTATATTATGATTCTGAGTTCTAGTGATTTTATTTTGGAAATCAGGTGACACACCTTCGCAATTTTAATATAAGAATCAACATGTCATCGAAGTTGGTAAAAATACACAAGCAACCCACGAGCGATCAAATAATAAATCAAACGAAAATCTAAATCAACAACTCGAGCGATTATTGCTTACATTTCCACACTCAATTTGTCATTTCCCATCACAGCTTTCGTCATGAAATCAAGGTATAAATTCGCTATCACTTCATTAATCTTTGTAAAATATTTCATATGTCATCTTAAGTTGGTTCTGTTCTATTTTGGACCAGGGCGAGGTGGCAGTGGCGTCACATATGACGTCAATACCTCACCAAACAGGATTTGTTTACATCTGGAAGCGTAGGCAAGAGTTATAAATATAGAAGTATACAAATGGTATGTGCACAAGACTGGTATACAAAATACCGGAAGAGCACTGTTTAGAGTTAATTTCCTGATTACAGTGTTGACTTTCAGGAAATTCTAGGGATGTGAAGCTTTAGAAACTATGCATGGTTATCGTCTATTATGCGTGAAATGTTGTAAACGCACGCCATAACACAAGAAATTTTTTTGAAGTTTTTTTTGTCTTAGACCAAATGTACCCAAGGAAATTATGATTTAATTTTTGTTTCGTGTTCATCTAGGACGTGATTTCTAACTACGAGTTTCAAGTGCTTTTCCTAACTTATTCAAACATACTAGACTTACGGTAGTCAACATGTGCACATATTCTTTTTCTCAGGATTGTTTTTTCCTTTATAACTAGTGGTTGTCTCTCAAATTTTTCATTTTCTGCATGTTTATTGATCTTGGCCTTGGTCCAGCTCGCTCGTTGGATTATAGCCCTGGTAGAACACATGTACCGTGCTGTTCCTTTACATCTGACAAGTTGTTGATTTTACCTTGACCCTACCCTTGCAATTGATAACTTTTACTTAACTTTATTCAAAAACATTATCTAATATTTCAAGTCTAGTACGTCTGGATTGTTAAACACAGCTACCACAACGCTCAATGACAACCGCTAAACCAAACAAAATGCGTCCTGCGTCTAAACCCAAACCTTTCTAACCTTTTTGGTGGCAATCTGTTAAACACTACAACCAAATAGATTTTGCAAATTCTAACTTGTCCTCGACTTTACTTTTTTCCCACATTTGCAAACCAAATTGTGATAATTTTATCGATATTTTCCTAAAAAAAAACATTGTCATGAGAAATATAAATATATAATGGCTTTTCCTGTGTTTAAAATAGTTTGTTGTGCCCACCAACAGGGATTAAACATATTTTCCATTACTCCCATTAACTCATCGACCAGATAATCCCTTTTTCAAACACCAACTATTCATTCCACGTTTCGTAACCACAGCATTTCAAAGAAATCACTTTTTAAAATAATGCATCTGTTTGCTTGAGGCGTGTCTGATTAACTAAATATCATCAATCCAATTATGCAATGTCAATCCATCACATGCCTTATTCATATATAACTCGGCTTTATCCCAACTCAGCGTCTCCCAACCCCTATAAAATACCTCCAAAGCTATATCTAGTCTCTGAGACAGAAGTTGTAAATCTTAGAATTCCTCAAAAAGCAAATTTAGAATTTCGTGCACAAGTACTTTATTTCCGCAATCATATCGTTGAATATTTGTCTCGCG
Source organism: Anthopleura sola (assembly GCA_023349425.1). Lineage (NCBI taxonomy): Eukaryota > Metazoa > Cnidaria > Anthozoa > Actiniaria > Actiniidae > Anthopleura > Anthopleura sola. The sequence goes on from JALHLI010000005.1 coordinate 8,585,714, forward strand.
CGAGTTGGGGGAACTTGCGGTCGCGACGATAGTAATATTATCAGGACGGTGACATCTAAGTATCATTGCCATTACATTCCAACCTGTGCCAACGCTAATTGCTACTAATTGGCGTTCTGAAGAGGCTAGGCATATAAGTATCAAAGAACCTTGTTTACAGACGGTGGTCGGTTCGACACACCAACTGGTATTCCCTTAAAACACCACTCATGAGAGATACACAATTATCTGCTTTGCCTCATGGGTCTTGTTTCGACCCCACGCCTTATAAAAATCTTCCTCGATCGTACCTTTTTTCCTATTTATGTTTTTGGGCCAGATTTTCTCTCTAACTTCAATTTCATGATCTATTATCGCGGACGATATGGACGAGAATATACAGTTGGCGTCCTCTCAGATTGTTTCTGTCACCTTCTCTCTATCATATTACTGATCTTTATACTATTTTCATGCAGGTTTTTTAACACCAGTTTTCCCTCTACTGCCTCCTTAACTCAACTTCTAAACTCCAATCCCCTTGTGAAAAAATATCCTTAATTTTTCTAGTGTTCAACTGAGCATTTTCAATTTGTCTATCAGGATTTCAAGTGTTTTATTTAATACAGTTCTCATTTCAGTGCTTTTCCCCGCCGGTACTTAAGGCTGTCGTGACTGTATCTTTCCATCTTCGCCAGTACAAAGAAAAAACAGCGATTCCTCTGTCAGTCTTGAGAACGTTGACGGTTCACTAAGATTGCTATGAGCTCGCATACTGATAACATCTAGTATATGAAACCTTGGCCCAACAATATTCATCACGAAAACTTTAACTAAGGACTGAACTGAACTTTTTCACAGCGATGAAACTGAGTAAATGATTTGAAAAACTATGAAAAAAAATGGTTTACTTTTTCCAGGAATTCAAAGCCTTGGCATTCAATTTTTCCCATCAACAACATATTTCTATCAATGAAAAATTTAATGAAAAAATTTATATATTTTTCATTCAGTTTTTGAGACATTAGTATTTCCACTGATGATCCACGCTTACAAACATATAAGTCAGAGCTGTGCAGTAGAATAGACTTTAGCAAAAGCTCACTTGCGGTTGTCAGAAAACGATTGCACTGTAGGTGACCTTATTGATATCAATACTGGATGAGATCCATAAATGTCACTACTGAAAAAACTAAAGATTTTGAAAACTATTAGGGTGTAAATGTGTTGTGTTTTGCGCTTTAGATTTTAAGATCCTGTATGATCCTATGCAATGTGTAGCTGAGACATTAATCTTGACAAAAACCACTCCAACCTGCCAACGTCCCTGACAACAAAAGCAATCTAAAGCCTGAGCAAAAACACTGTTTATTGAGGATAACAAGTCTCAAGGACGAGAAAGAACAAGTAAAGCTTAACAAATGAAATAGCTGCGCTTCCTGTTCTTGTAGGATCACAAACTCGTTGGACAACGAGGCACCTTTAGGTAAACAGCTTCTTACGGAGGCTCGACTGGGAAGGTTCTCCAAATATTCCAGATGTCCCAAGCGCGATGGAAATGGCTGGGATGTACGTGTTTTTTTTGGATGGAGTCAGGAATGGGCCCATGCAAGATTCGTCAGGTCGTTTTGATATCTTTGAAATAGAATTAATCTTGATAAGTTGTTTTACCATAAACATACCTTTATATAGAGATGTTTTTTTAGCTTCTTTATGCATAGTTATTATAGCTTTGTATGTATATAGATTTATAGATATTTGAACAATTTTATCAGCGACATAAATGTAACATTTTACAAATACATTCTTTTAGAGAATATCATTTTGAAAGATTTTTACAAATTTATCTTCGAAATCATTCGACATTGATTTGACTAGGTCGTTCCACCCACTTGACTGAAATACGGTCAGTCTGCCAAAAGCCTTCTAAAAACCAGTCCAATTTTTATCAGTTCGTTTGGCCATAACTTACTCTTGACACCTGAAATTCTTCAGCAGTCATTCACTCACGAAACACCAAAAAGATATCTTGGCGAACGTGATAAAAGGTGTCCTGCCTTATTCACGATCTGTATTGCCACTCAACAAGGTATACTTTTCGTCTTGTAAGATAATGGACCACACTAATGTATCTGGTGGAGATCAGTAAGAAGATAGACGAAGAAAAAACATTTGAGATTTCGTGAGGTTTTTCACGTGCTTTCTATATTTTCGTGCCTTTCTTAATCGACACATTCTTAACTTGAAAAACCTATGAAAATGATACCTATACTTGGAAGATGATTTCAAAGGGAGTAGAATTTCTGCGGTTGTACAGCCTCTTTAGATCTGCGAAGAATGCTTAAAAGGAGCCATATTCTTTGAAAGAAGGATCAAGACACAACAACAAGATGAATAAATGCTTTAAAAAAATTTGTGTCGAACCATATTCAATCTTGGCTAATTTATATTTAGATTAACTCTGCCAAACTGTCTGGTTTCTTGATCAAAGAGCTCAAGTATATTTGTTAATGGCCAGATAGAGAGCTATATATGAAGCAGTATACATTCAATCAGATTCATCAGAAGACCCAAACTTTACGAGTATTTTGTTGAGATATGAAAATAACTTATTCCAAATTAGATTAAGATATTTTTTTTTATCAATTGTACGAATGTTTCTGAGTTTAACAGCATCACACTGGCGTTTTGTAAAAATACTCTGGGAAGGCATGAATATGTAGGATACACGAGGGAGGAAGGACTGAATGCCTTTATTTACGTTGATTTTGAATTCAACGTTTCAAGTCTTATTTAAAGACATTCTTCAACCTAAAAGAACTTAAGCAATGTGAAGAAATTCCAAAAAAAAAAAAATCATATTTCCAATATATTTTTCAGCTTAATAAATTTTTTGAGATTTCCCATAAATTTTAATATCAACCGCGTACCAGAACTGCGGAATTTCAGTCAACTTTGTTGCACATGCCAAGGGAAACCCTTCCCTGTCGGCAATTTCTAAACTATATTTGTCGACACAGGTTTTTTTATTATTCTTATAGAGTAGCTGTTCTAAGGAGTACACTAAAAAGTAGAGAAAACGAGACTTATAAAGAGTTGAAGGAATGAAAAAAGCATACGAATGGCGTTGAAATATTACAATCTGAGAATCTAGAAAATTCAAACAAATTTTTCATTTCGAGCTATTCAATTATTACATATGCCTATAGGAAGATTGTTCTTTAGAAGCACTTTATACTCAAAAAAAACTACTTCTATTTGTAAAACAAGAGTACATGATTACTAAAATGTTCTTATCAGCACAAGATATCAAGAAGGGAGTTTCTAAAATTCTTCAAAATTAAAAACATTTTGTAATAAAATGAGAAATTAATTGAAAAAATAATATGTTTTAAGACCATAGTTGTAATCTTGCCATATCTAGAACTGCTCGTATGTATTTATTCACTCTTATAGTGCGATATTTAAGTAGAATATAGTTATTGGTTTTTGACTTGATAATTCGTGAAAGCTCCTGTAATGGTCTGACTGATCAAAACTGAGAAAATTTGTCAAATCTAAAAAAAATTGTTTACGAGAACTGAAAATTTACTGAGTTTTTTTTTTGATATTAGATGAAGATGCAGAAACTCTTTTTGAGTTTATCTTGGTACTTAATTCAAAGTCTCCTACGTAAAAGTTCCCTCTCTTGTTATGACTGATAACTACACCTCAAATATCGATAGAAATCCATTTTTCTATTAACTCTCAATAACTTGGAATGATTTATTGACTGATTTCTTTCCCACTGTCAGCTGTATTAGACCCCAAAAAACTATTTACAATAACAAACTTAGGAATTTTAATTCCATAAGCGAAGCAAAATTGCCCCTGATGATTATCGAGTTACTCTTAAAAGACTAACATTGTTCAATAGTAAAATAGAAAAACCACTTTGTAGACAAAATTGAAATAATATTACGTACTTCAAATAGCTTAAAAAGTAGAACTGATTTTAGGATTGATAAAGAATTTTGAGAGCATTCCAGTTGTTGCACTTTAGTGGATTTTCAGTGGAATCAATTAAAATATTGAGTATATGAAATTTAGTTGAGCTGAAGCTAGTTAGCTTAGTTCTGGATTAAAAAAAGAAATACCATATAATAATGAAAACTTCAAGTATATACGAAATGATACTCCGAGTTTAAAATGGTTCTCGTCTTAAAAAGTTATTGAATCAAAATTGATGGCACTTACTGGCCTTACGAGCTATCTCCTTCATAAGAGTATATTTGTGCTTCTTCTTCTTCTTCAAGTTTTTCTACTAATTGAAGATAAAAGTAAGGACAGACTGAATGGAAATATAAAGATTAGAAAAGCATAAACCAGTAAATGTTTAAACAAACTTCTCAGCTCTTAAATAAAAGTATTTTTTTTATCTCACTTTAAGATAAATGGCTCTGTTAAAAATATCAAAGATATGTGTTACGATTTCTTTAGTAATAAATATTAGGGATAATTAGCGTGATTATAGCAATTAAAATGTACTTAGACTGACTCAGTGTGTTTGTGATTTGAATTTTCTTGGCGAGAAATGGGCGTTCGTAAAACTCGCCTCTCACGACAGATGGAGAGTCCATATGGCTGGCAGATGGATCATGGAATACTCTTGACATTGATACATATATACACAAGCTTGTTCTAAGAGCTTGTTTCTTTATCTCACCAAAGCAGTTTGTCTTCGCATTTCATTCATAAGGTTATAGGAACTCCTAATTCTACTGGATTGGTGTTTTAAGAACAGTTGTGCTGCTGTGTATAGCACGATTATTCATCAGTTAGTTTTCATTAATTAACACTAACCCATGCAAAGTGTCTTGTATGTGACAATAAAAGATCTTAATAGAACGACTGTCTCTCTCTGTCTCAAGGCTATTCGGCGAGTGCCCTTTAGATGGATCATAACTCCATTCATTAAACGCAGAAATAAATGAAAAATAAACATTATTTCAAACCCGCTAAAATGTCGTGTAATAAACATGCGTTTGCTTCACTGAAACGCAGAACTAAAGCACAAATCTCAGAAAAAAACTTTAATAGAAATGTTGATTTTTTTTTTTTTTCTTCAAATAATTTTTTAATGAGGGAAAAATTGGTTTCAATAAACGTAAGAAAAAATTCTGGAATTTCTTACTTGGTTTTAAAGAATCAAAAATAAAATCCGACTTATCTTTTTAGTGTACATAGCTGAATCCCTTGAATCGGAAATGATTTTTAATTGGACTTGCCCGTCAAAAATAATTTGCAATAAAATCCATGCAAAGGAGTGACTGTTTGGTCATAATAGCCTATTATTTGGACTCCTTTTTTCCAAAACACCCCAGCTCCCAGTTCATATATAAATTGAATCACACTAAGAAGAATTGAATCGAAAAATAATTCTGATTATTATTTTCTTAATTCTGGAAAAGAAGAGGGAAACGTTGGGAGGTGAAAAAGAAATCGACGCTAATGTACCAACGTTTATTTAATAAATCGATACTTGATTGGAATTAAAATATGAGGCATATGCCAGTGGTTGAAGCTGATCGGATTAAAACCAGAAAACAGAGCCATCAATGGTCAAAAGAAAAACTGTCTATTCTTAATTCCCTTTTAAAAAGAGCCTCACAATTACGAAAGAAGTGCTTAATAAGGAAAGTGTCTGATGGACTCATTGTTGATCCATGTGTAACAGCTGGCTTGGCACTTGTTCGCTATCTACACAACCGGAACAAGTGACAAATGGCTGCGTATGTATAGCCGGGCCGTATCAATGAAGGGGCCGGGTCCAAAGTTCTTTTTAAAAGGAGTAAAAATCACTGGTGCTTTAGTATTCATTGACAACCAGTAATGATCGTAATAAAACCTCGAAACATCGTTCTGTAATCGATACCAGATCACAAGCCCTGAAAGCTACGCAAACTCAAGATCTGTAATAGGCTTTTAGTGCGCTCTCTTAAGATTTTATAAAGCATTTAAACAACGAAAAGGTTGATTGTGAACCTTTATAGTCTTCCTAAGTAGGCACTAAAATATATTAAAAAAACTTAAAAGGGGTCCTAAAAGAAGCGCTCGTTTGGATTGATTGGAAAAGTGTGTTTCATTGGTGATTTTTTCTTCTATAACTACGTACCAATTTCTTTATAAAGTAAAAAATATAATATCGTTAATTATTCCCAAGAAAGAAACAACTTGGAAAAGTGTGTTATATGATAAGAATTTTTTTTCTAAAACTGTGTACCAGGAGTTAGAAAATACACAAAATCATTAATTATTCCGAAGGAAAAACTTTTTGGTTCAAATGAAACAAATTTCTGTAAAGCGTTAAAGATAGTTTCTTGCTCCCTCGCAGTTAAGTGACTAGCAGCCGTACCATCGCTTCATCTTTCGTTTTTCCCAGTTACTTGGTAATGATTTCATTGCTTAGCGAGGCTGAACAAACTCAAGTTACAGTAATGCTAAATTAATTGTTCTTAAATTGGAATAAATCGATTTATTGTCTTGGGTTTTCGGAAAACATTGGTGCACGCTTGACAGAACAAAGACGAAATTAGTTAATTGAAAACGATGAAACACCACTACAATGACTATTACAAGTGAACTGGATTTGTGGGGGGTAGTTTGCAGGATTGTTTTCGAAATTTCTACAAAGCCATTTGGTATTTCACAACTAGGGTCTAAAATAGTTGATTGTCTTTAAGTGAATGCCTGGGTTTTGAAGATTGATATTGATAGGCATTTGGTTCACACCTAGATCGTTAAGAAAAACACTAATAACCGTCTATTGTTTTGTTCAATTAGGACGCAAGTTTAGCTTCTGCTCTTGACGAGATCTAACGATCCCATCCCGATTTTCATCAATATAGCCACAGCCTTAACCGGCTAGGTTATTTCCTCCGATTCAACCCTGGGCTTACTGAAATCTCGGGCAATTAACTTACGGGATAATAGGTTGAACATGAAAATCATAATAGTCAGAACTGCGCGATGATTCAAATCTCACGCCTGTATATATATACAACCAATGCAAAGTACACAAATCATTTCTCGTTTCCTTTGGCAATTGTTTTCTGGTACCACATTGTCTCCTCGCATTCATTCTGTGACAGCTTGCCTTTATGATTGCAACTACGCTACTTGCTAGTAGAGCAATTAAACGCCCAATAACTCCCGATCCCACTTGGCTATTTGATAGAATGGGACGTCAATCAAAGCCGTCCAGTCCAATGTCATAGATCAACTTTAGGCAATTATCTAGCTTGTCAAGACCCTTTAAAATCGCTTCAAAAACTATCCAGAAATCCCAAACTATAGACAAAGAACTATTACACATCCATACACACATGTAAAAACACTCAACGCTCAAAGGCAATGGCTCCAAACCGTCTCTCTTGGAAGAGTTCTGCTACTTGAAACCGATACCCAAACTAAACAAAAGAATTTCTGTGTGCAAAAAAAGCCAACTTTGTTGACCATCAGAGTTTGTTTTTTCATACAAAGGCCCTCAAAAGAAAAGAAAGGATTGTAATACTTCGTTTCTATTTCGTTATTAATGAGCTCTTACATTTAGAGAGTATCCATCCAACAGAAAGACAAGTTACCTTGACTTTAGTAAAGTTCAAGTCTTCATTTAACCACAGACTTTTTTTTGGTTCTTGCCTTTAATTTTCATTCTCATACAATTGACATGAATGTAATTCAAATTACGTTAATTCACGACTTGCTGGTAATTACATGGATAACCTAACTTATCGTCACAAATTGGGGCAGGTTTAAACTGTTATTTCTTCAAAGCTAGCCAATGATCCACTAGTAAAGTAAGCCATATGTCAGGATTATTTCTCTTATAGCTTAACCCAAAAGGTTTAACTAGGACTATCAGTGTTTAAACGATAGTATACAAGACAGTAACCTGTGTTGAACTGCCTTAACCTGACGAGAGAGAGAAAGAGAGAGTGAGGCAGACGATTGAATGTTTATTTAGATTATCAGCACTGATTCTTAAAATGGACAACTAGTTAGTTCCTTCGTCTCGTAGGCTGTAAACTTTACTGTACAACCAAAACTCGTAATGTTCAATTAGTGTCATATATATGGACTCTCGGATGTACTCCACTCATTGACTAGAGCAGGGCTGGTTTTATAGATATTTTCTGTATTAAATAATATACACCGAGAAACTATACACTGCTTTCTCGAAATTGAAAGCATCAATTTGAATCCCATTTATATCGGCTTGTTGGTTAAGTTTGAGAGTCTTTTGCAGTGTCCCTCGTTGCGTCTTCATTTTCTAGTTTGTCAGATTTCTCTCCTTGGGATTCTTGCTTGAATCTTCGCCATTTCGCCCGACGGTTTTGAAACCAAGTCTTAACCTGTCTTTCCGTCAGTCCTAACACTTTTGATAACTGTTTTCGCTCTGGAGGAGAAAGGTACTTTTGACTTTCGAATATTTTTTCCAGTTCCATCGTTTGTTCGTTCGAGAATCGGACTTGACCACCTTTTTTCTTTTGTGGTTTGGGGAGGAAGAGGTTCCAAGCGCCTGTTAAACCAAGGAAAAGAAAAAACAGAAAAACAATTAAACCCAAAGAATAAGATAGCTATCAACATAAACAGAAATCCGTTGATAAACTTCGACAGGAGAGACTTGGTGTAATGCTATTTCCGCGGCAAATGTAAAGCGGAATAACGTAAGCTACTAATCCAGTTTTCAGAAAGTGTAAAGTTTTACACTTCAGGTTTTTCGGAACTGTGTCAAAGCGCAAAAACCGTTCAGAGATTCCTAAGCTGGGAATCGAAGTGTTGTCTGATTGTAAAGAAACGTGTCTGGTTCTAGTTGTTCTGAGTAAATTTCTAGCAAATTTGGAAATCACAGCTTTAAGATTGACTTAGTCGAGAAGATGATTACTCCATTCCTGTACTGAGTGAGAGAGAGACTACTGCGTTTATTTTGTTATCAGCTTTCCACACGTTGTAAAAATCGAGGCAAAGAATTCCTAACCACTGAAATGTTCTTATCACTTACTTCACAAGGTAGAGGAGGGTTGTGGTTTAAAGAAAAAGTTATTGTATTAAGTAATCTAAAAGATGATAGTGTTTTGAATTAACTGAGTTCTCTTATCCAAACAGCGCTAAGCGATCCCTTAAAACCTTAATTCCACTACCTTCACATCTCGCTACTTCACACCGAAAGCTTAATCTCATAAAACAAAATGAACTGAGTGGGCAAAAACCTTTTATAAATCTCGAATAATCTCATCGTAGATCGCTCTCTAAATACACTTACTATGATCGCTGTATGCCTCGTACACGCTCGGGATGCTCGGCGCTTGAAATCCTTGAGGTTGGAAGCCAAATGGACGATTGTACGGGACGAACGGGCTGTTTAGATTCAGATTTGGGTACGATCTTGACGGTGTTGGTAGATGGAATGGTGTTGAGATACAGTGTGGTTTTGCTGGTTCGCAAATTGTCGATGAACATAGAGTAGGCTGAGGCTTCTGGGATCCATTACTGAGGATATCATCGATGTAGAAGGAGGATGAGTTGTAAGGTGATGGTGTGAAGACGTTAGGAACGCTACGGTCCCAATTGCAATGCTGCATTATATTTCCTTGTCTTGGCTGTCGCTAGGATTCTAAGTTCTGTCTCGAATGTATCTTCTCTTCTCTACGCTGCTCTGTGCTGCAATCTCGTTCCTCACGATGCTCGACACTGTGAACCCAACTGCAACAACTTTGTTATGTTGAAATTAGCAACTAATGATCACAATTTAGATACGAAGCCCTGATTGGCTATTTGTCAAATTAATAGATGTTCAATGATAACTACTGAAGTGAGAAAGACAAGGGACCGGGACCACATTGGTCATTGTCACTCCAGACGTCATCACTGTTTCCGTGAAGGTACTCTAAGGTGGTAACAAAAAACATATACAGTTCAGTTACTGTGTAATTTCTTAATGAGGCACCGTCAATTGCATATTTATAGGATTTAAACTCCGAAAATCGATTCCGAAGCAAATTTAAACGCTTTTTAAATAGAATTGATCGAAGAATCCAAGTCAGGACAGAGATTTATCTCGAGCATTAGGTTCGATTACAGTCGTATAGAGTAAGATTTTGATGTTTAATGATAGTGTTCTAGTACGCTTTGGCGCCACTTCCTATCCAGCGAGGTTGACATTAGAGAATGTTATCAATTATCGATAATTAATTAGCAGGCATTTTACAGCATTCTTTGCTCTTTATGTTCATAATCACCCAACACAAAATTGCTTTGTTCCTGTGAAAAGTGGCAAGTATACACAAGTACACAGGTGTTGTTCATTATAACCTAATAGAATACCAAATACTCAAGAACTGTTACCTACACGTCCAAATGGTTGAAACTCCTAACTTTGTCAGTTTAAATAACTAATGTCAGCGAACAACCCAGCTAGATTCGTATGACCCACCTTCTAACCTTTCTGCTAGAACTTGCCGAGCAATCTCCTCCAGCAATCGTGAGACCGATATCAAAATTACCAGATCTTTACAGACTTGATTTGACAAGAACACTATGGTGTGATTCCTATTTCTGCACTAGGGGTCGGAAGTTTAGAAAAGCTGCCCTCGTAATTTTCCTGGTTTGTGTGTATTATCAGTACAAAAAGATGCAATTAAAAGTCACTTAGGGGTAAACAAAGAGACGTGTGTGCACTGTTATTCAAATCTGCTCTCGTAAAAGAACTTTGCTTTTTTGATACATTAGAATAATTTTACTCAGGCTGGAGTTTTTTCTTATCGCAGCTCACAACTCAAGCCATTGAACTCGTTTCGCGTGGTGAAACTAGCAATCCATGCGGTTTCCGGGATTACCCGATAAGTCCCTTTTTGTTCAATTACAATAGTATGACTTGAGCGCCACCCACATTTACTGAAATGAGTCAATTCTAAAAGCACAAAATTAATCGACTTATTTTGATATCATAAAGTCAAAACAAAACAAACTCCGTTAGGAAGAAAATTTCCAAGAAAAGCATCATTTCGTCGCTGTGCGTAGGCTTTGCGCTGCCTTAAAGACTGTGGTGTTGGTCTTCTGAACGAGAGCATTATTAGCGCCCTTATCAAAATGTGTATGCAGCTTTGATTTCAACAGATTTGAAGCGTTTCACTCAGTGAGAAGTAATAGGAGGTACTATTGGATCTCGTGTCGATAAGTAGCGCGCAAAAAGGGCACAAATGCAAAGTGCTGAAATCACGATGGCTTTCTCCACCCCTCTATCAAATCATTATTGAATCTAACAGCTCATAAATAGACCGTCGAGCCGCGCCTAAAAGACGTACCAAAAAGCTACGAAAATGCTTCTTGAGTGCTCCTCGTTCAGAAATTAAAGGGGAAATTTATGGCATTAAGGAGTTGTCTAAGTGGTTTGTAATTTCTATCAATTTTCAGAAATTCATGCCCTGATAGATACATCGATAATTCCAAGACTTCCATGGTAATTTAGGCTGTAAGCAAGCCTTTGAGTATCTGGTTTCAGTAATAAGGTAAACAGTTGTGTAAGTGCTCCTCTGCTCTTCTTTTCAATTTCCCTCCGGTATCATAGCAACGGCTATCAGTGGTGACGTCACATGACAGCGCGGGTGGCACTGGGCGCCGCATTGGCGGGAATCCCTTACAGACACGCTGAATCACATCGTCAGATGTGTGGTATTGAGATTTTCAAAATCTCTGCTTAGCTTAAGAAGCTTAATACTTTAGTCCTTTTTTCTTCTCAAAAAGGTCTTAACAATAAATCATCCATCTATTTACCATCGAGACTCGTTCAATTCATCAAATTTTGGAGAGAAATCCTCTCCAAAGACGTGATTTGGGGGTGCGTGCAGCGCAGAGCCTCTTGAAGAGACTCCCAGACGTACGGAGCTGTTTAATAAGACTCACATATCAACTTTACTGATTCAAGTCGATAGATAACTGGTTAGTACAATCGAAACCCAATGAGACGGCCCTGACTGGAGATGACTGAATCACAGGACGATCTTTGGTATGATGCTCTCAAAGATACACGAACATCACTGATTATCCATAAAGTTCTATCATACAGTCGCCAAAAATCTGATCCTCCTCAAATACACCCTCCAACTCGTGATTTATTTGAAACGGAAAAACCAGCCCTAAACGGGACGGTCTCTTTTAAACATAATCCATACACAACAAAGAAATTTTATCATAATTTGTTCGTAAAAAAGATAAAAGATCAATGTTTGCTTATGTTGATTCTTTGACAGCCAAACAAAATGGATCGCCTTTTTTCGTGGAGTTTGGAAGTTGTTACTGGGCGTTGAAGAATGAGAAACGAGTAAACAACACCTCTTTCCTAATTGCAAGGAATAATTGCCTATATAGTGTATATACACCCTTTGTACATGACAAATGAGCTGACATTTGGACCCGAGAGATGACGTTTAATCAAGATGCACCGATACGAAAATTATCCCAAAAATGTACCTAACAATTATGTCTTATCATGCACTTTATCGAGGAAATAGAGACACATGCCTTGCCCGAGACGAACTTAATTGCTTTAACCGCAGGATATGTTGTCTTGTGCGTGTGGTATGTTGCTTTTCGCTGTTGTTTATAGACTGATAAACTATGGTAAATTGGTTGGTTTCGATTGATCGCAGGGTAGTGGCTGCAGTGCATTGATTGTGGTGTTGTAGTGACTATACGAGAGGGCGAGAAAGAAAGCAGGCTTGTCTGGCGAAGGTCATGGTTAAACGTGCCATATCACATTGACTTTGTTTTAATTACACGAGAATTGGGGCTATTAGTGAGAGCATTTGCCATGAATACGATTGCGCTGGATGACCAAGCGTTCAGACCAACATGTTATTACTCATTGACGACTCCGAAGATTGCCAATTGAAAGCAATACAAGGCGAAATAAATTAAAGTATAATACACTTTGATTCATGAATTTATCGAAACAACATCTGTCTTTAGTTAACTCGTCTCGTTCAATTTGAACTGCCTTGAGTATACTTCATATCCTTAGTTTTTGAGACCAGTTGATATGAAATATGGCAGATATCTTGAGAGAAATCTCTTGTTGTGATAGTTCGTCGAGATGCGGAATTTTTCGTAGTTATTATGTCAGATAAGTGCGGTAGAGTTGGAGCTATACAGTGACCCTCTTCAAGAGGCTAACGAGAAACCACTTCAAAGAATCTCGTCTTATCGCAGCTGAAAACTCCCTCGCTAAACTATGTTAATACAACTTTAAAGACAAAAGGAAAACCATCGTCAAGCTTTGCGTCTTTAATCGTTCTCTATTCATGATGTGACAAAAACCTAACTAGTTTTTCCCCAAAAACATATTTTAGGAAAATAATAAAAGGCTATCGAAAGTTACAAAAAATAAGCATGCTTTAGGAAAACTTAAGATCTTTTTCTAGTATAGTGAGATATATAGTTTTTACGTATATCAAGACAACTTTCATGCCAAAAAGACTTGCCTTTTTGGCGCAAAAACTGACGCGTGGCGCCCCTGAAGGTCCAGTCTCACTCCGCATCCCTAATCCTTTCAATATGGACTTCTAGATTTAACACCAAAAAGGCGGCTACCTTTTCGTGGCTGATAGCAAAATATCTCGTATATTTTTTATGTTTTTTATCTCTTTCCGATTTGAGTTGGTTTCCGCTGTGATTTAGCTTATTCTAGAAGATATATCTTGCAATATAATGTACATTAATGATGTACTTCCGGTAAGGTTCCTCATTGGTAATTCTGCCGAGTCATTCGGGCTGCTCCAATAGCTTGTTTGCTGACCTCTGGAATCTAAAAAATTCCATTAAAAATGAAATCGAGCAGGATCGTTTACTCATAATTACGATGCGTTTTTGCACACACTAAAATATCTTGGGTTGTCTATCATCGAGAGAAGATTTTTCCATCTTCGCCATCTCGGTTATCTGGTAAATTTGTTCATTATTGCCCGTGAGGAAAGACGATAGGCAATAATTGCAGTCTTTAAAATGCTTGACTTTCGACAGTTTTTCATTCAAATCCTTCAGCTTACATCGGTATGGGCTTATTTGGCGACATTTGAATGTTACTTGGTGATTACTGCTCAGACTTCCTTGACTTTGTACAGATGTTTGGGGTTGCATAACCTTGACTCTTGTAACTCGACCGGGGGATAAACCGACCACTTGTGACCGTCCACTTACAAGCTTAAACGGAGTTAATTGATGATCAAATCTCACGCAAATTAAAAATATTGTTGAGTTTATACAGTCTGAAACCCCTTTAGTACGGACCCGAAAACCTGCCGCAAAGAAGTGTCCGTAATTACAGGGTGTTTGTATTAAGCAGGTTAATGTAAGAGTAGATGCACATCACTGGTACAAAAACAAGTGTCCGTAATAACAGGGTGTCCGTATTAAGCAGGTTAATGTAAGAGTAGATGCATATCACTGGGACAAAAACAAGTGTCCGTAATAACAGGGTGTCCGTATTAAGCAGGTTAATGTAAGAGAAATGTATATTACTGGGACAAAAACAAGTGTCAGTAATAACAGGGTGTCCGTATAAAGCAGGTTATATAACTTACTAAAGCTCTGTGCTATGCACCGGGATAATAAAAAGTGTCCGTATTAAGTGCGCGGGTGTCCGTAAACCAAGTTTCAAGCCTATGTTAAGTTCAGGGTTCGAAAATGTTGACTTGTTTTGATTCCGGCGACCATGGACTTGCATGATTCTGTTTTGTTTGTTCCTGCGTGGCTGTGTAGCGGAAGTGTAAAGTGTGTTTGGTTAGTGAGGGTAAAATTTATTTACTCTGCAGCAAACACTCCTCTGACCCTCGCTCTTTGATTGAATCGAAATTATTTAGGAGCATTGAATCCACCCAAGACCACAGAGAGCCACGGAGGCGAGGGAGGCGGCGCATTGGCAACAGACGCCACCAAAGTGCCACCATTACTTACCCAAACGCATTCAGTCGGTAAAACTTTGATAGGAACAATCAATCTCGGCGTGATTGTTCCAGGTTCGACCTCAACAAACACCAAGAAATGATCGGTTAGAAAATGCATTTTTCGACAGCCTGAAATCTTAGATCTTTATGAACACCCTTCGACCTGCTTAAGATGTTATTCTGGATTCAGGGCAGGAAACTACTGCCCAAACCCTTACCATATCTCAAGTTAAAAACTTTAATAAGTTTGTAAAACCTATCTGTATTTGCGTATAGATCAGACCTTCATTAGTGCATCTTTTTAAAACTTGGACCAAAGAATCTTAGTTGTACAACATGTACATTCAGGACAGGGTTTTAAGTCTAATCTTGTCGTACCTACTCGATCCTGAAGGCCATCGCCATGAGTTGACTAATGACTAATTTCATATACACTTAATTTCTATAAGGGCAAAATATTTTGAGTGCCTCACTGACCCTAAAGTTATCATTTATCATACGTACAAGAAAATTAAGCGCTATCTTACAAACAGCGCGGAAATATTTGGATACAAATTTGCGGAAGATGTTCAATTTTTTTAGTGCGTTGCAATGGCTGGGCCGAGTCTTATTTATGTAAATGGCGCTAAATTGTATTTTCCGCAAAGGTCAAGGAGCTGGCTAAGGGGGTACGTTCGACCACCTTAGTCGCAACCCTTGTGATTGAAGAAGATAGAGTTTATTTAATAGATAGCCTAAGGTAAAGAATGTGTTGCATCGCACGAAAAGGAAGGAGTGAAAATTATTGTAATACTTTAAGAATAACCAGGTGGCAGAAACCAAAGCAGAATTATAATCAAGAACTTCCTTATCACTTGCCACCTGAACGGATGACCCTGCGCATCTTTTCTACTTGATGCGCACTAAGATGTACTCAGTTGCAAACACTTGCGCAACGAGATGAGTGTTTTTAGCACTTCTTAAGATATCATTATCACTTGTTCCATAAGTAGATGAGTCTGCGCATCTTCTCCCTTGAGGCGCACTAAGACGTACTTGCAAACACTTGCGCAACACCTGTTTTTAGCACTTCTTAAGATATCATTATCACTTGTTCCATAAGTAGATGAGTCTGCGCATCTTCTCCCTTGAGGCGCACCAAGACGTACTTGCAAACACTTGCGCAACACCTGTTTTTAGCACTTGTTAGGATATCATTATCACTTGTTCCATAAGTAGATGAGTCTGCGCATCTTCTCCCTTGAGGCGCACTAAGACGTACTTGCAAACACTTGCGCAACAAGTTAAGATACCTGTTTTTAGCACTTGTTAGGATATCATTATCACTTGTTCCAGTAGATAAGTCTGCGCATCTTCTCCGTCGAGGTGCACTAAGACGTTACAATTATGCAAAAATGCGCGCAACAAGCTATACTTAGCACTTTTATATGCCGGTACATTATTAGTGTGCGTCGGTACACTGCTGCTCTAATAGTATGCTTCAGTCCCGGATAAATATCATCATACTGATACACACTCAATAAAGTGCAGTTCTAAATTCCAATTCATTCTGTGAGTTAGCTTCTCTTGACCTAGGGCAGCCCAGAGGTCTGATTAGGCCTTGATATTACCAGTATATGTACATATGCTGTGCGTTGATATTCTGCAAGCAAATAAAGTGTATCAAAAGGAATTTTTTCGCAAAGAATTTTTTTTGGCAACAATCTACAGCAATTGCAATACGTTGTATACGATATTGCATAATTATAACGCATAGAATATATCATAGAATAATCATGTTTATGCAGCAGTGCGTTGTTGCGCACTAGCTGAATGCGCAACATTGTTAAATATACCAAGAAAGATCCTGCGAGAATTTAAATATTTACTAATACGCGATATTCATAGTGGTACATTTCGGAATGTTTTGGTGTAAAACCTCGAACTGTGAACACTTCCCATTACCAGTAATTGCGCTATCATCTCTGTGTAAATGTTGATTTTTCGAATAATTCATTCCCGGTGACGATCATGAGTGACCATGTCATCAAGTGCCATCACGCTGCCACTCCTGTCACCGGCCGTCGGCTGTCTCCGTCATGAGGCCAGACATTGTTACGGTTACTCTTGAATTGCGTATATTGCCGGAGAGACCCATGTACCAATGTCAGATGTCATTCACATCCGCTGGTATTGACAACAATGGAACAAGATGAGATATGTCACTGATGTTGTTTTTTTTCTTTTACGACTCTTTTGTTTCCTCTGTCAGTTTTAAACTAAAGTAGCGAATTTCCTTCTTGGGGCTTCCAGGGCTTCATTTAACTTCTGAAGGTCGGCACGTTTTTGTTTCTTTTATTCCTTTTTATCTTTTTTCTTTCTGCAAGTTTCTTTTCTTTTTTACCCAGTTTTTCCTTTGATTTGATTGTTTTCCGCAGTTCATTTGTTTTATTTTCTCTTCTTTTCGAATTCAAGATACAAATAAAGAAGATTCGAATCGCTATCTCACAATCTCGGAATCTGATTTGAAAACTCTATTCTACCTGTACTATACTTCGCGAATTATATTCGGCATTACAGTGAGGACACTCGAACCATGAACACTTCATATTTTTATATTTTTTATTTTATGAACTTTCACTCCTTCAAACCTTCTGAAAATGAAGCACTGAACTCAAATAATCTTATTGTTCAAAATAAATCATATTTCCAATCGATTCACACAAGGGATAAAGGAGAAAAAAAGTATGAAAAAACCTCAAAGTGTTCACGGTTCGAGTGTCCTCACGGGGTCCTCACTGTAACGTATAAATTTCAGTTTCATTTTGTCATTTACTTCAGTCTCTTAAAATTATTTAGTCAGCAAAATTTGAAGTCGTTTTGATCATAAATGATTCAAATATAGGTAGACCATATTCAAAGCAGTTCAATTTGGGGGACAAAACAATACGTTTCTCGAGATTAAGATATAGTTAGGGAGACCATATTCTTTAGTTGTATTACAATGTTAAATATATTTTGGGCAACCTGTGTTTTCCCTTCCCATGATGCACTGCAAAGTATAAGTGCCCGTTGACCTTGTAGTCAGAGGTAACTTCCATAGAGGATTTCAACATGGCTGTCTTTTTACTCTTGGTTTGTTGTGTGGCTTATTTTTTCTTTACTATAGTCTTTATCGTTCTTCCTGCAGTACTCGGAGGCTCATTTGGAATCAGAAATATATATATCAAACTATTGTTAAAGGTTTTTGAGGTAAGACAATCTTTTTTAATGATTAATTTGTGGTTGTGTTCGACTGAACGTGAACTGTTCAGTGTAGTTGGTCACGTTGCAAAAAATCTTTTTTAGAATTTTCTTTAAAAATTTAACAATTTTGGTCAAATTTGCTCGTATTAATATTTTAATTCCAAAGATAAAATTAAATAAAAAGGAATAAAATATAATTGTTAGATTTCCGAAGCACATTGACACAATTTTTTCTATTCAAAAGCGCTTATAATTTATAAACATTTCACACAAAAAAAGACGTGAAAATGTCCCAATTAATTAATTAAGGCTTATGAAACCTCAATTTCATATGAAATATGGCATGTTTTATACATAAAATACTAATCTGTTTGGAGAATAAATTTTATGTACTTACTAGAATGAGAGTACAGTGACCTTCAAACAAGTCTACTAATCATATGACACTCATTGTACACACATACATTTGTAGTATGTTTTTTATTTGTTTGTTTTCTTTCTATTTTTGCCTATATTGTATTTTTACATGATATTTAATGAAATTACAGAAGACAGTTTTATTCAAGATTTTGCTAGAAATTTCCCAGGACTCAATATAACTGCCTACCAGTGTAATATACAGAGGCCATAATTGTCTAACTGATAACAGAAATCATTTTGGAAGAGACAAATGGAAGAAAAATAAAATGTTAGACCATGTCCAGTGCATGTACAAACCGACTAATCACAATGCATTTTGATGCTTAGCTACACTGTAAGTGACCCTACTTCAAGTCTCTTTCAAATACAAAAACACGCTTTTCCAAAAATTTAGAGATGAAAAGTTGAAGTATAGGTGATGTATAAAGATTTAAATCAAATCTTTGCCATCCATCTTCTTGAATACCACAAGATAAAACTTTTAAGACTTGTGTGAGGGCCACTCGAAATACAACAACAATCCTTTACGCGCTTAGTTTTTTGTACAACTGGGAGATCCTGGACTATCTCCATCTTATCTTAGGGACTTAATTAACATTAAGTTAGCTTCTTGTTATTATATCTTGGAGCTACCTAAAGGGAATATGCTTCCTTTCATTGGAGGCAGATCTTTTCATGCAGCCACTCCATCATTATGAAATAGTTTGTCTGCCAAATTATGTGAAATCCAATTACTTGCTGTTTTCAAACAGAAGCTGAAGACTCTCCTTTTTTTGGACAGATTAGAAAACAATTTTTGTCTCATATAGATGTTAGTTTTACTTTTTAGCTTAATTTTAATTTCATTATTTCTATAATTCTATATATTCATTTATTAATATCAATTTTTATTATTACTGGGATAAATATTTTCCTTGTAAAGTGCTGTTGCTGTTAAATTAAGCGCTAAGTAATTAAATTATCAAATTATATATATATTTGCTATTTAATTTTGAGTCCAGTATAAAATTTCCATTTTATAAATTTATACTCTATTATCTCCTTAAAATTCACCCAGGTGTAAGAGCTTCATGTTGAGATATTGCATTTAATTAAATTATTAACAAACTGTATTGAATATTTCATGTTTTCAGTTTGGAAGGAAAAAAATAGATTCAAAGCAACTACTCAACAGTGGTAAGTGTTTGTATTTATTTATGTTTTTGTTAGGATTTAAGTATCTACATGCAAGAAGTAATGAACCTATTTGGTTATTATATTGCCAACCAAAACAATTTACTTTTTTATTTCCCCCGCATAATTTGCCATTTTCATCGCATAATCCTGAAAAAAATCCTGCATAATTTAAACTTTTTTTGATGTCATTTCAAACTAATACCCCGTTCACACTATAACTTAAACATGTTTTAAAGTAGTTTAACTAAACATGTTTAGAAAATTATTTACAAACATTGTTTACTCTTTGATGAAATAATACGTATAAACTATCCTTCATATTGTACTGAACAGATTAGAGATAAAATAATTACATTGAAACTTTCTAGTCTCTAAACATTTTGTTTAATAAAAACTCAGTTTAACTAAACAGGTTTTGGTGTGAATGGGGTATAAGATTATTTGCTTTAATAATGAAATTTCTGACATTAGATTTGGGTAATTCTGTTCTCTTCAACTAAAGTCTAAACAATTAAATGTCATTATAAGATAGGTCAATTCACAATACATCATGTCCATGATGCCTGAATATTTGTATAAGCCTGTCTTTGTTTATTAGAACAATACATTCATTGTATTTGTTGTTTTTCATTATAATAATTAAAATATAGTCAACCAACATTTGTGTTGTAAGGCTTGTGCCATGTAGTGTTAAGAGTCATTTCTTTATTCTTTTATAACTTAAGGCTTTCAGTGTTTGTTCAAGGTTTATACAAAAAAAACTCCAAATAACGCGAACTTTGATTTACTCCATTTTTTTTTGCAGAGTTGATTGACAAAGAAGGTGCGAAGTTTGGGCCTCCTACGCCGATACCAAGAAATAGATCATTTGGAACTTTTCAGAGAGAATTTGAGATGTCAGATGCTTTAGATTTCTATAAGAGTGGCTTTGAGGTGAGTTCCTGTTAATAATGCATTATATTTATATATAAATCTCAAATTGCACATAATAATACTTCAGTGCATCCCAGGACTTGCTCCACTTAGGTCAACATGGGTTGTCAAAAATGCTTGGATTCTAATTTGATCAAATTTGCAATTCCAAGATCCCAGATTATAGATTCAGAACCTGATCAGTAAAGTTTAGATTTTGGTCTGTTTGAATTTTAGGCCATTATAGATGATGAAGTAACTAAGCGTTTTTCAGCTGCAGGTAAGATTTTTTTTTGTGTTTTGATCTAATGCATTTTTTATCAATTACAGCGCGACGCTCAAAAGTATGACCACATTTAATGTATTCGCATACTTCTATGCACGGGATTTTGTACTTTAAACAGACACAATTGATGCAAAGATGTCTGGTTTTACCAAATAAGGTGTGTAAAAGCTCGTTTGGAGCAAAAAGTCCATGCATAGAAGTATGCGAATACATTAAAAGTGGTCATACTTTTGCACGTCGCGCTGTAAAGCTTTAAATGTTAGTAGGTTTAGGAAACATCCCTCCACTTCACCCCTGTGTCCCCCACCCCCACATGACAGTGCATACTATCACAATTAAATTATATTTCATTATGATAAGTTATGTGCCGCCACTGATTATAACAATTGTTTTTAGAACTAGAATCATGGAATCTTCTCACTAGAACTAATAAGAATTACCACCATATAAGGTATTGTATTTGATGATGATGATGCTTACTACAGTGTACACATTGATTAGCTCCCTAAATAAACAAAGACACAACCTTATGGACCTTTCTTACATGGCAGCCATTTTGACTGGAACAACAGATTTTCCCTGCGTAGCCTCACATTTAGATGCTTCAGAATGAGTTTGGTGCACTTTAAGAATGATGTTCATCAATGGTGTTCCAAACTATTTATATAGTGCTCACATGTTTCTGAAACAATTTTTTTCTTCAGTCTAAAGCTCTCGACAATGTGGGTTCTTGGATTCTTTGTCAGATACTGTCTCTTGTTACCATTAAGGTTAGTATACACTGAATGATAACCTAGTTCTCACTGGTAATGCAAGCATAACCATAGCAACCTATGCACAGATAGTCTTAAAGGGTTAGTTAACCCCTTTATATTGGATATTTTTCGAAGTAACAATATTTCTCGAAGAGACAATATTTGTATAATGATCATCCGGGTGGATGTAGTTCTCAGGACTACATCCACCCGGATGATCATTATACAAATATTGTCTCTTCGAGAAATATTGTTACTTCGAAAAATATCCATTCACCTGGGTTCAGACCATTCTTTATAATACCCTTTATATTGGGTAGAACAAAACTTTCAGCAAACCTTAAAGTGCTATCTGTGCTTACTTACTTATGGTTCTCTGCACCAGGAAGCACATATGTTGCTATCTTTTCTTGCACATGTGATTCTACTTATGCCCCATTGCTAGTGAGGATTGATTGATGCTGAGACACCCTTAGATAAAGCACACTCATGGATAGACCACCCAACCAGTTTTGGAGGCTCCACAAATTTGTGGTTTAAAGGTGGTGCTTATCTGAACTTTCTATCTTTAGTAAACCATCAATAGAGGTTTTGCATGATAACATGCCAGAAGCCATATTAGATGATAGAACTACTGGAAATTTAATTCTTTCTCCTGTAAAATGATTGTATTGTTCCTTTCATCTAACATGGCTGCCATCATGTTGTGTATCACACAGACTTCTATATATTGAACCATGATAAACCTCTTTACATGGAGCTTGGGCCTACATCTTATGTTTCACATTTCAGACCACTAGTCATTCACCAGAGTATTATTTCTTTGTTTAACGGTTGCACATGTGAAGACACATGAATTATTGTGGATACAACTCAATTGAAGAATCTTATTCTCAAAAGAATGACAAGTAGTCTGAAATGGGGAACAATTATGTACAAGCTATTCTACAAGTAGAATGCAAAATTTGTCCCACCACACTATGATTATTGGCTTTCATTAGTTCAGGGCTTTCAGAATATTTTGGGGTATGTGGTTGTAAGTCTGAAGTAGCTTGCTATGATCGATAGTTTTCAATAGAAAAAGAAAAAGTAGCCTGTGGTTTACTTCAAAGCAACTGCTGGAGCTTCCGCAGCTGCCTTACTCTGAAACCCCTACTAGTTCCACTGGGAAAATAAGCCATGGCAGTTACTAGTATGTTGGTTCACATCACAATAAAAGTCAACAAGGAATTATTTTATTACTTGTCACCAACATGGCTTCAATGAAGACACATCACAAACAAGAATTGAAGCTGTTATCACATCCATAATTCTCTCTGACTATTTCTCTTGTTTTACAGACTTACTTTGGTAATATATGGTTTTGGGTTACTAGCCCTCAGCACAGCTGTCATATCACAGCTTCCTCAATCAAGGTTTGTCTACAGCTGATTTTCTTTTGTCAGATGTTACCACAAAAATATACCTTTTTAAGTTTGGCAAAATGTTTTCCCTTTTCAGACCACGTTTCATTCCCTAGAGCATTATTTCTTTGCTTAAAAGCTGTGAATAAGAAATATGGATGACAGTCAACAAAGAATCTTTTTCCCAAGAGAATGACACATGGTCTGAAAAGGGAAAACATTTCACCCAAATTAAAACAGTCTTTACAGTGTAGTTGTGCAATACAGTATCTCACAGTACACCATCTCTTTGTCTAGTTTTAGAAAGAAGTTGGACAGAATATGTATGCTGGCATCATTTAGGATATTAGGGAGAGCCCTGTCTGCTGTGGTTACTTTACATAATACGTAAGTTAACAACTAGTTGTGGTAATGTACTTATGCGAGGCCAGATCAAGGATTTTTTTTTATTTCAATTTTTTGAACTTACAGAATGTAAGTCTGGAACGTAGTCTGGAACAGTTCACCAAATTCTTGTAAATCTGCACTTTGTATCTAAATGTTGGGAATGAGCAAAATCTCATGAGAGTGGGGTGGGCAAGAGGCTCTCTCTCTCTCTGTCGTGGATGAAACACACAACAATAATGAGAAGCCATTTTAATTTTACAGTGTTGTAACGTGCTGTAAGTCAGTACCATACGTTAGTTATACAATAACCAAGCAATCATATTTTTACTCTTCAGGAATAACAGCATTTGTAATTCAGTATTTTATCTTTTTATATCCCAGTGAAAATATGGCCAAAGGAGGCGGCATATGTGTAGCGAACCATACCTCACCTATCGATGTATTGATCCTGGCATTAGATAACTGCTATTCTATGGTATGTTGGTCAGTTTTGAGTCCATCACCAGACTGTTATTCTATAGTCTAAGTGTTTTATTGTTTACTGTACCTTTTCTAGGTGGGACAGCGTCAGCCTGGTCTCTTTGGTTTTATCCAGAAGATATTAGCAAGATCACAGGATCATATTTGGTTTGAAAGATTTGAGATGAAAGACAGATTGATAGTCACAAAAAGGTAATAATAATAATAATAATAATAATAATAATAATAATAATAATAATAATAATAATAATAATAATAATAATAATAATAATAATAATAATAATAATGGTAGATGATAATAATGATAATGGTGGTGGCTATATGATGATTTATCCTGATAGAAATTGCTGGATAAAAATACAGTATGTCTAACGATAAAAGTTATAATGATCAGATGTTGTTATTGGTAACGTCGTGTTGATAGTGATGATGATGATGTTGATGGTTATGAGACAATGGTGATAATGCTGTAGTTGATATAATGGACAGCTGTGGGGGAAGCTGTGGTGACTATAGTGGTAATAATATCGGTAACACAGGTATATTCTGGCAGCCAAAGGCTGATGTGATCTCATGTTTTTTTCCACACTTAATAATTCATTGTTATGACAGACTGAAAGAACATGTGGAGGATCCCAGCAAAAACCCCATGTTAATATTCCCTGAAGGTATATATACAACATGTTATATAACATTAGATCTACTGCACTGCGCACACCATTCCCTGACTGTTCCTGCATACAGCATATCATAAAACATCATATAGTGCTAGCTGTACATGGTTGGCTCAGTTGGTAATAGCGTCAGTCTGTTGTACAGGAGGTCATGGTTAGAGTCCCGGCCAGACCAGACCAACACTCAGGGTCTTAAAATAACTGAGGAGGTGCTGCCTTTGTAATTACATCTGCAAATGGTTAGACTTTCAAGTGGCTCGGATGATCACGTTAATGGTGCTCCCATCCCTAATCAACTAGAGACGTTGAAAGAGGACTACAAGTTTAACACTTGAATTCCTTTCAAGTGTTATTCTTTATTTAAGGAATAAAAAACAGTTTTCCGTGTATTATACTCTGATAAAGACACGCGGGATGTGGAGAGAACACGAGAGAAGCGTAGGAAACCACGACGCGTAGCGGAGTGGTTTCCAGCTTCTCAAGTGTTCTCTCCACATCCCAAGTGTCTTTATCAGAGTATAATACACGGAAAACTGTTTTATTTATTGCTTTTATAAAATAACTAGCGCTCAAATGCTTTTAAGAAGCAGAGAGAGAGAGAGAAAAAAATAGCGCGAGCATGTATTATACTCTCATAAAACATGGCTTTTTGACCAATCAGAGCGCGCGTAATATTAAAGTTATTTTATAAAAACAATTTTTTTAAATCTATGGTTCTCTAACCCATGCACGTTGATGTTTTTCAGGTACTTGTATTAACAACACTTCGGTCATGATGTTCAAAAAAGGAAGCTTTGAAATCGGAGGTGTAATATATCCTGTAGCTATTAAGGTAAGAGCACCAGCTCCTTTATCGCATAGTACCACTACCCAGATGGTAGGTCTGGGGGAGGGGGTGTGGATGAATGATGAAGCTGGGGTGCACAATTGTGTTCCCTCTACTTTGATCATTTCATTTAGTAATCTTTTTTCTTCAGTGACATTGTATTAATCTATTCGTTAATAATGAACAAATAAAGTTGTTGTTGTTGTTGTTGATTCATTGCATAACAATACAAGGCGATACAAATTAGTTTGTATTAATTTGTATTCGACTATTTTCGGATTTTGTACGACTTTGAAAAAAAAAACAGCAAAAGAAAAAAAAGACAGGCACAACACGGTCACAGGTAACACATCAGCATGCGAGAACTTTGTGTATCCAATGCGGCGTATCACAGTCATGGTCCATGGTGCATATGTACTGTACCTATCACAAGGTTTTCATTCTCGCACATAAAAGGAAATGAAATACCAGAGATTTGTGCTATTAGGGCGATCAATAAATGTTGAATAAAGAAAAAGATTTTGAAACTGACCTAATAAAATAAATTTTCGGTTGTCTCTGCAATCTTCATCAGACTAAAGAATTTACCAGAGATTTTATTTCTTTCAGTACGATCCCACGTTTGCCGATGCGTTCTGGAATTCCAGTTCTGAAAGTTTTGGTCAGTATTTGCTCAGTTTATTGACAAGTTGGGCAATCGTCTGTGACGTATGGTACTTGGACCCAATGTACTTACAGGTTAGTTTGGTAATACCTTCTAACCGTTGCAAAGGACCCTGGGTAGTGTGGGTAACAGTATCAAGTTAACAAAAGCTTGGCTGTGATTATAGACCTCGTAAATTTAAGACTAGCACCAATGCCTGAATTTCAGCACTTGTTAGTGGGTTGAGCTTTCATCAGTAGTGTAAGGGCTTGTGTTCGATTTGAAAGGTTTGCGCTGAGTAATAGGAGGGGTAAAAAAATATAGACCATCATCATCATCATCAACATTATCATCATCACTGCAACCTCTGCCACCACCATCATTATCATAATCATAATCATCATCATCATCATTTTGCAGGACCTCTCTGAAAAACACTTACTTTAGGTGACGTTATTATCATCATCATCGTTGTCATCATCATCATCACTACCATCTCTACCACCCCCACCCCCACCACCACCACCACCACCATCATCATCATAATCATTATCCATTTAGAATATGACTTGATATACATGTACCTTGAATGTATTCACAGGATGGTGAAACACCAATACAGTTTGCTAATCGTGTTAAGGGTGAAATAGCATTCAGAGGTGGGCTAGTGGACCTGATATGGTAAGTAACTGATACACTCACTTATACTCTATCATTATCATTGTCGCACATTGAATCTATATGTAGTACAAGAAAAAATACGAATATTTTTAATTTGGTGTCTAAAAACTAATTCGTTTTCTTTAAGAAAACGAAAACGAAAATAATGGGAGAAAGCTAACTTGCTTAGTTGGCTCGCCCTTGTTTTACCGCTCTCACCTGGTTTGAGAAAATAACCCATACATTCATATCATAAACAATCGTTTTTTATAAAACATACAAGTTATGTCAGTTATGATCGAAGGTAATGAACACAGGCGTAAAATTCTAACAGTAAAATATTATTAGAGTTAAAACTTTAATTGAAGGCGGCTTTTTCACGAATGACGCCATTATTATACGCGTCAATGGTACACACATGTCTTTCTTTGGCACAAACATATCCTCGGTATCTTCCTTTTTTACACTTCCGCAACGATCATTAACCTTAAGTCCTGACACTTTCTCTTTACCATGGCGACAGTCATCATTGTTATCATCCTTACAGACTCATCACCAAGAGTCATCCTTATCATCACCATTGTCATCAATAGACGCATTATCATCATTATCATCATCATCCTTACTAGACTCATCATCAGGAGTCATGATCATCATCATCATTGTCCTCAATAGACACATCATCATTATCATCATCATCATCATCATCCTTACTAGACTCCTCATAGAGCAATCAGTCATTATCATTTAGATTCATCATCATCATTGTCCTCTATAGGCGCATCATCATCATCATTACTAGCCCTCATCATCAAGAATCGTTATCATCATCATCATTAGATTCATCATCATCATTGTCCTTACTAGACTTATCATCAAGAGTCATCATTATCATCATCATCATCATCATCACCATCACCATCATCATCCTTACTGGACTCCTCATAGAGCCATCAATGACCATTTAAATTCATCATCATCATGGTCCTCAATAGACACATCATCATCATCATTACTAGCCCTCATCATCAAGAATCGTTATCATCATCATCATTAGATTCATCATCATCATTGTCCTTACTAGACTTATCACCAAGAGTCATCATCATCATCATCCTTTTCATCATCCTCTTGACCCTAGCGTTCTTTCACTAATATCTGTTGTCAACTTAGGGATGGACAACTTAAAAGAACGAGCGTCAAACCCGAATATCGTAAAAAGAAACAAGAAGACTATGCCAGTACATTAAAGATCGACTAACGTCTGTGAGAGCTAAAGGATAGAGATGTATTTTATATGCAAATACCATATCAGACAGCTTTCCAGTTTCCCATCCTTTTCCTACTATCTTTTCCCATGCATTTATCCTATTTCCCTTGTAGATAGTGTATGTAGTAAATATCCTGATTCAGGATCCAGTGTTAACTGATTTCCTTTCTGAATCGTTTGCTAATGATTTGCTACCGCGCGCCATCTTAAATGTGTTAAATATAAATTATAAACCAGTGATTTTTTTTCGAAGATTCAGTTCTAAAATTCTAGAGATTTAAATCTAAATCTGAAAAGAATTTCAACGAATTTTCTAGCAGTTCGATCTTCCACCGTCTACATTGGGATTACACTCTCAATATCGATAATTTTTCTACCTCTTTTCTTTGAACTACATTACAATTTACTTCACTAGGAGTTCCTTTTGACCTATCGATGGCTGATAAAACATGAGGGTCATTCGGTTATAATATATAGAATGGTTATCTAGATATTTTTGATTTGCGTCCATTGGATGCACTTTGATATATAGTGTATAGATTGCTTCCACTAGATGCATATCGATATATAGTGTATAGATTGCTTCCACTAGATGCATATCGATATATAGTGTATAGATTGCTTCCACTAGATGCATATCGATATATAGTGTATAGATTGCTTCCACTAGATGCATATCGATATATAGTGTATAGATTGCTTCCACCAGATGCATATCGATATATAGTGTATAGATTGCTTCCACTAGATGCATATCGATATATAGTGTATAGATTGCTTCCACTAGATGCATATCGATATATAGTGTATAGATTGCTTCCACCAGATGCATATCGATATATAGTGTATAGATTGCTTCCACTAGATGCATATCGATATATAGTGTATAGATTGCTTCCATTAGATGCATATCGATATATAGTGTATAGATTGCTTCCACTAGATGCATATCGATATATAGTGTATAGATTGCTTCCACTAGATGCATATCGATATATAGTGTATAGATTGCTTCCACTAGATGCATATCGATATATAGTGTATAGATTGCTTCCATTAGATGCATATCGATATATAGTGTATAGATTGCTTCCACTAGATGCATATCGATATATAGTGTATAGATTGCTTCCACTAGATGCATATCGATATATAGTGTATAGATTGCTTCCACTAGATGCATATCGATATATAGTGTATAGATTGCTTCCATTAGATGCATATCGATATATAGTGTATAGATTGCTTCCACTAGATGCATATCGATATATAGTGTATAGATTGCTTCCACTAGATGCATATCGATATATAGTGTATAGATTGCTTCCATTAGATGCATATCGATATATAGTGTATAGATTGCTTCCACTAGATGCATATCGATATATAGTGTATAGATTGCTTCCACTAGATGCATATCGATATATAATGTATAGATTGCTTCCACTAGATGCATATCGATATATAGTGTATAGATTGCTTCCACTAGATGCATATCGATATATAGTGTATAGATTGCTTCCACTAGATGCATATCGATATATAATGTATAGATTGCTTCCACTAGATGCATATCGATATATAGTGTATAGATTGCTTCCACCAGATGCATATCGATATATAGTGTATAGATTGCTTCCACTAGATGCATATCGATATATAGTGTATAGATTGCTTCCACTAGATGCATATCGATATATAGTGTATAGATTGCTTCCACCAGATGCATATCGATATATAGTGTATAGATTGCTTCCACTAGATGCATATCGATATATAGTGTATAGATTGCTTCCACTAGATGCATATCGATATATAGTGTATAGATTGCTTCCACTAGATGCATATCGATATATAGTGTATAGATTGCTTCCACTAGATGCATATCGATATATAGTGTATAGATTGCTTCCACTAGATGCATATCGATATATAGTGTATAGATTGCTTCCACTAGATGCATATCGATATATAGTGTATAGATTGCTTCCACTAGATGCATATCGATATATAGTGTATAGATTGCTTCCACTAGATGCATATCGATATATAGTGTATAGATTGCTTCCACTAGATGCTATCGATATATAGTGTATAGATTGCTTCCACTAGATGCATATCGATATATAGTGTATAGATTGCTTCCACTAGATGCATATCGATATATAGTGTATAGATTGCTTCCACTAGATGCATATCGATATATAGTGTATAGATTGCTTCCATTAGATGCATATCGATATATAGTGTATAGATTGCTTCCATTAGATGCATATCGATATATAGTGTATAGATTGCTTCCACTAGATGCATATCGATATATAGTGTATAGATTGCTTCCACTAGATGCATATCGATATATAGTGTATAGATTGCTTCCACTAGATGCATATCGATATATAGTGTATAGATTGCTTCCATTAGATGCATATCGATATATAGTGTATAGATTGCTTCCACTAGATGCTATCGATATATAGTGTATAGATTGCTTCCACTAGATGCATATCGATATATAGTGTATAGATTGCTTCCATTAGATGCATATCGATATATAGTGTATAGATTGCTTCCATTAGATGCATATCGATATATAGTGTATAGATTGCTTCCACTAGATGCATATCGATATATAGTGTATAGATTGCTTCCACTAGATGCATATCGATATATAGTGTATAGATTGCTTCCACTAGATGCATATCGATATATAGTGTATAGATTGCTTCCATTAGATGCATATCGATATATAGTGTATAGATTGCTTCCACTAGATGCTATCGATATATAGTGTATAGATTGCTTCCACTAGATGCTATCGATATATAGTGTATAGATTGCTTCCACTAGATGCATATCGATATATAGTGTATAGATTGCTTCCACTAGATGCATATCGATATATAGTGTATAGATTGCTTCCATTAGATGCATATCGATATATAGTGTATAGATTGCTTCCACTAGATGCTATCGATATATAGTGTATAGATTGCTTCCACCAGATGCATATCGATATATAGTGTATAGATTGCTTCCATTAGATGCATATTGATATATAGTATATGCTGATCATATACTAATAGAGATTTTCACTGTCGATTGCTTGTAATGTTATTACCATTGGTACCTGGGGAGGGGTGGGTGTGTATGGGGGGGGGGGGGGGGAGGTGGAGGGGGTGAGACTAGATCTTTAAGAAAAAGTTTATCAAAATAAACCGCATAGTAAATATAACACATTCAGTAGATCAAGATATCTTCTAATTACGAATAAATAAACGTGTCAATGAATAAACTCATAAATACTGTTGTAGTATAATTTTAAGGTAGTGAATCTATTCCTGAAATGGTGTAGTTTTAAAGCCTGGTTTTTATTCACGACATGCGTTAAATTCCCGTGAAACCCTCTCGTCATAAGCACGAGCCAAGCAAACGAAAACCTTCCGATTCCGCTTCCGACGCACTTCCGATTCGACTCCGTTTTCTGGATTCACTTCGTCCAAAAGCTGCTTCCGACTGCTACTCCTACAGCCGCCATGTTGGAAGGATTAAGCAAACGTTTTTGACATGAGCACATTTGTTATGTCCGCCAATATGGCGGTGTGAGTCGTTTGGTTGGTCTGCGCGGTATCGAGTTTTACACTTCCGTATGGTCCTAGAATATTCACCACAGGGTTCCCAATCGTTATTAATTTTAAGATACCAAATTCTATGTTGATTTTACTTTTATTATATCCATTCAAGTACATAAGCCATCAATACCAATAATTTAATAATCTTTCTAAACTATATTAAGTGATTGTTAAGACCTAAGGCTTATGAAACCAACAGTAAAAAGAGCGTAATGAACACTTTAGAAACGAGCTAACAGGAGAAAAATTCTTTGCCAAGATTTTATTACACCAAAGGGATCTTTTTTCCTTTCTTTTCTCCCTCCATATTTCACTTCATTCGTTCGTTCCATACCTTCCTTCCTCTTTCCCTTTCTTTCTTTCTCTCTCTTTCTCTCTCTTTCTCTCTCTTTCTCTTTCTTTCTTTCTTTCTTTTTTCTTTCTTTCTTTCTCTCTCTTTCTCTCTTTCTCTTTCTTTCTCTCTCTTTTTCTTTCTTTCTTTCTTTCTTTCGTTCTTTCTTTCTTTCTTTCTTTCTTTCTTTCTTTCTTTCTTTCTTTCTTTCTTTCTTTCTTTCTTTCTTTCTTTCTTTCTTTCTTTCTTTCTTTCTTTTCTTTCTCTTCAATAGAACTTTCCCCATACCCAACGCGTTTCTAAAATGTGTCATGTTAACTTAGTCACAGTGTTTTGTCCACTTGATACCTAATAGTGGTTCATTTAGCGCTTCAGGCCTTCATAGACAAGTAACCTTGGTTGACTAATGCATGAGGTTCGTAGTATTTTCAGTTCGCATTCATCCGGTTATTCTAAAGTTACAGAGGCTAATTGTCTACTGCTTTTATTCCAGTTGATTACCAAGATGACTAAAGTTCATTAGCTCGATATTCTCTACCACTAATCTGGCTTTATCAAGTAGAAATATTATATAATTAATTAACCTCCAGTTCCTTGAGACCTGGTTTCTTAAGGTTACGAATTTATATATAGAATATGAATTATTTATCCAGCATTTGAAAGCCATTAGCGTAGGACTTCATTAGAGCTAGCACAATGTTATCATAGAAAGTCATGACGGTTGAGGGTATATGTTAGCACGTCACTATAAGTCACTACACGTAATGGAATAATTATGACTTGACACGTCATGAGTATGACAAATGTTGTACACGTCATATTGAGTCACGAATGCACGTCATGTGTGTCATGACACGTCATTTCAGTTACGTCATATATATGTGTGACACGTCATGTGTAAGTCATGAGTTATGAATGCACGTCAAGTTTCATGACACGTCATTTCAGCTACGTCATGTATATGTTGACTCGTCATGGGTAAGTCATTGCGCATGCGTAGATCGTATACCTAGTTAGAGCTAGATGTCAAATTCGTCATTATAAGTTATGAATGCACACCAAGTGACCTACGTCATAGCATACGTCATGATTACGTCATGAGGTCTGTGGCAAAGGTGAATGATTGGTCATGACTATCATGATGACTATTTTAACGCCGGATATTATGCGAACCCTCTCTTGAAATACTCCGAATAGCGTTCCACGTACAGCTGTAATAGTTTGGATATCTCACGAACGTTAAACGCCTGATACTTTTTACACTTTTAAACAATGTTTTTTTAAGTTCTCTTATTTAATCTTTATTAATATTCAAGCTTATAGACCATGGATTGCAAACAGGCAGCCCAGTATACCCATATCTCCCTGCATGATATACTATTGCCGAGTGAGCGCTCTTTGTATAATGTAATCCGATTTCGGTAATGATATTATATTTGCCATTCCAAGGTCGACGAAATAAACTGGGAAGGGT
This sequence comes from Anthopleura sola, assembly GCA_023349425.1. Lineage (NCBI taxonomy): Eukaryota > Metazoa > Cnidaria > Anthozoa > Actiniaria > Actiniidae > Anthopleura > Anthopleura sola. Next base: position 8,619,225 of record JALHLI010000005.1, read on the forward strand.
TGGTATTGCAGTGCATTGTGGGACTGTTTTAGGGACGTATTTCCAAGATGGCGTCCATTTAATTTGGTCCCCTTAATACGGTCCATAGTGCACTGCAATGCCAACTCGACTCGATGCAAACCCGAAATCCAGGTGATACAGCCTTGGAAACCCATAAAAAAGAATTCCAAAGCCATCAGGCTGTAACGATGACTAAATTGCGATCCGTTACCCTTAAGGTTAACCTTACAGAGAGTGATACTGAACGATGTATTAACTTGACCACTAAATTCTAATATCTATTTTAAATTCTGCTATTATCTCTACTGCTTGGCAATTGAGAAGTACGTTACGACATTGACATACCAACGATGAGAATAAATTTGTCCTTGGGGACTATAAATATATGCGTCAATAATGTGGATAATATCAGAGCACGATTATTATGAGTAGGACCATGCCGGTACCGTGCTATAATGTGTATATGAGCAATGTGATTGGACCGCTTGTTATTTCGAGCGTTTTGACTGGTTCAGAACGAAAAACCATTGTACAATTTTCTTCCAATTTTACGAAATTTACTCCAGGGTTTTTGTAATCTTAGTTTTTCTCTTGTAGTTGAGTGAGTATCGTACCTTAAATGTTAAAGCTTTTACATTTGAATGTCTTGATACTAGACTTTGCTATAGTCACGTGGTGAGTCAATCCATGACGTCACATACCATAGATGGTCACGTGTCAGATCATGGTACCAGCATCCGGGACACTTTGATTTTGTGAACGACAGTCGAAAATGCTTCTTTTCTTTTGACAGCGATTCTCGTTTTTGATATTTTGGTTTTGACCAAATATTTCGTTGTGGTGATAACACATCTATGATCAAACGTTCGATTTATGTCTTGATCAAACGTTCGATTAGTATATGTCGTCAGTGGTGGTCACATGTTCCCAGTACTATCAACATTTCCATTTCACGAACGGCATCCAAAATGTACAGATTTCAATTAAACATTTGATGTCTTGATATCTTTGTCTGCTATGAGTTCCCCGTCCACGTAGAAGTAAAATAGATCACTTTCTTGATCATGGTATGTACAGATTTCAGTAGTGTCAGTCAAGGTGCTTAAATGACGATCTAATTCATCTGTAGAATTCTTTCTCTTACCCAACGGCCTGTAGCCGTTTGGTGGTTGATCCTTGGTGTCCTTACTCTCTTTATCACTGTTTTCAGAATTATTCGAGTCGCTCAGAATCGAGTTACAATCCACGGTTTCCAGTGGTTGAGGTACGCTTTCAACCGGCTTATAGTCATCGGCATAATGAACATGACGTTCTTGCCGACCAATGTCGTCTGCTGTAGGAGATTGGCTGTCCTTTAAGCCGTAGCAAAGTGGCTCGTTACTGTTCGATTCAGTCGCACAAGGAGTCAAAACATCAGCTGTTTCGATGTAGGTCTTCTCATTCACCCTTTTGTTGCCATTCTCGGAGCTGGAATCCTGTAGTGACTCATCTAGGGGCTGTTTCTGGCGAAAAAAGTATCTTTTCTTGCCTTTAGATTTCAACACGCCATTGCCAACTTGGCCATTCCGATGTGAAGTTGTGCGACCTCTCTTCGTATTTGATTGGAAGAATGTTACAGACACTGTCATGTCGTCATGAAAATCGTTGGGATTCGTACAGAATTTACGAAACAGATTCCTGAAGGCGACTTTGAAGGTAGGATTCAAAAATGCGTAGATGATAGGATTGAGGCAACTGTTGAGGTAGTGCAGCCATTTGACGGCTGATGTGACGGCAGGTAGCCTCTCGATGTCACCCATGCAAGATGTACAATACCTGTACACTAACGATATTATGAAGAACGGTAACCAACAGAAGACAAAAGATCCCGTCACCACCCCCAAGCTTTTGGCCGTCTTGAATTCTTTGTCCAGTCGAGTAGTGCCAACTTGGTTGGAAAGCCTGGCTTTGGAAGAGATGACAACCATGATTCCTACGTAACAGAAAACCATTATAATCAAAGGTACCAAGAAGCCGATAATGAATATCATGAGGAACTTCCAATGCCATTCCAGTAAGAAAAAACATGCCGTCCCTATTGAATAGACCCATAGAGCCAGGATAATCCATATAGATGTCTCAGGAGTCATCTTGGTGTGGTGTGATAACGGACTCTTAATGGCAAAGTACCGATCGATTGAGATAAACATTAAATTAACGATGGACGCAACTGCACATGTAATATCTAAAATCACCCAGAACATGGCGAAAATCGCAGGATTCCAATTCTTGGGGAGAGATTTCCAGTGATCTATCTCGTAGGACAGCCAGAACGGCTCGGACAAGAACGCGACCATCAGATCGCTGACGGCTAGTGAGACTATAAAACAGTTTGTAACACTACGTCTTATCTTCTTGTAGAAGTAGAAGGACGCTATAACCAGGGCGTTGCCTGATATCGATAGTACAATCAAGGCTGAGATTGCCATGGCTGAGATGACTCTTTGAGTAAGCGATGGCATGGGATCTCCAAATGGTCCAGGCATTGTCCCGTTTGGAGAAGCGGTCGAAGTTAGATTCGTAGAATTCATCGTTCTGGTATTCTCGGTATACTGACTCCCTCCTTAATCTGTGAAGAAAAGGGAATGATAGATCAGACGTGCTTCAATTCTTAAGTCACGGCGCCATTTCCAGCTACCTTGGTGGCAAATGAGAAATTTCAAAGCAATTGAAAGTAATCTCAACGATAGGAATTACGGCTTGCTTAACTGATAAGAGAAAATGAGTTTCATGGAATTTAATGTGCGCTTAAATGCCGAAAACGTTGGCACATTTGCCGTCCATATGGCGCAGGTCACGTCTAAATTGCCTAGTATGGCCCCTTGGCATGAATTCCAAAAAAAACTCAAGTTGGTGAAACAACCCAGTAGAAGGCTTTCTTGGCAACCTTGTTGTGGAGCAGAAGACTTAAGTGTCTTAAATTAACTCGCGCACACATATATACATGGAATCCGTGTGGTCCTCCAGTAGAAATTCCTGCAAGAAAGTATTAATACCACCTACAAAGGGTCGATACTTAAGCATACATTATATACAGGCGTCCACGAATATGTTTTATGAGTCTTGAAGCATTAACAGTTAGTTCAAATCGAGGTTAAGCCTAAAAGACACGGAATATATAACTAAAACTGACCAGGTATAATCTCCACTTGAGTTTGTGCTTCATCACCATCAACTTTGTAAATTCGAGATCTATACTTGAACATAGGGTCTATACCCGGGGTTTATACTTGTACATTCATGATACAGCCGTCCAAGAATACGTTTTATATGAAACAAATTTCAAATCGAGGTAAAGCCTTAAAAATTGAATATTAAACTAAAACTGACCAGGTATAATCTCCACTTGAGTTTGTGCTTCAACACCATCAACTTTGTAAATTCTAGATCTATACTTATACATACATGATACAGCCGTCCAAGAATACGTTTTATAAGTCATGAAACAAATTATTAGTTTCAAATCGAGGTTAAGCCTATAAAAAATGAATATATAACTAAAACTAACCAGGTATTATCTCCACTCGAACTATTTGAAAAATATTATTCTAAAAATAGGACGTCCTTTGTATTCTTGAGACTAATTCCGTTGTGTATCATGATAGGTTGCTGGAACAAGCGAGAACTGCAATGACACACCACTTAAAGACCCATTTAACTTACTTCAATACTGTTCACCACTTGGTACTTAACTCCCCGATCACTTGTCTCAACCTTTTTCACGTAGAGTATTCCCTTTAGCCAAACAATCAGGTAGGCCTCAACAAAAACCCAAAAAGTCAATGCCTTACTAAATGTTCACTGGACAAAAATACGACAAGAATGAAGCAAGTTGAATGGGTCTGGTGTTGTATAAACAAGCCGTCCAATCGTATCGGAACTACAAACATATCTCGATTGACCATCTCTTTAAACAGCTAACCCTTTTAACGACCTTTTAAGAGCTTTAGCGTTACTATCAGTTGGTTAGTTTAATTATCTTTTTGTTCTTGCTATGGATAAATTTATATTGGGAAATACGTGACAGCGATGATAGTTGTGACCAACAGTGTCAAATTCATTATAAATGAGCAGATACCCCACAAGCGACCAAGACTACTTTTTGAAATCATCGACTAGTCTTTTCCTTTGTTTAGGACAGAGCAATTAGAATTCTTACCAAACTGGACGGCTCACTTTCGTTATCTTCGTATCTTTAAAATCTAACTATCAAGTCTTTGTCATCTAGCAAAAACTTAAGGAGAGAAAATGAATGCACACACGCGAAACCAGGCTGTTCTGACAACAAGGAAGAACTGATGAATCCGAAGAAGTCGTGCAGCCTCGAAATCAGAGAAAATAACGAATGATAGTAATCTAGATAAAAGTGAGCTGCGTTGCCACTGCTTTTTTATTTCAAGTTCGATCAATGAGACTAGATGGTATGGGACTATTAATAAGAGCAGTTTTTATCTCTTATCTCTTGTCTGGTAGAGTAAACTGTAATGTAATTCCAACACGATTGTGTCGAGGTCTGTTGATGGGAGCAAGGTGAACCTCGCTAGTGAACTAGTCGGCTATCATGAAACGCAACAGACCAAATAACAGATACGCAGAGCCTTCAAATCTGGACTAAGAAAATCTAGAGATAGCAGGGTGATACACTAAAAAATGAAGAAAATGAAGAAACATGATTACTGTGATTTGATTGGATCTAGCTGGGAGGATTATCCATTAATGACACTTGGGGTCCCATGTTTACACATTCTTTACTTCATTTCATGTTATCATCGAAATCCCTCGTCAAATAGATATTTGTAGATCAAAAAAGCCTTACTAATGTTCTCCTATGGCAAGCCAAATGGCAGCATAATTTCTGATCATCCTCATTCCAGACCATGCATTATTTCTTTGAGTATTATTTCTTTCTTTGCTAACTATTTTCTGACGATCCTATTTCGAACCACCCACAATCTGCCTTCGGCATTTATTCTTTTCTTGGCAGTAAAAAATACTTTGTTTTCATAATGATCCTTATTTCGGACCACTTGACATTCCTTTGAGTACTATTTCTTTCTTTTTTTAGTAACTAAGATAGTTTGAGAAGATACTTATTTCAAACTCAGAGCTTAGAGAATAACAGCAACTAAGCCAGCGTTGACGTCGAAGCAGCTGAATTTGGAGGACAAAACAAAATAATTTCAATCTCCTTTTGCACTATGGCGTCATTAACTACCACTACCAGAATCCCTTGCAAAAATTCGCGAAGCATTTTGGTAGTGGTAGTAAAATGACGCCATCATACGAAAGGCCTAGTGGAAACCTATTGTTTTGTCCTCCAAATTGAGCTGCATTCCGACGTGCTGCAGTGGATTCTATAAAAACCCTTGCGTTAATTCTCAAAGCAGCTCAATTTGGAACACAAAACACTGAATACGATTTCAATTCTCAGGACAGTAGAATTCTATTGCTTTGTCTTCCAAACTCAGCTGCTTTGGGAATTATGCAAGGGGTCTATACTTCCTTTCTCCCATGTGAAAAATATAGGTAACCTTATCTATTGCTACGCAATCAATTTTTAGTTCATTCCCTTAATATATCCAGAGAGTGCAGTAATAACATCTAAAACACTTGAAAATGACCCCTAGTTTTTCTACATCAGGCGCCATGATAACAAGCTATTGTAATGCCTAAAGATATCGAAAATGAAGAGCCAAAAATATCCACTACAATGGCTAAAATCAAGTTATAACCATTTAAGGAAAACACTGTACTGATCTTAGTCACTGAACGTAAATGTAACTTAGTATAGAATAGTATTAAACTTGAAACGCGTAATTTACATGTAACAAGTGATTAGAGAAAGGTGCATGATTCAGTTATTGTCACAGTGTCATGCCGAATCTCCTTTTCATAGTCAATTTTTTGGTTGGTTTCAGAATACTCGATGTTGTAACGTACCTTGCTCCCATCTAATCATATTGCTAGTTGTACCAGCCAATCAAATCGCTAGTTTTACGATATATGACGTCATAGCCTATTGATTTCGGACAGACTAGTCATGGTACTAAAATAATAAAACTAGATCAGTGTTGTACCAGCCAATGAAATCGCTAGTTTTACTTAACAATAGATGACGTCATAGCCTATTGATTTTGGGCAGACTAGTCATGGTACTAAAATAATATATCAGTGTTGTACCAGCCAATCAAATCGCTAGTTTTACTTAACAATAGATGACGTCATAATTTACCAATAGAATAAGTACTTCAGGGGAGTCATCATTTAATATACAAAACTTAACTGCTACAGATAAAATGAGTTTAGAATTCATCATTGTTGTACCTATAACTCTCATACAAAAAATTATTGAAAATTAGTTTTCGCATAGTAGCAATTGTTTCGAATTACAAGCAACAAGTAACAACCATAGATGACTCCCTAACGTCACAGTCATTAGCATATGGCATGGAAAGACCTTTATAACTTCAAGACACATCACTCGAACTGTATACATATTTTTGGCCACACAACAGCTCACCTCATGTAGAATCTATATTGAGAATATTGTCAGATGTGTAATAGGCACTTTAAGTGTAAAAACCCTTGATTCGATGCTCGTTTCCGGACAGAAGGCCTATTGCTGAAATTGCTTATGAATTTAATTTTCAATTTAAAGGTCAACAGCTGTGAACTGTTCTTCTAAATACTGTCGTCTCTATCACTGCGAACATCAACATGTGATGCAACGTTGATTTCTGATTGTTACGAAGGGTTGCCGAGTTTGTTCTGATCCCAGTAGACGCGAGCAGGGGGCATATCTGCGCCCACCCAACCATCACAAATCATTCTCTTCTATTCATGGAATTGAATCTTAATCCACAAGTTTATATTTTAATTCTATCGCTGATGTCTTTATCCTAAAACGCGCAAACCATTAGATAAACTCACGCTCGGTTCCGGATAAAATAAATATTAATCATTAAGTTAATATTATATTAATAAATAAAGTCGCTACCCACAGATAGTTATCTTGGGGGGCTATAATTTTAAAGAAATTTTTTTTTTTTCTTGTCAATCGCTTGAGGCTGTTTTCGTTCGTTATCATACCCATTACCATCATAGTTTCTAGAATACATAAATAAACATCTATAGTATGTCATGTGTAATTAATAAACTCCTTTAAATTAACAATTCCGGCACGTACGGCCGGTATCCTCTAGAATCTGTATGCTCTAAATAACGAACAAAAAAACCTACTGTGTCCCATTGCCTTGTGAGACAACGCTGTCTCTACTGTTTAGTCCAAGCCCTACTTATTTACTTCTAAACTATTGACTAGTGCTAGTCTTTGATTTTTGTTAAACTGTGCCGACTTTACATTACACACTAATGACTTATTTCCTTCTTTAAACCACACTCAGGAAAGATTTCAGTGTTTAAAACAAACACTGTTTAACAAGATTAACTAGTGTATTATTTTGGTACATTTTGATCAAAATGCGAAATCTCGATGGTTTTGTATAGAATAATTTTTTCTAGGGTATAATTATTATTAAATTACCTCAAATAAGACGATATTACTGCCCTTCGATACGCCAATATACTTCGATAAGAAGCGACAATATCCGTCTGGGGGTAGTTCACGGTCCTTACCCGATAGTATAGCACACCGACAACTACCATACGACGAACGTATTCATTTACGTCGACTTTAGCAACGGAATGAATTTGATCAGGTCCTCATAACACCATAGATTTCAAACAAATTCCCTAGATTGATAGGCACCGGTTTGCTAATGCTCTATAGGGGGTCTCTTATTAATTGCAAATCAACTAGTACCCTAACAATGACTTTTTGCTGTTCGTTGACCTCCAGTTCATGATTCTATTTGTTGTTCATGGTTCCAATGAAGGTCTGAGAACAGCAGTTATTTTTTCAGTGATTAAAAAATTCCTTTACGAAATTAAACCTCGGCTTTTCTAAAATTTTGCTATGAAATCTTGATTTAAAGCTTTTGCATCACTTACATTTCTTGGCTGTATAAATAAAATTGCTTAAACTTATCATAATAATAATAATAATAATCGATTTTTTATAGCGCTTATACACATCATTTTCCCAGACTAAAGCATATTGTTTTAAACTTCCCTCTTAAGGGAGCTCCAGACTGAACTATAAATTTTTCCATAAAATTCTACGAGGGATATTTAGTGTGGTATTTCGTTGAGTTAAATATTTTAAGTGTGCAAACATGACCTTGTGGATTAACAAAAACTTGCGGTAAAGATTGAGAACGCTTGGCCCTGAGGGAGGCATGGATCGCCACAGAAAACGGGCATCTCAAAGGAAAAACACTCAACAAATTATAGCTATTATCTATTAAATGAATTAGTCATCCTTTGAAGCATTTTGTTCGAAAAAAATAGTCCAATATCAAGATGAATTTGTAGTTTAAAATATTTTGTGATGTGAAGAAATATGTTGTGGAAATGTATGAGGTCTTTGTTCTGATGATGAGTGTTCGTGACTCGATCTCTTTTTGTTTACAAATTGTTTAACAAATTGTTATGGCTGAGTTGGTACGAATCATTTGCTGTGGATTCAGTTCTAGCACAGAAACAGCCGTGACAGTCTACTATACTTTACACATGTTGTACTTTATTAGCTAAACATCTTCAGGAATGTCTTTCCATTTACTGATATCCCGACATGAGATTTCAAAGTTTACCTAGGGATGTAACCTCTTGTTTTGTGGTATTAGTAGTGCATTTTTGACGATTCATTTGCTTCATAATCGTTTAGTCTTGATACTCTTCAAACTTAGAAATGCGAAGCAAAGTTAATCAAATGATTTTTTTAAAAATTGAAAAATTCCCGAAAAGGAATTTAGTCACTTTCAGGTCTAATTCCATAGCATTAACTCTCGTTTGTGTTTATTTAACTTAATCACTACAATCAGTCAAAAATCAAACACATTTTACAGCAGATTGCTTTCCAATGACCGTGATAATGATACAGTTTATAATCATACTTGAAACTTAATGAATTCAAAATAAATCGCCCGGCAAATGGTTATCAATGTGGATCTCTCTTATCAATGAGAAATTAGGTAGGAAATACGCCTGTTGATCAGCACTGTTTTCTGGAAGATAAAAACCTAATCCTTGATAGCGCTGATTAATTTGAAATCGATTTTGTATCTTCTGGACCATTTGCTTGAACGACAATTAGAGAAAATGCCGATCATAGGGTATTAAGATAACTGAAGATGATTCTGGATTACAGAAGTGCATTATAAGTTGGCTGTAAAAGAATATTGCAAATATAATAGAGGGACCAAGAGAATTATGGGACTGAGTTTAGAAAAAAAAGAGAGATTCGTTGTAAAATAATGCGAAATTTTTCTAGAGTTTTCAGTGAACAAACCTTCAAATCTTAACGAACTCTGAAACAATCTCTGGGCTGGTGTTAGTCAAGGCATGGCTAATTCACAGATCCAACTCTGAAGCAATCTCTGGGCTGGTGTTAGTCAAGGCATGGCTAATTCACAGATCCAACTCTGAAACAATCTCTGGGCTGATCTAAGTCAGTGTATGGACTCATAGATCGAACCCCGAAACAACCAACCTTCAAATCTTAACGAACTCTGAAACGATCTCAGGGCTGGCGTTAGTCAAGGCATGGCTAATTCACCGATCCAACTCTGAAGCAATCTCTGGCAGATCTAAGTCAGTGTATGGACTCATAGATCGAACCCCGAAACAACCTCTGGGCTGATCGAAGTTAGTGCACGACTAAGCCACCGCAGATCAAATTGAACAAAAAGGGAACATGCATGGGAGTGTACAATATTCTAGATATTAATCCTTCTGTTTCTTTGTGTGTTATCAGTTAGCTGAGACTATTAATCCAAGAAGATTCGAAACTTGTACTCTTTTCATTCCTCAGCCCCTTTGAAGACGGTTCGGTACCATTTCATGTTTCCATCGTACCCCGTACAAGGATTAATGTCACTCATAAAGCTTGTTCGTATTGTGTGATTAAAGCTTCTTATCGTTTCCATATCCAAGACAGCTTAATTAATCGAACTAATTGGGTTCCACAAATCGCTTTTTAAAGACAGTCTTATCAGTTGTGAACTAAACAGTTTTGGGACACGTTTTTGGATTGTTAGTCGTGCTCTGTCAGCGAGGTTACCTGGAATAAGAACCGAGAACAGTCCTTTTTTCGAATTCGTAAAAACCGCTGTGTTCATTGAATACAGACTCATTTACTCAGGGATAGCCTCATTTCAGTGTCGAAATATTCACAGATACCAACGTTAAAGTAAAGAATGCACAACTTTAACAATACCGCAAAAACTTTGAAATTCCACCGACCTTCACTGGAACACATGAATATTCTGCGTAAAATCGAGGCTAACCCTGCGAAAATGAATCTGTAGTCAAGGAACACAGTGGTTTTTAAGAATTCGAAACAGGTATATTCTCTCTTTCAATAGACCGTTTTTGGCTTGGGCGTAATGTTTTCCCATCAGACCACTTGTCATTCTCTTGAAAATAAGATTCTTTGTTTGAGTCGTACCGATATTCATGTTTCTTCTCACGCGCAACTGTTAAACAAAGAAATGATACTCTAGAAAATGATATGTGGCCTGAAAAGGTTTATTCTTGTCACTCCTATACAAGTCATTTGCTTTACTTGTACTTCCCCTTACGGACTTTATGGCAAACAAAACAATGAAAATGCAGCTATATTGATGTGTTGACATTGTTGCTCAATAAACTTTAGGCACCTTCAGTTTTGAATGCTCTTCTGAAGGGAATCAGTCAGAAGACACTACACTAGCATGATGAAGCAGAGAGAATGCCATGAGAGAGAGAGTTGCTTGTTTGGGTGGTTGGAAAAACCCATCACGATAAATTTCAATTCAGTCTGTCAGTTAACCATGCCCTGACGTACATCAGCACAGAGGTCGTTTCAGGGTATCGATAAAATTGATGGATTTTGTTTTTTGGCAGGACTAGGAAGTGTCTGTTTAGAATATTCTGAAATCCATAATCTAGATCAAGGTTTGACGTCTATATTTTTTTTTGCAAACTTCATTACACTGAGATACTTTTTGACAACATCAACTTCACTTTTATTATTTCTAGTAATGAACCTTTCAATTTCACTTCGAATCTGTCCAGTCAATAAATCACACCATTGTGTCTTCGATTGATAGCAGTTAGATTTTCCGGTCAGTTTTCCTCAATCACTTTAAAAATCGCTTCACTACGTAGTAACGTTATCTCCTTAAATTATGAAATTGGGTGCTTCAGGGGCCCTTTACACAAGTACCTTTTTCGCCTCCACACGGAGTTGATTGATGCGAATTGTAAAGATTTCATTTGGAGGAAGTTTCCAGAGTTCGTGTTTCGTGTTTCGGAGTCGACTGATGCGCGTTGCAAATAGATTTTGTTTCGGAGAATGTTTCCAAAGTTCATGTCTTCAATGACAATGATATCATCATCTCGTGGACGGCAGGAAAACGAAATTATGATTCCAAAAAGAAGCGCATCATAGCATACATTTGTCTGCCTTCGGCCTTAGTGTTCTTAGACTGTCTTGTACATTTGTAAAGTAATTACTAAAAAGGGCAACACAGCAAAGTTCATTCATTTTTGTGGTCTCTAAAGAGATTCAGGAGTCTTAGTTCACGATACCAAGCGATATTTAAATCAAAAACTAAGAATTACTAAGATAAAATCCAGTTAAATAATGTACCATCTTTTCCTGCCAGTTTCACAGCAAGTCTGTTCTTCGTTTTGGTTGAGTTGAACTTCACAAACGGTTTGCCACTAGTTACTTTTGTCACACCAACCAAAATGGCTGCCATGTCTTTTGTTTATGTCTTGGGAATGATTGCAATTATCTATAGCTTGGCTTCCTTAAGTTGATCCAGAAACATTGACCAGAACAGTCGAAAGTTAAACTAGCGATAAGATCACGTTCCTTATTAATACTAACCTTATGTTCAGCGGTTCAGCTTCAGCTCCTTCTGAGCGTTAGTTAATTACGTTTTTAAACTTTTCCAAACTTCTGTGAATATCATCTTTGTGCGCACGTTAACACAAGCAAGATGCCTCCATCTTCAGTGTATTAGATCATTTAGAGACGGAATTTTGTCATTATTATCCATTGTTGCCGCAAAAGCTTTCTCGATGTCATTCCTGGTTATCAGTCCTTAATAGTAAGCTGATTTGAATCCACATCTGAACGAGCTTAGGAATCTTTTGTTATCTTATCCCATATCGTATGTCAGTATTCTTGGACACTATAAATCATACCGAACGTGATGATGTGTTAGTCTGCAGTAGCTGTAATCTCCCGCCTAAGGGCAGCGCAGATGGGGTCGGATGGTATGGTACTCTGAGAGGGTGGGACGGACGACGGGAAGGCAGATACTTCATGTACTTCCTAAAGTGCATGTTTCCATGGCTTCTATTGCCTCTCTTCGTGTACTGCACTCTATATGTGGATATCGCATGGAATTTTTCTCTGTTCTACAAACGTAAACGGAGCAATTTTTACCTAACTGTCTTACTCTACTGATCATCTTGAGAAATAGAATTCTTGCGAAAAGACTCTTGAAAAATTGCTATGTACAGTGGAGCACAGAATTCCAACATACATGGAGTATCTCCCTGATGCGGGACTATATATGTTGCAAAGATTCATGCGCTTCCTCAAATTACGCTTTCCGTCGAAATCATACTATAAGGAAAACAGTACAAATCCTTGTCTTTAGAAGATGAAGATTTAATTTGAGTTTTCAAGTGTCTTTATGCCTCAGTTCCAAACCAAAATCTGACGAAATAAGACTATACATGCAGCGTACTTCGAAGTATAGCGGCGATACTTTATGTAACATAAGCCCTTGTCATTCATGTTCCAACCAGAGATGGATTGGCCGGTAAAACAAGGCAACTTGTGAAGAGCTTGTTGGCATAAGTTAACATCACTATGCTACCGTTAGTAAACAAGAAGTATCGGGATAGGCTCATTTTTTAACATGTCCGCGCGTGGTTATATACCATCCCTATTGAACTATCAATAACCACCTCCCCTCCCCCCAGGGTACTAAAACATCGTGAAGATTATTCCTCAGTAACCGATATTTGTTTATACAAGACCAAGTGAAGTTTGATAACGGAAATGGCTTGCTAGGAAAATAATTGTTATTGTTAAGTACACTAATGAATACACCAAAGATTAGCATCACGTTAAGTGCTTTGATTTGATGGTTATAACATTCGCAAGGGCAGATCGGATCGGGGGGGGGGGGGGGGGATTGGACAGCTAGCCACCCCCTATGATGTTTACAACTGATCATAGAGCAAAGAAATAGTATCGTAAAATCTTTCTAGGTACCAGTCCCTGGATCTGCCCTTTTATATTCGAGATCATAAAATGGCTAATAAATTCTTTACCAATAACTATAAGTACTCTCTCTAATCACTAAAGCTTCACAAAGTATCATGGAAAATAGCTTTTGTCATTCAGTTGTATCAGTAAAGAATAAGACTAAGAAGAGTTGCCAATACCACTCAAGCTGTTTATGATAGTCTTGTATACCTGTAGTAACCTGGGTGCGAGTCACGTGACACATAGCGCATAGTTAGTTGGCTGGCAAAACCAGGTCCAGAAGAGAATGGATGCCACTCAAAATACTCTACTTAATACACAAGTTTGAAGTTTATTCAACTCAGTTATTGAAACTAAAGGAGCCTATTCGCACAAAACAATCTACTTTCATTCAAGGATTGATTCACGGCACGTACTGATGAAAACACTGATCACCCATGTCGTTCGTTCGTTCGTTTACACAACACTAAGAACACTAGTGATTAGTTAGCTTCTTAATGAAGAAAGGTTATTGGATTGGTTAATTAGGAGTTAATTCATTAGCCATACGAGGTGCTCATAGATTTACAAGATGAGCCATTTAATCAGTCTTATATTCAGCCGATGGATTTTGCGCACCGTGTGGGTGGGCTGGCGACTGTTTATTCCAATAGCATGAAAAACAAAATCATGCCTCCTCTAACAAATAACTCTTAACAAAACTGATGCGGTTAAGTTGACTGTTTGAGAAGGTCAGCCCTTTACATGAGCGAGACATTTTGGGAACCACGACTTTCAAATGTCTTCCGCTCTCGACCAATCAAAATCCAATAAAATCTCATCCAATCACAGTCCTTGAATACGACAAAACAGTGTAAAAAAAACTAGTTTTATAGCTTCCTTATGTGAAGGATCTTATAACTAGAAATTTCACTCATTGAGTACTAGAAAAGTGTAAAAAAGAACTAAACATATAGAATCTAATTTTTTAAATCAATTTCTCTTCAATATGCCGAGATTTTCCTCAGGTTAAAAAAATGTCTAGTCCAACAGGTTAAAATAATTTATGAAGGGCGCACTTATTTGCATCTGTAAAACCAATCATTTCTCACAGTTGTCTTCTATTTTTCATTCTTGCCCTTCATCGTGCGGCCCTGTAGACACAAACTAATGGACAACGTAAATTTCTGACCCCACACAATCGCGGTTTAATTTTATTTGCGTCTGTGAAACGCGGTTTTTCAGTTTCCCTTGTACGTTTATTCTTTGTGTTTGTGAAAGGTTTTTGGTTCTAAGGTCATTCGTTGCTCTGCACGTTTATCCTTACAAGTTTGTGATCATCCCCAAAACGATCGAACTCAGAATGGCAGCCATGTTTGTTGATATAACGAAAGAAACCAACCAAGGAAACTGCAAGTACTACCGAAGTTTCCAACCCATATGATAAAGCCAAATGATTTGTAAAGTGCTGGCCTCCGAAGCAGGTTTATTATATTGATTGTTGACAATTCAAGAAGTTGTTGACTCTATTTCAAGTGTTTCAGAAAGTCCTTCAGAACTGATCATTAGCAATGACTGCTGACCAGTAGAAACGTATGTCACTGGAATTTGAAGTTCAATGTAAACCTAGCCCTAACGAAGTCCGATTCAGTTAGAAGAACCCAAAAGATATTTTTGAGAACTTGTTTCAGTGCTATGAGGAATCGAGAAATCATGCAAATCATCCTTGTTTTGGTACTGACCCTGGGTACCAGAGGCTCTCTTGCTCAAGTCCTTTTCGGTCATAGGAATATTTTGTTGAGTCAAATATAAACAGTCATTTGTCAAGTGGTTTCTAATTTAACTGGCTTGCATTTGGCGTCAAGGTGTGTCCAAACAAGATGAACCCTAGCCTACAATAAGTTACGATTCTGGGTTTCTTTCTTATTATTAATTGATTATAAGGGCATGGATAATTTTGTATTAGACCAGTGGAATAGACCAGTGATCCGTTACTTGCCTTGTTTTTTTGGCTTTTTCATCTTAAAAGATTCCGATGCATATTGATCGCCAAGGCTAGCCTAACCCAAGCAAGTCATCAACGCCAGCCCTCAGTCAGTGAAAAAGAGAGAGAGAGAGAGCCTATAATAGTTTAGGTTTCACAAGATTGTTTGACCATATAGTCACATGTTATTGGTCAAGCACGCGATGTATCAGAACCTGGACTATACTGATATCTAGATAATTTTAGGCACACAAATGTTTTTAATGACCATAGTCGTTATAAGCACTGTCTTCAATCCATGTATTCATAGTTTATCGCCTTTCATTTGTCACTACCTCCTTTCATATTTCAACTTTAACACTTGGTTCCTGTTTACATGTGGTATGGCCATGACCCTAGCTCTTGTCTCTCGAGAAAAGAAATAAAAATGGCTTAATTGCCCCAAGCAAGCCTATATTAAGGTTATTCTAACGCGTGTAAACAGGCCGTTTACAATAGCTATCTGAGATAAATTACCGACCACAATGTAGATTTGTTTCATAAGTATGCTAATTAGATGCAGACATTTTTTGTTGCGGTCAAAATGGCGGCATTTTCAAGATCACGCGAGTAGCGCTTCACGTGATTTCTCTCGATAGACAAGCACGCAAAATCTGGATATCCGTTGACTAATAGTTGTAAACAAACGAAGTAATACGGCTTGAACAGTACTGTTTAATCTTATATCTATATCTAATCAACAAAAACAGATTTCATAGTGGGGACTTTGTGGACAGATTGGTGTGGAATTTCCGGGAAGAGGGATCGAGAAGTGGCGACTCCCATCGAGGAGCTATTCGTATTCTCTCTCAGTCGGGTTCGACTCCTTGCATCACATGTGAGTTGAACTCGTTAAGTTTCGCCCTTGTGATAGAGGATTTTTCTCCGGCCTTCCTCCCTCCGCAAAACGATAAAAAGCTAAATTCCAATTCGATCTGTGAGTTAGCCCGACGGGTTTGATAAAGTTTGAGGTTTGGAGATATAGATATCATAGTTGTATGAATCCATAAAACGTAACAGTATCGAATATTATATTATTTTTGTAATTAATTAGGGATAGAATTTCCACGAAGCAGTAAATAGGGTAATCCATAAAAGTACATCGAAATCTTAAAAAGGGAGTGAATTTCCGCGAAGCAGTAAATTTGATTTGCGTGAGTGGGTCAAAAACTCGTCATTTTTGAGATGATTATAAGCATGTGAAGCTTTTTTGTATAAAGTAATCCATAAAAGTACATCGAAATCTTAAAAAGGGAGTGAATTTCCGCGAAGCAGTAAATTTGATTTGCGTGAGTGGGTCAAAAACTCGTCATTTTTGAGATGATTATAAGCATGTGAAGCTTTTTTGTATAAAGTAATCCATAAAAGTACATCGAAATCTTAAAAAGGGAGTGAATTTCCGCGAAGCAGTAAATTTGATTTGCGTGAGCGGGTTTAAAAATCTCAAAACCTCTTGAGGAAACACCTTAAAAGCCATAATTTTTGAGATGATTATGAGCGTGAAGCTCACCGCCTTCTCTCTCCCTTTCATCATCTATCACCAAAAAGATGCCCTATATGTCCATCCTGTACTGTATTTCATCCATAAATAAGGTTCAACCTCGTCGGCCTACACTAGTATCAATAGCTCTACAAGGTCAGACCTACCACTGCTTTAAAAAAAAAGTTTTTCAACAATCAGCACGGTTGATTATATTTTTAGCATTGATTTGTAACTCAAGTTTATTCAATTTCTGCGCTTCAAGTGATGTTTTATGATGAGTAACGAAATTGCTTCAAAAGTCGAGTGTCTCAGGTGAAAAGGTGACCCTCTCCATCACGAAGGTCCAAATCTTTCAAGCTAGTAGTTTGTGTTACGAAAGCAAGACGCAGTTATTTTGTCAGTCAGACTCCAAAGCACAAAAAAGAGACCAGATAACCTTTAAAGTTAACTTCCTCGAGTTCACTATTATCATAGTATTCTATTCTAACGATATCGGCGGTAAATAAGATGATAAAAGCTCGATACTACATTCAATAGATTCCACGATGCATTCACACACTTATTAGTTATTCCTGTTAGTTTTGAGCCCACGGGAAAAAAACGTGCTTCAGCTCATATTCCTGAACCACAAATTCATTTTTGACGGTATCAACATGTCAAACGACGAGCTTTTAGTGAAAAGGTTTGGTCGAGATTGCGAAATATTTGTGGCTTTAATTTCCACGTTGTCAGTCATTGAAATTAAGCTTCAAGGATGTTAATTACAGCCAGCAAGATAAGAGAGCAAGATTCTTTGCTAAGCGTAAAGGATATCTAAACTTTTCTTATCTCCTAGGTGACTTGCCACTGTTCTTTGTTCCAGATCCCGTTTTTACCTCCGGTAAAAACCACACAATTACATCGTTTAGTTGTTCACAGTTGTACTCCCTTGATTGGTTTTTAAATACTCCAAGCTAAACATTGTTATAGGTAGTTGAATACTTGGTTGACGATTTGTCTTGTCATTGCCCTATTGTCAATAGAAAAATAAAGTTTCTTCTGGCCAAGTTAAATGTTATTTTGACCCTCAATAGTAGTGATTGAATTCTTATCTCAACGAAGGCGAAATCCGAAAATCCAGATGATCGTAGTATACTACTTTTCACTCCCTTTCTATGCTTTTTCACCTTAACAATTAGGAACTTTTTCGGAGGTATTACGACTTAAGCTACACAGGATACAGTTTGAGCCTATAATCTGATCTCCAAGCAAAGACGCATCAATTAAGTCCTTTATTAGTAATTTTTGATTATCCCACTTAATGATAACATTGTTTTTATTTTTTCCATATGTGTGCTTGTCGAAGGAACAGTCTGTCGAAATGACCGAAAAAGGCGAAATGATTCACTATTAAACACGCTGTTTACAAGGCTAAAACGTTGGAATACTTCCGATATTTAAGGGAATAAGCCCTTCCTTCTAATCCAAAGAGAACGGGCTTAATCAGAGGGATTTTCATCGCGATTATGGCAAGAAATTTGCGGCAGTAACTCGAAAAATCCCCCCCAAAAAAACGTCTCGGTTTTGATCAACTAATTTACAGTGTTTCAAAGAGCGGCCAACCTTAGTTTACTCATGTCAAGTGCTGCTACTTGGATGTTAAATGCCTCTTCTGTCCCGAATATTTTGATGTATAATTTACAAAAAAACACGGGCGAAAAACTGCGAGACTGACACAAATACGAGAGCGCATTTGTGGCTTTCAGCACTTCAAATTCACTTTAACACAATATTTTGAACTAGTTACTTACTATTAACAAATTGATCTTGTTTCTGGAGTTATAACTGACTAGGTTTCATTCGCTTAGGCTTCTTGCTTGTGTACCTGAAAGAAAATCAAAAACGTTTCATCAAAATAGTCCTCAAATGTCAGGACTTTTTAGCGATCGCTTTTCTTGAGTTTAGTGCAAGAAGGTATAAAGAACAGCCTTTATTACGAGGTTTTGTTAGCGTAAACTGTTGATTTACTTGAACTATATCGTGATGCCAAGTGCTAGAGTGTACTATCAATAACACACAATCATCCAAATGCATTCGTTATGTCGCACCCTGGGACTGACCGTTGTTTATGATCCTGAGGCCTTGAAATACCAAATCGATATCCAAGGACCAGGCCTGAGGCATACGAAATACTCGTCGTTCACACACCAAGAAAAAAATTAACTCCAACCTTGGAAATGATTGGAAAGAGAGAGAATACCTCGTACTACAGATCAATCCTTTGCTTCACATCAAGCTGACATCCGAGACTTAGAGCTCTAGCATTTCGCTACTATTTTTCCCGTCGTTATCTCGCCGCACATCATAAGATGTGTCTGTTAGTGAACTATTAGATTTCCAGACTACAGAGCAGAGAATAACTGACGCGTTTTGAATGACTAAGAGGCATCATCAAGATATGGGACGGACTTTGACAATCTATATATAATCACTACACTCTTACACTCAGCCATCGTCAATAGCTTCTCCGTAAACACGTATACATCCAAAACTGCTGTTCTATATTATTTCTTAATACCTGAGTACATGTTGGCTAGTTTTGTACATCGCCCTTGCAGAGGTTATGACCTTTGGGAACTTAACGCGCTTAGTTCAGATTATCTCTAGTAAAGAAGATTACAATAAGCCCTTTCGTTTCCGCTTTGAATTTTTAGGCTACAAAAACACGCGTAAACTGTTAACGCTGTTATAAAAATCGACTTAAAAACTGTAACTTCATTCTTTCGCTGTTGAAGGTGACGCAATAAGAAGGGTTATTTTATTTCAAAGTTTCCTTATATGCTATTTCTTATACACTAATATCTATTATTAGTAAATCCCTTAAAAATTAAAACTAATAAACCCTCAGAATCCGGATACCGTAAGAAGCTGTCGTGATGTTGGTCTCTGCCCGGTGAAAGGCACTGAGAATAGCATGCTTGAATTACACAAGTACTACGAAACAATTATAGAAATGATTTCACGGAAAATAACAACATGTCACCTCTAATACATTATGAGACTTGCAAGTAAATGGTTTTATTCAAAATATTTTTTTTTGGCGGGAAAAAAATTTTTCTGCGCCAAAATTGACCGGAATCGGAAGTGACATCAGAAATTAGACGAGGATTCCTAGGTTGTCCTAGACGTTAGATGTCTGAATTTATGACCTATCATCCTGAAATATTGGTCCGGTGTAAATCTGGTTGAGAGTTTTTTTTTTCAACTGAGAATTGAATTCATCTAAAAAACGCCATTATGATGTCATCAGTGACATCGTCATAGCAAAAGACGACACAAAATGAGGGTGGTCCCAAGAGTTCTCTTGACCGTGTAAGAATTTTTTTTTCAAATAATAGAAGTTATCAGAGATTTACACTCTATCTCTTTCAAACAATTGTTTCAAGTCGTGTCATTTGGGTCAGTATCAGTGATACATTCACTGCGTTGTTGGCCCCAAGACTAGACTTGAAACAATTGATTGAAAGCAATAGACCTCTTTACCTTCGTATGCAAATTGCCCATTTCAGACCACATGACATTCCCTTGAGAAATGTTCTTTTGTTGAAATATGTACACATGAAAGAATCAACTCCCAAGAGTGGCATCACGTGGTCTGAAATGGGTACAACAAACAACGAAGGTAAAAAGGTCTATTGACTATAACTCTGTTATCTGCTATTCCGGCTCGAGAAAAGTGCTTTGTTAGTTTCTTTTCTGTTCTAGGTTAATCTCAAGTAAGCGGGTTGTTTTGACAGGCTCGTTCAAAGGTTAAACGTTCCACATGTTCCAGTAAATGATGTCAAGGATACGACTATTCACCACCTGTAGAGTGCTAACGATTGCTATAAAACCTGTGAAATAATACGTAACCTTCTTTTAGAAATAACACAGTACCTTGTAGTTATTGTTGGCGGGTTTACCGAACTTAACTCGTGCGCTTTTTACTTCAAGAAAGGCTATCTTAAGTCTTATTCCCTCAAAGAGACAAATGTCTACAATCTTCCTTCTTTCTTCACTCTTCCCTTCTCTCCTCTTCCGTTCCACTTCCTTTCTCTCATCTTTTCCCTTTCTTCCTCCCTCAAATCTCTGCACACCTGGGTTTTTCCTTCCCCGTCTTTCCCTCTCTGTCCTCCGTCCCTATTTCAGGGCTGAGTTCATGTTCATACTAACACCAAAAACCTATAAGCATAGCACATCATCGCGATAGAATAATGAAAGTCCCTAGATGACATTGAACTAAATATTACCTTCAAAAATACCTCTTTACCTTGGGTGTAACGTTTTCCTATTTCAGATCTCGTGTCATTCCCTAGACTACTTTTCCTTTTTGAAACGGTTGCGCATGAAAAGACACATGAAAATGGATACAACTAAGACAGAGGATCTTATCCTAAAAAGAATCACACGTGGTCTGAAATGGGAAAACATTGCGCGCAAGCTAAAGGGGTCTATTTTATTTGTGTGTTGAAATAATTTGCTCAGCTAGTTAAGTAATCGTTAAAGCCAATTTTCACTTCTTCGTGTTACATGTGCGATTAATATTAATGCGCTTAAAACAGATTTATTTGTTAAGTCGTTAGAATGTTTAGGAGATAATCCGATCAATAAATATCACTTATCGTAAAACACAGAGAATGCGCTCTCGTTTAGAAACCGCCTGAAAGTGAATACCACATTCAAAACTGCTACTACGTTCACGTGTATTTATGGACACTTAGCTTGAGAGGATCGAGTTATAACTGAGTAGATTTTGGTATGTTCGTGGCACCGTTTTTTTTCCGTGACCGCAATGATACGTGATTAGGATGAGACGAACGATGAAGTCAAAACAATAGCCCCCGGTAGGGACCTGATTTTCTTGGTTTAGGGGTTACCGGGAACTATCCTACCCTGGCCCTAGGGGCTTCTTGAAATACTTGATATTGAGTATATGTTTTTAGGATTTCTACACAGAAATACGCTGTATAGCATACCTTGAAACAGGCAATTAATACCTGTAATTTGAGTTTTATTTTTGGAGTAGGTACCCGGAGTAGGTACCTGTTATCTCCATGCCTTCTGTCTAAATCAGGTCCTTTCAGATGACATGCTTCGATCTCATACTCAATCTAGTGTGCTTGCTGCATGTCGTTATAGATAGTTTGTCGTTCTTAATTTAATCACTCAAAATAGAAGTTTTCACTACTCTGAAAATCGTACCACGTACCGTGCCGTGTCTGAGCATTCTGACTAAATGAGCAGTATTTTACGCGCTGTGATTGGTTAAGTAGATGTTAATTACCGTGACCGTGCCGTGCATCGCGTAGACACAAAATCTACTTAATGTTATCGATTAATGTACTTAGTAATTGCTTAATAATTTAGTTAGTCTAAGTACGCGGCTTGCTCAATTCCATACTATAACCGTGCCGTGCACTGTGTCCATACAGCGGCAACATCTCATGATCCATAATTAATGTTATCGATTAATGTACTAAAGGTTTAATAATTTAATTAGTCTAAGTACGCGACTTACTCAATTCCATACTATAACCTGTTACCGTGCCGTGCACTGTGTCCATACAGCGGCAAAATCCATCTCATGATCCACAATTAAAGTTATCGATTAATACACTTAGTAAAGGTTTAATAATTTACTTGGTTTAAGTACGCGACTTAGTCAACTCCATACTATAACCTGTTACCGTGCCGTGCGCTATGTCCAAACAGCGGTAACATCTCATGATCCACAATTAAAGTTATCGATTAATACACTTAGTAAAGGTTTAATAATTTACTTGGTTTAAGCACGCGGCTTGCTAGGTTTTTATGTAGAATGTAAAGTCCCGAAGTATGTTATTGATACATCAAAGGAACCGATAGTAGTTAGATAATACGTGAAGATTATATGGCTGTATAACATGGATATATGAAAAAAGATTCTAAATCCACATAGACCCATTTTGAAATTATATCTCGCATGCAATAGTAATTATATGAAAATCAAACGCGGCCGGCGGATTATTGGGGGGGGGGGGGGGCATGGGGGTAGAGCCACCCACTTTGATTTTTTGCTTCGGCGATTTTAACGATTTTAGCCCCCAATTTTCAGCTCTTTCCGCCGCCCTGTCAACCTGAGCTATCCTATTAGGTTCATTTCTCGAGAGGGAAAAGGAAAAAATAAAATCTAAAGAAACAGCTAAAATAGAATAAAAAGAAATTGAATAAAATAGAATGAGCTAGAAAGAAAGAAAGAAAGAAGTTCGGCATAAGGAAAGCACAAAATGAAATTGAAGCAAAACATACACTAAATCGAAATTGAAAAAAATAGGCTGATATAAAAACATATAGTTAAAGAAATTTAGGCTAAAATATAATGAAGCTAATCCACTAGTTTTGACATGAATTTACGTGTCTGGCCGAGAAGAATGCTTGAAGAAATAAGTATCTTCAGAAACCGTTATCAACACATACTTCCCATATAAGTTTTGTAGCCAATACCTTAGGGACACCGCTGTTTCTCTAACAATATTTTGAACTTCTCATATCTATTTTTAAGAATATATATGAAGTCAAACAAGTAATATTACTTGGACGATCCACTCAAACCTACTTACTATGGACACTATTCCAGACAGTCAGTTTATTACTACTTCTGTCATGACAATATTGGATAAAAACGAGTAGAGATGAAATGACATTCTTCATAAAGAAAGAAACATCATAAGCATACTAGTGTCACTTCGAGTCATTTCAGTGTATTACTACTTCATAACGATATTGAATAAGAATAAGAGTCGAGATATGATATGATATTCTTCGTACAAAAATACCCAACCCTTAAAGTCTGATCTAAGTGCTAATAATGGACTACTAGTGACGATCTGTAGACATGGTAGAAAGGTTAGGAAACAGCGAACTCAGCCTGGGGCGTCGGGCTGAACCGAATAATACTTCGATAAACCGGGAAAATATTTTATCAGCAAATTTTGATATTGAATGACCTTGACATTACATTCCTTGATTTCAAATTTCCTTGCCTTAAGTACCTGTCTATGAACCAGAAGTAGGTCGTAAAAACATTCAGGAAAATGTCAGTTCAAGGACTGCATGAGCTTTGGTGCCATATTGGTTGTATATAATAACTGTCGGAATCGCAAAATTTTGAAGTCTAGCAAGTTTTGAATGAAACAAAAACTACTGCAATTTTTTTGTTTCATTGTTACGGTTCTCACCTTGAAATTATCTCATTGAAGCCCTCGTTCTCCTATGTTTTCAGCTATTCGATGTAAACGATGTCCAACCTGCTGAGGTTGTGTGTATTTCTTGATAACTGGCAGTATTTTTAATCGGTAAACTTGCAACTAACTGCGAACATCAACTCATTTAAAGCTTGAAGTATATATGGTCTAACCGGACATACAATAATAAGTGGCCACCACGTACTAAGCTGAATGGAATTCTCAAAGACTCTAATAAGTCAACAAGGATTTAAAAATTGATCCAACCGCGAGGAAAGCGCCTTTAATTTCTGTTGAAGCGATCCACGTAGTTAGGGTGTCCTACTCCAGGAATCACGTTCTGACTTAATAGTCATATCTCAGACAACAGCCTTGCACTTTCCCTGTTTGTTTTAGTGGCTGGATGTTTACAGTAGAGATAAACGCATGTGTGTTTTTGCTTTGATTAAGAATTTCCAAGCTCGTTTGATACTTATCGCTGAACAAATACCTTACTTATGTTTGTGAAGCTCTCAACCACTTGTGATCTAAACCACCTACGCTAACAAGCCTTAGTTGTCGTATAAACCAATTAATGACTACTAGGGATTTCTATGCTCGTTTGGAATCGATTTAGAGGGAACCTTTCGTGTTTTTTGTTTTTACGGCGTCTTTATTTGCTGTTTTAGGAACTTAGTGTCTTGGGAAAAGGGAGATAAGACAGGCCTGGAGAACAGATCTAGAGAAGCACTGGCTTTCAGATTTGTTGACAATGAATATGAAGTAGTTAGTCGATTCTAGCCTAATAACAAAGTCTACTGACCTCTAAGTACTTCGTAACCAAAACAATTTTGTTCTTACAACAAAACAAAACAAAAAACACACAACACCTTGTAAACAACTTTCCTAACACATCTTTGAGCAGCCTTACAAACGACAACAAGTTTTACTTGAAGCTAAGGATTCAGTGGATGTCTTCAGTCAACTCAGGACAAACATATTTTAAACTCTAAAATGCAATAATTAACTTCAAATAACATACCATTTCTAGTCTTGGCAATATTTTCTTCACATCATGTGTTCGTAGTTTTTCTCTCAGCTAAGTATAGAGTTGAGAATACTTTATCCTTTATATTGTCAGGAAGGCCGCTTCGTGTAGACCGCTCTTAGTCTTAGACTGCTCTTTCTTTATCAGTTATTTCTTCAGAGAGTGTAGTAGCCAATAGTGTTGAACGTAAGCCTTTCAACACTTTATCGCACGTTTTATGACTTGTTTTTCCATCGCCGTCGACGTTTACTTACTTAAAACTTTAACCCTAAAATGTTGGTTTTTCCAACTCCTTAGCATCACACGAGTTAACGTTTGAAATCTTTATTCGAGGAGTCTATCTTTATTGTGTCTTGCAAAATTGTCTGCGTGTGTTTATCAGAAGAAATAGCCCGTTTATAATAGATAGGAGTGATAGCTGATA
Organism: Anthopleura sola; assembly: GCA_023349425.1. NCBI lineage: Eukaryota > Metazoa > Cnidaria > Anthozoa > Actiniaria > Actiniidae > Anthopleura > Anthopleura sola. The sequence continues at coordinate 8,644,834 of JALHLI010000005.1, forward strand.
TGAACCTACTTGACAATGTTATCACTGACATCAGTTTAGTGACAGTTGTTTACTTTTAGTAGCAAAGCTACGTGTGCTGGATATAAACACAAGTCTTTTGATTTCTTCCGCCAGCAAGTTATGACATCAATATTTGATTTTGACTCACTCTACACGTCATCGTTCAGTCATTTGGTTGTAATAGTTTGGTTCTCTCAGTGTGCTGTTTTTCAGCAAGTTTCTTCCCTCAGGGGAATTGAGGTGGATCTTTTGAGAACCAATATACATATCTGCTTAATGGTCTCAAATGTGACTTGGTATTTTGAAATTATTTTTTAAGAAAGTGTTTCCTGTTTACGCGAAGGGTTTTTCGTAATTCCTTGGTTCTAATGGTATTTTAATCATATTTATGTCAAGCACCTAACGATAAAGAAGAAAAAATACTCAATGGAATGTCGGGAAATATTTGTAGTAGTTGGGAAATATGCAACGAAACTAATGAATAGGTATTTTTGCGAAATTATTTCGAAAATGGCGATTAAACTATAAAAATAATCATGTAGAAGGGAATGCAGATTGAATCAGTTTTTCTTCCTATTCATCACGCACTTTTCATTAAGCTTCAACACTGTGCTATGTGCAGATGTAGGCGATCAGGCATCCGAGGTCAGCCGACCACTCTCAACAAAGTTCAATATCGTCAAACCTCATCTCCTTTTTTTCTCGTTACTGAGTACATCGCGATTATTTTTGATACAGTATACTTGATCATTTGTATCTTTTTTTGCGGACGTGTGTAAGATAATCTTGATATACATATGTCAGAGTGACTAACATGAAGGTTTCCGTAAACTACGCCTTTTTATAGAGCAGGTAATTGTCCCTCCTCTCCTCGTCACCCATCAACTTCCTGTACATTCACTAGACGAGATAAAATCGATTGCTGGACATTTTCCGACATGTACGTGCTGAATCAGATGAATCAGATCATTTCTCTCAGATAATCAATAAAACTACTGGCCCTGCGTGCGCGCACTGTGAGCATCTACTCAACCCTGCACTCCTAAAGGCCCGTTTACACTGCCGAATTTTGCAGCGATTTTTGTTGAGATTTTTGCGGCGGATTTCGAAAATATAATAAATGTTGTCTTATGCTTCTAAAGAGACATTTTCCCAAGTTATAATCTTGGTGTTTTCAATAAAACTTGATAAGTTAATCCCTTTATCATTCTTGACTGACCAACTTCAAAATTGCCGAAAAATTTGCACCTAAAATTGCCGTAAAAATCGTTCGTGTAAACGGGCTTTAATATTTTGTCATCCAAACTTATCAAGGCAAAATCAAGGGCACAGTGTGTACACTTAGCAAGTTCTAGGAGCTTTAGAAACGAGAAACAAAATATTTTTGTCGATATTAGAGCGCGTTGTTTTGAGTCTAATAACGAGACAATATTTCTCAATTTCCTGACAGAACGTCGAGTATACATGAATATTAAAGTGGCGCACCAGGCGAAAACATGCGCGTAAAGAGTGCGCAGATAACCTTCATCAGATATTCATGTTCAACCAATCAGGTTCATGCAAGAGTGTAATTCTTAAGATTTTAACTTTTTTTTTTTCTTTCTAGCCGTTTGCCTTTTAATTCCCAGCTCAAAAATATTTTTAAAGATAGTCTATTATCTATTAATTAATCTTAACAAAATTTAACGACCACTTATTCCTATCGAGCCTCAAAATCACTTCTGTTAGTTGGCCAGGATAATGAATGCTTAACAGCACGAATCAAAAATCTTCTTATCATGTTGGCGGCACCCTAAAGAGGATAGAATATAAACAGTCTATAAAAGAGACCTCTGGTCATACGACCACCCATTGGTATCGAAATCATTGCTCACGCTCTCAGGCCATGCTTTTGATATGGAGATTCTCTGATAGCGGTGGTAGTGGGTGTAAGAGTGGTAACAGTTAACGAAGCCAGCCAGTAGAAGCCGATGGAATGATGATAGTAATGATAGCAATAGACTAGTGTAGAGAATACTTCAAATATTAAAGAGTGTATCCGTGAATGCAGAGCCTGAACGGAAGCTGCGCTTTTTCTTTAGAAACACAACTTTCTGGTAACAAGTAGTTTTTTTAAATTATCCCTCGCGATCGTATATTCAAGATGGCTGTCAGATTTTTTATACGATAAGTTAGTTTTCCCTTCAACTTGGCGTCTTTCTAGCTATAGCTAAGATGCATAAACCGGCACCCGGCAATGAGGAAGGACTAGATTAATCCAAGTCACTTCCTTGGTTAGTTTGTATGCTCTATTAAAGTGAGACAGTTCCTAGCCGAGTTGAGACACCTCACTTCATGCTATTGATGTCTCACTAATCCGTGTAGATATAGTTCGAAACATGAAGTATGAAGCAGAGAGAGAAAGAGAGAGAGAGAAAGGAAAGAAGAAAGGAACGGTGGGCACTTTTGATTACTGATAGAAGAACATCAACAGAAATATCACACACTATGGATAAATAAGCTACTTCACCAACACTTCCCTGTTACAAACTAGCTAAAAAACGTGAAGAATAATGAATCAAAACAGCTAAAAAAAATTGACCAAAAAAGCCTTATTGTAGTTACCTGGTGTTTTCAGTGTTTAAGTTCTTCCACCTCAATTACACTTCAAGGCTTACTTGATTAGTTATAGACTGTCTTCTCCTCTCGCGCACACGTCATTTCAAAACTAATGATTTTTAATTGCGATGGTTTCCGGCGACTGGAGATGTAGATTATATATCTCTCTCGCGCGATACATCAACTTCGTTTTGGTTAAAAAAGCGAATGTCAAAACATGTTTTCACTCGAATGGAAATCAAGGTTCATTACGTGTAACGCCGCATTTTGGATATAGGAACTGTTATATTGGTATATCAGGTATTCCCTCATTATGCAGAACCCGCAGTTTTTTACTCATAATGTGTATATATTGTGTGTTTATTCGTGTTGTTTTGATGTCTGTAAAGAAATACTAGGAACAAAAACCACTTACTTTACATCTGATACACTGTCCTTGTTCGCTTGTTTCCATGCAGTTAAAATCGAACCAAGGTGTTAAAACTCTGCGTTCAGGAGCGTTTGTATGCCAGGAATAATGAAACTAAAAGCAGGGCAGTCGACGTTTTGCTAGGTCCTTGCAAACGACGCTATTAAGAGGGTCAGCTTCAAGATCAAAGGCTAAACACACAGCTTTAAACCAAAAACTCTTAGTAGATATGAAGTCTAGATCTCCTCTCAATATATTCTCACTTCAAATCACCGAAGGTTTTTATCCATTTTTTCGATAGAAACTAAAGCTAACCCTATTGAGCAATTCAACACTAATTTAAAGTAACGGAATCCTACCTATCTTGAGTTTATATAAAGCAGATGTTGGCCATTGGGTTTCTTATGGCTAGCGGCAATCGGTTTCTCCATATACAGACCTTTATCTAAGAGAACATTGTTTAAAAAGATTTCAACGATTGGCAATTAATTTCTGTTGTCATAGGTAATTAGGATCGATGAGGTGAAAAACTCTCCCAGATTGTCCATTCCTCTGCCCTGCAGCTAATCGCTAGCAGACTAACTGCGTCATAAAAACTATTAAGAAACGGAGTTTGAGAAACAAATAGCTTTTTTCTTGTATAGAGATGATTTAATTTACGATTTAGAATTAGGTAAAAAACTCCAAAAGATTGATACAGGTTGATGTAGATAAGAAACAGCAGCGCTCACCCCCGCCTTGGTATGCCCACCGTGGCTGGTTCGTCCCCAGACAATGAATTATTCAGTTATAGAAAGTTTGTTCTCAGTCGATTCAGTTTCTAGATTACTGTTGTTTTTCCTCTCTTCGCAAAGGCTAAAATTTTAATGAACCTTGGTAAAGCGCTGAGAAAACGAGCTAAAAGAGGTTCGTGTGAATATAAGGTGGATAGATAATTGCATTCAGTACTGAGCTAATCATCTGCCCGGGGCGTTAAAGCTACCGTAGTAATTTTTTTGCTTGATTATAACTTATTTTTACAGAATAATTGGAAAACAAATGAGCCAATTAATCTTACGAGTAGGAGAAAAGTTATAAAGCTTTGATGTTTTTTTCTTTAATTCTTAACATTTTAATTTTCAAAGTAAAACTTTACAGCCATCCTATCACAACGGCTGCATGATTAGGAGTAAAGTTGATGAATTGTTAAGTCTTGTTCTGACAGGATTACACGATCTACTAAGTCATTATCCAAATCTTCCACGCTCGTTAGAAACATCCCATTCTCGCCGCTTCCTCTTTCGTGCAATTTACTCATGAATTAATCTAAAATAATTCCGAAAATCCGAAAATGCTCATTATTTTCTCCTCTGAGTCTATAATCTGTTCAAATATTGTCTTACAGCGTTGATGCGGCTGATTTTCTAGCAGAGTAACTTATTTTTTCATTAGTCGATTAGTATTGTTTTTCGTGTTACTAGATCATTACATCGAGGATAAACTTTATTACATGTTAGTCAATCGCTTTAAGAATTCCTCTAATATTTCTAATGAGCTCTAGTTTTGCCGCCTTTTTCCCTGGGTCTTTCCTAGCGTATCCTCAGTCTATATATATCACTATATTATCCTATCAAATAGCAATCAACAGCTCAAGTGCTTGGTACATTATTTATAGAATTGTGCACTTTTATAGACCTTCATCCTCGGAGATTATTCTGGAAGGGAGGTTTATAAAAAGTATGAAAAGAAAACGCAGTTCTTCTTGGAAGCTTATTATTTTGCATTACTTCTGTTTAGCTGTAAAACTAAAACAAACCGAATTTTTTAGTGTTGCGCACAAAACTTCTGGATAAATGCTTCAAACAAGTGCGCAAACTTTTGTATCATTCGCGTAGTTCTGCAGTAGTTATCTTGAAAGCCATGGTTACGCGCACGAAATCCATGATGAATAATAGGAAGAAATCAACAGAAATGTCATGAACAACATTGCACAACACTGACACAAACTCAGTCGTAAAGAAATACGTTTAACACTTAACCTCGCTGTCCTGTTACTCCTAATCGTTTTATAACTTGTCTTTTAACACTACACAACAGTTGCAGCTCTATCACTCGTGCTTTATACTGCGCTTACTTAATGCATAACTTATGCTAAGAGAAGAAGGAAGAATAACCATGAACAGATTCCTAAATAATCCGGCTCATTATTCTAGAACTAGAGTTGAGTTGAGTTTACTAGCTTGGTTTTTAATTCATTTATCGCTATCTTTACATTTTCTTTTTGCGCTGCGTCTTCCAGAGAATCTGCTTTATACTGCTCTTACTTAATGCATAGCTTATGCTAAGAGAAGAAGGAAGAATAACCATGAACAGATTCCTAAATAATCCGGCTCATTATTCTAGAACTAGAGTTGAGTTGAGTTGAGTTTTACTAGCTTGGTTTTTAATTTATTCATCGCTATCTTTACATTTTCTTTTTGCGCAGCGTCTTCCAGAGAATCTAGGTATCCCCGCCTCCGAATAAACAATTTGTTTTGATTTGAACATTCAAAACATCATCAATAACATCGCATTTTTATGTAGAATTCAATTTTCGAGGATAAAAATAGGCTAAAAAAGGTAGACACAGAGACGTTGATTTTAAAAGCTATTTTTTCCAAAAAGCTTACTATATATTCTAGACTTGCCAGACATAGCCGTTAATTCCACATAGTGTGCATTTTCCACATCATATACATTACTTTGCCATCTTAACCATCCATTACCTCAGTCCTGTTCACTCGATCCTCCAATATCTTTCTGTCTCCTCTCCCGAGTATCTAAGCTTCGTAGGACGTGTTTGCAACGTAATTTCTCTGGGTCAAGAAGCAGTGAGAATCACATCAAGGTTGTTGTAAGACTAGGAGGTATTACACGATGATTTTTTCGTGTCGAAAGCGCTTTCTTTTGGATATTCAACTTCCTTCTTTTCTTCCGCCCATTACTCTGCGGCTTTTCGTTTAATGTGACAATTTTTGCGCCGAAAAAAGAGAGGTTCAGAGCGATCCGTTTATCGATAATGAATAGGGGCTTTGTTATGGTTACTGGGTGTTATAGGACTAGAGATTTGCATGGGAGTTTAGAAGATTTAGCAGGGTAATCCATTATAGTGAAAATAAACTCTCACTATGATTGCAATATTTTTTATAATTTTTAGCTTTTGGTTCTTTTCAAAATAACTAAGAATGATGAATCAATAAAAATATATAAACACATTCATGCCTAACAAAATAAAACAAATAGTAAAGAAAAGCGAAACTACTATCATGCAAAAATACCAAAATATAACAATATGGGTTCAACATCCTAATGATAATATAACCAAAGAATTTTTAATTCTAAAATGAAACTATATAAAAAAAAATTATTCCAAAATCCCTAAATTTCAATCCACGAAAACGGGTAAAATCTACAATAATTTTGAAATTCTGATTTTTTTCAAGTTAGGGATAATTATAGACCAAGGATTTTGCAATGTGTTTTTTTGATATGAAGAGCTTTGTCCTAAATATTGCCCAATTCCGTAGTGTGGATTATAAGCCCTGTGCAAATAATCCCCTCGGTTTTAGCTAATAATACTGAGAGCGCGATATCATCAGAAGGCAATTTTAAGCACTGTCCTCAATATCTTGGAGTATTTTTGACTTCACTGGTAGTTATCTGATAAATATACTATACTTAGCATGTAGGAATAATCTACTAAAACTGATGTGGCATTGCATATTTTTATCAGAGAATTGTCGATTGGAGTAACAAACTTTGAATGCATGAGAAAATTCTACAACAAAGAAAGGAATAACCATCGAATGAGAAAGCAGAACGAGGAAAAACTGAAGATAAAAACCGGATAAATTTAATCCTAAACACTCAATCTAAGAGCAGTAAATTAAGGATTTTCTTCTTTTGTTTGGGATATTTTTACCGTGATATGGTACTTCCAGGATTTTTGGAGTCGGAAAGATCGACAGTTTTGTTAATGATTTTTCGGATTAGTGACTCTTCCTGTTCTAATCTTTATACCGCTAGTAATGTGACAACCTACACACAACCAGCTATAAATGAATAGCTAACACATGCACCCGCTTCGTCTGGTGAAGGTATAATCTAGTATCTTGAGCCCGCGTTCCCTCTTGGTCAGCGGCTATAGCCCGCGTTCACTAAATTCATCGGGTTACGAGTTAGGCGACTGAGGTATGATCGATAAAGTTGAGCTTGCATGAGGTCCCTTTTATTCTCATTTATTCATTCATTTGTTATTGCCTTAGTTGACGCCCAACAATATTCACAGTTTACAAACATGGCCAGCTGATTTGAAATAGTGACGCAGAAATGACGTCGCTGCAAAACTGAGGTGTCATGAAGCCTGCGAAAATTGACTTGCAAAAATTTATATCTGAGATGAATCTAGACTTTCAGGAGAGGTTATTGATATTTTCTACTGAAAAAATAGTATGATATTCATTATTTAGTTGGAAAGAAGAATAAAGAATGAACCGTTTCCGGAGTCTTTTGCCTACTGAGGATGACACCTAAGTTTTGCAGATTTTCTCGACTCTGATTAATATTCGGCTCGAATTTGGCTAATATGCTTTCTCAGATCAGCTGGATGTACGTCGAGAATTTTTTCCCAGTCAGTGTTTTCAACCATTAAACAAAAGATATCTTTGTTTCATCAGTATCCAATCAGAGATGTGTTTGACACATTAACATCAGGTGACGTCAGCGTGAAACATGCCATACGCTGATAGCCGGTCAATTTTCTCTCATTTCGCCTTCAACCGATATTACGTCATTCATCAACCTTCCCAGTCACAGATCATTCATCAACCTTCTTATAACGGGTCACTTGATCGACATTGTACGTGTTCACCGTGAATCGTCATAGGTATCAGGTCACGTGACAGATCACATACTCATAATTAAAACTCTAAGTAGGTAATGCACGTTCACTCTTAAAGGTGTCGTCATGGTCGATTTCGGATTCACAGTCACGTGACAGGCCGTATAATTCCCGCCCCTTCACCTATCAACATCGAACAATCATTTTGTAATGATGTACTTGAGACCAGCACGTTGCTCCTCCATAAATCTTCATAATCATTTATGCACATCGGAGTTCTGAGTGGGATGCTTACGTTAAATATTTAGCAAAAAAATCAGCCATCGCTCCCTCGCTCTCTCTGGTCCCTGTCCCTACACAAACACACGAATTCTGTGGCTTTTTAACAATTTGAAGTAGATTTTTAGAGAATATTGATTTACTATTGAGTACCAAGAAAAAACGTTATTTTATCAAGCGATCGTATTTCACCTGCTTAAAATATTGCCAAAAATAGCACCTGAACTATTTTTAGATGATATTACATGAAATCTGATTAAAATAGAAGTTTGTTATTGCTTATTGATGATGAGATGACGTGCGCATGTTCCGGCCGGAGGCGTATGGCGAGGCAACAAAACATTGCGAAAATACACTACTCAATTTGAGAAAAGATTGTCGGTTAAAAACAGCCATAAAACAGTTTACGGGAAGATAGGATATCAGATTCAACTTTTTTTTCCTAATTATTATTTCATAAAAACATTCAAAATCGCAATCAATTATCTTTACTTTCCGTGCGAGTTTTGCGCATGCGCAGTTACGACGCAGATTATAACGTCGTTCTAACCGTCCAGAGCTAATTCCGTTTCTTTTCCCGCCTTAAACAATAGTATACTTTGTAACTTTTATTCGTATTTTCAGTTGAAAAAAGTCAAAAATCATCGCCCTACTTCATGTCTTTGTATCTTCTAATCAGCCAAACAAATGAGCTCAACTGGAACTTTCTAAATGTTAATGGATGAAGAATTTATTAACTGGTATATTGTTCTCGGCTTACATCGTAGGAGGAGCAGGAGAAGCCTTTTAGCTTGCAATTCCTCATAACAGCTAAGTTAAAATGCATTAAACACAGTACTTTCACGTGTTAGGAAATGGGTTAGAGATCTTTCTTTGTTCATATATATACTTTGCTAATGTAACCAGGAAATAGTTAAATCAAAACCAATTAAAGTGAATCCGATGAAAGTAAACTAGCTAAAATATCAAACGTGTTTCTTGAGAGATTTCACAAGTATTTGACTGTTTTTTGGAATAAAATCAAAGAGGTTCGCTCGCCCTGGAATGGGAATAAAAAGGAATCTCCATGAAAAGTCTTAGTGATTGAACAAGCAGCAAAAGTTATTGCATGAGTTGTTGAGTGCACTAATAAACATAAATGCATGGCTTGTTTATGTGATTGTAGGACTATGACAACTCTTAGCTAAGGATATTACATATCGGCGGTGATAAAAACAAAAACAGCAACAATAAAAAGCTCGATTATTTCCCCAGTATTAGATTACCAGTAACTCTATGTAGATATATAGGTTCGAAGAAAGAAAATATATCCTTTCCTGGAAATTCGGGCTAAAAAATCCGTTTTTATAGCTTTCGATACAACTATATCTTCGTAAGATTTCGCCCTGCCTTTCTTACAATATCTCAGTGAATACTAGCACAAAATGACACTAAAAGGTATAATATAAAGAGCCCCGTCCTCGCTAGTAGTGTAATTATCTTTAGAAGGCCCTTTGCTGAGCCCTTTATCATCCCGAACAAATAAATTATAATTAAGTAAAAGGAAAAAATATTTCTGCTGAAAATTTCAAATCACTGACGAATGTTATTATCTTTTATCATTTTGTTTATCAATTTTTAATTCTTGACGGGCGTTTGTGACCATTATGGCATACTTTTTGTCAAAACCGTTATTGTGAAATCTCTCCAGACCCGAGAACTGTCAGGCAAAAGAATTTTTAGAATCTAATAATTTATAATATCTTATTAAATATCTGTGTTGTACGATAAGAGAATATAATGCAACTATGAACATCGTCGGTCTTATCATTTGTTTTCACTGATTTTGTAATCTTTTAGCACATTTATCATAAGGATTATTGAAGATATTTTACCTTCACAGCTTTTAGTGTTCGTCCAGTTTCTCGTTGTTTTCAGCTAAAACTGAAATAGAAGAGAGAAGCACATAAGTATGATTAAAGTTAATCTGTTGACAGGGATTTCAACACCAGAACGTGAGGGTTGTACGAGGCGAAAACGTGCAGCATGCTCCAGCTTATCGAAACCTTTTAAAACTCACTCTTTAACATATGGAAAAGCTGAAGGATTTCATTATTTATGTATTAGTATTACAAGACATGACTGAAATAAGAGACGGGAGAACTAGAAGAGAGAGATAGAGAAAGAAAGAGTAAATTTTACCGGGTGTCGAGAGCCACTCGTGTTAGATGGAAGGATGTGAAGATCTTGATGTAGTATGTGTTAAAACTGAAGGCGTTTCTTTCCCCGATCGAGTCATTGACGACCATTAGCGCTTGCACAAATAGCCGAAGCTTCCGTTTATAAACAACTCCAAGTAGCTGCTGCAAAATGGTTTTGTAATTGCATAATGTATAATCTATATTGCTAAGCAAAAGAATAACTAACCAAGCTTCCATTTCCTTTCCAAAAACATATTAACGACAAAATGGACACGTCTTCCTTTTTAAACCAATTTTCTTTCCTTTTTAAAGAAAAAATAATTTTTTCCCTTTGTGTCAATTATCGTGAAATGGTCTAAATATTGACTTAAGAAATGCAACTGGTTCATTCAATTAGGCTCGACGTGTTTTGTATTCACATACCTGATAGTCAACAAAGGAAGAATTTTTCTACTATCGATCTACTATATAGTTAGTGACAAATGATTACGAAAACTAGTTGTACAAAACATCAATATTGATAGCAAGTATTTCGTGACTAACACGAATTGGATCATCGAATTTTATGAAAACAAAAACATTTCAAATTAGAAATATGTTTCCAAAACACAACAGCAACATTAAGAAAAACAAAACGCGATTTTAAAAATGCATGTCTTCTTTAAAATATTTAGAATCTCAGATTTTTATCACACATTTTCTGGATCTTTCCCACTTAAAATAAGACGTCCTTCTATATCCTAATTTGATAAAATTCTCAAAAACAAACAGCGAATAGAAATCCTAAGTATATCGATCTTTTTAACATGACATTTCATGTGAAATTCAAGAATAAGTTTATTTTAACTTAGTTTTGATTTCTTCATTGGGGGATCTGAGATTTGTATCTGCAAAGCATTTATAAAAACACAGGTTTTAAATTATATCTTAAATCAAGGAATCTCTTAAGGAAACGAGTCAGGTAATTACCAAATGTATATCAACTGTTTATCTAAATTTTTTACGCTTGTTATAAACAAATCTGCCATCAGTTATTTTTTTCCTTCTAATTCATCAAATTCAGCGCTAGCCCCAAGTCGGTTTTGTATTTCGAGCTCGCACCACAGGCTGTACCATGAACCTCATAACAAAGAAGTGAAATTCTGAACTAAGTTTTAACAATCTTCTCTAGTCACTTAAAAAAGTTGTCAAGCACTCAACATAAGAAGCTGATGCGCTAAATGTACAGGGGATGTACTTTAGTCAACCGAGAGTCGCTTCACGATGTGGTCACGAAACCTTGAAAAATAGTGTATATGGGTTCAGTGTCCCTAAATCCAGTTCTTATGGTTTGCACATCATGTGTGGTTGTATTGGTACGCGGGTCACTTACATGAAAGTAGGGTGGTCCTTACTACTGGGGATAACTCTTTTGTTGATCGGTGATCTCGCTAGCAAGAGGACCACCCCAGCCGATCTTCAAGTATTTTGCACAAAGTGGAACATCGTACTTGTAAAAATTAATCTTATTTAAATTGTCTGTATATAAGCATCTTAGATGTACATTGACGCATGGTCAGCGTTAGGTATCACCGCTGTACTGGGTGAGCGTCATAAATAATGCTATTACTAATTTCTTCTTTTGGTCTAAATTTCACCAAAAAAAAATATAACAGTAATCGATTTTTTTGCAATCGTTAGGGAAAATTAAAAAAAAAGTGAATAAAGGGCTTTATTTTTTGCGCTGCCAACTGTCACAACAATGGGAAGCGACTATGAAAGGCAAAGAATAATAGATATGATGTGTAAAAAATAACAAAGGAAATGTTAAAAAAAAACAGCTACAAATCAATGTCCGATCGAATTCTTTTATTTCAAGTTAATTTTTTTTTAGATTTTGGATTAACAATATTACGATGTTTCTCATTCCGTCATCACTTGTCAATTAGGATTAGTTTTTAAAAGAAAACATGATTTTTTTCTTATCATTCTACCGTGACCTTACTCAATTTGCTTACATCTTACATGGTCTCTGATTGGTCAGTTTGGTCGGTTCGTGATTGGTCGATTGCTGATGCAGCTCTAAATGCATCTTGGGTAAAATCGACATGAAAATCCGGCATCGATTTCAAATTCGGCAGCCATCTTGTTTTTTCTACATTACAAAAGCGGATTTTTTAACTAATTATAAATCATGTTATGACTATATTTCTTATTCATTCTAGAGACAAAGGGTCTCTTTCTTTGCAATATGATTGTGTTTTACCATGAGTCTCAAAAAGACATTTCAACATCTTCGTCGCCTCTGGTTTGACGTTCATTCAAATGAAGATGAGTTAGTTTTCCTTCGTTGATATTGATGAGACATTCACGAGGAATCAAGGCCATCCTGGTGCCTTACTGATTTATATTTAGCAGAATATTTAGCTTGAATCATTTAACCTGTCACTATGCCGGCCAGGAATATTGTATATATATTCTGGTCATTTTTATTATCAGTCATGTGAAATAACTAGGTAATTGAGACCGAAGTACTGATTCACAAGAAGTAATATTTTATTTAGCTTTCTTCTTTCCCAAAACGCCGGCTTCATTCCCAAACGTATCGGTAGGCCAAAAAAAAACAAGAAGAAAGAAAGAAAGAAGGAAAGGAAAAAAGAAAGAAAGAAAGAAAGAAAGAAGGAAAGGAAAAAAGAAAGAAAGAAAGAAAGAAAGAAGGAAAGAAAGGAAGAAAGAAAGAAAGAAAGAAAGAAAGAAAGAAAGAAAGAAAGAAAGAAAGAAAGAAAGAAAGAAAGAAAGAAAGAAAGAAAGAAAGAAAGAAAGAAAGAAAGAAAGAAAGAAAGAAAGAAAGAAAGAAAGAAAGAAAGAAAGAAAGAAAGAAAGAAAGAAAGAAAGAAAGAAAGACGAGAAAAGAAGGAAGAAAAGAAAGACGAAAAAGAGAATGAAACTGCTCACAATATTTGAAGCCACTTTGTCGAGCTGATATACTGCGATCACTTTCACCTGTTGACGTTTTTTTTTTTTATCGTGAAGAGGAAAAATTAACTCAAATGGTTGCAATCTTCCTTTTATCTTGCAACTTGACATCCTCGTTTAGAACTTTTCTTCCCTTGACAGACAGTACTTCTCAGTTTAGTTATTAATAACGGATCATAGTTTTTTAAACAAGACGATAGGTTAGTGTTGTGGCATTGCTGGCGCTGAATTGTCTCGCGGAACGATATGAAATGTTGAGTTAAGCTCACATAAAAAACCTTTTTTCTAGATTGAGTTTCTTTTTAACCACAAGGGATAGTTCTCATGATTATGGTAGTGCTGGCGCTGCTTTGTCTCCTAAATAAGAGCATTAGTCATTGACATTTTATAAAAGGATGTGCGCGTATTTCTTAAAATCCTTTTTTCCGAAATCAGTGGGTTTGTTCCACATGCTTTTGTATTCCTATAGTGGTAGATTTTCATTATTAAACGTCCAAACAAATCGTACTCACAATAACTAAGGTTGTCAGTGTTGGAACTAGCCTCTGATTGCGGTAGCAAAGATTATGAAGAAGATAATAGCTGGATTAAAGATCCCCGGAAATAAAGATATTATCTTGATAATTCTAATAAGATTTATTGTAGACGTGCATTGCTTCAGATAAACAAATAAATAAAGCTTACTCGAGAAAGAATTGACTAAACGGCATATTTATATATCTCTTTTTCCTAACATCTAAATTACATAAGGACAAATTCATGGTGTTAAAGAGTGAATGACAATAGAATTTTGTAAAAAGACTCATTCATACCAGATAAAATCGACTTTTTCGCTTGAGATATCTTCAGCTAATGAGTACTTCCCTTTGGTGGTCGAGGACTGATGTTTTCAAAACCGTTTTTTTTTTTTTTTTTCACACTGCAGCTTCCACATTTAACGAAAGCAAATCAGACATCACAAAAAATCATTTTAGTAGAAATAACAGCTCCAAAGTGTAGCTGATTGCGTGAATGATTTTCAAAACTTTGCTAAAATTTTACAACAAAATTCCATTAGCGCCCATTTGAAAAAAGCCTCTAAAAATAAATGATTTCGTTTATAGTTTGTCAAGACGTTTCTTAACATTGCTTTAAGCTATAGAAATCCCTAGAAAGAAAGCTTTAGTTTTTTGTAAGTTGTTACGTATATCTTTATTATCTTTTAAGAAAACAAACAAGAGTTCGAAGAAAAAACATGGCAACTGCTATGACTCCATTTTAAGTTTCAGATTGAATCATTTTTTCCTGATCGTCTAAGACATTTCACATGATAACCAAGTCCATAGTTCCTTTTCTTTGTAGTTTAATCATTATTTTATAGATTTTTAATTAAATCGTGTTTATTTATTGGTAAACTTTAGCAATTCCAGTTTCTTTCTTTTCTCTTCAAGGTATTCCCTAAAGTCGTACGCGTAGTTACCTTTAATTGAAATTCTCACAAATCCTCACATAATTTTTTCTTCTTTTTCGTGGTTTCTTTTTAAAAGTTCATGAATCATATCCTTGAAGTCGAGCTGATCTGTTCACTGTTGTATTTATATCCTTGATTTAAATTAGAAGACAAATAATTGTTTAGTTTTCGAGCCGCGCCGGTTTTATATTTTTGAGTTCTTAAAAGTGTAAACTACTTTTACTTTTATGAATAAATAAGAATTATCCCCTGGGCAGCAAAAAATAGTATTTCTAAACTACTTTAATATATTATCATCAATGGAAATATCTCTGACTGACTGTGTGCCAATTTTGAATTTTGTCGTTAAAAAAAAACTAGATAAATTTCGTTCAATGTCATCAGAAATCAAAGGTTTCGTCCCTCGTTTGTTTCTTTTTTACTATTCTTATAATATCAATAAATTCCAAGTACCACCTACCTTTTTCACGTTCTTTATATATAGAAATCTGTTATACTCATCTATCTCTCTTAATACTGTATGCTTCGCCTCATAATAGATCCACAAAACAGCACCGGCTTTTAAAGACCAACTTAGTACAAAAGACTTAGTTCCTGAGTTCAAATTAAAAAAATCACTTTTCACTTCATTAAAACCTGACACACAGCAAGTTCCAACGAGCTAAATTTACTCCTCCAGCGTCGTTTTTAACGGTACATTCTACCGACAAAAGTTTTTCCCCTCATTAAAAAGACCGCATTAGAATTCTTAATTTCGATAATTACCATCTAACCGAGAAATAGTAATCAAAGACGACTTCTGGAATCCGATTGACCGAGATATTTTATTGTTATTGAGCTACTTTGATAGGCAGTTTCTGTATATAGGAATTAAGTATTTCAGTGGGAGGCCTTCGTATGGAACAGAAGTAGTATAGGAGGCCTCTTATTTCCCGGTGTTTACGTAAGCACTGATCACGTGTTACTTATCAACCAATAGAAATCGAGCACGAAATTATCATAATTTTTTTTCTTCCTTAAATCGTTTGAGGGGAGTTAAAAAAGGATTCTGATAATTGACTCCTTTGAATGCGTTGGGTTTTATTTTTGGAAAAAATTATGACTAAAATGGCGCTTTTTAATGAACAGGTTTTGAATCGATTTGGGCTCGGAATTTAATTTTACCGAACACGTACTGCACCGTGGTTGGTCGAGTGCGAGTATTTTCGTATCTAAGTCAGAGATGTTTTGAGAACAAAAAGTGTCTTAATTGAAAAAGCCACAGCAGTCACAATATATCATCCTGGAGGAGACTTGTAAGCCAGAAAGAAACGATACACTTATACGAACGAAAAATTATTTCATTTTTAAATAAAAAACTTAAACTAGTACTGGCATCAAAGCCGAGCATTTCTGAGGGGAAAACGTTTATTTTACAAGAGAGTTTACCAAGCCAAGCCCTTACTTGATGCCAGAATTCTCGACGACGGTTTGAACTGAAAAATAAGCACTCTAAGGTGAAGCTAGCACACAAAAACAAGAAACCACAAAACATATTCCTAATTGGATTTCTGGCCTCAAACATTTAACTGAGTCATTATAAGTATAATTGCTAAGATCAAAACCTCATTCGTTTGAAGATCGTTTATAGCACCGGTAATGGACCTCCTGGGTTGAGTAGTGTAGCAGATAACGACGCATTGCGGACCGAATAATCCGCTAATTTCATATATTATCGACTAATTCTTGTTCACTTTTCAAATCACTGAAAATTATTCGACTTTCAACATGGAAATCTTAGGTATTTTCTGTCGCTTTCCGGCCAAGAAGTTGGTTTATTTGTTGTTAGTTCAGTAATGATATATCTTACTGTTTTTACTTTCTGTTTAAATTTCTTATTAATCCTAAGTAAATCCAACGAAAACAGTAATTAATTTAGTGACAATTTGATATCAGTGTTGGCTTTGGGCTTCTTGGTGAAGCCGCGAACACCGCAGGTTTTGAAGAACACTACGCATGCGCGTCCTTCACTAAAGGCAAGTTGTAGAAATCTGAAACCTTTAACTTCCCTTTCGGGAAAAAAAAATTTGACATTCAAAGTCAAGGTTAAAGCGTCTTTTGCAAACCCGTAAAAGCCAGATTTGTTGTTGTTTACAATAAATATTTTTTTCCGCCCAAAGATTGAGAAAGTTTCAAATAGATCAAGAGATATCCCTAGTGCTGTAGAGCACCCAAACAAGGACCATGAAGTGGTGGGGATGAAAAAGGATGACTCGAGGTTTCATATAATCATTTAGAAATCAGCCACTTTAATGTTTTACATATAAGTAATGATTCCCCTCCTCTCTTTGTGACTCCTACCGAAGAACAGTCAGTCAAATACCCCGACTACGTTACGTATACTAAATTCCAATTCGATCTGTGAGTTAGCTTTTCTCTGACTTTGATCATTCCAAAGGTGGTTTCGGTAAAAATTTGAAGGTTTTTAAAGTTGCTCACTGATAGGAAAATAGAGAAACAGCCAACCCTTTTTGCTTTTAGAACTTATAATTGGAGCACTTAAATGACAGTCTTTGAAGTGTAATTAGAATATAAACTAATCTGTTCAATACATTCTTAAAAGTCTTATTTGAAATAGTTTAAACAATGAATTAAGTCCCTTAAGCTAGAAATCCCGGACACTTGCTGAGCCAAAAATCTCATTTGCAGGGACATTTTCTATTGTTCGTTTTTATTGCAGACAGCGTGCTACATTAAATTTAATTGATCAAAAATGATTTTTGTAAATTTATTGAGTTGATTAGCCTTTTGTTGGAACCTGGAATAACTACTGTGCTTTAGTTCAGGAAAGGAAATTACAAAAATACGGTGCGTTTACGGTATATGAAGGCTTAGGTTGTGGAACAAATTCTACGCCCGTATAAAATGGAGTAAATTTGGTGCCATAAAAAATATAATTTATACTAATAAATAGGAATATTATATACTTATATGTAAAGAAAGAAACGCGATATTGGAAGATTGTAAAAGAGTTCTAAATTTGGCTGGCAGATTGTGTGCATGTCAAAAGCAACCTACGTCTTCCAAAAGAGTACAGACAAAAGGGAAGTTTCGATAGTTTGTTCTAGTACAGCCTTAGTGTTGAGGTTAAATAAGTATAAGCTTTTATATTACACAAACAAGTGGTATTTCTATCATACAAAGGACGTCATATCCTCAATCTTTAAGCCTAGACTTGAGGCTCTAGATGTGAAATGTGATTAATCTTGGCTTTTGATCGTGCGGAAACATTTTTGGTTCATTATATATACTATCACTGGATTTTATTTTTAATATTTTTAGATCTTTACTCTGTTGTAAAACTCTTAGGTGCAGCTGTTTATGCCAGGGCATGTCCCATTGACTCTAAACCTTTCAAATAATATATGATATTATTAATATATCAGATAAATTCATCCCACGTTTACCAGTTGTTTTGAAAGGCAGTCATTTCAAGATGGCACGGACTAAAAATAATTACTATGAACGAACATAAAACGATTATTTTACGCACGTACGAAGAATTCTAAAGCATTCGGGCAAATTATCTTGCGTTAATCCATAGATTTAACCCGTTCTTTTTCATTTCCGTGATATGATCAAGAAAATACGACAGCGATCGTGCGCCAAAAAATTAAATTTTTAAAACATGAATCATTAAAATACTTCCATCAAAAAGTAATAAAAAATTTAAAGAAAGTAGCTGATTTTTTGTTAAATAATTGATAGGTTGTAATTATTTTGTTCAATTTGAAGTGTCAGTTTGTAACCGTATCAGTACATAACAAGGAGACAAGAATACTTTTTAAATTAAATACATATTGACTACTTTAGCCTTATACTACAAGTTTCGCCAAAATTCGTGAAGGAATATGACTGATACGATATGGACCCCTATCATAATTTGATATAAAAGTATAGCGATATATCGAATGTCTAATTGTGACACACAAAACACAGAGATGACTATCAAAATGACAATTATATTTCATAAACTGACTGAAGTGGATCCCTAGATGTCGGTAATCTTTTCCATCTCACCACTTGAAGACCAATTAAGATCAGACGTTAATTACAGCTTATGTTTGGTCAGTTTTTAAGGAAAACATGCAAACTCTACTAGCGCTCTTGTAGTACAGAAACCTTGAGCAGGACCTCTGGTGCCATTTTCTAGGGGAACGGGAGACAACTAGGTCTGTCATGGCGTCGAAGATCTATAATCTAGACGACGTGGAGTACCTACCATTTGGCTATCTGCTGTATATTTGATGATCCCAACAAATGTAGAAGGCACTTGTGTTGTATTAATTATTTAAAGTATTGAGTTAAGGAATTGGTTCCAGACTGGTACCAGATTGGATTCAAGGGCTTGATAAAGGTGATTTAAGTTTTTCTTGAGAAAAACTGGAGTTGGCTCACCCAGTGGCAGATCGCAGATGAACTATTTGCCGATAACATCTTTTCATATGAGACAAGACAAATGGGGGCTTCATTTGTATGCCTTTTCAATTCTATCAAGTTATCCTTGCCCCTGTTGATATATCCAAGGGTAGCTCACTGAAAACAGATTTTCAAAGTCATTATATTCATACTTACGTAAAGAGATTTGCAAATCATTCCACGTCGGATTTGAACTCTTGTGTAGACATCTCAACTCTTTTTTAGATAGTGAGCTTTACCTATTTCTGATGGACAATCACATTCGCAATTAAATAGTGCTTAGTTTGTTTTGATATAATCTACCCCCCTCTGAAGCTCCGAGATCTTTTTAATTTTATCCGCGCTCACTCATTGGCGAACCCCCGACTGTCAATCTATCAAGTCACCCCGGCTTACTTCAATATTTGTTGAAATTTCTGAAAAAGTTTATCTTAGAATTAATCTTCAATTCAGTTGAAAGGTGGTTCGGAAATCCTAATTACAAATGGATTGAGCGTTGTTTTTTGAGGTCTGTTTGTGAGTTTATTCTTAGAAATGATTGAATTTGGGTACGTGATGTGTTGTGGTAGCCGCGGTAGGCACTACGTTAACCAATCGAACTCAGCTGAGGTATGTTAGCCAGGGACACAGCACGACCACCTTGGGAGTTTTCAACATATGGGTTTTGTTACGACGCTTTTGTTTTGGATGTGAACAGAATTCTTTTGTTTGCTAAACCATTTGCAAAGAAAATGCTGGAAAATTGTGGGAGAATGTATGGTCTTTCTCTAGGAATGCTACTACGCATTTGAAACTCCATCAACATAACCTTGAACTCAGAATCGTATCAGTCTTAGAATAGTTTTCAGAAAACATTATTTTTTCGCCAAATTTAGATCACAATTGTAATGAAAAACAAACACTTGTCAAGCTTTTTTTTTCGCAGACTTCACTAGTATTAACATTCACATAATTGAACTGACATTAGCTACGCCTTGCACCGACCAGTCTCCAACATCAAACGACGTTTGTAATCAGATGCATTGTGTCAAAAGTTGAAAGTTTTTTTTTCATAAAAATACTTTTGGTTCTTTATCATCACATTCAATACTGAAAAATAATGAAAAATATTAGAATATATACCGATTTTCTAGGCTTAGATTCTCAAATTTTTGTCAATCCCGGCTACCTATTTGTTTATTATTCTTGTCTGTAGAAAAACAATGCCTTACACTGAGTAAGACGTCTAGATAGTTTGTCAGTACCTACTTGTGATAATTTGATACATGGCTCGAACAAATTAGGTATTGACTGTAAAGCGCCAGCCTGTTAACATTTAGTTGCTTTGGCGCACGTTGCTTTTAGAGTTCGGGTTTCTAGACAAACCAAAATATAAGTCTATAGCTTATTGATTCAGATCTATTCTTAACTGAACAGAAATATAAAAAGATAGAAAATCAGTACGGCTTTAATTTCAATCCCGGGTTTCAATCATGGTCGTATATTGATGATTGTGTATTGGTGTATGGACACCGGACTCTGGATCGGCGGAGCACTGGTTTGCGATAGATATATACGTGGTGTAAATTGGTATCTCGTACTATCACATAACAATAACGATAAATACATATTAAGGTGCGGACGCATGCTACACGATGCGATTTTTTCATGCGATGTTCCACGCAACGTCGCAAAAATGAGGAGACATCGCACCTTGTGACCATCCGTGTGACGTTGCGTGTTTTTTTCGACGTCACATGCAACGTTGCATGAACAATCGCATCTTGTGTCCGTAGCTTTAGTAACAAAATAGCAGCAGCAACAAGAACAATAGCAACAGCAAAGGCTAGCAGCATCAAGAGCAGTAACAACAACAGGAACAACAGGAACAACAACAAAATCAGAAAAAAACAAAAGCAACAGCAACAACAATCCAACAAACAATTTGTCATCCAGACAGACAGGGCAGAAAGCTGCCAACATAATTCAAGTTGTCATGGCTACAGAGATTGACATGTTACCAACATACGAACTCTGAGTTGCTATTGAAGTTAAGTACACTGAACTGAATGTTTTTTGGTTGCAAACAAAGAAATAATACTCAAGAGAATGACACAGGGCTTGAGATGTAAATGTCCTTGATCAGTACTTGTTTAAATGATATCCAATGTTCCAACAGCGTGCGTTATACGACAAGTAGTAACTAAATCGACAACCGAATGGATGTCGTAAACTGAAATACAAGACTACCAACCATGCAAAAACATATTCAAATACTCGAAAGCCTTTAATAACGTTACTGTAGTATTATCATATTATATTATTAACGTTACTATTATCATATTTCCCCCCATTCCTATTGTTTTTGTTGGAATTGTCGTTGTAGTTGTATTATTGTTGTTGGTTCTAGTATTGATATTACTATTGCTGTTGTTACATTTTTTCCTACTGATGTTATTACTATGATTAGCAAACCTCTACTTAGTGGACTTAAAGATTTGCACAATCTACGACGACAACGTCAACCGGAAGTGTAAATAACTGGTCCACTTTGGGGTTTCGCGCCTTCAAATGTCTTCTCTGCGAATGAGTTGACTTTACTGACAATGTTTTGAATGAGTTCTCCAATAAACAGAACCCCAATGAGATTTTTTGTTTTTAACTTCCGGTTGACATCGCAGCCTGGGTACTTTCTATTCCGTGACAATTCATTACTTCATATTTACACTTGATTTTGAATCGACGTTTTGTAGAGTACAGCACATCCACATAACACATCAGGAGGTGACAAACTCTCTTGAACCTGCCAATTTTCGAGCACTTTCAACAGCTTCGATTTCATCTCAAATTTACCATGCAAATGGAATAACAATTAAGCAATAAAGACATAGTTTTGGGTGTCTCACGGCTACTGTTTAAAAGAATTAAACTATATATTTTACTATAGATTAAATCAGCATCAATAAATACGATTCTGCTGGGGGGGACGTGCGAGTTGTCTGCTTATATCGATATGAGCATGCGCAGAGTGCGTCATTGTGATCATTCTTCATCTTTGACTACCTGCTTATGTTTTCAATTGTGCTTCCTAAAAAATAATATACGAAGATGATTTTGTTGTAAAACTAGAACTTGTTTTGATACTTTTTACTTCCTGAATAAGCTAAAACATTTTCTTTCGCCAAATCCGCATGTTTTGTCCCTGAGTATCGGGCGAAGATGAAAATAAAAAGATAAGACAAACGCAAACCAACTAAGCTTCCCTTATTTAGTCAACTTTAATTAAATTACCGAAAGAAAATGTCAGAAATACCAAGAAGATTGAAGTCGTTTAAATCATTTTAAACAACATTGAGGACTCCTAATAAAATTAAGTTTGTATTTGCTTTGTAAGTCCCACACGTTTCAAACTTTACTGACATCGGAAGTCAAATATTTTGCTATCGCGAACGAATGAATAATCCTAACTTATATATATTGAGTTCCTGTCATTTTTACTTTGGATAGACATTTTTTTGGTGGCAGATTCAGAGAATGATAGCTATCTTGGTTATAGTTAGAAGTTTAATTCATGATTTTTCGAAATGAAATTCTAGGACAAATGAATATTGTAAGGTATCTTGTAATAGCCATCTTTACACAGATGTGATATTAATTGTTCGACAGTTGCCAATGACTTAAAAACTGATTAAAAACAGTCATCACTCTGCGATCAGTTTGCGGAAATTAGAATTACAATGCTGACATGATGTAGCTCTACACAAACTCTGTGGTTTTTTAAAAAATTTAGACAAAAGTTTCTGCATTGTCGAAGCACGCAGCAAGCGTCTAATGAGGCAACGCCTAGGTCACTGTCGAATACATTGATTATCGTAGAACAATAGCTCTTCACATATTTACCAATTCTTTCTCATTGACAAGAGAGCAGAGAAGGAGAAAGTCACAAACAGAGAGTAAGATAGATTCCAAGTGAGAGAGGGGCGAAGAGGCTCCAAAGAAAGAGAGCGAGAAGAAAAAGGAAGGAGGAAAAAAAAAAAAAAAAAAAAACTCATAAAATTACATTATTATCCTAAAAAAAATAACATTCATAATTCCATCCAGCCCCAGCGACAAAGGGCCATTCATCAATATATATCATAGATTATTTTCCTTTGTTTGTTATTTTTTTCTGCATTTAAGAGGCGAAAAAAAACCTCTATTTTTATTCTGCCATGGCGCCGAAAGCAGAAACTGTAACACACGCATGTGGGGGAAAGAAAAAAAAACGAAAAAAAATAAAAGTACATTCTTCAAGCGACAACATTTTTATCTTAATACGATAAACTGTGATTTTGAAGAAAATGAATTTTTTTACAAACTTACCTTATTGCGTTGAAAACAGCAGAAATTCCTGTTTGTTATTGTGGTTCATAACCAGTAAATTGGCTTTTGGAATAACATCATGCAGCTAATACTTCAATCTTTGCTTTTAACAGCCTAATAGTTATGCTTCAATGTCTCTATCTCGTGTACTTATTGTGTTCCTCAGTCATTTAGATTTTTCCTTGCTTCTTTGGTCACCATGACAACAGTCGTTTATCAAAGCCTAAGCTTCTCCGGCTCCGACCTTTCAGTCGAACTTCGTCTTCATTTAATTTTTGTCAAACAAAACGTCAAAATAACTAATAGCGGCCACTTTTGGACTCCGGAAAAGTCTTGCATAAGCTGCATGAAAACAAACATCTCGCTTAATCTTTCTGCCCCGCCTGCTTTTAGCAGACAAGCTATAGGGTATCTGTACGGGTTAGACCTCGTATGGGCGATAATTGATGTTGAAAAACCGTAAAACTGATATTGTACAGTAGCAGTTAGTTAATGAAACTAGAATCACTGAGAAACTGGGACGCATGTACTCTAAAACGACGTTATCTGATCTCGATTAGAAAGACAAGTCTTATGGCTGTTTTTCATTTGTACTGGCCGCTGTCAGATGATTAAAATCTGCAAGAAATATGTTAGAAATCGCTGGAAATAATATCATAGATACGTTTGTAATTACACTGTCGAATATAGTCTGATTTTGAAGTGAGCGAGACGAAATGTTGAGAAAGTCGAAAGCCGATCGACGATGGTTCTTTCCAGCAACATTTCTGAGGTAGTTGAAAGTTTCAACCTCGCTGTATGTGAGGTTGAACTTTAATTTATTAGGGACTGCGAAGTAAAGTAAGCAGAAAAAGGGACCGAAGAACGATCTTTGAGGCAATGAGAATTTATGAAAAGGAGAGAAAATAAAAGTGAGTGAATGGATGTAATTTGAAAAAATATTTCTCGAATTAAGCAAGGACTTTGATTTACTAGAGAAAAGCTGCGAAATAAAGGAAACATGAAAATGTATCAAAAGGACCCAAGGATGATCCTTGGGGCAATAAAAAATTGAACCAATGAGTGTTATTTGAAAAAACAAACTTCAATAGAAATAAATTCAAGTACGTTCGACAGCACATGGAAAATAATGCCGGAATTTAATTCTTAATTTTAGACAAAGACTAAAAAGAAGAAAAGAAAGAAAGGAAACGAAAGAAAGAAAGGTTGAAATCAAAAAAATACTGCTACAAGTAAGAGTGTGTTGCGGAAGAACCCCAGACGCTTTCACTGATTTGTTTGAAACGAAGTTAATTCAGCTGCATAAACTTCATACAAAAGAACTTAATCCGATGTGATGGATCGATGTTGGGAACATTTTAACTGTCTTTCTTCCGAACTATGAATATTGATAAGATCCTATCACTCCTGATTATTTCAGGGCAATTTAAGACGACAACTTTCGATTACTTTACATTTTCTTGCTAAATTTAAATGATAAATCGATCTTTCAATTACTCGTACAGTTTGTTTGAATATTCCAAATTTATTCCTCATTTTTCTAAAATTATTATCTATTTTCTGTAAAAACATGAAATGCTACGTTTTATTTTCAACTACAAATTTTTTAAGTGAGGCCATGGTGGTAGATATAGTTTTGAAATATTTATTCATTACTGATTTTTCTTGGCAAGAAATAAGACTCCTGTTTTTATAATTTATTTTTCTAAGGAAAGATAACAAATAAAGTACTACACGTTTATTTTATAATCTTATCCGCAAAAACTGTGCATTATTGCAGACATAACCAAGTATCATAAACCAAGCCAGTATATATATTAGACAAATGACGTGATGCATAGACTAATGAAACATAGGATATATAAGTGGATATACTTGGCTATGAAGTAAGCCAAGTTCAAAGCGCGCAAATGGTTCAGAAATAATTTTTTTTTCTTCCCTTTCCCGTTGCTTTCCATTGCTTTTCCTTTCCTCTTTTTCTTTCCTTTTTCAAATTTCTTTGCCTTCCTATCCTTTCCTTTCTTTTCCTTTCTTTACCCTTTCTTTTTCTTTGCTTTGCTTTGCTTTGCTTTCTTAGTTTTCCTTTCTTTTCCTTTCGTTTCCTTTCGTTTCCTTTCCTTTCCTCCCTCCCTTTCTTTCTATCGTTCTTGCTGGACCATGCAAACGTCATTATTTACCACCAACTATGCAAATTAACTGTGAAAACTACCTTTCTTAAACCTCAAAATTCAACATTTAAAACCTACAGTCGGCTTGAATCTAACAATGTCACACTCTGCTATCAATTCGTTCTCTGAAGAAAATCCCTTACCTTAAAAATCTCGCTCAGAATATCAAGTCATCACTTTGAGATATTATTCAGCTCTCTCACTTCAATACTGAAATCTAATGATTTTACCAAGATTCATCCGGATATAAAGATCGACTCCCTTTCCGGAGTGCTATACTTTTCAAATAAGAAGAAAGTGCATCTAAAAATCAAAATTGTTTTTCGAATTTTATAAAGATTTTCCAATTAGCTCAAAATTCAATTTGCCTGAAAAGTGATTATAATTGGGTTTCTTGGGGTATTACTTAGATAATGGTAATGTACGTACAAGACCTGTCGTCCTGCCCTTCGGGCAGCCCCCGGGGCATTCACCATACATAATAGTATTCTCCTGGGGACATTTGAATTCGGACTTCAATCATCTGATGGATTTACTAAAATACAAGGTTTCCAAACGTTTAATTGCATGTAGCCACAATATGCGTTTTACTAAGCCGCTCTTGAATTCCCAGACTTAAAACGCAGGAGAGTCTGAGATAAGAAAGAAGCAGAAAAAGAAAAAATAAAGAAGGAAAGGATAAGAAAGCAAAAAAGACGTCTGACATGATTAAATGCGCAAGAAAAAAAAAAAAAAAAAATGAAAAATCAATCAAAACGTTTGGGTTGGCAAAGTATTGAGGTTTCTCATGAAGACGTTTAATCATAGCTCGCATATAGCCAGCGCTTATCTTTTTTTTGCTTCAAGTCTCCCTCATACTCTGCATTTCAAAGGTCTATTATGATATCAATCATCCACGATGAACACAGGCTGAGCGAGGAAATAACCTTCAACTGAACTCAGAATAAATCTCCTTAAATTTTTGATTATCGACTTCTCCTCTAAGAGCCACTTCCAATTCCCATGACTTGATTTGATTTTTACTATTTTTCGTTCATCCTACTGAAAGATAAAGATTTGCTCGCCCAAGAACAGTTCTCACTTAGCTCCAACCACAAGACTGACAACAGGAATGGGCATTTGTATGTGTTGTTGATATGAGGATGATAGCAGGAAGAGAGGGGTGTATTTAAGCTAATCAGGTTTTGTCTGTTGAATTAGGCTTCTTAAATGGAACGTCAACGGAATATTTACGTTTGAGTTGAGCATTTCCTGGTTTAAGAGAAAATCTGATTACTGAGAAATAATGCGCGATCCGTATTACATCACGCACGTTTATCTGACGTCAAAGGCCATTACTTCTATAGTGGTCGCTGGATTGTCATCTTGGCTCACGAATTCATGATTTAAGATAGGGTGTGGGCTTACAGAAGGGAGGGAGGATAGGGTAGTGTGAATTAAACCCAAGGCAAGATCCGCGCGCTTCACTAAAAAACGGGGATGAGGGAAGGCTGGGCCACTTTTAACCTTGAGTTAGGGCAATCTACCGTGTACCGCCTTTATAATTGTGCGCGTCGACTTCCACAAAAAGCGCAAATTTGTCAAGGAAGTAACATAAAAAAACAGGAAAACTTTGTGTAGATTTTTTGGTAGCAAGTCTCATTATGACTCCTCTCATTGTTTTACCTTACCTCTACCGGAGGCAGAATTTTAGAGGTTCGCTGGATGCCCCATGCGATCTCCACAATTATGAACGCTTCATGAAAGTGTTAAACGAGAGCGTTAAAACTTGAACCAATACTCTTGAAGACCCGTAAATTTATGGCCTTGACAACATTATATCACTAAGGACCGTAGCGACCTTTGAGAAATGGACCGGTCAAGAAACAATCCGGTGGTCAAAAAAGAAGGACTACAACCGCTGTTCATTCATAGGTAAGCAAAAACATTCTCAAAAATGTCTCGAAAATAAGATATTTTAGGGATTAGTTAGGACAACAATTATTTTTAATATAGTAGACTTACCGATACACGTATTGTACAAATTCTAGTTATATCTGAGTAGTTATTAAAGAGCGAGCACTCAACCAATATTGAGTTTTAATGAACAAACATTTATCCATAAAATAAACATACCTCCCACAGAGAAGTACAGATTATGCAAGGGCCTTAAGGGTTTTACTAAGATCCAGTAAACGTATACTACTTAAAGATAAGTTTATTTTTACTGGAAATTCCTTACAATAGTTCCTTCCTAAGTTGTCTGCACAATCTTGAGAGGTAGCCGTGCCTTTGCATCGAAGCGAGACGAACGGTGAGCTTGCAATGATAGAGAAGTACATTTGAATAATTGTATAAGGTGTTGAAAAAGGTCTCTATCATTGCAAGCCCACTGTTCATCTCGCTTCGATGCAAAGGCACGGCTACCTTTCAAGTTGGTGCAGACAACTGTTAAAGGGAATATTCCGGAACTAATATCCATTATATTTAGAAGTTCTCTTTTTTTAGAATAAGATAGTTATTTTTTATATTTATTCTTCTTCAAAACACTCTTTTTATCACTCCTTTGCTCATAAGACCTTCATTATTACATGATAATATTTGAGTTTTGAAATTTAAAAACAAACAGCAAAATAGTTGGATTGTGTAAATATATGTTTCCTGACTCTTGTAAACACAATATAAAAAGATAAAATAAAATAGCATAAAATATTTTTCCATGGCATATTTGTAAACACCTAGTTATATATATACAAAATGAAATTGAGAATAGAGTATATAAATTGTGTTTAGGTCCATTAGAACTTTGCCTGAGGACTTGCATGGGCAAATCAAGACCATAGTGTGCATAACAGGTGGAGAACAGAATATTTCTGAAGGGGACCCTCCTATCCAGTCCCCTTCCAGGCCTGCAGCAAGGGGAGGGTCTGGGGCTGGGGGCTGCCTCCCAGTTTTTGCCTCCAAGGGAACACAAACATTGTCAATTGCAAAATGATATTGTGCGACATTTGGCCTCCCAGATATCCAGGCCTTGCTACAGGCCTTTTCACCTATTATGCAGGCTATGCTCACATCTTACTAATAGGATTCTGGACCAGAAAACATTAAGGATTTTTATTTGGCTAAAATCAAATGACCGTGACTCCAAAATGGACCCTAGGTATAGACATGTTTGAAACAAAATTCCATTGATTGACTCTTGGATCAAAGACCTCCACACTGTCAAGAAACTGGCCATTGAATCCACCTAATACAAAGAGCCTGTCCTTCATGATTGTGACAGATGCTGCAGACCTTGGTCTGTTGAGTGACGGCATGACTGTCCAAGTGTCGGTTTGGGGATTGTAACACTCAACGTCTTTGAGGTAATCATACCCATCAAACCCTCCAATGACGTACAGCATTCCATTTAAGGCTGCAACTCCTGCAACTGACCTTGGCTTATCTGTAACAAAAAGACATTCATTTAGAGGTGGTATTGTATGAATGAGAAGTTAATTGTGTGACCTATTAGAAGATCCTGGAGGGGCAAAATATGAACTGGAATTTAGTTACATTTTTCTTGCAAAAGAAAAAAAAAGGGTTTGAAGAACTGGACGGGAATTAAGATTGGGACCTTCCCTTTTCTATGTCTGAGTATTTTGATTGGATGACAAGGTTTTTTATTCAGCTTGTCAAATGGTAATACCAACTGTATTTATGAACCTTGTGTGAAATGCCTTGTGAGAAAAGCCATTTATTGTGTAAGATGACTGATAGAAGTATATACCCTATACACCATTGGTTCACATCTGATTGGTTCAAATGATGTTCACCTTCTGCTGCAACTGTTCACACAACACTCACAAAAGATGCACTCTGAATGTCTTGTCCACAGGAAGCCCAAAACCTAATCTGATCATTGCATAAATGTCACATTAAGGCTAGCTGTACAATGCACTTACTCATTGAAGACACTGGGGTCCAGACATCTGTTTGTGGATCATAACACTCCATAGAACTCAGTCTGTTTGCTCCACAGTGTCCTCCAACAGCATATAACAGACCACCAAGAGCAACTAAACCATGGTACATTCGAGGCGTTAACATGGGTGCCACAAATGTCCACTGGTCTGAGAATGGATCATAACATTCAACTGTTTTCAAGCGCTCTTGTCCATTGGACCCGCCAACAGCATAAATCTTCCCACATAAACATGCTGCTCCAAAGTATTTTCTTTCAGTAAACATGGGTTTCTGCAAGGCCCAAGAGTCATCTTCAGGATTGTATGCTTCAACTGTGTCTAAGAACTGGCCATTATGATAGCCACCAAGACAATAGATGTGGCCTCTAACTTGAGTTACGGCAAAACCATATCTTGAGGTCCTCATAGCTGGGAAAGTAAACCATTCATCTGTGTAAAGATTGTACCTCTCAGTCGAGGACACTGCTTCACCTGAAAACAAACCTCCTATTGCAACTAACACATCAGCAAAACCTGTTGGTATGCGAGGCTGCATCCTAGTTACATAACCTTGTTTGCGTTTTTCCGATGATGGTGATAAGGCGTACTCAACTGCCTCCTTAACCATGAGCTGGCACTCATCATTACCTTGAAGAAGCTCATTATTTATGACATTAGAGGTTAAATACTCAGGTGACAGTATTGGTAGACGTACACACCCTAACACTTCAGCAATGTACATATTTCTGGGCTCTGACGTCACAGAAAGCCAATCAATTGCAGCTTGAAAGACGTCTTCTTCAGAGCGCACGGAAATATTCTCATCTAAAAGAAGAGTCTTAACTTCCTCTAAGGTCAATTGGTTAAACTCATCAAACTTGACGACCTCGTTGAAGTTTTTAACAGTGAACTTGTTTGCTTCATTGAGAAGCTCTTCACAGGAAAATGTATCAGCGAGAGCTGCGATACCTAAACAGTTCGAGGGATGTAACTGTTCTTTTAAGAACTCACAGCAAACGTTGACGATCTCGATCAACTGGAAAACACTCGCTGCTTTCAACAAGCTCTCCACATTGTCATCATTAATGGACACTGAAGAAGTGTACATAAATTCGATGACCTCTTGTAGTGACTCGCCCTCTATGTCCCCGAGTTTGATCTTCTCTTTTGAACTCTCTGCCAAACAACCAGTGAACATTGCCCTGAAATACGGACTCGATGCAGCCAAGACATTACGATGTACAGACACAGAGAGACCATCTTCTGTTTCTAGAATCACATCACAGAGCTCTTGTAGTTCGTACATGGCATGAAGGCCTAGAAGAGTACGTTGTGCGCTGCTACTAGAAATGTATTGAATGGTTGACATGGTGAAGATAACGATTAAAAGTGATGAAAAGTTTTGTTAAACTTATCTGAAAAATCCGTTTCGTGACCGAAGGAAGATGGTCCAATGGAACGTGACGAAAAGAACACTATCATCGAGCGATCACGAAATTAATAAATAAGAATTATCGCTTCGCAACAAAAGAAATTATCGAACGTGCGATCTAAACAAAAACTTTTCACGCGTAAAACTGCTGGCTTGATTGAGCCCGCATATCAAAACAACACAGGCAACCCAAACTATACATTAAAAAGGCAGCCTGCAGAATTATGTGTAAAAAAGATCTATTGCGATGCTAAAAGGGTTATAATCTATATGCAGTCCAAACTGGAATAGATAATTATTTAACTTAGACTCAGTTTTAGACTTGGCGTTGTTCTTGAATATATTTGAATTTTTTAAGGTTGGGTTTCCTGTGGCACAACGAGAAGTGGAGTCGAGTCACGAGTTGGAGAAAGTACGTAAAGTTGTGTTTAAATTTTGCGAAGTTTTTAGCCTCTTAGGTCAAGGCTGCAATTGTTAAATACCTTATTCTGCTAAGGAAAACATAGCAGTACGCAATATTTTAAATTGCAAACTCAAAGTCCAAGTTGAAAGAGTTTGGGACGGGTACACTTGAGTTTGAACCATGGCCAAACAAGAAGAGAAGGATTTTCAAAAATTCCTTGACGAAAATCAGTACTCTTTCAATAATATATTGATATACGAAAAGCTATTTGGTCGCGGGTTTGTGAGTACTGGTGGAGCAGAAACTACAGAGGTAATGTACATTTATATGCATTGGGACTGTTTACTGTTGAGGTGTGGTGGGGCCATTTGGAAGAGGGATGGAATGAATTGAAGTCTAAGTTGAGACATAATATATATATCATGGAGTTTGTAAACATTAATGCCATGTTTTTAAAAGGAATGTTTAGTAGTACCTACAGGGACAGCGTGGGAACATGGTTTTGAGTGGAGGGCTATAAATCTGGAAGGTTTCGGGGAAGCCCCACCCCCTGAAAATTTTGAAGTTGAGGCTCTTGGAAATATGATTTCCAGTATCATGGTTTTAAGGGGCAATTGCAACATATTTATTGCATTAAACTTGTGTCAAAGCTTTAGGCAACTGAACATTAGGCCACAAGGCCAGAACAACTGCCTCACTAACATTTGTTGATAAAAATTTAATTTAAAAGGAGTTTGTGAAGATGCTAAACTTAAAGCCAGGTCAAAAGGTTCTTGATGTTGGTTGTGGCATTGGGGGAAGTGCTTTTTACATGATTAAGGTACCAGTATAGTAATAAATATTGATATACGTTTTCCTCACTATCTTGCTTCTCATTGACCGAGAATCTTTAGCATTATCCGGCCTGACAGCATGTGTGAACTTGACATTATAAATGTGTTATCTGTAGGTTTTGCTAAAAATATTTTATTTATTTCTTTACTTGTTTTAAGAATTTTGGTGTTGATGTCCTTGCTGTTGATCTGTCAACTAATATGATTAATATTGGAAAACAACGTGCAGTAGAAATGAATTGCGAAAAGGTTAGAAATTTTTAATTGTTACCAATTATGTGTTCTCATGCTTGGTATAGAAAAAGGGTGGGAATATACAAAAGGTATATCTGAAAGGGGTACCTTTTTGCTGGAATTTGGTATATAAAGGGGCAAGGGTTTGAGATTCCTGGTGGAGCATCCCGTATGAAACGAAGCAAAGTACCCCCCACTGGGATGTAACCCTGTGCTTTCTTGTTAAGAATCCCCCCCCCCCCCCCCCTCTCCAGAACTACCACCAAGAGGTAAGTGTAAAAACTCTTTGGACTTGATATCTAATCATGTACAGAAATGACCCTTTGCTCTCTCTTGATTCTTAGGCAGAGTTTTTAATAACTGATATAACTACAGCGACGTATGAGCCAGCATCATTTGATGTTATCTATAGTAGAGACACCATCTTGCACATTGCAGACAAAGAGAAGCTATTTTCTAATTTTCTGGTGAGATGCTTTTCATTCTCTATAAATTTTTACCACAATTATGCATAAAATCAACTTTACCTTTATTTAGTAATTTTTCTCAGAATGTAAATATTTTTGCATATTATTATTTTTTTCTTTAATTACTTGTTATTGGTTAGAATGATTCTATAAGTCAGTCCCTGTTCTCTGTTAAATTTTTTTTTGCTCGCCCACAAATGAGCAAATACTACGACTAATGGAATCAGTCTAGTTATTGTTAATCACCACCGCAAAGTGGTGCAAATCAATGGCATTGAACTGAAAGTTCTTATACATTCTCTGTCATCAGAAATGGTTAAAACCTGGTGGACAGCTGTTGATTTCTGACTATTGTTGTGGTGAAGGAGATCATTCGGACAGGTTTAAAGCTTACGTCAAACAAAGAAACTATTACCTACTAACGGTTCCAAGTTATGGAAAGGTAAATATGAAAAACATTTTAATTAAGAGTGATAGAACCTCCTAGCTATACTAGGTTAAATATCCAGCCATGGGTCCAACCAATAAAAGTCTTTTATTTGCCCACAAAGATAGATTAGAGGAATTTCTGAGGAAATTTCATAAAGGTTAATTGGTACAAGTTACGTAGACATACATAGACCTTAATTTCCCAAATTCACATGAATGACCACTAAACAATAGTTTCAAGTTGAGGTTAAACATGATATGTTTAGCTTTGAATTAGAACTAACTAAGGTAAAAGTACCATTTTCAAAAATATGTCCTGTCTTGCCCTTGTCCTAGGGTTCCTGTGCCCCCTGTAAGAAAAGGAGTGATAACAATTTGGCTGTAGTGATGAAAAATAATGGGACTTGATATCTATGATGTCCGGAAAAATCCCCTTCTTAAATACCTTTTTTTCTTTCTTGGTTGATTGTCTTGGTTTGGCGTTTCGGAGGGGACAAACAAAATGGTGGCTTTTTGGGTTTGTGCAACCCCTAAAATCCTGGTTATGCTACTGTAATGTTAATGGTCTGTGGAGAAAGTAAGATGACGTGCATGCCCTCATGAGTAGTACAGACAATACAATCATGATCAATTATGTTTAATTCTTACAAATAGATGATTGAAAATGTTGGTTTTATTGACGTAAAAGCTGAAGACAGAACACAGCAATTTACTGATATGCTTCAAAAAGAAGTACAAAGAGTAGAGGAAAATAAAGAAGAATTTGTTAAAGTAAGTTGCTCCAATCTATCGAAACTGTAATTTTTATATGTATGTGTTAGAAAGTTTATGTTTTTTTTTTACTAGGACTTCAAGAAGGAGGATTATGATGCTCTTGTCAAAGGCTGGAAGGATAAGCTTGTTAGGTGTCAAGATGGGGACCAAAAATGGGGACTTATTTATGCTAGAAAAAGCCAATAATTTTTGTTTTTAAGATCACCCTTACTTGAAATTATCTTCTAGTGCAGCATGGAATAAGTAACAATAATATTTTGAAATAATAGATTTTTATGATTGGGGCTTAGGATAGTATATGCATCAATTTAGTATTTTCAATCTAGCTAATATATTTAGGGGATGTGCAGAATGGGAATGTAGGGGTAGCATTCAGAAGTCGTGTTTCATATATAAGGGAGTTTGAGGTGGAAATTATGCAGGGGAAGGAAATAAAAAATTGAAAAAAGAAACTAAAGATTATATAGTATGTTTATATTATTATTTGATTAATAAAACACAGCTGAATTCACAAAAGGTATGATTTTGCCGCAAGTCATATTTTAAATTGGATTATCTCGTTGCCTTCCGAGACATCTCCGAGTCGAGCCGAGACGTAGAGTGTTATTTGCCGACTATTCATCGATTGATCCTCGGAATAAAGCTTTGTTATTTGTTACTATGACAACCTGGTCAAAGCCAGGGAAGCATCATAACAAGATGGCGGTCGGCGAAGACGGCGTTTCGAAAGGCGTTGAGCAGCTTATAAAGACAGCTACAGCTTTAGGAAACACTACAATTGACTTGGGAAGGAAAAATCTTACAGAAATACCATCTGAGATTCTAGACTTGCCGCAGTTGGAGGTAAATGGCTTATCATTTTGAGATATTTTAGGATTAAAATTTCGTTGTTGTCGTCGAAATTATGGCGTTAATTTTGAAGCTTTTTCTTTGATGTAAAAAATTATCTTTAAAACTATTCTCTGTGAGAAAACGTGTATTTAAAACACTTTTCGAGGGTTTCGAAAGATTCAGAAAACAAACTCAGTCCGTTAACGTAATTTTTTCTTCTAGTTTCTTTATCTGGAAGGCAACGACATAACGACTTTTCCTGAAGGTTTCTTTGAGAATTTACCCAATCTAAAATGGTTGGACCTGAGAAACAACCGCATCAGGGAATTACCAACTTCATTAGGATCACACAGGTATTTTAATTTTATTGTAAACAACGATATTATCGTATTTTCAGTCTTTGATCTGCCATCCCAATCCATACACATCCCAAACCATACACATCCCAAAATAGCATTACTGAATAGAAAATTACATATATTTTTGATATCAACAGGTGTTTAAGGAATCTTCTTCTTGAAGGGAACGAAATCAAAGAACTACCCCTAGAACTAGGTAATATAAATAACTATGATTGTCAAACAATTTACACTTTAAATTTCCATTGTGTAGTCTATTTTAAACCCCCTGTGAACTTCTATGTTAAATTATGGAGTGATAATGTAATCTTTTTCAATGTATTGTTTTTCATCAAACTAGCTTTACAATTAATACCATTTAATCCTCTTTGTCACAGGGTTTGCTAAATGTTTAAGTGGCTTGAATCTGACCTCAAATCCTTTGGAGATGCCTCCTCCTCAAGTTTTAGAGAGAGGAACACAGGTAGTACATAATATTAATATATCATGAATATATATGTTCATCCTATGATTCTACTACATCATTGTTGTTGAGCTCATACTAACCTTATATGTTTTTTATTTGTCTTATCTAGGAAGTACTGAAGTTTCTAAGAGAAAAGTATTCCGAAAAAATGAATCTAAGTGGCCAGGAAAGTTTCTGTAAGTTGCTTAAACATTACTATCATTTTTAACTCGTGGATGCATGAAGTGTAGAAACAAGTTATTGTGTAAGATGTGTCTGAATATGCACTTGCATACTCACTCACTCACTAAGATGGAATTATGTAATCTGCTTAGGAGTGATATGTGCATGTGCGTAGATCATGTAACATAGATACGTTATTTTTGTTACAGTGAAAGAAGTGTCACAGTCTTCAAGTGAAGAAGATGTAGTTTATGGCAGCAGAGATTATCAAAGTAAGTAACACACACTAAGGATATATAAAGCATCATGTGACTATTATATATCAGGGGTTTTTACTTGTGAATGTGCAAAGATGATTGTAATTTATGACCTTCAAGTAACTATTAAAGCATTTACTGGAGATATGGATATCAGATTTAGTCAATAAAGGATCAAATAAATATGAAAACCCCCCATCTAAAAACATAGATTCAATATTATTTGTTGATAGTTTGGAAAAGGATCTTTTGAAAGTTTCTAATTTTTGAACAGTAAAAAAGTGAAAAAAAAATTAGCTGAATAAAAGAAAGAAGTGCTGATATCCATCTCCTTTTTGCTTTTTTAGTTGTCACTGTCCCTGATGAAGAAAAAGAGCTGGTTAAAGATGAAGGGGTAAAGGTTGAAAAGGTCAAACTGCCGCCGATATTCCAGGCAGCAGCTGAAAGATCACGCAATAGAACAGTGCAAGAAAATGAGAACGTACTAAGAGGACAAAAGTCCAGGCAATTTGAGCCCAATACAACAAGAAATAATTTCCAAGTTAGTGAACCAGAAGTTAGCTTAAAATCTCCTAAGAGACAGAGGAAGGAGATCCCAAGAGGAAATTCACCCCAGAAAGAATTGTCTATCTCACTGGATGAAAGAAAAAGAAAGGAGAATCCCAGTGGGGCAAGGAGTAAAAAGCATAGCGATGCTAGTTTGAGGCAAAGTCTAGAGTCACAGAAATCAGAACGAAAAGTTGAGCATACTGGAAAACCAAATGCACATGCAAAGCATACTAAGCGAAGAAAATCAAGAGGACAAAGTCCTACTAAGAATACTGAACACAATGTCAAAACAAGAGATATCAAGCGGCCACATCATTTAGCATTGAGTCATGACACCCAAGTGCCAAATCCTAAACCATCTCATTCCAAACCTGAAAATCCCTCTATCAAGACAGAAAACAGCAGTGACAAAGACAATACAATAAAAGAAATCCTTTTGAAAACTGGTGACATGACTGTGGATGAAAAAATTGCTATGCCACAAGACTATCAAGAAACAAGCAAAAATATTCATGCCAATGAAATAGAAAGTGTAATATATGCCCCCTTCTCATTAAACCTTAACGAAGGGGATTTTATAGGAATCAAAGTACCTGACAAGTTATACATCAAAGGACAGCCATGTTTGGGCAAGATAACATCCACCGCTGATAGACTCGGATTATTGACAGTCCACTATTACACAGGAATTTATGATGGGTGTTGGCGACCTATGATGAGTAGGACAAGCCCTTATTTGAGAAAAGTTCCTCTGGCTAGTGT
Organism: Anthopleura sola; assembly: GCA_023349425.1. Lineage (NCBI taxonomy): Eukaryota > Metazoa > Cnidaria > Anthozoa > Actiniaria > Actiniidae > Anthopleura > Anthopleura sola. Next base: position 8,682,411 of record JALHLI010000005.1, read on the forward strand.
GCTGTGTAAATTCAAATTATGTAGTGATGGCAGGATGAGTCCTATCACTAGAAACAGAGTGAGGAAGATCATTGATGGTGAATGAGCTTTGCAAGGGAATGAGGATCACAGTGATAAATATATTCCACAGGGACTTAGCATCACTATAAAACATGAAGTGGAAAAGATTTTGCATGAGTTTGAGAACTTACTCTGTGCCATTTATCATGATGCTACAGCATATGAGCATTCTGATTGGACAAGCACGAATCTTATGGACTGTTATTGGTTCAACAGATATCGTCAAATCCCTACCAGAACCATAATGCACTGTATAGTAGGTTCTTACAGTCATTCAAGATCTACCCTGTAAAAATGTATACTCGCTTACGGCAAATTAACATACTTGAAAAGTATTATTTTTGGCATCCAAACTTAAATTGAAAGTTTATGACAATAGGACAAATACTGTCAGTGATATCTTTAGACATTGGATATTGATACAGTATGATTGTTGAATTTATAAAGATATTTTTATTGATATTGTAGATAGAACATTATTATTATTTACCATATAATGACATCATTGTATTTTTACAAGCACTGAGCACAAATAAATACATCCTAAGAAAAGACAGAAAAGTTTTATGAATTGTAGTTATTTAGCTAGTAAATATCATGTTTTCTCATGTGCGCTACGCCTTCTCCCCCATTTCAAAAGAAACCACCAGTGAGTACTAATAATTTTATTATAATATAAATGACTGCTAGGGTAGGGTAGGGTAGGGAGTGTTAAACTGTTTAAGGTACCAAGTTCACCCAGCAACATAAAAATTTCAAATGTTCGCATTAGAACAGTTTTCATGACTAAGAAAAGCTTACGGCACAGACAGTGCCTTGCTGTGACCATGTCAGTGTCATGCCAGGTATAAAAATATTTGACATTCTGTGCTGTGTCCGTGCCGTTCAGTGTATGCAGTGTGCTGTGACTTTTCAGACTCATACCAAATCAGCTCTAATGATGAAGGTTTGAGTTGTATAATAAATATTTGATTAATAAGTCTAATAGAATATTGAATAATTTCTTTACTAGATAAAGAGCATTCATCATGGTCATTACCTAGAAGAAAATCAAGCACTGAAACAGCTGATCCAGATCTCAGACCAACACACACCCCAGTATCATTCCACCGTCCACCTTCTAGACCAGACCAAATACGCATGCAGTATGATAGACAAAGAGCTTATCAGTATTCTGCTGAACGTGAAAGGCGTCACTCTTGGAGCAAGGAAGCAAACGTCAAAGAAATGTCAAATAGTTCACAAAATGGCCCAAGAAGACTTTCAAGGCCAACTATGCAAAAGAAACAAAGTCCAGTATTTGATCGGTAAGTTTAGACTCATCCAATGGACACAATTATAAACTAAGTTTATCAATATTCCTATCAGGGATTTTTAGAACAACTGATCACTGGATTTTTTTAATCTAAAGGACAAGATACGATGCAAGTGCATCACCAAGATTTCCAGATTATGAAGCAAGAATTGCTGAGCAACAACAAATGGCCATTACTGCTCTTCTAAATGAAAAAGAAGACTGTGTATTACAAAAATTAAAGTAAGTTTCTGAATGTCAGTAACTCATGTGATGTCAGTCCTAGTGCTTGACTCTACTACTAAATTCTAGAAGTACAAGACTACAAATTAATTTCTTACTGAAAAATGACAGTATATTTTTTGTAAATTATCTTAGAGATAAGAAGGCGCTGAATGATTGGCGCGACAAGACAAGAAAAATAAAACAACAAAAGCAACAGTTAGCAACATTCAAGAGACCACCAAAAGGTAATATAACCTATTGATTAAATTCTGTCAAACATTCTAAAGGGTTTCATTATTTTGGAACTTTATATTTCAGTTTTTTAGTTTCATGCTAATAATTTAACTATCTTTTTATTAGTTGATATCAATGTTCCTTATGGTACAGAAAATAACATGAAAGAAGAAAAACCAAATGTAAGTGATGTTATTAGTTGATACCATTTTGTTAACTTTCAAATTTGATTCCATGTGCGGCAAGAGTAATAGTTGTCTTCCATGTGACAGCTTGGTGTCTGCGACAAAACTCATAATGTTCATATCAACTCATAAAACCTATTATTAATATATTTATTTATATTTTTTTTCACCATAGTCAAAATATGTTGCAAAGCTGAAAAAGATACTGAATGATGAGGACAAAGATGCCTTAAGAAAGTAAGTTAATTCTTGAGAAAAATCATGAAATATAATTTATTCAGGTCTGGTACCCTAAAAATTGTGTGTTCTGATTGGGTGTTGGGGTGGGCAATATGTTCTATTTCTGACCACAGTCCAGTATCCTGGAATAATGGATAATTGCTTAACAACAAAACAAATTTCAAAACAAGTGGAAAATTACCTGGAAAAAAGAAACCTGAAGGTCATAGGTTCAAATCCTGCCACGAGCATGGAATTTTTTTCTGAGAAAAATTTGCTTGAAGAATCAAATCTCATCTCTAATATAAAAAACACCTAAGAAAAAAAGTTAGTTACCCTCATAAAGTTGGTCCGGATAGAAGTTGGGCACAGTTTCCCCCCATTCAAACCTGGCTCCTGACCATTAAAATAACCTCTGTAGAAAAGAAAAGTGCACTGATATGATATGCAAGTCAAGTGTATTAATGTTTCATTTTGATTGATCCAAAGAGCTTTGCAGGACCATGAACTGGAAGATAGGATAAAAGTACACATGGAGAAGATACAGCATCATCGAAATAAGACATATGAAGGCATTACAGATGAACTTGCTTCTGCAAGACGAAATCTTGAACTGGTAAGGATTGTCTGACACCACTATAATGTCAATGTCAAGAAGTAGATGTTCTATGACTGTAAAAACTTAAGGGTTGTAGAATGCACCAAGTTATGCATTTGCAATATAACTGTGATGTCATTGGATTTGGTGGTTGCATCTGACGAGGCTCTATTTTTATGGAGCTTTCGTCATTTAGAGCAACAGGGCTTATCAACATTGCAAGAGGTTGCATAATTTTTTTTTTTGTTGGAAAATTTTTTTTTTGTTAGGAGAGGTTAGAGACGTTTTAGGGAAGCTAATAGGGGGTGGATGTAAAGGGGGCTGCAAAGTATTAAAGGAATATATTAGCAAAAAAAAAAACATTTTCTCTAATCTTGTATTAATGCTTGTTTTTATAGGCTCAGAATTTTCAGAAGGAACTGGATGAAAAGAAAGCGTTAGAGTATCGGTTACGAGCATACACAGGAGACGAAATAGCTCTTGCCAAAGGAAAAATTGTAAAGAAGATATGAAGATAAGAATTATTTGAAAATTGTCAACATTATTGTAATAATTGTATATTGAATATATTTGTCTGAGTATTATCTCAAATTCCAGGAAAATAAAGGTTTCAATACTATTGGTTAGATATTTTTTATTTCATTGTTCTTATTATTAGTATACTGTATGTCTTGGTTCTAGGTAAGCATGTTCTATCTACCAGCCACCCTTTTTCTTTTTTGGTCGTTGTTTTTTCTTAGCTGCTTGTGGTTGTTGTTGTCTTGGTGGAACAACATTCGAGGGAACAGCAGTACTTCCTCCAGGTGTTCCCGGAGGGGAGGATGCTTTAGGACTTCCTGGTGACTTGGGCCTGTAAATAAGATAAAAGTGTTTCATGATTTAATACTTTGTATGCATTAGATTAGTACACAAGACAGTAGTATGTTACCTATAGTATTATGACAAGCTAGACCCCTCTATTGAGTGGCCACTTGACAATATTTGCCAATATTTATCCTATTCAGTCACCACAAAATGCACTACTAACTACTACTTACGATTCGGTCCCAGCTGATGCAGATCCTTGGGTGCCTTTACCTATGATATTTATAAGTTGATATCTGTTAGAGCAGTTTTTGTATGTCTATGAAAATTTATGGATCGGTCTGCACTTTGCCGTGACTGTACCAGTGTTGTATGAAAACATTTGACAATAAGTGCCATGTCCTTGCCTTGCCATAACCGAGCTGTATGCTGTGGCTAGGGCCTAGGCCAAAGAAAAGTCTAATAATATCAACCTCCCTACAAGTTTCCTCCATATAATATACTTACCGACTGCAGTCTTCTTTTGTCTCTTGCCCTTGTAATAAGATCTTTCTCTCCTGGGTAACCAACGTTCAGGGTCAGGGTCGACTTCTGGGTTATAATTCTTTGGAAGTTTACCTGAAAACAAATAAAAGTATAGCATTCAAAACCTGAACCTTGAAGGACCATTATTTTGGTTCTGTTTGGAATGTAACATGGAAGATGATAAGAACACATAAAATTAACAGGACCAACCTCTTTTCCTCTTTCTTCTTTTCCTTTTGATAATGATGTCCATTCTACAACATAAAAGAAAGGGTTCCTTACATTTTAGTGGCAATATGAAAAACTGTCTCAGATAAACAACAATTCTCTGGAAGGTTAGGTTCAAAGTTTGTGAAGATGCATTTCTCTCAACAAACTACATGCTAACAATGATCCTCAATCAATGCTTTGTAAAATAAGTTCTGAGGTATTTGCAGCAAGTAGAGTAGAAAACAAGAAATATGAAAATTCTGTAGTTTTACTAACCTTTCCTCATTGGTGCTTGCATCATCTGTTGCGCGACCCACTCTTCGTCCATACCTCATGCCAGAGCCCACACTGCTTGTTTCCAAGACAGCCACATCAATACTGGTTTCATTTTCTAATGGCGGCAGCTTTTTACTGTATCTAAATTTCTGTTAAGTCTTATGACAATTCTGTGTTTACCTTAACATTTTTAGTTACTTCGAGCTAGAGAAAAATACATGTAAATCACTGGCTTGCTGCCTCTCCCAATTTGGATTGTGATTCATATTTTTAGCCTAAAATTATGATCCAGGAGTCAATAAAAAGCAAGTGCATCACAATATCATACCTTCACAGTTTCTTAAAATATACAAGGTTGAAACAAAAGGATACTTTTCAGCTTCTTTAGGGTTGAACTGAGAATATGCAGTGATGAGCTGTGCAAGGGTCTTTAAGTTGTTTGGGTCTTCCCTGAATGGAACCAAAAGAAACAAAACAATCAGCATATCTTACTACAGGACACACACAATACTCAATCCCATTTAATGTTTCCCATTTCAAATCACATTTTATTTCCTTGAGTATTATTTCATTGTTTACCATTGTAAACAAATATTGGATAACACTCAAACAGTCCAGTAATTCAATTTCTCAAGGGAAAGACACAAGAAAAAACAGTCCAGTATATTCCTTAGTTTATGATTTTTAAAAAAAACATTTAATATTCACTATGACTAACAGGATTTAATCATTTCTTACCTGTGAAGTTTTTCCAACATTTCTACAGCTTCTTTTGCACGACCATGGGAGAGTTTGTAGGCCACATTTTCACGCATGAGAGAAATCATTTCAGACTGACTGAGAACACCCTATAAGACATTAAAATCACTGTTGTTACACTTAAATACATTTTAGAAAAATGCCTTCAACAGCAAACATTTTTCTAATTTTCAATATAGAAATATATAGAATTTTTATGAAAAGAATGAATGGATGGAGAGATGGTTGGGATGGAGTGGAGGAATAGATGGATGGATAAATAAATAAATAAATTCAAACCTTGTTTTCTTGAGCAAATTTGACAGCAGAATCAAGAACAGAGATAGCAGTGTCTATATTTCCAAGCTGCGAGTAGAGAGTAACTAAAGCAGAAACCTGGAACAGATCAGAAGGAAAATTTCAAACTTGTTCACTAGTAAATATGTTTAATATGTTTGAAACCCCCTAAAAATACAATACTCACCACTCCTGGCCTGTGACTCAGTCCTTCAATTGAACGCAATGTAGAACAAGCATCTAGTATGTTACCTGAAAAAAGACAGTGGCTATTATTAGCAGAAATACCACATTTATTTATACATTGCATGTCCTAAACTAAATAGTTTGCCATTATTTATTACCTTGGGAGAGGTACATTTGTACTAGTGTCATCTTGACATTAGTAGATGTTTTAGGGTGTTTATTGGCATACTCCTGTGATTGAAAAGCAACAAAACATTTGTTAAACATTCTTGGGTTATGCAAGCTATTAACAGAATAGACATAGAATGTGATTCAATCATGTAAAAATACATTAAACCATAGATTAGTGAGAGTTGAGGTGCAAGGATATATGATGGAAACAGCCTTGTTTACTTATTATTATTTACTTGTTGATGCATGAAAAACCTTTAAATTTGATACCAGTAGATACCCTGAAACATACATTGATCAAAGTAGGCATGAAGCCAACATTTATCCCCAAAGTGGATTCAGTTCATGTTTTTTTTTTGTCTTGAAAGGGCTATAGTCAAATTTATACCAAAGAGGGGTTCTGTAACTCTGGGAACCCTTTGCTGGCCACACCCATGTTGTCTTAAAATGTTATTGATACCCTCAAGCAAACCTCTGGGCTGTTCAAAGTCAGGGTATGGCTAACTCACAGATAGAACCCTAAAACAACCTCTGGGCTGATTAAAGATTAAAGTCAGGGTACAACTAACTCACAGAGTAACTTGAAAATTAAGAATGTTAGGTTCTGCTAGAGGATATAATTAAGGACTCTTCTCTATTTCTTGTGTACCTACCTGGAGTACTTTGGTAGCTTTGTCATACTGCTTCTCTCTGTGTGACAGTGAGGCCCTCATCAAGCAAGGGAAGTCACTGTCTTTGTACTTCCCTTCCAGGGAGTTGATCATAGCCCCACAAGCTTCCAGCTGAAACAATCAACACGGACACTTAAAGGCTGAAGCTTTTGGTTGGCTGATCTGAAGAAGATTAATCTGATTGGAGTCAGGGAGGGGTGGTTGGGGTGTAGGTGTACTAACCTGATTGGAGTACAGAAAGAGTAGACATTTATTGAACTGCATTTTCTGGTACTGTTGTTGGGTCAGCTTGTTCTCTAGACCTTCTACTGTAGTTGCCTTGACTTTCTTCTTGGAATCAAACACACCTCTTTCCTATTCATAATAAAAGAAATGATTGAAAAATACTATAACAGAGGAGACAGTGCATGTTACCATGACAATATCTTTCAACACAGGCAGCCCAAGCAAAGGTCCTATGCTGGGATGATGAACAGTGTGGTTGAATGTTTGGGCCAAAAATGTACCAATAAAAATCAAGAGTCTTTAATTTTTCAAAAATAAACATACCTTATTCAATGTTATTACATTATTAGATGCAACAGCAGCAAGAGCGATATCATTTGGCCTAAGGAAAAGGAGAAACAGACCCAGGGATGAATTCATAAATTGAATTTTTAGTATTTATTGAAGAATCTTAGTTCATTTATGATGTCACATCAACACAATCCTTACTTGGATTTCAGAACCTGATTGTACAGTTTCATTGCCTCCTCATTGGTTCCTAACATTTGATGAGTATAGCCAAGCTGGGCCCTGTTTGAACCAAAAGATAGTAAAAACCCTTCATATATTGAATGATACAAAACATATGCATTGAGACAACAAAGTGTTGTGTTACGAATCTCGCAGGATTCAATCTTCTGGTGCATAAACTCTGATGAATTAAAAAGCAAAAAAATATATTTTACCTCACAACACCCAATTCAGCATCAATATCTTCTTCAGTTGTTTCCTAAGACAATAATATTGGAGTTAAAACCAATGTTCCTATATAACTTGCAAAGAATACCACAGAAAAATTCCACAGATTATCACAAAAAATACGAAGTGATGAGGGATACACAGACTTTACACCAACTTACTGAATCTTCTTCAAGACTTTTACGACAGAGAGCTAAGAAGAAAACAAAAAGATATCAAGAAGATGATATAATTTATCAAACCCATATTCCTAAGCCTAGTTTTCCATCATACCTTCAGCTTGATTGAGTTTATTCTTTGCTGATTGGAACTCATTATTTGCCAAGGACAAACAGGCAGAATTGTAGCATAATTCATAGGTATCCTCACGCAGACCATTCTCTACCTATAAGAGAATTAGGGTCATACATATGTTGCAATTAATACAAAGAAGCTTCCCAGAACAAAGACAGCATGTTCTGTAAGATGTGTTTCTCAATCTCCCTACAAAATATGATGTATTCTGATCATTCTAGCTTCAGTACAAGCATATTTCCTTTTTATACCTTAAACTATATAATTTGTACCTAAGCTGGACCAGAACCTTGCATTTTGAACTCAGAAAATACCTTCCGACTAGCAATGGATTTTATTGTGAATATGTTGAAGTGCAGGAACAACACAATGTTTTTGAATGAAAAGAGATTTCATTTCCCAAAAGCAGAATTTACATTGTTTTGCCACATTGCATGACTGCTGTGAAACCCCTCCCTCTATTGTTTAGTATAATTTTATTTACCAATTTTTGATGTCCCCACTGGTTAGAAGCAGCAACTACAGCAGACAGGTTTGTCTCTCTTTCATCTTCATATTCATCCTATTTATTAAAAAAATTAATATTGGTCATATAACATTCTATACTTTATTAAACAAATACATTGCTAGTATTCCCGAGAGAGACGCATGACAAAGACATGGCGGCCATGTTGGTAGTATGAACAATGGGTGCTAATGAGAAACCTTTTTGTTAAAAACCAACATGGCTCCAGTGATGTAACATGCAATAGACCTCATCGGCTTGGGTGTAATGTTGTCCCATTTCAGACCATGTGTCATTCCCCACAGTATCATTTCATTGTTTAAAGGTTGTGCATGAGAAGATACATGAATATGAATACAACTCAAACAAAGAATCTTATTCTCAAGAGAATGACACGTGGTCTGAAATGGGACAACATTACCCCAAGCCGATGAGGTCTATTGAAGAACATAAGTAACAAAGAAGACACTTATACAATTTCATAAGCCAGTAAACCTTTCCTTACCTGAGAGTTTTTAATCAAATCCTTGTAGATTCTTCTACATTCTTCATACTCCCCAAGACGATATTGCTAGGATATGATTAAATTATCAAAAATAAGTATAAACAGGGATGATGAAACAGAAATTTGACTTGGAAGACCAATAGATATTAGTGGTTATGGGGTAACCCCTCTTATTGTACATGTATATCTAACATGGTTTTCTTTGCTTTTTATCAGGATGTATCTCTATTGCATCCTGATGAATACGTTAATGAGGGATGTATCTAGATTTTGACCTGGGTATTTGAGGAATTCAATCCCCTTTCAAAACTCAATGTATGTGATGGGCAGAGTTGCAGAAGCAGCTGCATGTTTATAGTCAACCCTGCCACATGGTTTGAAAAGATTGAGATTCAAGGTATTCATCTTTTACATAGCTTGGATATTATTTCTTCATGGTGCACTTTATACTATTCTGTGTACATACCACTTGTGCAACAAGTTCCTTTTCTCTAGGTCCCTGGTCTGGTATGGTTTTCAGGATATCAAGTGCTTCATCAGTTCTGTTTAGTCTGTACAGACAATATGCTTTCTCAAAGGGCAGCTCTTTGATCCTAGTAGGATAGAGAAAAATGTAGAACATAGAAAATATAGAACACTCTTCTGGGATGATTAATTATTTTGCTGGCGATCTGGATCCATCCAAATACACTTCATAGTTAGTGCATGTGATCTGATCATAAACACTAATTTAAATAGAATTTTTTAAATTAGAATTTTAACATGACAGTAACTTTTGGTACTCTGTATCAATCAAAGCACAGGCAGCCCAAGCTCTTGTTCTGTAGTCTTGTGGTGCATATTTATGGTAATATTTTTGTAGCATCTAAAATTGGTACTTAATTTTCTGAATAAAAATGACTTACCTTGATAGCTTGTTAGATGTTTTGATATCTGGTCGATTTTGAAGCCATTTGGGAGCGTTTTCACAGAGTCATCCTCAAAAAAGGCTTGTGAGGGTCACCATCAGGGTGTAGTCGAATTTAAATTTGATCCCTCATGATTAAGTATTGATTGGCTGAGAGAAAACAATGAGCTGTATGCCAAAAGAACACTAGGGGACCCTGGTAGGTTAGGATTTGTTTGCCAAAAATGGACACTGTCTACCCCCGCTAGGGTTTAAAACAGCTACCCATCATACAATTCGAGCGTAGGACCCATCATGGTGACCCTCACAAGCCAAGCTGCAGATTCAGGAGTGAACTTATCATGGAAGAAAATATCTTCTAGCAATCACGTTTTAGAAAGAATGCTACTTTGAGCGTACTGGAGAAAAGCATTGGTATGTGTACTTTGATTCTGTCGTGAAATTATGGCCGTAACTTCCTTTTTCTTGGATTTATTGAAATCCAAGTAGAGGTCGGTGTCGCCATGAGTGTGCAGCCTTTCCTTAGGGGAAACTAAAATGATGACTCCGTAAAAACGCTCCCAAATGGCTTCAAAATCGACCAGACATCAAAACATTTAAACAAGCTATGAAGGTAAGTCATTTTTATTCAGAAAAGTACCAATTTTAGATGCTACAAAATATTACCGTAAATATATCATCACAACACTATAGAACAAGAGCTTGGACGTGGTTTATAAATATCTAAAACTATATTTACCCTTTCCTGCTGCCAGAGTTGATCACATCCAATCCTTCACGAAAGCAAGATTGTTGAATCAAGCTCACCACTTTACAATGAAAGGCATCAGAGTCGTTTGGTTTCTCTTGCAAAACTATAGAAAAACAAACCATTTATTAGACAAAAACTACACGACTCGATAGGTTAGTAACTTAACTTACTTTTATTAGCGATTTTCTGAGCCTTTGCGTAGTTTCCGTCTTTTCCTAGCCTTTCTAATTCGCTAAACAGCTGAGGAACTGAAGGTGACGTGGCCGCCATCTTGGATAAATGAGCCAGCTGTAGCATGCGGTCAGTTTTTAAAATACACAATTCACCCCTCCTACCCCTCCCTTGTAGAAATGCTTCGTTGCATCTTGGGATCGGGGATTTTCCCTTACACAAGTCATACAATACAATGACAGGAAATGCGAATAGAAAGTGAAAGTTGTTTTACTAAATAACTGCCACGCCACATGGTTTTACAACTCTTTCTTAGAAATCCGCTCTAGTGACTATTCATTGAGTCTCTTTAGAGGATCGAAAAACGTGGGAAAATGTCTTCTGACATCGAAAATGCGGCAACCGGCCAAGAGGAAGCGGAGGGAAGGCGCGAGAGGAGTTACGAAGTGCCTCGCATATCAAAGCCTGATATGTTCATGGCTGTAGCACTATGGATGGAACGATCGCCAGTCGCTCAGTCTCCTAGTGAATATCTACAACTTGGAGATCAGGGTAGGTCGCTTTTATAATCGCGAAAGGTTTTGCACGATATTTTGCGAAAATTCGATGGATTTTAATAAGTCATCTAGCGATTCCCTTACAATACAACCGCCATCTAACAAACATCTTCTATATAAGATCAGCTTTAGTTTGTGGAGATCAAATTGCAGGGTAATAATTTTTGGTCTGTCTTCTACTACACCAGAGGTCAGGCTGACGTGCGCTGATCAGTCTACCCTATATTTCGTGGGTATAACCCTTACTATAACAATTAGTTCAACTTTATGTTATTATACCTACCATGGGGCTCTCTTTTCCACATATTAGTATTTACAAATAACATAATTTATCTTTAAAATTTATTTTTTTCCATGCTCTTTTGTCAAAGCTTTCTGAACGGACGGCATGTCGGGTCAGGGGGGGTTGGACACAGCGCGCGAAGCTTCACGGTAGTGAAAACTGACCAATCAGAACCCTCTATTTCGAGAGAGGGAAAAACAAAAATGGCAGAGAGAACTGAGAAGGCAAGTGCTAAAGTTAGTAGGTTTTATAGCATTTATTTGTTTTTTTACGATAAAATTCCGTACGATTAAAGTGTATGTTATATTGAAGGTGTCATAGAAGTTTGGCTTCAAAATCTTGCTTATGAGTATTTTTTATCGTCAATCGTTGACGTGTGTTCATTTTGATCTCGAGTCATTTTGTCTAAAACTGCTTGCTTCACACTTCTGTCGTTTACTCTTGAAATATAAGGGATCTCGTATTGAAACTATAACAAAATGTAAAGAAGAAATTTACCTTTCATGTGGTATTAGCGCTCCCCAGGGCTCCCCAGTACTTTTTGAGATATAAAGACTCATATTGAAGCCATTCCTGAGCTAGCCTTCGTATAGCAGGTAACTCAGTTCTTCCAATATTTGACAAGGAAAATTTTATAGTGTTGTACCACTTTGGTCAGATAAATGTCGAAATAATATCAGTTTATCATCATGCAAATACAAGATAGGTACAGTACCTAAATTAAGCTTGTCAAGGTGAAATTGGTGAGATAAAAGTTGACATCTCACTGCTGTCTTTTAACTTTGCATGCACTTGCTGTTCGAAGAGTGAACCTATTCGATGCTCCAAATGGGCGCCTTTTATTGTTTTTCTTTTTCTTTTGTCTTCATTGTAATTGAAAAAAGTTCTTCTTAAACAATATTTTATCTAAGTTGTTTGCTTTCTGGGGAAAAAAGACCAAAAAAAACAAAAGTATATTTTTATTTTAAACAGTGAAATCAGAGGTATTCTACTTCATTACGAGTTGAAAATACTATTTTGCTTTCGAAAAAGGATGGAATTCTAAAACTAGATTTAGATGTTTGTAAACCAATAAATACTTTACTAATATTCTGTTTATACTCTTATATTGAATTGAATTTTGTTGATCATTTTTTTGGGGGAAAGCTTGATATTTTGATTGTTCACATTGGTTAATATGTAGACAGGGCCAAGGTTTTCACGATTACGCGGTACTGTTTTTCACTGAACTAACAGACATTTTTATGCTCAGAATAGGCGGCTATATTTGCTTTTTTTTTATTGTTTCTATATTATTTAATTTTCATATTACACTTTGCTTTTTAGAGATTTCATGTTTGTTTTGTTTTTCAATTTTTACCTACGATCTGTGGTGACACTTGCAGGGCTTTCAGAGTCTGCTGCTGAAAATTTGGGTAATTTTACGAACAGGCAAGTAGTTTTCTGATAATTTTTAAACAGAGTTTTCTTGCTTTAAGTAAAATAAACTTTTTTAGTACTTTATTTTCGTGTCATATAAGTTTTAGTTTCTTGACTTCTATCAATCGGCGCTTGCTTGACAACTCAATTACGCCGGTATTTTTCTAAAGTTTTGATATTTCTCATCATATTATTTTAGTCGATTCCTTTAAAAACCTCAGTATAATTTTCCATCATTCCGTTGCCAAAAGGATCAGATCAGCTATTTCCTTGTTAAAAAGCTGAATTAGTTCAATATATTAGGCATCCTAGCAATCATTAGAGCTGAAAGATTTTCGGATGAAAAACTCGGTAGTTTGGCTCGGCTACAAAGAATTCGCTTTATTTAGTTTTGATTTTTTTTCAATAAATTCCAAATTTCGTGTATAATATATAAAATAGCTAATTAACTTCCCGTTTCACCATAAACTTTTTGATATTCTTATGTCCTTTGTTTGTTTACATCAAGTTTCAAACCGTCGGGAGCTCTTCACTTCTCGACGTCCAGGAGCAAATGAATTCAAATTAACGTTTTGTCCCTTGATGCTTCGCGCGCTGTGTCCAACCCCCCCTGATGTCGGGTCAGGGGGGGTTGGACACAGCGCGCGAAGCATCAAGGGACAAAACGTTAATTTGAATTCATTTGCTCCTGGACGTCGAGAAGTGAAGAGCTCCCGACGGTTTGAAACTTGATGTAAACAAACAAAGGACACGAGAATATCAAAAGTTTATGGAGAAACGGGAAGTTAATTAGCTATTTTATTTATATACACGAAATTTGGAATTTATTGAAAAAAATTCAAAACTAAATAAAGCGAATTATTTGTAGCCGAGCCAAACTACCGAGTTTTTCATCCGAAAATCTTTCAGCTCTAATGATTGCTAGGATGCCTAATATATTGAAGTAATTGAGCTTTTAAACAAGGACATAACTGATCTGATCCTTTTGGCAACGGAATGCTGTAAAATTATACTGAGGTTTTTACTAGTAAAGGAATCGACTAAAATAATATGATGAGAAATTTCAAAACTTTAAAAAATACCGGCGTAATTGAGTCGTCAAGCAAGCGCCGATTGATAGAAGTCAATAAACTAAAACTTATATGACACGAAAATAAAGGACTAAAAAAGTTTTTTTTTACTTATGGCAAGAAAACTCTGTTTAAAAATTATCAGAAAACTACTTGCCTGTTCGTAAAATCACCCAAATTTTCAGCAGCAGACTCTGCAAGTGTCACCACAGATCGTAGGTAAAAATTGAAAAACAAAACAAACATGAAATCTCTAAAAAGCAAAGTGTAATATGAAAATCAAATAATATAGAAACAAATATAGAATATTATTAAAGTATTTGTTGGTTTACGACATCTAAAACTAGTTATAGAATTCCATCCTTTTTCGAAAGCAAAATAGTATTTTCAACTCGTAATGAAGTAGAATACCTCTGATTTCACTGTTTAAAATAAAAATATACTTTTCTTTTTTTTTTTGGTCTTTTTCCCCCACAAAGCTAACAACTTAAATAAAATATTGTTTTAGAAGAACTTTTTTCAATTACAATGAATAAAAAGAAAAAGAAAAACAATAAAACGGCGCCCATTTGGAGCATCGAATAGGTTCACTCTTCGAACAGCAAGTGCATGCAAAGTTAAAAGACAACAGTGAGATGTCAACTTTTATCCCTTTTATCTCACCAATTTCACCTTGACAAGCTTAATTTAGATACTGTACCTATCTTGTATTTGCATGATGATAAACTGATATTATTTCGACATTTATCTGACCAAAGTGGTACAACACTATAAAATTTTCCTCGTCAAATATTGGAAGAACTGAGTTACCTGCTATACGAAGGCTACCTCAAGAAAGGCTTCAATATGAGTCTTTATATCTCAAAAAGTACTGGGGAGCCCTGGGGAGCGCTTATACCACATAAAAGGTAATTTTCTCCTTTACATTTTGTTATAGTTTCAATACGAGATCCCTTATATTTCAAGAGTAAACAACAGAAGTGCGAAGCAAGCAGTTTTAGACAAATGACTCGAGATCAAAATTAACACACGTCAATGAATGACGATAAAAAATACTCATAAGCAAGATTTTGAAGCCAAACTTCTATGACACCTTCAATATAACATACACTTTAATCGTACGAAATTTTATCGTAAGAAAAAACAAATAAATGCTATAAAACCTACTAACTTTAGCACTTGCCTTCTCAGTACTCTCTGCCATTTTGTTTTTCCCTCTCTCGAAATAGAGGGTTCTGATTGGTCAGTTTTCACTACCGTGATGCTTCGCGCGCTGTGTCCAACCCCCCCTGATGTCGGGTCTCGGGTCCTAGAACCACAGGTATCCCAGCTGTAGTGAAGTTCACATTTTTTACCCGCGAATACGTACCTGCGTATACTATGAAAACACCTTTAATCGGCAGACATTTCCTTTGTCGTATTTTAGATGCCAAGATCAAAAAGAGTGGCGCTGTATTTGTGCTACCGAATGACAGAGCCTTGTCTGTTGACTGCAGTCAAAACGGTGTTCACGCAGCCGTGAGCGCACTAAACAAGTTCGGCCAAGAAAGAGCCAAAGGGTGTCAGGTCTATCTGTCAAGAAGACCATGTTCCTTCTGTGCCAAATTGCTTGTGCAGTGCGAAGTTTCGAAAGTGTACTACCTGCCAATAGAACCTGAGGTGGATGATAAGGAGGATGTCCTTAGGGTGGACACCATGTTTAGGGTATGGTTGACATACTTTTTTACTTGCATTTTCGCACAGTTAATAAGTAACTTAGGGGCGGCTGATGCCTTTGGGATAGAACATTATCCTGCGTAATTCGTACTTCGAAGGGTGGATGGGCCTTATTTGCCGCCGGGTCCGAAGTTCATATTATGTCTGAGCCTCTGCGCATGTCTCGGGGGTTTCAAACACCAGTCTCGTGCCCATGGCTCCTCGGTCTCGTCCCTCTCCCGAAAGGACCGAGGAGCTCTGGGTACGAGACTATTCAAACACTAGTAATCGTACGGTATTTAAAAAAATAACTATTTGATTTTTTGTTGCCTACTCTGCAGTCAAGCAATCTCAATCAGAAAAGTCGAGCTGTGCTTTTCTGGTTTAAAATGCTACCTATAAGAACATTGAAGGAATAGTCTATTAGTATATCTATAATTTTCGCAAGAGTTGTCACTGAACTCAGTAGACTCTGTGCGTCCTTGTTCAAATTTCAGTCCGCAAGTGTTGGCTTGTCAATCAAAGTACCACGGGTTGAAGAATCAGTGGTCCAAGATCATGATCACAGGCAGTCCCCATACACGGACCGGAGACAGACAGGTCCTGAAGCGGTTTTTAGTGAAACACTGATGACGGAGTACTGGAATGATGACTGGAAAAGTAGAGCAAGTGACACCCTCAACTGGCCTGCGCTCGACGAGCACTTGAAAGAGCAAGTAACTAGCGACATGAAAAGCCTGATGGACTGGATTGCACATACCACGGTCAAGGACGTACCTGATGATATTATATTTGTTGAAATTCAACCTGAAGATCACAAGCCTAAGGATCAAAACATCCCAGGAGAGAACATCGACAAGGGCGAGGTAGTTGTCAGTGGAGCCGGAAGTGGAGACAGCGGAAGTGCAAGTGATGACACTCCTCAATCCTCACCACCACAGCAAGCAGGTGCGCAGAGAGGAGGGCTTGGAAAGCGAAAAGAACAAAGTCTGAAGCCTGTGTCTAGTAGTGATAAGGAATGGCAAGTTGAAGCTCTGCACATGAGTAGACTAGCTCAGATGCTGTCACAGAGAAGTGACGACCCCACCAGGAGAGTAGGGTGTGTCCTGATGGTCCACGAAGAGGTGGCTGCCATCGGTTGGAACGGATTCCCAGCCAAATCGCCCTATGGCGAGTTCCCAAGGGCGTCAAACACAGAAGCGGAAAGGAACAAGAAAGAGCCTTATGTTATCCATGCTGAGCAGAATGCTCTACTGACAAGGAACCAAAACCTCCACGATGACTCCTCCATACTGTTCATCAACGAGGTTCCATGTGATGAATGTTTTCCCCTCCTGATTAAAGCTGGTGTCAAGAAATATGTCATCCCAAAGCTTGAAGGTCCCGAAATCAGAGAAGATCAAATATCTGGTCCAAGCAGTTCCAATAAAGACTTCGAAATAGCCTTCAAAAATAATAAAATTGATTGTTTTGGTTCGAAGAGGTCACCGGCTCGTAGAAACCTTCAGTTCTAATGACATTGATATGTGATAATACAATAATGATACGAAACAAGAGAAAAGATGTCAATCATTAACATGTCAAATCAGTAGAACTAATAGATTATTAAAAGAATTAAAAAGTGAACCCTAACAAGATTGTGTGATTGTGTTATTCCTAAGCGGAATTTTGCTTTGAGTATCATTATTATTATTCTCTTTTTTGATAAGGGCGCACATAATTTGGAGCCTCGATCTGTTCTCCCACCATTTTTTTCTTTTTATCATTATTAGTAATATTTTTTTTCTTTTTCTTTTCTTTTTAGTATGTATATTTAAGGTGGAAGTTATTAAATTAAATGAATAAATTTTTGTGATGAATATGCAACCTTGTCTCTTAAAATAGGGAAAATTTCACTTGGATCATCAAGTGACATGTAACGCAATGAAGCAAATCTAGACATGCAAATCAATACTGTTTTCGAATTTCATTTTTCTTCGTCTTTTTCGAAAAATATTATTTGCAGAATCAGAATATTCGTTTTAAAGAAAAGTCTGAACCATTAAACTTGCTCTCATGCAGCTCTAGCCTTTGTAAAGTAACCCAGAAATAATTGCAAGTAAGCAAATTTTTTATTATATTTTATTTGGTATTCCAAAAACGAAAGTGAAAGATTTTAACCGAGATAGTTTTAGATATGACGTTACATGTTCTTCCTTTAATTCTTGGAAATGTTTTTCTTTCGTTACTGAATATTATGTCAAGTAATATTGACGCCCACGGCAGTCGATGAATTTTTTAGGGGAAATTTTTGCTTCGTGAATATATAAAAAAAAATAAATAAAGGTAAAGCGAGAACTGAAAGAGACTTCATTTTCGTTGATACACTTATTCCAGAATTCGAACTAGTACTACTATTATACTACCATATAATCAGTTGGAAATGCCTTTGTCTTAATTCGTACATGTATTGTGACACCATTATGTTTTGGAACCTGCCTATACACAGACCAGATCAGACAAATCTAAAAATGCTATCCAATAACTTATGATTTTTGATTTTTTTCTG
This sequence comes from Anthopleura sola, assembly GCA_023349425.1. NCBI lineage: Eukaryota > Metazoa > Cnidaria > Anthozoa > Actiniaria > Actiniidae > Anthopleura > Anthopleura sola. The sequence continues at coordinate 8,700,772 of JALHLI010000005.1, forward strand.
AGAATCCCCGACTCATGAATTCACCAATCATATCAAGTGCAATATGCAGGCAAGGACAAGTCGACTAAAGTGAAAGTGAAATCCAGGGACTTTAAATTTCGCAAGAACATATCATCTGGAAAACAGCTAGGTTTCTTCATTCGGGGAGCAAGTTTTTGTCGAGGCAACAACTATAGCGAAAATTTGTTAAGATTTAAACTGAACTATGGCTGAAGCAGCTCAAGGCGCTATGGCCGCTTCTAACTACGAAAAGCAGCATCCCAGAATTAATAAGCCGGATATGTTCATGAATACGGCCATGATGATGGAAAGATCTCCACAAGCTGAATGTCCAAACAGCTTCGTACCGGTACCCGAATCGACAGCGCGAGGAGATGACGACCAAAGCGCGTCCGCTAAACAGAAACCCGACACTCAAAAAACCGAAGGCAGAAAGGAAACTAGTGAAGAACAAGGAGATGGTCAAAGCAGTGGTAAAGATTCATCCTATCAAGAGAAACCAATTGAGCAAGAAACTGTACGAAGGGCCGAAACTGAGCCTAGGAAATGCAAAAAATGCGGTGCTGTGGTTGTACTGCCGAACGACAGAGCCTTGTCTGTTGACTGCAGTCAAGAAGGTGTTCACGCAGCAGTGAGCGCACTGAACAAATTTGGCCAAGAAAAAGCCAAAGGATGTCAGGTCTATCTGTCAAGAAGACCATGTTCGTACTGCGCGAAGCTGCTTGTGCAGTGTGAGGTTTCTAAAGTGTACTACCTGCCAATAGAGCCTGAGCTGAATGATAAGGAAGATGTTCAGAGAGTCGATAAGTTATTCAAGGTAGGACTTTTTCGAATTCTTAATTTGTCAGGAGAAAGTACTTGCAGCTGCTTGAAACTTAATATTCCAGGAAATGGCTTCAGAAACAACTTATTATGGAAAAAAAGAATTGAAAGTGAAACTTTTTCGTTTTTAAGTAATCGAAGAAAAAATTTCATGGCCATTTTTTCTTTCTTTCTTTCTTTCTTTCTTTCTTTCTTTCTTTCTTTCTTTCTTTCTTTCTTTCTTTCTTTCTTTCTTTCTTTCTTTCTTTCTTTCTTTCTTTCTTTCTTTCTTTCTTTCTTTCTTTCTTTCTTTCTTTCTTTCTTTCTTTCTTTCTTTCTTTCTTTCTTTCTTTCTTTCTTTCTTTCTTTCTTTCTTTCTTTCTTTCTTTCTTTCTTTCTTTCTTTCTTTCTTTCTTTCTTTCTTTCTTTCTTTCTTTCTTTCTTTCTTTCTTTCTTTCTTTACTTTACGAATTACACTGAAATATTTTTTTCTTAATTTCAATTTTCATTAATTTCAATTATTAAATGATTTATTTAAATTTTTTTAAAAATAGTTTCTAGCTAGCTGCACTATACTTTTTTTAAATTCTAAATAAAATATTTGAAGAAGAGATCATCCTTTATTGACGGAAATGTAGAACTCAATGTTTTTACTGTTTTTTATGGCTTTGGTTTTCTGTATTTTCTGTACTGATTTTTGTTTGTCTTCATTTTTTAAAGGCTTCATCTGCAGGCCTTTCCGTTTTTATACCTAAAGTAAGCAAAACTGTCATAAGAGGCGTGACAGACCGGAAGTCCCCGTTCCTTGGTACTAATGAAGACCGCGACGAAGCAGCCATAAAAGCATATAAAAAAATACTCGATGAAGAATACTGGAGCGATGAGTGGGTCAGTAAAGCAAGCGATGCTCTGGAATGGCCTGCTTTCGATAAGAACATGCAAGAGCAGACAAAGAAGGATATGGAAAACTTGACGGAATGGATTGCAAGGGCAACAGTTGGTGATGTCCCGGACAGAGAGTTTCTGGAGATTAACCCAAAAACTCTCGAGGGAGTGCCTCTAAACAAAGCACACACTCAAGGAGCCGAAGGAAGGGAAGCTAGCGAAGATCAAGATGAGGGTCAAAGCGGTTATAAGGATGCATCCGCTCAAAATCAACCAGTCGTTCAAGCAACTGAAGGCGGAAAGGGAACTAGTGAAGTGCAAGAAGATGGTCAAAGCAGTGGTAAAGATTCATCCGATGGAAAGAAACCAATCGCTCAAGAATCCAACCCATCGGCCACTGCAGACTCGGAAGGCTCCCAAAGTATTCCAATCCCAAGTATTCCAACCCCAAATGAGCCCATTTGGCAAAGACATGCCCTTCACATGGTCAGGATGGCCCAGATGCTGTCACAGAGAAGTGACGATCCGTCCAAGCCAGTGGGGTGTATCCTGATGGTGCACGGCGAGGTGGTTGCTATTGGATGGAACGGCTTCCCCGCGAAGGCACTGTATGGAGAATTCCCGAGGGCCTCTAGCACTGACCAAGCGAGGGAGAAGAAAGAACCTTATGTCATCCATGCCGAACAGAATGCTTTGTTGACGAGAAACAAAAGAAACATGAAACATGAATCTTCGATTCTCTACAGCAACAAGATCCCTTGTGGAGAGTGCGTTCCTTTACTCATTCAAGCGGGAGTGAAAAACGTCGTTGTTCCTTGCGAGCCCTCGGTGAAGGATCCCGAAAACAAAGCTTTTCTTACAGCTCTCAAGAAAGGAAAACTCAAGGGCTACTGGCCAGCAAGACAGAAGAAACTGGTCAAGACTGTTAAACAGGTTGAAAATCTGAGTTAAGCGAAAACTCTTTTAAGAAGACAAAGTAGTCGACTTGTGGCAAGTCTAGGAAAAGGCATTCAACCTCACGTCCAGTTGCCATAAGACAAAGTTCAAAATTAGACCAAAAATACACAAATAGCTTTTGGCATTTACTATGTAGTTTTAAGCCCATTATTTGCAGTTTGTGCTGACTTAGAGCTTAACAGAAGAAAAATTCACAAGTTTAAAGGTAATTTAGTTCTAATTCATACTCAGTAATCGCAATGATTATTGCTTTGAAGTGGTTGAAAGCAAATCTACCAGGAAATGAAATTCAAATTCTTTGAAAAAATATCAAATTTAGTACAGCAAAATTAACTTACAGTGCGACTAGACTACTCTAACTAAGGCCACCCAAGCAAATTTTCATACAAATTAGCCAATCATCACGATTGAGTATTTATAAAAACAATAGAATCGGAACAAATTTTCACAATTTTTCCTTTAAAAGCATGTATTTTACTTTAAACTTGTGTATTTATGGTAATAAGTGGACAAGAAACAGTTCAAACTCCAGAAGTCATCACCATCTTGTTATTCAGCGTCAATAACGTGATTTATGAATTTGATTTAAAATTTATTTGGGTGGCCTTGGTTCGAGTAGTGGCACTGTAAATATTTAAGATATTATTAACAATGACATGCACACGATTATTTAACTTAATTTCTGATTATTTCGCATATTTAATTCATACGCATATTCAGCATTACGGAAAATTTTACGGGAAAAATTATGGAAATTAACAGAAACATGTAAGAAATTACTAAAATTAGAAAAAAAGAAAAAATAGAAAAAATAGAAAGAATGGGAGGAAGGAAGGAGAACGAAGGAAAGGAATAACAGACCTATGTCTAGATGCTTATTTAAGCATTTAATAAGCATTGCATCTATAATTTTTGGGATATTATTTATTAAATAACTTCAATTTCAACAAGTACCTAGTACATAGTCAATGTTAGTAGAAGCTGAGGTTTAAGCAAGAATGTTTTTAACTGTTTTAGATCAAAATCTATTACTTTTTTAGTTATACTGGTGCAAAGCTATCAGTAGGCAGGTATGCCAATATATTTTATGGATCTAATCCATTTTATACTGTAATTATAGTAGGGTGAACACTAATCTAGTATTAGTCAACAGTTGTCCAATCCAATTTCATTATACATAGAATTTAGAAGAAAATAGAAAAAAATATTTATAAAAACATATTTTATGGATCTTATCCATTTTATACTGTAATTATAGTAGGGTGAACTAGTATCTAGTATTAGTCAACAGTTGTCTCACATTATTAGGATATCCAATTGCATTATACATAGAATTTAGAAGAAAATAGAAATTAATATTTATGAAAAAACATAGAAAGGCATTGCTATTATTGTGGAAAATATTATTAATAATAAAATATCAAGAATTTATTTCTAGAGAATCTCATTCAGGTCTAGAAGAGAGGGGAGGGAATGAAGGGATTGTTGTGTCATTAGTACATTTCAGAGTACAGATGTTAATTGGTGTCCATTCCATGCTCTTGGATAGCCGTACAACCTAAGGCGGCTTATTCCACCATCAGGATACATAGTTATCTTCACATGAGTGATAGTACCACAGTCTCGTACTGTACTGGTGTAGTAGTGCCGTTTATGAGGCTAAAGTCTGAACTATTAAACTTGCTCTCATGCAGCTCTAGCCTTTGTAAAGTAACCCAGAAATAATTGCAAGTAAGCATATTTTCTTATATTTTATTTGGTATTCCAAAAACGAAAGTGAAAGATTTTAACCGAGATAGTTTTAGATATGACGTTATATGTTCTTCCTTTAATTCTTGGAAATGTTTTTCTTTCGTTACTGAATATTATGTCAAGTAATATTGACAACCACGGCAGTCGATGAATTTTTTAGGGGAAATTTTTGCTTCGTGAATATAAAAAAAATAAAATAAAGCTAAAGCGAGAACTGAAAGAGACTTCATTTTCGTTGATGCACTTATTCCAGAATTCGAACTAGTACTACTATTTTTATTCTTAATAATCAAATGACCATATAATCAGTTGGAAATGCCTTTGTCTTAATTCGTACGTGTATTGTGACACCATTATGTTTTGAAACCTGCCTATACACAGACCAGATCAGACAAATATCCAATAACTTATGATTTTTTTTCTGGGAATCCCCGACTCATGAATTCGCCAATCATATCAAGTTTCAATATCAAGTCGACTAAAAGTGAAAGTGAAATCCAGGGACTTTAAATTTCGCAAGAACATCATCATCTGGAAAACAGCTAGTTTTCTTCATTCGGGGAGCAAGTTTTTGTCGAGGCAACAACTGGGGTGGGGAAGGATTTGTTGAAACTGAACTATGGCTAAAGCAGCTCAAGGCTACGAAAAGCAGCATCCCAGAATTAATAAGCCGGATATGTTCATGAATACGGCTTTGATGATAGAAAGATCTCCACTAGCTGAATGTCCAAACAGCTTCGTACCGGTACCCGAATCGACAGCGCGAGGAGATGACGACCAAAGCGCGTCCGCTCAAGAAACCGTAAGAGAGGCAACTAGCGAAGCACAAGGAGATGACCAGAGCGATGATTTAAAGGATGCGTCCGCTCGAGAGAAACCAGTCACTCAAGAATCCGTAACAAAGGGGACTAACGAAAACCAAGGAGATGATCAAAGCGGCTCTAAAGATGCATCCGCTCGAGAAAAGCCAGTCACTCAAGAAACTGTAAGAAGGGAAACTAGCGATGTACAAGAAGATGATCATATTGCAGAGCCTAAAAAATGCAATAAAAGCGGTGCGGTGGTTGTCTTGCCGAATGACAGAGCCTTGTCCGTTGACTGCAGTCAAGAAGGTGTTCACGCTGCTGTGAGCGCACTGAACAAATTCGGCCAAGAAAGAGCCAAAGGATGTCAAGTTTATCTATCAAGAAGACCGTGCTCCTACTGCGCGAAGCTTCTTGTGCAGTGTGAGGTGGCTAAGGTGTATTATCTGCCAATAGAGCCTGAGTTGAATGATAAGGAAGATGTTCAAAGAGTGGACAAGTTATTCAAGGTAAGTCTTTTAATTTAATTTTACTCGCAACTGCAGGTAACTTTATATTCCAGGAAGTGGTTTAAAGAGAACTTATCATGTGAAAATGAAATTGAAAGTGAAACTCTTTCTTTTTCAAAATGAAATTGAAAGCAATTCTTTCTTTCTTTATTTTCTTTTTCTTAGAAAATTACAAATAAAATATGTTTTAGATATTTTTTATTATAGTTATCTAGTTCAAGTCAAGATTTTTTAGAATTTTTAACCATCGTCCTTAGGTGAAATGGTATTTAATTGATTTTGATTTCCTGTTTCTATTTTTTTAAAGGCTTCGTCTACAGGTCTTTCCGTCTTTATTCCTAAAGTTAGCAAGACTGTCATTGAAGGTGTAAAAGCCCGAAAGTCACCGTATCTTGATACCGAACGCCCAAACGAAGAAGCTATAAAAGAACTTAAAAAAGAGCTCATTAAAGATTACTGGAGCGATGAGTGGGTCCAAAATGCAAGACATGATCTGGAATGGCCTGCTTTCGATTACAACATGCAAGAACAGACACAGAAGGATATGTACAACTTGATGGAATGGATTGCCAGGGCAACAGTTGGTGATGTCCCGAAGAGAAAGTTTGTGGAGATTGACCCATACACTCTCAAGGGGGTGCCTCTCAAGAAAGCCACTGGTGAATATGGTGATCATGAACTGCCCTATGCAGAGGAAAGCATCCCAAATATTCCAACCCCAAATGAGCTCAGTTGGCAAAGGCATGCCCTTCACATGGTCAGGATGGCCCAGATGCTGTCACAGAGAAGTGACGATCCGTCCAAGCCAGTGGGGTGTATCCTGATGGTGCACGGCGAGGTGGTTGCTATTGGATGGAACGGCTTCCCCGCGAAGGCACTGTATGGAGAATTCCCGAGGGCGGCAAGCACTGACCAAGCAAGGGAGAAAAAAGAACCTTATGTCATCCATGCCGAACAGAATGCTTTGTTGACGAGAAACAAGAGAAACATGAATCACAAATCTTCGATTCTGTACAGCAACAAGGTCCCTTGTGGAGAGTGCGTTCCTTTACTCATTCAAGCGGGAGTGAAAAACGTTGTTGTTCCTTGCGAGCCTTTAAAGAATGATCCCGATAACAAAGCTTTTCTTGCAGCTCTCAAGAAAGGAAAACTCAAAGGCTACTGGCCAGGAAGACAGGGGGAAACTGGTGAAGAGGTTGAAAACGTAAAGCGAAAACTAATGGTGGAAATGTAAGGTCTCGACTTGAAATTCACAATTACCTTAACTGAAAATTGGCACAATTTTATTTATAGATGATTGGAAATTAACAGCTGATTTTGGTTGAATCTTAGGGACCAGACATTATTTAGAAAGTTGAGAGGGGGTTGGTACATTTTACTTATAAATCTGCGTATTTTTAATAGGTCTTACCCTATTCTGCTGCAGAAAAATTTTTGGCTCGCCATAATATTTTACATAGATATAGATATAGCGACAAAGGTCCTCCCTCAAGGGCTTGCACAATTTGTTGTGACCCTCCTTTTGAGTTTGCATGACAAATGATGACTTTGCCCCCCCCCCCCCCCCCTCTCCGTTTAATGACTGGTCCTTAAGGAAAAGGCATTCAATCTCACGTCCAGTTGCCATAAGACAAAGTTCAAAATTAGACCAAAAATACACAAATAGCTTTTGGCATTTACTATGTAGTTTTAAGCCCATTATTTGCAGTTTGTGCTGACTTAGAGCTTAACAGAAGAAACATTCACAAGTTTAAAGGTAATTTAGTTCTAATTTATACTCAGTAATCGGAATGATTATTGCTTTGACCTGGTTGAAAGCAAAACTACCAGGAAACGAAATTCGAATTTGAAAAAAAAATTTTTTATTAGCATTACGGAAAATTTTACGGAAAAAATTATCAGAAACATGTAAGAAATTACTAACAAGGACATGCACAGGATTATTTATCTTAATTTCTGATTATTTTGCATATTTAATTCGGTTTTTTTAATTCATACACAATTGTATAGACCAGTCAATTAATGACACAAAATATATAGACCATGGAGATTATTTGCACAAACAGAAAAAAAAGAAAAAATAGAAAGAAAAGGAGGGAGGAAGGGAGGAAGGAAAGGGAAGGGAAGGGAAGGGTTAACAGACCTATGTCTAGATGCTTATTTAATCATTTAATAAGCATTGCATCTATAATTTTTCATCTTTCCATGCTTGCAAACCTACACTAACATCTAGAGACAGCAAGCATTTTTCTATTGCAGATTACAAGATCAAACAAAAATTTCTGCTTATTGATATGAGAGTTAGTTCAGGATTAATGAATGGCACTAATCTGACATTGAACAACTCCTGAATATCATCTAAATATCTTGAATGAATTAACAATTCATTTTTTTTTAAATCAGTCAATCATGGCAATGAAAAATAGAGGTATTTTAGAAATATCTAATATTACGAAAATATTGCCTAATTTTTCAATCAAATACTACAACCATTCTTATTAAAATTTAATGTAGATAAAACATTCAATCATTAATTTATTCACTGAAAGTTAGTTAGTATTAGCAAGAATGACATACATTTTTGGGATATTATTTATTATATAATTTCCACTTCAATTTCAAAGTACCTAGTACAAGGTCAATATCAGCCAAGAATACACTCATACTTAAACTGTCTTTGTATCAAATTTGATTTCATTTATTTCAAAATTATTGTATCCTAGGTACAGTAGCTGAGGTTTAAGCAAGAATGTTTTTAACTGTTTTAGATCAAAATCTATTACTTTTTTAGTTATACTGGTGCAAAGCTATCAGTAGGCAGGTATGTCAATATATTTTATGGATCTTATCCATTTTATACTGTAATTATAGTAGGGTGAACTAGTATCTAGTATTAGTCAACAGTTGTCTCACATTATTAGGAGATCCAATTGCATTATACATAAGATTTAGAAGAAAACAGAAATAAGTATTTATGAAAAAAAAATAGAAAGGCATTGCAATTATTGTAGAAAATATTAATAAAATATCAAGAATTTATTTCTAGAGAATCTCATTCAGGTCTAGAAGAGAGGGGAGGGAATGAAGGGATTGTTGTGTCATTAGTACATTTCAGAGTACAGATGTTGATTGGTGTCCATTCCATGCTCTTGGATAGCCGTACAACCTAAGGCGGCTTATTCCACCATCAGGGTACATAGTTATCTTCACATGAGTGATAGTACCACAGTCTCGTACTGTACTGGTGTAGTAGTGCCGTTTATGTGGCGCAAGCTTTAACAAGAGAAATGATATATCACCAGCAGTTCTATAGGTATTAGGCAAGGTTTTTGTGACTGTGCTGAATCACTACTGCAACATTCAGATTTTCTCGATATCTCAAAACAGCCTCTAGGCTGATCAAAGTTTGGGCACAGATCAAATTGGAATTACTTGTTAGGATTAATTTTTAGAGGGAGGAAAACACATGAGAGAAAGAACACAACCATTTGACACATAAATCCAGCATGAATGAAATGTCAGTGACATTGACCTGAGGTAAGTTATCTGGGGGTGAGGGGAGGGGAGGGGAGGGGAGGAACAAAAAAATGATCTATCTACAAACTACAAGTTGTGACTTTATTTTGTAACATGGATAAACCCACGTACAATGGTATTCTTAATCTGAAACTATAAATAAGGGCTGTTGTAACTTACTTTGCTTGATGGCAAGAGTATTTTCCAAGGTATATGCACATGTTCTGGATTACGGGAAAATTTTCTTTCAGTCTCGGCATCCATCGCACATCCTTGTAATTATGAAAAAAATGTGTTAATCTTGTTAATTTGAAATGGAGTAGAAATGGATTACAACAATAACATTCTTGTACCTTCAACAATGCATGAGTCAGGGTAGTTTCCTTTAAAATGATTGGTATCAACTTCAATCTGTAACACAAAAAATATGAATGTTTATAGAAGCCGATATACCTTAAAATTAATATATATTACATGAACACTTTCAATTGATATTTTTTTGACACTTTTTCATAACTATCCAATCAGCACTCTCCATAGAAACAAAGGAATCAAGCATTTATTAGGTGCCATCCAATCACAACAAATGGCAGGAAATCTTTAGAAGATATATTTTTAGCTCTCATATGAACTAATAAAGTGCTAAGTCACATAAATTATGGCATTTGTTGTGATTGGATTGCTTCTAAAAAAATGCTTGATCCCTTTTGCTACAGAGAGCAGTGATTGGATAGTTATGAAAAAATGTCAAACAAACCTCATAGTGTTCATGGTTTGAGTGCCCACATTGTATATATAGTCACACTCACACAATACCAAATATAACAACAAAATAAGCAATCATTTTACCTTCCTGATAATTCCTGGATGACCAAGCTTTAGCACTGCCCATTCATGACCTGCAGTGATAATTATTGATCATGAGATGTTCATGAAAAATGGTCCATTTTTTACTAACGTAGGAGGTGGGAGATACTCATGATGGCATAGTGTTAGGTACTCTTACAAGTCATTCCATGATTCTATAATTTTAATCAAATTTGATAAGCCCCTACAAATGAACTCCTACCTTGAAAATCAATGCATCCATCTTTCCTGTACTGTAGAATTGGTGGTCTATCCAGTCGTCTAGCTGTTTCCCATCCATTTCCCATATTTGGGGCTCTTCCTGGAGCTATCAAGTTTCTGGGGTGACCATAATGTTTGTTACTCCATGATAAGGCTTGGCCTCCATTAAGCATGGCAGCCAAGTCAATCATCTTTTGAAGAGAATAACCAGAAAAATTCTTATCAATTTTTATTGGAGTCTGAAACAATGATATTAACCTTATGGGAAACCTAATTCAGAGCATAGCTTACTCACATTTCCAATTGAAATGTAGATGTTTAAGTTTTGTGAAACACCCTTGAATCAAGGGTAAATCCTAAATGATTCTACCCATATGATGCAGAGTTCAATCATCTGAAACCAGAGACCCCAGAGGTAAGCACATTACAACTGCACAAACCTGACTTTCATTAACTGTTTATTTTTTGGCCTTTTACTTGGTGGATTATTTTACCTTATGTGGGGAGACCTTGGTCCAATCCTTTAGAGCATACCCATAGACCTTGAGTCTTGCTATTCCTCCATCTATAATGAATAAGTAAGGAACCTGCTATATCAATATACAACATTTTACTTATAGGTTTTCAGGGTGAAAAATATAGGGTAATTTAGCATCTGCTATATTGTTAGCTCTTAGCCAATCAGAAAAAAAACTGGATGGAAAAAAATGGATACATACATACTACATACTTTATTAGCTTCATCCCTTTACAGGGCTTTTCAGAAGTAATTACAAATATATGATAAATATAGATAGCCTAGTATATTAATAAATAAATAAATAAATAGATAATGGATAAATAGAGGGAGGGAGAGTGGGAATGAAGGAAAATGAGAGAGAGAGAGAGAGAGAGAGAGAGAGAGAGAGAGAGAGAGAGAGAGAGAGAGAGGGGGGGGGGGGGAGAGGGTGATTAGGATTGACACTAACCTGGAAAGATGTTCAACCTTAGATGTGTAAATCTTGTTGCAGAATTAACTGGGAAATAGTTATGACATGTGTCTTTATATCCAGGCCTAAGATTACTTCTTGGTAATAATTCTGTCCATTCCTAAAATTCGCAAGCAAAAATTCTATAGCTATTAGAAAGCAGGAACTGACTCCAACTTATCCAATTCTCCTAACAAAAACGTTTTTTTATTTATTCTATACTCTCTTCAAGAGCCGATACACTTCCACACATACATACATACATACATGTACACACATATATTACAATTACCTCTGATTTAATTGTTTTTATTTCTTCTATCTGATCTACTGTTGCACAGGATCCTAATTCTTTTGCATACTCTGGAAATTCTACATCTATTCTCCAAAAAGAAAGAAAAAAATTGAATAAAAAACTAAAAGTACTAAGTATATAATTATATGCAGTGGTGGTATATGTACCAATAGTGAAGTGATGCCATCGTACAAACACCTGATTGGTTAATGAATGGTTGAAAATAAATTGTTAATAACTTTACCTTCAGGTAAACAAGCTGCCTGGACTGACACTCTTGGTGGATAATTTCCAGTAAAATATGAAGTATCAATATCCAAACCCTTGATAATTCCTGGAATACCAAGCTTGATGACACACCAATCATGATGTGCAATCCTTTTCCTTCTTGTTTCCCATCCATCCATCCACTTCCCAAATGTTGTAAAGACACCTTCTTTCCACTCTGGTGGATCAGACTATCCAACAAAGATCAACATTTATGTAAGATATAATTCTTCATTTAGACAGGGGAGGGGGTGGGGAACTGTGTTCCAGGTCCATAGGCTTGTTTTGGAATGAGAAGGTGAGTTTGATAAAATATGACGACCTCACAAAGGAAGAAAAATCAAGCCAGTGGGGAGGGGGTGCATCTAAATGTATAAGCACAGGGGGTCCCCCCAAGATAAACAGGCCTGCAGATGATTGGAATGAAATGAATGGAACTTAGTTATAGTATAATGAAATCTCCAGGCTACACAGTAGCTTTGAGGTTTAATATAATAATCAATGTTATTCAATTTATTTGGATAAAAGTTGATGTAAAGGAGTGCAAAACTCCAAATAAATATGTCTGTCTGTCTGCAGCCAAGCATAATTTCTGTGGTCATTGTTGTCATTTTAAATAGTTTTTAAAGCTGCGAACCTTTAGCATGTTGACAGACAACGCAAACCAGTCATCTGTGGCAAAAACAACATCACCACCAACCTGAAAACAAAAACAAATTTAGACTTTCGCAAAGTCCTTCGTCTCCGTCCGCTCTAGTTAACGCGCGCGGAATAAAGCACAGGCAGCCCAACCCGACTTTGACGTTCGCTGTGTTATCTTTTTTTTATATTTGCTTCGCTCGTGACTCTGTGAGTCTCAGAGAGGTCGACATGGAGCAAGTCTAAAACAAATGAAGCTACTGTAAACAAGTTGAATATTTTGCAGGTTGTATTCCAGAGATTTAGTCTTGATCCCCGCTAAAGTTCTCACAGTAGCTTTACTTGATTTCTGTATGACAATAAACCTCACCTCAGCAGCAGCCAAGTTGTTTAAGTCAGTGAAAGATGGCGGTGCTTCTCCACCCGAACTTGACTCTGCTTTAGCCGCCATTTTGATTTGTGATGTAGACTGGGCTTCCTTTGCATCCTGGGAAAACAAAGGAAGCCCGCATCACGAAACTCTAAGTGACATGCTCACAGCAAAGGAGCAAGAACAGAATGCATGGAATAAGAAAGGTGAAAAATGCAGGTCAAAAAAGTGTTTATTTGTACTTTTTATTATAGTATTTGCACATACAAATCTTACTTTACATCAACTTGTTTCTTATTTCAAATTTTATATCCAATTTACAGTACATTTCCAGCACAAACTGCACCATTTTCAAGGACTTATGAAAACTAAAGTTTTTACAAGAATCTGAAGTGTACTTGTAAGTATGACAATTAACTCTATTAACGCCTTGCTCTGCATAAAGTACATACAGCAAAACAGTTCTAACAGCTTGGAAACTACTATAAACACTGGCTTGTAAAATGTAATGCAAACCCTTAACTTCCTTTCTGTAATGGTTCATGTTTCCTTTAATATCTATTTTCAATTTGCACACATCAAAATATTCTATTCCTATCTAAGTCCCACTGACATCAACCGATGCAGGAAATCAGATTCAATAGTTGTTTCATGTCGTAAAGATTCAGGAAAGGTAGTTGCATGAGCTTGAACAAGAAGATCTGCACGACAGAATTCCCCAGTGTCCAAATTCTTGGCCATTAGTTGATCAGGGTCAAGGTTAGGTGTTCTGTGCTCCACATAAATGCGTCTTAAGCAACAATCCTAGAAAAACCATAATTAAATCAAATTAAGTCACTGAAATGTTAAATAGACTGTTTAAGAAACAATATGACACACTTTTACTCTATAATGCTTCTCTGATTTACCTTGAGGTAATTGATAGCTTGAATAGTGATTTTACTGCAGGCAGAAGCATACACCTCCTTTAAGGTTGACGTACAGCTGTTTGTCAGGGCAAAAACTGACTTGTCTGTCAGACTGTGTATTCCTGATACAATGATATGCGAGATAGGACAAAACCGAACCAGTTCACATATACCATTGTCTGTAACCTTCAAGAGAATTTCAGAGTTAATATTTACTATGATATCATTATCTAGAGCATAATTAATAACCTTTTCCAGCACTAGCTGTCACTCCTACTATGATTTAGACTTTCCCTCTTTTTCCTTCAGAGTCAGTCAAGTTATTGTTTTGTTTCTTTTGTTTCCACTCACTTACAGCACTTTTCATAATTCTATGAACTAGCGGATGTCAGGCATCTGGCATTTTGGCTTCTGTCAATCAAACTACAACAGGCCGAGTTCATTATGATCATGCTATTTTTGCATGGGAATTTCTATATTCCTCCTCACGACTTGCAACTTGCGATTAGAGCGCTCACACAAGCCAATTATTTATTCATTGATTCAAATTACACATGCAACTTGCATTTTTTTTGCGAGATCAATTGCAACCAAAATCACGCATGACTTGATCTTGTACACTCTGCACTTATTTTTTTTTGCAAGACAAGTTGGACGAGAAATCATAATGTGTAACAGGGCTTTTATGACTAATCTATTTCTTTCTTTTCATTAAAGTCTCACCTGATCACAGCCTTTAAGATTAACATTTGCAAGCTTAGGGCAATTGCTAGCCATAGACATTAGGAGTTCATCATCTACATTCTTGATTCCAGCTACATGTAGCTTCTCTAGGTTAGGGCAGGACATTACGATTAGACGAATGGTATCTTCTGAAAACTAGGATTGAAATAAATTGCCATTAAATTTTAAGTAATATATACAATATGAGTGGCCGTGTTGTATCAGATATACAACCACGAGCCGAAGGCATATATATCTGATACAACATGGACACAAATATTGTATATTACTTATGAAACATCTAGGTGTATACACTCATGTTCTACTAAAATTTTAAAGATAAAATTGAATTTAGCTAAGAAAATTGGAGTTAAAGTTTATGCAAATCAGGATGACTTTGTATCAGATATACAGCCTCCTTCACGGACAATGATTTCTATTGTGCTTTCGTCATTAATTATTCATGAGTTTCATAATATAATATAGTGTATATATATTGACTTGCATTCTAATATGGGATGCTTTCATGAGATTTAACAGATTTGAGAAATTAAACAAAATATCATACATCCAACATACATTTTTACAGCCATTGAAGCCTATCTCTCTAATCTCATTAGCACGTTTAGGGTCATTAAGTAATGGTTCCAGTTTTTTTCCAGTCAAATTATGACTGAAATACATCATAAATGACTCCAGAACTCTGCAGTGCCGATGAATAGATAAAAGGCCACTGTCAGTGATTGCTGCACATGCGCTGAGGTCCAGCTCTAGTAATGTCTTCCCAGCACTTGCACAAACCTAACAATGATATAAAAACATTAAGCCATATAGATTACTATCCTTATCCTATATAGATCAGCCATAACGCATAGAGTGAATGCCATATCTGGTATCCATGAAACAATTACTAGCTATGTAGTACTTAAGAGTATTTAGTTATCAACTATTTAGTTGTCAAATCATAAGAATTCATTCAGGCATGAACCAAACAAACATGCATAGAGGTATTTGCTTTTGCTCACAATGTTCTGCTCCAGCAAACAGCCCTCTTCCCTGTTACTAGAATTTATGGGCATTTTGTATAGCTATATGATTGATCAATAACTCACGCTTTCAAGGACATCATCTGTAATAGCTTGAATCCCACATAGTCTCATTGTTTTAATGTGTGTCAAATGCTTAACAAGAGACATGATTAAGTCCCCTGGTAGCTGTACTCCATAGACACTCAATTCAACAAGAGTATCTGGGAATGCCTCTACTGACAGGAAGGACATGCCATCTTGCATAGCTCTGTAGCAGTAGCTGACATCAAGGCGTTCAAGCTTTGGGCAACCTTGTGGGACCTTGAGACAACAGATACAACAACATAAGTATTTAAGAAAGCATGTGTTACTATAGACAAATGGACATTCCTGTTGTGTGTGTGTTTGCATGAAAAATGAAATAAGTTTTTCATTTAAAATGGCATTTCAACCAATCAGAGCATGCATTAGAACTCAGTTGTTTTATAAATAATTTACATTATTCAATTTACTCACCAACTTTAGACCATTTCCTGAGATAAGATTACATCCTTGCATGTAAAGCCTAGATATAATGAAATAAGATATCTAGTCTAGCTGTTACAAACCTTTATCCACTCTTACTAGCCATTTCTTGAACAAAAATGACCACAGAATTTTCCTGATCTATGCATTCTCATTCTTTTCCCAGTATTTTTCATTTCAATTTTCAGCTCATTATTTCCCAGTTCTAAATCTTTATCAAAACCAAATTAAAGCGCTTGGCATTCCCAGGACTGCTCCTTAGAAATTGCAATACTCACAGTCCTTGGAGATATTTTCCAAAACTACATCAAAAAATTGAAAAATGACTTTTTTTTGCAAATTATTGTAAGTGAAGCAAATATTCTTACTCTTTAAGGTTATAACAGTTCCCATTTCCAAGTGACCTTAAACTCATATCTGTGAGCAATCTTGCATCTTTGACATCTAAGATTTCCTGTGAATATAAGTGTAATGGTAACTAAAAAGCTCTTAAGAAAATCTATAATGGTCTAAAGGCTACAGTTAAAACCTAGATCTACCCTCCATCAGGGAGGGTACGGTATGTAGGGATGGTAGGGTAGGGTAGAGATATGAAGAGAACTTCATATTTACTAGATTATTTACGAATAGAATAATCGTTACTTGCCAAGTTTTCTGCCAGCCCAAAAGTGATGATTTCAATTGCTCCGTCTGACAACTTACTGCACCTTTGAAGTCGTAGCTCATGAATCTGAGGACAGTTTTTCACCAGCATTTGGATACCATTATTGGTTATCATGTCAAAGCCAGTGATGATCAAAGTCGAGAGACAAGGTGACCGCAGATTTGAAAACCACTTGTCTGTCAGTTGATTAAGGGAATTTCCTTTGATGCTTAAGTATTCCAGGCCTTTCTGAGTCTTGCAGAAATTACTCATACCTTTATCTGTTTGTAAATCAAATAAGCATAAGCAGACATTCATAGTATAAATAATTCAAGGAAAGGAGCACTTTCAGGGTGTGGCAGTGAATGTATCCAATAAAATAGGTTCCTAGAGCATTCTGGTCTAGCTTGGGTACAACGTATGAGCCTGCCCCTAAAGGTTATTTTGCACAGTAAAAAGGCACGCTAACCTCTCTTTGAGAGCAAAGTATTACGGTATGCATGATTGGATACACATTAGTCACAAATCCACACTTCTGTTATGGATTCATAAAAAAGTTAACTACAATCTTTACCTGTAAGTTTGTGACAGGACTTTATTGTCAAACTTCTCAGCTGACATCCAGACGAAGCAAGATTCGCTAGCACTGCGTCTGTCACTTGATCACAATTATACCGTAGTGAAATTGTTTGTAATTGAGGTGAGAATAAATGTTTCTTTATAATGGGCAAACGATCGGCCGATAACATATCATGATCGCACAGTCTTTCCACTAAAATTTCCTTATCAGCTCTTGATAGAAAAGTTCCAACGTTCTTGATCTTACTGAGGTTGTTTGCCACACAAAAAAGACATAAATCCACCAAAGACTTCATGTTTCGTTTTAGGCTGAAGTGAGAGAGAAGTCGATTTAGTTCTGAACTCTAGCTTCTTTCAAAACTTCGTTCATTCAAAATTCACGATTTTGTAATCTCGCTGTCATTTCATAATATCTTTTTATGCAACCTTGGAGGCTGCAGAGGAGGAGTTATTCAATGCCAAAAATGGAGAAATAAACATGTAATTCAATCACCTTCGAAGGATCGTTCAGCGGTTCCGGTCCCTCCGCATATATTCGGTGTTCTATATTTAGGACATGAATTCATCAAATCTGCACTGAATTCTGGGACCTACATTTTGCTTTCAATATAATCTCAATATAATCAATACACATACCGATAAATCTATTTTTCATAAAATCAGTTTTGGTATCAATACCGAAAAGACTCGGAAAAAAATGGAATAAGATGGGAAATTGGAAGTGACAAAATTTTGATTTCATTTTGTCGCAAAGAATCTAGGAACGAGCTTGAGCCTGCGGTGTAAGGATATGCGGCTTCACTAGTTTAGAAAAACAAAAATGGCGGAAGGAGTTGAATCAGAAGAAGACGTTGAAGAAACGAAACAAGAACAAGTATACTACGACCATCCTGTCTACAAAGAAATATCACTGACTAATGGCAAGATCAATCAAATGAAGAAAAATGAAGTGAAAAGTATTTTAACCGAAATGGGTCTTGATTCAAGGTAGTAGTCAAATGATACAAGTTTGAGAAGTTTTTGTAGGAATTTTCTTTTTTGTTCATTGTATTATTTATTTCTTACATCAGAGGAGTAAAAGAGGTAGTACAGAAGCGACTTAAAAGTCACATCAAGAAACAGAAGCTTTTAAAAGCTAAACTAGAACAAGAGAAAAAGAAAGTTTTACAGTATTACTGCGTGATTGATTTTGAAGCAACTTGTGAAGAGGATAATCCAGAGGGCTATAAACACGAGATAATTGAATTTCCTGCAGTGCTGGTCGATGCTACGACCTTGGAAGTGGTAGGTTTTATTTATCACTAAAATCAGTATCATTATTTGTATTTCTAAATTTCAATGGGGACGTCCAATTGGATAAAGTTTTAGATAGAATTTAATGTAGAAGGAAAAAATAATGCACTTATCAATGGTTTGCCCCAGGATGGGGGGGGGGGGGGCATTAAAAGTCAAATTCCCACCATGAGTCAAATTTGCCTCCATTGTGGATGTCAAAATCCCTACCCGTCAAATTTCTGCCATTGTCTGCCCCCACCCCCCATCCTGGGGCAGTTATTTAGTAGATAATTTTTCTAATTTTTGCATATTTTCATGCCTAATTTAGTAATGACTTTTTCTGAATTTTGTTTATTCTTATGCAAAGGTGGATACTTTTCATCAATACTGTAAACCTTCATTAAAACCACTTCTATCAGAATTCTGCACTGAATTGACTGGAATAACTCAGGTAAAAACTAAGACTTAACATAATGAATATGGGGATTGTCTCCCGGTTCAACAGCCTATCCCAATTTGGAGGCATAACACTAATTACTAGCAATTCACTCATGATTGTAAGCTGCACGGCTGCTAATAGTGCCTTAATATGCAGCCCGTAAAGTCCTCCACTGTGTAAAAATTGTAAAGCGCATTGAGACGGTGTGAAATGCGCTATATAAGAACCCATTATTTTTTTTTATATAATGGAAAGGAAAGTCAAAAGAGGGTGGAGTTAACCTGAGGGGGGAGAGTAGGTATCCCCTTTCGCCTAGCTCTCAGTATGCAGGCTAAAGATATCTAATTTGATAAATGATACTTATCTGTTTGTCTCATGGTCATTAGTTATCATTATTTTGAGGCATTAATTTATTTTCTGGAGATTTTTGACATGATTTTTTTCTTCCAAAGAAAACAGTGGATAAATCCCCATTGTTTCCTCAAGTTTTTGATGACTTCAACATATGGCTGAGAGAACATGAACTTGGTACAGAATATAAGTTTGCTGTTGTTACGGATGGGTAGGTTAATTTTTATATTTGATAGATCTTTTCCGAATTCACTTGACTGACCACAGAAAATTATCAAACAAAAGATTCAAGTCCAGGCTGTAGTTTTCAAACATTTACTGCATTTGTCTACTCCGGCCCCACCTTGAATCTATTGTTCTGTGGTCAGTCAAGCGCATTCGGGAAAGGTGTATTCTGTTTGATATAAATATGATCATTTATTTCTTCATGCATGCTTGAGTTCGTTACCGGAAATAAACATAGGTACATGGAAAGGAAAGGATGAAAATTTTGAAAATAATTATAGATTGATGACATAATAATTATTAATGTATGATTGTATATCTTTTCTTCTTTAGGCCTTGGGATATATCAAGATTTCTTAAAATACAATGTGATATTTGTAATATCACTCTACCAAAATGGTCCTCTAGGTGGATCAACATTAGAAAGCATTATCGTAATTTTTACAAAACAAAATGCAAGCTCAATGAAATGCTGGAGAATTTAGGTTTGACCTTTGAAGGCAGGCCGCATTCTGGCATAGATGACTCCAAGAATATTGCTAGAATATTGATAAAAATGATTGAGGATGGCTGTGAACCATGTTTTAATGAAAAACTGAAATGAATAGTAAATTTGAAGCCTAACATAAATTATATTTGAGTTAGGGTTAGTAGATTATTTATTAGAAATATTATTAGCAGTTCTTAATCAAGCACGGTTAGCTGTAATGTTTGTGGTCTGTATATTTTAAAATTGTGAGTGCAAAATATAGATAATGTATAACCCTGTTATTATGATAGAAATTTATCAAAAATTCCATTTCACTTCATTTCAACTTGATCACTTGTAGATCGCAATTCTATCATTCTATCAGATAGTTGTATAGATGTTGTAGAAAATATCCTTACTTTTTTGAAGGAATATGTTTGTGTAGGTGTTATTAGTTTTTCAGTTGATAAGATTGTATTCCAAAAAAATATCCATACTTCCTCAGAAGAATGTGGGTAATTGGGAGGGGGGGGGAGAGGGGCTGCATGGAAGTTGAAAAAAGGTGGGGAGGGTATAAATTTGAGTATGTCAAAGTTGAATATCAGACTAGGTAGTCCTTACAACTCCAAGGGCAGCACTTTTGAAAAGATAATTATTATAAACACAACTTTTTCAAGGACTATTTAAAAAGCTCTACTTCAAAGAAGAAATAATTCAATAAAAGTTTTTATCTTTTATTTATTACTTTTTTGTAAGTTTTGTGACAATGAGTGGGCTTCCTGTGGTGAAATTGAATGTTGGAAAGTCAGACAGTTGAAATGAGTTAGAACCGAAATCATTGATCACAGTTCAGGTAAATATTGTTAACCATTACCAATTACAAAAGTAGTTTAGATTAATTATTGTTATTATTATTCAATTAATTTTTTTTCGTGTGGAAATATAGAAATTTTGTCTTGACCCCTCCCCCCAGAGGTTATGATTTGCCAAAGCAAATTTGGCGGGCTTTTTATTCATTCCTTTCATTGCATAACAAGAAAGTGATCACACTACAAATGCGCTGTAATATATCTTACAAAGATGCCAAAAAGGAACAACAAGGGAAAACCCTCAGATCCTAAGTCGCAATTAACCGAAAAACAAAACCATTCTCACGATGTTTTAGCTGCAGAAGAGTCGTCTATTCGAGCGAATCTTCTTTCTTGGTACGATCAAAACAAACGCGACCTACCATGGCGTCGTTACGCCAGCGAAGAAGACCCTAACAAGAGAGGTTATGCTGTATGGGTATCAGAAGTAATGCTACAACAGACTCAGGTAGCTACTGTGATAGATTATTACAACCGGTGGATGGAGAAGTGGCCTACGTTGGAGGATCTCGCCGCAGCAACGTTGGAAGAGGTGAATGAGTGCTGGTCGGGTCTTGGGTACTATTCTAGAGGACGTCGTTTGTATGAGGGGTGCAAGAAGGTAAGATATTCTTTTGTACCTTGTCTGTAGATGCTAGGTATGTCATTAGTGCCTATCTTGGCAAGGTTTTTTCTTATAATTTGTTGCAGTAGAGAATCGGATTTGTGCATTGGAACGTTTGGTGGCGAGAAGGGTTAGTAGGACTGCCCAAATAGTGTACCCCCTAGCCTTAAGGAGCTCCCGGAGTGGTCTATATGGCTCTTTTTTTTTTGGTGGGGGGGGGGGGGGGGAGCACTACAGCCCCCATCCTTCTTGCTGATATTCACTAAATGCCCCCCCCCCCCCCATTTTTAACCTTTTGCATATTAGACCCTTATATTTTCCAATCTACACCTCCCCACTTTTTAGGGTGCTCCACTAAACTTGCCTCTTCGGTTCTGGATATAATAACTGTCAGGATCTTTTGAAATGATTACTATTTTTGCATGATTAGATTTTAGAAGAATTAGATGGCAAGATGCCAACATGTGCTTCAAAACTACAAAAGGAACTTCCAGGTGTGGGACGTTATACTGCAGGAGCTATTGCATCAATTGCATTCAAGGAGAAAACAGGAGTGGTGGATGGCAATGTGATAAGGGTGTTATCCCGATTGCGAGCCATTGGTGCAGACACCACAACCAATCTTGCAATTGATAAGTTTTGGCAGCTAGCAAATTCCCTTGTCGTTGGCGAAAGACCAGGTGATTTCAATCAGAGTTTGATGGAGTTTGGGGCAACTGTATGTACCCCAAAATCACCCAGCTGTAGTAACTGTACCCTCAACAAATACTGCAGGGCTTATAAACAAGTTGAAGAGTACAACAAGAAATCAACAGAGCTCTTGACAGCCAAGCTGAATAATAACAAACCCTTGCTGACACCCGAAATATCAGATATTGAGAACTGTGAGTTGTGCCTTTCATCAGAAATGCCTTGGGATCCATCTTTGGGTGTCTGTAACTACCCAATGAAACCCAAAAAGAAGGAAACAAAGGAGGAAACATTTGCCACATTCGTAGTGCAAAGAAGCAACCCTGATGATGAAATACAATTTTTAATTGTTCAGAGACCAAAGACTGGATTGCTAGCTGGGATGTGGGAATTTCCAAACATAGAACTTACTTCAGAAGCAAAATCTAATACAGTCTCCAAGGAATTCTTGTCAGAAAAACTAGGTCTTTTAAAGCTGAATAACAGAAAGGAAATTGGTGAAGTGAATCACAGATTTTCTCATCGCTATCACACATACATTGTAGAGAGATATGTGTGTGAAGACACTGTAAATGATTTGGTAGAGGGTACCACAATTAATGGACAAACATCCAGATGGGTGACGAAAGAAGAGTTTGAAGAAGCAGCCATGCCAACAGCAATGCGAAAGATTTTCAAGTTATATGAAGACAGTTTGAAGACTATCAGTCAGACTGCTAAAAAGAGAAAGTTAGGGACTGCACCAACGCAAGTGAAAAATCAAAAAACAATGGATTCATTTTTCAAACCAAAGAATTAGAAACAAACCAGTTACAGTAAAAATAAGTATATGGATTGTAAATTCTGAAGTTTTGTAAATATGATGAGAAGATCTGAATTTTGGGACATTTACAAAATTTTATAAAACTGTAATCATTTTTTGATAAAACAAATATCTTTAACTGACATGTCAGTATAAGCCATTACGAGGTTGAGGATAAAACTGGGTTGAGTTGCCATAGCAATGTACATTGTGGGACTAAGAGGATGAAATAAATGCCATCTTGGAAATCTCCCCTTAAACAGTCCAATAATGCACTGCAATGCCAGCTCAATCCAATTTTTTCTCAACCCTAGAATGGCTCATTGGATGTGAACTTTTACATCATTTTACAAACTTAAAATTGTGAGCAATAAGGGATGATAAGGATGCAGAAATCTTCCATTTTCATACAGTATAGTACACATTTATCTATTCTGATTGGTAACAAGAGCAGTATATTTAATCCTTAACTGTTGAGAACACAATACAAAATGTATAACAAAATTTTTACAACCAATTATTTTATGCATTTTAACTGCTTTACTAGAATTTTTTTGGATAAAATTCGGCAGAGAGACAGTTAAATGCCTTCACTTTGTCACACCTTTCTCTTACAATTTTGTTGAGCAATACTATAAAGAAAATATCGCATGACCTTCTCATAGAATTTGTAATTAATAGGTACTTACAATGTTTGGAAAGTTCTTAAATTGCACTTGCCTTTTACAAATACCAGAAATGGATTTAATCAGGCATGCAGGTCCAAGGAACCAGGTTGAAAGATTAATTTTTTAGTACAATCCCTGCAAATTCTATTATCTATTGATAATCTATAAACACAAAAGTATGAGATGTAAGTATGCATGATGTAAATTGTCTTTATTCCAAGTAAATTACAAAGTACTTATTCAAATGGCTTCCAAAAATTTGCATCGTCACTACGTCTACAAAATAAATCCAAAAACATAACAGTACAGTTATGGTACTGTAGTTATAGTGTTAGAAGTAATTTAAGAATTTTACACTGTTTCCTTGAGCAATACTTCCATTATAAATGTATTAAACACTAACGCTTATTCCTCTACATCTTAATAATTAGAAATCCAGCATTAATTACAGGGTAGCACAGGGATGACGTGTGATTCAGCCTTTTTTTTAGACCATGATTCATAAAATTTAGTCCGTGAATCATGAATTTCAGTCCCCCATGATGCATGATCTGCTTATCTTGATGTGCGTGATTCGTGAAAATTCGTCAGATACACCCTAAATCCTCATATCAAGGTTATTCATTAACTGTATTTCGTGATTCGTGAATCCATGACAAAATTATCCATGATTTGTGATTGATACCCCTGTGCCTTCATGTAATTAATTGATCCACAATTGTATACACATTGCAGTTATACAATACAATACAATATAATTAATAAATACATTTTCAATCCCAGAATAATCCCATAATCCCAGAATATGTCTTGTAGGTTATCATGTTATCATGGTTAAGAGACCATGCAAAAATTGTTAGGAAAAAAGGAAATAAGATGAAAATATATGGGTTAATCTCAATTAAGTCCCTTACTACTTATTTTACTATCATACTTATATATCTGAGATTTCTTTTTTTCTGAAAGAGTTAAAAATGCAAATTTAATTCAAAATTTTTTATGTGTAATTTTATACAAAATTGGGCGATCAAGAAATCAATAACAATATAGATAATATATGAAGCTAATAATCCGGGAAATACAGCAGGGATAACTTGTACTTATGATGAGATATTTCCTCTACTGAAGTGTTCCAAGATCCCTCGAAGGAGAGATGATAGATAATGTCTGCCAAACTTCATTGTTATTGAGAACTTAATTTAATACTATGTACATCATAAGGGCGAAACTTTTGAAAGAAGTGGAATTAATAATGGATAACAAAATATGTGTAAGGGAAATAGACTGTTATAATGTGGCTTGACATGATGTCAATCCTGCCCACTGATGGTTAAGAAACTGAATGAAATCTTGTGTTTTTTGGAATCTGAATACTGGTATGACCTGTCCATTTGTCACCTTAACTAGAAGGTCTTCTAAACTGTGACTAGCTCATCAAAACGTTTCCCTGTCTTGGTCTCAATGACCAGAATTATTACTACAGTAGATACCTGTTAACTCAAACCCTAAATAACTCAAAAAAAAATTGTGTACTTCCTTTGAAGGTTTGAGTTATTGGGATCCTGTCATGATAATTTTTATCACATGGTGGCCGTGTTTATTCGCATGAGAGCAAAAAACTTTCTTTGGAACATTCTAAAATGCCCCAAAGCAAGGGAAAGGGGACTCAAGGGATTCAAAACCTATTGTTTCAACTAATATGCCACCATGTGAATACAGATCTTAACTAAATGACATCAAATACTTCAAAAAATCTTGGAATTAATTCTTGCTTTTGTGGAATGCATTAAAATTTGGTCATTGCTATTATTTTTGTAGCCCTCGTCAGCAGAGGAACTCATAAAATTCTGGAGGATAGGAAGGATTAGGATAAAATGATCAACAATCTTGGGGGTGTTTTAGAAATGGACCCAAAAATACATGTATTGGATTCTTGAGAGTTTTTCAAAATCACTCTCAAAAATCTCTTAAACCCTGTAATGGTTAAAGACAAATGGATATCCAGGAAGGAAAGAAGGAAAGAAAAGAGGCTCAGCCAGATTTTTTGGGGGGTCGGTATAAGTAATCAAAATGGCTCATTTTTGCTCTTACTCGGGTTTATTAATCCTTGTAATTCTCAATAACTCTCTGAGCTTGTCTGATGTATTGTTGCTGCTTATAGAAAATTCTGATTGCTCCTTTGATTCCAATAAATGTAATTCCACCCTGCAGATAAACAAAGACTGCTGTTAGAGATTTTGTACCAAAATTTAATATACTGAATAAAAAGAAACTACATTAGTATATGTAACTGGAGAATCCCAAAATTCATTAAAGTGTATATGATATGTCACATGGCATTTGGTCATAAGCTGAGGGCATTTTTGAGGCATATAGTATGATTAATGAAATATTTTTAATTGCTATTTTTGGCTTGAAATCATGCTATATGCCTTGAAAAATGACAAGGTGACTGCCTTGTTATGTTATTTTGTTTGCAATGCTTGCACTATACCAAGATTCAAATGGTTCTCGGTTCTTTTAATCATGATCTTAATATCAGAATTAAATTCAGAACCTCTCATACTTCTAGAAATGATGGGAAAAAAATCATGTCATGTACACTTTAATGATAGACCAAGCAAACCCACAAATATCATTATTATTATTAATTCACCAGGTGGGAGGTCTCTAGAAAGAAAAATATTCCTCGAGGCAGAGATCATGGCCAGAAGCCCAAAACATGACGTACTATCAAGAAAATAGGCAAATGTTTCTGAGTATGGATCCACTAATGCCGGTAAATACACCAATGTTTATTAACTCTATTTATATTAAAAATAAGATTTGTACATGAGTGTGGAAAAAGCACTTGGCATAGATGCGCAGTACAGAAATAACAATATTATCGAGCCAATCATAGCAGTAAAAATCTGCTCACCCAATCAAATGCTTGGAAAATGATGATGGTGCTGGAAATTTGAGCCATAGACTTTATCACAGTTGTGTGGGGGTGGAGGTGGGGGTGGGAGCTGGTGCAAATATGAGAGGGAGGTTAGTGAATTTATGCATGCATTTATTGGTTGCTATAGAGGAGAGGGAGTCAGCAAAATATGCGACAAGCAAGGGAAAGGCTAGAAAAAGGACACACCAGCCCCCCTATATAATGGCGCTTATAAAAAACTAGGTTTTTAAGTTTGTTTACAAATTATACCATGCAATGCTTACCAATAATGCCCTGTGTAGTCCAGATTCCACAAAACCATAGCAAACTTTACCAATAAGAGTTGCAATAGTCGGCATAATAAGACCTCCACACAGTATTCTAGTAGCCGACACAGGGTCTGATAGAGGAGTGGGTTCAGCAGGCTCACGATAATGAATCCCTACACCTTGAATTGCATTTCCTATTTTTGGGGAGAAGATACTTAGCAATGCTATCTTGCTGATGTAGCGTCTCCAAAACCTCAGGACATGATCCTCCCATCGGATCATTTTACCAAGAATAAGGGCCAAGGGGATGGTTGGCAATCCAACCAGTAAAAATAAAGGGTCAGCCTTTTCCATGACCTCAAGTCCATCCTTATGCCCTAACACTTGCATGACTGTAACGGCTCCATAAGTCACTGCCGACCAGTACAATGAACCCACAACTATCCCAGCAGCTGCAAAGGGGCAAACTTTGTTAACACCATGATCTAGTTTTTCTATAAAACTAAGAAGAGGTCCCAGTGGGGGAAATACAATTTTGTATTCTGTGTTGCATTGTGGACAGGACACGCTTGCTGTAGAGTTTCCTGCTTGTTTCTCGTCAATCCAACGCTGCAGACAAGACTGGTGTACCCACTTGGTAGTGCCGCGACATAAGCATGGCTCCACCCACTGAGCTGTGGGTTCATCTTCATCAGTGGCAAAGCATACCCAACAACGTCTGAAAGAATACAGTATACACGGTTAGTAGATGCTTGTAGTAGCCTTTATAGTTTAACGTCCCCTTTCTTGAGGATCATACTAAGATCTCATAATATTACAGCAATCCTCGAAATCAATGTAAAAATCATCAAAAATGAAAATGAAAGTAAGCTTACGTGAGATGAATGGATATGCTTTGCATGCAAAAAGCTGCTTACATAATTTTGTCCAAATCACGACAAAAATTAATTAACACATCAAGAAACATTACTAAAAATTTGTCAAATAATTATATCAGAAATGTTCAAAAAGCAAGAAAGGATAGATTTTCGTGATCGAGGGGTCTTCAATGTCTTTAAATACTCTCCAAAACAGCACGAATAATCAGTCAAGTCACGAGTTGAACCCTGAGTCCACACTACCTTGTGTCGGCTCGATCTCCGTCCTCCATTTATAAAACAAAACAGTACAAAGCAAAATAGCTTGTGCTTAGACCATAGCTCGTGCCTAGCAGTGTTTTAAAGTGGCAAAGCAGCAAATACAAAGTCCATGCAACTAAAAAGTTGGCAAAGTCTTGAAGCACGACTTGCTGAAGTGACTAAAGATGGCGGATGAAATTTCACTGAATCATGTTACCTCACAACCAATCACATCCAAGAATAAAACTGGAAGATTATTTTAACTTCCGCTTCCGGTGCCATTGAAAAAAAACTTCGCAAATAAGATTTTTCATTTTTCTGCCGGTAAACTTTTCTTCACAGAATATTTAATTTGGTAGCTTGTTTGTCGTTAGATATAAAAATAAATAAAAACTAAGTGCTTTGTACGTTATTATGTTTATTAATAGTTGTGAAAAAAATAGGCAGGTGACCAAAATTGTTTACGAGAAGTCAAAAAAGCGCTTTTTCATAATACCAAATTACGCTGATCAATATGGCGTTCAAAGATTCACAGTGCATTGCTGAGACCGTAACGTTAATCTTGCTATCTGCAGTTTTTATGGGACGCACATGCCGTTGTTGAGTCTGTTGTGAACAAGGGATCTCATTACCAGCTGTCTCTACTCATTCATAT
This sequence comes from Anthopleura sola, assembly GCA_023349425.1. Classification (NCBI taxonomy): domain Eukaryota; kingdom Metazoa; phylum Cnidaria; class Anthozoa; order Actiniaria; family Actiniidae; genus Anthopleura; species Anthopleura sola. Next base: position 8,729,365 of record JALHLI010000005.1, read on the forward strand.
TGCCACCAGTGGATGAGCCAATCAGATTAACGCTTAGCCCAACAAAGAAGGGATCGTCCAATCAAAGAGCTCGTTAATACAATGAATACAAACTTCTTGAAAGACAAACGAACTTCAACAGGAAAATTTTCGACAGAAAAAGAGGCTTACGATTTTGCGAATGTGAATAAAATATTTAATACACACTATAAAATTGTACAAATTTCAAGATTATTTTGCTTTCGAATCGTCTTAACAGATATCTAATGAAAAATACTGGTTTGAAAGTCGTTATTGGAAGAAAAACACGAAAAACAGAGTTTTAAAGGGAACAATGGGTTTTCAGTCAAGCTGCCATATGTGAGAGACAATAGGCACGAGTATTATATTTTGTATTTAAATTATGATTGCCTATTGACACGAACTCTTTGATTCCATTGAACTCGAATGCCAAAAAAAATACACGTGCGCCTTCTCAAAGACTCGGTTCTATTTTCCTAGCAAAAATATAATCAATGACTATTGGAGAGTTCCACCAATAAAATCCCTTCTTTAGGATTTGTCTTTTATTGGTTGGGCGATATTTGCCTCTTGTCGGCTAGCATCCTTCCGGAGATGTCTTGTAGTTGGCTTGAGAAGCGAATGAAGAGAAGAACTCAGGTTAGTTGAAACTACCCTACTACACTCTTTGATTAATTTCACGATATTTTTCAATATTGATGGCACGAAAAAACTTGAGTTTATGAAATATACCATCTTTAGGTGTTCGTAGAGTATTTTTTTTGACGAAAAATTGTGATCAAAATAAGTAAGTCTTATAACTTTGGACCCGCAAACTCTCTGTTGATTTGATCATTGTATTTTTTCACTAGCAGGTGCACACGTGACCTGAGAGGAGCCATTCATTGTAGCGTTTCTTTAAGACATTGACAGAAAGGCAACGACGTGGCGAACACCAAACACAATACCACCTGTACCCGCGGAATACGTAATCTCCTAACTTACTATATTCTCGCCTTTAGTGCAGCCTTTAACTGGATATGGCCGATTTTGGCCAAAATACGCGATCATTGTCACCAGTTGACTTCAAGCATAACGAGTCGTCGCGTGCTACGTCCCTGTTTTTTCCAACTTCTCTCATAGACGAACAGAACGGTAACAAAAGCGATAATAAAAACGGGGTCTGTGAAGACTGTATTGACGATTCGTCAAAATCTAAGGCAAATTCTACACAGACGACGACGTTAGGACAAAAAAAGCTAAGCTTTGCTGGTGAAAATTCCATGTTCCACGACTTCCCAACTTCGACCACATTTTGGTCGCCAGCGAGCATCGATGAGACGTTTGTACAGCCGGGAGGAATTCCCCCTGTAAATGGAGTCCATTTCTCGTCAAACACGCAAATGCTAAGTTCTCCTAGACGGCCTATTGCAGCGCCTACAGTCACTACTACCATAAACCAACAACATCGAAGACCGCTACAGAATATAGCACAACCAAAACCCATGCCAAACATCAATTCCCTGGCATCGGGATGGAATGGAAGTCAACCAAACTCTATGTCTGGATGGCCGCAGCAGCAGCCTTCGACAACTTGGGGAAGAAACTATTCATCGCCAAATAATGCTTTATTGAACCATGGACGAAATTCTCGGCCATCTTCGCTTACTTTCCCACCATCGTCACGACTAAGAAACAACGGTGGCTCGAGATCTTCGTACACCAGTAACTCGGTTTCTCGACATGGAATCTCAACGCAAACGATAACCCAGGGCTTACAGAGTCTAAACCTGAACGGACAACATCCAATTGATGGAACTATCTTGGACAACATCACAGGACTTGGGAATTCTCACGGCTCGAACAACGAGTTATCAAATTCCTTCTATTCATACCAGGTAAAAGTTTAATATAATTTTTCTTCTTCTTTTACTTGTTCTTTTCTTAATTACTAAAAGAGATAAAATGTATGCTTTTTTCTCTGTATGGTACATTGAAATTCATTCTATATAATGGGGATTTACTGAATACACTGATAATATTCAAAACATAGCCTTCGAATCAAATATATTGAGACCGAAAATAGTTTTGTTCTAAGAAATGGCCACAGCATTGAAGTGGCTTCCAAGATGTTTTCTTTCGAAAAAGATGAGCCGAATGTCGGCAAGGAATTTAATTCTTTTTGGAAGCATCTTGTTCTTGTCTTTTCGTCGACTCCACAATACTATACATAAATTAATGACGGAAAGAAAGAATTTCTGCCTGTACAGCTGCTTTTCAATGGACGAAAAGACCACGAAAATTAGGAACTAACCAAGAAAAATTTGCCGAAACTATTCAATCGGTAAATATTTCTAATTCTTTTGCTTTTACTTTGTAGGATTCTATGAAGTTTCCATCGCTGGAAACTCGATTGTTGGATATCATTCGTTCTCCTTCGGATCCTCCAGATAACTTAGCTGGTAAGTGAAGCTATAATTCCTCATTTGTCGTACAAAGGACTCGAACATAGCTCTTACTTACAAAACCAATTCCAACGCTAGAAGAATAACCCTCATAATCGTCCAAAAACATTTTTTTTAGCTTTCATTTCATTTAGCATCTTGCACTTATTGTTTTCTTATTTGACATCCAAATAATGATCAAGATCTCCAAGTAACCATTGCTCAAGCCAGTCATCGATAATATAGACTGTTCCTATGGGAGATTTAGTTGCTATAGAATTATGCATAGTTTTTTTTTCGCGAAGGATCAAGTTTTAACTTATATTTTTCGTTTCTGACAAATCTAGAGTCGGTGGTTCCTTTCATATTTGAAAAGTGCTATACGCGCAATATCCTATAAACAACAGATTATGAAATAGGTTTTCAGTAGATCCCGGCACCTGTGAACGCCGCAGTAAATAGTTTATAAGTCCTATCGATAGAATTAGAAAGATTTTTCGCTTATGACTCGCATTTCCTGTAATTTTCCAACTCGTTTATTATTTTCGGCAGTTTCTTACGACAAAAAAAGCTATCTTTGATTTGTCTGGCACAAGTTAATTCTTCTTCGTTAAAAAAACTCCGTCGTTTTTGCTTGGATTCTACTTTCAATTTGATTCGTCTTTTTCTCAACACAAGCTCGGAAATTTTGTTTAGACTAAAGAAAAAGCGTCAACCGAACTTCATTACTTTTTCGACTTAAAAATAATCGATATCAGAGATAAATGTAATTATTTTTAAAAACGAGTGAAAAAAGGAGAAAAAGAGAAGGAAAAATGAGAAAGATTTTGAATAGTGACGAAATATTTTAGAAAAACCCGAAGAAGGAAGCCATTTTGATGTCGCATACACTCAAATGGCCTTCGAGAATGTTTGGCTACAAAAGGTCTTTTAATAAAGAATTAGGAATTTCTCCCTTAGCGTGGTAACAATATAACTTGAATTTAGATACTTCAAACAGTCAAATTTTCACAGTTTATACTTTGAAAAAGTGAAAGTAAAACTTAAATGAAAAATAAACATTTCCCCTCCAGCAGTTTAATGGTATACCGAATGTGGTGGCGATAAAGTTACGAAATAACTTTCTTACTATGCTATGTTTCGAAGTACTTTGCGGTATATCTTTGGCCTTTTCTTATCTCTGCTCTCCCATCTTACTATTCAATCAGCATTCTTTTAATATGGTATTATTTAAAAGTAATATAACCTGGTCGTCTCGATTATATTTCTTTCTGATGAAACTGTACAGTGTTACGAGGAATTTTTCCGGCATCTATCATCAAACTATTAAAAAGATCTAATTTTTTAAAAAAAAGCTGATGTTTAGAAAAGAAAAGAACCAGAAGTAGAAAATATTTCATGAAAATAATACGCAAATGGGATTACAAACAATTTGAATTTGCATAAAAAGAAGACGAACTCGGCTTTGCGATGTCTCGCGTTGTTCCTTGTCCTTCAGAGGTTGTCAAATCTTTTTGATCAAAAATTCTCTACCCCTTAAAAATCCAAAACATTATTTACCGCTTTGACAACATATTATTACAATAGCAAAAAAAGATGCTTTATTTTCTTTTTTTTCATTTTGATTCTAAGAATAATTTTTTTCGAGGTTTCACACCTGTAAGTCCAAAATGTTTCGAGTCCACATAGTTTAATTTGAAATATTTCACCATAGTGACAAAATAAAAAAAAACTTAGAAAAAAGTCAGAATTATTCAAATTCTCCCAATGCTCTTTTTTTATTAAATAATTCTTTTAAATATAGTGGAGATAAAGAGAGTATGTCTATAAAATATGACTAAAATGTTTTCATTATAGTAAGTTTCCTCATGTACGACCGATATCTGTGGTTTCTGTGATCTAGCATGGCCATTAAAGCCTGCTTTGTAAGAAGAATCAGATTTAAATCCTTGATTGTCTTCAGCATTCGTTTTAGATTAAGAAAATAAAGCTTTTAGAGACAGTTAAAACTATACCCAACTTCGAAACACAGGAGTCGGTGAGAAGTCTTTCAGCTTGACAAGAACACCGAAAAAGCAATATCAAAAATGGTCGCGAAGTCATAAGCGCATTGATTTTCTTTCCTAATAATTCCAATAAGAAATCCCTAAAGATGTTTGGTTTTTAAAATGGACGTCACATAAGACCGGATTCTCTGGAAATGAACTCTTAAAAGATCAAAGCCGAGAAAGAAATCTGAACTTCTTTAGGAATAAGATCAAAATCATAAATCATGAGGCTCAAGAATTCGGTTAAAGATCATCAATACAGAATAGTGACACCTAGGAGTTTCGTTTACTATTACTTATTGAAAATGAGAAAAATATCAAGTTTTTTAATGAAAGGCATTAACAGATGAAATAATATTCTGTCCCCAAATACAGTCGAATGATAAATGAGCAGTGAAGTCTGGCGTTCGTCGCTGGCGTAATTTAAAAATTTTAAAGCAATAAAAACTAAGCTTTTCTTCAGTTTTTTTGGACTGATATTTCTGGTACGAAAAGTACAATCGATATTTTAACGATAAATGCTGTAGGAAAAATAGAAGTTGTTGTTTTGTATAACCAGCTTATTGTGGTCATCCAGCTTACACCAGTTTTCGAATTTTCTTCTCCACAATACTAACAGTGCGGGTAACTCGGCCTCTAAAAACGTCAATAAACAAAAAAACAACAAAACCCTAACTACAGAATCACTAGAACACGTCAAATAGAGAAATTCCCCTTGGTATTACTCACATTCTTTTATTTTTAGTTTATTTTCTTGATTTATGTATTTTAAGTGCACCTGTTCAAATCATATTGACGCTTTTTTAGATGTTTGCTGGATAGTAATTGTCAGAACTGCAGTTCCACAAGCTGTTTATGTTGATATTGTCTTACAAAAATTAGCACCAGAATTCTGTATCTCAAAGTGAGAATTACTACAGAAAAAAGTAGATTTCTATTAGAGTTACTTAAGAACGATGAATAAGGGAAAAGCCTCGGGAGATATCGAGTTGTTCCAAAGCCAGACTCAATATATATTTCTTCCTTCAAGATATTGAAATGGTTTTTTCGATGTTGATGAAGACGTCGGAAGAAGGATCATAAGTTGATGAGTGGTCGTCAAAACTATTTAGATATGCCATACTTTTTCTTTTTGAATCCGTATTGTCTTTTTTAGTCACGGTAGGAGAATAGGAATCGATCGCAATGGGAGTTTAAAAAGAGCAATACTCCATGCTGAAAAAATCAGCCATTATTCTATATTGTGTATTGAAAATGAGGATTTTCTAAAGATTGTGAATATAGGAAACGTGCGCGTTTAGAATAAAGGACGAGTAAAATACCCAGTAGGAATGCTAGTCGTGATAGATTGTTGATTGAAATGACAGCCCAGATCTTTTAAAGTTTCATGTCTTGTTTAATATTTATGAGTATTGCGGATTAAAAAAACCGAGAAATTGTGGGTTGAAGGGCTGGTTGGGGTTTTGGCACTGAACATTATTGGGTCAGTTGAGTTGGGTCAAAAGATCAGATCCCATACGCGCGAGAAAAACCTCGACCATTAGAAAGAAAGCATAATTATCCTGCTTAGACATGTAAATTTTCTTGCCATGGACATCGAACAAAGAACCTCAGATATATTTAATTCACCTGCGAGCTTAAATATCATAATATAATGAAATACAGCTGATGTTGAAGATGAATTATCAGCCAGTAATCTAGAACATTTACAATGTACGTATCTTTCTACGATCTCTCTCTTTTTTTTATTATTCTATTTTTCCGAGAATAAACCCTCCAATATACTGACAGCTTTAAGAATCTTTCGTTTCCTGAAATCAAACCTCGTACAGGGTTCTTTAAGTTCTTTTTAAAATTACAATTATGGAATTAATCTTTCTAAGTTATAATTCCTTTGATTGCAATTCTAAAATAAAATGCGCTTTCAGACACCTCTCAGTGATCCATCTGGTTCTTATTCTCATTCAAGACGCCATATTTTCATTAATATTCATCACTCTCCTTTCATTCATTTTCCAAAGACCGATTAGCTTCCGAATAATGAATAGTTAACTTGGAATTTCCGCGAATATTGAATTCTAGTCACAATTTCTTGGCTTTTTAGTTATTAATGAAGAAACTTTGGCGCGAAGAAAGTCGCGCTAGTTCTGGAGGGGATAGCAGTGGGCTATAGAAAGCGAGTCTGAGAAAGCCTGAGGAAAGTTCGGAATTTGTGATGTAGAATTTTTGAAATTGATCTCGTGAGGGTAAGAGAAAAACAAAGATTCAAAATGCTCTTAGTCCTAATCAAGAGGACTAAGATTTTCTTTCACTATTAAGCTTAAACACATATAGTGCGCTTAAAAAATTGGCTTTTGACGCTGGACTAAGAGCTTAATTAGCTTAAAACCATAGAATGAGTAGTATTAGTATTAGACGATTGGTGAGGAGGATGAATAAAGGATTTCAGTTCAGCAAGAATAGACTGCGACGCACGGCGTTATGAAGCCCCTAAAGCCATCACTGAGTGAGCTTCATTGTAGAATCATACATCCTCGGCTCGTAGAAAGGGGAGTCGTGGAGAGATCTCAGAACGAGCAGAAAACAGGTGTTAGAAAATCTAGTATCGATAGACGCGTTGGTGTAGCATATACATGCAGTAACAACATCAGTCGACTGTCACTGAGACAGCAAAAATACAACAGGAAAAAAACCCATTAATTATCGAGGGGAAAGACGCTTCTACTAATGAATACAAATAACAGGCTTCTATCAATTAACTCGAGCTACGAAACGCGTAATATTTGCTAACGAAATGAAGAGACTTCTTCCTTAATAGTGTCTGTCATCAAACTTAAAGCATCGCAAGCCAAACATTTTATCTTCGAAGGCAATTTCAAATAAATTTTCAATAAAATTTCGGTGCACTTTAAGACCAAACGAGAAAGTATTAGTCGAGTATTTTTGAGACAAATGTAAAATGTCTAGGAATTATGCAAAAGAGGGGATTTCTCGACCATATTTTTATGTAAACAGGAAAGACTACGCAACATGAATTCTGTAGTCATTGGAGTGTACTGAGAGTTTAGTTAAAAATTGTGTTCCAAATTTTTATTTTTATCTTTATTTGAAGAGAAATTATTTGAAGAGATTTGAGTTTCTTTTTTAGTACTGAACAAAGTGATTTATTATTCAGCTACTCCATCCATTCATTATTTTAGTCGGATAAAAATCTGAATTTGAAAATAATACTTATCTAAATTTACTGACAAATCTGCTTGGAAAGTTTAAAACTAAGCTTCTTTGTAGAATAAAGCATTTTGATGTATTTGTTCCAAGTTTCTAAGCAGAACTATAATCCCTGTAAGTTCTACGAAATTGTTGATAGATTTTTGGGATCATTAGGCAAGCAACTCAGACCTGCATCAGTGACAGCGATTACGCTTGACCCTTCATTAAATTTTCTTTTAGCAAAGTATACTTACAAGAAACGTTTATCAAAGCACAATTAAGAGGTGAATGTAAAATTACACGAGCGGCCAAAAAAAATAACAAAACAGAAAAGCGTGTGATAAGTAATTGCCTTTTCAATATATAAAATTACTATTTTTTTCAAAATGTTTAAGTCTAAAACCTCTCATTTTTCGTCCATTTTAATTTCAATGTTTGGTGTTATGAATTAAGCGTGCAATATTGGATTCTTCGCTCGAAAGCCCTAATCATTTTGGGTTCTTTGAAGGCAAACCGCTTCGGCATTTTGGAACGCGAGTCTATAACATAAGCACTTAACATTCTCTTTGATGTCTCTCATATGTACTGTTAGAACCCAGATGCCTCAGTTATTTTTCAAGAACTCTGCGTCTTTGTGTCTTTGGTTAAAATGGATTAGCAAAGCCGAGTAAATAAGTGCTTTTGAGACGCACTTTGTCGAGATGTAGTTTAGTACGAATTTCATTCATTTGGGACACTTCGACGCGTGGAGCCCTGCAATTTCTCAAGAGATGTGGACTAATCTCTAACAAAAACACTCCAGTGAATTCTTTCAGGGTCATTTTTGTGGGGAAATATCACAGTTGATCAAATATAGCAATTAACCATTACGGAAACAGTCGTATTTATTCTTTCGATGACAAACATGGTGAAAGTAGAAGTATTTCTGAATACTACAGCCCGCATGATGCCATTACATTAGGCAACGATGGAAGATTAATTCCCATGGTAACCTAGGGTGTTTAGAAGGGATGAATGAAGATAGATAGAGGTGAAGGTAGGGAGTATAGGAAATGGTTTTATTGCTGATGTAGTCGATTTTCATGTACATCCTTGTTAAGAGTGCCAACTGCTGAGATGTACACCGGGTGGTTTGCACCCTTTTAAGAGCGGTTTACTTAGAACTACAGCTTTTTCATTAAACGCTAAGGAGATAGAGAGAAAGAGTGCTCTTTTGATGTTGTTTTGTCCGTTATTAGTAAAAATATACTTCGATAGATTATCCAAGAAATCAACTCAGTTCAACTATTGTCGGAAAGAAGGAGAGAGAGAGAGAGAGAGAGAAAGAGAGAAAGAGACGAAGTGAGAGAGAGACAGAGAGACAGAGACAGAGAGAGAGAGAGAGAGAGAAAGAAAGAAAGAAAGAAAGAAAGAAGGAAAGAATGAAAGAAAGAAAGAAGGAAAGAAAGAACTAGCAGGATAAAACCACGCAAACAAGGCAAATGACTTTCGCTACAACTAGAAAAACAGAAATACCAAAACAATTAAGCTCAAAACTTGTCTCAAATGTACCCCCAAATATTTTCAATTGAATATTTTTGATAAAATCAATTTTTCTTAACCTAATCTCCAAATGATGTAACTTATCAACCAATACTTGGTTATTTCTTTAAACTCACTATCGAATGGAAATTATCTGTTAATGTCGTCTGAGATCTTTAAACCGTAGACATTAGTACCAGACTGCTGGTGCTTTAGTGTCTTGCCCCTCTAGGAAGCCGAAACTTTGACTCCACAAGAAAAACCGATTAGTCATGAAACCCAACGGAAAGATGGAAAGCAAACATATTTATTCTCGTAATATCAAATTGAAAACGTGGTTTGCCTAAGTCGTGTTGGCTAAAAACGATATAGACACTCGCGCTTGTAATATGAAAAGAGACATGTAGACTTAATGTAATTTAATGAATTCTCGTGGCACTTGTGTCAAAAAATATTCCAAGTATTTCTCGTACTGCTGATTGGGAAAATACGAACTAAGATATATTCTCTAACCGTTTTTGGAATGCAATGATAATGAAAATAAGGCATGAGGCTTTGTAGAAATAAACTTAAATTGGCGAAAAAACAAAATGTTGCCAAAATTAAGAATTTTACTTCATGAAAAATTGGAAATACGATATCTTGCATGCGATTTAAAACAGGTTACAACATTTTTTTGTCTAAGGAGATGAGGAGATGTAAGTATTAAAATTACAGTAAGATTTCAAACCACAAAAAAGCCAAAAATACAAAACGTCTTTGGGATGTTTTGTCTAGAAAAGCCAACTAATGATTTTCCTTTACTTAACTAACTAAAAACAATGGCTTTCAAGTTGTTTCTGGAGGAAAATCCCCTCGAACGACATAACACTTTCATTTTACTCCTAAAAAACCCGGAGCTATCTCTTAAGAACAGAATGTTAAATTGAATGGAGGATATCTTCTGAGTTGAACTATTCTATTAGTTTTTGTTCCACGATTCCATTGACGTTATTTTCTTATATATATTTTAACGCAAATCGAGGTCCTTGTATTAAGATTGTTTAATATAATTTTGTTTAATGATCCTAGCCCATTTTGTACCACAATCACCCGAGGTTATAATTTCCAAACTGACAAGTTAGAAGCCTAGGGCAAATTTTAATCACATGGTAAAATAAAATCTCTGATGTCTGTCGAATTTTCTGATATTATTTGACAATCTTGCTTGTCGATCGAATTACTTCAAGCACACTAAATAGTTTTTGGTAACACATCAGGGATTATATATTTTTAATAAGGATGCCGTGAAAAGAAGAAAAAAAGACGAATTATTGATACTTGTAGGCAGAATTTCTAGACTTCGTAAAAAATGTGATAAAGAATTGTAAAGAAGACCCTAGACTTCAAACCACGTGCTGACACGCCCACTAAGCCCTCAGTAAGACCTTGATTATAAAATTATGAAGGAATATTTTATAACAGAGATCAAGAGGTGTGTAAATTGTTAAAAACTTTGTAGAATTCTCCACGTGGTGCCACACCCATCGTCAGTAGTTAGGTTTTATTCAAGTCAATTTTTCAATGAGCTAACGAAATAGATCTTGGATGATCACGAAACAATGGTTTCAAGTCGAGGTTGGCCTCGACAAATAAAAAAATCAAGTTCAGTCTCGACTTGGAACCGTTGTTTTATGTTCATCCAAGCGAATTCGGGAAAGGCGTATTCGTTACGATTAAAAAGATAGATATTCATGTACCCCACGTGTTGCCACGCCCTGCAGTACAAAACTCTGATTCTTAGGACAGCGTAGTCATTTTCTTTAAAGCTTGATCATGTATCTGTATCCACACACATCTTCTACCTCGTTCTGCCACACCCTCTTATCTAAGACAAACTGAACGAACGACAGTCTGATTTTATTACTTGTGTAACCCTATGAATGCATAGTGCTAATGATGTAAAATAATACAAAGCGGGTTTGATTAATTCTGCTGTAGGGGATGTAATTACCTCGGCACAGCTTAATTGAATGAATCCAATTTAAACCATTCAACTCGAAATCATGAAAACTAATGCATATTTTTTCTGAAGCATTCCGCTGTCAACTTCGGAAGAAAGGCTCACAACATCACGGAGGTAAAAAATAGATTCTAAATTCATTCTTTTTACTGAACCTTTTCCTGCTTTGACATCCTTTGACGCAAGTAGTAGACACTTAGTCTTGACAAGCGTACATTTGAGACATGCCACTTGCCCACGGCTCTCCGACTCCAATAGTCACGTGACATTAAATTGATTTTATCACGCGCACATCACGTGGACAACACCATCTCACACATGCGCAGACAAGACAAGATGCACTCAACACGTGAACGTCACGAACTTGCACATGCGCATACTTGTTTTGGTTTGATTTTATGCTCTCTGATTTAAAACTGTCACACGCGCATACCACGTGATGAACAAATTCTCACGCATGCGTAATAGGTTTTTCCTGTTATTGAGTTTTGCGCGTCTAAGAAAATATGATATATGAAATACACCTACGCCAGATGCCGTATTTTTGAAGACTCGAGAATAATTTAAGCCCGGAAAGAAACGCCACATTCAGGATTCCGAAAGACCCGAGTTATTGATGGAATACACTTCAGATTTCAAACGATATGACCTAAAGCTTTGTTTGAAAGGTCAAACGCAAACAGTGATCAAAAGAGGATCTCTTACGCGGGTTTTGATTCATAATAACTTACTCTCTTTTCTTGTTTTCATTTCTAAATAACTTGGCGTCTTTATTGACTGTTTTTATCATTTTTTTAATCAAAGTCCTCAATAAAAAGCCAAATTTCAAATGTCAGAAATTCTAGCATTTTCTATGCTCGACTGTGTTTCAAGCCCGCAATCCAGATACCAAGCGGTACGCTATGATAGTTACTTTCTTTCGGCATTTGATAGCCGGAGCGGTTATTGTATGAGGGGAAACGGTACGGAAGATTCGTAGTGCGCGTACTGTAGTTGTACCGTATTTTACCGTAGCTGTAACTACATGTCGCGATTGGTTGAATTACTGGAAGAAAATGGGAAGCCATTTCAGTGTTACGGCTTGCCATACCGTGTACGTGCTGTAGTAAGTCAGTGCCGTATGTTTCCCACTCGGAAAAAAATATCTAATAAAACAGCAATCGCTAAACAAATCACACTACTATCGAATAAGCCACTATATAGAACACTACTACAAAAACTAACACTACTACAAATATATATTACTAAAACTCATAGAAATACAAGGACAATCTTTTGTAGAATTTCCAAACAAATTTCTAGATTTCACTGGTTTTTTTCTTTTCTTCAAGAAGCGTCCGCCCGGCGTTAAGGTCTCATTTTTTGGCGCTCTTCGAGCAAACGGAAAGCCTTCATTTCTTTATTTTCTTGATTTTAATAATATCAGTGCCAAAGTTATATATGAAACACAAGATAAGATTAGATTATTAGATCTCAAAGGGGGAAAAAATTAATCGTACAGCTTCTTTTGTCACTCGGAAATATCCTAGCCTGAAAGTGATTAAATCGAGGTAGGAAATAGGAGACAGAGATGTGATAGATACGACTGAACTTGACAGCCAGGCGTTTGTATTTACTGTATTATTTAGCGCCTATTTGGTGTTGAAAATTAGGATCCCATTTTTTTTTTAACCCGGGCAAAAATCAATATCAGATACGGCAACTCAAGCCAAATAATCCTGAAACGAAGCTCTTTGATCACTCAAAAGAGCGACACTTATTTTATTTATTTTACCATCCATTAAGACATCAAGATGTATATTTTTGTTATCATGGTCTTTTTGATTTGATTAGCAGCCGTTTCGTTTCGTTCTTCTAGGATCGTGAGTAATAAACGGTTGTCAGGGTTTGCGGTCAGCCGTCTTTGTGGTCGCGGTGTAAGAAGTAGTTCTTGTCAAGCAAACATCTCGTCCACTGTTTTTAGACTTGAGTTCTATTTTTAAAGCATCAAAAAATAAATGCTCTCCCATTAAGGAAGCCTTAGGAATGGAAATTAAGAATTAACCTCCCTCAATTTCCACAAATTTGTGGTTGGCGCTCACAATGTGTTTCGCTTTATTCACAGCGTAGATTAAGACACGACTTCCATAGAATTAATAGATGAAAAATGAATGGTATTCGTAGACTAATGTGTATTTTCTGTTTTTATTAAAGATCAAATTGTCCCGTCTCTTGGCTCCTCTCTGAACTGCTCACCAAACTCAGATCCAGAATACATACCACGTTTTTCCAGAAAAGTCTTTGTTGGAGGGCTTCCCCCTGACATTGATGAAGGTACGTCCTGCCATATTTGGAAATGACAGAACAATGATATTATAAGGGTGGGGTGGGGTGGGTAGGGGGCTGAAGGCGATATTCAAAAAAAAAAATCGTATTACCCGGCTTTCATATTCAATTTTATGGAATCCTGAAACAGCCCCAAGGCAGATCTAAGTTACCGCACAAACTGTGCACAGATTGAATTGGAATTTAGCGTTATATAGTTTTGTGGGGGGAGAAAAACCTTGACAACCGGGAGAGAAACCTGTCCTTGACTCATCAACTTCCTCGAGAGACTTTCGACCCAGTATTTTTTTTATGCTCTTATACTTATATATATTTGTATGGCAAGAGCCACTTCTAATAAAACAGAACCTCTTGTTGGCTAATACGTTTTTTCCCCAGTAATCCACTCTTTTTCTTTCCTCGTACGCTATATCTTTAAATAGGTTAAAAAATAATGACTCGAAATCTTTGTCCACGCCCTCCCCTCCCCTGCTAATTGATGCCCTACAGCTTAGTTCAATTTAATCAAATCTTTAATCAACTTAAGCTCCCAGACAATCGTTATCGACTTCGGAAAAAAAAATTAATTAATCGCGCAACATTATCAAAGAGACGACGTTAATGTATCCAGGCTTAAAGGTGATTTGATCAATATTTCCCCGGCTTAAAGGTGCCTCGTCCTAATCACTTCTTTGCGCATTGCTATTTTTTTCCATACAGTCCCCAAATAGCATAAAATTGGTTTAACTGTAGACGATTTGTCTCGGGATTTTGAGTAGACTATTCCACCACCAACGCGCTCTGACTAACTTCATTATCTCCATCTATCATCCAGACGAGATCCATGCCAGCTTTTGTAGGTTTGGGAGTTTGACAGTCGACTGGCCACATAAAGCCGAAAGCAAATCCTACTTTCCTCCCAAAGGTAAATTATACCCTTGAGTATTTTTATCAACGAATTTGATTCATTTACCTCACTAGTCTAGACACTGACCCCTGTTTTTTTTAATTCTGCCATAGGATATGCCTTTCTGCTATACTTGGAAGAAATTTCGGTTCAGAAGCTGATAGGCGCGTGTTTCCGTCAAGACGACAAACTGTACTTATGTGTATCTAGCCCAACCATTAAGGATAAGCCGGTAAGTAGTCTAAATGGATGGACTTCCGACAGCGCTGACAGCAATTAAGATAGCCAAGATTACCTTACGGATCGGCTATTTCTGCTCCGGTCAATCCGCCCATCGAAGATGAACATAGTGAAAAGGAATAGAATTGAAACGTTTAACTTCCTAGAACTTCTTTTCAAAAGATAACGTAAATTATATTTAGCGCAGTTCTGTAGCAATTGGATTCTGAGAACCAAGTGCTAGTCTCCTTCTCCCGATAATCATGCCCTGGAATAGAACGGACGTTATCTCTTAAACAAAGCAAACAAGCTGCTTTCAAATTAATGAAATGAAAGCTACATAAAATAATGGTGATAAATTAAATCTTTTTGGTCTTAGACGTAAGACCTTAGTGAGCTCAGCTGTCACAGATAAACACGATAAAACTGATAGCATATTTAACTGCTTTACATCGTTGCGTACAGATATTTTAGATATATTGACATATGTATTAGTAGTGTTGGTAATCTTGGTGCGCAATCGCGTTAATCGTATCGGAAGTAAATTAATGTTCTGCGCATGTGCTTATTGAATCGTAATATAAATTTTGAGGGTGCGCACGCGTTGTAATGGTATCGAAAAGACCTTGGAGTGCATGCGCATAAACAGTATGGACAGTAAAACTGAAAAACCTTTAGATTAGGATATCACAGGTAGCCCAGTAATATCACGCATGCGCGCTTATCTCTAGTGGAATACAAATACATCACTCAAGTACTCATGCGCACTTTCTTTGACCTCGTTTTCCCCAGGTCCAGATCCGTCCATGGAATCTCTCTGACGCAGACTTTGTAATGGATGGTTCCCAGGCCCTTGATCCGAGGAAGACGATCTTCGTTGGAGGCGTACCTCGTCCTTTGCGCGCCATCGAACTGGCTATGATTATGGACAGATTGTACGGAGGGGTTTGCTACGCGGGTATAGATGTGGATCCTGAACTCAAGTATCCCAAGGGTAAGCCAAATATTTTTAATACAGAACTGGGATTTCTCCTTAGAGACAAAAGCGCGCGCTTTTTCACCTCCCCTTTTTTGGTTCTAATTTCTGAAGGGTATTCAAGTTAAAATACACAAATAAGGAGAACGTTGAAAAATATAAGCTAAAGCGCGCAATTTTTAAACCCTTTTCTCTCTACCATTTCTCGTTTCTGGAGGAAACTTAATTCTCAAACTACAGGGATAGCCAAGACGAATCAGGTTGTGATGCACAAGAAGTTAATGGTTCTCAAATTTAGACAGACCTGAGAAAGTTCTACTTTTCTTCATTCCCCCCCGTATAGATGCAAAAGCTCGAGAACAGCATTTACAATGCCTTTTTGTTCACATGTTAATAGGTGCAGGTCGTGTTGCGTTTTCCAACCAGCAAAGTTACATCGCAGCCATAAGCGCACGTTTTGTGCAGCTACAACACGGGGATATTGACAAGCGGGTAAGTTATACATAGTTTATTTGTTAAGCAGGTTACAAAATAGGCAAGACAAAAGTCCCGATGTGTAGAGATGGTTGGACTAGATAATAATATTTAATACTTATATTTCGCATTTTAACATTTGAAATATGATCAAATGCTCAAATGATCAAATGCGCGACTAGAGATGGTTCTTGCGAAGGAAACGAAACTTGCTAGTCGGCGCATATTCGGAAATCACGAATAAGCTCCGAAAACGTGTTAAAATTGATGTTCACCCGAAACTCTAAGTCGATGAAACTTCGTTTTTATACTTGAATCAGTTAGGAAAGTGATATCCAACTCAGGAGTGGTGATGTCTTGTATTCAGACATTCTTAAAAAATGTTTCTAGTGTTGATATGGATTCGGAATTTTCACGACGACATCCCAGACCTTGCAAAAGTGCAATCCACATACGTACACTTTTATGCACTTTAACTAATAGTTATTTACTTATTATTTTATTAAGGTTGAAGTAAAGCCATACGTCCTTGACGACCAGTTGTGCGACGAATGCCATGGTGCGCGATGCGGCGGGAAATTCGCGCCATTCTTCTGCGCAAACGTCACATGCCTACAGTACTACTGTGAACAGTGTTGGGCAATCATCCACTCAAGAGCAGGACGCGAATTCCACAAGCCCTTGGTCAAAGAGGGCGCGGATAGACCAAGGACTGTATCATTCAGATGGTAAAAGTATACCACGTCAAGGAAAGTACCAGAGGCCTGGAGGTAATTTAAGTGATTGAAGATAGAAAACCACGCTAGAATATGCCTTAATTCTACCTACTCTGCGCACCAGAAGAAACAACTCCTCGCTCAAGCAGGCCGCAACTCCTGAACCTACAGACACCGTACAACGTCTGCACGAGCAAGACTGTCTCTTCGGTGTGCGCAAGTATATAGATTTCTTAGATTTAACTTTGCATAGATTTTAGAACTTTGTAAATACAATTGGTAGCAAAAAAAATGGGGTTGGACCTGTAGAACCTAGCGCTCAATCATTCTCCCTCACAACCATAGCTTTACTATCCCTGTCACAATCCTTGTAGATACTAGAGATGGAAAACCCCAATGAATTGTTGCCATAGTAACGCTTAAGAAATGTTTTTAGACACCTTGTAGTTTCCTAATGTTTGTAGCTCATCGTTTATAGGGATGTAGGAGATACGTATATATTATATATATACTTTTAGATGAAAACTAGAATAGTTTTTATTAGAATTGTTTTCTAGAAGGGCAACATCTTGATTACCATTCCACATACAATGGTTCATTGTGGATGGTCACTTGATAGACTCACTTCGCTTTGCATATGTTTCCATTTTCGACCATGCGTCTCTCCCTTGAGTATTATTTCTTTTTCACCATCAATGCTCAAGAATATGGATGAAACACAAACGAATCTTATCCCTAAGGGAATAAAAAATGACGTGGTCTGAAATGGGAAAACGTTCAATCCAAGCTGAATGGATCTACTGAACCAAGATGTTGGCCATTTTAGAAAACACAAGTCGTGGTTTAGATACAAAAAATGAATGGGAATAACCCTCATAGGCCTCAATGGAAAGAAAGAGTGGTTGAAATACGGTGACAGATTAAACAGGTTAGTCCAGAATTCACTGGGCTGCCTCACTCCTCAAATACGGCAGAGTATTTTGAGGGACAGCAATCCCCCTTCTGCTACAGAGGGGTTCAGATTCCCCAATCTTTCTGAAATAATCATATAATTTCTTATTTGATAAAAGAGAATTTACAGGTTCAATTTTTAGTCCAGTCGAGATGAAATCATTTTCTAGAAGAAGCCGCAGTTTAACCTTTTTTAGCCAGGAAAGCAGTGTTGTACATATAGTGAATTAGCACAGGTAGAGCCTGCAACCAAGTGACTCGCGGTGTTTCGGCTTCAAGAGTGAGCCCTGGGTGCGAAGTTGCACCCACCTGATTCTTTGACAAATGACAGTCATTTATAGAATTCACAAGTTAAACTAAGTGTTACTAGCGGAGACAATCGTTTCTGATTATTATCCCGATTGGTTTTGTTGTCGTCAACAGCAGAGATGACAGATTTGGAATGAGAATTCATAAGTTTCATTGACGCTTTATTGAAGCCTTTACATTTCCATTTCCATTTTTGAATTAAATGAAAGTATTTTTTTGTGAAGGCATAAGTATTCAATTCAATTTTGCAAGGTTTATCTTTTGTATGACAGCTTAACTGGTCAGTTCGGCACAATCTCTTACAGTTGTCAGTATCTGCAGCAATATAGGTTTCACAGTTTGCGAACTAGTAACAAAGTTGACATCACGTTTTAGTGTATTGGTGCAAATCAATATTTTTTCTTGCTTTTAAGACTACAAATTGTGCCTGCCTCCTGCTCTGCTATACTTTTAAGCACAAGCTTGTTTGATGCTTGTTAACTGGAGATCTTACACTGTTAAAGGTTGCCACGGTTACCTCTTCAGGTTACCAAAGCAAAAGAGAAGTTGTCATGGGTACATCTTCAGGTTGCTAAGCCAAAGTAGAGGTTGTTAAGGATACCAGTGTAATAAAGAGGTTGTCATGGGAGCACCTTTCGAGGCTCTCCAAAGACACCCACAGTTGCCATGGTACCCCTTTCAGGTTACCAGCAGTACTGTTCTAACTTGTTACTGACTAAGAGAAGTCAAGGCATCAAACTATTTTATCGCCAACATCAATTTTGACAACTGCTGTCTATGATATTGTTCCATTAGTGTAGTCTGCTAGGCTTGTTTTGTTTCAATCAGCAATATATAATTTCATCAAAGTTGAACATAAGATTCATAAAAAATAACTTAGCACCATGAAATATGTATATATGCAGTGGTGCACGTAGTTATATGTCCCTTTTGGGTGTCGGTAGTCAGTCATTAAGATCAAAATAGCCTTATCAATAACAATAAGTATTAACATATCGCCGGAACTAATCAGGTTTGTTGATGAACTCTTATACATAGGACAAAGAATTAGATTTGCAAATGGTCTGTTGAAATTTTAAGAATATTCTTCTTATCATCAATATCATTAATATTATCCTTTGCTTTTTATAGATTTTATATTTACTAAGAATTCAAATAATATATTACCCAAGTTTTAATTTTGGAAATATCTAGAATAAATAGTACATAGTACTCGTAGTTTAGATAAATAAATCAAAGAATTGTGGAACCGAAGTAAACGTGGGCTAAAAATTTTCATCCTCAATACTGAATAGTGCAAAGTCTAGAATATTTTGTGATATCATTAAATAATTTTTCTTTAATTAAAAGCTTTTTAACGGAAGTATTTGGAACTGCTAGGGTACAGGGAGTATTTTTTTCTTTTTTGAGAAAAGGTTTTAGATAGACAAATTTATGTCAATAGAATTACATTTTTTGCGAAAAACTTTAGTAAATTTTTCATCATATTTTTCAAAAATCCTATTAGCATTTTATCGTTTCTATTTTATATGTGTTAAACTCTTAAAACTATTTTTTTAGCTGAACACCTGAACTACAAATACTCTTATCGATATATTTTTGTGCTCAGTAGAGGATGAAGATTTTTAGAAATAGTTTACTGGTTCCATTTATTCGAGGGAGGTGTTGTGATATCACTAAAAACGAACAAAAATATAATTATAATCAAATAACTTTTATAAAATTAATGTTTCATCATTTTTTCGAGACAGACTTAGGTTTGTAAAAGACATATTATTTATTTTCATAACACTGATCAAGATTTTAAATTCTTTGCCTATACACAATTTACTTTGTCAAATAAAAACCAAACTTCAAATATATAAAATGAAAATGAGATAATCTCACCTCTGTTAAACATTTGCTGACAAATTTGTTAGATTAGGATTAATATTTTGGATTATTTGTTTCAAAATTATATATAATATTATTCTCTCTAGGAAATGTGTAGAGTTTAGAGTTTAGAGTTTAAAACAAGCCAATTTGTTTATAAGCCGAGTGAACTATTACTTGAGTTTACAGCCATTTCTTTTGAAATTTCATTAGTTAAAGAGTCAAGCACAAATCTGTAGACTGCGCAGAATGCAAAATGTAGCAATAGAAATGTTGTGCATGATCTGTGTGCAGTCACAAAGGATGTGGGGGAACGTTGGCAGAATATGAGAGATTCACAACACTTCTCCAATACTTCTCGGGTGCCCATGAAGTTATCCAATCGTTTGACTCTTAATTTATCCAAGAATTTTCACCAGAAATGGCTGTAAATTAATTAATGTTATTTTAGCCATTACTTAGGACTTAGAAAGAAAAAAACGTTTATTAATTCAACCCTATTCATATCACAATTTTGTTATAAGAACAATCAAATATTTTGCTTTCCATATTTTTTTCACCACAGGTAATAATTATTAAATATTATATTTTGATAATATTTTAGCTACTGGTAAAATACAACCATGGCTAACATGATTTGTTCATGTTATTTGATTTGTGAGCTTTCTGAATAAACTTTTACATACAGGTAGTGAAACTGGTCCTTAATAATCATGTCAGCAGAGGTGATGACACTAAGAATGAGAATATATCCCATTCACTATTTCATTTTGAATTCATTTGGTAATATTTTCTAAAAAAACACAGCTTCAAAAGTGAAGGGCTTAAAATATCTATCATCCAGCTGATTTTCAAATAAAATAATCCTTAGTAAGAAGAAAAAATCTTGAATGAAGTTTATTTCTAAACTCCATTACTTCCCATTTATTCATTTTGGTTATCACACTAAAAAATTCTTCCCTCCCATTCATTCATTTTTTCATTAGGGAAATAAGTCCAGTACTTCCCATTTTTCCATGTTTTCATTAGTAAATGAAGTACTGTTTCTTAGTGTCATCACCACCTGATAAAATAAAATCTGCTTGGTTTTAATCAGATACTATTTTACTACTAACTAAATATATTACTGGTTCAGCATATGTTTTGCAGGGAAATAGAATCTTTTTCAGGATTCAATTCAAAATCAAGTCTAGAAGTACTTGCCATTTAGAGACACAGGTTAGAGTGATCAACCCTTAACTCTCATTCTAAATTTTCTTTTTCGTGGTCAAAATAAAATATACTTAGAAGTTGTAATTTGTTTCTTCAAGCAAATTTTTCTCCTAAAAAAATTGTAGGAGCTCAGAATTTTTTTTTCACAGAGAATTTTTTTTAAAGAAAAAAATAACAACTTCTAAAAAATAAATATATTAATTTATCAAGCAACAGAAACACCTAATAAAAATATACTTGTCTCCTTAATATGGTAAAAAATCCTATTAATTTGCTTCTGGTTTGATCAGTCGAAGTCGAAAAAGAAATGCCACATTTTTGTCATTGATTTTGTAAAAAATCACATTAACTTTATTTGTTATTATTTCAATAATTGTGCTTGTACATTTGTTACCATTAGTTATTTAGATATTTGTCTGAAAGACTTTCTTGTTTATACAGAATATATTTTTTGATTAATTTTTTGATTCATTTGATTATCAACTACTCTTAGAATCAATGATTTGGGATTCAAATAAATTAGGGAAAATTGTATTTTCAAATAGATGTAAAACTCTGTTTCCAATCTGTATTGTGTACGAACTGCAGAGCCAATGTTGTGTTCAAAGTGATGAATCAGATTGAATTCTAAACACACAGAGTCAATGAATTTCTGGGAAAATATTCATTGTTAGTATTGCCTTGCTTATTCACCGCTTTCCATACATTGGTTCACAGGTCAAACACAAAGCATTCAGTTGAGACTGCAAAGTAGTTTCAAAGAATTGTTAAACTTTGAACCCTGCAGCCTCAATCGAATGCTTAATGGTATTTGACCAGTGAGTCAACAAATGGAAATTAAAGTGGTGTTGTTATAACCTGCTGAAATCACATTCCATGTTGATTATTTACTAAATTGAGAACAAAAAAATCAAGAAAATCTAAACAACATTAATTGAAATTTTGTCTCATCTTTTGAGGAATGTTTTATCATTTTAGATATGACAGCTCTGCAATTTGGTACATACATTTTATCCTCCCATCCAAAATGCTTTGAAATTGCAATAAATCTAGAGAACAATAACTAAACTATATTTAGAAAAATATGTAATATGATCAAATTTTTAAATGAATGAAATGACAAAATTATGGCAGTCATGTTAGATGGTGGAGCTGTAAGGCTCTTTGTAAAGTTGCTAACATGGAGACAATTTGTAGCTATATAGTTTAAGCTTTAGTGGGTTTTGATGTTACATGGTCTTTACAAGTCATTAATTATAAGCGATGATTTTATAGTTAAAAAATCAACTTTTCTGTAGACTCTGCAACTTAAAATCGGAAACCCTTTAATGACTTGTAAAACAAATTATTTCATCCCAATTCACCAGTTATAAGCTTGGACTAGATGTGCATTATCTAAGGAAACCAAAAGCACCTTCCATGAGCAGCAACCAAAAGACTTATTTATGAATTGTTTTTCGCAAAAGAAATCGAATTTTTTTCATAAAGACTTTGATTCCATTCAAAAATGGTAGAATTGCATGTTTTTTCAAAGCTTTTATACTTAAAAATCCTAAAATCTTAGTCTCATAAGAGCTTTACAAAAGCTGAACCTAAATATAATCAGTAGAACAGGCATATTTTATACACTTTGTTTCAAGGAAAACTATGCAAAATGCTCCCCATTTTGGCCAAGAATTCAAATTAGAATGCCGATTATGGATAAATTTAATTGCCTTTGAAAGAGCAGCATTATTTGTAAATGGGTGTATATTGAATATGTAACTAAAACAGGAAAACGTTATTATATATCTTTTAATAAACCACACATCTAGTGTTTGTTAGAAAAGTGTGAAGTAATGGCGATGTGAATTGCTAATTATTTTTGAAGTAATGAATAGTATTATTTTTGGCTTATGTACTATTTGTATCGACTCATTTTAGTTTGGAAGTCTGTATTTACATGTAGTTGGACAGACCATTAAAAGTTTTAAAATGTTGTTCCGTTGTCATAAACTCTTTTACTTGGAATGCTTACTTGTTTATTATTTTTCTACTCTTTAGGGTTAAATTTATTGAGACATTTTTTGGGAGTTTTTAAATAAATTTATCAGTCATTTAACGTTTGTTGAATAAAGTTTAATACTAATAAACAAGCTTGCAACAAATAAAATTGGCAGGGTATGCCCGTTGTCCCAAGGGTGAAATTGGGGTACAGTACTAATTTGTATAGTGAAAGGTAAATTAGGGCAATGGAAGGTCATACAGTAGGTCAGAAGGAGATGACTTTTAGAAATCTTTTTAAATTTGTATTCTTGCAATGTTCTTAAATATTGAAAAGGATACTACTTAGAAAAGCAATGAATGCTCTGCCTCCATGATCGAGCTTCTTCTATGCCTTTCGATGTCTGCTGGTTTGATGTCATCCTCTTTTTTGCAGTCTTCTGTTGTCTTTGATTTTTCAACATGTTCATGATCCATTGATTGTTCAGTATCAACAACCATTTCTGTTGTATTTTCACTATCTTCTGTTTTCAATGCATCTTTCTGGAGGTGAGAATATCTACAATTTCCCCCCAAGTCACATTTACCAGCCTTGAATCTTTTGCAGGGGTATTTCTTGAATGAAGTTTCATCAATGTTGGGTTTTTTTCTTTTTCCTTGGAGCCGATCTCTTTTGTCTGTCATAGGCTCTTGCATATCTCCTTTCTTTGCTCTGAAACAATATGAGAAAAATGTGAAATAATGAATGGATAAATGAGCAAATGGATGGATGGATGGGGATGGGATAAGTAGATACTAGATGGATGGATGGATGGAGGATGGGACAAGTGGATGCATGGATGGATGGATAGAGGATGGGACAAGTTGATGCATGGATGGATGGATAGAGGATAGGACAAGTTGATGCATGGATGGATGGATGGAGGATGGGAAAGGTGGATGCATGGATGGATGGATGGAGGATGGGAAAAGTAGATGCATGGATGGATAACTGGATGGATGGGATAAGTGGATGGATGGATAGAGGATGGAGCAAGTGGATGGATGGCTGGATGAAGGGAGGATGGGATAAGTGGATGGATGGATGGATGAAGGGAGGAAGGCATGATTGGATGGATGGAACGAAATGAATAGATGCATGAATGCGATGGGAAAGTTGGATGGATATGTGGATAGATTTATGTACAGAAAGGGATGGATGAATGGGATGGGATGGATGTATGGATGGGATGGATGCATGGATGGGATGGGATGGGATGGGATGGGATGGATGCATGGATGGGATGAGTCACACAAACAAATGAATTATAGTAGCAAATCAAACCATATCCCATACCTTGCCTTTGGTCCCCAATTGGTTTCAGGATTAGGCTGAAACCGCAGAAGCCTTTGTTTTCTTGACGAGGGATTAGCACCACTCTGTGTCTCAAAAGAAGCTTCCACTTCAGGTTGTTTATGCAATATAATGGTTCCTGGACTTTCATTGGCTTTGCGTTTCACTGGATAAAGCTTAACCCAGCACCTCATGATATCCCAAACAACTACAGTAAATAAAAACAAACATCAGGATTATAATAAAGACCCTAGATTTTCAATTACAGGAATCAGTGTGCAATCAGTGACTAATGTTGGATTTCAATCAGCTGAAAAAAATCGTTGGATCTCATTATCTGCTTCAAGTGGTTGTCAAACAATGACCACCATGTGCAGTCAGCTAGAATGAATTCTACTAAAAACCTGCAATTCAACTGATGAATATATTTCTGCATAAAACAGGAAATGCCTTCTATTGAAACAAGGCAATAAACCTAGTGCATGATTTCATTATGCAAACTCTGTTTACTTCACTTTAATTTCAGGAAATGACATAACTGTAAATATACCACTCTCAACAAAAAACTGTATCTTCTGACTAAGGCAATTGAAGTTCCTCCCCAACTAAATCCTGTCTCCCAAACTAGCCTCATAGCTTAGAATATTTTACCTGGATTTGGAGCATTTGTCTTGATAGCTGTCCCACACGCATGTGTACCAGATACTTTGTAGCCAAGGCCTAAGAGGGCAGACCTGAATTGAACAATTGATGGGGTGTTGCAGTGGAGTACATTGGAAAGATGGTTCAAGGCATAGTATAGAGGAGCTTCTGGTAGTTCTTCCTCAACCATGCTTAGCACACCTGGTGAAAGTAAAAGTTGGGTATGTCAGGTGTGGGGAATAAATGTGTAATGCAATGAAAAGGAAAGGAAAATATGAAGAAAAAAAAAACAGATGAAAAGAAAAGAAAGAAAAAGATAGGAAAGAAAAGAAAAAGGAAAACAGAAGAAGTGTGAAATACATTTGGCATTTTCACAATGACATAATTGTAATAATTAGAATACTTTCTATGTATTTACTCGTTATTATTTGACAAGTTCTCACCAATAATTCTTTGTGATGTTTTGTAACTGTCTTGGTTAGATTTGACCATTTCTTTTAATGATTTGACAAAATCCAAGTCATGCATGGGTTCTGTCCATATCGGTCCTCCAACATGGAACTTACAACCACATTGGTCACACTTCATTCCAACAGCAGGACCAATGGCTGGAGGATATTTCTTACTGGAACCTTCCTCTATACGCCGACCAACTATAACAGAATTATATGACAAGAATATTATAAGATGTTTGTGAAATTCCAAATTTGATCTGTGAATTTATAATTGTGCCCCCTGCTGAAAAAAGTACTTTGACAGGAAAAAAGTAAAGAGAAAAAAAAATGCAGTACCTAGCTGGAAGTGGTAGCTCCCACAGCCTACACAATGATAAACCAGTGACTGTTTACTTGGTGATCTCTTGACTTCTGATGGACTTGTGTAGACTTGAACAAATATGCGCACATAGAAATCCACACTGATACAAAGAAGTGGCACAATGTATCTCTTGTAACGATTTGCATGAGATTCAAGTGACGACAAGAGAATCCTCAAAGCCTGTTGAAATAATGAATATGTCAATTTTTTCATCTTACTTCATTCTAATAGCTTCTATGACATAACAATACTACTCTAGTAAATAATGAATAATATGTCATTTCATTCTTAGCTTCCATATGACATATACAACTACAAGAAGAACAAGTTATAATTATATTATAATTAATTAGCTGTAAAAATTTGTTTTATCAAGCTAATTGTTTTCAGAAAAAATTTAGATTTCCAGAAGTTCTTTAGTGTTTTCGCTTCTATTGACATACATGAATTCCTTTTAATTCCTTTTAGTCCATTCCTTTTAATATACTAAGATTATCTGACCTACCATTTCGTGGCAGAATTTTGCTTTCAGTGACATACTTCCATATTTCCCATAACATGCATCACTATGGTTACCACACAGTACCCCCATATCAGTACAGGTTACCATTAGCAACCCTCCATCAGTCACTGTCTGAACAGCCCCATCCAGAAATGGTGCCGCTGATCCATAAGGGTCAATATCCACAATAGTGAACCTCTTTGACAGTGGATATCGATGTTGGTACATGACAAGTCTGAGGGAAAATTATTTTTTTTATAAGAAAAAAAAACACTACTATTATTATTATTATATCCCAATTAAAATAGGAGAGTTCATCAAATTATTAGTGAAGCACTAATCTTGACCTAGTTGGGAATTAGATACTAGCTTTTCAGGTTACTCCCAAGCATTTCTTACCAGCAGCAACCCTCAAATTTGTTGGTGCCAATTTGTTTGAAAAGAGAAGTGCTGTTTGTATCTTAGCAACAATTTAAGTACCCCATCCAGCACTTAATCCTTTAATCTCCTGGTACCTCTAGTTTGTCAACAGTATGTCAACACACTAACCATTATGATACCATGGTCAGCCTTGTATACTTTACTAAAGTGCTATGTTAATAGTCTACTTCCAAGATATGTTTCGAGCCTCGATTGCACTGGAACCTTTGTGCATGACAAGTGAAGCATATCTCGAAAGTGTGGCTTGCAACTTCAAAATTTCCTTCCCATATATTTACTCAAAAAATCTCCATTTGCGAACACCTTATCCAACAGACACCAGGCAAGGTCCTGAAGGTGGCTACTTAATAGAGGTACCAGATTTGCATAGTTGCCTGAGGTTACTTATTCACTAGTTATAATTAATTGATAAACACATTTTGATTCTTATACTCACGATGCATCTTGGTGGCTTGCAGTTACAATATGGCCAACCTTGTTATGATCAATGTTTTTCTGTATCAGATGATAAGCATCCTCGCTTATGTCATTGGCAACAATTTTTTGAATACCAGGTACTTCTAGTGCATAGCGGGCAGAACGTAGACCAGTAGCAGACAGCCCTTCAAATAATGATACCTCTGCTTCTATATATGAAATATATATACTGGATGAGTAAGGAAAGATTGGATTGGAACTCACTTTGTTTGGTTTTTGGTAGGAAAAAATACTTTGAACTAAGCGAAAGACCTAACAGACTCTGGTCACATGTGATGCCGAGTCCAGGAATTGGAACCCCACAGGACAATGATCATAATTCAATGATTCATAGGGTTTGTATTAGATGATGGTAAAAATAGAGCAATGGCTAATTCGATGGAAATAAAATGACAAATACAGCCACCATGTTGGTTGATACAACAAGTGAATCAAACACAAAGTTTTTGTTTGTCATCCAACATGGCGCCTATGACGTCACGTGCACTCGGATTTGTCTGTCTGTCCTTCAACTTTCTGCTACTTCCAGGTTTCATTATCTTCAAACTTCAAACTAAATATGCTTTTGCATGGTAAAGTGTATTGGGGGGGAAAAACGATTAAGACTTATTTTTTGAGTTAACTTTATAATAATTTCGAATATATAAGCCTTACTCACTGGTTTTCGTGTCTTGTACAGTTTCAGCCTTTTTATTACCGTCCATCTGCTCATTAGAGGTCACCTCTTCTTCATGGATTTTCTTCTGGTCTTTTGCATCCCATGGACATCTTTTCCTTTTCCATTGATCCAGGTTATCAACATAGACTTTCAAGGCCGCACTGCTAAGATCTCTGTTGAATTCTTGGACTGGATTGTAAAACACCTCTTTGACTTGGTTCTTTGAACAAGGACAGAGAATTTCTGCTTTTCCTTCACGAAACGAACTAAATTTCGTCGTGCTAGAACTTTCTAGAGGAGTACTAGAGGTATTATTATCTTCTTCCATTGTAAATATTAAGAGATCGCCAATTTTTTACTGATTGCTTTTGCACGTTGCTTCTTCGACACGATCTTCATAAACACTAAGGAAGCCCAAAGACAATGAACTAATGCAATCAAAAGTGATGGGGGAGGGGAGGGTAGCTAATGCCAAAAAGTACCGCCTACTAAAATATACATTGCTCTATTCCTTAAACAGAGTACCGAGGATTTTCATTTATTAAGTCAAAATATTTACCTTGAAAATGCAAGCTATCATTTTTTTTTAGTTGAAAAATAAAACGACAAAACCAATGATAGGTGGGGTCCCTGTGTCTCACTGGCAACCCAACTGAAGCCTCTCACTTTTCTCACTAAAACACGATTCTTTATATTCATCAAGTATTGTAGCTAAAATTTTCGTTTTAAGAAAGATAGTATCTGGTAATTATAAGCAAATGTTTTATTTTTTCGGGAAAATTAATGTCAAAATAAATGATAGGCGGGCTCCCTGTTTCACATTCAAAGCCATACTTTGGGTTGCCTATGTAGCACGCTTGCGCACAGGAAGGCAGGAGAAAACCGCTAAAACACCTTTTAATTTCTGTTTTATTCTCATATACTTGATATCTAAGTTTTATCAGATCTCTCGTCTTTAATTTAGCCGGTTTAAAGTGCTGTGGACAAAGATTTATGAGTTTGTCGTGAGAAGTCCTTTCTCAAGCTTCACAAGACTTCGACTCAATCCTGTGACTCGCTTTAGTTTGTGTGAACAAAACGGGCTTATTTTATCTCGTTCGACATGGAGGGAGTTAAAGAAGTACATAACGATATCCCCAAGTCCTTTCAAGATGATAGAGTTTACCGTGGGCTTTTATTACATAACGACATGAAAGTTCTTTTGATCAGTGATCCGACAACAGAGAAGGGCGCAGCTGCTATGGATGTACACATAGGTAAGCTTTTCAAAATATCACTCCTCAAATTCTTATACTTCAAAGGCCAGATGGGAATGTCTTATGTAAACTATCACTTTTTTTATGTACCTATGTTATATGTGTTTATTTTCAACTAGTGAGTTATGTATGAGTCCATCTTGCTGTAAAGCAGTCAGTCCAAACCAGCTGTCCTAATAAGCTTATGTACTCATACATATTTCATAAGGCTATAGTTTAAGAAAATGCTTTAAAAATAAGCTAATAGATAACCACCCTGCATTGATATTTTAAGCTCAGAAAAATAAATAAGTTTTTAGATATGAATAGTCTAGTCTGGCGAGTTAATTTGAATGGTTAAACCGTTGCTATGCAACCAATGACATCTTACTCTGACTCATCCTTCCCCCTGGCACATCTCACCATAGAGAGAGTTTCATAAAATGAACAATTTGTGCCAGTATGACTGTTTACAGAACATATTATATCATAATATCGAAAATATTGAAATGCAGTAGGTATATCCCCCAACACACATACATACTGTACCCACACGTAGGTGGTCTTGCTAGAAATCCACAAATCTTTCTTTTGGTGAATCGTTCTTTGAATATATGGATTTGTATTAAGCCTGGTTTCCTGTTCACACTAGTGTCATAATTGTAATATTATAAGCACCATATGCAGACTCACGCATTTATCACTATAATTGTGAAAAAAAGACAATCAATGTTAATGAGTAGTACGCTACTGAGTCTGTGTACATTGCTTATGATAACGATTAAGACGCTAGTGTGAACCAGGCTACCAGGGTTGTTTTATTGTGAAATGCTTCTCTCATCTTTTTGTTTTAATTTGTTTATTTAGGAAGCATGTGTGATCCAAAGGATCTTCCAGGTTTGGCACACTTTTGTGAACACATGCTCTTCTTAGGTACAGAGAAGGTAGGTTTTAACCATCAACTTTTTTCTGGCTAGCAGACTTGATACACCCACCTCAGGTCTGCTTTGATTCTAGCTGAACTGATTGCATCCCCTGAAAGGAATTATGGGTATACAAATTTTGGTTAGCATTTTCCGAACAGCAACATGGGAATTGCTAATCAAAATACAAGTGGAATCCTCGATTCTGAATGGTTGACCTCGAGTTTGTTCTGAAGGTCAACTTAGCTGCTAAAAACATCTGAATGCCCAATAGACATTTCAAGCAGGAAAAACTTGAAAAACCTGTTCTAAATTTATATCTGTGACTGTGCAATATCAGCTCATTTAGTCGCATAAACAGTTGTATTATCCATTGCAATTGCAGATTCAATATTATTCTCTAGCTAACTCACTGTTTTTTGACACTTAAGTGTGCAAGACTCTACTAAAATTAATGTTATTTTCCTCATTATTTCCACAGTACCCGAAAGAAAATGCCTACACACAGGTAACTTCTAAATTTTATTTAATTTTTTACCTTCTATTCACACTTGACATATCTCTATGAAATTCTGTCATTTATTTTTTATTTTTTTATTCTGTCTGTTATTTTCAAAGGTCATTTATAGTTATTGTTTTTGTTTACTATCATAGTTTTTAACAGAGCAAGGAGGATCATCTAATGCATTTACTTCAGGAGAACATACAAATTATTTCTTTGATGTTAAATATGAAAGCCTTCCTGAGGCATTAGATCTGTAAGTACTGTAAAAATATCCACTTGTAATCCAATATCAATCTTAAAATGAAATAAATGGAATTATAATTTAATATGAGATGATAACTAGTGGTAAGCTAGTGTGGGCTGCGTCGGTGTTTCTAATGAAACAGCTGTGATAAAAAGGTAAATTCACCTTTTTATTCATAAAAAAATAAGAAAGATCACTTACTAGTAAGTGATCTTTCTTATTTTTTTACGGTTTAAAATTCACCTTTTTATCACAACTGTATGATTTAATATAGTTATTTATAGTAAATTTTCCTTGATTTTTCCACCTTAAATTCATTATCCATATTACCAGCAATCAAGCAATAAACAGGTTCATTGGTTCATTTTTTCCTTAGATTTGCACAGTTTTTCTTGTGTCCTTTGTTTAATGCTGACGCAACTGATAGAGAAGTGAATGCCGTAGACTCAGGTACAGTATGACCTTATGGTTCTTTATGCGCACTGTCTACTTGAGGTGGTTCGTTCGTCCATTGTACCGCAAAGATGATCATTGTACATAAAGCAGTTGATTGAGTTCTGTGCGTCGGAGAGAACTGATCTAGGGATTTATTTATTTACTTTATAAATATTGTGTTTGTTTGTTTTGTGACAGAAAATTCCAAGAACATGTTACATGACATGTGGAGGTTAAACCAACTAGATCGGTCCACTGTCGATCCTTCTCATCCTTACAGCAAATTCAGCACAGGTACAGATTGAAATCATTATTTGTGAGGATCATAAACAATAGTATAACTTCTGCCACTAAAGAAATAGTCAATTTATTGCGAAGGGTTAGTCTAAATATGAAACACAAAGTAACAGTAAGATTTTCGAGCGGGAGGTTTTGGGTTCAAGCCCTGGCGGCCAGACCAACACTCAGGGTCTTAAAATAACAGAGGAGAAGGTGCTGCCTTTGTAATAACATCTACAAATGGTTAGACCTTCACGTGGCTCGGATGACCATACTACCTAACCCTATATTGGAGGGACGTAAAAGAACCACTGAGGACGTGAAGAAACCCTGGCAGTGACCACCCACAGTGTCTGATTTCTTAATGGGTTGATTGTGGGATGGGGTTGGGAATTGGTACAATGTACATACCTCAAAGGGGATCCCATGTCCTATTGTACAATACCAGCCTGTGGACAATTAGACCTCAAATAAATAAAGATAAAGAATGTACATCTTCAGCAATACAAACACTTTGAAATTCCATGGACCTTCACTGGATCAAATAGATAATTACAGTATGCACAAAGTCAAGGCTAACCTTGAGCAACAGAGAATTCAAAACTGGGTTAGGTACTTATTCATGTATTGTGTGTTTTAGGAAATAAAATAACACTAGAGACCAAACCAAAGGAACAAGGTATAGATGTGCGTGATGAGCTTCTAAAGTTCCACTCAACATATTACTCTTCAAACATCATGGCTCTGTGTATCCTTGGAAGAGGTATGGATCCAGTGTACTTTTCTCTCCTGTCATTAATAATTATTATCAATCGAAAACAGTAACTAAACTTTTACTTCCAGCTGAGTTGATCGTCTTCTCTGTATGGAATTATGGGTCACTATTTTTGGTTAGCATTTTGCGAGCATTTTCCTGTGTGGTAAAGGAGAGAGGCTGGGCTGCTCCAGTCTTCCTTGTCATAACCCAACACAGGTAGCCCACAAAAAGAAATAACCAAGAAAAACAAAGCAAGAAGGAGGGAGTGTGAGGGAGGCCATCTAGCTACATGTACATCTGTACTAAAATATATTCATGCATGTACTTTATTATATTTCAGAATCCCTTGATGACCTTACAAATCTTGTAGTGAAGTTAATGTCCAGTGTTGAGAATATGAATGTTACTATACCAACCTATCCAATCCACCCATATGGAGAGGACCAAGTACAGGTGATAAAAAACGCCTTACATTACTTCAAGAATATCCACAATAAGTGGGAGCACTGGTTGTGTGCACTCCAATGTGACCCAGGTTCAAGTCTCGTTGGGCTCAGTGTAGTATGTTAGTAGAGTTGTTTGTTGGTTCTCTCTAGTGCGTTCAAGGGTTTTTCTCTGGGTTGTACAGTTTTCTTCCCTTCTCATAAAAATCAACTACTAAATTCCAATTCCATCTTTGGTATTTCACCTACATGTAGCATGGACCTTAAGGCTCGGTTCATGATTGTCCCATACTGTGATATGACAGCCAAAGCTGGAAGATTTTCAGTCTTTTTTAATGACATAGGAATGTGCTTCATATTAGGAAGCTGTTTGTAATTAGAAGCTGTGTAAAAATTCAAAACTGGAAACTGATCTGTTGTTTTCTCTTCTTTTTGCTTATAGAAAATCTTCAAAGTTGTTCCTGTTAAAGATCTGAAAAATCTAAACCTGATGTTCCCAATACCAGATATGAGTGAATATTATCATTCAAAGGTACCAACTAAAGACCTCATAGTCCAAGAATATGATTGTTATAAATACTCATTTCTTTAAATTTGCCAAATCTAAATATTTAATTAATTTTCTCCTTAGCCAAGTCATTATATATCTCATCTTATTGGACACGAAGGAGAAGGAAGCCTGCTATCAGAGCTGAAGGACAAAGGTAATGTTAGGGTCTGACCCAACCAACCATCATTGAAAAACGGCTCTGGATTATAAAGACACAATGTAACTTAGATTATAACTTTCAACATTGGGGTATAAGGAAATATTATAATTTGGACAAGGCAAAAAAATAATGGCTGCTCAATGACTAGACATAAGGGCTAGACATGATGACTGGCCACATCAGGCTGATCAACATAGGACCAGTAAATATGACTGGTCAAGAAGACCAGACTAAGAGGCATTTGGCTGGACAAGTGCCATTTTTGGCCAGACATTGTCTGACACTATTTTTAAGCCCTGCTAGGATGATCAAAGTCTTTTGATTACCTTTTCCTTTATACCTCAAAATTGATTCTGATTGAGGATTGTTTATTGTGTTTAATGCCAGGTTGGGTCAATGCTTTGGTTGCTGGTCCATTGGAAGGAGCGAAGGGCTTCATGTTTTTTCTGTGTAATATGGAGCTTACAACAGAAGGCCAAGGTAGGTGCAAGGAGTACTTCATGTATCTATGATATCAATGATGAGAATATTTTATGTGATTATTGAATATCAGTACTGGTAATGATGATGATGTTGATGATGATGCTGAAGGCTACAGTGAAGGTGATGATGATGATGGAGATGCTGATAGTGATGGTGGTAGTGATGGTATTAATTTTGATGATGATGTTGATGATGATGCTGAAGGCTACAGTGAAGGTGATGATGATGGGGATGCTGATAGTAATGGTGGTAGTGATGGTTTTAATTATGATGATGATGGTGATGATGATGCTGAAGGCTACAGTGAAGGTGATGATGGGGATGCTGATAGTGATGGTGGTAGTGATGGTATTAATTATGATGATGATGGTGATGATGATGCTGAAGGCTACAGTGAAGGTGATGATGATAGTGATGCTGATAGTGATGGTGGTAGTAATGGTATTAATTATGATGATGATGGTGATGATGATGCTGAAGGCTACAGTGAAGGTGATGATGATAGTGATGCTGATAGTGATGGTGGTAGTGATGGTATTAATTATGATGATGATGGTGATGATGATGCTGAAGGCTACAGTGAAGGTGATGATGATAGTGATGCTGATAGTGATGGTGGTAGTAATGGTATTAATTATGATGATGATGGTGATGATGTTGCTGAAGGCTACAGTGAAGGTGATGATGATGGCGATGATGATAGTAATGGTGGTAGTGATGGTATTAATTATAATGATGATGGTGATGATGATGCTGAAGGCTACAGTGAAGCTGATGATGATGGCGATGCTGATAGTAATGGTGGTAGTGATGGTATTAATTTTGATGAGGATGGATGATGGTGTTGATGATGGAGATGCTGATAGTGATTGTATGGTGATGGTATTGATTATGATAATGACTGACATGTTGTTTTTAAGTATAACATAATGACATGGAATAAGATGAAATACAGGAAATATTGTTGAACCAATTTATAACAAAAATCAAAATGAAATATGGATAAAATGAAATGAAATAATTAGATGAAATAGGAAATGAAATATTGAGACAGAGTGGAATATTTATAGAAAGTGGAATGATGAAATGAAAGGGTAAGATGAATTAAAATCTACATGTAGTTTTATCTGATAACCTAATCTTTGTTGTTTTAGATCATATTAATGAAATTATTTCATGCGTCTTCCAATATCTAAAAATGTTACAACAACAAGAACCACAGGAATGGGTCTTTGAAGAATGCCAGGTAACCCTGAATCAAGCATCGTTAATATTTTAGCTTGTTTAGATCTAAGCTTTGCACACTGCTCTCCAAAATTCTCAAAATATGTTGAACCTGGCTTGTTCTTAGTTGATACACTATATTTTCTAGGCTTTGGCTGAAGTTCAGTTTCGATTTAAAGACAAAGAAAATCCAAGAAATTATGTATCTCACATTGCGAGATGTATTCACGTAAGTACCAATCACTCCAAAATATACAATAATAATTTTTTTAAATTGAAAAATGAAGGGTTATTTTGAAACATTTACAGTGAATACACAGATTTGGCAATAGTACTGTAAATTTTGGAACTTGGAAATGGATCATTGTTTTGTTGCCAGAGTATTAGCAAGTGACAGATTTAGATAACTTTTAACAATGTTTTTCTTTTCTTCAGGATTATTCAATGGATGATGTTCTACAAGGACAGTTTCTTATGCAGTCATTCAAACCTGACCTTGTTAAAATGCTTCTTTCTTACTTAGTACCTTCAAAAGTTAGGTAGGGTCAGATATCTTACACTTTTATTCACAAATATATAAATTATTGTAATATAATAACCATCCTTGCACTCTAGTTGCCTTCCCTCTCACCAATGCAACCCAGGTTTGAGCCTCCGCTTCGTAGGCTCGGTGTCGTATGTGAGTAGAGTTGCTTGTAGAGCATTGTGGGAGAAAAACCTTTGAATTAAGGGAGCCTCTAATTCTGGTTGACTTAAATTATTATACATGTAGATTTTGGTATTATTTTTTTCTATTATGTCAGTCAACATGATGGCCACATCTGTGATAAAGGAAATCTAGCAATACTGTACCTCTGTCCAATTAATGACCTTAACTTCTTTGTTTGTTTCAGGATTGTTGTTGTTTCTAAAAATTATGAGGGAAAAACTGACCTGGTAGAGGAATGGTATAGTACAGAATATTCAATGGAACAAATCCCCAAAGAACAAATTGAAGTTAGTATACTTGTCTAAATGTTTAGTATATAAAGGATAGTTTCAATATTGTATTTATTTGAATTAACAGTTTACATATTTTTCTCTTTACACTAGGAATGGAGCAATGTCACTCTTAATGGATCACTAAGGCTCCCCAAGAAAAATGAATTTATCCCTACAGACCTGGACATCAGGCCTGCGCCTACAGAGGTGAGATTTATACACTGAGATTAAATAAAATATTATTGTAATATTTATTGAAATTTCATAAATTTTGCCAAGAATATCTTTCATGATAATGTATGGCTGCACCATTTATGTCAGTAGTTAATTGCTAGTAACAGTTTCGATTTCAATATTAACTATGAATAATGTGATTGATTTTAAAAGAATTTACTAAAAAAAGTCCATTTTTCCTTTCTTGATATAGGTATCACCATTTCCACAACTAATTAAGGTAATAGTCTAGAAAGTTAATTTTTTCTTTTTTGTAACTAAATGAAATTCTGACTATTTTTAATCTTAGTGAAAATATTTGCTGTTCAAACAAGATATCAATATGGTATTGTTTTTATCTTCATACAGGATAATAAATTGTCAAAATTATGGTTCAAGCAAGACACTACATTTCAAAGTCCAAAAGCTTGTATGTTTTTTGAAATCACAAGGTAAGTGACAGGTTAGTCCTAATACGATATTAAATAAATATTTCAATTTTTATCAACATTTGCAACTTTATTGACTAGTGCACTGCCTGCTTAAGAGCAAGAGGCCATATTTTTACCCTCTACACACACAAGTAAACACATGCCAAGTCTCATATTTCATTCCTGTAGCTTTCCCCCTAACATACCTGCAAATTGGAGCTCTGTTAAACAGAAGGCAGGAGCACTATTATTGTCTGCATTGATTGCAGAATAGACCTTTATAGCTTGGGTCTAATATTTTCGAAATTCAGACCATGTGTCATTCTCTTGAGAATATATAAGAATGATTCTTTATTTGAGTTGTTTTCATATTCATGTGTCTACTCATGTGCACTATTCAACACAGAAAGGATACTTCTCTTTTTTCAGCCCCCTCGCATATGTGGACCCTTGTCATTGCAATATGGCATCCCTATTCTTAAAACTCCTCAAGGATGCACTCAATGAATTTGCATATGATGCAGAGATTGCAGGTGTTAGTTATGGCATTGAGAATACCATGTATGGAATGTTTGTAAGTATAACCATAAATAAATGTACAAATACCAATTCATTCAATAGACATTATCAAGAGGCAAAATCAAGTGCCATCATGTTAACAAATTTTCTCCAAAAATCCATAATTCATATTCCTATAAGGTTATATATGGTATTGACCCCTTGCATGTGACATCAAAGCAGTTCATTTTGAAAGACAAAACAAAAGAATTTCATTCTCCTGAGAATTGGAACCTATTGTTTTATCCTCCAAATTGAGCTGCATTCTGACATGCTGCAAGGAGTTTAATTATTAACCCGTCCCCCCCCCCCCCCACCCCTGGATAGGATTCTAGTCCATCGCAGGTGTCCCCACATTTTGCCAACAATACGTTGAAACTCTTTTAAAGGAGCACTGTGAGAGTAAACTCTTCTACACTATGTAGGAACACCAGAGTGCTTGAAATATCCGATACACTAATTATCACATCTCTCACAATTCATATCAATAAATTAAATATATCTTATTATCTTATTGTTTTAGCTGAGTATTAAGGGATACAATCATAAACAAGGAATATTGCTACAAAAGATACTTGAACGAATGACAAATTTCACCATTGATCCAAAGAGATTTGCTCTCATCAAAGAAAGGGTAAGGCATACCTGTATAGAAAAGAATCTGCAAATTCACTCACAACATCCAATATTGAAGCAATGGTTTATGCTTAGGGTGTGTCCATTGAGTTGTGTATACACAGGATTGAAGTGGGAGTTGACGTAAAAGAAGTACAAGAGTTATGTAAGGGGAAAGCCAAGGGTATCTATAACTTGATGGATGCACTCTAAGCATGAATCATTTCTTTTATAACATAGCAAAAATTTAAAAAATCTTTTGTTCATTGTAAAACAATTTCTTCTTTCAAATAAACACTTGCACTATACTTTAGCTACTTTCCCCAGACCTTAGTAAACATACTTTCATCAATTGAAAACATTTCTTTCATATTAAGTTATCAGGTTAATTTACTACTTTTATTAATAATTTCTTATTAAATGAATCTGTTTCAGTATGAGCTGGGTCTTCGTAATTTCAAGGCCGAGCAGCCACACCAACATGCATTGTACTACACGTCATATGTTTTGGAAGAGATGGCCTGGCATAAGGATGAGCTGCTTGGAGCTCTAGAAGGTAAAAATAATGTTAACTTTGCTGTTGTTGCAAAAACATGCATTAAATAAATAATTAAAGCACTTAGTGAACATTACGATCCAGATTATTATGCATTAGAACTGAGTTCAAGGGTTTAATAGAGAGTAGATATAGTATGAGTATGAGTGTGAAAAGTCACGGCATTGTTATGGTGTGGCATGGACATGGCATGGAATTGGTGTGGATATGGCGTGGAATGTATTCATACACAGCACTGATACAGTCATGGCAAGGTGTTGTGTGTGCTATAAGTTTTTGATAGTGATACAAAAATTGTAATTACATAACCTGTCTTATTTCTGTCTTTAATTTATTTACTCGTTTACTAATTATGTTTCGTTATGCAGATGTAACTGTAGAGAAGCTTTCCAGCTTTATCCCAGCTTTCTTGAAAAACCTGAATATTGAATGTCTAATTCATGGCAATGTCACCAAAGAGGTACAGCATGCTAAGTATTTAATGATTATTTTGATCAGTAGTGCCACAGATTTATTGATACTGCTTTTGTTCTCGCGCAGGAAGCTCTTTGTATCATAGACAAGGTAGAGAAAACATTCATTGACAATTTTGGTACCAAACCATTGTTACCATCGCAGTTGAGAAGACACCGTGAAATCCAGCTTCCACACAGTAAGATAATAATCATACATTGATACATAACTTTGTATAAAGTTTCACTGCAGATTTATACCCCTTGTTAAATTTAATCAAAGCGAACATTGATTTAATAGTCTAAAGGCTTCATTGAAGACATTGTTTTGGGGGCAGAACAATAGAATGATTTAATGAAGTTTACCCTTTTAGAGGAAATGAAATCTCTTGTTGTTCGAAAATGTTGCATAGTTTGTCTGACAACACAACTCCTGCACAAGACTCCATTATTGAGCTGTTTCACTCTGAGATAAACAATTCCATATCACAACTTACTATTTTTATTAATATTATATTTTTTTGAAACATCTATTGTTTGGTCTCTAGGTCAAACTGAGTCCTGAAAATCTATGTATTAAGTTAAGCTGAGCACTGTATTATTATCTCAATTCATCTACTGAGTAGCATGAATAGAGGGAGAAGAACTTAGTCCTTTGAGGGGAGGAAAAAAATTCTAACTTGCCAAAACTCTTTACATTTTCTTTTGTTAAATTTACAGATTCCTCTTATGCTTATGAGGCCCTGAATGAGGTGCACAGCAATTCATGCATTGAGATCTACTACCAGGTAACTTGACTAAATTATGGCCTACAGGCATTTTACCCATTCACTGGTAAACTTCACAGATTTACTAATAATTTATTTATTGTCATCAAAATAAGAAATTTGGTGTAATATCAAACTTAGTTGTATTATGCGCATGCTTGCCAATTAATTTTTTCAATAGACCTTTTCCTTTGTTTTCTCATTCACTTGAGTATTATTTCTCTGTTTACCAGTGATATGCATTAATAAGATAGTTTACATGTATATATTTATGGAACATGGTCTGTAATGGGAAACATTATGCCCAATGTCCACAATAGGAACTGTTATTTTTTGTGAAGATTATTGAATAAAATATTAACTAAAGGCATATAATTGTAACCTACTAAAATATCAAGTATTTGTAAGTTTTGGAGGCCATCTTCCCGGCCACTAGAATGCCAGCCAAGTATTCAGACCCACATTTAATTACAAGCTATAATATTATAATTTCCTTTTTAATGATACTAGCTCATCTTTTCCTTAACTGCAGTGTGAACTCCAAGCCACCAAGAGCAACATGTTGCTTGAACTGTTTTGTCAAATTGTCAGTGAGCCCTGCTTCAATGAGCTGAGAACCAAACAGCAACTGGGGTACATTGTGTTCAGTGGACCAAGGCGTGGCAATGGAGCTCAGGTTTGTAATGTAGTCCTTGCTCATTATTATAGACTGAACCATACTTGTAAGAGGGTCATTTCTAAAAAAAATTTCC
The DNA here is from genome assembly GCA_023349425.1 of Anthopleura sola. Lineage (NCBI taxonomy): Eukaryota > Metazoa > Cnidaria > Anthozoa > Actiniaria > Actiniidae > Anthopleura > Anthopleura sola. The sequence continues at coordinate 8,769,924 of JALHLI010000005.1, forward strand.
AGCCAAAAACTATTGAAAAAAGTTTACAAACTAGCTAGAACCATGCAAGAGGGTTGTTAGCTGAGAATTTTCCAGCCAAAAACCCTGGAAAAAAGTTGGACAATTACCTTGAACCATACAAGAATATCATTTACAAAGATTTTTCCAGCCAAAAACTCTGGAAAAAAGTTGGCCAGTTAGCTAGAACCATACACGAGGGCCTTTTGCAAAGATTTTTCGGCCAAAAACCCTGCATACAATTAGTAACAACCCTGCCCCCCCCATAATAGCTTTCTTAGATAATGTGACCCCCTCCCCCCCCCCCCCCCCCTCCAATTTTGCTGACCCCCATAAACTAATAAATGAAAGCCCCCTAATTATGGTGTCATATTTAGGGTCTAAGATTTATCATCCAGTCTGACAAAGAGCCTGCACATCTGGACTCACGTGTAGAAGCCTTTTTACAAGGTTTTGGGGTTTGTATTCCAATTATTTTGATCATTGATTTTGTAGAATTGTACTATTCAATTATTACCATACAGGGATAGCTGAGGATGCTTTTCTGTTATGAATTGCAATTGCCTAAAGTTTTGACATGAGTTTAATGCAAAAAATATATTGTAATTGCCCCTCAAAGCCACAGGACTACTGTAGAAATCACATTTCCAAGATCCTCAACTTTAAAAATTTTCAGAGGGGTGGGGCTTTTCCCTGGATCCCCAAGATTAGCCCCCCCCCCTCCCCTCAAAACTATGATCCAAGTTCCCTGCTGTTAGTAGTATTTTCCATTGTTTCCCAAGCTATCAGTAACACTGCCTAAGATATGCTTTCCCACGGATAATAAGTCTGCAATAGTCTAATTCAAGGTCTTTTTATAAACAGGAGACTCTTAAGAACATGGAGGAAGATGATTTCACTAAACATGTTGAAGCGCTAGCTGTAAAGAGGCTAGAGAAACCGAAGAAGTTGAAATCAGAATCTGTCAAGCATTGGTCTGAGATTTTATCAAGACAGTATAACTTTGACAGAGGTAAGTGTCTTGAGTCTTTTATAACTGCAACAATTTACTTTTTGGGGCTGAAAGTGAAAATTTAGTGGGTATTAGCTATGATTAGGAAGGCTACAACTCTCTCCCCTCCCTCCCGGGTCCCCGGATTTCCTCCAAGGTTATGTTTTCTTTGTGAATTTTAGATATATTAATTTTAATGTTTTTATGATTGCAGACAGCATTGAGGTTGCATTCCTGAGGACAATGACTAAGGATGATCTCATGGATTTTTACAAGGTAAATAATTACACATACGTTATATTGACTGTAAAATGTACTTTAATTATAGAAAAGTTTTTAATGTATTTAATATCAATATTTTCAGTCACTTTTAGCAGTGGAGGCCCCAAAGAGACACAAACTTGCAGTTCACATCTTATCCAAAGAGAGTAAGTAAAAACAAAAAACAGTGGAACCATTGAGCTAAGAATTATATTGAGCTCTGTCTCAAGGGTGGGCTAAGATACTGGAAACTGCATAGTTCTGGCTAGACAAAGGTTTTGCACTATCATGTGACGCCAACCATGGTAGATGACAGGAACAATACAATCATTTTACATGAGAAAGAATTCAATTCCCAAGAGTAAAAGTTGTTGTGCCATCTAACATGGCTGCCAGCACATGATGGTACAAAAACCTATTGATATCCATATTACCAAAAAGGGAAATTGAAATTGCTAAGTAGTTAGGAAGGGTTTATATTTTGTAGCTGCTGAAAATGTCCCTGTTTCCCATAGAACAGACGGAATTGGAATTTGCAGGGAGGGTATGAGTAGGATTATAGTCACAGAAGATAACCATACACCCTCATGGAGGAATTCAATAGATTTTTAGTTTTAAAAATCAACTTCTTTTTAGTGTTTGAAAGAAGAAGTGAAAGTTCAAATAATGAAGATGAAAATGTCAAAGGAACTCCAAACCATGTAAGTATTGATAGAATAGCAGGGGTGGATCTAGGGGAGGGGAGCACCCTACCCCAAGTGAGCTGATATCATCTGCATTATTAGATCTTGAGTCTATGAATGTTCTGATCATAAATAGTGCACCTCCTCCTAAAAAATCCTGGAACCACCAAAGTACCCTGTGTACAGGTGCTTTCACCCCTCCCTTTGCTAGAGAAGTAGAGAAGATTATGAAATTTTGTTTCACAGAGTGGAATGATTCTGCATATAGACCCCACATGATGTCAGAGCCGCTCAATTTGGGGGGCAAAACAAAAGAATTTTAATCTCCTGAGAATTGGAATATATGTATTGCCATCCAAATTAAGCTGCATTCCCACGTGCTGCAAGGGGACTATAGTGGCTCTGACAATGTTATTGTTGTTTTTTACAGCCTATTTTTATCCAAGATGTTGCCACTTTTAAAAGCAGTCTTCCTCTGTTCCCTTTGGTACCTCCTTACAATGGCCAAGCCAGGAAATCAAAATTATGATTATTTCCAGGGTAAATGTTATTATTAACTGTACTATATTAATCAAATAATAATTATGAATGCAATGTTGTCAGAACAAAATTTGTGTTAATGTTGGGAAAAAAATTTTCAAAAACCTCATTTTGAAAATGTTTTTCAAGTATTTAACTTTGAATTTTCACATTCTTATTTGCATTATATTCATACATTTTTATCAATAATCAAATGAAGAAATTCTCTTGATGTAAGTATTTACCAGTACTCAAATAGTTCATCCAATCAATAAAAAACATTGAGACTAACCTAAAGTGCTGTGATTTTTGCTACTAAAAAAAGAAAGAACTTTCATTTGTTATTATAAATGCATAATCAGGAGTTGCCAAGTCAGACCAGTTGTATAAAAGCTGCCATTGTGAAATAGACCTCTTTAGCTTGGGTGGTTTGTTGTCCCATTTCAGACCATGTGACATTTCCTAGAGTATAATTTCTTTGTTTAACGATTTGCACATGAGGAGACATTTGAATATGGATGCACCTCAAACAAAGAATCTTATTCTCAAGAGAATATAAATAATTATGACACATGGTCTGAAATAGGACAAGTAAAGCTAAAAAGGTATAATCTATTGAAAAATCCAATAAGGAATAAAATTGATCACTTCTGACTCCATAAATTAATGAATGAATTTCCTTACGCCCCCGTTACACAGTTTTTTTCATGCAATTTGAGCCGCGCACAAAAAGGTTCAAGTTGCATGCGATCATGTCACACATTCTTATCATTACAACTTTCAGAAATCTGTTGAGAAAGTAGAAACCAAATCTACTTTTTGTGCAACTTTAATGTTTGAAAAATAAGTTGCATGTGGGGGTGTCACACGCTAAAAACACTTGTGCAATGCTCTGCTCAAGTTGCACGGAAAAAAGACTACATGTAACAGCAGCTTTAGGGATAATAGTATTGATAAAGATTTCACTTGGGACCATATGTTAAAGGGGCACTTAGATGAAAATCCATAAAAATTGGAAATGACTTGAAACTTGGTTACTGATTTATCTATATGGCCCCAATAGTAGCCAAGCAACATATTTTCTTCAGTCAAAATTTGCAGATAAAAATTATATATATTTTTTCAGCATCTAAATTGTTAGTAAATAATGTCATTTACTCAACCCTATTGTTCTTTTAGTTTTTAAACCCAAATTTCTCAACTGCGAGTGGCTCCCAGGCTAAAATTTTTTGCCAATTTGGTTTTCATAATCATGATTGAGTCATATTATCCTCAAATACTTGAACTATTCTGACTTTCAAAATATGGGGCGTTTTCATCCAGCTTTCCCATTATATTATTATCTATAATTATTAGATATCAGAGCAATTTATTTATTAAATTTTTTTTTGTAAAGAATCTAATTTTCTAACATAATTACTTTGAATTCATTTAGAATAGAATAAAATCTCTCAGGTCTTTAATATCCAGGCACCTAATATAATCACCCAGTGGGGTACTCGCTATAATGGACTATACAGGGATGCTCCACCCAAAAGGGGTACGTTTTTCAGGCTGCAGGTATAGAAAAGGAGTGGGAATTTGTGAATTTTGGTATATGAAAGGGGTAGCTTTTCAGGCAAAAAAGTATATAAAATGGGTACCTTTTTTGCTGAAATTTAGTATATCAAAGGGTAAGGGGTCAAGAGTCTGGGCAGAGCATCCCTGTATGAAACTACCCGAAGCACCCCCGGGTATAATCAATGACACTCATCATTTATTAATTTCATATCCTAAGACGGTTTTCTTTAGTTTTTCATTGCTAGGGTGACACCATCTGCAAAAGGCAGCATAACCATGTCAACCCGACTATCTTTGTGGATCTTCATATTCAGTTCATGAATACCCCTAGTATCTTCATTCATTGTGGAAGGATCTTGTAGCACTGTACCACCAAAGAGTACCTAGTTTTTCAACATAATATTATTAGAGGAGTTTTATAGACAATAATATTCAAAATAAGAATTTCAATATTTCGCTTGTTAGAGTAGTTTTTAAAATAGAAGTTACTCGAAGTTGATAGACAGCTAAAAATTGCAACAACAACAAAGTAGATCAATACTCTAGGGGCCAGTATAGTGTAGAATTTCAGAACAGTAGAGAAGAGAGATTATTCTTGCTATTTTTACTCACATTATCAACAGCAATCATGCCTCCTTTCCTCAACAGCTGGAGAGACTTCTCGTAGTACGCAACATAATTATTCTTATCAGCATCAATAAAAATAAAGTCATATGTTTCAGCCTCTCCATTGGCAATCATTTCATCTACAATAAATTCAAATCAAAAGATAGTTTATAGAATGTTGAGTATGAGTCAACTGTCATGACTCTGCAAGTCAGATCCCTCAACCTAGCCTGAGAAAAAAGGTGTCCTTTCACTCCTGATCCCCCCCGCCCCCCCCCCCCCCCCAAAAAAAAACAACAACAAAATGTGCAAAAGGACGTCTGTTTTCTCAGGCTACCCTCAACCAGGGGTTATGCATGACGTGTGATTTGGCTTTTTTTTGACTGGTATTCGTGAAATTCAAAAAAAATATGTTGGTGATTTCTGAATTTCAGTCTCCCTATGATGTGTGATCTTCATATTTTGAAGACCGTGATCCATGAAAATTCGTATTACACACTAAATCCTTGTATCAAAGTTATTCATTAATTGTCTTTCGTTATTCATGAATTCATGAAAAATTTGTCTGTGATTTGTGATCGATACCCCCCCCCCCCCCCTGTGTCACCTGGTGCCTTATGGTTGTGACAATATATTATCAGTTAATATCTAAGCATTCAATATTGTAGCTCTTTTCCCATTGATATTGTACATACTATTCACTTCATGCAGAATCAATACTGAAAATATTGAGTTAAGGTTTATAAGCACTTGAAGGTTAAGTATCGGTCTATTGAAGTGACCATACATGTACATGTCATGTGCACAGACCTTTATACCCAATCAAGTCTTCTTCATTTTAGTATTCTAAGAAGTATAAAAGTCCATGTTTGTGACTATAATATGGTAGCTCTAATTCAACCAAAGGTTTGTGAATTATTCATGAGTTCTTGAAGCTGTTTCAATGAACTTGCAGATTGTGTTTTACATTAATTTTATACATTACCAAGTGTTTGGGTAGCAGCTTGAATGCGCAAGTCAATCTTATCCTCAACGCCAGCCTGTAGACCAGATAAAAAAATTACAACAAATGTTGTTGTAAAAATACATGCAATAGACTAAATTTAAGAAATCCTCACCTCCTTGATCACTTTCTTTCCAACTGCATTAAAATATTCATCAGTTATATCACATCCAACAACTTTTCCATCTGCAGGGATACTCAGTGCAAAATTTAAAGTATTGTAACCAGTATAGACTCCTGTTAAAAAAATCAAGAACCATTTAGTGACAGCTTTTTTCTCAAGAAAAATACTAAAATAAATATCACCCATTAGTTATTGATTTCTTACTCACCAATTTCTATTACTTTTCTGACGTCCATTAAGTGAAACAAAACCCTAAAGAGCTGAGATTCCTCTGGTGCTCCAAGCATCTTACTTCTTACCCCATACCTTAATGTTTCCTGGTCATAAAAGAAGTGACAAACAAAATTATAATGGTTCACCAATTTCATTTCATATATATTACACAATATAATTTCCTCATCTTAAAATTTTTTTTATGGATTTCTTTTTGGAAGGAAACTTTTATTCCCTAATCAATGGCCTCCCTCTAGAGGAGTTTTGGTTAAGGCATGCGAGTAGGACAGCGAGTCACCTTTCTGGTCATCAAATTCTTTGGGGAGTTTCCTGCTGTTTCAAAACCTCAATTGGCAAATAAATTAATGAGAGCCTCCTGCTAAATTTGTAATCTCGTGGAAACATTTGCGAAATTTGGATCTAAAATTTATTCCCAGATACTATAAACCCCCCTACCCATAATCTATGTTGTTTTGCCTAATGATTGGTGGCTCCCGATAACAAGTCCACTCAACACTGTAAGGGGGAGGGGGGGGGGGGGGGTTGAAAGACCAAACTTGCTTACTATAGGAATTGGGCTTCCTGTGTTGTAAGGGTCTCAAGGAGTTGGTCTTTTCTGAACCATCAATCATCTTGGGCAATAGACCTTTTAAAATGCCCCCACCCCTTAAGGCATAAATAATAAAAGCCCCTTAGTACTAATTAGCACCGATGAAACAATAGAAAATGATAGCCATTGCACTATTTTGTAGTATTTAGTGCAAAATAAATTCAGTACTGTTTCACAGAATAAGTACTCTAATGTCACTTGAAGTGTCGATCAATAAAAATCGATATCGGAAAATCAATTGATATTAAACATTTAATTTATAAAAAATAATTATAACTTGGTTTTAAATAAAAACCATTTACATGACAAAGAACTTTCGACCTTAGTCTAAGTACCTCTTTCAGCTTTCGCAAGGGTTCTGGTTCCCTCAAGGAATGTTTTACGACATATTTCATGATCGGATTTTTGCCTTCGTTGTAGTGGCTTTTGACATTAAACCACTCCGCTGCAAGCGTCTTCTTTCTTCTTCCTCCTATCACATAACCTAAGACTCCTGCTCCTAAAACTCCCGCTACTCCAGCACAAATCGCAAGCTTATTATCACCAAACGAAGCCATTTCGAACGTCTGCTCCGCCTTTTGTCCTTACAGTTTTGTCTTGTGCACAGAAAGTGAATAGCCTTGTCACAGTCACGTGCAGATCATAGAGCTTTTCCACAGGCAGCCCAAACTTTCATAGTTCATCAGCTCCTATTTTTTTTAACTTGTTTGCTTTCTTCGATGATAACTTCGGTCAACGAATTCAGCACAAATAATACAAATATAAGATATTTTTTCTGTAAAAAATGAATAACATCAACTCTAATACAATTTGTCTATGAAGGTTCGAACTTTGGTTTTCCTGTGTTAAGGATTTGACCGGGAGGAATGAGAATGATAATCTTTTTGGCGGGAATCGAAGAAAAGACAAACAAACAAAATGGCAGTGCGTTCTCGTCTTTGTGAATCTTTTTAGACCATTTTTATCAGTTTTAAGTTCCTTCGAGTATAGCAAAAGATGGATAAAGATAGTTTTGATCACGTTCAAGGAAGTGGACTTGAAGAAGATGCAGAAAGCGATGAAGAAATCGAAGTCACAGCTGCCGAAGTTCTTGAAAAATTGGAAGAGGTAAAACTCCATAATTTAGTTGTAGCTTATCTAAGAAGCATTTTATGATGACAGGTGAAAACCTTGGAAATACAAAAGAACAGTATTTGGTCTTGGGAAATTATCAGAAAAGCTTTTAAGCCCTGGTCATTTGGGGGGGGGGGGGGGTAATATTTAAACCGGGGGGGGGGGTCTAATGCATAATTTGCAGAAGGAAAATAAACAAACTATGAAAAGCAGTTTATCAGAAGGAGGGAGGGGGGGGGGGGGGGAGGTAAGTAAAATGATAATTGTTTTAAAAATGTAGTATTTTCTTGCTCTTATAAAAGGCTTGGATAAATGAAAAATTTGCACCAGAGTTGTTGGAAAGCAAGTCAGATCTAGTAGAATGCATGGTAGAACAAATAAAATCAATGGTAAGTGTGGAATTTTCAGGGCAATATTTATACCTATTTCAAAAAAGGTTGACTGAGCCAAAGGCAGTAAGTGATAAAGAGATAAGTCATTCCAGCTTCCTTGGATCTCTGTAATGACTTTAGCCTCCTTCGCAGACATTCTTAGGGTTGTCACTTATTGTTATCAAGAACAGTTTTGAGATATTTATTGCTGTGTGTAGTCAAGGAAACCATTTAAAAGGCCTTGATAATTTGTGCTTAGTTACCATGATTATTTTCCATCTTGTAATGACCTATTGCCTATTTCCTTTGGTTCTGACAACCTTCTTTCCCACTGAAATTTTTATCCCATTCTTTGAAGGAGTAAGGAATGTATTCTAAAACAACCATTATTTTTTTAATTTAGGAGGAAAATTTACAAAGTGTTAAAAAAGGAGATTTAGTTGGGGTTCTTCATAAGTTGGAGGTAAAAACATTTAAAATGTCTTGGAATTTGTAGGTGTTGCAGATATTTGTGAAGTAGGGATCATATATATACATGGTGTAGCACCCACAGGGGCTGGGGGGGGGGGGGGGGGAGGAGGGGAGCAGTGCCCTCCCAGTTTTCTCCAGAAAAGTGAAGCAACCATTGAATAAAGTATTCTTTTTTTGTGATTACATGTTGCGAGCTGACTGTGTGCCCCTCAGTTTTTCAAGGCTTGCTATGGTCCTGATATAAAAGGAAATGGGAATGCTTCTACCTATATCCTCTCACTACTATTGTCTTTGTGGGTTTCTAATTATTCCCATGTTCTGTCTTCACTTAGATTGATAGAATACGATATGTATTAAGTAGCTATCTCCGAACAAGGCTTCAAAAGGTTAAGTATCATTCATATTCCATTTACTCCTTTTTTCTTGGTTTTCCTCCACCTGCAAAACCCAGCCTGTTAAAATAAAATTCAATCTTATTCTGTTAATTAGCTGTGTGTAGGCAAGACCTGACAAAACCCTCATTAATTTGTGGCCTTTTTTCTGCAGATAGAAAAAAATGTTATCCATATTTTGGAGCAAGAAGCAGCAAGAGATGCTGATGAACCTGCTAGACTCTCACCTGAGGAATTCCAGTATGCAAAAGAGTGAGTAAAAGAATAAAAATTGAGGAGGATTGGGGGTTGCAAATGGTCATTCTTACCCATAAGTCTTCTACTTCAAATATTTCAATATCTTTTGCAATGTGCTTCTTTCTCTTTCTCTTTGTTGTTGATGTGCCTAATGTACATCACCATTTATTTAGGTTTGCCGACAACATGGAAGGTTTATTCAAAACCCTATGTTTACAACATATGCCACCAAACATGCAAAACATAGATCGTAAGAAATCTGGTGAGTTTTTCTTGAACCATGGTGAAGAAGGGGGTGTGGGTGAGGGAGCAAATGTGTCCTCTTAAAATTTTGCTTTCTATATAATGCATTATTTTGAAAAGCTAATACTAGAATTGTTTCATAAATTTTATATAATTGTCAATAACAGGAAAAAGAATATAAATGATCTTTTAAGCCCTCCCGGGCACTTATTTCTCCGGGACATTTGAAGGGGTCTTATTAGAGAGAGGAGCTTATGGATTTAGAAAAACAGGGTAAACTCAAGATTAAACCAAAGTATTACAATTAGCACAGTTTATGCCATGAACAAAAGGTACTTTGTCATGGTTCAAAACAAAGAACATATTTGTGTGATTGATCTGAACTTCCAAAACATGAATAAACCATCATATAATACTTTAATCAGTGTACATGCAATATTATATGCTTTAGCTGTGAATGGTAGGGGGAGGATTTATAAATTTCTTTGTTTAAAGAGAGGGGGTTTATTGGAGAGAGGAGGTTTATTTGAGGGGGGGGGGGAGGTCTAAAAGAGGATTTCTTCATGTAGATTTAGCACTGAGGACTGTTCATGCCAAAACATACCAGTATATGCATTAGTAGCTCTTAGACTCTTACTCAAATGTTCTTTCTTCCTTTCAGTTCCCAGACCAAATCTTGACAGCTATATATTTCTGACTGTTTTAGAAGAGCAGAATCAAGTAATGGTCGATCCAGAGTAAGTATGATCCATGGAATTATTGGTTTAGGGAGGGACATTGAAATTCATAAGAAAATCACGATACTGTAAATACACTTGTAGTACCCTTCTCAACTGGCAGTGTCATTTTCTATTTCTTTTGCTAAATCATCCTTTGCAGGGAGGCCTGATTGGGCAAAAGAAAAACAAAAGGAGGCTGCCAGCAGGGAAATAGTCCCTTGCTTCTACCAGGAAATGATAAATGGTTTTATTTGCTGATTGCCAACCCTTTTCATTTTCACCTCTTCTGCTATTTTTTAATGCAGTCTTCTTGTTGTCAGGGAGGATCCAGTGGACTTAGAGGAGGGAGCCCAGCATATCATGAGATACAGTGCTATTGCACCCTTGTTAGCCAATGGTAGTGTTGCCCTTATTTAAGGAGAGCATTCATATATTTATTAGAGGGGAGGGGAGAAGCCAAGATGTTGGAGCACTTTTAAATTATAGGAGCTCTGAATTAAGGTAGGGGGTGGGGGTTGGACTTATTTTTTTCCAAATTTGGAGGTTTTAAAATTCTCAGCTTTAGATATAGAGGCATTGAAGTAAATAAGCAAAAATTGTTTCCTGTCCATATCATCTCTTGTACACAAAATCTTAATCATTTTAATACAACATTAAGGCAGTACACAGTGTACTAAATAATTTTGGCCAGCCCCACTCAAAATATTTATGTTCCAAGGGCAAAAACAGTAAAAAGTATTGAGAGTTGAGAGGATCAGGTAAAACTTGCTATGCCATACCTCCCTCGTCAAACAAACAGATAATTTTTGTGTTTTGTCCTTAAGATTAAAAGGTCTAATGCAGTTACTGTTTTCAGTTTGCTTACCCATATTTTTGTGATGTCTGCCAATATTGGCTGCCAATCATGATGCTTAGAAAACTCATAAGTGAAGTTTAGGACAAAACTAGCCTTTAATAAAAAGGATCCCAGTAGGTTGCCAACCAAAGAAATTATTTCCGGTCTCATATATAATTTTTTTACGATAGAAATTTACATGGGTGACTGAGCATACGGCCCGGGGTCACATAGAGGGCAGTGTTTGTCTTTCACTAATGGGTGGTTATGTCTCGTGCACTTATTCCTCTTTCACGTGCACGTATTCCTCTGTCGCGTGCATACTAAATACATTTTATAGAAAATCTATCCCTTCTGCGTGATAAACTCCTCTAATAAAAAAGATTTGGAGGCATGACAATGCCTGTCTTTTGTTGTAAGATAAGACTTATTTTTCTTTGACCTTTCAACTGGCGTGTGTGCGAGTAAACCATCGATTTCATCACACGCTGCTCAAAGTTTGGCGTCTTTTAGGATACGCTTTCAAATTTTAATTCCCTTTGTCCATTGATTCATTCGGAAAACAGACATTTCAAAGCATGTTTGTCTGCATTTTGTCGAAAATAATAGACGGAAACTGGCCAATCTTTCCCATGCATGAGTTACCCACGTTACGGTGCACATAGGGCGCACATGAACAGAAAGTTGTATACTCGTCGCTGATTGGTCAACATAGGATGTTCACGTGCACTAATGGTGGAAATGGTGTGATAGTAGACGATCGATCAACAAGAGAAAAAAGTTGATAGCTTCGTGGCGCTGGTAAGGTGATTTCAGTAGCTTTTTTCCTGCTTCCAAGTTGGATTGCTTTGCTTCTTGCTTTTATGTTCAAATCCTGTCTGCAGGTTTTTCTACCATTGGTTCTTTAACGTCAGGAAAGCGTTACAATTTTGTATGACTGCAAACCATAGTTTAATATATTTCGCTCAAGTACTACCTGGTCTACAAACTCACGCTACTATATCTAATCAATGCCTGCTTCGACAAAAGTAAAGAAGAATATTCTTGGCACAGCTAAAAGCGATTCGAGTCTCAATGAAGGAAGAAAGGACAAGAAAGTGCACTTTGCAGATACTTTAGGACTTTCACTCGTCGATGTTTGCTATTACCGCGATCCGGCACCTCGTTTGTACCGGAAAATTGCTATTAGACCAACTTTTTTCGAAAGAGAAAGAGTTGACCGGGCTCGTCTTCTCAATTTTATTCAACCACTCTGTGGGAAAAAATTAATTGACTCTTTAGAAAGACAAAGTGTGGCTTTGGAAAGTATCACCATTCGAGATTACAGCATTTCTGGGAGCGTCAAAGTTCAGAACCTTGCGTACGACAAGAGGGTGTTTATTCGATATACCATGAACAGCTGGCAAAGTTATTCCGAGGAAAGTGCGAAATATGTGTATGGCTCGAATAGTGGAACAACAGATACCTTCTCCTTTGAACTAGTTATTCCGAATGAATTGGAAAAAGACTTCAAAATCGAATTTGCGATATGCTACGAAGTACTCGGACATCAGTTTTGGGACAATAACTATGGGGACAATTTCAGGATTATGTGGTACGGATCAAGGCAGTTCTTGAAAAGTCGAGATTTATTAGACATTTTCCAAAGCAGCAGGTTTGCTGGATTCTGGATCTGACATACTATAATATATTGACTCGTCCACTGAGCAATGGAAATTAAAATTAGACGTATTATTTAAGCTTAGTATATGAAATTAATTACACCCGAAATCAATAAGCTAAGGTCTTAATGAACATAAAGAACCCGTCCAGTTCAGGTAGTTATATTTTAGGAAAGATTTATAAAAAAAAAATCAGAGAAACACCTGTTTCTTTCTCCAAGATAGTTATATTGTTAAAATTACCCGGAAAAGCTCTACGTTTCACATTACTAACACCGTACTAAGGGTTTCTAAGCAGCAGTGACAATTTTACTATGCTGTGTGACGCACTTGCCTTTTGAACGTGGCAGTTCGTTTGAATTGCACCGTCATCAGGCAGAAGATGTTAAAAAGTTGTAATTTATTAGCTAGATTTATGAAATTTTGTGTGTGTTTTACTGCAAATGGAAAATATTATGGTTATTAAGATTTAATGGTCTTGGTATTTTGTAAAAGGGGTTAAATTTTTGACCACTATGATACTAATTATGCATAGCAGTAATCATAATAATAATATCTGTCACGCTACACTACCCCCTCATTGTGAGCATATATATATTTACGTACAAGACATCCTTTCTTCAGTCTCTCGGTTGCACTTTGTTGCACATTAGATATTTAAAAAAAAACTATATAGATTATAGTTTTTGATTTATTTTCAAATACAATAAAGATGATTAGAATGAGGTGATGTGAAATCTGTAAAAGAAGTTGACTTGGGAAGAATTTTCACAGCACAACAGTAGGGTGCTTGCTCCTAAAGGTCTTTTCCATTAGTTGCTATCTTTATCTTAATCCTGAGAGAGACAGAAGTATAAGACAGTGTTTATGACATTAAGATGTCTGGGTATTCCTTGGACTTTGGACCTGCTACTTAAAGTTCTGACATGTTGACATTCATGTCTGAAGCAATAAATATTTCAAATATTGGGAATATGGTTAAACAAGAGTTTGGGATCCTATAGGTTTAGAATTTAGTGGTTTATTTTTTGGTTTAAAAAAAAATTTTTTTTTTAAGATCCAATGATGCACATCATAGCAAAAATAGCAATAATAATGGCAAATATTTTGTACTAAATACTAAATTTTGTACAAACTACTTAGACTGCTCACATATAATCTGTGAAACCGTACTAAATTTAATTTAAACTAAGAAGTGGTTTTCTGTTTATTACAAATTTCTACTAATTATATTTCTTACTGTTTCACTTTGTGCTTGCACTCTAACCAGAAACTTTTCCTTATCGCAAGACATACAAGAAAATATACAAGAAAATATACATGAAAATATACGAAAAAAATACCTCTTAATTAGCTTGGGTTGTTAGAACAGCAGGACCAACAAAAAGCTTGCCATATGTTTGTCTGGAATCTATTGAGTCGGCCAATTGATTGGCATGTTAAAACTCTTGCAAACAGACTGTTTACCTAAGCCCTTGGTCAATGCGTCATGTGTACTGGTGTTTATACCCTCATATTTAGATTCCAGACTGAATTCTAAGATATAGGAAATCACTTCAAAGACGCTTGTCAGGATTCTAGACATTTGGATTTATTATTCCTCCATTTCACATGTTTCCTTTGCTTTCCCATCTTTGCTTTTGTTCAAATCCCCAGTGAAGTTTGGCTTTCTTCTTGTTTTGTGTTTTACTTTGTTCTTCACTTCTCCTCTTAGCAAATTCTCTCCCTTCAACAGCACTCGCCACTTTGATGACAAAGTCTTGAGTTGACAGCTGTTCACTCAATGATTCAGCCTTGTCAAACTGCCCTTTTGTAATGGCCCTGTCTATTTTCTCTTCAGTCTGGAAGAATTAAGACACCAAAATCAATGTTTCAGAAAATGAGTAACTGAGCAACTATGTATTCCCTCCCCTCCCCTCCACTCACAAACTGCCATTAACAGAATACATTTCAATTTTTTTCGTCATGAAAATAGCAAGATCATTCACATTAGCAAGGGATACTGTCAGAACCTAATGACATGAAGGAAAACAACCCAGTTATTATCCATTGTTTTTAATGCATTTGGCTCATGTGAAGTCCAGTGTTTGTCCTGAGCCTAACCCGAGTATCAGGCCCATACTCGGGTTGGGGGTTCTGGTAGTTATGATGTCATGCAAATGACCTATTCTGAGACTCTGAAGTACCAATGTATTGTGAAAGTTCTTCAGAAATTTACATTCATGTATCAGCACATCCTTTTTAATACAACAACCTTACCTGTTTTCTCAAACTGTTTTTTTCTTCACTTTGAACACCAGAATTATGAGGTAAATACTGTTTTAGGTCTTTCCACTTGGCTTCAGTTTTGATCTTTTCAGTCTTCCTGCAAGGTTGGTTATGAAATGAGTAGTGTGTTATTATGACGTCATAGTACTTACTTGAGCAGGGATTTCAGTGACATTGCAAATAGCAAATGTATACTTAATTAGTTGGTGTTATAAATGAAGGGGCTGCAAGGTAACAGGTACAATACTTGTTTGGACGTAAAATGGCAAAAGTAGGTGGTTCAAATATGGAATTAAGCAGATGTCAGAGTTGGCTAGCCCTAGTTGGTGACTTCTAATGCCTCGCAGCTTTTTTGGGTAGGCATGAAATTATCTTAAATTTTGGATTTTAACCACAGCATTTTTCAAATGATGTATTCAGGGATGCACATGCAATGGGGATTCCAGAATCTGTCACAAGATGGTTGTTCAAAATCAAACCAAACAGGGTGGTCCCAAAACCCTTCCTCTGGGGATACCCTAGTTTGCTGTTTCATGCAGTATGATGATCAAGACATATCAAAATATATGGAACTTGTAATTGAAAATTACCTTGATGTGTTATCTTCTTTACTGTTAGTGGAAGACGAGGGGATACCATATTCTCTGAGAATTGTTTGTTCATCTTGATTTACCTGAGGAGAAACTAATATTAAATTCTGCATTTAATGTCTTTAACATTTGTACTGGCTACAGACAGTGCATCTTGCATGCAATTAAGTTGCATAGAACAATGCAATTGTAATCTTCTAGAAACAATGTTCACTGGAGATGTGTCAGAAATAGGATTGAGATTCTCTGGATTTTCTTCATTGAATTATCAACTGAGAAGCGTAGTAAAATGGCGATTTTCTCATGGAGCAATTTCTCTGCAACTTGTCTCACAATGGCATTGTGTAACCTACAGTGCAATTTTAAAATTGCTGTGAATCAAGTTGCAGAAAAAATTGCAGGACTTACATATACTTAACAATTAGAAGACGAACTCGAAATTTCTATCGGCTGATAGTTGACGAGGGGCTCCGGCCCCGAGTCAACTATCAAAGCCGATAGAAATCGAGAGTGAGTCTTCTAATTGTTAAGTATATGATTAAGTATATGATTGCTTTAGTAAAAATCTCAACTAAACTATACTATACTAAACTAAACTAAACTTCACAAAACCGCGAAGGAAAAGCCGCCATTTTTTCAAAACAAGTCCGGCTTTCTCTACCCACTATCTATCGGCTGATAGATAGTGAGTACGTTAGCCAATCAGAATGTAGGATTTGCAATAGTATAGTAGTACAATTTTACTAATAATAGATAGATGCATAAAATAATGATTAAACATTCACAGACCTGGTTTAATCACATTTTTTCTTTGCTCTTGTTTTCTCTTCTCTGTTGATTTTTTACAGCATTGTTCTCTACGTTTCTTAAGTTCCTGGAATTTCTAATCAGGTAAGGAAAAACAGGTAAGGAAAAAAATACTATCTTTTTGGGACAAATCATGCATGTGTACTTGTGTGTGTGTGTTTTTTTTTTGGGGGGGGGGGGGGGGATGGGGGAGGGGGCTCACCAAAAATAATAGTATTACTTTATGATATAAAGCCCACAGGTGTTTTTGATTATTTAACGATAATTTACCTCCCAATTACTCTCTGAAATACCAGCCGGTGGTCCTTCTTCGCCTTTAACTTTCTTGCTTTCACGGTGATCATCGTCTGTTTGGTCCGGTGGCGCTACTGCTTTGTACATCACTGATAAGAGTCTCCTTCCAAATAGATTCCAATAATCATGACATCTAAACAGCCTTGGATAATTTATATACCAGAATTTATCCAGAAACCAAGAGTAGGGTAATCATCTTGTATTTTTCACATAACTGATTTTTTTCAGCTAGGTCTCCGCCATTTTGTTTTTGACCATGATCGTACTGATTGACGGGCTGCCTGAGTTACATTTGGAAGAGCGAGAACTGGTAAGAAGAAAAGAGCACAGGGTTCCCGTTTGGTAGTTTGCCCAAGCTGGCAAGACTTTCAAATTTTTCTTCAAATTGTTGGCAAACCTCTCTTATTTACTGGACAAAAGATCCATCTCTTAGCTGTATAGCTTTCTCTCAGGTATGCAATTTAATTCTTGCTTGCGCAAGTGCGCGCTTGGTGGAATTTTTCGAACGCTTAATTTTATGACCATATTTTTCTTTTCCATTTGCTTCATTCCTTATTCTTGCAATTGCATAACCTTGCGCTAGTGCGCTTGGTGTAATTTTTGAAACGCTTAGATTCCATCGTCTCGATCTTACCTTTAGCCCTTCTCTTGCACTTTCTGTGACTCAGCGCATTTAGTTCACCGCAGTACGCGTCTCTGTGCATGAACTACACTGTTTTACACCCAACGGTGGGTCGATCGAACTATGCTGAATTATCATGTTACATTTCCGGTTTAAATTTTTGCTCAAATCAAAAACTGAACTATTCAGCCGAGAACATTAGAATTTAATAGTTTAATCCTTTTTTCGTCCTCTCATATCACAGCGTTTATTAAGCCTATAACCATGAGCTTTGCGCTATGTAGAAGCAGTTTCGTCCTTGCAATTTGATGCATCGCTAATTGTAAACCGCACGGAATCTCTACAATATAAATGGGTTTCCCCTTGATTGATACAAACAGTCCTTGTTCATGACTTTTCCTTCTAATGTTACAAGGTAGCACAGTACGCATGCGCGTACCATGTATGTAATAACCCTTGCATCGCTGTGTTCTCTTGGTATTGGCAAAGAGGTGACAGTATAGGCCTCCAAGACTAACTGCTTTGGGCTTATACTGTAGGGTACAGAACGATTCTCCTCTTTTGTCATTAGTGAAATTAAGTACGGAGACCACACAGTAACTGTAGCTTGCTGACTGATCGAGTTCTAAGATGTTTCCCGTGCGTGCCGTACTTTTTTCAATTCTAACCCTATGTATTTGCTCCTCCGTCGCAAAGAGGCTGCAGATCCGAATGGTCGACGGAAAGCACCATTATGAAGGGAGACTTGAAGTTCTTCACAATGATAAATGGGGAGAGATTTGTGATCATAAATGGGATTTGAAAGGAGCAAGAGTTGCTTGTAGAATGCTTGGTTTCCCGGACGCTGTGCGATACACCTCAGGGTAAGACACTGACATCAGATCTTGCACTTACACAGATTTTATCTTTTATTTCTTACACTCAATTATTTCGCTTTTCGAAGACTAGAACTGTATTTCGATGTTTCAGGTTGTTTGACGTGATAGCACAGATCGTGCAGTTACTGTGACTGGTATTTTTGTGCACCGAGAACCGACTGCTAGTTTACAAAGGAAATATCGATGGCATAACATTATAATTTTGATCTGCTATTCCTAGTCAAAACATGTAACAATAGGAGTTATAAAATCTCAACCTTGGAAGTAAAATTGCAAAGACTTTCTGACTGATCTCTAATTTAGCTTATTTACACCTTAAATGAAAGCAAATAGTTTAAATTTTGAGGATTTTTGAATTGCATGAGGATTTTTAGGTTGCATAACGGTCTGAATTTCACTTTCCTTCTGGAATGTTCTGACGCAAAATTCGTAAACGCAAGGTTATAACCCCGAGTGTTAATTGACTCTATACACGGTAAAAACTAAGACAGTTTCCTGAATAAAATAATGCGCTATTCCTTGCCAGCATTGTGATGGAAACACCCGATTGCTTTTTGTGTGGATATCCAATTTTTCTATTTCAAGCCGTTATCGTTTTTAATCACTATTGACGGCTTTGTCTTGAGCGCGCGTGAACGACATCACGAAAGCTGCGTACATGAACATGTTCGGTGACATGCATCGAGGTTAGTTGCTAGTACGAGAATACTTGAGTGGTTGTATGTCTAGGTGTCATCACTAGATCTGTTTCAACGCGATTAAAGACGGACCATTTAGTTGCACTAGTGATTTATTAGATATTTTTGTCCCACCCCATGCACGTTATTGTTTTTGAACATCATGACCTTGCACGATAATTTTTAAAACTAGTATGGAATGATTAATATTATTAATCATACAGAGGGCAAAATTACTGATTGGGCTTTTAGGCAAAATTTGAAGTCTAAATTGACTGAACCTTTAATAAAGATTAAAATGTAAAATGCGATTTCCAGTGATTCGAGGGAAATCTGCAACATATTCATAAAATTCTTGCCATCATCGATCCTTGAGCTGTTGGATTTACGCATCCCACCCCCCCCCCCCCCTCCCCCATCAACTATCTAATAGTCCGTCCCTTAGCTTGCACTTAGCTTGCATAGAATGTTGATTGTTTCTTAGTGATGTTTCCGGTTGCAGGTAGGAGGTCTCTAGACTATTGACCGTCCCAATTTTTTCTTCCAAACACAGTCGGAGGGAAAAAGACCGACTGGGCCGACTGAGTCTGTATGGAAAAGAGGGACTGTCAAGAGATTACAAGGTCTTTGTTCTCGGACATCCATGAGGCAGACGCGCTACAAATCAGAGCGCGCGCTTTATCTTAGATATTTTGAATGTTTTTCAGGGACTGGTTTGGACGCGGAAGTGGTTTCTTTTGGTTGGACGACGTGCAATGTAATGGAGATGAATGGAGATTGGATAGATGCTCCCGTAAAGATTGGGGAAGGTGTAATTGCAGAAGAGGCCAGACAGCTGGTGTAGTTTGTAGGTTGCGGGATGAGGAATACGTCGTCAAACCTAATCCTACAAATGCAAGCAAAGAAGTACGTACTTATATACATAGGGTGTGGCACGGGGGGGGGGGGGGGGCTAAAGGATGGGGCAATTCTCCATTCCCCTTATTACGTCTTGATACCAGTTCCACCAGAATCATCTTCGAATTCATTTCCTTATTCAAATGTTTGAACTCCTTTTGGAGTCGTAAGATAATGGTGTTAATTAGGCTAACAAAAGGAACTAAGAAAAGGATTCTGGTTGTAGAGGTATCAAGCACAATAGGGAGAATTGAGATGATCATGTTTTTCTTTTTGTTGGATATTCACTTATCATGAATATATATCAATCAAAAATGGGTTTTTGAGAATTTTTTTTTTTTTTTGCTGAGAATCTTTTTTGGTGATAACACAACGTTTTCACTACTAAAATGACATTTTTGGTGAGAAAAGCAAAAGTGTAATCACTCAAGTTTAAACTGAATCTTTTTCATGACACGAATTTTTTTCACCCATTTGGTTTAAATCACTCAGCAGCGGAGTAATCCTCTGGTTCTTCTGTTACTGTGTCACGCACCACTGTTTCAGTCTATGATCAATGTAATCCTCACACATACTATATTAGCCTTAAGATGTGGTATGATGTTCTTGTCCAAATCGAGCGTCACGCAATCAACTCCCAAACAAATTCATTTGACTTCATGATAAACTAGTTTTCGAAGAACTAGAAATGTATAAAACGAATAAGCTGAACAAATTACAGGTCACACTACATGAATTCAAACAAGATTGTTCTTTCTCTTTTTTTTTCCAGATCGTAGATCTCCCTATTCGCTTACTTGGTCCAATGTTGCATGACTACATCAGCGAAGGATTTGTTCAGGTGCAGATCAACAAGCAGTGGGGACACGTGTGTTCTCATGGATGGACGGAAATAAACTCGAGAGTCGCTTGCGGAATGTTGGGGTACAAAGACTACGTTCGTGGATCTGGTGTCCGCCCACCAAAAAGGTAATAAATAATAAAGAAAAATTATAATCTCCTTTGCTGCTGGAAGGACATAAATCCTATGATCATGCACGCTCAGTTATTCTTTTGTTTTCACAGTGAAAAGGAAAAAAAAGTCTTTCCAGAAGGGGAATTCATGGTATCTAATTTGACTTGCGTTGGTCACGAGTCATCTTTTGTTGAATGCCAACATGAAGGTTGGGGACCATTAAAGTGTGAAGGAGGATTTCCAGTCAGAATCATGTGTAGTCGATCAGAAATGTTGGTGGTAAGATACATATAATTTTTTTGTTCTTTTCTCATCCGGATTTTTCAGAAGAGGGCCACAGGTTTGTTAGCCACTGGCTATTTAGTGCTACCCTCGTAAAAACAAGGAGTTTTTTATTTTTTAATGCTCGTTCATTTGAACATGAAGTCTATTCCTCATTCATGATATATGTGCGTGAAGTGGCAGCAGGTCGAAGGGATGACATTGACATGACAGCACATTTTGCAGTATGTCACTTGTACAGACCAAGAGCCAGTTTTAGGATTTCTAATATATTACTAGTACCCACTAACCGTTTTCTTCAATCTAACAGAACCCCGATTTGCGTTTGCGTGGTTCTTTCAATCTTCATGAAGGGAGAATTGAAGTTAGAAATCCAAACCCAAGGCAGAAGGTGCACTGGGGAACAGTTTGCGATGATCATTTTGGACTGAAAGATGGAAACGTTGTCTGCAGAAGTCTTGGACTTGGAACAGCTTCCAGAGTCTTTACAAATGCACACTTTGGACAAGGTTTGGGAGGGGTAGGTGTTCATAATATTTTATATAGGAGGGGTGTAGCCGGGATTTTGCCTTAGGGGGGCCCAAAAAAAAAACAAAAAAACAAAAACGGCCAACTAAAAAAACGGCAAACACAATTGAGGAGAGGACGTCGTAATAGGTGGACGAAATTTTTACAAACATTGTGATGTTAATGTGCCAACTATTCTAACAATAGGTTTTGTCACTTTGCTTTATCAGAGTGTCCTATAGATTTCTGGTTGGCAATTTATATAGCAATCAACCAAACCAAATAACATCATTGTACACCCACCTATATACCTTTTTAGCTTGAGTCCATATCATGTATCCCATCCACATTCATGTGTTATTTCATGCGCAACCGTTAGACAAAGAAATGATACTCAAGGCCGGAATGTCACATGGGTTGAAATGGGAAAACGTCACACCCAAGCTAAAACGATCTTTCAAGACCAAATCTATCCAATATAGCCCTTATTTTTATTCTTCATACAGTAGTTTTATAGCAAAACAATTTGAAAATTTCCTTTAAGAAGTAAAATCTCCTGTCATGCAAAAAAATAGAGGATATTACATGGGCGCGCGGAGATAAAAAATTCATCTTCGAGTGTTGAAAAGATCTCTCACGAATGAGCGCATGCAGCAAATGAGTGAGAGATTTTCAACACGAGAAGATAAAATTCGTATCTCCAAGCGCCCATGTAATATTCTGTTTATTAAATAATTATGAATGAAAAAGAAAAGAAACATTTTTTCGAGCTTTTTTCTAGTATGTAACCATAGTGATGATATTTCACATGTGAAAATAACATGTTATCTTTACATGTGGAAATATCAAATTTTTGAAATAGAGAAATAGAATTCATTGATAATCATATAATATCATTGGATTATTCTTGCCCTACGGCATGGCTATACGTATGCTTATATGTATAAATAATGTTATTTTTATATATTTTTTCTTTTTAGATTTATAAGGATGATGTCAACTGCAATGGTTGGGAGAGAGATTTTGATGACTGCACAGCCAAACCCCAAAGTGACTGCAACCATTACGAGGATGTGAGCGTGCGATGTAATGCACCGAAGCTATTCAACAATAAGGTATTTATAATATATCCTAATAATATCTAATAATATATCCAGGTCTTCTTTGTTGGCATTAGATTGCATTGATGGAGAATCTAGCTAGTTGTTTGGTTATATTAATTCCATAGGAATCCACTTGCTTGAATAATGTTAGACAACACTTTCTACACATTGTGATTAGCACTTTGCAAAGGGAATTCCCCTTTGATTGATTTGATATTGATTAATGTTGTAGCCTGATGAGACTTGTCCTAAGCGGAACTTTGTGGGTGTTCCCCAAACAGTGGGAAGTCACTCGACGGAATCATTAGCACTCCGGAAAGTTCTGTTTGGGTTATGTCTCATTAGAAGTGTACAAAAATAGGTAGGGAATAGAATTGTAATTGGGCAGATGAAGCTAGAGGGCGAATAGAATAAAACCTGGAAGAAGGAACCTTCGTCGCCTTGATTCGACTCAGGCTAACCTAGTCCTAACAATAATAACAAAATATTTCTGAAGATTCGTCTTGTAGGAGGAACCTCCCCCCTTGAAGGAAGAGTCGAAGTGTTTGATGGAAAAAGATGGGGTGCTGTTTGTGCTGAGCATTGGGGCATAGAAGAAGCCATAGTAGCGTGCCGACATCTTGGCCTGGGATTTGCCAAGAACGCCGTCACGAGAAACTACTTCGGTGTAACCAGCCTCCCGGTGATCTTCTCCAATGTCGACTGCAAAGTAAGATTTTTGTTTATTTATATGTATTTTTTTTAGCTAAAAATTAGAATTTCAGTTATAGGCTGGTTAAATTTATATTGCTTGAGCAAACCCTTGTAAAATGCGCATTTTCGGAAATTCGTACTTGCTTTCGCGGGGGGACGAGGAGCGAAAGGACGTCTGTTTCCTCAGGCTACGATACCCGGATTACGATGAAGAAATTTCGGTCACTTGGCCTGTATGTTAGCCAAGGCAAGCTAGGTCCACTTGGCTAAGCATCGAAGCGCGCTGTAAACCCACCCAAGCCCTCCCACTCTGGGAGCCCTGATTTTTGAGTGCGCTCTCTCTCTCTCTCTCTCTCTCTCTCTCTCTCTCTCTCTCTCTCTCTCTCTCTCTCTCTCTCTCTCTCTCTCTCTCTCTCTCTTTTGATTCAAAAATCAGGGACCCCGGATTGGGAGGGCTTGCGTGGGTTTAGGCTTCAATGCGTTCCAGGTATCCGGTGCACGCACGAACGTTTTCAAATACGTTTTTTTGCGCGCAGATCGTCAGGGTCAATTGTTAAACTTTTTGTTTTTCTTTCAGCTTGATGAAATTTCTTTGCACCATTGTGAACGAGCAATACGAAAAATGACAAAGTGTCGAAGCAGAAGAAAAGCGGGTGTCATTTGCACACGAGGTAAGAGGTAACTTGTTTTCGCTACAATAGATCGTCCCTGCGAAAGAGGGTTTTTTACGCTAATTTATTCCCCAATTAAGCAACCAGTCCTGATTTAATTACATGCCTCTTTTCAATTCGGCCGCTTAATGGAAGTCAGTTATAATACTTATGTCAAATAGGGTGGAAGAGTGGGCGGAATTTTGTCATGTAATTCATACCCCTAAATTCCGTCCGCGGTTTGCATGATTTCTTTCCCTAAATTTTGGAAAGATTAATGTTGTTGCTGAAAAACCTTTTGTCTGTTTTTATCCCTAGCCGTTCCTGATCTTGTCATCAACATAGAAGAGCTTGAGAAAAATGTTCGTATCGACGCAATACCACTTGCGTACATGCAATGTTCGTATGAAGAAAACTGTCTTGGAGAAAGCGCACGAACACAGTGGCCCAACAATCGATACTATACTCGTCGATTGCTTCGTTTTACGACCAGAGTGGAAAATAGAGGTTTAGCTTCCTTCAAACCCGATGTGCCTAAGTCTTCCTGGCAATGGCACCAGTGTCATAATCACTATCATTCGATGGAAGTGTTTAGTACTTATGACTTAGTTGGTAAGATATATAACACTTTCTTCGCTGTGTATATTGATTAATGATGGGGTAAATTTTTACATTTTCTGTACATAAATATCAAGTCAATATTTATTGATTAATGAATTGAGTATATCTGAAATGCCTTGAAATAAGAAAAGTGCGCTCCTATTCTAATACTGATCTGTTTGTTACCATAAGAAAAAGAGCATTTCGTGTTCCAGTGCTCACTCGCAATTTGATAAGCGACAGCCAAAATGCTGGAAAATTTGTCGCGTCTTTAACTGCCTGGGTCAGTCGAAGAAAGCTAGATCAAGCGCTCTGATCATTACAGCTATTTCAAGAAAGGTTGGTGAAGGTTTTTTTGCATGTTATATACAAACCAAGCCTGAATGCTCTATTGGCGGCGATGTGAATGCAACCAGCATAAGGTCACAACATGGAATTTTATCAAACTTTGTCTTCAGGTTTTCCCAGCATACTTTCTTCTGTGTTGACATTATTTCGTATAAATATAATATATTTCAAGCTTGGTAAGCAACATGCAACATGTAGCATGCAACAAGAAACAAAACCTTCACTAACCTTTTTTGAAACAGCTGCATATGACCACCTCGAGCCTGATTGGTTGTCTCATACCCACTTACACACGGTTCATCTCATGTTGGAAATGGATTGTAATAATTATATCTTTTAATTCACAGACTTTTCTGGTGTAAAGGCCGCAGCAGGTCATAAGGCAAGCTTCTGTCTCGAAGACACCGTCTGTGACGAAGGTATCCCGAAAAAGTTCAACTGTACCAATGGAGGCGATCAAGGAATTTCACCCAACTGCTACGACGTGTACAAGTGGAACATAGACTGCCAATGGATCGATGTCACAGACTTTCCTCATGGGTCGTTTTACCTTCGTGTGACCGTCAATCCAGACAGAAAGGTTGCTGAGTCGGATTACTTGAACAATATTGCAAAATGTGAACTCTATGATTATGGGAACTTCGCCGTGGCTTCAAGGTGTCACTTAGGTGAGTGTGAGTTTGTAATTTAACCAAATCCATCCACTTCGGCGTAATGTTTTCCCATTTTAGACCACATGTTATTCTCTTGAGAATAAGATTCTTTGTTTAAGTTGTATATCCATATTCATATGCGTTCTTATAACCCTTCTCATGCGCCACAGTTAAATAAAGAAATTATAATCTAGGGAATAACGCGTGGTCTGAAATGGGAAAATAAGGTTCAAGTGGTTTTGGTCCTTTGCACTCATCAAATTCAAAAAAGGGATTATGAAAGTATATTTTTTAAACATCACTCCTCGTAAGGCGCTCTTCCGTGAGGTTCACTCCACATGCTCTACCACTGACATACTATTTACAACAGACAACACTCATCTGACTCACATATTGAGTTTTACTGAGGGAGGCTAGGGAAACTGGAGTACCCGGAGAAAGAAGAAAAAACAACATGGCTACCACGAAACTTGCTATACACCCCTTGCACATGACATCAGAGAAGCTCAATTTGGAAGAAAACAAAACAAAAGAATTTTAATCTCCTGAGAATTGGAACCTATTGTTTTGCCCTCCAAATTGAGCTGCATTCCGACGTGCTGCAAGGGTCCTATATCGTTCTTTATGTGCTTTTCTTTTCAGAGGAATGTCAGTCAGGAATGGACACCCATGGAGGCAATTCAAAAGGAGCTTGTTGTGTTTTTCCTTTCAAATACAGGAATAAACTCTACAGGTCTTGCACCAAGAGCGGGTATAACAGGTTTTGGTGCGGGACGACTTCAGACTTCGACAGATCAAGGAGATGGGGCATATGTTTCTAGAAAGGTATGTGGAATATTTCGTTAATATAAGAATAGTACCCTTCACAGTTCCCTGCGAAATGTTGGAATTGTTTTCCGGGTCACCAAATAACTCGCATTTTTCTTCCTTAAAATCTTCATTAACTAAAACTGAAGTTAATATACAGCGCCTCCATTTTGTACTCACTTAGAACTCACGTGAACTCAGAAAAACCATGCGCATGGGACGCATGCGCAATGCAAAAAATGCTGCTTTGAACTTCGGAGAATTTGATGAGTTAATTTTAATTTTCTTTTTCTTATTTCTATTCCAGGTTTCGCCATATTCAATCTTCCATTCTACATATTAGAACTTAATTGTAAAAACTTGTATCTTATTTAGTTATTGATTGAGTTGAACAATGGTTACTTGTCAGCATAGTTCCCTCTATTAACTATGTTGTCAGGCTGCTAGTCTCCTTAACAGCCGTTTTTAATGGGCCGCGGAGGAATGGAACGAAAACTAAAAACGGTTGCAAAGGAGACCAGGTGGCTGTGCATTAACCACCACGTCTGATTGATTCATGGGTCTGAAGCGCTCAATTTTGTTTATTGAATTTTTGTATATTGCGATTCCATTGCATGTGATAACCAGTACAAAAGGGACGAATGTTTGTCGAAGGTATTTTTTTGCACCTTTTGAAATAAAAATACTCGAACCGATATCTTTTTCTTTTTCGCTCCTCTGACTCTCAGCAACATAGGAAGCCCATGATTCTGTAGTTGTAATTTCCGTAAAATTATGCTGCGCTTTTGTTAGCGTCACGCGCACTTCCTCTAGAAAGATTTGTTACTTCAGCCTCAGTTTTCAATCAGTGTTCCTCAACCTAATCCACACAGGAAACCCATAATTTTGGCATGGTAATTCCCCACGCTGTGCAAATACTTTGAGGGTTTGTTCCCAACGCAGAAACCCATGACTCTGGAAATAATTACGCGCGCACTTTCTCCAAGGATTGACTATCTGCATTTCATCATGATTAGTTGACGATTTCTTTGCCATTAGGAGTTTGTATCTAAAGGGGTTAGTTTCCTTTACACAAATACACACGCGCGTACTTGAGAAATCCACAAATTTTTCAGATTTGCCTATGTGTAGAAAGCAAGAATTTTACTTTTGGGGTGAGAGTCTTTGCGGCAATGGGAACCCGTGCTTACCTGCCAAAATGTCCTAGCTATGCCCCTAATATCTTCGACCTTTACGTGTGCTATGAGGCGATATTGAATTCAGAATAAGGGAAACCGCGCACACAATTCATGGTTCCACTCCCCTTAGTTACCGTTGCTATGTCAACGAATTAGCTAAAATATCTCAAAATTCATAACTCTGATTGCGGGAATTTGATTATGATTTGTTTCAATATTGATAACTGTCCTGTGAAAATTAAAAAAAAATGATATGTTTGCTATTCTTTAAGGGAGGTCATAATTCTTAAAGGCCGAACTTCCGGTTGGGTTCCCTGCACTAGTTAATCCGCTAAAAACAAAGCTGTGGGCTCCCTGTGTTCCTAGCGCATGCAACCCTGGGAAGGCGGGAATTTTAAAATTGGTTCGAGGTCGCCATGTTGTGCTTGGTTCTTTCCACGGAGTAAAACCACCAACCTATTCTTCTGGAGGATTATTTTTCACAATGAAAAGCTCAAAACAGAGGTAAGAGATTCCTTTAGCTTCATTTGGGCTCAGAAATTCTTCAAGTACAAATTGTTTAAACCAAATAATATATTTATTTGCTGAAAGTGAATGAAGCATCTGGAGCCTGTTGTACGAAGCCTCGATAAAGTTATCCGCAGGATAAGAGTTATCCAGTGTCTAGAATTTGTATAGGTTTTATCAGCTATATAAGGATTCATCCGATCAATAGTGCTATCCAGGCTTCGTACAACCGGCTCCTGTTGTCCAATATTTATACTAATATATGATATTTATATTCATGATAGATTCATGTTATATGATAGTTCCTTTGGCAATATCACTGCTAAACATCATGGATGGATCGACTTCTTGGACAACATCACACGAGGAAGGTAAATAAGTTATATATACATATGTATAAGTGTATATTATTATATTTAGTATTCATAAAGAATTGTATTATCTGTCCACCATAAAAAGGTTTAATTTTAATCCGACCAAAAACACATTTCGTCAAATCTTCTAAATCAATTTTCTTTGAGTTTTTATATAAGAACATTTATACTTCCATTTTAAGGTATGCTTAATAAATTACTTCTTACAGTAGGGTTGGTAGGGTTGAGAGGGTATGGGGGGCCTGAGGTGCTATACTTTGATTAGCCCCCCACCCCTCCCACCCTGGGAAAGAAATTGAGACAGTCTTTTGCACGATCTTTAATTACATCTAGATTTAAGTCATAAAAGCACTAGTTAGTGTAGTTATTGTTATAACACTTTTCGTAAAATTATTTATGTATTCAGTACCAGTATGATAACATGTTAAAGTATGAAGTGTACAGTATATAACATAACATGAGATGGCTTAAAACTCATGTGGTTTGAATCTTTGAGAGATATATATCTGCAATATATTAGTAATTTCTCTGATTTTTACAGTAAATTCATAATCTAATAAATATTTAATGTTATTATACATTTTACTCACTATCTCTGCTTCTGATTGGCCGAGAGCCCTCAGCCAATCCCTGATATTGTGTGAACTTGACATGATAAATGTATTATCTGTAGGTTTTTCTGCAGATAATACATTTATCATGTCGAGTTCAAAGGTCACAATGGAAATGGAAATATGTTTGCTATTTTTTCGAAAGCAGAATTAAATCTTTATTCTTAATTTACAAAATGTATAATAAAACAATTATTGGGCCATATTATCTGCCTCGCCTATGGCTTCGGCAGTTAACATGTTCTTGGTCTTGATAATTTACAATATCATGCTCAACCTTATCCAATAATTGTTTAATGAAAGTACAATAGAAATGGTTACCATGGAGAATTTCTAAAATTAGATACATATTTATCCTCACTTGTATTCAACTCTAATATAGATTTTCTTGGTCGAATTCACTCAACATAATGTTGGTAAAACATGAGATAATATATCTGACAGTAAAATAAAATGTCTGTATGACCTCATAGGAACATAGGCTAGCCTGTGGCTTGACATCTTAAATGTCCATTCAGATCTTGCACTCATAATTGGATCTACTAAACAATGGTTGAACATGCATTCAATTGAACAATGAAACTCATAGCTAACAATGTTTATTAAAACCATGGTATTTTGCCTGATTTTTGATATTGGAATTTTCTAAAAGGAATGGATTTATAGCCGCTTTCACCATTATTATTAGTTTTGTAAATTATGGCTTTAAGAATGAATAATTTTTTGTCTGTTGTGGACACTGTTCAGTAATTTCTAAGAATGGCTCAATAATTCGATAGTAATTTTTATGAATTTTGCTTTCACAAAGGACCTATTGATAATGACAATCTGTTGTTTAGTGTAATGAGATTTCGAATAACGATATTTTCATCTTTGTCACAACATTCTTCATTGGAATCAAATGTCAAATTTTGATTTTCTACCGGTTTTTTTCGTGCCTTTTCTTTGTAAAATAACAGTTGTTTTGGTTGGTGTCATCATTACAAAATGGGCCACTCAACCTTACATTTCTGGGAAATATTATGACGTCATCCTAGAATAAGTCACGTGATATTCTTTCTCCTGTGTCATGTTTGAATGACTGCGCTTGCATGCGCACAAGTTGTGTTCCCGCCACTTTGAGGACGTACTCTCATAAGTCTCTTGCAGAAAACTCGAGCAAATGCAACTCTCATCTCGGAGTTGAAAGATAGTAGTACAATAGGGTCAAGTGCAGCGTTTGTATACATGATACATAAAAATACGTTAAAGTATATAGGATTTAGTTTATGTCCACCGAATTTGTGAATGGCTTGAACGACGAAAAATGGTAGCCAACAAACAATAAATATGCCACCAATAACAGCAAGTACGAGAGCAGCTTTGAGGTCTCTCCTTCGCTTTTTAGTCTGTTGATCAGTGTGAGCCATAGCTGTAGACTGTTGTGCCGCCATCCGTTTTGCATGGTTACGAGCAATAAGATAGATTTTAAAGTAGGCCACGAACA
Organism: Anthopleura sola; assembly: GCA_023349425.1. Lineage (NCBI taxonomy): Eukaryota > Metazoa > Cnidaria > Anthozoa > Actiniaria > Actiniidae > Anthopleura > Anthopleura sola. The sequence goes on from JALHLI010000005.1 coordinate 8,800,320, forward strand.
TGATGATGCTTGGGATAATAATTACGAACATCCATAGCGCAAGTACGAAGTATAAAATTTCGGACAATTTGTGTTCATCTGATACACCACCACTATTGCAGATCGAATCCTTGGATCTCCACGTAGTCGGTGGAATGGCAAGCCCAAGCGCGCCAATCCAAATTCCCGCCAAAATTGTCTTTGCAAAAGCAGGTGGCATTTTATCGCTGTAACTAAACGGTGACGCAATCACCAGGTATCTATTTATAGCCACTGTGGCTAAAGTATTAACTGACGCCGAGCCAAACAGAACCCCTAGAGGGGTAGTGAAGTAGCAAATTCCGTAATGTGGGTACCAGTCTTTGTCGACTCTTAGCAAGATAGACGTCGGTATTTTGAGTAACGCGTTCAGAAAATTCGCGACAACAAGATTGAGAATGAAGTAGTAATGAACGTTCTGGAGTAGACTTTTCTTTATTATAACGATACCCAATAAGGCGTTACCAAATAAGGCAGTAACTATAACCAGGCAGAGGTAGGAAACCAGTATGATGCTACTTGTGCTGAGACCACGTGACTTGCTGACGTCAGGCGGCTCTGTGCCATTCATTGCTATGGCAACGCTGTTGCTAGGCGACTCTTAGATTAGCTTTATTTTGGCCACCTGAAATAAGACATGAATCAGTTAATGTGGATCTATCTCGAGGGATTCACGCGGGATTTCAATAAACAGTTGTTTTTAGGTGTTTCTAGGGCGGATAACGACAATCAAAACTAAAAGACAATAGAGTTGTTTGTACGTCATGTATTGGTCAGCCGACGTTAATGCTGTTTTTCGTTTTGCGCACTTTTCTTATCTTTGCTTATTTTCCAACCATCGTTGAAGTACGACCCCCGAAGTTTGATGTCTCGTTTGACAACTAGCATTACGACGGCCGTCAACCAAAGAATTATACTAGAAAAACTGCATTTTTGAAGGAGATTTTTGGCTGAATTAAAGATTTTAATCCTCTAATCGTCTAAAATCCTAGTTCAGTCTGAAACTTCTCTCAAAAATGTAATTTTTCAAGTTTAGTTCTTTGATTGACGGACGTCGAAATGTTAGTTGGCAAACGAGACATCAAACTTCGGGGGTCGCACTTCAACGATGATGGTTGTAAAGGTATACTATAGTCACAATATAGGACTGCTTGCGAGACAATTTCTTTCCACAAATAAGCCACAAATTAATAATAATAAGTGATAATGATAATGATAATTATTAAATAAACCTCTAACGATTACCACATAGAAACAAAAACATGATCTTTTCAGTAAAACAGATGGAAAATGAATTTCAATAAATTGTCCACGAATATTACGCTCTCACTAGTCACTTGTAACCGCGAAAAGACAGCCATCTAACCGCGAATAAACAGCCATCTAACCGCGAATGAACAGCCACACGAAAATACTTGTACTTATTCTTCTTAGATGGAAGTAAGAAGGTAAAAAATGGAATATACTCTTTAAATATGCCGTAATTTTTTTATGACCAATAGAAAATCTATCAAAAAATGTTTTGCTTCTTAATAATTTGACCAATTTTTTCCTTTTTTCATCGTTACTCTAAAACTAAATTTCTATATTTTCAGTCTTGTTACCTGACTTTGTGTGATCCAGAAATGCTTAAAAATGTTCCCTGCATACCATTTAGTATATCGACTTGTTTCCGTTAGTTTTTGTGTAATTTTTGTCGTTAGATCCGTAGTTGTGCCCAGTATCTCGAACTATGTTTTTTGAAGTCGACTTTAGAGCTCAACAACTCAAAATTCGACGCGTAAAAATACAATACCTCGTCATTTTTCTTGACGTTTTTTTAGTTCCACAACACTTCAGTCCTTAGACCAACACAGCATGGCCATCACTTGCTCTAATTCAGTGCCGACAATGACAATCCATGATAGCCATATACTGATTCCTTACTTACTTACTTCAATACTTAAAAGCTATGAGACAATCTGGTAGCTTCTCACAACGACTGAGATACTGAACTAAGTAATACGAGGCGTTCATATGAGCCACTAGTCGGATATTTTATTCTACTTCCCTAAATGGTTTTGAACTCATAATCACTCATTGTCCATCCATAGAATTTCGTGTAGTGAATTATAGACCCAATCAAGATTATCCAATCAGGGCTCGTCGGTGAGTGCAGATACTTAGGACCGCTGAAGTGCCCATAAAAGCGAAACGCTTCGAGCCTTAGGATTTTAATTAATTTGTCGGTATTAAGAAAAGAGGTGGAAGGAAAGAGCACTAACTGTTTTTAATCTAACGATAAAAGTTCCCTGGGCTTGTTATAGAATTACTTTTCAAATTCTGTTATTTCATGGTTGGGTGGTTTTGAATTGGTGTCATTTGATACCGTTACTGTTGGACCCAAAGTTATCCATTATGTCATTGAGTTTGCGGTCGACGTTTTGAACATTGATGAAGTTAAATGAATAAGAAAAGAGACCATGATTAATTGAAGAATAGATATTTAATAAGGTGGTTCTCGAACGATAGTGACATCTAAATATATGGCGTTCCCCGATGATTATGACAACTTTGGAGTTAAGCTTAATTATGGTATACTAAAAAATAATTAATTTTCCACTTTTACAACTGCTTTTTTTTCTCATACAAGTGTTAGCACTTCCAACATCATAAACTGTAACGCCTCTAGGAAAAGACTCATTTCCTTTTGGGGGAAAATGTGAATATATTTTGAGGAAAAAAACATTTTTTTAGTTACTAATAAGCATTATAGATTGATTTTTCTTTATTTACGAAATGTGATCTAAAAAAATAAGTATTATCCAGAAATGTTGTAGAATAACTTTACGACTGAGAAGATTTTTGAATAGTTAGTTTGATTAACTTTTCCCCTGACAATTTCTTATTCGTCTTTCTTCCCATTCTTTCAGTTCCATTTAACAATTTCCTATTTATTTAATTCAATCATTTCTAGGTGATATATAAAAAAAACTTTTATAAAACTTTTAAAAATAACATCTTTTAATATATACTCATTTATGTCTCTTCCCATTCTTTCAGTTCCAATTTCACAATTTCTTATTTTTCATTTCATTCAGTTATACTTGTTAGTAACACGGAAACAAAACGTACTCTGAAGCTTAACCAGAAACTTCTGATTGAGTTGCTGTCGTTTTAGTTTTATCATAAAGTCTAGACATCCAATACTCATCAATATAGATCGTCTATCTGAAGTAGATAAACGAAAACATGGACCCTACAGCATAATACTTCAAGTTGTACTTTGATTAGATTTTTGTGTAATGTTCAAGTTGTGAGATTAGTTTTACAACACTACATGAAGTAGGGGCCTTATTTTTATCAAAAATAGAAATATAGGAATCGCGGACACTGCGCTACCGTTGGCATGGGTTCTACCCCTTTACTTCCGGATTCCAATAACAAATCCATTACCTGCTTATCTGAGAAAAATGTAGCCAATCAGAATTGAAAAAATATACAAAACTGAGGTGTCACATCCTTGTTATCATCATCCTCGTTATTATTACTGTCATCTTCTCACAATCATCATGACAGCTATAATTATTATAATAACCATCATTAACATCACTGTGATCGTTGATCATCATTATCGATAATCATCACCATTATTATCATTATCATAACCATCATCATCATCATCTTTATCATCATCATCATCATCATGATTCATCACCATCATTATCATCATCATCATCATCCATCATCATCATTATCATCATCATCATCTATCATTTGTTACCACCACCACCATCATCATCATGATTCATCACCATCATCATCATTATATTATCATCATCATCATCATCATCATCATTATCCAAATCAGCATCATCATCATCAATAGCTCTAGGCACCCTCATTTTTGATTCGCAGTTTGTAAACGAAACCCATTCAATGAGAACCAGTCAAATATCAAATCAGTCATCAGTATCAGCCATACGTTTCGCTCTCACTCCCACGACATCTACTCAACACAGAAAACCTATCATCAAATGTTCACTCTTGCACATCACCAATACTCACACAAGATTTATTGAGCTTAACTTTAAAAGCGAGTAAACTAGACCCTTCAGTCTATTGACACGACCAACCAATCGTGCTGTATCAATACACACCAACGCATACACACACTCGTTGTTCAGTTTTTGAGCCTTATATTTTATAGTATACTTCTTAAAACCAATACCACGCTTCTCAGTTCCCAGATCTAAAATATCCGACCGTTTGTAGAGAAGAAAGTTAGATATCAATAATGGCTTATGTTTTAGAAGCGAACAATGGTTCTTAGGTTTGAACAGCTAGTGGTAATAATGACACTAAGTGATATTGTAGTTCCTTGATATTCTGTTGATTAATGCCCTGTCTCGTAGAAACTTATTTGACCGTTCACCACGATCTCTTTTTCTATTTGGCAAGAGCCACTCTGAAATGTACTGGATTTTTTTCCTTCGAAATTGCTTGAATAACTATTTGCAAACAGTGGCTCCAAGTCGAGGTGGTGTAGATGGTGGCAGCCTCGACTTGGAGTCATTGTTCCGCGATTTATCTGGTGAATTCAGGAAAGGGTGTATTGAAATATTGCTCCTAAGTTTAAACATACAAACTCTTATATATTCTTTTGGGCATATACTAGTCTTCTCGTAATTCTATTTCTCACAAACTCTTATATTTTCATCTTCAAATTCATCTTCAATCAAAATCTTATCGTTTCTAACTATAACTTTCACCAAAATCTATACATATACCATTACCAATAATCCTAGTCTTCAAGTACTATTTTTGTATTCATTTGTATATAACCATCCTTAATCGTTGCACCGGGTCGTTGCATGTACAAGAAATACTTTCAAAAAAGTGTTCCTTCATTTAAAAGGTTCGTGACACTAAGCTGATGGACTCAACGATACTCAAACTGCTATAACTTGCTAAACTTCGAGTCTTAATGTCGCAGTACGTTATTAAACCACTTCTTAATTCCCCAAAAACGTTCTAATCCATAAGTATACAGGTGACACGAACCATATTTTTAGCTTCAAAACTTACTCAGTTTGTCCAAAAATGACGTGTACGAAGCGGTCCACTGAGAAATGACGTATGGAGCGGTCGTCGTGAAGTTGTTGTCGAAAAAAACGCCAAGTCAAACTACAAATAAACTTGTTTTTCTACGGTTAACTTACTGCTGAATGAACCCATCTTATATTTCATTTGATATCTTGAAAGTTATAATTAGTGGCCAACCTTTTACAGCAATAAAATGACACTTCATTTTGTCTCGGCGAATTTCCTTTGATGCCGACGTACATTATTGACGCCCTTTGCTTCACTTCAAGTAGAATCTCCACAGTAACGTAGCAATTATCAAAATACATCGAATATTTGAGACCGCCTTGTTTTAACGTGGTTTGATCGCCATATAAACGTTCCTATTCTGTCATTATTTGGACCAAGACTGAAAGATGTTGATTGGCATCACTAAATTTAGAACTACAAGAGACTTGCTTGGGTCAAGGATTTGGTTAAGTTTGCTCGATTTTTATCTGTTATCTGTTTCTTTTTTTAATCTCAGAAAATATATTATGCAGTGGTTGTTTTTTTCGCAGTTCAAGTGTTTGAAAAATGTTCCATTTTATCATATCTGTAGATAATCCAAAATGGCGGCCATTTTTAAAATCCTGTTTAGAATATTTTATTCTCTTATTCTCAAAAGCCGTCCGGATTTATTTCGTTTAATTATTTTTTAATTCTTTAAAAGCATATACTGAATTTATTTAGTACTTGCATATTTAACCATTGTAATGGATGCCATTTCAATGTTAGGGAATGTCGTACCGTGCATGTACTGTAAGTCAGTATACCGTGTGTTTCCCACTCATACGATAACCATTCTTATGGGAAGCCATTTCAATGTTAAGGAATGTCGTACCGTGTATTATGTGCTGTAAGTCAGTATACCGTATGTCTCCCACTTGTTATGGGAAGATATTTCATTGTTATGGCATGTCGTGCCAAGTACGTGCTGTAAGTCAGTATACCGTATGTCTCCCACTTCTTATGGGAAGCCATTTCATTGTTATGGCATGTCATGCCATGTACGTGCTGTAAGTCAGTATACCGTGTGTCTCCCACTCACACGATAACCATTCTTATGGGAAGCCATTTCATTTCTATGGCATGTCGTACCATGTGCGTGCTGTACGTCAATACCATGTGTTTCCCACTCATATGAAAATCTTTCTATGTAAGAAAATGTAAATTTTGATTCCTTTATACTAACCATATCACGTTTTGCACTGGACTCTCACTCGAATTAAACATTCGTAAAACATGTGAAGTTATACCAACAGCCAATCAGATTACAGCTAGAAATATATGACGTCATACATATACACATAGATAACTGTATTGATAAGTATTTATTGCTCAGGGAACCGACGATTCACTCGAACCAGATACATAGTATATCCTTTATTAGGAATCACAGGTGTTGAGTTTTGTAGTGATGGAGACCAGAATGTTATAAAGTAAATGACTAATAAAGCCGTGAAATATCTCAAAAAAAATATGTATATGTTTGGAATACTCTCTAAAAGACTAATTTTCATAAGCAGTAAAAAAAAAAAAAAAAAAGACAGAAAAAAAGATAGAAAGAAATAAGGAAGGAAAAAAAAAAAAACAGAACAAAAAAACAAAACAAAACAAAACACAAAAATGAATGGGAATGTGAATGCAGAATTATGCACTTATATGTCTTAAACATCAAGGTAATGAATTCTTAATCCTTCCAGAATATAAACTATCTACAGCTTTTCATTAATTTCACTTAGCAGCAAAACAGTATTTTCTCATTTACTTAGATCACGTTGTCAACTACAATAAATCTGGTGTGAAAATTTCTGACAATTGCTAGAGGTTGCATAACAGAATGTTATAAACTGAACGCAGATCAATTTAATCAATTAATAAAGAATTTTTAAAGCCAAGCCTACATGCGGCGCTGATTTTTAATTGAAAATCATCAGAAGCACTCATTACAAAATGAAGTCAAAGTTACAGAAATATATTTAATTAATGTAGAGATGAACACGTATTTGAGCAAAAAAGTAGCACGTATGAGAAGAGGAACATGGCTATATAATAAACATGGCTATCAATCTAACTATGGTTCATATTATTAATTTGTAGAATAATGAACACAGTTGACTTTATAAAAATGTACGTATAAAAGCAAAAAGATGGCTATCAATCTAACTATGGTTCCTATTTTTAAGTTGTAGAATGATAAAGAACACATAGTTGACTTTATAGAAAAGCACGTGTGATAGAAAAAAAAGATGACACTTAAAAAATTGACAAGTGCAGTTTTAATGCGCCTTTTTCATTAGCTTTAACTTTTGGGCTGATTTTAAGCACGAAATGTACTATTTTTCCTGCGGCCAAGCGATCAACTGATTGCATAACGTTAAGACTTTTTTTAGCTATTTTACCTCGTTTTTTCTTTGCAATGATGAAATCTTTGAACTATACAACTTTAGTAAAACTAACAATTTGAATTTTGTTTTAACGTTAATGTCAGATATTAGAAAGTAACAAATGGAACGTTTTTGAATTTGCATCAAAGAAAAGAAAGAAAGAAAAAAATAGGAACATATTTTCCATTTTAATTTTAGCATGCAATCTGTGAAAAACGTACTCGATTTCCTCTATCTTCCATCGATTTTTAATTAGGACATAAAATAATATTACTTCCGTCATTTCCATTTTCTTTGACATCGTCCAATTATTATTATTATTATTTTCCATTGTACTTTTTACATGCATTGAAAAACGTCGATTTCCTCCTCTCTTCACCGATTGATTTGGACGTAAATTAAGCATCAGTTCCGTCATTTTCTTTGACATATTGCAATTCAAGGTCAGTCTTGATTCAGGATGTGTTTAAGTATAACGGTTCTTTGTTCGTTGAAGTATATTTTCATTGTTACTCATAAAACTCTTGATATTTGTAGAAAAAAGAAGTTTTTTTTTCCAGTTTTGAAGTAGCAAAATCAGTTTATGTTGTAGTATAGAGAGAGAGTTTTTGTAGCAGGCATGTACTGGATGAAGTAGCCACGTAAATAAAATTCCCCTTCGAAAAATGTTATGCCATTTTTTTTTTTTTTTTTTTTTTTTTTGAATATTGTTTTCATTGTTACTTGGCAGCAATGCTGTAGGGCAAAAGACTAGAATTTTTCTTTTCTAGAAATAAATTATTTTTCATGAAAACCATTGTATTTTTTCTTTTCATGTTTCACAACTGCTTTTAACCCGTCTTTCTTCATGTTAACTCACCTTAAGGAATCCACTCGTTTTTTTCTAGTATTAGCCTACCGCATCGAAAGTGTGATTATTACGATAAAACCTCTAAAGAATTGCTCTTTCATCCGTTGTCAACTTACCTCCTATAAGAAACCACTCGCCTTGTCTAGTACGACCCTAGCATCTAAAGTCTGATTCTAACGATAATCGAAATTCCCTAATCGGCTTTACTGTGATTTTCTTCAAATGTTTAACGTTCACCTATAAGTTCTTTTATATTAACACTGTGTAATGTGGTGGTGCACCTTGGGATAACCGTCATTTATTAAGAATTTTATCAGTCCTATTAAAAAATAGTGTCATTAAAAGATAATTAATGTACATTGATTAAATCGAGAGTCACGTTTAGCCAACCTTATTTCAACAGTTCTCGCTAATAAAAGTAAACATTCGCGTTTGAAATTAAACCGAAAAATCCTTCCTCATCAGGAGGTCCGGCGAAATTTCTTCGACTTTTTTAAGTGTGAATTTTGTAGCCAAAATATCTCCGATAACCAAGAAAAAGTAAAGCTTGTGACTCAAGGCTGATGTGTTCCCCCAATGGCTAAAGATAGCTTCCTAACGGCACGGACGCAAACCGATTTTAGATTTTTTTAACGATTGTACTCGTTTGATTTTCCGCTTCTGATGTTGACATAAATGAACAAATGTTCAAAGGTTTTTGTCAATAGATCAGATGGTATTTTGACTTTTGAAGAAGGTTTTGTTGGTTTTTCAAATGATTAATTACTGTACCTATGATGTTATGTTGAAAGGAAGATAGTTGTCCTTAGAAGAAAGAAAGAAAGAAAGAAAGCCCATAGGCATTTGTTTACATTACTCGCAAGTATAATTACTTTTTTATCCGTCCATACGTTTTTAGAAACCAATAAGCTTTAACAGACTTTTGGCCACACATGATCACGGTCGGTTGTGGACTACCTGCTCATCCGACCGACCATGTAGACAACCGACCAGCTAACCGACCTAACCACTAGAATATCCCTTCAAAGTCAAGGCTGAATCTTTTTGAACATCTTCAAGAACATTGCATTGTTCCTCAGTGCCCTTAAACATGGCTGCCATTAAACCATGCACTCTACTGGTTTCATGACGAAATGGAAATTAAGAGGGATAAAACCCCTGCAGTACACCCCTTGCTCGTTCTATCCATTCCCTGCTTATTTTCTAACTTCCTATTACCTATTATCTACCTTAAGCAAAATATACCCTCCAACTATTTTCGCAAAAAAAAAAAAAAACTATTTTCGACTATGGTCTTATTTGGAATGAAACACAACTCACGTACAAAGATGAAGTGGGTAGCTACATCAAAATTGTTGTGATTGGGTGAATAGCTTTGACGACAGCAATAGGAAGCCACTTAATGTTAAGAATGAGAAGCCATTTCAACGTAAAGAATGGGAAGCCATTTCAATGTAAAATTGAAAGCTATTTCAATGTAAAGAATGGGAAGCCATTTCAATGTAAAAATTGAAAGCTATTTCAATGTAAAGAATGGGAAGCCATTTCAATGTAAAAAATGAAAGCTATTTCAATGTAAAGAATGGGAAGCCATTTCAATGTAAAAATTGAAAGCTATTTCAATGTAAAGAATGGGAATCCGTTTCAATGCAAAGAATGGGAAGCCACTTCAATGTGAAGAATGGGCAGACATTTCAATTTTAAGAATGGGAATCCATTTCAACATAAAGAATAGAAAGCCATTTCCGTCAGTGTAAACAAATGGGAAGCCATTTCATCGTAAAAAATTGGAAGCCATTTAAATGTAAAAGATAGGAAGCCATTTCACTGTAAGACTCCTTGGAGCACTTCCTTCCATGTGCGAGGAAAGATAATTTCTTTCAATAAGCAAAGCACAGGGCGAGTCTCTTTGTGTATGTTGATTATGCTTAGGTATTAGTTGAAAGTGTGAATCACGTACCGTGCCGTGCCGTGGCCTAAGTTAACACCATGAAAGGAAAAGTTAGTAGCAAACTTCCTAATCAAACACCTTAATCAGCGCTATAATGGTTGTTTTGATCATAAGCACAATGTAACTTAAGTCTGATTCACTCGACACTTCCAATCGATAAAACCTTTATCAGAATTATTGATGTTATCCTGTAGAAACACTGATGGGATTTTCAAAGTAATGATTGATTAGATTAAGCTTGATGTTCCTCTGGAAGTAAATATACGCGACAAATGGTCTTGATTTGTAGCTCCAGGGAATTTCAATTTTCGGGTTCCCCTTTTTCATAATTGAACCGAAAAATCTCTCAATTTGGATTCCTTTTTTTTTATGACTGAAAAAAGAAATGTTCTCATTGATTGAGAAAACGTTCAATGCATCTCAGATGGAACCTGTATTGATTTATTCAAAAAACAATAAAGATAGGCATAATGTTTTTCATGAGGCAGTTCATTCATTTTCAAAAGCAAAGAAAAGAAAGAAAGAATGAAAGAAAAAAAGAAAGAAATGGAAATTGAATGAATGAAAGAAAAAGAAAGCAATAAGAAATAAATAGAAATGAAATGTCTTTCTATGATACTAATAAGTTACGTAATTATCATGAGATCCTTGGCAATCCATAAAGCACTACTGTAGTTCTACCAATTGTTATGAAATAACAAGAAGTCTTCAATATATTTTTCGCATCAGCAACTTAAGTTGATTCATTCTTTTTTTTAAAACGGACTCCTTTCAAGAAATGAACAGCTAGTCGCACGGTCCCGAAATTTTCTTTCAAAAGCAAACCTCTGTTCAACTGACACTCTTTATTTAAGCGGACACCAGGCAAGGTTCTGAAGGCGTCTGCATAATAGAGGTATCACTGTATTTACTGTAAAACAAACCTCTATTCAGCAGACACCCTTCATTAAGTGGACACCAGGCAAGGTCCTGAAGGTGTCCACATAATAGAGGTACCATTATATTTAATGTAAAACAAATTTCTATTTAGCGGACACCTAATTCAGAAGACACAAGGTCCTGAAAATGTTCGCTTAATAGAGGTACCACTGTAAAAGGTTTGAGCCGACTGCGTGGGATCATATTTTCATTCATACGTGACCCCTTGGTATTCTTAGTTTTTGTGTTATTCCTACTTTTAACACATAAAGTCGAGCCTGCCTGAAGTCAGGGATGAACTATTTGAATACTAACAGACATAACATGTTATTTTGATACTAAATAATGTTCATTGATTCCTTTGGGAGAAAAAAAAGTCGTGTTTAAAGAAGAAGTGTACCCACAATTCGTTGCGAAGCGTGTGGTAAGTTCAATAAGCAAGAAACAGATATATAGAACATACTCAACATACCTAGATGTTAGGCACCTGTAGATAACTGTTCTCACACGCCATATTTATCTTTTTTTAGCAACATTTTAAAATGCCTTCTCAACAAGTTCAGGGGACTGTAATCCATTCTATTATTTTATCAAAATTTCAAGCTCTTGTGGCCATCAAGACATGATTTCAGTTAGTGATATAACTCGATGTTTTCCCAATATAATGTCTTAGTTTCACAACAAGGGTCTAAAAAAACTGCACTTTTCTATGAAATTTTCAATATCTTACCTGAATGAGCGCTGCGTTGGTCTCGACCCTTTTATTGAACCTTTCGAATGTTTCTTGAGTCAAATCAAGCAGTTTCAGTTAACATCACTTCGATATTGTACAAGAGTCTTTGATCTTAATCGTTGACTAAAAAATACTGTTCAAGAGGTTTAGTTTTTATATCAAAACGTTAATTTTTTCCAGAACTTTCGATTCAATAGAATACAAAATAAGTTTGCGCTATAGATTTCTTGCTCTCAATACATAATTTTCGATATATTTTTCCTTTTTTAGCATATCGGAAATGAAGACATAAATTATTTGATAGAAATAATGATACGCAACCCTAGGGCACTGCAGAAGAGCACAATCTCAGGTTATGAAAATATTGCATTCTTACGTCTATATTTTCATCCGTTTTGGTTGCCATGGTGATCCCATAAAGAGTTATTCATCATTTTAAACGCCATTTAATGGCGTGATAGGGCATGTTAGTACACAGGGATTAGCATAGCCGGAGATTTTAAGATGTGCAATTAAGAAATAAACAACCCTGTCGAACTTCTAGAACGTGTCCTTTCATTGAAAGTACATTCAGCATACAACGCTCATACTCGAAGAAAATTTCCTACAGCGGTTTCCATAGAAACCAAAAATTTTATTTATACAAAGTCAAACCTCTTTCTAAAATTAATCGTGGCCAACAGTTTAGGCTCTAAAAGATACTATTTTATAAGAAGATCAGTGATTTTCATATCTAAAGTTTGGCTTTTTTCAGCTTAAATACAATAATTTACAGCCTCTATCTATAATGACGCGCGTGGTCTTTTTCCCGCCAAAACCATGTTTCAGCTCTTCCGGCTCTTGAGGCCTGATTTAGTTGAATAATGCATGTAAATGTCTGTAAAAAGATGCCGCTCATAAAGCATTTCATATATTTTAAAATAAAGTAAATAAAGGGTCGGTCCTTGGGCTATTAGAATATAACGACACTCTATATGGCCTTATGCACCAAACAGGTGTTCAATTCAAATATTTAAGTCATGTAGCTCTCTCAATGGTTTTTCCTCAGGGATCGTTTGCCAAACCCCAAAGAAATAAAACACCTACTTTTCCAGAGAACCTGCTGTTTGATGAGAAGCATCCTTTTATACACTAGCTTCCTTTTCTAAAAGGCTCAATTTAAAAACTAATAAGGAAGTGTCGTGAATCTAAAAGCACAAGGGAAGCTATTTGTGGTTAGACTGACTGAGAGTTGAGGACTACCCTTGGTTTGTAGGAACTCTTTGCTTATTTCCTTTTTAGAGGGCGTTTGATTCTCTATCTGTGTCGAGTCTTTCTAGTTTTTTTCTAACAAGTCTCAAGTAGAAAGCTTTGCAATGACATGTAGTCTGGAATTCTGATGACTAAATAATTCTTATGCTTTCTAGTCGCATGCAAGTATGAATTGATTATTATTATTTTTATTGAGAAGAGTAAAAAAATAATTCGGGGATGTGTGCTATTAATGTAATAGAATGTAATGAATAAGAAAATAGAAAGAGATAAAATAAGAAAAGCAGGAATCGAGAGAGAAAGGAAAAAGGAAGTGATGGAAGCAAAACGGAAGTGGAAGAAAGAAAACTTGAAAATTTAAGAAAACCTACGAAAATTTATTTTTATCAGAGGAAAGAAATACAGGGAATTAATAGCCAAATGTAGTAAAAGAATAAAAATTGATAACAAGAGTAAGCTTATTCCATTTACCGAAAAAGAACTCAGTGAAATCCACTTAGAATGGTCTTAATTCCAGCTTAATGCATAATGGAGTGAATTCGAACTCGTGCATTTCCTTTTGATGGACTCATAATCCTCTTACATTTCCCTGGCTTGTTTACAATCATTTTTGTATTTTCAGAACCAAGTTATAGACGTTTTTATCACGGAAATAGAACTTTTTCATAAGTTTACAGTGACAATACAAACTTGTGAATTCACCCACACAAGAAAAGGACTAAGCTTAATTTAAGATATTGTTAAAGCAGGTTGTTTCAAGATTAGGAAAATAACCACTTTTTTTCATTGAATTGGTATTTGTCATTGAAAAGTTTCTTAAAAAAAAAACTTTCGTTTTTATCCCCAAAAACACGTTTCTAATTTAGAGGGTTTGCCAAGTTTCTCGAGTAATGATAGCATTAAAACTGTTTAAGAATAAAAATCTTGATGCTATTAATAGCGACAACAACAGCAGCAGCAACAATAACAACAACAGCAATCAAAATAAAAATAGGAATGATGATAATGATAATAATCTTCGATATAGTGCCTAATACATAACAGAGTGAAGTATCATATTGTTTTTTTCAATTAAACAACTACAAAAAAGTTGAAGACAGCGAAAAAGAGTTAAAGTGGCGAGAAAATAATGCCACGAAGTCTCGAGATGATAGCCTAACAAGTCTTGTGCCTGATAGAGATCAACTTCCTTTTTATAATCACACTATTATTTGTTATCTACGAACTTTACTGCTGCCAGTAATTTATGTGTAGAAGTGAAATATAAATTTCTTTGAAAAGAGGAGAATAAATGAAATATAAGAAAGGATTGAAATTAAAGCTAAAAATAAGAGGAATAATGGGAGACGAAAGGGAGAGAAAGAAAAGAAAAACGAAAATGAAGGAAAGAAAATGTGTAGAATGAAAGCAAGGGATGAAACCGAAGTTAAAGCTAGGAATAAAGTGAGAGAAAGAGAAGAAAAATATAACGAACTAAAAGAAAAATGTGTAGAAGATAAGTAAGGAATGAATTGAAAAAATAGAGAGAAAAACAAAGATTAAAATATAACTAAAATTTTCACATAGTAGCTGCAAGCATACTCTATTGATACCTTGTAAATGATACTCTTGTATAGGTCTTTCCATTGACGAACGTCATCGAAGGCAAGCTAATAGAGAGCGTACTTCCTTGTCCTAATTACTAAAAAGCGTACAAAAACCTCGTCGTCCAAATCTGCCTATAAGTTTCAAAGGACCTTTATTCCTTCGACCCGCTGTAGGCCACGGCACGGTCAACAGAGAGATTATGGACTAGCTTTCGTGGAGGATTAAATTAACGACATATCAAATATTAACGATAATTTTAACATGGATATTTTTAGAAAGGAATGAACCGCGGGTGAAATACTTTTTATTGGCGACTGACCTTGATGCAAAAATACCTTATCACCAAGCAACCCTTGATCGATGGAAATGAAACATTTGACTCACCTAAACTATGAGATATGATTAGTTTTGATTAGTTTTGAGACGAGATGTAGACAACAAAACTTTATTGAAGCCTGCGGTAGTTTGAAACCTCATTTGGATTAGCTTATTTTAAGAATCATTTCGTTGCTATTAATCCTTTTTCCACCCGCGTACGCGACTTGTTTGACTTCCTTTAGCATCTACTTTACTTAGTATGACCTCAGGGTTTGTCTCGTTCAAGGATATCACTAATAAATCATAATTATCATCAGTGTGATTAAGAGCATGTGGGTTGATAGGTTTGTCTGTTCCTTCTCCTTTTTTATTATAGTTTAGCATGTGTAGATCTAATGCATGTCTTAGTAGCGTCCTGTTTCTATCATAAATGTCGGAGATGTAATCAAATTTGGAATTCGCTAAGATGTGTTCAAAGAGTGGCTCTTCATTCACTGAATCCAATTGCAATCATTTAGAATTGTTGATTTTTGAGGAGAGGGAAACCGGAGAGCTCCGAAAACCCGGAGAAAACTCTACTCACATACGACACCAAGTTTGTGAATCTACCACTGATGCTGCACAGCGGTGCTTCTTCGTCAGGCTTACATTTACGATATCGAAGTAAAATACTTAGGTGACCGTATTAGCACGGTATAGCACGGTATAGCACGGTATAGCACGGTATAGCACGGCATAGCACGGTATAGCACGGCAAAACACGGTATAGCACGGTATAGCACGGCATAGCACGGTATAGCACGGCATAGCACGGTATAGCACGGTATAGCACGGTATAGCACGGTATAGCACGGTATAGCACGGTATAGCACGGTATAGCACGGTATAGCACGGCATAGCACGGTATAGCACGGCATAGCACGGTATAGCACGGCATAGCACGGTATAGCACGGCATAGCACGGTATAGCACGGCATAGCACGGTATAGCACGGCATAGCACGGTATAGCACGGTATAGCACGGTATAGCACGGTATAGCACGGCAAAACACGGTATAGCACGGTATAGCACGGCATAGCACGGTGTCCGCAAAGTAAAAGTAAATTTTTCCCCGGTATACTTTTAGATCAAGGGCATTTTATGTACAAACGTTCTTTGGTCCGTTCTTTGTTTCTTCACCTAAAAAGTAGTAGTCGAACATTTCTGACAGACATCGAAGTGGATTGAGATTTAGGTGATTGTATTATTTTGTGATTGTGTCCGCAAAGTGAAAAGGGCCTTGTATTTAATTCTTGCAATAAAAAAGTAATAGACTCAAGCCTCGAAAACTAGGAGGGGGGGGGGGGGGCACAAAGTCTTTTTGCAACACACTTTGATCACAAAAAATATATAAATTCAAATAATGATTTTCATTTTCCGGCGAAAACTGGGAGCATGCCCCCCCCCCCCCCCCCCCCCGGCCCCTGTGGGCGCTGCGGCCCTGATCCCTGATAGTTAAACATTTTCCACAGAAATCGGGGCTTGTAGATCTTTGGGTTTTAGAGACAGTACTTGACGATCAAGAAATTAAAGACAATTGGCTTGTAAAGGAGAAAAGTAATAGTAGACCAGGTTCGTGACTGTATCTGCGAAGTTTGAAGTAAACACATCTCACTTCAGTTTCTGTTTCATCAAAACAAATTCATCTGATTTTATCAATTCCAGTTTAAAAAAAATTCTCCATTCTGACATGAAATACGTGAGTTATGAGGTACAAAAAAGTGACAACTGACGTTCTTGTTATCCTGTGACGTAAGGCCTGTCAAAACGTTACCACCCTTTTAATTGAACGTCATATTTTTGATGTAACGAAGTTATTTTGGTCAGCGTTATCTGATATTTAGGTTGGTTAAAATAGAATGCTTGTCAAAGGTTCTGTTTTTGACGGCTGGATAGGTGACGGGAAAAGTACCAGTTCTAATAATAATATAGCTAGTTTCAGGAAGGTTGTTTCTTATTCTAACTTTCCTCGTTTGAATTGTCATGGTAACATCGAAAACCTGATAATCCAATTATAAGAATTTTTCCTGTTATTCCTATTCCTACCATTACGTTAAGGTTTCGATGGGTGTACGCGTCCACGAGTCTAGCTTCATAATTATAGTGAATAATGTCGCCAAAGCCCTACTCAACTTAGCTCCTTCCGTATCAGTACATAGTCCTCGTTTCGTTTCTTTCGTTCATCTATTAGCAGTGTCCTATCTTTCTTTCTCATTCAGTTGTCTCTCTTTCTATCTCTTGCACAAACAAGGACAATGTCGCAATTCTTTCAACAATCGAATAATCTTTTCGAGTAGAAGGGTACCGCTTTTATTAGCAAGGTTTAAAATCCACTCAACGTTAGAAAGACGATTTTTAAAATAATTCTTTCAATAACTAACAATAACAACAAATAAATATATATAAAAATTGCAGGATGGAGCACACGCGCCTAAAATAGTTAGAAAGCTAAACAAGTTAGGTAACTAGAGGTCAGGGAGTTTGCTTGAATGAAATTGAAAAAAATCCAATTATCTAAGACTGTAAGTTGTTTACTAGAAGTCTACTTACCTTCAAATAGCTGTATTCGAGTTTGTAGTGTGATTGTGAAGGATTTCAGCACCAGTTAAGCTGCAAAACCTGCTAAAATTCTGACACCTTGGATAGTCTTCGAGCCTCTTGTCCTCAAGTACAACTGTCGAAAAATCATAAAATCAACGACTTAAAAGTGCTTGACTTGTTAAGATTTTATGCAGGTATTTCGAATATACTAGAATTGAATTAAAATAGCAACCTGATCACGTTCTTTGAGCTTGTGATTATTACATACGAATTAAACAATGATTTTGGATAGAGAAAGAGCGCGCGGACGTATTATACTTAAATCAGACATTATGGCAACCTTGTCATTAATTGTGAAACTCTAGTATTACTGAATGGTAGAAATGTCTTTCGAGATGTAGACGCATTGGCGTGGGTTTTGTAAAGCGGGGTTTCGAAATGAAATGATCACTTAATGTAGGTTGGCTTTACTTGATGTTATTAGGATGGCCATTGAGAATGAGAGAATCCTGGGTCATGTGGTAATGAATGAGTAATGGATGGATGGATGGATGGATGGATGGATGGATGGATGGATGGATGGATGGATGGATGGATGGATGGATGGATGGATGGATGGATGGATGGATGGATGGATGGATGGATGGATGAGTGAATGAAAGGATAAATAAATGAATGGATGAAGGGGTAAATGAATGAATGAATAAGTGAATGAAAGAATGAATCAATAAGTGAATTGATGGATGATTGAATAAATGAGTAAGTGACTGAGAGGATGGGTGGATGGTTGGATGGGTGGATAATTGGTTGAATGAATGGATGGATGAATAAATGAATGATTGGATAAGGAAAGAATGAATTCATGCCACAAATGAATGAACAGGTAAATGAAATAGATGAACAAATGAATATTAAGTATTAATATTATTATTATTTTCTCTTGGTATTAACAATAATGATAATCAGATGGATAGCTATATTATTTAAAAATTAAACTATATAAAACTGACTCCAAATCGTCAAACTTTACAAAAATGACTGGTTTCAATTCTATTTGTTTGTTTTTGTAATAGCAAGTCTCTCTTGATTAAATAAAAAACTATTATATACAAAAGATGAATAAAATAATAAATAGGAAACTGAAGAAAGAACGAAAAGGAAAAAAATACAAATTAAAAAGTAACAAAAGTACTAAAAAAATAAGACTTTTTTTCCAATAGTTCCAAAGAAATTCATATTCTAGTTTAATGCATCTTTCCTTTTCCGTGAGTTGCCCCACATTAAAAACTACTTTCAAAATACCTCATGCTTAGAGTGCTTTAAAACTTGTCCGGCTGGATTCACAACTAAGTGAGCACATAATCTATATTTCCAATCATTATTATAACATAAGTAATAGCTGTAATGCCAAAACATGCTTTGTAGACTCTCTTCATCGTGATAGATATTTAGCTAAATCAAGGACATTTGAGAGTGAAATAGTTTTGAGCTCTATAAATACCGTTTTGAAATCGTAAACCTATAGATATCATGAAAAACGTTGGCTAAAGTGAAGGGGTTCAAGTGACCTGAACTCGTATATTAAGGTGTATTGATGCTGATATATGAGAATCTTTAACATCAACCCAAAAAACATTTTTTAAATTGTAACGTTATCAGATACAGCCTTGGGGGTTTCCATTTCGAGTTTGAAGTAGCAAGCTTCTATCTTTAAATTTTTGTTTTTCTTTTATCATCTAATCTTTACAAAGAAAGAAGTTACCAAAGAAACACATGATGTTTTTAGCTAAAAATTGACTTTCTGGCTTCTTCCTGTTTCTTGTGTTTTTCCTGTTTCATTTAATTAGAGTAAATATGTTTGAAGTGGTAGTATTCTAGGTAGGAGAAACAATGGGGTACACATACAAAAAAAAAAAAGAAACTCAATGAAAAAAAAGAAGAAACCTGTCGAGAAATAACTTCAATGAAAATCACCCAACACTCAGATAATGTAGTTGAAGGGCGCGACGCATTATAACACAACATGTGCACTCAGTTGGCTTTACTGTGAATCCCACTTCTAACTCTACTTACGTAGGACTCTCGAGCTTTTCCAAGAAAGAAAATGTGATTTGAATGAATGCGATGAATAACTAGTTTGATTGTGGCTCCTACTTTTAACGTGCATAAACTATACTCTAGGAGACTTGTCTTACTCAAGACTTTCATAAAAAAAAAGACGTGATCTGAATGAATGAGATGACTTAATAGTTTGATTGTGGCTCCTACTTTTAACGTGCATAAACTATACTCTAGGAGACTTGTCTTACTCAAGATATCCATAAAGAAAAAAATGTGATTTGAATGAATGCGATGAATAACTAGTTTGATTGTGGCTCCTACTTTTAACGTGCATAAACTATACTCTAGGAAACTTGTCTTACTCAAGATTTCCATAAAGAAAAACGTGATCTGAATGAATGAGATGAATAACTCGGCGTTTTACTAAGTCTCCCACATCACATCAATCACTACTTGTCTTAACCTTACGACACACAAAACTGTCCATGAGCAAAAATACCAATTCAGTGCGATGAATAAATAAGTTTTACCCTGGCTGCCTACGTTTTGTATTCTCTTTCTCAGTACGAGACTTCAGCGGATCATTTTCAAAGGATTTCTTCCTTAAAATCAATTTTTGGCATGTAGAGTAGTTCAAATATGTTTCCGTTCACCCACAATCTACTTCCTCATATTCCTTAAGGACAAGCTGATTTTTAATTATTTGATGGAAATGTATACCTTACACTGAAATCCAGGACAAAAGAGTTGTATTACACCCGGCATGTGAGTAGACCGATCTCTGAGGGTCTCAGACTAGAGTACGGTTTGTTTGACAATCCTAATCATCTTTATTAAAAACTGAATTTGTAGATGTTAAATATATGAATAATTTTTGATCTAAAAAAAATTGAAAAATTGTTTATGAAAAAAAAAAAAAAAACAGCATTTTTTCCAAATAATTAGGATTGCGGTTGTCTTGACGTAACAGTGACGTCATCATCGCAGCCATGTTGGAAGTGTCACCTTTCATGTCGAAGATACGAGCTACCATAGCCATACATTTTGGCGTTCCTTTTCCCAAAATTTATTGTCAACCAACTATAATATATATTGAATTCAGAAATTTGACATGCGAAAAACAAAAGGTTGAAGAATACTTGCCATTTGTGCGAGGCGGCTACCTGGCTGATGACGTCATTGATCATTGAACATATCTCCGCCATTCAGAATTGATTTAGATTTTTTTGTATCTTGAAAATCGATCGGAAAGATGATTCTATTCAGTAATCTTACTTACTAACGCGAGGAAAACTAATCGTTTCCTATGCTGCAAAGCTCAACAGCTGTAAATATGTTTTTGATATGAACACTCTCGCTTGCATATTTTTCACAATAAATAATGTTTCTATTTCAAGTTTTTTTCATAGTCACGATAGCTATTGAATTTTGCTATTGTCAAATTAAATCTTAATTGATGCTGTAGTCTTCCCTTCCTTTTGTTTCTTTAAATTGCGTCTTTTTTTGCTGTCAGACCATGCAATATTTAGACTCTTCTAGTAGGGCTTCCTATTCTTTTTGCTTGTCCATAAGTCGCCATGAGCTGATTCAATTACATTGCCAAAATAATTCTTTCTTCCTAGCACAATTTATCATTGTTTTATGTCGCTGAAGTGGCCTCGATTAGCGACACAGACAAATGCAAAGTTAAAGGAGCCAGCATGTTCCCAGGCAATAATATATCTTAACATCAGACCTGCAACTTTCTGATTTCGCGGTACTCACACGTCCCGTCGTATTATAGATACGTAGAATATATTTTACCTCGATATTCGATCGGCCCACGAAACTCCACTGTTCCAAGAGAACGACGCTCTCTCAAGTGTTTCTAAATGATTCGAATCCTTTTTACATTTTAGGCAACGTAAAAGAAAGATCACTTACCAACTGACCAATCAGAGCGGACTTTATTTGTGCAAAAGTAAACGGCTTTAGTATTTGTATCATGTGAGTTATCCCTATTTACTTCAGTGTTGAAGCCGAGAATCATTCAGCTTACCGCGCAAGGCGGCCTCTTGTAAAATAACAATTTACGGATTTACTTTAAGTTTCCTTGCTATTAACTCCGGCTCTTATCTGTGCATTGTTAGTCCATAATTGCGCGGGAAACGTGCTCTATCGTTTGCCCTCGCTCATTTACTTTGGGAGAACATTTAAGAGATTTACATTACGACTTTATCTGGATTGTTACTCGATAAATTTACGAAAAATCTTCCCCATCGCCGCTCCCATTTTAATTGAACAGGAAGATGTTATAGTCTGAGTTTTAAGGGATTTTTTGTGAGGATATCGCCGCCTGATAGACCAGCCGCCAAGTACAGTTGTATCTAGGCATAGTTAACCTATTGACATTGTTTATCATAAACCACATAAAAGTTACCGAGATAGCAAATATAATCAATCGTAAACCATAACGCAAAGAGGATGGTTTGCCCTTCATTGCGCATTCCCTTTACATCTTTTCAGATACGAACTCACTAACTTTATGAAAAAAATATTGAAATTTCAAGACCAGAATTTACTTTGCGGTTTTAAATGAAAATAATTTTTTATTGTTATGTAACTGAGACGTGTTTTGGGCAAGTTGATCAGATAAAGTGGATGATTTGCGCATTCTTTTTGTCCTTTTATCAATAGTGTATCGGTCAAAGTTTCGTACTCTTGAACAAGTGGCTAGCTGTTCTGTTCTTTTTAACTCATTTTTGATGATTGTATTTTTTTATTGTTAGGCAACACAGACGTGTTTTGGGTAAGTTGATCAGATAAAGTGCATGATTTGCGCATTCTCTTTTTGTTCTTTTATCAATTGTGTATCGGTCAAGGTTTCGTATTTTTGGACACTGAGACCTACTTGTTCTGTTCTGTTTGACTCATTTTTGATGAATAGAAAGTAGAGCAAAAAGCTATCACAAGAGAAAATAGTGCCGTACAGATAAAGTATGATTCTATTTTGATGACGGTCATGAGCCACCTTAACAAGTATAATTTTCACGCGAATTTCATGATTTAACTTAAGGAGATTTACCTAATTGTTTATATCAGACGTTAAATGTTTGTTATTGGACCTAGATGATGTTTACGATCCAAGGAAGGGAATCATTAAACTAGAGTTCAAAATACATTTCTTCATGTCAAACCTAATGAAGTGTTTGTATCAGTGTTCTCGAGGGTTTTAGAACCGGTTTTCCTCCCTTCGCTAAACCTAACAAGCTAAATTCCAATTCAATCTGTGAGATAGCCGTGCCCCGACTTTGATCAGCCCAGAGGTTATTTCAGGGTTCAATCTGTGAGTCAACTGTGCCCTGACTTTGATCAACCAGAGGTTATTTCAGGGTTGGATCTGTGAGTCAACTGTGCCCTGACTTTGATCAGCCAGAGGTTATTTCAGGGTTCGATCTGTGAGTTAGTGTTCTATGACTTTGATCAGCCACAGGCTGTTTCAGGGTTCGATCTGTGAGTTAGCGTTCTATGACTTTAATCAGCCAGAGGCTGTTTCAGGGTTCGATCTGTGAGTTAGCGCTCTATGACTTTGATCAGCCAGAGGCTGTTTCAGGGTTCGATCTGTGAGTTAGCGCTCTATGACTTTGATCAGCCAGAGGCTGTTTCAGGGTTCGATCTGTGAGTTAGCGCTATATGACTTTGATCAGCCAGAGGCTGTTTCAGGGTTCGATCCGTGAGGTAGCGCTCTATGACTTTGATCAACCAGAGGCTGTTTCAGGGTTCGATCTGTGAGTTGGCCATGCCCTGACTTAGATCAGCCCAGAGGTTGTTTCAGGGTATATATAGTATAATATCGATACTGAATATTTGAAAGTTTCTAGCTTGCGTGGGACTTGGTTGTTTTGAGGGTAATTAATAGAGATGCGTTGTCAGTACGTCGTGATAATGTCAAGTGATTGATAATAATTTAACTATCTGCTGACAGTGGTAATCCTGATTTGAGTCAAACATAGAATGTATGTTAGGCTAGATGTGGCATGAGCAGGACTTGAAATAACAGCCGATCAACGGGCAACGTCCGGCAAGAATTGGAATTTCTCCAGTCGAATCTTACTTAGCCTTGCCGGTCATTTTAACCAGTGACATTGAGCCAAAAACAAGGAATGACCAAGCTAAAACTAATTTGGCCGGTCAACACGACCGGCGACTAACCTGCCGATATTTCAAACCCTACGTAAGGTATATTAAGTGATTCTATTTATAAACATTTAACTACCACTTCATTTTTATTCTCACTTTCCTCTATTTGTTTTCTCATTATAGTTTCTTTCTTTCAACCTCATGTCACTCAACATTTTTTTCCCGTTAATAATGATTTGAGTTGAGTCCGCTTACATAATACAGTAAAAAATACTGTGCTCTTGAGAATACAAGAATACCTGTATGGTGATATTATATACGTCTTTAGAGAGAAGCACAAAGATATCTGTTGTGCGCAATGTTTTTAAATTGTGATCGCGTTAGAAAATAGTCTACGCCTACAAGAGCCACGTTTTCGCATAAAATTAGTTAAAAAAACAACTGGCCCAACCCGAAAATTTTTTATGCAACATCAACTTTTTGCGCAACATCGATGCGCAACGAAATCAATTCGGCCATTGCGCGTCGTCCGTCCCATGTAATATAAACTTAACATAGGCAGCACTGATAGTCCTTTTTTATCTTTTTACTGTCTTACTTCCCTTGTATTTTAGCTTACTCGCAGACACTGTCGCCTGATTATCTAGAGACTATTCATGAATATTATTATACCCAGACAATATTCGTAAATTCTCTTTAACACTATTCTACCTTAATATTCTATATAACTTAAGCGAATACATGTCAATCATCACAACTTTTAGCAGCCTAAGCACCATGTGTCCTTATTACTTTCATACTCTAAGGACCTTTAGTTAAAAGGGGTCTTTTATTAGAAAATAGTCGGCATTGATTCCATAGCTTTTATCAGTATTATCAGCAGTCGAGACATAATCAGGCGAATATCTAAACGAGATTAGAATGTTATTTTGCCGGCGCGCTTGGATTTAAGCTGTTGTGGCGTGCGTAATTGACTTCCAGAGGTTTCCTGTTTATTTCTGATTACAGCGCACCGTTAAGATTCCTCAATTTATTTTCTCGAAGCAAAACAAACAAGTCCGTTATTTCATTTCAAACATTGCACTGATAAATGGGTCTGATTAGGAACGAATGAACTTCTGGGCTATCTCAAAACTTCCTCTCAGATGCTTCTTATAACCTTAGGAACCGTTGAAAACTACTAACTGTTTTATTGTTTAGGCCGTTGGCTATAACATAACACACTAACGGTAGTTTTTGTACTCATTTTGTTTTAAAGTATTCATAACCAAATTTACTGCACATAAAAAAAAACATTAAATTTTACCCTTTTTTATTTATTGGCTACTGAGATTTCACAGTATTTTTTTCATATAATGCGAAAGGTCGAGCCTTAGGGCACAAAGACTGCCATGTAGAATACATTTGGCAATCACCCACCCCCCTCCTCCCCCCTCAGTACTTTATGGTTCCGGCTGTTCAATTATTTTAAAGTTCAGACTGGTATATCCTTCCAAAGACTAGGATTTCTAGTTGCGCACATTAGATTATTATTTATTATCCTTGCCCAGAGGTTTCCGCGCGCACGAAACAAAGATGTCTGAGAGCTGGGGATTATTGTCCAAATCTCTAAAGTAACTAAGCTAGGCTTTTTATGTGGTTCCTGTAATTTAATAATAAGATAGAAACACGCTAATGTCAGATACGTTGTTATCAATCAACTATCTTTGGACTTATATAATCTGGAGAATATATATTATAGACTCCTTTCGAGATTATTCCATAAAAAAATAGTAATAGTAGTAGTAGAGCGGTTCTCATAAACCTGTGAAATACGATTTAGCGTATTGCACTCTATTTCACTCTGATTGTTTTGTTTTCTTTTGTGTTTTTTTTTTTTTTACTATTACACTCTTATAAGCACAGTCACGTTGTTTCACGGGTTAATGAGAAAAATAGTAATAGTAATAGTAATAGTAATAGTAATAGTAATAGTAATAGTAATAGTAATAGTAATAGTAATAGTAATAGTAATAGTAATAGTAATAGTAATAGTAATAGTAATAGTAATAGTAATAGTAATAGTAATAGTAATAGTAATAGTAATAGTAATAGTAATAGTAATAGTAATAGTAATAGTAATAGTAATAGTAATAGTAATAGTAATAGTAATAGTAATAGTAATAGTAATAGTAATAGTAATAGTAATAGTAATAGTAATAGTAATAGTAATAGTAATAGTAATAGTAATAGTAATAGTAATAGTAATAGTAATAGTAATAGTAATAGTAATAGTAATAGTAATAGTAATAGTAATAGTAATAGTAATAGTAATAGTAATAGTAATAGTAATAGTAATAGTAATAGTAATAGTAATAGTAATAGTAATAGTAATAGTAATAGTAATAGTAATAGTAATAGTAATAGTAATAGTAATAGTAATAGTAATAGTAATAGTAATAGTAATAGTAATAGTAATAGTAATAGTAATAGTAATAGTAATAGTAATAGTAATAGCTGATTTATTAATGATTTATAAAGTGCCATTTCCCTAAATTCAAAGGCGTTATTTCCAAAATAATTATAATAGTCGCAAAGAGAGACACAGTCATGATGACATAGAAAATACTTTTTTTGAGAATATGACTTTGGAGTTTTTCTTAAACAAGGATAAAGTTGTACAGTCTTTCAATTAGTCATTCCAGAGAAACGGAGCAGCTACTGTTATGAAAATATTATTTTAATAAAACAATGAAAGATTATTAATAAATAATGATAATAATAATATTAATAAATGATGTCAATGATGATGATAATGATGATAACAATAGCGTTATTTCTTTTGCTTTTTTTTTGCTTCACATCCAAATATATTTTGGGAGAAATCCATTTAAAAGTATTTTCGAATAAAAGTAAAAATAATATTCAAAATGAAACCAAAAATGAATAAAACCTTATTTTTTTAACATTTTAAACTGGATCTATACAAAAGCTGCTTGTAAAGTAAATTCCAAGGTAAAATGTTTCAAATTGAAACATCGGCTCTTAAACGGATGAGAATAAGATAAAAAGAAACAGATAGATTTCAGAGTTACTTTACTAAAACCGGTGAAATAAATAGAACATGTAAGATAGAAAATCTAAAAGTGCATTTTTTCGTTAGTATTGGTATTATCCTTCCAGATTAGATACTATTAACTGCTGCCTTGTCGTTGAGTGGTGCTTTTATTGATTATTCGTGACATTATTTCTCAAGTATAATCCTTGTCATCGATCACTAACCTAAGTCACTGAGAGAATATGACAAAAATAATCGATCTGTTGGTCACGTACCAGATTTTGAAATATGTTTTTTTTGTTGGCGAGACTTCAGCGGTTACCGTTGTATTCGATGTGGAGGCGAGTTATTGTTCGGAAAAATGGGAAAAGGAAGAAGATAAGAAGATAACTAAAACGAAGAAAAAAGAAAGAAGATTTGATGAAGGGAAAAAATGAAAGGAAGGAAGAAAAAAAGAAAAATGAAGAAAGAAAGATAGAAAGAAAGAAAGAAAAAAACTAAAAATAAGAAAAAAGAAAGAAAATTTGATGAAAGGAAAGAATGAAAGGAAGGAAGAAAAAAAGAAAAACGAAGAAAAGAAAGAAAGAAAAAAACTAAAAGGAAGAAAAAGAAAGAAGAAAAAAAGGGAAAAAAAGAAAGAAAGGAAAGAAGGAAGAAAGAAAAAATGAATGAATGAACAGAAAGAAAATTGAATGAATGAAAGAGAGAAAGAAAGAAAATAAAAGTAAAAAAAAAAACTAAATGAAAGATTCAAGTATTAAACGAAGGTCTCACATATTTGTAAACAACTGCCTCACTAATATACTTCTTTTACTTCATATATAATTAATTAGGACCGGCTTAACCTAGTAACTTCCATAGCCCTAGGGCTACTATTATAGTTCATTCCATAATGCAGTTTCCACGTTAATGCACTGGCTTACAAAATAACTTGTAAAATGCACCGGTGCACCGCACTTATAATTTCTCTCACTGCTGTAACATTATATCTTGCGAGTTTCCTAAGTCTTGTTCAGAGCTTTGCATATAAAATACTGAGGCAATCTGCTCAATCTTACTACGACTAAGAAACCTGCTTTGTTTTATTGCAAACAGGTTTTTTTTGTTTGATAAAAGTAATGGAAGTATATATCATAGACATCGAGTTCGATTCATAATATTCTTTTTTGTGACTGGAGGGGTGGGGTTTGAATATTCGATATTTTTCTAAATTTTCTAAAAGCACAAAGCTAGATCGGATAGCACTATACGTTCTATTACATAAACATCAACCCCTCGTAAAGTATTGCGCTTATAGAAATAAATTAAGAATCTGAACCAATACAATTTTAAAGACTGATTTCAAATATCGAGATAGTACACATAGTCTACGCTAGGTCTATCAATACAGAATCAAGAATTGTTTCATTTTTTCCGAACACGTTTAGCCCAGTAGTTTAAACAAGAAACTTTACTTTTCCTGACAGGGAAGTAGGTTCTAATGAGAGCATTGCGTGTTGTTTTGTGATCACTGTCAAGTAAACAATTATGGAGGACAAAAACAAGATATAGAATCTTATAATAAATTCATTATTTAACTGTCGCACTGCATCTAACCGTTTGCGGATTTAATTTCCGAGAAATTATTATAAAAATCTCTATATTATTTGAAAAAGATTTACGATTATTTTTGAATTTAAATGTCTAGGAAATAACAGAAGATAGCTTTTTAAAAGGTGTTTAGATTCACGGGAATTTATCGTTCTGTTGAGGTATAATCCTCTACATCTCTCGTAAAAATACAAAGAAATTCATTGATCTAGAATATAGAATGGTACTTCTTTTTTCCTTACCTTTAGAGGTTTCTTGGTCAGCGAATCACCAGCAAACCAGACTAGCAGTCGAGATATTTCTGTAGTTTCTGAAGGGTAAAAAACAAACGCAATCATAAAAAGCGATTCATTTCCCATGGACACTTAAAGTCATTGTAGAAGCAGTTCCTTTTAACTCGACTTCTTATGTTATGGTTAGTGTAGAGTCTTGATGAGTCTAAGTCCATTAGAAGATATGCAACGGAAAATCTAATATTGTTTAATTGCCATAGTACTTCTAAAAACACTAGTGCGATTCTTAAAATCATATCAAGAAAGTAGAAATTAGAATTCTAGATACCTGAATTAGCTGTGTTGGATTTAGTGAAAAATTAAAGGTTTCAGAGAGAATTTTCTGGAACGAGGTGAAAAAATGGTGGATTTACTTGAAGTTGATTAAATGTCGTAGAATATGTGATGCGCGCGCAGGCAGGTTGCTGGGTGAAGAGAGAAGCAGCCATCGTAAGTACATTAGTGGATCAGAGATAATCACAAGGACCTGGACTAAAAAGAACGACAGATAGATGTTTCCTCTTCTTATGCTAATGAAAGTACTCTCTTATCGTCCGCCATTAGTAAAACACAACCATGAGATATCATCACTGAACCACGTGCATATTAATCTTACATCCGACTCTACTGAATTAAGTGGAAAATACGATTGACTATAACCGATAGAATACTCCCTTTATTAGAGTATATTAGTTTATTTTATGCTTCGATTACCGTCTAGTATAACCGCCCATCCTTGTTTCTAATGCGTTGTTCATTTAAACCAAAATTTATAACAAAAATGTTTTTGGATTCGAGATCGAGATGAGAAGTGAGATAGAGGTGACCGCTGACATAGAGATCGTAGTCGAGACAGGAAGAAAGACTTTTATTACGACCACGATGTTTTCAACTTATCTTTAAAGTTCAGGAAATGAAGTAAGCAGTCCTCGAGATATCAGCTAATGTCACGATATTTATTGTATACTATTATTCTACTTTAAACAAACTCGTAATATTAAGATCATGTAGAAATGAAATTGTTACATTAAATAAACAAACAAACAAACGAAGTAGAAACATAAAAACCTTTAGCGACCGCTCAGCATTTATCAGGGGGAGGGGGAGGTCAGTGAACCTTCGGGAAAACCAGAATTTTTTTTGGACTCTCTGTCTGAGTTTATGGAGAAGAGCGGTTGGCATTTTGCTTGAATGCCTGTTTTTAAGCTAGAATGAGAGGTCTAAAATTTTGGCTTTTTTTTGGAAGTTTGAAAGTTTAGCTTTTGCTTCCCAAGCCTCTTCCGCCTTAAATACTAAAGTTAACGTCCATTAGGAGTATGAAATGAGAAGGAAACCAGACAGCCATCGATGATTATATCATATTTATCACACGCATATACTGATATCATACTGCGATCTAGACCTTTCGTGCAAGTTTCTTCCCCTGTTTGCCTTCT
This sequence comes from Anthopleura sola, assembly GCA_023349425.1. Taxonomy (NCBI): domain Eukaryota; kingdom Metazoa; phylum Cnidaria; class Anthozoa; order Actiniaria; family Actiniidae; genus Anthopleura; species Anthopleura sola. The sequence continues at coordinate 8,830,535 of JALHLI010000005.1, forward strand.
TCCTTTCATCCTCTCGCTAAATGAATTCGAAAAAACTTTTATTTGAATTTACTTGTTATTTTCTTTAGTATTATTTCTTTCTTAACTGGATAACACTACGGTCAAGAAGGTACACCAATATTGACTACAACCGGCGGAGATTTTCGTGATTTTTTTGGGACAAAATTGCCGGAAGCAAAAGGTTTATCAGTCAAGAGTCACCAACCATACCCCTTTAATGAATTAAGAGATGATTTGAAGAATTTTACAGGTTTTCCCACGGGTTCAATGAAAATACTTATGCTATCGTTTACGCATGCGCAGCTATTGTTCTAACCTCCTGATCCGTTTGACTAGTTACGAAAATGCATTTCGTCAAATGTTATTTTGATAAAGTTTTGATCTGATATACCCGCCTTGTCTGAATCAGTTAATCCCTCAGTCTCATAACATTTAACCATTGTTTAACATACGGCTTAGTTTTGTCAACAATTTATCTTACCATGGAATTGATCTCTGTTTATTTAAAAGATTTCTAGCGCTGTTTTTAGACTCATGCAGTGAGTCATTTCTCGTTTTGCGTCATATATATTTAGGAAAGAAGCAGGAATACTCGAGAAGATCGTTTTGCACCAATATAGTACTTGATTTTCCAATTCGTGATTTTAACGTTCAAAATCAATTTTAATTGTCTGAGAGTACGATGCTCGTAAAAGGATTTCCTCAAACTCTATTTTTCTCTGAACCAATAAAAACCGAGTAAATGCACGACGTCCAATCACAATGCTTTGATTCGGAATCCATTTCAGTGTCACAAAAACAGGCAAACGTTTCGTGTTTTGCGATTTCCAATATTTACAATCAGTGTAAATCAGTCTATATTTCATCTCCTGATAAAAAATATTTGAGGAAACAATTAACGTTTTGGTTTTGTAGGATAAAATAGCCGCTATTTTAAAAATTAAACACAAGGTAATTGAACAACTTGGGTTAAACATTTCATTTAGATTTTCCCGCCAAAACGTTTTCGTACATGCTGGAAAAACGCGCGTGGCAGCAAGCTGTCAGCAAAGTTTTCGTTAGCTTTCAAAATGTCGCCAAAAAGTCACGGAATGAAATTTTTTTAAAAAGATTTTCCGTTAACAAAGTAAACTATGACATAGTTTATCAATGAAAATGATTAGATCTTAAAATATCCTGCAACTAAACGTGCCGCAATGCTTAATCTTGTTAGCTTTTTTATCTGTACTTTCCACAATGCGCAGGCTGTGGACATCTTGAGCTTATGTTGTAAAACAAAAACAAATTCTCTCCAAGGCATTTGACAACATTCACCTGTAAAGTTAAATCTTGACACTGCGTTTATCATCTGAGAAATTTTAACCTACTTTTCCTTGTGAACAATACTTTTGTGAAACAGTGACATTAAAGCGAGGAGAACTTTCCAGAAAGTAATTAGCGACAATATTTTGTAAGTCTTGGCCTTTTAACATGATAAATGGGGTAAATAAGAAAGGAATTCAAGTATTAATGAATTGAAAGACCCCCAAATCAGGAAGAAGGTTATCAAAGATCATAAATCGTTTCCAATCAAAGGTATTAAAAGTTCGTCGTGGGTTATCTATTAAATATGCAAAATCCCTGCATTAATAGCTTAATTGTTTAGTTTAGTGGCTTTAAAGAAATCAAGTCTTAAACTGTGTAAGATTGTACGTTAATAGGACGTCATAGTAGACGTGTTTTGTACTGCCCCCCTGTTTTTCACCATCTTGTAAAGGTGGCAACAATGCCTTCTTTTCCACGAGAAAATAGAAAATCTCTACTTTATTTTGCTCTACAACATGGCTCCCAGGCTTCTCTATAAGGTTAAGAAACGCAGCGTAAACTCACTAAGAATAATTATTAAAACTGTATTTTTTCACCTGCTATGGTTTCTTGGCTTTTTCATATTAGCCTTAACGATTTATTACTGATATCAAAGAGTGCATGAAACATGTATTTTACTAAACTTCAGTGTATTCCTTTCAGACGGAATGCATCTGCTATGATAAATAGGAGCCCTGAAAACTGGAAACTAAAGGCTGTTTGGACATTTTTTTTGGTTGAGAATGGTCGCATGTTGATCCTAAATTTCTTGAGTTTAAACTGAGCTAATTAAAAAAACGTTTCTTAGAGGTCAATAAATATGCACTTTGTGGCAAGCCATTCGTTGACTGTTACTTAAATACTTAAAATAGAACCGTTCTCCATTAGAATTTATTTAGACGGACGAAGAAACATGCGTTGGCATGCGAGAAGAACTCTTATATCATTAGATGGCAGGCCATTAAGTTCTTGAGACTACTGCTAGAAATAACACGCTAAAAATTGCCCCGATATCAACGCGTATATCGGATATAGCCGTACTTTTAGATATTGCTATTTTGAGTCGAGAAAGTTTTAAATGACTCGAAAAACGTGCTTGGCAAAGTATGGCGTACTTCAGTTGATTATCATGAGGTTAATACTTCGTGTATGACACAACACACACAGACAAACATAATGTAATAGTGCTATTTCATGGGGTATACATGAAGTATCAACCTATCATCAATTTATCAGACAGTAGGTACACAAATTTCCGATTAAAATCCTTTTTGTTGAAATGCAGCTTTGAAAAGACACAATCAGTGATTTATAATCTAAGATTTCAGAGGTTTTCGACTTTGGGCGTTAGATATTGGATTGATGTAAGTAAATATTGCGAAAACTAGATGAGAAGGAAACATATTTTTCTAATAATTTAAAAAAATGATATCATACATTATTATACTATTTGTTGGAGATGGATACAGATTTGAAGCCCAGACATTTTTCCATTATTTCAAAGCTATTTTCTAACTTATTCTTTAAAACAAATGGCATGTAACAAAATGAATAAATGAATGGAAAGAAATTGTTGAATGAGATTCACTTACGGAACATAACAAGTATGAAGTATGTAACTATATATGTCTATTTTTTTTTAATTCAAGGTTTATTTTTAACTCAATTTTTTTTATAAATAATCTTTGATTAAATAGGCGAGTAATGGGAAAATTAATGACATGAATAAGAGGACATATTTTACAAATATAAAAATATATATTATATTAAGAAAAGTTCATATCACACCGGTTTTGTTTTTTTTTTTTTTTTTTTTTTTTTTTTTTTTTTTTTTTTTTTTGTTGTTTTTTTTTTTTTGTGCTTCTGTTTCTATTCTTATACCAAAGTAAAAAAAATACATTAAATTCAGTTAACAGTGAAAATTATCTGAGAATAGTAATCAATCAATCACTATCGAAAAGATTAGTATTCAACTCGGATTTTTTTTTGGATTAAAATACTTTAACACAAGATCGTAGCAGGGCAGATGATATTTCGTGAACTATAGACATTAGCGAAGCAGTAAACTGATGCTAAAAGTAACTCAATATTTTGAGTCAAACCACGCTGCTGAATATCTAAATTCGTTCTTGAAAACCGACGCATTTATTTCCTAAATCGATGCATTAAAGCCAACAATTAACTATGTTAACTTGTGATTTTGGAAAATACCTTAGGTTTGAATGCTTAAAGAGATAAACATCTGAGAATAAAGAGTTGTATTTCAGTTTTACTCATCGCTATGTCGAGCATAAAAATCAAAATTAAAGCTTATTTTCACTGATAACTTAAGCGTCGCTGAGAATCTTGTTCTCTGAACAATGGCTCCAAAAGATTGCGTTTCGTTTTTACTCATCGGTATACTTCACGAGCCTAAAAATCTAATTAAATATTTGTTTTCATACCTTCAACTTCCCTGAGAATCTTGTTTTTGCCGTAAAACAACTACACTCACCGCCCAGACGTGAATCTTCCTAACGTGGGTGAAAAATGAAAATAACAAGTCTGAAGATGGATGCGAAACACGAGCCTTGAGTTTGTGCGTTCTTGACGTTTGTGGCTCGCATAATATAAGGATTAAATCGAAGATTAAAAGATGTTCTCCAAAACAATGTTGACCGCCTACTGCACGAATGACAGTGGGAGATTTATGTCTGTAAAACAGATAGATCATTTTGATCATCTTGAAGGTTACTCTTATTGTTTTAGCTTGACAAACCATCGTTTTCAATCAGTTTTAGACTTATTTTGAAAATTCTAAACTAAAACATCGATTTTTAAGTAACTGTCTTTCAGTATCTTTATAATGTTGCCGTAACAATGAGGCCCCCACGGGGGGTAGAGTTAGAAGGTTTTGACGCAGTACAAATATATTAGATGAATCAATAGGGTGCGATATTGCCTGGTTCTTTTCTCATTGTTTGAGGATTCTTTTCAAGGAATCGTAGAGTTTTGATACAATGAAACGTTTAATTCCATCCTTAGTGCAATTAGTTTGTACTTAAGAACTCACGTGACGACAGATAAACATCAAAATGAAAGTTCAACCAAAGATTTGTTCACAAATGCAATCAGCGCTAGATTTGCACGGAATCATTGACTATCCGATACCAACATTTCCTGGTGTTTTCTTTTCCAAAATCTTTAGTTTTTACAGTGCAAACACGCTCACAATTCGTGCCATTTTCTTGCATTTAACGTAACTCACTCTAGTACCAAATTAGCGAGCTTTTGAGCGTCATTAGTAGAATATAACGCGAAAGGTTAGAACAGTTTTAGTCTAGGAATTTGCGCCACATTTCAACCCATGTCTGTTACTAAAATTAGATTATTAATATTATTAATATTTAATAAGATATTAGTACCTTTTCGATAGGTTACTGATCCCTTGCGTGTTCATACACTCGAATAAAGCACGCAACTTCCTGCATCAGTATGTAGCTTATTCAAGTAGAAGAGCCATTCTGTAAATGATACTTGTGTGGGTAAGTAATGTATGTTTGGCTTGCTTAGGGCGGTGAAACCTTAGCCTTTTCTTGACATTCGTACCATGTTAGTTATTTTTGTCTGTAACCTATACTTCAGAAAAAACCACACACACACACAGTTGTCAGTTGAATTTCAGCCTTCTTGTCAGGTTTTTAGTTAAATTCTAAGGCATTTGTCAGTTGTCAGTACGTAGACACTATTCAGACCCTGTAACTAGCGCCATGGGCAAAATTCGTGGGAGACTGTAGCTTCAGTTTGGGTAGAGAGACAGTCGGACAGTAGTATTATCATTATCATTATTATCATTATCATCGTTATCATGATCCATCAAAATCATAATTATTACCACCATGATTATTATCTAATAATCATTAACTAACAATAGCATTTTGAATCGTTAATAATGCATAAAGGCTTTTCAATGGTATTTCTAGTTGGCAAAAGTGATAAATAGTGACGAGGACTCCTAGGAGCATAGTGTGAATCTGTTTTTAGATCTTTTTTTCTCTTTTTCTTGATATTTCAACTTTATGTAGATCCTTGGCCAAAATGGCCGCCGCAAATTCGGGAATGAGTTGAAATTAAACTGAGTAAGAACCAATACCAGCACTAGAAAGAGCACTTTTACTTTAGTAATCCTACGAAGATTCATTATGTTAGGTGTAATATCGGCCGAGAACAGAGCTTAAGTTGAAAGATGATTTAGAAAAATTTATAGACGATTGTATGACTGGGGGTATAGCATCGCCATAACCGTCATCCGCCGCAACCATCATTCTTACTCTCACTCTCTTCCGCTACTTATCACTGAGTTTTTCTGCCCTTTTCTCCGTTCAACGAAATCATTATGTGAGTTTTTTTAATTTACATGACCTGCCTGTTTATGATACCCTGGATCCAGAGGCCATTTATTCTGGCTCCGTCGTTTGCTGAGCAAAATAGAACCTCTGGAACCAAGGCTAGTTTATATAAACACGCACTAAAGTCCAAATATGAGGCCTGAATTAGTGTGGCAATAACTGGATATTGTAAAACACTCTGTTAACACTAATGTCTGACCTACTTGATTCTTTCGCCTCATTGATTTAAAGCCAAGTATTGTGTGCTATTAATCCGTCTGGGTTTTGAAAGGATGGAGAGTTTCCATAGCAACGTCGATGTTATCGCTGTTTTCTAAGACGCGGTAAGTAGGCTTAAAACGTCGGCCTTCTAGGGAGCATGCGTGATGATACTGTTATCATATTCATGGTATGAGTTCAATATTTTATATCAGAAGGCAAGGCTTTATTATCCAGATGAATGATAGATTTTTTCATGCATTGTTTGGTGAATATCTTATTGAGGTTACCGCCGTTTGCTTCCAAACAGGTCACATGACCATTCTATTAGTTGCGATTGGTTGAATCTTTTAATACTTTTCCACCAAAAAAAAAAGAAGAAAAATTATCATTGCTATTTATCCCACACCATAGAAAATATAGCCAATCAGAAAGCAGGAAAACCATTGTATATTCGTCGGTATTTCACTCTTCCTTCCCATCTGCACTGCGTGTTGAATCTACGCATTTGTACTTTCTATGGTTTATAGAAACATTAAGGTAAACTTTTGACGCACCATTCTCAGCTCAAAAGCACAAAATGAAGTCAGTACATTTGTACAGAGGTTTTCCTTGTCTGCGAATGCGCACAGAGGCATCAGTCTTTTTTCGTGTCTAGTGTCGTTCGGAACCCTTGACTGAAAACAAGAGTGATCTCAACTGTTAATGCACTTATACTTTAACGAGGAACAGGACGTCTTGTTCCTAATGTTTTAGCTATGAAAATAATGACCTTATTGATGATAATGTCACATGTACTACCACGATCTCGATCCTAAATTAGACTCTGAGATCAGTTATTGACGTATGTCTCTTAATATTTGGAGATTTGAAGACTTAAATGCTTGGAAGAGATTTAAGCTTTTGCTCTTAGTGTAGATAGATAGAATAATTGTCGAGATATTTTTGGTTGTTTTTGTCTGAAACGATATCAATGATATGGAAGATTTTCCGCTTCTGTTACGGTTCTCAACACGGCTAGGTTTGTTGTACAGGTTGATAAATGAGTTTTTATGACGCACCGTTTATAGCTAGAAGCGGTGTTATATGCGTATGACTCGGTGTATCAAAGTTATTGGAAATCAAGAATAAAAAGATGGTGAAAGTAGTTGAAAACGAGGAAATAGAGGGAAAAAGAAGCTAGAAAAAGAGGACCCGTGAAGAATGATTGTATAAATCAATAAAACATAAATAAAAGTAAATTGTATTATGAATATAAATTCAGCGACGATAATGAAAGAGGATGAAATCTTCTGAAGCATAAACTTTCTTAAATTTATTAGAAAAAGTTTACTCTGTGCTAAAAATGAAACCAAAAGGCTTCGCACTTGTCTTAAGACTTAATCTACTGCATGCGCATAAACCATAATTCTATCCTCGTTGGTCTCGGCTTTATGCTTATCCTACAAGAGCTATCTTACCTGTCTGTAAAAGCCATTCAAGTACTTGCTATTGAAGCGATCCAGTAGTTTTTGAGAGACGATCAGCTATGAATCGTTGTTTTTTGTTGTCGTTATCACGCGAGTCTCATTTACAATCACAAGAAATCAAATAAGATAAACGGGCGGATAAGGACCTTTCTTATGTCGGTTAACTAACTTTAGAAGCTAAGGATGGATCGATTGTACTAATGAATTGAACTGGATAATTCTAATTTAAGAATGCAAAATGTTTCCCAAGCTTGCACTTTGATTCGTTCATAGCAGAGGCATTATGATTGGATGCTTCGTATTTTCACTCCTTATGATTGGTTGTTCAGTAGTAGAAACCTTTTCACTGCTTCCCAGCTAGAATTGTGATTGGTTGTTGTACATTTTCTAGATTCCGATTGGTTCAAATCAAAAGTTATTATTTCAGAGTGACAGGTTTATTTTCACTCCTTATGATTGGTTGTTCAGTAGTAGAAAATTTTTCACTGCTTCCCAGCCAGAATTGTGATTGGTTGTTGTACATTTTCTAGATTCCGATTGGTTCAAATCAAAAGTTATTATTTCAGATTGACAGGTTTATGAGTTTTTCACTCACATTAAGGTTGTACTGTCTTCCCAGGGTATAATCTCAACAGGCGAAGCGCGATTGTTGTATCGCTTCAAAGTGCACCGCTGTATAAATATTTGCTTCGCGCACCGATTTTATCACACATTTCCCATTGATTTCCATCAAAGTGCAGCACGATAATAGACTGACTCACCACAATAGAGATAAATTCATCAATGTACTCTGTTTATTCTGCGCAGTATCTGCAAGTGATACTTTCTTGATACTTTGCGTGCACTTGCGCACATATGATAATCTGTCACTCCATTCGTAGAAGATAAATACCATGCCATAAAATGAGAAGTTTCCAGAAACTTTAGTCCCTACTTTATTTAAGTTCCGGACAGCACAAACATTCAGCATGCGGTCAAACTGCTTCACATTTGTCTCATTTGTTTAACCAGAGAAGAGACCAAGTAAAAGACTCACATTTCCGGCACATTTTGAATGAGTAGGCGCTGCCGTAAAAGGAGTAAATGGCTTCGAAGGGGGGACTTTTTAGATATAAAGACAGCATAGTGGAAAGATTCATTTTAACAATAAGCTGGATATAGCTGCAACTTGGCACAACCCCAAAAAGGGCTTTTGCAGTAATTTATACGGGCAGTTTTCAAAGTCACAAATAAAGTTTTCGCATACCTATTCATGCTTATTCATGGCCACTTGAAAACTCCCGAGAGTTGCCAATTTAAAGAATTGCATGAGTTTGACTATAAGTTCACACACAGCGAGCACAAGTCCATTAAAATCCTTCTCAAGATTTGCATAAAAGATCTTTATGTATTAACTAAGTGTATTTTTTTGTAGGTATTCGGTCATTGGTTTCAGCATCTTCTAACACATACTTTTTAACTGTCATTTTTTAATCAGTATTCATTTCACTTAAGCCTTCAAACCAGCCGCGCGCGTCAGTCCCTACACTTAGGCTATGAAACGGAACTAGCTAGCGCGCTCCCGGGAGCGCACTAGCAGCTGCCAGCGCCAACTGCTTGCTTAACAGTCCTTAGCCTTCAACTTGAATGGAAAGACAGGCCAAAAATAGCCGTTCTTTATTTTCTACTCGTTAATATTCTCAGGTGCTCAGACGCCTTTTTGTCGCTGCTTCATTAAGTTATCAATGCAGCTGGGATTCCCTATAGTGTCTCTTTCTCCTTACGAAACAAAACGATTAAAACAGGCCTGCCAACAACCGGAAATATCCGTTTTCCAGCCTCTTGAGCAAAGCATTATTTTTTTATATATTCGATAAGTTCAGTCGATCGCGAATAGATTAAAAGCGGTTATTCGGGGTAGATCTCGTTTGATCATGAATATCAGATATTACAGATTTGCAGGAGGTACAGATGGTCAGGATTTTCTACTTCCAAGACTTTTAAAGCCCGCCCTTCTTTTCTTAATCGCTGAATTCAAAAACCTCCGGTCTCTTTAATTTTTCAATCTCTTTTTACCTGCGTTTTCCTACCTTTTTCAATAATAATGTAAGCCTTTCTTCCAATCTGTCGGAGATGTTGAAAAGACCAAAGCGAACAGACCGGCAAAGTCTGGTTGCCTAGATACCAATGAGTAATAAAAGCAGAATTGCAAAATGGTGTCATTGACAGTTGATTTGACTAAACGCTTCAGACATATTTCATATATTTTCCATGTTCTTTAGAATATTTGCAGCTCAGATGTAGAGTCTAACCTGACATTTACATCAATATGTGAAAAGATCTTAAATAAAGCATTTCACTTAAATATAAAGAGCCTACGTCTAAGAGTTTTTTTTATGGCATAAGCTTGTAGTATACTAACATGCGACCAGAGTCTCCTCTTTCCTTCTCTCGCCCGTGGAGGAAGTAGAAGAAGACTGCTCGCAGGATAGTAGTATACCAGTTGACCTATAAACTTCTTAACTCGTTCTATTTAGTTATATGTGTTCACTGGGTGTTCATCCAATTAACAGTTTCTTATGGAACATATAAACGAATCTGATAGTTCTAGTCACATTGTAGCATTCTAGTACAGAGTCTATGAACCACGAATCTCATTTATATTTTTTTCCCTTCTTACGAAGGGGCGCCTTTTGCTTTTTGTAACTCTTTGGACCTAAAAACTTTGGGTAATGACAACTAAACCATGATCAGAAACGTTTTCTTCCCCAACTCCATCGACTTCTTATATGCTTTTTAGTGAAAAATGTTTGAAATAGTTAAAATTATAGTGCTTTTCTTTGCTCTTTGCTACTGTCATTGTTTGGGGTTAAGTGACAAGTGTTGAAACCTCTACTGTATAAATCCCATACTAATGCTTCTAGTGCTTGATGTCTTTTCATTGGATAATGCTTATACATTTATGATCAACCGACTTCAGTTTTTGCTTCTTTAACAACTCAGTGAATAAAGTTGAACTGTCAACCAAATTCATGATCGAGTCAAGTGGACCACGACTTTTTGTTTAGCATCTCAAGAGAGTAGAAGTGATGATAATGTTGGTTTGCGTATGGTGATGGAATATGAAATGTATATGTGATCGTACCATACTGAATGGACTCAGAAAAAAAAAGAATTCTGAGTAGAAGCGTTGAAAACCCTATACTCCTTCCCCTTGGACAGAGCTATTGTAGGGTAAAATATTTCCTAATGTACGTTTTTCTTTTCTCTTTTTTCCTTTGAAGATCGAACCAGAAAGTCAAGCTCCTACACCAGTCATACACTAGGCACAGTATGGAGTCTAATGGTAAGTAAATGATTCAGTTCTTACCTTAGTCTACGGTAAATGTATTCCAGTAGATGGCCTCTATTTCCAATCACACCACATGCACCAAGGACTGATCTTGCTGGTAGACTGTCTGTTTTTCTTCCACGCTTCTTGTTATGCCTATAGCAAACCACCAAATGAGCGGGAACTTAATCTTTCATCACATTTGCACAATCCCCTGGCAACTAGAATTACGATACGAGAAATTTTAAATCATAATTGAAATTATGGAGCTTTCGTATTGTTAATTAAATTGGATCTCGATGTATACCTAAAAAAACGCTAAAACATGACGTTTTTCAAGGCATAATACGACTGATAATTTCAAATAGAATTACTTTTTGCCGCTAGATTTTGATCAATGCCTGAAAAAACGCTACGACAGGACGCTGTTCAAGGCATAAAAAAACTATAATGATTCCGCACAAAATAACTTTTTGCTGCTAGGTTTTAATCAATACCTGCAAAACACTATAACAGGACGCTGTTCAAGGCATAAAAAGACTAATGATTCCAAATAGAATAACTTTTTTCTGCCGGCGATAGTTTTAAGTTACCGCCTTCAATTGACATTAATTTATCGTAGCAGGGGAACTGGTTTGTTTTTTGAAGGCTTCTCTTTGATCTCGGTATTTGCTTTGCACTTGGTTTTTTTTATTATTTTTCTCTCACTTTTTTTCGATAATAAACAAAACTCTCTTTGTTTTGACACATTATTTCTTTTTAAGAAATGCGATAAAGTATAAATAAGAAATAATACAAAAAAGATCACGAAGAAAGTATAAAAGCGCGAAGAAGAAAAAATGGGGAGAGAAAATAAAAGAAAGGAAAACCAAAAACGAAACGAAATGAAAATTTTTCTTCTTCGGATATATATATATATATAAATATACCTGTGGCCTGTGCATATTGACTACTTTAATATCTTAATGCTCTTTTGTTATTTTTAGCTGTAACACGCTAGCATGATAGGGTGGCCCTTATATATTTGGCTTTCAAAACGTAATGGGCATGCAGGGTAGTTGTAGTAGCACGAGTAAAAAGAAGGACTAACCGTAGTTCATAGAAAATGAGTGCAAAATTAAACCCAAAGTGAATCGAACCATGGTTTTTCGGATATTGGGATTATGTGAAGAAAAAATTGGAAGAAAGAAACAAGGAGTGAACGAAAAAAGAAAGGAAGGAAGGACGAAAGGAAAAAGAAAAGGAAAGAAAAAAAGAAAGAAAGAAAAAAAAAAAGAAAGAAAGAAAGAAAAAGTCACGTTCACAATTTGTTGAATGTCAATAAATACGTAATAAGTATTATTTTTTTCTTTTAATTTCGAACAGAACAGCAGTTTTGTCAATATTTAGACGATGAACCCTGCTTATTTCGCTCGACATTTCAAATTCATTTCCATATTTTTTTTTTTTTATCTTAAATTATTTGAGCAACGCATTGCTCCTACACCTGTAACAATCGATTCTAGACCCTAAAATTCTGGAGATTTCCTTTAATTTTCGGCAATTTATAACGTATTCTTCCGTTTACTTAAGAACCCCCGCTATGGTTTGAAGCTTATCGAAGTCTTTTATTGAAATGTTGTTGAATTTTTAGACTTGTTCGGTTCTTTGATGCTATCATCAAATAGGGCGGTAGGCTGAACTCTTTCAGTTCCGCTCTTTGTTACAATAGTCGGGAAAACACTGAAGTTTGTTGTAGCGGTTGAGTACAAAGAGGAACCGCTTGTGTCTCATTAAAACTTGGTTTTTTTACTGTACTTCTTCAATCAAATGATTCATGATATGAAACACTACTGAGTAATCTAGATTATTGCGTCTAGTATCTACAACAGATTGCTCTCAATTTTCTTTAGGTACTTATCCAATCTGCTCCAAGTTGAGATCATTTTATGTTTTCATTTTTTCGTATTGTTGCATAGAGGTTTTAACAAGGTATTCTAAAGTTTTAAATATAAGTGTCAGGGAGTATTTATAACTATGGAATATGTTTTGAATGAGGTTTCTAGTGGACTCAACTAGTGGTAAATAGGTAAATAGAATGAAGTCACCTGCTCTTTTGGAACTTTTAAATGTGAAAAGAAAGAAAAAAATTAAGGAGGGAAAAGATGAAGGAAGGAAAGAAGGAGAGAAGTAGGGAAGGAAGAAAGGCAGGAAGGAAAGAAGAAGAAAGAACGAACGGGATGAAGGGAGTAAGACGGAAAGCAAGGAAGGAAGAAAAGGAAACGAAACGAACTGAGAAAAGAAAAGAAAAAAAAGAAATACACAGAAGATAAAAATAGATAATACCTAAAATTCAGTACTTAGTAATAATATTCCTGGTATATCGAATAAATTAGAATGATTGAAATGAATTAAAAACTAACCGATTTTTATGAACGAAAAAATAAATTAGTTTTTCTTATCAAAGTTAAAATCTCTCTTGGTTGCCGTTAGTAACGCACGCCACAAGTTTAAACTTTTTTGTTGTACAACAAATATATTCACAGGTATTTCTTCTTTTTTTCCTTTTTCTTCCAAAACATTTTGTTTCATATCATGTACAGTACACCACATAAACAAATAAGTTGGCACATAATTTTTAATAAAAAACCTTATGATTATCGCTCACTTGGTCGTCACGTTTTGCCCCCAAGGAAAGTTAGCAAATAAACATATTCATTTTCAAACAAACGGACAGAAAAACCTGAAAATTGTGTTTTGAAATAGGAAAAATATTCACTAGAATAAGTGAAAAAGAAATAACTTGAATTCCTCCTGATATGGATTCTTCAACAATATATATATAAATATATTCAATATATTCTTATTTTTAACCTACTCACAAGGTTTGAAGTTAATTACGCTAGTTTATTCGTAAGTTTGAGTAATATATCTTAGTGTGTGGTATATAAATATTATGATTTGATGGTATATATTATGTCCCTAGCATGTTAGTATAGGTTTCAGTGATGGACTAGGATGGACATTCAGTATGTCTAGGGCATATGAACAAATCTATTTTACCCCTCCCCCTAAAAAACACAAAGGAGGTCACAGACATCCAGGGCTTAATACATAGACAGTATATCTAGGGCATATCAAGTCTTTACCATACTCAGTCCTTTTCTGAGATAAGGAAGAACAAATCTATTTTACCCCTCCCCCCTAAAAACACAAAGGAGGTCACAGACATCCAAGGGCTTAATACATAGACAGTATATCTAGGGCATATCAAGTCTTTACCATACTCAGTCATTTTCTAAGATAAGGAAGATGCTGTATTGTGGTCTAGCTCCAGTACAAACATCTTTTGTTCACCTTCCCTTATATGGTGTTGTTTGCACCAAAGCTAGACCACAATGCATCCTGTTTTTCGAATTTAGAAAAGGCCTATGGAGGTTCATTAACAAATCTCTCCCCTCCCCCTAAAACAAGTTTAGGTTTCCAATGGGAAAGCGGTGACAGACACTAGGATCTTTCTACAGTGTACGCACGCCCCTGCATATGTAAATAGCTGCTTTCGAGGCTTGACACCAGCCTGGCTTCGTACTTTATCGCCACAAAAACTCGAGTTGTATTTTACTTTTGAACTTGGCTAGTTATTCCAAGTGGAGGACGTTCATTTTATTATGATGAATCCATCATAAACGCTTAATTGAAAAACCATCTACAAAATTGAGGAATCTATTTTTAAAAACTCTTTCTCTTTTCTATTTTGGTTCAAAATTTTACTTAAAAATTCGACTTCTCTCATAATGACTATTAAATTAATTGAAATATGTTGTGTCTCAAGGAGTTAGAATCGGTCTAATATCAAAGGCCATTAGTCTTTCTTTCGTTTTCCTATTTTGTCGTTAACCTATTTTTTTAAGTTCCGATTTCTCTCATAGTAAGAACTAATCAAACTGAAACATGCTGCGTCTAATGGGATTAAATAGGATTAACATAAAAGGCTATCAATCTTTTTATTTAGAGTATTATTCCTCTCATAGTTACTCCCGCTTTGGTAAAATGTGCTAAAAAGATTCAATAAAAGTACAGAGATAATTACCTAATAGAAGATGGCATTGCTGCTGGGTGTGTGAGAAACCAGATGTAGTATCACAATATGCTGTAGAACTGTAGATGATATTTTAAAAACGGCACGTCCGTTTATGAATAAGAGGAATAATGCGGTTTACGCCCACAAACATGAATCGTATATAACACTGTTACTACCACAGGAATTCGAAGCTCAACGAAAGATTTATCAGTATACAGCTATTTCAAAAAAGTTTGAAGGGGCAAACAGCGAATAGCGATCGGTGATTGGCGATTTTGTACGACCGAAAGGAACTGTGGGTAATATGAGTTTCTTCATATTCATTTCTTAAATACCTAAACAATGCCATATAAGGTATTCGCTGATTGGTGCAGGCAGTGTTCAGGTGTTTAAGAAATGAATATGAAGAAATTCTTATTCCCCACAATTCTTTTCGGTCGGTGCGATTGCCAATCACTGATCGCCATTTGCCGTTTGCCCCTTCAACATTTTTTCAAATGGATGTATCTAAATTTGGGCTTCCTGTGGAAATGTCGAGCTATATTAGTCGTACACAGAATAATTATTGATTCAAGTGCGTATATATATCTCTTCCCTCATATATCTTGTTATCGACTGGTATAGTATACAATACGCCTACAAGCAGATTTGATCATCTCAATCAGTATTCTACAAAGCTCCAATGAGTATCTGATGATTATAAAACATTTATGAAACAACCAGGCATTCTTTTGAAAAATGATTTAAAAAAAAAGTATATTAAAGCTTGATTTGTTTTAAATTTTTTCTTTTTTTTTTTTTTTTTCGAAAATGTAATTAATTATCTTTCCTTTTCGTTCTTGGACGCGAATTCGCACCGCCTTCAGCAGAGGCTTCCGGCTAATCCCCCAATCAAAGATAATCCTTTCTTTTCTAATTCATGGACTGGAAAAATATAATGAGTGGTGAATTCTAACTACGAGAGCACTAACATAGGCATATTTTTGGCTTGGTATCCCATTTTCAAAGTCACACCCTGATATTTTCTTCATTTTTGTGGACCTTTCGTCTCCGTGTCGTGCTCATACTCCGTTCTCCTTCATGCGTTTTCATACTATGTATACTATGTTTTCATCTACTCAACGAAAGATGATCATGAAATACTCTCCGCCCACCCTATAGTGTTTTTAAACGGATATTGACCGTCTTCTAAAATCTGTTTTCGTTTGAAAGGTCATAATTTTTATGCATCGTTTTACCGACCCTCATTACTAACAACGGGATGTTAGTCAAATATATTATGTTCATGACAAAAGCGTCTTCGAAAAGCCCTGTTTCTAAAATAAGAGTGCTCGGTTTTCAAATGTCTCCAATGTGGAGAGTATTTTTAAAACTTTTCTTTTTCGTTGCAAACTTTGATAATTTTTTGAGCGAATTTGTGCAAACGCAAGGCCAAGACGACGCGTTCGTGTGCGTTTTGAACTGAAACGCATAACTGTAGACGAAACTTTATAAAATAATGTTCTGAAAACTTACGTACGAAACGTTAAAACAAAGCAAACAAACCCTGCTAAGTATAGTTCTAAGTATCCAAAACTTCAAAGTATCAGAACGCAGCGTCATTTTTCAAAATTGAAAACACAAGAATAAAAAACATCGATCTATATCTTATGAAGGAGTGTCTACTAGCTATTGATAGAGCTACAACACAGAATAGTTCTAGTTACCTTTTCAAACACGATCAACCATCAGTACCTTGTAAAATCTGGTCCGTCTGGTTTTGTTTCTAGCTCTTCAGTCCTCTACAGACTACTCGTATATTGAACATCATCTTTTATAGAGTGTATTGTCTACATATCATACGCAAGTCTGCCAGGCCCTTAATGACTCAGGGTTATTGATATACCTTTATGAAGCTCTAATTGCGACAATATGTTTCACAGTATCTCAGTAGATTGTAAAAACAAGCTCGTCTCTTAGCAACTAACTAACTTCCTGGAGTTTCATAAATATCTCGTATATAAATAGCAACTTACAATGATTTTTACAACCTTTTTTTGCTTTAAGATTTTCAAAAAATATTGAAAAGAAATAGTTGATATGTCGAATATTTTTAGTTTTTCCCCATAAAATTTACACACGCAATATATTTAACAAATGACATTACTATTTGGGAATTAACTACCTTCATCACCTCCTTGACTAGGTCAGTATTAAGACACGTGATCATCACAGAACTATTATTAGCACATGGTGGCGAAAACAGGGAATTAGAATTTTAAAGTGAAAATACGCTCGTTAACAGAAGTTCCCATCTTATCATTCTCAGCACAGAATGTCTCCATGAATATAATTTCAGAAAGCGATAATATGACGCATTTTCTGTCTATCATAGAGGTAAAAAAATGGGGGATTCTTTATTGTACAGTTGCTAAAAAAAAATAGCGAAATAAGCCAAAAGGATGAAATATTTTTCTAAAATTCTTTCTATTAGCTATCTTTTTTTTTTAATTTTTAATCAAATCAAAACTTCAAAAAAAAATCTTAATATTCTGGATCAATAGTTCTTCTTTTCATTACTTTTTTTAGATACTTTAAGTAATATAGACTATTCGCGATCGATCAAAATTACTTCAAATATTTTTTTTCAGATAATCTAAAAGATTTACGCATGCGCAATGCGACAAAAACATGCGACATGCACGATGACATATTCTTTTTGCGAAAAACCAAAACTAAAAAAAGAGAGAAGCCAGGTGTTAAATGTCTCTTGCAAAATTAATGCTATTATGCTTTGTAATAAAATCTGGTGAAGAGTTTATATTATTACTAAATATTTCTATTTCTGATTTTCATACTTGATGAAAACCCATCCTAATATTCCAAAAACCTCGATTTGTGGAGACAAATAATAAGACTTTTACCAAAATTTGAAGTGAAATAAAAAAGGAGTGACAAAAAGGAATGAAATCGTAGAAGATTAAAAAGACAAAATTAAACAAAAAGAATTATACAAAATATATTGAAATATATCATACAAAAAGTATTAGGCTATCGAAAACCTTCCTATTTCTCGTTTAACCATTTTTGAAATCTTTGCCATAAATTCTATTTTGGTGAGCTAATTTTTCGAATCAGTAAATCAAGGAAATAAAAGCAAGTTTTTACTGGCGAAGTACGTCGGATACGCGCCAAATGTCTAGATGAAATAATGAATAAAACAAAGATAAGAAAGGGTGAATAATTTTGGTTGTAGATTTTTTTATACTTTCAATTAATCCCAAAGAAAACGCTCATTTACACTGGTCGTATAGTAAAACATACACGAAGAAAATGTAAAACATTAAAGTAACAGGAAAACAACTTATCTGTGGTAATGATCTTCTTTGGTTTAACTCACACAATCGCTTGCTAAAGATTAAAAGTATTTGAAAAAGATGTTTTCTAAAATATACTCCTTCAGATTCGGAGAATAAAAATAGATCCAAGATTTAGAAATCTACGATATGACCATTTTGGTTACGATGTCACTTTTTTAGGCCTATTTTTTAAACTACGATGAAATTGATAAATATGACACCTTGTTTTCATCCTTATTTTAATGGTTTATAAACATTATTAGAAATAGTATTTAGAGAAATATGTTTATAAGGAAAGAAAGATAGATAGAAAAAAATTATAAAAAAAGAAAGAAAGAAAGAAAGAAAATTGAAGATTTCTTTTTCTTTTTCTTTTTTTTCTTTTTCTTTTTTTTCTTCTATCGAAGTGTTTCTTAAGACGGTTTAATGTTTTTCTTATCGGTATTTTGTCATGAATGATTATTATTGTTATTATTATTGTTTTGTGAGAAAGATAAGATATAATATTTTCCGGTAAAATAGTCATAGGTCTGGGATTTAGTCCAGATAAAAACCTTGATAGTAGTTATCAGTTAAAACACATCGCATAACCCATAAGGAGAGATGTGATAGAAGGTTAAAATATATTAAAAAAGGAATTCAAACTACATAGATATTTAGAGAAAGCTATCAGGGTGAAAAGGCACCACTAAGAAACAGAGCTAAAGCATCATGACCCAAATGAATCATGGTTAATTTCCGGTTACACAAAGGAAAGAGTAAATAAAGGTTTCTCACGTCAGCCATGTTAGAGAGCAAAACTATAGAAATTTCGCTTTTCAATAGTCCAAACTGCCCTTCATCGAGAAAGGACTGGAATCGATTCTAGGATTGGTTAGGATTAGGGTTAGAATCCAATCCTCTCTCGACAAGGGCATTGTGGGGGGCTATGAAGGCTATCGAAACAAGTATCTACCAGAAATTTCCTCCTTTGGGTAGTAAATTCTCTTGCGTGCAAAAAATACCTTAAAATACACATTATAGACCCAACTCTATTTTTGCAAGGTTTTGCCAAGGAAGGGGAGCGGAGGTTGAAATACGAGGCTTAGGCCTTGCTCAAAACCAGTGGTGGAAGCAGGATAATTCCAAATAAAATGACTGTTGCCCAGAAAGCTAGTATATACTTCCCACTTTAGATTTCATTTTACGTAATTCTTTATTCAGATTTTTAAAATTCTCATAGTGGTGAGTCTACCTAGTCTACCCCTCTGGACCCATCCTTGCAAAATAAAAGACTTACGAAGAACCTTATTTTTGCACTGGCTATCTCTTTTCTAATTTTCTATCTAGGTATTTTTCATTTAGTGGTTTCAGTTACAGTTAAAGGAGTCGCACTGAACGCCCCTGGTTTACTTACCTTTATTATATGTCTGGATATTGGCAGGTGTCTCCTTCTCAGACAATGATATTGGATCACCAGTAGATATACCAGTGGAGTGCTTTCAGTGATTTATTCCTTGTTATGCAGTTCACTCTGTGTTTCTCTGTATATTAAGCCTGTTCGGTCATGAACTTTGCTGTTGACAGTTGTCCTCACATCCTTACGCAGTTAAGACCTCAGTTAGTGGATTTTACTATCTTCTGAAGAACCTTGAAATAGAAATTAAAAACGTCTTTTGCGGAATTCGTGTTTACTTCAACTTATTTTTTTTTTAGTTCCCCGCCGTTTTTTCCCCAGTAAAAGGACGTAGAATCAAGGAAAGTTCAACTCCTGTGTGAATTATTTCGAACCTTTTTGTATTCAATAGATTCTATTTTGCTTTAGTTTCTTTCTATTAATATTGAGGGCCATTATTTATTATCACTAGTGTGATGTAGAATTCTGTTTAAATTTATGAATTTTGATTGGTCAATAGTTACGCATGCGCAATCAAGTAATAGATAAAATTTCAGTTCGATGTCATTCGACCAAAACAGGGCTTGGTATTTTATACTTGAAGGAAGAAACTCATGAATAACACATAAGACAGCTTGGCAATTTCAGTAGGTACTTCCAACCACTTGACATTTGAACATAAAGCGCTCCGACTTTATCTCAATTCGTACAAATCTTGTTGTGTGTTTAGTGCTTGGTTGTTCATTCATTTCAAGAGGTATTTTAATACGAAGTAGAATCAGATCAAAACTGATTAAAAAATACAGTTTAATAAGAGCTTCATGAATATCTCAAACATGATAAGAGTTCTGAATGTGAAACCGCTTTTTATACATTTACGATTATAGGATGTTTTGACGACTGCGCTATCTACTAAGATGTGAAAAAGCAGTGTTAGAATCGCGTCAGTGAGGAAATAACGATTGCAAGTGGATATAGTACAGCTCCAGTTCTTTAAAACCAATTATAAAAACGAAAATTTTTATTTTGTCCAATCAAATAGTTCGGCCATAAAATTAATTATCTTCTTGGCCCTAATTCTCTTCCTGATTCTGCATAAAGTTGGAGAATAGATATCGTGCGCAGAAAATGAAAATCGTTGAAATTGAAGAATAAATCTAAATATAAGTAAAATATATTAAATTTTGTAAAATATATTAATTTTAAGTTCCCTGCGAAGATATTATCGATGAAATTGGCGCCGAGAACCTAAAATCAACAGCGACAAACCAAAATATAAACTGGAGAGTGAGTTAGATGCATATGATGTAATATAACATGCAAGGCTCCATTGAAATATATATTTAAGACCTTGTTAATCGATTATCCATTTTGCGCACCTATCCGTACTAGAGAATCGTAATAGACATATTTTATTTGGGCGTAGTGTTTTGCCCATTTCAGACCACATGTCATTCCTTTGAGAATAGGATTATTTGTTTCATTTGCATTCAAACAAAGAGATCTCATTCAAGGGAAATGAAATGGGCAAAACATCACGCCCAAGCTAAAGAGGTCTATTATTTCGACGAGGCTAGAAATAGTAACTCAGAAATGAGAGCTATATAGCAAGGAATCATTTTTGAAAAATGTTCATCATTAAAATGTAAGAAGCTATTTTCCACTTGATTTTTTTTTCTCCAACATTTTGAAATCTGTCTTTTTTTTTGATGGGTTTGCTCTTCTTAGCTTCAAGTTCAACTGCGCACAAAAGCTTGAAAAGAGAGGCCCATTTGTAACCAGGATAAGCGTCAGACTGTTCTGACCGAAAGCAGTGCAGTTGTCTTATTAAAAACCGTATTTCTTTGAAAATAAGTTCAGAAGCCCTAAGGGTATGTCAACTAACTTGTGTGCAATCAAAAAACCGATGGTATCGTTGTAAATGGTATTTTCTTTTATATTTACTGCAATAAAAAGTAATGTATAAAGCATTTGGCAAACGTCTTGGTCAGACTATTTGAGATGATCACTAGGAATCCATTAGATGGCAGATTTGATAGCTCAAAGATATTGACAAAAAATAAAAAGGTAACGATTGAATTGATATTTTAAAACATTTTATTATTTAGATTTTTTTGATATTTTTTCTTTGCCCTCTGGGTGTCCAGACAGACCTGTTTCAAAAATCCTTTGACCAAAGAATTAATGTAGGAGACCCGTCAAAATGTCAACCATTTGCGTAGAATACATTTTCTTTTTATAATCTGGGCATATAACGGTACACTGAAGGCGCGGAGATACGAGCAACAAAATCGTGCAACTTATCGCCAACATTGTTGCGTTGCGAGTTACAGAGCGAATGCTGCTCGTATTCCCACCCCATGCGCAACAAATTTTCATTGTTGCAGAGAGTAGAAAGCGCATCTACTTCTGCAACAAAGTTGCGCAACAAAATTATTTACACGTGGTGGTAATACGACTTGCATGCTGCAACTTGCAATGGCAATTTTGCGAGACAAGTTACACGATGTTTTTGCTCGTATTTCCGCGCCTTCAGAGAAATGATACGACATGAATAGCATAGTGAATATATTTAGGAGTATTTTCTTAAAGCCCGTTTCGCACGCACCCCCGTCTTGGGCTTAGCGCGAACCTCTTATTGACAAAGTGTTGCGACTTTGCTCAAGTTACGATATAATAGACCCCTTGTAGAACTTTGCTCAATAGCAAATTGCTCAGTAGGACAAAATATAGCTTTCCAATTCTCAGGAGATTGAAATTATTTTGTTTCCTCCAAATGGAGCGGCTTTGACCTCACTTGAAAGGGGTCTATAATCACTTTAATTAGAAATTATTTTTAATAGTTTCAGCAAGACTAGGTTGTCCATACTACCTAAAACCTTATCTCTTAATTATTCTCTGACATTTTTCTCGAACGACGCTTATGTCTAGACATGAAAGGTATAAGATATAAGTTTTAGTAGTTAGAAGTAAGAACAAGAGATAAGAGATTACATATCAAATGAATAAATATCTCATAACCTTAGTATTAGGAAAAACCACAGAGTATTGATTATTGGAATGACGACTCCCCAGCAGCATAAGTCCAATAAGTCTCGATGAGTATCTTTTAAAAGATTTATCTTAAGATTATCTATCAAGATTCCCCAACAAAACGATTGCATTTTTGAGCAAATACCAAAAGTATGTTGTTAATGAGAATTTTATCCGTCTATCCATCGATCGATCCATCCTATTGCATTCTATTTGGCATCCGTCCGTCCGTCCGTCCGTCCGTCCGTCCGTCCGTCCATCAATTCATCCATCACTTCATCCATCCATCCATCCATCCATCCATTTGCTATCATTTTGCTATTACAGTTTCTTACAAAGTATGGAGTTTCAACTTTTTATTTTAATTTGTCTTGTGGGAAAGAACACAAAAGAAAAATCTAGGGCGAGTATAACACCTTCAGCAGTGATAAAAAATATAGGATGGACGTCATTAACTTTGTTCAATGCCACTGCCTATTTTAACTACAAAATTCAATACTCACAAATCTCTCGATTTAAAACTTTCACTACGTCACACCGAACAATATATATGGTAAATTAATTCCACATTTACGTCATTCTCCCCATTAAAATTTATCATGACGTCATAAGGAATGATACATATGGATCAACTTATTGACGTCATCACTGGAGCGAACCAAGATATCAAAAGCTGTTTTAAAAGACGTCAAACGCCTATGGCGATGTGGATTAAATTATTCTATTATTAAATTACTTACTTAAGCTACACATTATAAAAAATAGTTAATGGAATGGAGGTGTCGGTGCTAATGGATATCGTAGGATGAAGTCCGTAAATATATGATAAGTGTAGCTGTAGGCACAATCACATTGCAGTATAACTGAATTATGAATAACATTTTTAGTATAAGTAAATAACAGCAGGGTTCTCATGGTCAGGGAAAAGTCAGTGAATTCTAAAATCTTTTCAAGGTCAAGGAATTTTGATTTTGGTCAGGGGATTTTTGCAATTGTCCCAAAAGTCAGTGAAGTCAGGGAATTTTTGTCAGTCTCCACAAAATCGTTTTAAATTCAGAATTCTTAGTTGGGCTTCCTTTGGTCGAACAACCATATGAATATATTATTTTCGTAAAATAAGTACACAGTGTGATCAGTGAAAAAGGATTTTCTGTCAGGGAACTATGTCAGGGAATTTCAATTTTGTAGATGAGTGGGAACCGGTCCTGAACTGATAATAGCAAATAATATTTATATATAAAATAATAGCGCAAAGCCACTGGTTTTAACATTTTAATAAAAAGAGAGGGATACAATATCACAAATAAATTTAAAACTAGCGAAAAATAACAAATAATATCCCCACAAGAAGTAGGACAGTTACAAAAATAATGAAAAATAAAAAAAAAGCTAGATTTACAAAACTTTTTTTTTTTCAAAAGTCCCGTCATTTTTCTAATAGATTGACGCATTAAAATATAAAATAAAATCTGTTAGCTCTTGTGTACTAAAATAGATAGATAGTCACTGTTTGCATAGAACATTGGTAGAGTTCAAAAGTGGGCAGTTGACAATCCTTACACGATCAACTTTAGAAGTCTCTGCGATGTACAGATCACACAACCTACTGCAGGAATCCAGTGACAGTTGTTCTACATGCGGGACCTTCAGCGCGAATCTTTTGATTCGATCGCATTTCATTACCCTCAGTGCTTGGAGATTGTCGCATTTGATCTTCATCTTACAAGAATTATCCTTGCTATTGGGCATATTGCAAGTGTCCAATATGATATCCCTAACCAATGGACAAGATATCCTGACTGATCTGATACTAAGATCTTTCAAGGAGATGGCATTGATTCTACGGGTGGCCTTGATATAGAGCTCTATTGGATCGAAAATGAGTGATCCTCCATTCAAATCAAGTGAGTCAATAGTTTGACATTCGACGCACACCTCTCTGGTGTGGTAAACTTCACTAATGTGAAACTTCTTGAGTTCCTCGCAAAAGATCTCAAATATGCATCCTCTATAAGCATATCCTCTATCCTTCTTCCTTGGTGCGTAGTAACTCATACACTTGAAGACCTCTAGTGTCGGGCAATCGATTTTCACTAGGTTCAGAGGCAAATCAGCATCTTTGATGATAAGTTTTCTCAGGTTTGGACAATCTTGACTGGTCAGTTCAATCGATTTCCATTCGACGGTCAGCTCAATGCGCATGACGTTTGGGCATTCTTTGATAAACTTTAGAAAACTTTCCAATTTATATTCAGAGCATTCCAACAGTTCAAAATCAGTGAGACACTCGCACTTGGCAGATATGTTACCAAGGGATAAATTATCCCGCAAAATCAGCGTCATAAGGTTGCTCGTTAGAAGCTCTAAGCTGATGAGATCAATGCACTGGGAGATGACCAGAACCTCTAAATCTGGCATGGAAATCTTGATGGTTTGTGTCCAGGAACTTGGCAAAGATGACAAGAACAGAACCTCTAAGCTTGACGATTCCAGAATCAGAGCTGTGTTGGATGTCTCGTTGTTCATTGAAGCTATAGATCCAACAACTAGGTGTTTAAGTCGTTTCAATCCTCTTGTGAAGTCCATCAAATCTTTAGATGATATAGCCAGATACCTTAGCTCAAGACTGGTTAGGATTGAACAGTGTCGGGAGTTCATGATCTCTCGAACAGGTGGTGCCCCAGTGGCATTACTCAGTTCCTCATCAGCAGGCTTGAGAGCATAGGGAGTCAACTCCAAACTCATGTCTTTCAGTTTGACCATGGGATCCAGAATAGAGACTATACTTCCACGACGAATCTTATAAATGCTTGTATGCAGGCCTAGATGTTCCAGGTTTGGAAACCACATGTAGAGGAATCTCAAGTCCCATCCTTTCATACCCCTAGCTACGGCTCTACGTCTCTCGAAACATGTTGCTGTTAAATTCTCTTGAATCATGCAATCATCTATAGTCACGTACGTCAGGGATTTACTTTTAAAGCTTTCTGCCATCTGTCTTGACCAGGTTAACCAAGGCACATCTAGTTTGCGTAAGTTTTCGAGTTGCGGAATGAGCTTGCGCAGTTTTGGGTCGTTTAAAAAAGGCTGTTCTTCAGATCTGATGCACTGAATGAACTGTCCGTACGTTCTGAGACAGAAACCCAAAATCGCTATGTATTTGCAGTCCTCTTCGGCAACGCAGTCGCGGTCATCGTCCAGATGAATATGCTTCCAAAGGTGGCAAGTTGTCTCGATGATTCGCCTCCACTTCCAACAAACTTGTCTGAGCGTTAACAAGTCAGAGTAGATTGGATGAATGTTGGAAAAAACTTGAGCAATCACCTCGCAAGGAAGAGAATCCATTTTGAAGACTTTTTATCTTCGTTCTTGTTTAATCCAGGATTTTTTCTTGAGATTTTTAATTTTTTTTTCTGGTAACGGTGATGTTATACACGTGACAAAAACGACGCGCGTGCTCTTTCTCAAATTCAAATCGCGCGCGCAATTTAAAGTCTGACTCGTGCTAACGGAAAATAAGCACGCGCACGTCCATGTTTTTGGCACGTGCCATTCCTTGCCGCGCGCATTGTATCAACTCCGGTTATTTTATTTTATATTTTATTTTATTTAACTTCGCCTTTTAAAAACAAAATCAGTGAACAGTTTGGTAGATTGGTAACTGGGAGGGAAAAAATGAGAACAAGAAATAGAAATTGAATTTGCTGTGAGTGATTCTTTTTGTCATTTTATATTTTTTTAATATTTCTTACACCACGTAGCAAGTTATAAGTTTATTAGTTTCTATTGAACCGCTTATATTTGTTTTTCACTTTTCCCTTCTTTGTTAGATTGAACTTTTTGATCTTTTTTCATTATATCGAAACGGTATTTACTTTCAAAAACCAAACTTTGGCAAAGAAAAACAAGAAAATGGTTACTGTGAAGACTCTTAAGCCAGATTTGTCAATCTGGTCAAATATCAAAAAGTCCGCCAATAAGTAGGGTACAGTATCACTTAAGTTCCTGGACAAAACCATATTACATCTGAACAAACACCACGACAAAAGACAGGATTTTAAGTGTACTTTAGAGGAAATGAAAATTACCTTCCCTCATAGATTATAACTTCCCTCTTCTTTGTTTTATTTTAAACAGTTCAATTAGCTTTTTCTGGAAAAGTGTGTGTTAAGCAAAAGTGTTCACGTACCAAGTATTTCTTTTATATTATTAAAACGGCTGTAAAATAGTTAGAAATTTAGTCAGAGACAACAAATTTCAAGTAATTTAATGAACCCTGTCGACATCAACTATAATATCAATCATAAAAACAATCTATAATATTGAATGAAAAATAATTATTTAATTTTTAAGATATTTTTGGCACGAGTTGGGGGTACGGTAATCAGACATTACGAATAATCAGTCAGTTTAGGCCCGGTTAACAAGTCTTGGGCACAGTACCCGTCCCTGAATTTTGGCGTGGGTATACTTCGAGATTAACTGTGTCACATATTGAACTCTCGAGCACCGTGCTCTGGAACCAACTCGCTCTTAAATGAACGGTAAATAAGGATGATAGCAGCTTTTTTAAGTCTATTACGCATGCGCAATGTGGATCTTATTGTTCTAGATCTGTGTAAACAGCTGTCAAGGAATGTATTTGCCTTTAGGCAGAGAACGTGCGCGCAATTATCATCCGTATGTCATAGCTGTATAAAAGCCAATCTATTGGGAATCAATCCAGTCAAAGATCAAAGAATCAGCTTTGCCCTCCTACGTAAAAGACAGTCATATCTAGGCTAACCCTTTTGTCTTTTTCTGTCTTAATCCAGCCAAGGAGAGCAGAGGAAAGCGTTGGACAGTGAAGTCAATAAAAGCAAGGTTCAAGCAAAGTTCGTCCATTGCTTATTTAGGTAAGTTGAAAAAGTGGCACTCAGCTTCGTTACTTTTGATGTTGAAATATAGACGATGGTATTTGATATTGAGCATAAATCCAGGTAATCTGAAATGAACTTTTCCTGGTAATTAATCAAACCATACCAAAGGTGATGTGTACTAGTACAGAGGTTAATTTCAGACAAGATTTGAGTATTAATATTTCATACTGAATTAGATTTTTTCTCTCGAATCGTTAGTACTTTTAAATCTTCGATTTAAATCGCGAATAGCAAAACTAAATAGGTAAATAAGAAAATGAAAAACTATGTCAAACTACGTCATGTTTTGCTCTTTTCTCGACCTAAGGCTATAGATGTTTGATTGATCGATCTTAGTCCGTTCCATATTCTTTTTTACGTGTCATTTTTGGGCCATAATTAGTAACATGACTTGAGGGTGTTTCATTCATTTCATCTTGGTGATTTTATCAACATCTTAGTTTACCAGACACTTTGGGTTATTCCTGGTAGGAAATGATGTTTATATTGAGAGAATCAAGGGCGGCATACGGGTGCATTAGTGCTTTTGGTTTTCACCCTCTGGGGTCTCAGGTTCGGTCGCTTGCGAGTATATAGAGTTTTGTTACGTCTCTTACTTGATTCTGATATATAAGCTGATTTGGAATTCAATCTGTGAGTTATCCATGCCCTGACTGAGATCAGCCAAGATGTAGTTTCAGGGTATCATCTGTGAGTTAGCCATTCCCTGACTTAGATCAGCTAAGAGGTAGTATCAGGGTTCCGAATCTGTGAGTTAACCGTGCCCTGACTTAGATCAGCCCAGAGGTTGTTTCAGGGTTTCATACAATTTTTTTTATTGTCCGTTTGAAGTCAAGGCAGTTTTAGTTTTAGTTCTCGTCTATATAAGTCTGTTTGCTTTTGCATTTTCCGTTAGCTCCATCGTTGCTATAGTAACTTCTCTCATCCCTAAACCTTTTTCCTGGAAAATACTCGCAGCAAATCCTCTTTGTAACATCTCCTAGGGACTATCTTCAATAAGATGAAAGAGGTGGTCTAATGCTTGCGATCTGAATAGATATCATGGTAGAAAATCTGGTATTATGCATGAGTATCGTGCTTTGAAATCACTAGGCATTAACTATAGATATTATACATTATACCGATCAACACCGAATTTATATCCTGTATACATAGATATCGCATTATAAATCCTTGTGTCAGGCGGCGTGTATCTTGTACGGTTATCGTTGTAATTCTTTTCTTATTTTGAGCTTTTATCCTGTATATTCTTGCATGGACATCGTGATAATTTATTTTTTCATTGTGGACCTGTATCCTCGGCTTTTGTAAGATCATGTGGTATACGTTCTGAGCATAGCGTTCAATCGGTATTCTGGGATAGATTTCTCATGGCATACATTTTCCTCATAATGAGCCCGTATATAGACCCCTTTTAGTAGATTCTCAGAGCAGTATATTTTGGAGAACAAAACAATGGAAATTTACTCTTGTATTGTCCTTCATATTGAGGGGCCTATAAGTATCGTCATGATCGTAAAAAAAAATTCCTTTTAAAGAGCTTGTATCCTGTATCATGGTATAAGTCCTCACTAGTTTCTGTTAACCAGGTGTGCATGTTAAATATTAAAACATTTAGGCAAGTTTGCAATTGCCTTCAAAAAGTCTGGATCTTTAATTTATACAAAAAAAAACTTAAAACCTTTTTCAACATAATTTGTTTTGAGGGTGTTCAGCTGTATGCCTTTGTGCTTTAAAGCGCCGTGAAACACGGAAATCTCAACTGTGAATTGTCTCTAAATTTCTCTCCTCAAAAATAGGAATCGCCTGCGGTGGAGGAGGACATGATATTCTCTTTTTCCCCCTCGTTTTTTTATCAACTTAGAGAATTAAAGACCTCGTATACCACGCGTAATTAACCGGCGCCAGTGCATGATTTAAACGTGGCCCTAAGAAGAAGAAAAAAAAGGAAAACTGTTGACGCTACTGCGCACACCGCCTCGGGTAAAGCCGCGCTTTGTTTTTGTTATATATTTTTTATCACTGGAACATAGCCAGATATAAATTGTCTTCTTTAGGTTATTGTAGAATCATGATTGCGTTAAATGTTCGTACCTTGTCTATCGGAGAAGCCCGCGGCAGTAAGTGATGAGCGTAGAGAACAGCAAGGCACGGTCTTGTGTGCTATCTCTTAACCATCCTACTGCAGAGTGACCACGATAACCGAGTTAAATTCAACTGTTTCCAGCCCAGGGCAATACTAGTCCATTATGTTTTATAGCTGTCAATCCACAGCTAAATCCATGGGTTTATCATTTGAATCGTGTTCAGTTCCGGTAACAACAATCGACTTGAAAAATTTATAGCCTCAAACAATATGTAAGAGCTTGAAAAATCCCATCACTACTTTTGCTATTTTGGTCTTTACCTTAACGTCTTTAGAGCAGTTGTTACCGTGGTTACGGAGGATTTCGTCGATTATTTTGGACCAGCTCTAATTTATTTCATCATTTTTTATGTTTTTTTCCGTGTTATAGCCTCTAAATTCCACCTGGTCGCTAGTTACGTGATTTCACGTTATGTGTACCGATATAAAACATTAAATAACAGCGTTTGATTCACTTTCCATTATGTTTATATTCGCGAGTTATTTTTATTATCACTATCACTGACTAGCTTAGAAATATTGACAAACTGAAACATTATAGTTAAGGTTATCTTGATATCCCAACGCACTCGGTTCAACACGCACTTTATCCAGTGCTAAGCCAGGAGCTTTATTTTTATCAATGGATTTTTTTTTGCTAAGGATGTACAAAATTTGTGAACATGAAAAGAATTCTGAAACATTTTATTTGTCGATATAGTTTTGTTGGAAGCGAGAGATTTTGGCGCGTGCTGTTAGACTAATAAAGTATAACGCCCGCCCGTTATATAACATATGCGTCGTCAATATTATCAACTTTACATGCACTTATGGTAACATTATTGGAATGAGGTGATCACACTGTTATTACAAGAAGGACTACCTTTTACTGTCACTACAACCTTCATCACTGCTAATAACAGTACTATTAACAAGACCAAAACAGAAAACATAATCAGATCACATAACAAATCACGTAACAGCTTAGTATAGCGCAGCACTTAACCCCACCCCACCCCACCCCATCACAATGCAAAACACCTGACCAGCACAATCACTGCACTCCCTCCGCAATCCCTACCAATACACTTAACCACAGTACATCAATCTTCAATACACTACATTACATTAAAAAAACACGTCACAACACAATAAAAAATCACCGCAATACCACCATGAACTGCACATCAAATAACACACCAGAACGGACTACACCATACTTCACTAGTAAGACTAAAGCACACCAGAAATTTTGTATAGACATAGCATAGCACAACAAAAATATAAATAAATCGAGTCTCAACAATAGATACTTTAACAATTCACCACTTTTTATTCGTCGGTTCATTGGTCAAACACAAAGCATTCAGTCGAGGCTGCAAGGTTTAAATTTGCCTTTGAAACTACCTTGCAGCCTCGATTGAATGCTTTGTGACCAGCAAACTAATGTATGGAAAATGGTGAATATTTTTAGCTCAGTAGATAAGTAATTTTTGTAATTTGCGCATTTTTCTGAAAGATTATTTATTATTATTATTTTATTATTACCAGTGTTCAACAAACGCCACAACTAAGGAAATCTGTCCCTTTTTGAAAAATGTTTTTTTCATTAAATTTAAAGAAAATACCTATTGATAAGTATGTCTCGTAATACTTGCAGAATAATGGACGATGAATGACACCCCTGTTAGTATAATCCCATAGCAGACGTAAACTGACAGAAACACATTTTACGGATATAGCTTTATCATTAAATATGGACTGACTCATACATTCATGTCAGTTCGTATCAATGCCGGTAGCTCCGAGGAAGGGACTGAATATTTTCAACCAATCAGCCTGCTTGATGAACGAATAATTCATGAATATTTATAAATGACAGGGGATCTGAATTTAGTTTTGGTTGTCAGGACTCGTTCTGAAGTCCTTCAAAGCGAGTCTGGTTGTCAATATTGGTATAATTTTGGACACTTCGTGATACAGATTTGTTGTTTATTTTCATAGCGTGCGTATGACTTTATTACAAGCTTAAAGTATATCACATCACATTGGTAGTGCATTCATATAATAATATTAAGTAAGAACTAGTAAGCCCTAATGTATCACTCCAACCACATAATATGGCTTATAGTATTATCACATCACTAAGACCTCAATTTAGGCGTAAATAAGAATGATATGTTCAATAGTAACAATAGGAAAGCTGATATGAGTTTCTTGATTGTTTGCAAAATTTCATGCTCATTCTAGAAAAAAAATATTCTCAATATGTGTAATTATAAAACCTCTGGTTATCGGCCGTGCTTGATAGTGGTCGTGTGTGGAGGGGCTCTAGAAAACAATATTCTTCAGCTCAGTTAGTATGAGGCTTTTATTCATGTAAACCTCTGGTTATCGGCCGTGCTTGATAGTGGTCGTGTGTGGAGGGGCTCTAGAAAACAATATTCTTCAGCTCAGTTAGTATGAGGCTTTTGTTCACGTAAACCTCTGGTTATCGGCCGTGCTTGATAGTGGTCGTTTGGAGGAGGGATTGAAAATTATGTGGAATGGGAATTCAGCATACCAGGTTTTTCTTTTTTGAACGAGGTTCACATACTCTAGTGAGCGAAAAGAAAGTTTAGGAGAACCAAAAGTTATCATCAGGGCTTTGCGCACTTTCTTGAGAATCACGCTCTCTTAGCCTAAACTAATTCCTTTCAGCCCACGAGAAGCGTGACAAATAATACCTTGTATACTATTTTACCAGTATTATAAGTAATTTTTTGTATGTAAAAAAATATACTACCAGGGGCTTGCGCACTTTTCTAACGAATAACGCTATCTTACCCTGCACTAGAAAGGGTTGGTCTGCCCATGAGAGTTGGCACAAATAATGCGTGCTGTGCTACTTTATAAGTATTATAAGTAAGTTTTGTATATCTTGGTTCGAAATTACCACAAGATAATTGGCTAAATACGAGTTGAAAATTACAAATACCAAATATCGAGTAAAAAGAAATTGAGATCGTATTTTCTAGCTAGTTCTCTTTTTAGAAAATATTCATGAAACGAAAAGAAGAGTCTTTGTGTTTGCATTCAATCCATTTATCTTGTAGCTGCTCAATGCACAAGATAAATTTATATTGTTACTAAAAAGTTTAAATTCTATCCCTGTATATGCGAAAAAATATTACCAGTGGCTTTCTAAATAATGAATAACACTATCATACAAATGTTGTTTTGGCCCATGAGGGGATCACAGACAATACCTGCTATGCTACTATGCTAATAATGTTCGAAAACATGACAAGATTACATATAAACCTTAGGTCTTGTCAATAATACTCGAAGCTGATCCACGCAGGAGATAGTTTATATATCTTGCAATAACCTTATTAAGTTTCTTTACCACATGCTGTCTTAGAAAAGGTTAGTGAACATTGAATCAAGAGTAAACTGATGTGGTTAGTTTAGTCTTATAAGAAGTTATAATCTTATATATCTACGCGTGCTTTGATTTTCATCCACTGCTAAAAGAAGGACGGAATTGAGGAGGTTTTTTGGTGACTGTAATTCAAAGGATGGTATTTTGAACAGCGTAGATGTGGCTGCTAGATACAAGGTTGGTCCAAATTATTTTCTAGAACATGACAAGTCAAAACAATCACTAGATGTACGACAAGGTTTTTCCTCTATTTTTCTCATTAATCACAACCGTAAAAATAAGAAATTTCAGAAATATTTTAGCTAAGAACAACTCTTATTTTATTGGTTTTCGTTTCTCTTTTTTATTCCTTATTTCTTTATCTTTCTCTTCCCATCTTCGTAGCAGTTATCAGAGATGTAATTCGCGTCTCTAAGCAGACTTAGAAGTGAATGAAAGGAAGCCAAAATGGCGATAATCCATACAAGGTTCATTAAATCCTATTAGTAAGAAAAGAGTTAAAGTAAAGATCGTGGCTATTCCTCGTTTCGTTCCTGACAAAACAGTCACCCTTGATTTTCGAAATACGACATCAATCTGACAGATTCAAACAGTGCTACTATCGATTATTCCAGCTGTCTGGTCGACCCGGCGTCCTATCCATCTCCAACAGAGTTTCATAATATAGTAATATAAATAAGCCATGCATAGAGACCCATATTGTGTATATACGTTATTAGAATGGTGGGGTAACCGATAAGCTCTTAATGCAAAAGTACTTAGCTACTCTTCAAGGTATTCTTAAGTCCTCTTCAACCTGGAGATATTCGGGAGTCCATGTTACCTTGTCTAAGTAGACGATCAGTGATAGATGTCTCCTTTATTACATACCAATACGCATCCACTCACGAATAGATCACAAAATATCTGACATATACTCAATATATCGGGCAGGATTTTAAACGTTGACATTAAAGTCATTCATTTTCTGTTTTGAATTTGGGTTTTTTTGGCTTTGGGCGTTATTAGCGCAAGGTGTGATCTCTGCGCACGTACGCTAAGAATCCCCGAAAAAAATCTGCACAAATTTATTCAAACAGGCTGTGTCAACTCCTTAGGTATTCGATATTTTTTGAATTCATCTAGTTCTGTGAGTAGTAGTTGGATACGCCGTTGGCGTTGCGGTTAATGCATTAGACTCGTATTCTAACTAATGAAACTCGTTGCGTTGCGCACAAGTTTTTCAAACAAATGACTGCAAGTGCCATGGTAGTTGCTGATAGCCATATGAGGTAAGCGGATTGTCAGTCTAGTCGAATGTTATGTGAATGCTGCGGTTTCATTTCTCTTGTAGTTCCACCCGTTAGCACTGTCTAAACCTATTAGGGTGTAATACGATATCCCTGGTACCTACCGGGTTAAATTATTACCGTGTATCTCCCCGAAGTACCGGGCATAGATTCATACCACAGATCAGGAAATCATAACGATACCGGATGGGATTTCGGACAATATGCTTATTTCTTTTTTAGTATATCTTTCTTTTTTCTCCTTTTCTTCTGAGAATGATAACACCAAGCAAAACATTACCAGTGCCAGTTTTACTGATCAGGTCCGTGACGAGTTTTTTCCCTTCTACTCAATAGATACCTCTTTTTCAAAATTCTCTATAATCTAGTCCCCAATTCTATCAGCATCAGTGATCCCCGATTCCACATGCTTTTTCTCTAACCCTTTATTTTTACTCAATACTTTTTTATCCGTGATCCCAACATTTTCTTTCTATTTTTGATCTTTGCATGGGTCCATCAAAACCAATGATCACTGGCGCATACCTCGTCACGACCCCTTGTTATTATTCATCTTTCTTCTGTGCAATAATCCTGCTGTCAACGAAAAATTACACTAACTTTTAATTGATAGGAGATTTGAGTTGTCTTTGTTGAGGTCAGCCTCTGGAAGTAATGTGCCGGAAAATAGTTGAGTTTTCTTAACTGTAGCCAGAATTCTCCATTAATGTTTGGTTTGCGAATAACCTCGTTTGATATCAATCTAGGTGCGCAAACAAATTTGGATGACCTAGGTGTACCTAGAAGAGCAGAAAAGAGGGCCTTACTATGAGATAAGAACCAGTTTAGCCTAAAGAAATGATTAGGAGAAAAGTTAACGAATTCTTAGGATTCCAAGAACGAACATGTTAGAAAGATGTGTGACTGATTTGTAGGAATATCAGTATCCTGGTGATTATACCACTCGACTTTGTAAATTGCACGCCGAGTTTTTCGTTCCTCCGTAGATCAGCTAAGATTCCCTGGCCTCTGATTGCTGTTATCTTGAGGCCGATTCATACGGTACAACTTTTGCTTACAACTGTAATCTGCTTACGCCTGACGCTTACAACACGAATTGCGTCGTTTAGATAAACCCTACAACTTGCTATTACATTTTTCTTGTCGTACACAACAGTTGTGAGCAAGTCGTAAGTTTGATTTACACGACGCAATTCGTGTTGTAAGCGAAGCGTAAGCGGATTTCTTGCGACAATTGTAAGCAAAAATTGTACCGTGTAAATCAGCCTTCCGCAAGTGAGCTTTAGCTAATCATTCTTGTAGTTCATTTGGTTCTTGCGCAGCGCATTTCTATTGCGTGCTCAATGCGCTTTACAATCTTTTATCATTATTAGAGGGGTTTTACTTGATGCATATTTAGGGCACCTTGGTTGGTACGAAGTTCACAATCACGAGATTTCATGATTAGTTACGCTTCCATTTAGCATCCCATTTCCAATGTTCTCGCATTTTTGTTTATGATTTCTTAATGCTTTCCCTTTTTCGTGCATGCTTTCCGATAGTAGTCAAGATATGAATAATCATACCCTAATCTTATACTACTACATGAAATCTTTTTTACTCTTGTTAGAGTTCACTTAAGGTTAGTTTTAGAGACAACAACGGTGTTTTCCAGGTATGTCCCAGGGCTAGAAACCTGATCCATCCCATTCTATCTTATCACATTTAGAAACGCAAAGGCTTGAGAAACTTCGTGGACACCATTTGCAGCACTTAAACTCCACTATCGCTGTTCACTTTTGATGGCTTTACCAGAAGCCGACGATGTACGCACACACACACACCGAACATGCTTTTGTTTAGTGCAATAAAAAAAACCAACATACAGTAACAGGAAATCTATATTATTCGTTTGTAGTTACCGAGTTCTTATCTCTTCCTAAAAAGACATCTAGTTTTATTATATCGTATTCATTTTGACGTTTTTTATACATTTTAATTCACTTTTCTTCTGTTGATGTTTTTAGCTCCTCTTTGTCGCCTACTCATAGTCAAGGTAATAGTAATTCCACTGCGAGTTGAGAACTTCCAGATCCCCAAGGATCTTTCAACTCCATGTTATATAATTAATGTGTAACATAACGCGTAATATAAACACTTTTTTTATTGGCAATAGATAGATAGGTATTAATAACTGTGGCTGCTGAAAGCAAACGGCTGACTTTGAGAAAGAACCGAACTGTCAAATTACTAGGCTTTGCGTGTATGGATTCTAAAAGGTTAGTTTGGGCTTCAGTTTGTAGTACAGGGTGACGGAACGTTATACAAAGGTATATGTATTTTATGTATATAATAATGAGTATTTTTAAACATCGTATGACTCATTGACCCTGAGTTGGGTATGAGCAGATTTAGAGGACACGTTTCCTGCTTGTCTTTATTCGATGTTTTGGTTTCTAACAATTTTGTACTGCCTGAAAAAATGATTCTTCAGTTCATAAATCCAAGTCCAACTCTTTTTTCGTCCTGCTTCGTAGGGAATAAACATTCGTTATTTTATTCTCCTCAATCCAATTACACTTCATGACATTTCGTCTTCGTACTAGTTCACATTAGACACCAACAAAAGCATCATCACATTCCGTTGTTAACTTTTTTGTCACACTAATGGACTTTTTATCAATCGTTTGTCAGAAATAGGGTATTAGCAGTTATTTACCCATACCTTTAGATAAAGTAGTTATATATATTCACAGTATATTGAGTGCTAAGCTAATTATCTTCTGATAATTGATGGTATTATTTGTTTTTTGAGTGTCTCGAAAATGTACAGGAATATTTCTATGATTTCACACTTTTTCCTTACATTTGTTTTATAAAATTCTAATACAACTATTAAGTATTATTTTTTATGCAGTTTTTATTGGTACATTTCGTTCAACGCAAATATTTCTACATTTTTGAAGTAAGTATCATGTAAGGAATTGTACGACTTTTACTTGGCCACTCGAGACGTGTTCTGAAGTCTCTGAAATCGAACTAAAGCATCCGAGATGTCAAGTGATTGTAACCTCTTAAATAACAAATAACTGGTTGATATTTGTACTAAAATCAACTCAGCATCAGACAGTTGATATTACGAGTATCTGATGTGTGTATATCGAATACTTTTATGGTAGTAGATAAACATTAGCAGACATCACCGAGTCTAATGCTTTCTTGAGTTAAACGTTCTGTGTACCTTAGCTTTCAAATGTTATTCCAATCTTTACCGAATCCCTTACAATCGCATTATTGGTTATTTCCCTAGAGTACACAGTTAATATACAATAAGCAGATCCCTTGTAGTTTATCATGGCGCGCTGGTTCTCAAAGGGCGTGATGACGTCATACTTGACCCACGCTTCGAAACTTCCACAGCTCTCAAAAAGACCGTTAAAATATACAGCACTCAGGTATAGTGCGTATTAAGAATAATGGCCACGATAACACAATAGCCACGATATTGTTGATATATTTAAAGGTATTCGAAAGTTTGCTCAAGGATTGATAGCGGTTCATTTTGAGTATATCAATTTCAACAAGCTTAGACTGATTTCCCTTACTGCTGTGAGATTTATTTGTTGGATAATCTATTCAAGATTTATTTACCGTATGGTCCATTCAAACTAGAGAGGATGAATGATTAAAGAAAAGTACCAACAGGGAAAATCCATAATTCATTTTCCAGCTGCTTGCCTTATAATTTTAATACTCACTGTCATTTCTTCAGTAGTAATTCGATTTAGTTTCCTTGACGATTCAAGTGAATATTAGGCAATTTTTTTTGTCATGAATGACCAAGTTCTTGGAATTGTTGATAAAAAATTATTTCCGACCAAAATCATCATAGTTTCCAGGAAGATATGGAGTGCACCTCTTAGGTGTATGAGACATTTCCTGTTTTATCACTCAGTTTTCAAGATTTGTTCCTGGCAAGATTGTTTATGATTTCCAGGAAGATCTTCCCAGGAAGTTCAAATCGTAGTGTAGGAGAAATTTCTCGAATTTAACTAAAATTCAACTCATACCTGGCAAAAACCGTTCATATATGGTTTCCAGGAAGTTGTCATAGTGCATCTTTTCGAGTAGGTATCGGGAACACATAATTCAAGGTTGTAAGGTTATTTGGGTTGGCAAAAGATGAGACATTATTTATCCAAACGTTTTCGGATTTCATTAACCATCTTCAGGGAATGTGCATTGGTGCATCACAGAAAATTCTTAGTACATCTATCAAATCTTTCTTATTTTCCAGATTTCTGGATTTTTCATCTACTATTAGATAATTATCAATATCTGAGATTTTTTGCCGAGATTTTTTGCCGATTTTTTCGGAAGATTTTCCTGTAAGATTTAGTCACTTCAATAGACTTAGTTCTTGTTCATGACGAGGTATGACACCACCAGGTGTTTTTGTGGGCAAATCTAAACTCATAATTCTGTTATTATAATCACTACCATGTTTTGTTGGAAAATATTTATGGTGTGAAGAAATAGTAAAGCCGCAATGTAAAGGCAGGTGTTTTCATAGGCAGAACAAAAGCACCATTATTTGTTGGAAAATGTTATTCATGTCCAGGAAGACTTCTAAAGTAGCCGCAATGTTAAGACAGGTGTTTTCATAAGCAAAACGAGAACTAAAATTTTATGCAATTATGATCATCATCTTGTAGTTGTTGGAAAATATTATTCATGTCCAGGAAGTCTTCTAACATAGCCGCAGGATAAAGGTCAGGTAATTCTTTTCGTAGGCAAACCTAAACGCATAATTCTTT
This sequence comes from Anthopleura sola, assembly GCA_023349425.1. Lineage (NCBI taxonomy): Eukaryota > Metazoa > Cnidaria > Anthozoa > Actiniaria > Actiniidae > Anthopleura > Anthopleura sola. The sequence continues at coordinate 8,869,603 of JALHLI010000005.1, forward strand.
GCAATTATAATCAGTACCATGATTTGTTGGAAGATATTAGTAGTGTCCAGGAAGAGATTTAGTATAGCTTTAGGGTATGCATATGTTTTCAAAGAAAACCTGAACTTACAATTATAATCACTGTTTTGTTGGAAAGTATTGATGGTGTCCAGGAAGACCTCTAGTGTAGCCTTAGGGTAAACACAAATATTTTTATAGGCAAGCTAAGCTCATAATTCTCTGTAATTACAACCAGCACCATTTTTTGTCGGAAATTGTGATGGTGTCCAGGAAGACCTTTGGTATAGCCGTAGAGTAAAACCGTTACCAGATACTCGTGCTGGCAAATTAATATTTCATCTGGTCAAAACAACATTGAACATTCGGTACCATGTTTTGTTAGGAAATACTAATGGTGTCCAGGAAGACCTCTGGGTACAGTGGCAGGATAAAATCGTTACCAGATACTCGTGCTAGCAAATTAATATTCCATCTGGTCGAAAAACAACATTGAACATTCAGTACCATGTTTTGTACGAAAATATTAATGGTGTCCAGGAAGACCTCTGGGTATAGCCGCAGGGTAAAATCGTTACCAGATACTCGTGCTGGCAAATTAATATTTCATCTGCAGGTCTTCAATTACGTTTAGATCGTTAAAGAAAAATTATTTTGCTGTTCAAGCATTTATAAAAATAATTAATCTAATATTGATCCAGAAGACTAAAGTTCTATACAACACACCCAACTTTAACAAAGATAGGTAGGGCATACACAGATCTCTAAAGCGATAGTCCTGTCAGGAATTTTCGGCCAGGAAGGTTAAAGGGAGTGTCCCCTCGGCACGATTAGCCTAGGCTGGACAATCAATTATAACTTTACCGTCAGTTGTTTTTTAAATTGAGACAAGAATGTACTTACCCTCAATGTGTCAATCTTGTACGTCATCTTGTTCATCGGTAGTCTCCCTCCACAAACACTGCTCAATTTCGATTATCGATCTGTTGGCCCAGTTGTTGTACTATATGTTTCTCGTGAGATTATTTCATGATTTCGGAGGAATCAGTCAGCCCATCTGACATCCAAACAAGTCTGTAAATAAGAATTAGAAGATTTGAGAGGTATCTATATATTTCACTGACATGTATATTTGTGTAACAGATCGCGTGCAGTCGGCTCTTAAACAAATATATTCTCTTAATGTCTTTAAGCCTAAACAATGCTTTATCAATAATAGATGTATATTTTACCGGTAACTCGAATTATATATGAAAGAGAATCAATTTTAGTTGAAAATTTCGGCAACTTTGTCTTATTAACGGCGATGGCTTGGATTTTCGGGAGATTTATAGGCTTATCAGAATATGGTTTCAGGCGTTTCTCTCCTCATGTACATGTTTTGTGCTTATTGTTCAAGTTCAAAATAGATTAAGGTTTTGTTCCTTTCATCTATACCTCCCTTCCTACCTCTCTCCATCGATCCATCCATCGATCCATTCATCCATCCATCCATCGATCCATTCATCCATCCATCCATCCATCCATCCATCCATCCATCCATCCATCCATCCATCCATCCATCCATCCATCCATCCATCCATCCATCCATCCATCCATCCATCCATCCATCCATCCATCCATCCATCCATCCATCCATCCATCCATCCATCCATCCATCCATCCATCCATCCATCCATCCATCCATCCATCCATCCATCCATCCATCCATCCATCCATCCATCCATCCATCCATCCATCCATCCATCCATCCATCCATCCATCCATCCATCCATCCATCCATCCATCCATCAACCTACCCATTTATATTTTCCATCTCTCCATCCCTATCCAACCATCCAATCCCATTCATTCTTCCATCAATCCATCCCATCCATTCAACCATCCATTCATCCATCCATCCCATCCATCCATCCCATCCATTCAACTATCCATCAATCCATCCATTTATTCCCATTCATCCTTTTTTATTCCATTTTCTGTTATATTTCTCTTCTTATTCTTCTATCATTGTTTTTCTTCCATCTGACTAAATTTGAAATGTGTCAGTCTTTCCCCTGAATGACATGTCATTACAATCTGTTTATACTTTTTTCAACTTTTCATTAGACTATCTATTCTTTTTTAATAAACGAAATCTTCCACCATCTCATTTCAATGATAAATGACGTAATCAGGATGTGCTTCATTAGATAACGGGCTTATGTTTATATTAAGTAAATAACGCCTGCAAAATAACGCCCACAACCCTATTGCTCCTATAAGAACCAAGGTCGACTTACCGTGAAACTATAATGATCATCGTGATAAAACAGGATTCAAAATGTTTGCTGCAAGTTCTCTTTAGTCTCTCTGGGTATAAAGGTACCAGAAATCGTTTATAATCCTAACTCATTCAATTTTTACCATTTTAGACCATGTGACACTTCCTTGAGAGTTTTATTATTTTTCTTTTCTTGTTTCTACTTGAGGAGACAATGTAAGACGTCAATCAAATAATCGTAATTCCAATACGTTTGAAATGGAACAATGTTACGCCCAAAACTAAAGTCAATATTTCTATTCAAACTTTTATACTGAAAAGATTTAGTTAAGACACTTCAAAGTATCTTAAAATACCTTTACAAACTTTCTTGGCTCATATTTTGTTTAATAAGTTTGCAATTTTAATGCGTAGGGATGAGGACTTCTTTCTAATAATTCAAGTAGTATTTCCGTGTTGTATAGTAGGTTTCAGATAAATCCTTGATGTTACCACCGCATAGAGAATCATCCCATTTTACCGGTACCCACGAGGAAGTAAGTGCAGGATTAATTGTGCCCAGGCATACAATGACGTACTAGATTTTTACGCGATGAAATTATGACGAAAAGAGAAAATTCAGCTTCACTTAAAGGAAAATGTCTTGTGATTTTTTTCAAGACTCATGGCCGACCATACATGGAATACCATTTATACATTTTACAAGATGTCTCAAAGTTAACTGTGTAAGTTTACATTAAGATATTTTCTTGTATCATTAGTTCTGATCCTTTATCTATCCAGACTTGTAACCATATCATCAAACTCGCAGTTTTTTTACATGCACTTAGTGGACGGCGTAGTCTAACACAATTCCAACTGATTAAGCTACTCCCAATCTCACTGAGCATAAGACATTCTCACTCAGTCATTCGTGGGAATAACACTAGACTTTAGGTCTAGAAAGGTTGTACTGAACGTCGCTGATTTTTGCGCAACTGAAAAACTGAGCAAAAGACATTCTCACCCAGTCATTCGTGGCTATATCACTAGACTTTAGCTCCAAAAAGGTCGTACTGTACGTCGCTGATTTTTGCGCAACTGAAAAACTGACCAAAAGACATTCTCACTCAGTCATTTGTAGGAATATCACTAGACTTTAGCTCCAGAAAGGTCGTAGTAAACATGGTTACTTTTTGCACAACTGAAAAAACTGACCAAAATACATTCTCACCCAGTCATTCGTGGGAATATCACTAGACTTTAGCTCCAGAAAGGTCGTAGTAAACATGTTTACTTTTTGCACAGCTGAAAAAACTGACCATAAGACATTTTCACTCAGTCATTCGTAGGAATATCACTTGACTTTAGTTCTAGAAAGGTCGTACTGAACATGGTTACGTTATGCGCAACTTAACGCCCGCAATAGAAAGAAGGTGGTGTGAGTTGAAGAGGATTATTAGTAATCTATGTTTGAGGTTTCGTATCTTCAACCAAAATATACATAGTGTTGCACAAGACAATACTAGAAGACAGGATACAATTTACTAAATTTAATCAAGAATTCTCCTTTCATTTTTAAATGGCGCATAAACTTTGATAATTTGATTTCTAGAATGGAACAACCATGCAAGTATACTAGCAAACCATACCAACCAACTAAAACTTGGGTGCTATGAAAGTCTAGAAATTTCACATGTTCTATGCTATGCACAGATGTATTAAATACTTCCAGATTTAAGAACCGCAAAACCTCAGTTGTGGTATAAAATATTTGTAGATCTTAGTTTAAATAACTTTCTATGCCTTATATTTGACAGGCTTAACCGATAAAAATCATTAGACACAAGAGTTTTCTTGGCTTTAATCTGGTTAAACCAATCAGCTTGAAGAGCTTCGACAGTGGTGGTCACTTTTCTATGACAGCCTCAACCAAAATTTTCTTTTTAAGATTTCTTGATAAAATAAAGTTGGTTTATCGTGAAAACATCGAGATTGTGGGCTTTTTTATCGCGCGTTTGAATGCGAGACCACTGTGAAGGTTCTCAGCTATGTCAGAAGTGATTTGACAACTCTCAAATCAAAGGCACGTTTTGTAGTTACACCACGTGATTCGGCTAATTGGCGAAAAAAAATCACTTTGAAAATAAAGACGTTGACTTTGAGGCTTTGTTTTAAGTTCGAACTTAATGAAACAATTTAGGAACAAAACCTTTATGAATCTAGCCAAGGTCTGTAAAAATCGCGATTGACAGATTCAGGTTTTTCTAATCAAAGGAACCGAACTTTCATGTTTGACAATGCGTCTGTGAAATATCCTGTGTGCAGGCTACCAGGTAGGGTAGATACTTCATATATGTGATTTTTTACTATTATCATCACAAAACCATGTATAAACACACGCAAAAGCATAGTCTATGAAGTATTTACCCCCACAGGTATTCAATTAGCCTTATTCACTGGGTGATTCACCGCCAAAGCATAAAGAAAGCGCGCACTCAATCACCTTGATTTTGCAAGCTTTATATCCAATTTCCGCAGCTTGATCCGCGTGAGTAGAAAATTCTAAGGGAAGTAAGTTGTCATCTTTGTGCAAAACATCAGCAATTATTCGGCTCGTGCAACTAATACCGAAATAGCCAACATTAACCGGATTTGAACCCAGCCTATCGGTTTAGGGAGTTCTTTGTGACACTCGCGTTAACCATTACCTCGACTCTTCCGGATTTACATTGAAGCCCATTTAGCCAAAGAATTTGTTTTATTCTTTTTTCTTTCAGTTTGGAAGAAACGCGGCTTTAACTCGTGCCAAAGATCGAAAGTCAACATCGGTGGTTCTTGCGCAGGGATCAGAAACAAAGGTAATCTCATTTCTTTTTCTTTTCCATTCATTTAGCTTTAATTGAAACCTTACCTTATTTTCTAATATGTTTAAAAAATTTCCTATTCGGTTTGGATTCCATTTGGCAAAGCACTTACACATTTACCTTTCATAAAATTGGCTAGCGGATTAAAGACTTTTTTGGCTCTTAATGCTAGGTTTAGTGTACTTCATTAGGGAGTCCTTCCATTGCGCTGTACTAATCCATCTAATTTTCTTCTACAACGTTATTGCTACAAGGAAGCTATTACTGGAGAAAATCGTGTTAGTGAATTGATTAGATTAAAAAAGGGCGTGAATTTTGCGTTTCTTTTCTATATTTGTTCTTTTCGCTAATGTGTTAAGGTGGTTTTACTATGTATGTTTTTTGTTTATCTTATTCATTATTCAAGGTTCCATAATAGTAATATTCGCCCTTGCTCGCTAGGATTCTATGGTTTCGAGTCGTTAATGGTAAAACAAATCACTCTAGATATCGTGACATGGCGCAATTACCACACCATAGTAAGCCCAATATATACTTTGCTTAGCACTTGACTAGCCTCACACACACTAAGCTACCCTGCCGAAACAGCACATCCCTCGAGACATAACAGGCGGATTTTCTAAACTTCAGATTGTCGCACTTGAGGAATAATCGCTACTTTAATGCAGTATTCTGCCGAAGGGCATTCCTGTTCGAGATGTAACTGTTGTTTGTTAAAAGAATGGAAGTGGGACTTCCTAAACCTAATCAGCCTTGAGGCACGTGTGTCAGTCTATTTTACCTATACCCAGTATCGCTGGCTTTATGCCTATTCACAGTTCAAATGTGATGTGTGTGTTTTTTTATGCCTCATATATCGGACTGGTGAGCAGTCATGATTCATGGACCTATCGTTAGGTGGACAATAGATAATTAGGTCGCTTTCTTTGATCTGATCGCGTCAAGTTAATGAAAACTTGAAGAACCGGAACTCAACTGCAAAACTGTGAATGGAGAGAAAAAAAGCTTTTACGAGTTGTTGTTATTTATTATTCCAAATCAAATAGACTTCTTTGAATGAAAAAAGCTATCTCCCTCGATTTTTCGATGTATATCATTTCTTGTCGTACCTCGCTGCTCCCTTAACGCGTGATTATCACGTGACTTGAGGCTGAAGAGAAATAGATTGACTTGCCACAGAGGTATAATTTATGCATTCACTTGACATTTTGATGCGAGCGAGCTATACATATTCTCCTTCAATTTCCTGAACGACCTGCTAACCGGGTCATCTTGGTGCCAGGGCTGCTACAAAGCGAACTGTTATGAAATATTCACTAGCCTAGGTCATATATAAACATGAACTAAACTCACATATAAGCATCCTGTTTTCATTAACATCCATTCCACTTAGACCTCTATACATCAGCTACATGACTCAGTTCAAACCTAAATACTCATTAAGAAGCAAGAAAATAGCCTGTGATTGGTTGTTGAACGGATCTCTCTAAAACTTGTGAACGGGTACGCCCTTCGACTGGAAAACAAGAAACGAACTTTTCGTCGATAAATACGGGAATCACGCAAAGTGAGAAGACTTTCAAGAAAGCCAACGCCACGGTAAACTAAAATAGATTTTCTAGTAATTAGTTTTGAGTGATTCTTTCTCTTGTTTTAATGAAACAAAGTAGGAAAAATCCGTAGAACATCTTCCGTTGACTTTTTTCGGTTGAGATAATCTCTGCTGGTATAGGAAAGAAGTGTTAAAGCTTAGAAAAGGTAATAACGGGATATCCGGCAAGATATACGTTTATAGTCTGATAAATTATCAATCTTTATAGAAACCACTTTTGATCTTGTTTAAAAATTATATTTACGATTTTACTATGCAGTAGCCAGCTGTCTCTCTGACATTCAAGTAGTCTTAGTTTCAGTTGGAATTTTATTATTAATGAGAACAAATTTAATCTTGCATTGAGAGAGAAGACAGTTTATCTTTCAAGTAAGGAAGGAAACCGAATAGTCGTAAATAGTTACGAGAGAGGAAGATTAAGTCAATAAATGATATCGAGAGAATAATCTAGGAAAGACAAGCAATGAAAAAGCTGGACAATTTGCATGTTAAACACAATGATCTACGACTTGTTATCATCAAAAGTGCTTGTTAACGGCCACTTCTGATGACAGGGAAAATTATTTTTTTCGAACAAAAATAGATATGGAGAGGAAGAGACAGAATGGCGTCTATGCCTGCGTGCTTCAGAAATGACTGCTTTTTTTAGGTTTATTCTAGTAAAAATTAACAATTTTATTTTGCATAAGTATTAAAATGATGTCACCTGTCTTGAGATTAAGAACTACGTGTTAATTGATCTGCAATTTCAAATTCATTACTTGATGACTTTGTGAAAGAATTTCGAATTTTCAAGATAAAATCACGCATAGCAATTATAACTATGTTCATTTTTGACATTTAGATTTCAATTTTTTTGGAATTTTTAGTGTTCTTTTTAGAGTATTTTTCTGTGTTTAATTTAACGGAATTATTTTCATTATGCGATTCAATTATATTGTGGTACATTTTCCTCTAATTTGACCCAGGGTGCCAAAAATATATTTAAAAAAGTAATATATATAATAACAATGAGGATTGCTTCATTATTCCTAAATTAATGGTCGAAAAAAATAGTAAACAATAAGTCTTTATTATAAATATTACTACATGAACTTTTTCCTGCCTTCTCAAACTAACTTGACCTGCAGTTTTAGAAAAAACTGGAAAAGCAATATGTTGTATCTTTACCAATCATTCACCTAAACCAGTGTTTTAAAAAATAACTCACACTGACATGGGAATTAAAACTATTCGGGAAGTTAAACAAAAAGGGTCATTTATTTTAGGTTATAGCAAGTAATATCAACAGTTTTGGACTTAATAGTGTTGGGTATATTAAATCTGTACATAAATTTAACATCTGTGTCAATAATTGTAAAAATGCAATTTATAGACAAGATATTTTGAAATACAAAAAATTTGGCCAGTCAAATAAATTGTAACTTAGATGAATATGAAAATTTAAGCTGAAGAAGTTCTGTGAGTAATTATGTTAGGTATCAGTTAGTACGTGCCCTAGTCAGTATTCAATGAACTGTTAATATACAGCGCTACAGGAAACTCGAGTATATTGTTAGCTTAAATACTTAACACACTTAGCTTCAGTATTCTAGGTGGATCTTTTCCATAGCAATAACATACAGAACGTTATAGTTCGTACAAGGATTCATTACTCGAAGAATTGAACCTTTCAGCAGCTAAAATTAACAGGTAACTCGTAACGAAACTTGTTCAACAATTTCAAAACTTTGTTTGAGTGCCTTTCTCGCAACATTAACCGAATATTAAGGCGTCTTTGTAACTGGATCAGTTGCTTGCTGAGCGCTGGTGAGCGCTGTAGGTAGTTTGAAACTTATTGCCAGCTTTAATACTCGACACTTTCAAGTTGTATACCCACCTGTTTCTCGCAAAAACAGCGGCGCGTCGTGGACAGACTAGCTGGAATTAACTCAGTAAGCGCTGTTGAGAGAAAACGTACTGAATATAATATTGCTTGCTTTATTACTACTTAGTATTTTGTGTAAGTGTTTCTTCCTTACAAATAACAGTATGATGTAGACATTCTTTTCAACTGCATCTGCGTGCTTAGCTAAGACTAGTTATTCTAGTAGTAGAAAAACTGCTTTGTTTGTCAGTCGATCTCAGGCCTTGTGCTTTGATAGGTGCCTCTTCGCACTAAAAGCTAATTTGTAGACCGCCCAGTTGCTCTTTCCGTGATGGTGGCCCGACTCATGCACTCAAGCTAGCGCGCCACTAAGGCTCTAGGTAGCTTGCAGTTTCTATGCGAGCTTTTTTAAAACACTAGACAATTTTTATGGTGCCTCTTTTTTGAATAATGAAACAATGAACAACATGATAAATGATGGTAATTACGTGTGGTGGAAAATCTCGCATCATGTAGACCGCTGAGGTCACTGCTGTATGGTTTCATGCACCCCAGCGTCAAGAGCCTTAACAGGTGTTGCTATCGACCCCGGGGAAAACACTGAGAGGTCTCCTCATGACTCGTAGATGTTTCCTAATTAAGGGCTGCCTGTCTACAGTATAGAACAGCAGAGATTCTGCTTATAAAATTGAGTCGTGCCTTTAGGTTTGAGGGTGCGATGTAGTCATTCATGCATTATTACTTGATAACCCTCGCTACTTGCTTTCTATAGAGGCTTCGTGTGCAAGAAAAGAGAGTTGTAAGTCAGTTATTGACCAGGAGAAGAAACAGGAAGAAAAGAGCTAGAGGGAAGAGAGAAAGAAAAAGAAAAGAAAAAGAGAGAATGAATGAATGAATGAATGAATGAAAGAGAGAGAGAGAAAGAGAGCGAGAGGGAGGGAGGGAGAGAGATAGAAAAAGAAGGAACTAAAAAAAAGAAAAGAAAAATCAGTTTGATTGCGTTCACACATTCAGTTGTCAAGGAGAATGTTGACTCAATTCTATTAATAGATCTTAAATAAATATAGTCTCTTTTGATTTTACTGGCAACAAGATCGCCAGAAAATGGCCCTTGTAACAACATCTGCCAAAGTGAGTTCGTCATGAACACCAAGATGTCTGCTTCTTAACTGACATCCTTTTAACCCCAACAAACCGGCATTCATCATTTCTGAATCATACGATTACAATACTTAACGGTTGACTTATGATTATGTCTCTTACTTAATCCCAGGCATTGTCAATTCTATATTTGAACTAAGCTTGTGTTTATGTGTTATTACGGCTGTGCAAGAAGACTCTTGCCTGTACAGAAATATCCATTTCATTACAGTAAGTTAATAAACAAACCCACCAGATTTCAATTTCAATTTGTTCATTAGATTTAGCGATATTAAAACAATTATGTCCTGTCTTGTGCGGTTTGTTATTCCAAAGGTCGGCGTTTTTTGACCTGTATTTATCACCCTATATAACAGTGTTTTGTGGGTGTTGATAGAGAAACAATGCGCATTAAATATTTAATATGTTTTTCAGCGTTTTTCAATTTCCAATAGCTGTTTTTAATAATCGTACTTACTTGCGTCACCGTTAGTACTTAAGTGAACAGAGAGTCACTAATTCTGCCTTTTGTTTGGTAAAAACCCAAATGTCCTAGCGCATAATGCAATATTACCGTAAATATTCCAATATCCCGTCATAAGCCCGAATCCCTTTTATTTTCATCTGATACTGAAGCTTTGAAAGACGCGTCTGCAATATATGGTTTTGCGTTTCGACTACTCGTCTTTTCCTACGCATGTCGTTTCCTTGGAAACCGCTGATTAGTACTAACGAAAGAAAAAGTAACTGTCGTCATCTGGCAGCCAATGAAAAAATACCAATTAATCAATCTTGAAACAGCTTCGTGATCCGGTGAAGAAGAGTTCGTTTATTAGTTTGATTGCAGTCGTTGATCTCGAAGCTTCAGGCCGCCCAAGTCGCCCAAAGACTCGTCAGGAAGGTTTTGTCGAAAGGATCGAGGCTTCTAAGGTTTTTGAAGAAGGTAACGATGTTTCACACTCCTTCGTACTCATCAGTAAATGACTTTACGAATTACTTTACGCTTCTATGCAATGCGCATTGCTTAAAGCACAAGATGATTTTAGATTTCTTTTCTGTAATTTTTCTGGTATTACCTGTGATTGTTATTCATTACTTCGAATGATGTCAGGTGACATTCAGCGTCTCGGTAGACCCATCTATGATCACGTATCCTTGACCAACCTACGCGATATCTCTCAAGCAAATCATTCTCATTGATCCAATTTTTTTTCTATTCTCTTAAAAAAGCCCATTTTCCAGAAGTGAGGGGTACGATATCTTTGACCAATTTGAAATTGACTTTTCTATCTTCTTTTGAATCTTCCTAGTAATATACTTCTCGCTCAGCCACAATACATTAGTAATGAATGCAATAAGGTCCACGAGTTAGTGCTCATTCATTGACTAAGTAAGATTAGTTTAGTTGTGCTTCGAACAAAACCAATTTTTCTAGGGCTTTTTTCATTGTTTTCTGACAAAAGCTACCTAAGTTTATTGAATCTTGACTCTAGTGCCACTGATGAACTTTACTACCGCCACACTAGATATGCAAGGAATTAAATTATCATGGACAACATGTTTGTTTTATAAATAAGCCATTTTTGCGCTTAATGCGTCCCACAGCTCGTTATCTTAGCTTAGATCAAGATAGAAGAATAATCTACGTTATAGACTATGTATAGCGTCTTAGCTCGCTGCTTTGATTGCTATATCAGGAAATCTTGGCCAAACCTTTCACTGTCTGAAGTTCACGGCCCCCTCAATCAAGATTAGCTTAGTTTAAGATATTCTTCTTGGTGTAATTTAGCTGATGGTATTTTGACTTACACTCGACGTTTGCTTAGAAACGAACTATTGTACAGTAAATTCCTCCTATTTTCCATCCAATTTTGTCGTAATTTAATCTAAATGATCTAGAAAACCCAATCAACGATGTGGAATATTTTATTATTTTAAATTAACTCCAATGTTCCCTTTATTTGAAAATGAAAATAAAATATTATTGTTTTTTTCAACAAAATTTGACGATATTATTATAGAACTTTTTGTTGACTTTTCCTGTACAATTCAGTTTATTTATTTAATCTATCATCATCTAAACTTGCCCAAAGCTCTATGCTCCCCATGAGGTCGGATATTTTTTTCACTTTCGCAATTCTTTCATTCATCTATTTCCTATTATAAGATATTTATAAAGTTTGAAAAACGGGTTTAAGTGAATTTAATTTTTTGGGGGACGTGTTTGGTTTAGTGATAGCGGATATGTAGGATATGTAGGATATGTTCAAGGGAAAAGACCCTCTTCAATGCGATGCAGGATATACGACTTAATGAGAAAGGTCTGCCAAATGGATTTTCCAGAATTTCAATTTCCCGGTATTCCGATTCTATTTTTAGTTTCCACGTCAAGGGAACTCCATCACATTCCCAAGGTAATAGAATCAGTTGCATTTCTGCTTCAGAAAACAGGAAGACGGAAGAATAAGAATTTTGTGTGATCATATTTATATATTTTAAAGATAATCTGCGTCAACTTTTATAATTATAATTTACTCTACCTTTAAATTCAAAATTAATATAATTATTAAGGAAGTGGAAACATTCGAATTTTCTACAACAGGAAGATTAATGGCCGGTTTCGTATGACCATAGTTGTGTGTATTTGTGAGACGAAAAGTGTTGCAAAGTTTCAACTCGTAGGCCCGCGATTTATACGATACAACATTTGCTCACAACTGTTGTATACGACAAGAAAAAAGCTGTAGCAAGTTGTAGTGTTGATTTATACGACGCAATTCGTGTTAGCAATAAGCGTGGCGCAAGCAGATTGTATGCGAATCCATACGATCCCTAAGTGATTGAAACTTTATATGTTTCCATATGGAGCTTTCTAAATATTTTTATTGTCTTTGATTTTTTTTCTCTGAGTCTCTCGACTTGGAACTCCAGTTCTACGTTCACGAACTCAATTCAGAAAAGGTCTTTAAGTAGATAAGTAGGTTTCTATGTAAACTTATACAGTGTTTTGGATGTAGTTTTTACTAATGTCGTGTGGGTTATATTTCAGACATTTCTAAAGAGTTTTGACATGTTTGGACAAAGTGTATTTCAATGTTTATTCATGCTCAGACGTAAAGCTACTTGATCCTTGTGGCTATATTCCTGTCTGAATTAGGATTAATAGTACTTCAGTATACCTTATTCATATATATAAGAGTCCGCGTGGGACTGGTTGTAGTGGACATGAAATCGAGGCCAGTTGTTCAAGAGTACGGAAAAAAAACATATGATGACCATTAGACAACACAAAGTCCAATAATGTATCGCACTTTTGAGGAAGAAAACTAGATTCGTTTTTATGTTATCAGCACCAGGCTCTTAATCATCTTTTTAGAGATATAAATATGGTGAATTTAATTCGATATTACTGCTATTGATCATATTAATAAAGAAATAATAATGGTGATAATAATGACTGATGAGGAGGATATCAATAATATTAGTAATATTTATTAATTTTATTGATTAAGGAAGAACTTACAACAGGAAACGAGGTGATAAAAATAGATAGCGATGATGATAGTGGTGATAATGATGATGTTGATGACCACTTAAAGAGGAAGGAGGAATTTAATTCAATTTATACTTTATAAATAGACAAAGTTTTGTACTTTATCCGTTTCATTTTATATCATCTATTTCATATTAAGGTATTATATTTTGCTCTTTGCCTCTTTGCCGTTCAATCAAGACATCGCCAACCATGGCAGAAGTCAATCTATTCAAACGTCCTTCATTAATATAATTTCACGCAAATGTGCAAAATATAAATGAGCACGACATCTTCTCTGCTGACCTTGTTGTTATTATTGTCCATTAGAATCACGTTACTCAGTCATTAATCATCGACTTTTTTCCTCGATATTTTGATATTAATCCAGGTTATTCAACTCATAATGGTTTGAAAGTAAGACAATGTTTTTCCTCTTACTCACTGGAAAACTGATGAAAGAGCGCCGACGAGAAAATATCGTTAACGTTTACCATTTCCACTCTCCTACAGTCATTAGATGAATAATGACACTAGTATAGATCAGTATTATCATGAGGTTGATTGGTAGCACGGTGCTTTAGTACACGAGGCGAAAGAAGGTGATATTGTGGGTTCAAATACTTTCTTTTTATCAACATCAGATATGTTTTCATATTTCTTCCTGTATCTTTAGCAACTTTGTTCTTGTTATGATCGTCTGATACTTTGTTCTTGTCCTTTCATTGATATTTTCTCATTATTTGTCTTCTCTCTTTAGCTCTTTACCTTCTTTTTCCTTTTTCTTTTCTTTCCTTTTCTTTTACTTATTTGTTTTCTTTCTGTCTTTCTTTTTGCTTTTTTTCTTTTTCCTTTTTTTTTTCTTTTTTAATTCTTTTTATAAGGGTTTAAGCAATGAAATGAAAAGTTGATGCAGAAAAAGATTCTAGAGAAAGAATGATTAAATGGATTGAGGAAGGAAGAAAAAAGAAAGAAAGAAAGAAAGAAAGAGAGAGAGAGAGTGAAAAAAAAAGAAAGAAAGAAAGAAAGAAAGAAAGAAAGAAAGAAAGAAAGAAAGGAAGAAAGAAAGAAAGAAAGACAGAACGAAAGAAAGAACGAAAGAACGAAAGAAAGAAAGAAAGAACGAAAGAAAGAAAGAAAGAAAGAAAGAAAGAAAGAAAGAAAGAAAGAAAGAAAGAAAGAAAGAAAGAAAGAAAGAAAGAAAGAAAGAAAGAAAGAAAAAGACAGAACGAAAGAAAGAAAGAAAGAAAGAAAGAAAGAAAGAAAGAAAGAAAGAAAGAAAGAAAGAAAGAAAGAAAGAAAGAAAGAAAGAAAGAAAGAAAGAAAGAAGAAAGAAAGAAAGAAAGAAAGAAAGAAAGAAAGAAAGAAAGAAAGAAAGAAAGAAAGAAAGAAAGAAAGAAAGACAGAACGAAAGAAAGAAAGAAAGAAAGAAAGAAAGAAAGAAAGAAAGAAAGAAAGAAAGAAAGAAAGAAAGAAAGAAAGAAAGAAAGAAAGAAAGAAAGAAAGAAAGAAAGAAAGAAAGAAAGAAAGAAAGAAAGAAAGAAAGAAAGAAAGAAAGAAAGAAAGAAAGAAAGAAAGAAAGAAAGAAAGAAGGGGAAAACACAAGATGAAAGAAAGAGAGGTAGACATAAGGAAAAAAAAATCCCAAACATTGTCAATGATATAATATCGAGTACCATAACAAGTCAGGCCGACCCATTAAGTTTTTCTTATCAACTAACAGAAAAAGCAAAACAAAACCTTTAACAACCTTCTATTGATATGGAAATATCTTGAAAATCTAGAAAAATACACTAAGAGCTTCCTCTAATTGGAAGAAAAATACGGCCACAAGTCAATGCATTTATTATGTGCAGAAAATGATAAGAAAAAATATTCTTATTATTGTTTTCCTGTTATTTTTGTAACAAATATTTGAGTTCTTCAAGCATTTTTCATCTAATTTGTTCAGTGCTTTTAAGAAACCGTTTCTAATTTGAAAATTCAACTTCCTAGAATCTTAGGTATTCTTAACAGAGCTGTTCTCGGACTCTGGAGGGTTTGGGAGAACGTTTTGTTGCTATAGCAAAAAGTTTTTATGTTTTTCCCAACATCGAATAAAACTGGACATGTTACCATGGTAACAGTAAAAGTAATTCCTTGGTATTACTAGTAGCTTCCGTCGAATTTGAATAACAAGGGTAGAATAAGATTTGTTCCTGAGGGGATAATAAACTTGGCGTCTGAATGGAAAGTGTGGCCATTGGCCATCGTTAAGATTACCTCATACAGATACCCTTGATTAATAACGGATTTTTATCTATCAAATTATCAATTCAATAAATAATTATCCCACTGGTTCTCGCCATGGATCAGGCGGAAAGCTTTTCTAAAGATTTTGAGAAACTGGGAGACTTATTTTCCCTGCTGAGTTTAGCTTATCACTTCCAAAACGAACACTGTGTGCCAAATGAATTGTTCCAGTCTTTTTTTCCCCTACTAAATATTTTCCATATATTTTCCTAGTATTGTTCTTATAACACGAAGGCTTCAGGCTTTGGTAGAAACTGTGCCCTCTTGTTAACGGCCAGTATCACAGATATGCGCTGAAATACTAGGTCTCGAATGACGACAGACGCATAGGATTCTACTCTGGATATATTTGTACAATATTTATTATCAGAGCCTCATATTTAAGAACCAAGGTAAAATATATATGAGCTGGTTGCCCATTTAGACTGGCAAAAGGTATATCTCAGACATTATGCACAAGCTGTTGAAGCACAAAAGGTATTGTACAGCTAACGGAGAAGCTGATTCGTTACAGTTTAGTTGAACATTATCATGTTAAAATTTCGTACGTGCCAAGTTATAGGTCGTAAAGACAGATTTAGTTACTGTGGTTGAACCAACCCACGTGGCTGCCTTATTTCTTTTCCAGAAAGTGTTCTATTTCAAAAGTGCTATAAAAAGAGTT
The DNA here is from genome assembly GCA_023349425.1 of Anthopleura sola. Taxonomy (NCBI): domain Eukaryota; kingdom Metazoa; phylum Cnidaria; class Anthozoa; order Actiniaria; family Actiniidae; genus Anthopleura; species Anthopleura sola. Next base: position 8,885,816 of record JALHLI010000005.1, read on the forward strand.
TTGATAAAGGATAAACTTATCTTAAGAAAAAGAATGTTCGAGATTTGTCTGTATTTATCCGAATGTCAATGACTGAAGCCTTCTTTTTTTAACCTGTTTTCGAGATACTATTAATAAACTGATCAACCGTTATCTGGTTTTCTCTGCTTCATAGTACTAGCTAGGATCAGCTATGTAGTCAAAGATCGATAAAAACACGTCTGATAAGCTAAAGGTTCATTCAAATATACGAAAAACGTTTTAAGGGTATAGACGTGTTTGATTTCTTCAAGACCTATGTCGAATTTATTAGCATAGCATATATATGGATATACATAAATACATCTCAATTCAATGATGTCACTTGTGTTCCGTCTTAACGATGTAAACCATTCAAAATGAAGATCGAAATATAGGTGTCCTTAAAACTAATTACTGTGTGTACCCATTCTTTGCGAGTATTTTACATACATACATTTCCAAACACACATACTATACATATATAGTATCCATTGAAGTGAGTATGACTTGGATAATAATCTGTAATATGATCGATCGACCACTCGACGCGCAGACCTCGTCTGATATCATTACGAAGACACTAATTTATACGTTCAATAAACATATCTGACACGGAGGCCCCGGCTAATGAGAGCTATCGATTCATTTTATCTTTAATGATATAATATTAATTATAGATATTTCATAAAACGTGTTAGCACGCGCCGAGTATCCAGACTACTAGACGTACCTCGGCATACAGTACCGGGGCGTGGCTACTCATCTTGTTACATCTTGGCTGAGCGGGAACATTCTATACCCTGTCTACAATTAGATCGAAGTTGACGATAGCTGCAGTACTTCGGGCGTTAAATCTCGTTAGTGAGTCTCATTTTTGACGATTTACGTGGACACGAAATGGTCATAATGCCGCATAGGACTCTGGGAAACATTTTATGAAATTTTGTAATAATTGTTGAAACTCCACTTCCTGAGGTAAATGTTGTCTAGTATGTAGTGAACGAACGCAGGGCACAAGGCTCCATTTCTCATGCACAAATAAGAATGGCTCAAATAGATATTATTTTACTGCATTTTAAAAAGTTTCTTCCAGATCAAGCTAATTGGGAGAAACTTGACAACATCTAATTTTAGGCATAGATTTTTCGTGGGTTTTTTACTCGTACAGAAAAATAAGAAATTATAATATAGTAATAACTATAAGGAGATGTTTAATTATTGAAAGTTACGTCGTCCTTTGATAATTAGTTTTGAAGGACTCTGTTTATTAAGACAAATTTCTCGTGGCTTTTATTCACGCATAAAAATAGAAAATTATAATATAGTAATGATTGAATAAGGAAATGTTTTATTCTTGAAGGCTACGTCGTCTATTCATAATACATGATAGTATACCAAGGTTTGAAAGACTATGTTAATTAAGAAAAGTTTCTCGTTTGTTTTACTCAGAAAAATAAGAAAACATCTGTTAACTATAAAGAGGTTTTTCTTGAGATAACCTCGTTTCTTGATACCAGGTGATTTCGTTTCTCTCAGGCCGAAGGAATTAGCCAATCAGCGCCGAACATTTTGTTCGTAGCTCAATGTTTCCTAGTTCCAGGTTTTCGGCTCGATTTATAACAGCTTTTTGCTCGAAAATGAAGGGGGAAAAAAGCATATTTCGTTTTTGTTGGTGAAAATATTTCATTTGACAAAAGATAATAGTAAACACTTGGAAATTTTCGCTATGACAAACAATGCATTGCGCGTCTAGATTCCAGATCACCTGGTAATACATGTACTGTTTACTAATCGAGCAGGACTGTTTGAAAGAGCTTGTTATGAATTAAGATCAATCATTCGTTGGTTTAACTGCCACAGAAATGCGAAATCACCTGTTAACATGACTTTGTGAAGGGGATGTTTCTTGAAGGTTAGTCTTGATCTGTAAGTAATACATGATAATATCTAAGTTTTGAAGGACCTTGTTAAGACAAATAATTTTGGTTTAACTGTCAAAGAAATACGAAATCATCTGTTTTATTTATGTATTAATGAAGGAAAACGTTTCATGAAGTTGACTCTTGCCTGCAGGCAATACAACATAATATATAAGTTTTGAAGGACTTTGTTATGAATTAAGATCAATAATTCGTTGGTTTAACTGCCACAGAAATGCGAATTCATCTGTTCATTCAGCTTTGTGAAGGAAATGTTTCTTGAAGGTGAATCTTGCCTGTAGGCAATATATGATAATATATAAGTTTTCCTTCGAAAGGACCTTGTTAAGACAAATAATTTTGGTTTAACTGTCACACAAATACAAAATCATCTGTTAACTATAGAGAACGTTTCTTCTTGCCAGTGAGTAATACGTGATAAATAAATATCTTACTTATGGAGTATTATACTAGACTTCAAGATAGTTGGTGATGCATTTCAACTATACGAAAGTGTTATAATTGAATTCAAAGTACCAGTCGAACTTCCTTTACTGGTAGAACGCCAAAGCCAAGAAAAACGAGCTGTATTCGTCTCGATATCTGACATAATGTAGACAAGTTATTGATGAAAAAAAAAAGATTCTGTAAATTTATGGCAATGATTTTCACAATAGTGTCAAGGCCAGAGCTTGTTTTTGTTTTTCATGTTACATAGCAGCCGCCTTAACTTGGTTGAATTAAACTGAAAACTTATCATTATAGCAACCAATATACCCGGAGGGGACTACGATGTGAAAGGGGCGGGGAATTTCGTACCTTTTCGGGGTTACTTTTCGTTATTTGGTACCTTTTATCGTGTTCAAACGAGAGAAAAAATAATTAAAATACTGTAAAATTAGGTCATTTGGTTCCATTTAAGGGTGAAAATGGCGATTGTTTTGACTACGAGAAACAGAATTTTGGTACTTTTTAGAGGTCATTTTCAAAATTTTGAATATATGGGAGGACGCCCCCCACCCCCGCTGTCCAATATGGCCGCCATATTTTTTGTCGTTTCATTTTGGAATCAAAGGTGGCACAGCGGTTGTTGGGTCTCTCCCTTGATTCGAGGGTTTTTCTCAAAATAAAATAAAACTCAGCCAACGGAGGAGGCAAAAAAGCTTTTCTCGCCTGGGAAATGATTATTGAATTTGGCCCTGAAACTGTTGTTATTATTATCATCAATAATAAATGATTAACGTAGTTAATATCGCATTGTTAGGTAACTGTAGAAAATAGCATGGTTTGTTTGTTTGTTTGTTTTCTCGCGACTTTCTTCGTCCTAATACACTGTACTCCTGATTACCTTCCTATTATTATCCAGCGTATGTTGCTTCCAGGGATTTCGCGTCTTAATTTATCTTGCTGTTTTCTATGAAATAAAAACTCAAAATACTCAGAAATTCTGGAATCAATTTTAAATTCTAATTGAACTACGAAATAACAACGCCATTCAATTAGTGAAAACCTTAACATGAATTCACTTTGAAGCTGTAATTTAGTATTATTAAATATTTATGAATTATTTTGTATAATTTCTTGAGGCAGAGTGAACTATAAAAAATGTTAAGGCCATATTTAGAATTGATGTTCCGAAGTTCCTTGAGCTAGTAGCTGGTCTTCCAGTGAAGTGACGGTAAAACAAGATCTATAAATATTATCAATTATTAATATAATATTTTTTTATAATTCTGAACAGCAAAATAAACGATGTCTGCTGTACCAAAACACTAGGCCAATATCAGTCATTTTAGTATGGGTTGTCTTGCCTGGCTGTTCACATAAGTACATTCAGAATATACTTGATGCTATTAATCATATGTGAACTATTAATAGTAATGATTAAAGACTTTTCAAAAAGGTTGTCTCCGGACGTTTCTCGTACACTCAAAACAAGGGTTTGTCTTTCAGATAGTTAACTAACAGGAAGGGGCTTTTGACACATTCTTGAAATAGTATCTTTTAGAACAAAAATAACCGTTTTAATTGTCATTTTTTCGTTTTGTTTTGACTTGAAAATCTCTAGTTTCGCTTTTAAAGGAAAACATTTGAGTAGCAAAGCTCCATTTTGAAGACGTCAGTAGTGTAGGCTTCATATATCAAGTACGAAGTAATCTTCAATTAATCTATCATCATCATTTTCATCATGAAAAAATAACCTCTGTTCGCAGGGTATAAAGTACTATCCTGCTTGCAGAGGTCTTTTTCTGTCCTCCATTCTGGCTTTAGGTCTGAGCGGCAGACCTACGAAGGCGAAGAAAAATAACCTCTGCTCGCAGGGTGATGAAGTAGCCAATTCTCTTCCCTCAGTGTATCATGGAAGCTTAAGTCTTTTTTTTTTCCTTCTAAGTCACTGGTGGTTACACTGTTGCTTAGCCATTTTATGAAATGATAGATTATGAGCAATTTCCAATATTATCACAAGCTGCCTGTTGAAATTTGTTTTTCACTGGCGCCAGTCAAAAATATGATGAGTATCCACTTATCATTTTTGATTTATGGTAAGGAATAGAAGAAAAAGAAGGAAAAAGAAAAGAAAACTAGCATCCACCGAGTTTGTGTAATATTGAAAACTGCTATACTGAAGTCATGAGTAAGACAAATAACAATACCATATCTGTTTCTGACCGGGTTGAGTGCTTATTCAAACCAAGAGCATCGGATAAGAAAAACGTTTTGAATCAATTTTGAAAAAAAAGGATAATTTATTTTCCTGTTTAATTTTTTTTTTTTAGACAAACATCTCGAAACCTTTCATTTTTAGTTTTGTTGCTCGTCAAGTTTGCGTACACTTTGAAAAAGAAACGTCCTCTTCTCCGGCCTTACAAATAAGGTTTTCTAGATTTTTCATATATTTTCTGTTGTGGTAAAGTCAGCACAAGTGTCTAGTCAAGTAGCAAGTCCATATGTCAAAACAAAACATCACGATTTTAGATAATATTTTCTCGAAAAGAATTTAATCAGAGATAACTTTTAAGGGCGTTTCTTCAGTTTCTCCAGACGCACAGTACAGCAAATATTTTACTGAGAAGTTTAACGGATATTTAGAAACAGTAGGGGCAAATGTATAGAAAAATCTCGTGCAGTCTAGCATTCTCAGACTGGAAGAATGCCCACGGCATGTAATTCATATAGTATGATAAAGAGCACTGTCTAATCCAATGCAACAAATTAAGAATTGAAAGAAAGTTGAGGTACTTGTTGAGGATCTTAGCACTCTAATCGTGCAGTAATATTTTACATTATAGTACATATATATAATCAGGATAAGTTTGAAAGAGAGCACAGCCTCAATAGACAAACGTGAGCCAGAAGTTTGCGCATTTTTTTTTCCAACCAAGATTTTTCTAGAATTACAAAACTAATGCCAAAATGGTTATCTACGTGATGTAGTATTTACGCGCAGATCATGGCAAAATGGGCGAAATCGGATGTTGCGATTGTATCAAATAAAACAAAATTATCTTACCGTATGCCAGATCTTTCTTGCTGTATTTATTGGTTCAACCTTTTACTTCCTAATACTATACGATTCCTGCATTGTATTAGTTTCTGGTAATTTTTAGAAGAATTCCTTCAGCTCTTCAATTTTGAACTTCTTCGAACTATTCCGTAATCCGTGAGATCAGTTCCAAACTTCATTTATTAGTTTCATTATTTTTCGTTTGTCGTTTCGAGAGCCGGGATTGAACACACTTACGTTTGTTTTCCAAACTAGAATCTTTTTGAAGTGGATATTTACATTACAATGCATTAGGAGGGTAAATGTCATCTTCTGACTGTCCATTTTGAAAAAAAAATACACAGTTGAAAACTTAGGTTTGGAATTTTGAGGTTACTAGGTAGTTTATTTAATTTGTTCTTGGAAGTCTATTCAAACAAACTGTACAATTTTGAAAGAAATGTGTGCTTTGCTTTGTGATTTGACTCTGTGTTTGGGTAGCTTGTCAAAGATGTTTCACCAACTGAAACCTGGAAGTACTTGTTTGTTAATTACGTAGACCAACCTGAAATCTTGTTTTGAAGATAGGATATGAAGGAAGAAAAATATTTACCGAAGAAAATAATCGTGAGCCTCCCTCGGTGAGAGCCTGCTACTGGAACAAATGTGCGATGTCGAGTAATATTATAAGTAATCAGAAAAATAATTTAATAATATTAAATAGTAATATTAATAATAGAAATAATAATAGTGATAATAATAATAATAGAAATAGTAGTGAAAATGTAATGATGGTAATAAATGATTCCATAGTTATATCCAGATTTTTTTATTTCAAATCAATTTTCATTTTTGCCTTTAATTTTAATATTTAACTTGGATTTCTATTTTCCTAATCACGAGAAAACAACCACAATGAGCATTTTTTTCCTAAAATAGCAATTGTTTATCTCAACCCTTTTAATCAATTCTAGCCCCTTCTTCAACTGATAAAGGACTTTTCATTTCAATTTAATTTTTATCACAACTAGTTATCCTTCGTTATTGCCTTCTTTGAATTCATTTTCTTTAACTAAAAGGGAACCTTTATTGTTTAATTAGATTTCCCAACACATCGTTAGGCAGTTTTTTTGTCTCAAGGTGTGAAACCTCAAATCCCTAGGCTGTTCGTGAACTTTTCTTCTTTTCACTCTATCGAAAAAGTAATTTTCACTTGTGCTAGAATTCAAAAAAATATTTAGACCCAAAGCCAAATTTCTCTCCATTTGTGCCATTATTTTATTAAACCAACTATTCAAATTAAAATAATTAGCAAGGAATATATAATATGTGATTTTTTCAAGCAGAATTAATGTTTGCCATGACGATTTGGCGCCAAAACGCTTGCACTGCATCATGGTTGACTCCGTTTTCTATTAGCAAAGTTATTATCTTATTTCTCGTTTGACCTGTAATTGCAAAGAGCCAATTTATTTGAGTTTTAAGGCAGGATATACACGGATTATTGGCAAAACTAAGTCTTGATAATATTAAGACGTAATCTGTTGCCAAATATTCATTACTCCTCGACAAACACTTCAATTACAGTTTGCTAAATTTATGAAAAGCTTGGCGAATTTTTATCACAGCATGAACTCATCGAAACCACTGATTCTGTAAGTTTAAACTTCTTTAATCATAATTCTTTGTATATAAATATAGTATTTTTTCTACCTATCATATTTAAATACACTAAATATTGAAGACATATCAAGATTGACTTACAAATTCAAGATGTTCTCAGACTAGAGATTTTCCAATATATTTCCAAAGTCTTTGTTGTGATTTCTTATTAATCTCTGTCCTGGGAACCATGGATCAGTAGAAATCTGCGATTACAATCTGAAAATAAATCCCCACGACTTTCAAAAGCAAATGAATTTTTTTTCCCTAATATATCATTGCTCAGCGCCGACCCAAATTGTACACTCAAATTTATCTCTCTAGAAGTCTTCAATATTAAGCAATAATTCACCAGCATCAAGAAAATCGGAAAATCTCAAGAACTCTCTCACTATCTAACCAAAATATTACGGCATAGAAAGATTCCATATAATAATATAAGGAACCTTGGCTATATAAGAGAACACTTTGTAATTCATACAAGAGTTAGTACAGTATTCACAGTTTCCCGGCCATTAACATTTCATAGTGACAGTATGTTTATATTCATCTGACTTCATCCATACGTGGAATGGCTGCTTTGGGGTTAGCTGCTCCCTTATCTTTCTCGAAGTATTTAACCAGCAAAATTCGCTTTAACTTCTTGACAAAATTCGGTGTTGAACTGGCTGATATACGAGAGGCGTTTTTAATACATCAAAAATATATCTGATGTTTTGTTCATCGATTTAGAAGTTATTCAGGAATAATTTTTGGTAATTTCAGTTTTGTTCCTGGGAAAACACCACATGATTATTATTTTAATTCGTGTTTAATATTCTGTTGCCAGCTTTTAAGCCGCTTGTCAAACCTCAAATTGATCGCCTGGTCTCTCTGAACTCTTTATATTGACTTAGTTTAGGGCCAAGTGTGAATAGTTCAAGACCGTCTTTATTTCAGTTGATCTTTTCCTGACATTATATTTCAATGGTCACTCAAACTTTCAATTTCTGTTTTAGCGCTTGTATGACTATCAGCTGAGCCGAAATCTGAAGCAAACCAACCCAGCCCAAGAGACACATTGATTGAATTGTTTGACAAGGATCGCTCAATTTCTGGCTCAATCCTACTCATTCTCAAAAGGCCTTCATTTTCAAGCTGCAAACTGCATCAAGACAGGACAATAAGGTACCAGTGTCAGTTGACTACTTTTTTATCTTGATTTTTTTTCTAATTTTTAAATATTATGTCGTCCGCTTGCCTTGTGAGCGTCGTAATAATATATCTTACTAAACATACTTCAATACAATGCTTTTTACTTTACTTTAAACTGCTTTAATACAACTTAGTAAACGAAGTAAACCTACTCTCTAGGTGTTATTCTCTTTAATACAACTAATACTAAGTTGATAACATGATTATATTTTGTGGTACTTAAAGAACAAATTCTCAACTCAAATTTCAAGCTTTATATTTACATCACTTTTGAATCTCATACAAAAACCATAATACATAACTATCATTGCAACATCTTAAAGGAATCAACGTATTCATAAAGCCGGGTTATTATTTTTAGTGTCTTTGTCTTGAGAATGACACTGAATAATGTCACATTAAAACAGCAGTAAAAACGCGGCATGTTAAAAAGATTTCACTGTCGAGATATTGTACGAATCAGAGAATCAAGCCCTTGAAGGCTTCTAGTCATTTTATCCACAAGTCAAGTATATTTTGACACTATAGAACCATTTAATGTGAACAATATTAGGTGATTCAAAATGTTCCTCGTTTTGTCATTTTAGCCTGATTTTTATGCCTTTTTATCTTTATATCTTTGATAATTTCATAAATACTTGATCACGATGACCATTTTGACTGCAATAAATCTCCAATTTTTTTCGAAAGAAAGGATTTTTTGGACAAAGGTTAGCGCTAACTACACTTTTCGCACACTCGTCTGATATTCTAAAAATCTAAGTTTTTGATATATGTATGTGTGTTTAGGCTATTGTTCTGGACTACAGTATAGTAGACATATTCAGTTAACACTGACGGGGATATTCTTTTATTTGAAGTAATTTTTTGGTTACAAAACCGGCTTTTTTCAGTAAGAGTCGAGCAAATGCAAGGAGAAATATTTTCATTTATTTTTCACATGATTTTGAAATGTGTCCAAAAAGAAAAGAAAGGAGAAGGAAAAATTGAGGAATAAAGAAATAAAAGCAGAAAGGAATGGAAGCGAAAGAATGAAAGAAGAAACAAGGAATAAAAGAAAGAGAGAAAGAGTGAAAGAATGAAAGAATGCATTAGAGAGAGAGAGAGAGAGAGAGAGAGAGAGAGAGAGAGAGAGAGAGAGAGAGAGAGAGAGAGAGAGAGAGAGAGAGAGAGAGAGAGAGAGAGAGAGAGAGAGAGAGAGAGAGAGAGAGAGAGAGAGAGAGAGAGAGAACGAAGTTAGAAACCAGAGTAAGACTAAAATATTTACGCGTAATTTGAGAATGGAATTAAAAAGATAAAAACAACTAGAAATAAGACTATATTAACAAGGTTATTAAACCAGGGCTGTTTTAAGTAGAAATGATGATAAATATACAGATGCTCCTGAGAAAATGAGAAAAATGAAGTTGAAATGAGACACGAAGGTAATGTCAAGACGCTATAAGTTGTCAAGGTAGGCATAAAACGTTGATATGGCACGTTGCGACATCAAAGTGCAAATCCTATTGTAAATCAAACACTGCCAAAGGTTTCATTTCGATGTCCAAAACTTTATTTGCTTTGGAAAAAAATATGTGAATTTTAAGCTTGGAACGATTTGTCTTTAAAATGAAAACTTTTTGCCACTTTTGAGTTTCTAGCTTTTTATCTTTGTAATTTTCGTCTCATTTCCTACATTTTCGAATATGAAAATCGTGATAAAGATAACTAGATTATTTTGGTTCACTTTTAACTGCTTGTCTATGAAAAGAAAAGAAATCAAACAGCCTTTTTGTTGACAAATGAAACTAAAAGATCAGATTTCCTTTTCTCACTCTTTTCCTTCAGCATCAATTTCAATTTCATCTTCACCTTTCTCTAATCCTGTAATGCATTTTCAAATAAAATGGATTACTTCCATCCACTCATTTCCGTAATCGAACACTAATTCCTATGATTCTATGCTCTTTGGCCATTTCAGCTCAAAAAGGAATGAGTAAACGAATCTTGCTAGTTCAATTTCCTTTTTGATGATCTTAAGATAGCTTTGCCATCTGACAGCAAACTGTCCAGTTTGATTACTTTCTTCAAACACGATATTCGCTAATTGAATCCAAATTCAATTTTACACTTTTGACTTTCATGACGTTGTTGTTATTATTATGAGTTGATTTGGATCGTGTACAGGAGGTTGTTATCACCGAAAGCAATGTTTATTGTTGGTTTTTCTCCTTGAGAAGCTATCGACATGCCGCACGTTTTTAATATTTTAAACGGAAAACGAACAGCAAAAACCCCAAGACCAAATCGCTTTTAAATGACGGTTGCAGAAGGAACTGAAGTGATTCAGATTTTATCTTTTAATTCGTCCAAGCGGTGTTTGATGTACTTGATTTAGGTAGAGCCGAGTAATCAAGGATTTCTCATAAGTTAGCTATGCATCACACCCAGACATCCAACATCACGACGATTATATCTCAAACATCAAGTTGCCCAATACATTTAATGCATGAGGTATTTAACAATAGACACCGCTGTGACGTCATCCCTGCAGGTATTGCCTGAGAATTAAAAGCCTTCACACTCGTGATCATTTATTCATATATCTTCTTCAGGTGAACGACAAGTGTCCATTGAAAGTCAGACATGAATGTCTCTGCTAATGCTTCATCTCCCGTTCCTCCTCTTCCACCACCGGGGCAATTAGCTGTCCGGTATACGAGACTTGTCTTATACCCGGTCATATTTGCTATCGGAGTGGTGGGCAACTCCATCGTCAGTGCTCTCATCCTCAGGAAAAGTAAGAACTCGACAGCCAATGGCTACTTTATTCTCAACCTTGCCATCTCAGACTTGATGGCCTTGTTACTCTATCTTCCCTTTGACTTGGCTTATCTGGAAAACGACTACGTGTGGCCTTTTGGCGCGTTTATGTGTAAGTTCATCAATTGTCTCAATAAGTTTTCGGTCATGGTATCTGGCTTGACCCTGGTCGCCATTGGTGTTGATCGGTATAAAGCTATCGTTCACTCCCTGAAGAAGAGGCTCTCCAGACGAGACGCCATGATCATGATTACATTCATCTGGCTCTTCTCCGCGGTCTTACAGCTTCCATATGTATTCGCACTCAAACTAGACCCTCGCCGTGAGTGTATTATCGATCTTAGCTTCTGGAAAGGACCGTATCAGTTCGAGATGACCTACTTTTTTGGTGTCTTTACGCCTGAGTTCGTCATCCCAGCTATTGCACTCAGCTTCTGTTATGTCCGAATTTCAATTCATTTGGAACGAACTCATAAACGAAACTCCAAACATGGCTTGTTTCAAGAATCCACGATGACTTTGAGAGAGCGGCAGAACCGAAAGACCACACAAGTTTTAACAGGGTTGGTAACAATCTACACTATCTGTATTCTACCTCATCAAATCTGCGTTCTTATGATCACTTTTCAAAGGAACTATCTTAATTCAGATATTATGAGGCTGGCTTACGAATTCACGAGGCTTCTCACCATCACTAATTCTTGTCTCAACCCCATCATGTATGGAGCGATAAGCAAGGGTTTTCGCACAGATATACGGAACTTTTTCCGCGGTAAGCACGGCCAGGCAGGATCATTTAGATTTTTAAGGTCGACTCATTCACGAAGTCCAGAAAGAAAGACCCTGAAGGATACCATATACCATCAAGAAAACTCCTTTAAGCTTTGAAACCGTTGGTCAAACTGTTTCTAGACCAACATTGAAACTATATATACGTCTCTAGAAAACAGAAACTAAGATAAAAGCTGATATAATGGATATTATATATTGTATCTTCTTCATACTGTATAATTCCCATCGACTTCAAAACTTTTCAATCATTTCAGGCTATTTTTTTGTTCTGTTGATAATATCCATATTCTAATATACATTTGAAAAACGGAACAAGTTGGTCATTAGTGGTGTACAAGGAGCAAGTGAAAACCTGACACTTGATATATAAGTATGTCTGCTTCAAGGAGGCCCCTAATATCTGGTGATAAAAGCTGGCCTTTATGTAAAAGCAATTGAAACTCTACATTTTAATGAGAATAAGATCCATTTATGTACATATATATCTCAAACTAAAAGTATGTAGTTAAAACATTAAAAAGTTGAAGGGTAACCTCAAACTTTAGCCCTATGAAGACGTTTTGTCATAATTCGATATGTACATATATATATTTGTATATACATTTGAAACGTTGTAGGTGGGAGACTTGGGGGGTGCTAAAAAACGTAAATGCGCAGAAAAAAAACCGCTAAAATGAGATTCCACAAAGGAAACCGGAAAAAATATCAAAATGTTTTGAAACCACAAAACCGCCAAAAAAAAAATGACATCCGAAAAAAGCATGTAAAATGGTCCAAAAAATCCGTATACATTCATACAGAATGAAACGAAAATTTTAAAGATTACTAAAATATAACCGTGTTGCTATTGTAATTTATCAAAACATTTCTTTGCTTTGCGTCTATAACATTGTTCTAGGGTATCGGATATTAATAAATTATATTCATTTGGTATTTTAAAATGTATCTCTTATATATCTTTAATAATATCTTTTAGACTCACATCATATCCTTTATGGATAACAAGTCTTGCATGGAAAAATATCTTGTAGTAAATATCATTAGATAAAAAATTATTAAGCATTTTTCATGATTTTCACCTCATTAGGTATTTGTGTATTTGTATAAATGTAAACTACATCGTTTGTTGATTCGAGCGTATACACCTATTTCAAAAAAACGTTGTAGCAGCTGAAAGCAACAAGCAACAGCACAAGATGGCAAAGAATATCTCTATTTTACTCCTTATTCATAATTTAGACGCGTTATAATAGTAGGCTGCAACTGTTTCGTTTCTTTAAGGGTTGTCCCGAATCTTCAGCTTATTAAAGTGTTGTTTGCATATGGTCTTGGCTTGTTGCTTGTTGCTTGTTGCTTGTTGCTTGTTGCTTGTTGCTTGTTGCTTGTTGCTTGTTGCTTGTTGCTTGTTGCTTGTTGCTTGTTGCTTGTTGCTTGTTGCTTGTTGCTTGTTGCTTGTTGCTTGTTGCTTGTTGCTTGTCGCTTGTCGCTTGTTGCTTGTCGCTTGTCGCTTGTTGCTTGTTGCTTGTCGCTTCTTGCTTGTTGCTTGTTGCTTCTTGCTTCTTGCTTCCTGCTTTCTTGCTTCTTGCTTCTTGCTTCTTGCTTATTGCTTCTTGCTTCTTGCTTCTTGCTTCTTGCCTCCTGCTTTCTTGCTTCTTGCTTCTTGCTTCTTGCTTCTTGCCTCCTGCTTTCTTGCTTCTTGCTTCTTGCTTCTTGCTTCTTGCTTCTTGCTTCTTGCTTCTTGCTTCTTGCTTCTTGCTTCTTGCTTCTTGCTTCTTGCTTCTTGCTTCTTGCTTCTTGCTTCTTGCTTCTTGCTTCTTGCTTCTTGCTTCTTGCTTCTTGCTTCTTGCTTCTTGCTTCTTGCTTCTTGCTTCTTGCTTCTTGCTTTCGGCTGCGACAACATTTATTGAAATAGGTGTATATACATATTTATTCGCCTTGGAGCTAGACACTAATGCACACCTATTTCGTTAATGAGTGCCATAGCGTTGTGTCATATATCATCCAAATAGAAGCACTTAGTTGTCAGATTTTTTCCCCACTTTCTAAGAATTTTTATTCGGTATAATTACTTTCTGGGGACCACTTTAAAAATATATTCATATCTAAGAAACCGTAAGGAATACTTGGTGAAGATAAAACAGATAATTTTTCCGCTTTTCTCGAGAGGTTTTGATAGGATTTCTCACGCTATAATGAAATAATCCATTTTTTTTAAATACGAAGGATAATTACGAAGATGTTGGACTTGCCTGTTTTTTTTAGAAACCTATATTTATACTGGCTTGACTAAAGCGCCCTTCTTAGCCTGAAATTAAAAGAACTCGTACCGCATAGGTTTATGGGGCTGTAGTGTCACAATCTCCCCCACAATCATTTGCGGTCAAATATCTAGAATTTGGCGAATAACTAAGGTCTACGGCTTTGTTTTACACCAGTTTTTTAAGGCTAAGAAAAGGAAACAAAGTCGTGCCATTTTCTTAAGACTGGAGTAACTGTAATCCTGGGCCTTCGTGCATGACGGCAATGCGGTATACAATACAATTTTGCGGGTATCGCATAACCATTAGCCTACTGTGCTAAAGAAACTTTAATAAGTAATAAGTGGATCAAGAGTATATCAATATAGACAAGAAGTTAACGAATAAAGTATAAAGGATCGAAAAGAAAGATTGTTTGAGCTATTTTTATCAAGAGAGAGCTAGAATAAAGACGTAACCATGGTTCTCGAGAACCTTCAATAATCACAAGATATTGGGGCAATAGAGGTTTTATTAATGATGATAATTAACAGTAATGGGATTTAACAGCTAGTGGTTCTAGTGAATGGCTCTATTTCCGTCTACTAAACTTCGATTTGAATTCAGAAGTTGATATTTTTTTACGGAGGGAGGAAACCGGAGAACCCGGGAAAAAACCCTTGAAGCAGAGAAGAAACTCTACTCATATACCACACGGATGCTGGGAATCAAGTTCTTGTTTGAACGTAGATATGACATGTAATATCTCATTAGGAATGACAATATTATTTTAGTGAGCAATGAAAAACGAATACACAAGCATCCAATCATGCTATTCGACCGTTGTGTAGGTTTTCTTGGTCATGGTACCTAACACATGTGTTGGTCTTCAGGCAAATTTCTTGGTATAATCCTTATTAGCTTTTATTGCACTTTTCAGTTTTCTATAGGTTGCTTGGTCATTGTAGCTAACACGTGTTGGTCTTTAGCCAAATTCCGTTACATAGTCCTTATTAGCTTTTATTACACTTTTCAGATTTCTTTCTTGAGACTTATCAAGACGTTACCTTTTATCTCTGTCTTTTCTATTCTAAGGCCTTTTGTACATGAAAGTAGCGCAGTCCTAGTGCTGTGGGCAAGTCTTGTTCTTTCATTGGGCGTAGTAGACACACAAAAAAAAAAAAAAAAAAAAAACGAAAGAAAGAAAGAAAGAGCAATGCCTAGCTGTAGGGTCACCCTACTTTCATAGTGTACTCGTGGCACTAAGACCAGGACATCCTGATAGCATGACGTTAATACACTATTTCACCGTGTAGAATTGTTCATTTGAAATTGTTTTCACAATCATCTCTAACTAAATCAATTATCTACTGTTTATTGCGTTATTTTGAAATGAATTTTTGAGCTTTTCGATAGCCATTGATAGTGCACCAATCCTTGATTAGTAATAAATAAATCCTCTTATGCCAATTTAACGCCGTAGATTATCCCACTCAGTATTGTGTTCAGACAGATAGATAATACTTTGTTTAATTTGCCATTATATGACAGCCATCTAGGCCGGTGATTTCCGACTTCTCTCAACTCAAACGAATTTGCCAACCAGCGAACATTTTGTTTGTATCTCAAAATATCCTAGTTCCAGGTCTTCGGCTCGATAAACAAAAGCTTTTACTCTACTTAAATATATAAAATAGAACTCATCAGTGAAAAACAAATATCTTTTAGAAATAGTGTATTTCGTCATTGTTGGTGGAAAATATTTTATTTTGACAAGAGATAATAGAAATTACTTTTTAAATTTTTGCTGCGACAAACAGTGCACGACTCGCCTAGATGATTCCAATTCACCTGGTATGTACTAAAGCAGCGGACACGAACTGTGCCTTTTTGCGTCAGGGATGATTGATAGTGTGTCCATCCGTCCTCGCATTGCTGTGACCGGCAAACAGATCAGTTTCAAATCACCTGGTATATATACTAAAGCAGCAGATAAAAACTGCGCCTTTTTTGCGTCAGGGAATATTCGATAGTGTGTTCACCCGCCTTCGCAATTGACAAAAGAGAAACCAGTTTAAGGCTGGGGACCCCCCACCCCCCTCTCGTGAATCCATTAATTCTTGGATCCACTAGTGTACGTGTCTGTGTCGATTAACTTGTATTATCGAGAATAGTACCTGTGATTGGTCATGTCCAAAATAATTCTAATTGGTCCAGATAGATCTTCGCTTTTCAATAGCAAAGCAATAAAGGTCATTTGTTTGTCGGTTCAGTGATGTTTGCACACAGGTAAGCTGATTACATCCATGTACCTCACGTCTTGTCGGACAAAGAGAAGAATCTAGAAAAACATGGTTCTTCAAAGTCCGGACAATTAAGCAACTGATAGCCAGAAAGATTCCGCAACCACAAGACCGAAAAGAACTTAATCCGGCTTGAAATTTCTCTTTTTTTAAAACCATGGTTTTGATGATAAAGAGTTTGTTGATTAACCTTGTTTGGTCCGGACAGCGACGGTACTTTTTTCCTTTGTGTATTTTTGGTATTTTCTTAAAGCCAATAAGACCGCAATTAAAATAGTCAACCAAAAGCCTAATCCGGCGCCACTTGGACTTTATACACCGACTCGGTCTATTATCTTGTAGGTATCATGCTTGATGGAAAGCTAATATTGGGCGTCTTAGAGTTTGATCATCAAATTTATTTGATATGCAATGCCACGGCTATACTGAATAGTACATAGACGTGACAGTGTGGTTTTGGCAAAGTTATAATACCTGGATTCATACATCATTAGTCGGGTTTTTGTGATTTTAATATTTTATTTGTGCATTTTGTTTTGCTTTCTTGATTGGAGCAAAGAAATTGTCACGTGATAAAGAATGTTCATGCATTAATATCGTTATATTATCGTGTCGAATGCTCACACTTCAGGGATGGATCTAGGGGGGGGGGGGGGGGTTGTGGTGGTTACAGCTGGCTGACAGTGAGAGAATGATGGCTAACTAGAATTAGGTGATATTTTCTCTTTCATTGTCATCATACAGCCTCCTGTTTTAAAAAACCTGGATCCGTCCCTGAACTTAAACTATGAAACTAATTTTATTAGATGATGCGATTTTGTTTCTTCATGCAAATTTTTCTCGGAAAAAATCCAGTAAATATATGTTGCACTAAACAGTATAAAATAACGCCTTGTATATTGTCTTCTACTGTTTCATCAGTGCTATTTGGCACAAATTACTGCTAAATGGGCATATGCATAGATATAGTATTTGCACTCAAAGATCATCAACCAATGATAAAGATTGTTTTTGTTAGCCAATCATCTAAAGCCATACGATCGATCGCCCAATCAGAAAAAAAGAACACTGGTTATACCTTATGACTTACTTTTTGATGTTCTATTAGTAATAATAGTAGTAACAGTAGTAGTAATAATATAATAATAATAATAGTAATAATAGTAATATAAAACCCAATAGTATTTTTTTTTTAGATTAGAAAAAACTAAAGCATGCAGTAAATAGTAAATATCGCAACTTTTTCGTACAAGTTGCCATTCATGGCTCCGATTTAGACAACAGTTAGCCAATTTTGTCCCAAAAACAGCTCCACAGTATCTGTTTTAAAGAGTATTACAAAAATTACGAGGCCAATCAAAATCAATTTTTCGTGATCAGGCTTTTAAATTCTGAGAATTTTGTTGCAGCTAATTTGTAAAGCTTGTGGGACATAGCATAGCAACGGTAACTAAGGGGAGTCGAAACCATGAATATTTAACAGGGTTCCCATGGTCAGAGAAAAGCCAGTGAATTCTGAATTTTTTTCAAGGTCAGGGAATTTTGATTTTGGTCAGGAAATTTTTGCAAATTACCTAAAAGTAAGTGAAAAGTCAGGGAATGTTTGTCAACCTTCAAAATGGTTTTAAATTCAGAATTCTTAGTTGGGGTTCCTGTGCTCGAACTACCCTTGTAAAATAAGTGTACAGTGTAGTCAATGAAAAATGGTTTTTGGTCAGGGAATTTTTTTTTTCCAGATGAGTGGAACCCCTCTTTAAGGTCACAGATTCTTTAAGAAGTGACATGATGAGACCATGGAATAGCTTTTGGAACTAACTTTTGTCGCATGCAAGTAGCAAAATACAAATTTAAGAATAGAAAATTCAGCTTTTAAATATTAACCTACAAATTAGAATCAACAACAGCGTTTTCACTGTTTGATGTTGTACTTCAATAGGGCATATGGCATATACAGGGTTGTTTTAATTCTTCAGCTTTCAGCTTACATTTCCTGCCCCACCTCCTAGAAGGACATCCATTATGCAAAAACACACCTAGTATATACTGTTAACCAGGGCCGTAGCAAGGCCAAAGATATTGGGGGGGGGGGGAGGTCTAGGTCAAAAGTGTTTGTGGTGCTATATTCTAAAACGCCCTATGTATTAGTAACAGACCTGAATTTTTCAGTGTTCTATATACAGTACATCCGAAATTATTGGGGGGCAAGCCCCTCCCCCTGCTACGGTCCTGTTAATGAATAGAAGCTAAATACATGCAGATAATTTCGGTTCCGTTTTAAATGTTCTCATACCATACATATTCAATAGTGGAGGTCGGTTTTGTTTTGTCGATCCATTAATTCAGGTTATGGACTTACTGCAAGGGAAAAGAACAAAGTTGTATTTTATTTATCATTGTTTTTCATCATTATTGTTTTTAGCATGAACATGACTGCTGTGAAAGCACTCTATATAAAGTTTCCTTGTAGATTTTCTGTTTCATTACCTTCACATCCATAAACCTCTGTCTTCAGCTCACATTGTCGAAACCACATCTTCGGAAGGAAGCGGATGTACTGGGTCGTTATGTTGTAAGGCAGATATTGTTGAACGATTTGTTGTTCTGTACTGTAACCAGCAAATACCTGGAAAGTGGAAAAATTGATGAATTCACTGTGTTCATTGATTACAGCCGAGGTTTTTACTCGGGGCTAGCTTAATTTCAATGTCCAAATATTTTGAAATACCAACAGTAAAGTAAAGAATACAGTGGACCTTCACTGGAACACATAGCAGATTTTTTTGTCTTAACACTGAAGTGGCTTCCCATGCATGTTACGATTTAGATAGGATTTCATGAGTTTGTTAATAGCATGTCCATGCCTTAACACTAAAGTGGCTTCCCATTTTGCAATTTAGAGCGGTTTTCATATGCTTCTGTTCATAGCATGCCATGCCTTACCACTGAAGTGGCTTCCCATGTTACGATTTAGAGCAGTTTTCGTACAAATGTGTTAACGGCAAGGCATTCCTTAACACTGTAGTGGTCTCCCTGGTCACGATTTAGAGCGGTTTTGCCGAGTTTGTTCATGGAGTTGTATGTCTTAACACTGAAGTGGCTTGCCATGATTTTTTTTGAATCAGCCAACCATATGCAAGGTATGAACAATGAGAACAATGCAAGGTATGAACAGCCGTGCAGTGACAGTTCATGTTCGAGCATTCTGATCGGATAAGCAGTAATCTCGCGCGCTGTGATTGGTTCGCAACCGACGTTGTCAATATCGTACCGTTACCGTGCCGCGTGTCATGTCGTATCACAGTCATATTGAATCCATTTTACTTAATTCTTCAATTCTTCATTTGCACGTTACGTCATTGCTGTCATAGACCAGATTTCGTATGTGAAAAGTCACGGCACGGTTACGGAGCGGCGCGAACATGGCACCGAATATCGAATGTTTTCATAAACGCAACGGCACTGACACGGTCACAGCAAGGCGCGGTCCGTGCCGTAAGCTTTTCATAGTCATACGAAATCTTCTGTGTTGGTGGTATTTAAGAATAGATTAGCCTCCTTTGCTAATACCATGCACCAACATGGCCGCCAAGTGTTTGTCTCTTGGCTGTCTTGGGAATGGTTGCAAATTATCTAGTTAAGCAAGACTCACCTTGGCTACTTGGTTCTCCGTGTAGTTTGCCCAGCTCAGCCCATCGTCGGAATACTGTATGTTATATTCTTGCAATGCTATATCTTTGCCACTCCTTTTTCCTTGAGTAGCAACAGCAGTCACAACTTTCTTTTTTCCGAGATTAATCTACGCAAAGAGGTATTTGTCATTAAATCATTCAATTAATGATATGAAATATTTTTTATTATCCTTTTCTACCATTGAGTACAACATGTTTCTTATTTGAGCGACATTTTAATTTGATACCGGATTAATTCATGGAAAATTGATATCCGACCTCAGGTGGTCGTACTATTGATGATGATGTTGATGATGATGGTGATGGTGACGATGATGATGGTGATGATGAAGATAGTGGTGATGATGGTGATGATGATGATGATGATGGTGACGATGATGATGATGGTGACGATGATGATGATGATGGTGATGATGAAGATAGTGGTGATGATGGTGATGATGATGATGATGATGGTGACGATGATGATGATGGTGACGATGATGATGATGATGGTGATGATGAAGATAGTGGTGATGATGGTGATGATGATGATGGTGACGAGGATGATGATGGTGACGATGATGATGAGGGCGATGATAATGGTGATGATGATGGTGGCGATGATAATGACAATGATGATGAGGGCGAAGATGATGATAATGATGTTGCTAAAGATAATGATGATGGTGATGATAATAATAATAATGATATCTTTATTCATCGTAATTAAAAAACGATCATTTGTACATAAAGAGCAGCTGATATAAACCGGTGTAAGTGTAAATTTAAAAAAACCTAGATTAATAATCTATATAAAACTATAAAAATACGAGAAAAACTAATATGTGAAATAAATAAATGGCAACATAAATGTAGATAAAATAGAAAAAGTGTTAAGCTCCCTTAAATCATTTGGTGAGTCATTCCAATCTTTAGCTGCAGCGAACTTATGCATGATAATTGCTTCTATTTTGAAGAAGTTTTTGGTAGGTGCTAATGTTGTATCTCTTAACGATATGTTATGCAAGTTTGAACTTTTCACGAGGTAATTTTGAAGCTGAATTCTAAACGACGTGACCCAGAGGTACGCACGGGATCCAAACGAATATCGATCTCACTGGTTTTGAGTGTAAGCCTTCTGAAACAGATGTGTGGGAATGAATGTTCAATACCTGGAAATATATCTCCGGTTCAGTGTTATCTGTATACCATCTATCTTTCCTGTGGTCCCCTAGTCTTCCATTCTTTTTGTGTGGATCATTATTTGAGGTAGCTAACTGACCTACTGATATTTGGTAATTCTCCATCCCAAGTGGTTCTGAACAAGCTGGAAAAACAATATATTAATATAATCAGTTTTTATTTTTTGCGAACAAGACCTGAAAAGGAAAAGTACGTGGACCGATTCTTTCGTGTTTGTCTACTAAAGGGAGTTTTCTAGCAGAGGCCGTTAAAATGAATGTAGAATGACTACTTTCCATTTTAAATTTCAACTTGACACCATATAGTTAGCCCTACTATTACCGTCGCCGTACCCTCACGTATGCTCAAGGGAGTTACTAGAGGGCGTTAACATGAAGGTAAGATGACTACTTTGTTTCCATCTTAACTGGACACCCTATAGTAAGCCCTACTATAATGGTCACCTTACTCCTCACGTATGCTCAAGAGAGTTACTAGAGGGCGTTAACATGAAGGTAAGAAGACTACTTTGTTTCCATCTTAACTGGACACTTTATAGTAAGCCCTACTATAATGGTCATCTTACCCCTCACATATGCTCAAGGGAGTTACTAGAGGGCGTTAACATGAAGGTAAGATGACTACTTTGTTTCCATCTTAACTGGACACCCTATAGTAAGCCCTACTATAATGGTCATCTTACCCCCACGTATGCTCAAGGGAGTTACTAGAGGGCGTTAACATGAAGGTAAGATGACTACTTTGTTTCCATCTTAACTGGACACCCTATAGTAAGCCCTACTATAATGGTCATCTTATCCCTCACGTATGCTCAAGGGAGTTACTAGAGGGCGTTAACATGAAGGTAAGATGACTACTTTGTTTCCATCTTAACTGGACACCCTATAGTAAGCCCTACTATAATGGTCATCTTACCCCTCACATATGCTCAAGGGAGTTACTAGAGGGCGTTAACATGAAGGTAAGATGACTACTTTGTTTCCATCTTAACTGGACACTTTATAGTAAGCCCTACTATAAGGGTCACCTTACCCCTCACGTATGCTCAAGGGAGTTACTACAGGCCGTTAACATGAAGGTAGGATGTCGACTCTTATTTTCTTTTTTTCACTTAGACAAAATAGATATTGACAGATATCAAAGGGGGAGAGGTGATCACTCAAAGATGAGGAAGTAATAACCACTAGTAAAGGGGGATAATAAAAAAGATAGTGCCTATTGGGGGGATCAGTTTAGTCATGACAACTTCATGATGTTGGAACAAAAATTCTCCGAACCGAACTCCAGGCGATGAGTGATGATTTGTCCCTAAGCAATACGAATGAATTATGAAATTCAATAGTTTTGTTACCTTTGCAACCGTAAAGCTCTACTTTCATGCAAATGCGAGATTCCCATTCCTTTGCTACAATCCGGACAAATCTTGCTACAATTTCATTCTTGAGATCTTTCTTTGCTGTCTGATAGGCTTTGGTTATTCCAGGAAACTCCTAATTGATATAGAAGAGGAGAACAGACATAGTCAAAGAAAGGAAACGAGATGAAAGGTAAGGAAGAGTATGGTATAAGATAATGTAAGATATAAGGCAAGGCATAAGGTATACAGCTATTTCAAAAAGATAGGTGAAAATTTTGAAGAAAAGACAACCAAAAGAAAACAAGACAATTTTAAATCAGTTCAATAGCGAAGGGCACAGATTACGTCAGAATTCAGATTTGTCTGAGTTTATGATTTATTCTCGCATTCACAACAAACGAAAATGACTATTTACCAATCCCTCGAGATTCAGTTTTGGTTTGTTTGTCTGAGTTTTGGCCTATAGACCCCTTGCAGCACGTCGGGATGCAGCTCAATTTGGAAGGCAAAACAATAGTTTCCAATTCCCAGAATAATGAAATTTTTTTTTTTTTCTTCCTTCGAATTGAGCTGTTCTGACGTCACGTGCAAGGGGTCTATTAATAGTAACTGTGCGCTTCGCTATTGCTGACATTATCCATGGGTCCAGCAGTCTATTTACCTTCAATATACCGTCCTCAAAGTAATCGTTCCACTGACCACCGTCTCTGCTGTATTTCAAGGTAAATTTCTTAACCCATGCTTTAGTATCGTTCAAACCCTGTGCCTTGGTCTTGGCTTGTAGAGCTACTCCTTTTACTCGATGGAGAAGCGCGAGATCAACCTGTAGATATTGACCTGGTGTGTTTTCTTTAGAGCACCAAGCACCTTGACCAAGGTGGTGGTTAAGCCTGGCATTTGAAGGAGACAATTGATGATTTTCTGAAGACGATGCAGTTAACGATGAGTCCGGAATCCTCGAGTCCTCCATTCCAAGCGCCATATTACAGACTGGACATAAAAACATGGTTCAGGTTAGACTAACGTAATAAGATATTAATTTTGTCAGCGCTAGGGCTGATGTAATATAAGTAAACCAAGTCTTCTGTTTACAAAAGTCAAAAAATGTGGTAGTAGTGGAGAAAAAAACCCTGATTATCGATCTATCTAACAACAATATTATCAATAACAACAACAGGGTCTTTCTCAGGGTACTCCGGTTTTCCTTCTGCCGTAAAAATTCAACTTGTGATCACGAGTTGAGTGTTGTCTGTTGTAAATAGTGAAAGTAGTGGTTCTGTGTGTGTGTGGAGGGAACCTCATGGAAGACTGGGTTTTTTTTCTCCGGGTACTCCGGTTTTCCTTCCTCCGTAAAACTTCAACTTGTGATCACGAGTTGAGTGTTGTCTGTTGTAAATAGTGAAAGTAGTGGTTGTGTGTGTGTGTGTGTGGAGGGAACCTCATGGAAGACTGGGTTTTTTTTCTCCGGGTACTCCGGTTTTCCTTCCTCCGTAAAATTTCAAGTTGTGATCATGAGTTGAGTGTCGTCTGTTGTAAATAGTGAAAGTAGTGGTTGTGTATGTGTGTGGAGGGAACCTCATGGAAGAACCCCCCACCCAGTAGTGATAGATAGTTATAAGTTACATATACATGCACATACAGAAGACATACCATCGTGCCCATAGAAAGCAATCTTCATGCAGCGTCCAACAGCTGGGTCGATACCAATTTTGAGGAACTTTGCTTGGATAGGAAACTGAAGTTCATGGAAATATCCTTCTGCCAGAGACCTTTCTCGATCGATATGCTAACCAAAAGAAGTGGATAAGTGGATAAGAAGTGGTGGGAGAGCATTATGACCCAATTAAAAGGGTAGGTTGCCTTTCTTGCTCTCCTTTCCTCTCTTTCTTTCTTCATTCTCACTCCCCCTCCGTTATTCATTTTTTGTTTGTTTGTTTGTTTGTTTGTTTGTTTGTTTGTTTGTTTGTTTGTTTGTTTGTTTGTTTGCTTGTTTCCTATGGAACATACGTACAAATTTCTTTCTTTCTTTCTGGTATTTATTTTTTTATTTCCCCCCTTAGGAACATACATTCACATATATATATGTACACCCAAGAATAAGAGACGCCAATTCTTTTCCTTACTTCTGTGAAAGAACTTTCTGTATCATCTTCATAATATGTCTTCCATGAGACGCCATCCATACTGTATGTTATCTTATATTTAGAAACATATTGACCGCTGACCGGATGCCCCATCGTCACGATTTTTGTTATGACTTGACTTGAACTGAATGTGACTTGCAGGTATGGGTCAGCGTCTCCAGAAGCAGCACACCAGGCACTGTTAAGTGATGAAACTTCAGCATCTGAAACCGAGGCTCCATTCGACGACGCGGAGAGCGTGTATGACGTAATACGATGGCTGCCGAAACCACGTGACTCGCTGCATGCTAAAATGTTACAAGGAAACCATGACGATATTGAACTAAAGAACTTGGATGATTTGGGGGTTTGAGAAAAAGGTATTTTTAGTTATTAATATATCTCTGGGGCGGATCTAGGATTTTGAGTAATGGGGGTCACAAAATTTAGAAAATGCACTTTTTGCTATACTAACGTGAATATAATTGGCTCTTATTATACATCCTTTCCTATTATATTTCCTGTATATTTCAGGTTATCTGTTTTCATTTACAACCGTGTTTCATGAAATTATTCATTTATTCATTGGAAAATTTCCACAGCGTTATATTCATGACCTACCCTCACATCCATAAATTTCTGCTCGCAGACATAAATCAACACTAACTTCTAGAACCACAATTCTGACGTGTGTTGCTACAATTCTTCGTTCAAACCGGTGTCTAATCATTTCATGTTCTCCATCAGGACCCTTGAATATCTAAAAGAAACAGCATTTATTAGTTCACATGTACAGATAGGTAACCAAAAGACGCTTGATTAATCCCCAGCCAGGTGCGGAAGGGGTTGGGGAATAGGCAAACCAGGAGAAAATGTTATCCACATTAAAGCTTGTTACTTGGGTTGGGAATTTAACAATTTATTCATGCTCCCCAAGAGGGAAACGTTGACCCACAAGGGAAAATATGACATTTGTTACATTCCATTGGGGGAGGGAGAGGTAGGGAAATCAACTGTGGCTTCTCTGAAACCGTCAAAAATTCGTTGCCCGCTCTCCTCTCTCGGGCTTTACGTTGGAAGTGGCATAAATTTTACTATTGTTAACCATTGTTGTATGTGTGGGAAATTTAGGATACAAACTTACATGACATAGTATGACATTCCTTGACATTGAAATGGCTTCCCATTGTTCTCATAAAATTCAACCGATCGCATTATTTAGATAATTACAGTTACTGTACAGCACGCCTACAAATATAGGCCTAATTGACTTCGGGGTAATTTTTGTCCCATTTCAAACCAGTTGTGGTGACACTTGTTGTGTCATTGGTTGGGTGTCATCGATATTTAAAACCTACTCAAGGAGAATGACACGAAGCTTCAGGTGTATATTGTACTATTTGAAAGTATATATCCTTCCATATTTTGGGTCCTCGAAAACAAAGAGAAACTTTGCCATAATTAGTTCTTATTTTAGGAACGCATTAAAGCTTTTTGCATAATACATGTGGTTGAAACATGATAACAAAGAAACAATGTAGACCTGTACTGTCGTTCATACACGTAGTGTGAGCCTTTTTTGAATGAGGCAAACTAGTTTGAATCCAGAAGTTTGAGTGACGATCTTGAAATTGCCTTATTTCTCTATGACGTCACATCAACACAATCTTTTGCTTTAACGCTAAGGATCATGGTCGCCAGAGAGGGCAAAATAGCAACAAACAAATTAAATCACAATTCAATTTGGCTTATGATATACTGGAAAGTGAGAGCAGCTAATTATTACACTAAATATTACACTAAATATCCCGAACGAAAGAAGATTTAGCCAAAATTTCTCATATTATTCTTGTCCATATAAACAAGCTGTGACGTCATAGGGAAATAGGGCCATTCGGTAATTCGGGTTTGTTTTTCACTTACTTTATCTGTCCCATTGACTTGGTAAGTAACATAGTTAATGCCGTCTATACTGTATTTGACTAGAAACTCGAGGACGTAGGCTGTGTGAAAAAATTTTCCCTGAACAGCAACAGCACTGATCCCCTTTGCTGCACGACCGACATTAATTTGTAGGAAGTCATCGTTAATGGTTGAAAGGGTACAGAACCCATTAGAAGCACCAAAGCCTATGTTCAATCGAGAACGGACAAGATTGCCTAAATCACTGGACCCATGAACATTTCGCCAAGGAATATTGTAGTTCTCCATTCCAAGAGAATCGCCACATTCTTGAAAGGTAAGATGGAAATAGTCTTAGTTCAGTGCATGATGTTTTTTGTACTAAAGCAGTAACGTAGCGAGGGGGCACGGGGGGGGGGAGGGGCACGTGCCCCTCCCCCCCCCCCCCCCCCCCCCCAACATTTTTTGAAATTGATTGTCCGGCAAAGTGTAATTAATGTTTGAATATATAAACGTTTGGTTTCTGTTTTTTGGTTTGCTTTTTTATACCGATTGCCTTGGTGCCCCCCCCCCCCCCCCCCACAATTTCGAGGTCCTCGATACGCCCCTGTACTAAAGATTTGTCAGCTAGACTGCAACCATTTTTTGACCCCAAAAATTGACCAATTGGTTTGTTCGAATTGAGGAATATAAATGAGCGTGAGAAAAGCCTTTTACTAAAAGAAACTGAATGATTAAAATGTGAAATGAAAGCAAAATATCAAAAGAAAAAAACAAACCTTCACATCCAAGGAGCTCGATCCTCATGCATATGTGGTTTTGCCAGGTTTTGGGATGAATGCGTATGAATCTGCTTTTCACTTCTGTGCCTATAGTCACAGTTTGGAT
Organism: Anthopleura sola; assembly: GCA_023349425.1. Taxonomy (NCBI): domain Eukaryota; kingdom Metazoa; phylum Cnidaria; class Anthozoa; order Actiniaria; family Actiniidae; genus Anthopleura; species Anthopleura sola. Next base: position 8,913,353 of record JALHLI010000005.1, read on the forward strand.
GCGATGCCCATTTGCATTGCCTGAAAAGATCTAAAGAGCGTGAACCACATTATTAAGGAGCAAAGATACGTAATGAATGCGTGGATCAACTACTTTGCCATTTTTCCCATAAAACTAGTATTATTTTAGAAATCTCATGTGGTATGGTTAGAGCGTTAGAACGGCTTATTGATACCTTAGCACCCGCGCCTTCCAAAACGTCCTGCCAAGAATATCCATCATCACTATAAGATAGCGTGAACGTTTTCACCCAGGACTCGGGTATAGTAGGCAAATCAGTCTGCAATGCTTTGCCTTGGATTTGAATTTTCTTAATGTCGTGTTTTGAAAGAAGATCGACTTGGAGGAACTGATTGTCATCGTTAAACCTGCAATTAATTTGTAATAGTGTCAGACTGCGCTTTTTAGAGATATTGATGATATGGATAGGCAACCCCATTTTTTTGTTAGATTGGCGTTGATATGTTTGGCCAATTCAGTCAGGGGGACCCCAAACTGAGTCCTGAGGAACCGCCATATACATATAAAAAAATCATTTTCTTTGCTAGTTTTGGAACGATGAAGTTGAATCATGCTGGCATTGAAATGAAGCATTGACAAACGCCACATGCTTGATGATTGTTTTTCAAAAAGTCAGGGTGGTTCCAATAAGCCATGAAACTGGCATACCTCTATCTATCCCTGTATAAATTGGAATGAGGCCTAATCTTGACTTTCCTTATACCAGTGTCCCAGGAGGTCTAACAGTAAGAAATAGAAAATACCTTGCACACCAAGCTCCCCCGAAATCTGTAGAATCCAGTCTGGCCATCCATGGTGGGTAGTTGGCACTAATCCACGAGGAAGCAGTCATGGCAGTTTTCGGTACTTTCCAGTCCGATATTCCAACAGTGTCTTGGCAATCTGCAACACGTTGGGGTGTGTTTAGCTTCGTTTAGATTGGTGAGTGATTTTTGCCTTTTCATTCAAGGACCACGAAGAGGTAGAGGGAGGTGGGGTATAGCTCTACCGCGTTCTCGTGCCGACAATTGCTTTAACCGTGGTTGTTATACCCACTATTTTTTAGGGTAATCCTTGGTCCCTAATATGAATTATGAGGGGGGGGGGGGGGGGGGAGGAAGGGGGAGGGAGAAACCTCCTACTGGACACTCCCATGCTTTGAGGCAGAAATGTCCAGGTAAGAATAAATAAACGAAATTCCTTTATGTAGTCATTTCAATGAAGTGAGTCACCTGAAAAGCTACAAAGCTGAGACCAGCAAGAATGATGGGTCGATCCATTCGCCTAGTTTTGTCTGTTTGGTTGATTTTTTGACCAGTTACAGTTTCACCTTCTGTGAGCATGCATCCTCAAGCTGCAGTTTGTATCCAAAGCTTTAGTTGTTGGATAAAAAAAACTGTTTCCAATAACTTGAGCATTTCTAGTTTTGAAGGATTTTGGTGACTAACTTTATGAACGTAATTATAAGCCAAAATATGAGCTCCTGACCCAAGGTGGCGTTAGTATAGACGTGCTCACAGAAGTGAGGGGGAGTGTTTATTTACGTCACGCCAATGATAATATGGCAAGTGAATATCGTGAAGTCCTTTAAAGTCTTGTACACATACAGCACACTGCAATTGACACTAATCATAAATACCTTCTTTTCCGTAAATCTCGAGCGTCAAGCAAGGAACTGGGCCATGAAACATCTTTGGAAATACTTTGACATAACGGGCTCTGAATGGAAATCGAAGTGTTTGCTTGATTCCTTCTAAAGCATTGTTGGCCATCTCAAAACCCTTCAAAAGACCAAACAAATACAGGTAAGCCAATTATAAAAGTTATGATTTTTCAAAAACTAGATATTGAGGTATTGAATGTTTTATGTTGAGACAGCAGAACATGCACCACATTGGGGGGGGGGGGCGTTGTGGGGCTTGACAGGGTTGAACAGGAGTAAACAGTGAAATTATTCTCGAACATTGGTTCAAATTTGTCACTCTAAATACATTTAGTAAAATTCTACTACTATACTATTGCAAATCCTGCATTCTGATTGGCCAACGTACTCACTATCTATCAGCCGATAGATAGTGGGTAGAGAAAGCCGGACTTGTTTTGAAAAAATGGCGGCTTTTCCTTCGCACTTTTGTGAAGTTTAGTTTAGTTTAGTATAGTATAGTTTAGTTGAGATTTTTACTAAAATAATTAGAAGACTCACTCTCGATTTCTATCGGCTTTGATAGTTGACTCGGGGCCGGAGCCCCTCGTTAACTATCAGTCGATAGAAATCTCGAGTTCGTCTTCTAATTGTTAAGTGTCTTTCAACTTGCAAACTGAAATCTAGTAAAAAAAGGGTCGTTGTCATGGTCATGGCCACGATGATTTTGATGGCGATTTCCGTTGTTTTTGACTTTCCTCTTGGATATTCTTTTAAAGAAGGGCCATTTTTGGTTGACCTTTGGTCAAAAAGTGATGGATTTGAAAGGTGTTTAGATTTGAGGAAAAAATAGCCAATGTTGGAAAAAGATAATTATAGCATTATAATAAATGCGATCGTTTCGTGACTATCATTCGAACTATGTTTCTAGTGAATTAATGTGAATGAACTTGTTTACAGGAAGAAAAGGACTGAGTTCGAAAAAAAGAGAAGAAGATCTGGAACACCGAGAACTACAGGAAAACTACAACCCCCAATAATAATAACAGGTACGAAGAAAATATCTTGATTTTTAACTGGTCATGACACTGAATGATACTTTTTGGTACTCAACAGTAAGAATCACAACCTTACACAGCCATTTCGATGACTGAAGAAGTTGAATGTCACTTGGAAAAGAGAAGAGGAACTCAGGTTCAAAGGAAAGAGAAGAATACCCGATATTCAGAGATATACGGGAAAAAACAACAACTCCATAAAACAGGCATTAATGAAATACATTTTTTTAAATATTCTTTTATTTGAGGTCACGCTAAGAGATATTTTTTAATAGTGAACAGAGAGATTCGCACCTAGCTTCCAAAGCCAAAGATCTTGGAAGCCACTTGGAGTGGACAATATAAGTGTTGGGATTCCAGAAGGTAGGGAAAAATATATATAACGTACGATACACAATTTTTGATTGCATTGATTCAAGTTGTGAATGGTGATGTAAGACGTTGAATGCAGCGCATTTGTAGCATGCAATTCCTGTCACCTCTAATGGCTTGGGCTTTTGTTCTTTTGCATATTGATTGCTATTGAATGCATTCCTTTGTTGATATTTTGATTAAAGTGTTATAAGGAGGGGTGCTCAGGGATGTCTAATATGAATAGAACTTCTTTTCGTTTGCTTACAACGCATTCAGTCAGGAGTACAGGCATCAACGTCGCAAATGGAGCCAAGGGTAAGGTGTGTTTGAGTTCGATCCTCAGAAAGGGTTAATAAAATTTTCAACAATAATTCATTTATTTTTTTATTAGTCAATATTTAAATAGGACCATCCAGTTTAGCAAGGTTACGAACCAAAGGAAAGGTAGATCCGAATAAGATCCCAATAAGATAAAAAGATAAAAAGACGAAGGAATAGCCCAATAAGACGAACGAATAGCCCAATAAGACGAACGAATAGCCCAATAAGACGAACGAATAGCCCAATAAGACGAACGAATAGCCCAATAAGACGAACGAATAGCCCAATAAGCCGAACGAATAGCCCAATAAGCCGAACGAATAGCCCAATAAGCCGAACGAATAGCCCAATAAGCCGAACGAATAGCCCAATAAGCCGAACGAATAGCCCAATAAGACGAACGAATAGCCCAATAAGACGAACGAATAGCCCAATAAGCCGAACGAATAGCCCAATAAGACGAACGAATAGCCCAATAAGCCAAACGAATAGCCCAATAAGACGAACGAATAGCCCAATAAGACGAACGAATAGCCCAATAAGCCGAACGAATAGCCCAATAAGCCGAACGAATAGCCCAATAGGCGAACGAATAGCCCAATAAGACGAACGAATAGCCCAATAAGACGAACGAATAGCCCAATAAGACGAACGAATAGCCCAATAAGACGAACGAATAGCCCAATAAGCCAAACGAATAGCCCAATAAGACAAACGAATAGCCCAATAAGACGAACGAATAGCCCAATAAGACGAACGAATAGCCCAATAAGCCGAACGAATAGCCCAATAAGACGAAGGGATAGCCCAATAAGACGAACGAATAGCCCAATAAGACGAACGAATAGCCCAATAAGACGAATGAATAGCCCAATAAGACGAACGAATAGCCCAATAAGACGAACGAATAGCCCAATAAGACGAAGGGATAGCCCAATAAGACGAACGAATAGCCCAATAAGACGAAGGGATAGCCCAATAAGACGAACGAATAGCCCAATAAGACGAACGAATAGCCCAATAAGACAAAGGAACAGCCCAATAAGACGAAGGAATAGCCCAATAAGACGAAGGAATAGCCCAATAAGACGAAGGAATAGCCCAATAAGACGAAGGAATAGCCCAATAAGACGAAGGAAAAGCCCAATAAGACGAAGGAGATGGAACGATAGACCAATAAGAGGGAAACATAGCCCAATAAGATTGAAACATAGCCCAATGCAATACGATGGAAAACATCACTCCTAACTTTTATTTTTCATTTATTCAGGCAATCATAGAGAATTGGATAGAACTGAAAGAAACACAAGAAAAAAGCCAACTTTGTAGTGGCTGGCTGAGGAAAACATCTGCCGATATGCCTTCCGTCAGTTATAAAATTCTAGAATGTCGTATGGATTTTTCACCCGTTTGCTTACCATCATTTCTAAAGACAATCACTTTTTTATTGTTTCTGGCCGAAAAACAATGGATTATAATGTAAGATCATGTCTTTAGGCCTTTTCAAACAATTGAAAAATTAATCCCCTTTTCGAAAAGCCGGGTCAATTGTTTAAGATTTCAAGCCAAAACAAAATATGAACTTGATAGATTTTAGTTGTTATAGACTTAAACAATCTCTACACCAATTTTGAAAAAGAGTCCTTTTTAGCCTATTAGCGCAAAAACCCATTTTAGAACAGCCGAACAGCATTAACTATAGCACACGGTTTTCATCGATTTTGTGTGTTTTTTGACTAACCTGAAAATTTACCTCCAAATATCTAAGACTAGCCAATGGTTTTGATCAATTTTGGGCGTTTTTCCACTTCCCTCAAAAATTATCTTCTTTTGAAAAACGGTGAATTTTAGGCTTTTTGGTCTAAAAGCATGAACTATAGCCCATAATTTTCATCAATTTTGGGTGTTTTTGAGGTCTTTTGGGACAAAGTAAAAAAATTATTTCACTTTGAAAAAGGGTCATTTTTAGCCTATTTTGGCCAAAAAGCATGGACTATAGCCCATGGTTTTGATCGATTTTAGGTGTTTTTGAAGTTCCAAAAAAATTATCTCATTTTGAGAAAGGGTGATTTTTAAGCTATTTTGGCCAAGAAGCATGGACTATAGCCCATGGTTTTGATCGTTTTTGGGTGTTTTTAGGTCTTTTTGAACTTAGTGAAAAAATTAATTGATTATAAAAAAGGGCGATTTTTAGGCTATTTTGGCCAAAAAGCATGGACTATAGCCCATGGTTTTGATCGATTTTAGGTGTTTTTAGGTCTTTTTGAACTTAGTAAAAAAATTTATTGATTTTAAAAAAGGGTGATTTTTAAGCTATTTTGGCCAAAGAGCATGGACTATAGCCCATGGTTTTGATCGATTTTGGGTGTTTTAAGGTCTTTTTGAACTTAGTGAAAAAATTAATTGATTTTAAAAAAGGTCGATTCTTAGGCTATTTTGGCCAAAAAGCATCGACTATAGCCCATGGTTTTGATCGATTTTAGGTGTTTTTAGGTCTTTTTGAACTTAGTGAAAAAATTTATTGATTTTAAAAAAGGGTGATTTTTAGGCTATTATGCCCAAAAAGCATGGACTATAGCCCATGGTTTTGATCGATTTTGGGTGTTTTTGAAGTTCCCCAAACAATTATCTCATTTTGAAAAAGGGTGATTTTTAAGCCTTTTTGGTAAAAAAGCATGGGCTATAGCCTATGGTTTTGATCGATTTTGGGTGTTTTGAAGTTCCCAAAAAATTATCTCATTTTAAAAAAGGGTGATTCTTAGGCTATTTTGGCCGAAAAGCATGGACTATAGCTCATGGTTTTGATCGATTTTAGGTGTTTTTGAAGTTCCCAAAAAAATTTATCTCATTTTTAAAAAGGGTGATTTTTAAGCTATTTTGGCCAAAAAGCATGGACTATAGCCCATGGTTTTGATCGATTTGGGGTGTTTTTAGGTCTTTTTGAACTTAGTGAAAAAATTAATTGATTTTAAAAAAGGTCGATTTTTAGGCTATTTTGGCCAAAAGGCATGGACTATAGCCCATGGTTTTGATCGATTTGGGGTGTTTTTAGGTCTTTTTGAACTTGGTGAAAAAATTAATTGATTTTAAAAAAGGTCGATTTTTAGGCTATTTTGGCCAAAAAGCATCGACTATAGCCCATGGTTTTGATCGATTTTTGGTGTTTTTAGGACTTTTTGAACTTAGTGAAAAAATTAATTGATTTTAAAAAAGGTCGATTTTTAGGCTATTTTGGCCAAAAAGCATGGACTATAGCCCATGGTTTTGATCGATTTTAGGTGTTTTTGAACTTAGTGAAAAAAATATTCTTTTTTTAAAAAAGGGTGATTCTTAGGCTATTTTGCCCAAGAAGCATGGACTATAGCCCATGGTTTTGATCGATTTTGAGTGTTTTTGGTTTTTCCTTAAAATTTACCCCCGTTTTAAAAGGGTAATTTTCCGCCTATTTTTGCCAAAAAGTATGGACTATTACATATGGTTTTGATCGATTTTAAGTAGATTTTAGCTGTTATTTAACTTAATAAAAACATTACGCCAATTTTTAAAACGTTTCATTTTTTGCTTAACTTAGCCTAAAAGCACGGACTATAGTCCATGGTTTTGATCGATTTTGCGTGTTTTTAAGGTCTTTTGAAACAAAGAAAAAATATTATCTCATTTTAAAAAAAGGGTGATTTTGAAGCTATTTTGGTCAAAAAGCATGGACTATAGCCCATGGTTTTGATCGATTTTCGGTGATTTTCACACCTTTTTCAAAATTATGAATTTTTCAAAAACCTTCAAAAATAGGTGTTTTTGGCCAAAAAGCATGGACTATAGCCCATGGTTTTGATCGATTTTCGGTGATTTTCACACCTTTTTCAAAATTATGAATTTTTCAAAAACCTTCAAAAATAGGTGTTTTTGGCCAAAAAGCATGGACTATAGCCCATGGTTTTGATCGATTTTCGGTGATTTTCACACCTTTTTCAAAATTATGAATTTTTCAAAAACCTTCAAAAATGGGTGTTTTTGGCCAAAAAGCATGGACTATAGCGCATGGTTTTGATCGATTTTCGGTGATTTTCACACCTTTTTCAAAATTATGAATTTTTCAAAAACCTTCAAAAATAGGTGTTTTTGGCCAAAAAGCATGGACTATAGCCCATGGTTTTGATCGATTTTCGGTGATTTTCACACCTTTTTCAAAATTATGAATTTTTCAAAAACCTTCAAAAATAGGTGTTTTTGGCCAAAAAGCATGGACTATAGCCCATGGTTTTGATCGATTTTCGGTGATTTTCACACCTTTTTCAAAATTATGAATTTTTCAAAAACCTTCAAAAATGGGTGTTTTTGGCCAAAAAGCATGGACTATAGCGCATGGTTTTGATCGATTTTGGGTGATTTTCACACCTTTTTCAAAATTATGAATTTTTCAAAAACCTTCAAAAATAGGTGTTTTTGGCCAAAAAGCATGGACTATAGCGCATGGTTTTGATCGATTTTCGGTGATTTTCACACCTTTTTAAAAATTATGAATTTTTCAAAAACCTTCAAAAATGGGTGTTTTTGGGCAAAAAGCATGGACTATAGCCCATGGTTTTGATCGATTTTCGGTGATTTTCACACCTTTTTAAAAATTATGAATTTTTCAAAAACCTTCAAAAATAGGTGTTTTTGGGCAAAAAGCATGGACTATAGCCCATGGTTTTGATCGATTTTCGGTGATTTTCACACCTTTTTCAAAATTATGAATTTTTCAAAAACCTTCAAAAATGGGTGTTTTTGGCCAAAAAGCATGGACTATAGCCCATGGTTTTGATCGATTTTCGGTGATTTTCACACCTTTTTCAAAATTATGAATTTTTCAAAAACCTTCAAAAATAGGTGTTTTTGGCCAAAAAGCATGGACTATAGCCCATGGTTTTGATCGATTTTCGGTGATTTTCACACCTTTTTCAAAATTATGAATTTTTCAAAAACCTTCAAAAATAGGTGTTTTTGGCCAAAAAGCATGGACTATAGCGCATGGTTTTGATCGATTTTCGGTGATTTTCACACCTTTTTCAAAATTATGAATTTTTCAAAAACCTTCAAAAATGGGTGTTTTTGGCCAAAAAGCATGGACTATAGCCCATGGTTTTGATCGATTTTCGGTGATTTTCACACCTTTTTCAAAATTATGAATTTTTCAAAAACCTTCAAAAATAGGTGTTTTTGGCCAAAAAGCATGGACTATAGCCCATGGTTTTGCTCGATTTCGGTTGTTTTTAGATCTTTTTGAACTTACTAAAATAAATAATTGATTATAAAAAAGGGTGATTTTTAGCCTATTTTGGCCAAAAAGCATGGACTATAGCCCATGGTTTTGATCGATTTTGGCTCATTTTCACACCTTTTTCAAAATTATGAATTTTTCAAAAACCTTCAAAAATGGGTGTTTTTGGCCAAAAAGCATGGACTATAGCCCATGGTTTTGATCGATTTTCGGTGATTTTCACACCTTTTTCAAAATTATGAATTTTTCAAAAACCTTCAAAAATAGGTGTTTTTGGCCAAAAAGCATGGACTATAGCCCATGGTTTTGATCGATTTTCGGTGATTTTCACACCTTTTTCAAAATTATGAATTTTTCAAAAACCTTCAAAAATAGGTGTTTTTGGCCAAAAAGCATGGACTATAGCGCATGGTTTTGATCGATTTTCGGTGATTTTCACACCTTTTTCAAAATTATGAATTTTTCAAAAACCTTCAAAAATGGGTGTTTTTGGCCAAAAAGCATGGACTATAGCCCATGGTTTTGATCGATTTTCGGTGATTTTCACACCTTTTTCAAAATTATGAATTTTTCAAAAACCTTCAAAAATAGGTGTTTTTGGCCAAAAAGCATGGACTATAGCCCATGGTTTTGCTCGATTTCGGTTGTTTTTAGATCTTTTTGAACTTACTAAAATAAATAATTGATTATAAAAAAGGGTGATTTTTAGCCTATTTTGGCCAAAAAGCATGGACTATAGCCCATGGTTTTGATCGATTTTGGCTCATTTTCACACCTTTTTCAAAATTATTTATTTTTCAAAAACCTTCAAAAATAGGTGTTTTTGGCCAAAAAGCATGGACTATAGCACATGGTTTTGATGGATTTTCGGTGATTTTCACACCTTTTTCAAAATTATGAATTTTTCAAAAACCTTCAAAAATGGGTGTTTTTGGCCAAAAAGCATGGACTATAGCCCATGGTTTTGATCGATTTTCGGTGATTTTCACACCTTTTTCAAAATTATGAATTTTTCAAAAACCTTCAAAAATAGGTGTTTTTGGCCAAAAAGCATGGACTATAGCCCATGGTTTTGATCGATTTTCGGTGATTTTCACACCTTTTTCAAAATTATGAATTTTTCAAAAACCTTCAAAAATGGGTGTTTTTGGCCAAAAAGCATGGACTATAGCCCATGGTTTTGATCGATTTTCGGTGATTTTCACACCTTTTTCAAAATTATGAATTTTTCAAAAACCTTCAAAAATAGGTGTTTTTGGCCAAAAAGCATGGACTATAGCGCATGGTTTTGATCGATTTTCGGTGATTTTCACACCTTTTTCAAAATTATGAATTTTTCAAAAACCTTCAAAATTAGGTGGTGTTTTTAGCCAAAAAGCATGGACTATAGCCCATGGTTTTGATCGATTTTCGGTGATTTTCACACCTTTTTCAAAATTATGAATTTTTCAAAAACCTTCAAAAATAGGTGTTTTTGGCCAAAAAGCATGGACTATAGCCCATGGTTTTGATCGATTTTAGGTGTTTTTGAAGTTCCCAAAAAATTATCTCATTTAAAAAAAGGGTGATTTTTAGGCTATTTTGGCCAAAAAGCATGGACTATAGCTCATGGTTTTGATCGATTTTAGGTGTTTTTGAAGTTCCAAAAAAAATTATCTCATTTTAAAAAAGGGTGATTTTTAAGCTATTTTGGCCGAAAAGCATGGACTATAGCCCATGGTTTTGATCGATTTTGGGTGTTTTTAGGTCTTTTTGAACTTAGTTAAAAAATTAATTGGTTTTAAAAAAGGTAAATTTTTAGGCTATTTTGGCCAAAAAGCATGGACTATAGCCTATGGTTTTGATCGATTTTGCCTCATTTTCACACCTTTTTCAAAATTATGAAATATTTTTGAAGAATACATAATAGTTCATTTTTGGCCATTTTGGGGCAAAAAGTATGGACTATAGCCCATGGTTTTGATCGATTTGGGGTGTTTTTAGGTCTTTGTGAACTTAGTGAAAAAATTAATTGATTTTAAAAAAGGGTGATTTTTAGGCTATTTTGGCCGAAAAGCATGGACTATAGCCCATGGTTTTGATCGATTTTAGGTGTTTTTGAAGTTCCCAAAAAATTATCTCATTTAAAAAAAGGGTGATTTTTAGGCTATTTTGGCCAAAAAGAATGGACTATAGCTCATGGTTTTGATCGATTTTAGGTGTTTTTGAAGTTCCAAAAAAAATTATCTCATTTTAAAAAAGGGTGATTTTTAAGCTATTTTGGCCAAAAAGCATGGACTATAGCCCATGGTTTTGATCGATTTTGGGTGTTTTTAGGTCTTTTTGAACTTAGTTAAAAAATTAATTGGTTTTAAAAAAGGTAAATTTTTAGGCTATTTTGGCCAAAAAGCATGGACTATAGCCTATGGTTTTGATCGATTTTGCCTCATTTTCACACCTTTTTCAAAATTATGAAATATTTTTGAAGAATACAAATAGTTCATTTTTGGCCATTTTGGGGCAAAAAGTATGGACTATAGCCCATGGTTTTGATCGATTTGGGGTGTTTTTAGGTCTTTGTGAACTTAGTGAAAAAATTAATTGATTTTAAAAAAGGGTGATTTTTAGGCTATTTTGGCCGAAAAGCATGGACTATAGCCCATGGTTTTGATCGATTTTCGGTGATTTTCACACCTTTTTCAAAATTATGAATTTTTCAAAAACCTTCAAAAATGGGTGTTTTTGGGCAAAAAGCATGGACTATAGCCCATGGTTTTGATCGATTTTCGGTGATTTTCACACCTTTTTCAAAATTATGAATTTTTCAAAAACCTTCAAAAATAGGTGTTTTTGGCCAAAAAGCATGGACTATAGCCCATGGTTTTGATCGATTTTCGGTGATTTTCACACCTTTTTCAAAATTATAAATTTTTCAAAAACCTTCAAAAATGGGTGTTTTTGGCCAAAAAGCATGGACTATAGCCCATGGTTTTGATCGATTTTCGGTGATTTTCACACCTTTTTCAAAATTATAAATTTTTCAAAAACCTTAAAAAATGGGTGTTTTTGGCCAAAAAGCATGGACTATAGCCCATGGTTTTGCTCGATTTCGGTTGTTTTTAGATCTTTTTGAACTTACTAAAATAAATAATTGATTATAAAAAAGGGTGATTTTTAGCCTATTTTGGCCAAAAAGCATGGACTATAGCCCATGGTTTTGATCGATTTTGGCTCATTTTCACACCTTTTTCAAAATTATTTATTTTTCAAAAACCTTCAAAAATAGGTGTTTTAGGCCAAAAAGCATGGACTATAGCACATGGTTTTGATGGATTTTCGGTGATTTTCACACCTTTTTCAAAATTATGAATTTTTCAAAAACCTTCAAAAATGGGTGTTTTTGGCCAAAAAGCATGGACTATAGCCCATGGTTTTGATCGATTTTCGGTGATTTTCACACCTTTTTCAAAATTATGAATTTTTCAAAAACCTTCAAAAATAGGTGTTTTTGGCCAAAAAGCATGGACTATAGCCCATGGTTTTGATCGATTTTCGGTGATTTTCACACCTTTTTCAAAATTATGAATTTTTCAAAAACCTTCAAAAATGGGTGTTTTTGGCCAAAAAGCATGGACTATAGCCCATGGTTTTGATCGATTTTCGGTGATTTTCACACCTTTTTCAAAATTATGAATTTTTGAAAAACCTTCAAAAATAGGTGTTTTTGGCCAAAAAGCATGGACTATAGCGCATGGTTTTGATCGATTTTCGGTGATTTTCACACCTTTTTCAAAATTATGAATTTTTCAAAAACCTTCAAAATTAGGTGGTGTTTTTAGCCAAAAAGCATGGACTATAGCCCATGGTTTTGATCGATTTTCGGTGATTTTCACACCTTTTTCAAAATTATGAATTTTTCAAAAACCTTCAAAAATAGGTGTTTTTGGCCAAAAAGCATGGACTATAGCCCATGGTTTTGATCGATTTTAGGTGTTTTTGAAGTTCCCAAAAAATTATCTCATTTAGAAAAAGGGTGATTTTTAGGCTATTTTGGCCAAAAAGCATGGACTATAGCTCATGGTTTTGATCGATTTTAGGTGTTTTTGAAGTTCCAAAAAAAATTATCTCATTTTAAAAAAGGGTGATTTTTAAGCTATTTTGGCCGAAAAGCATGGACTATAGCCCATGGTTTTGATCGATTTTGGGTGTTTTTAGGTCTTTTTGAACTTAGTTAAAAAATTAATTGGTTTTAAAAAAGGTAAATTTTTAGGCTATTTTGGCCAAAAAGCATGGACTATAGCCTATGGTTTTGATCGATTTTGCCTCATTTTCACACCTTTTTCAAAATTATTTAAATTTATTAGAAATATTTTTGAAGAATACAAAATAGTTCATTTTTGGCCATTTTGGGGCAAAAAGCATGGACTATAGCCCATGGTTTTGATCGATTTGGGGTGTTTTTAGGTCTTTGTGAACTTAGTGAAAAAATTAATTGATTTTAAAAAAGGGTGATTTTTAGGCTATTTTGGCCGAAAAGCATGGACTATAGCCCATGGTTTTGATCGATTTTAGGTGTTTTTGAAGTTCCCAAAAAATTATCTCATTTAAAAAAAGGGTGATTTTTAGGCTATTTTGGCCAAAAAGAATGGACTATAGCTCATGGTTTTGATCGATTTTAGGTGTTTTTGAAGTTCCAAAAAAAATTATCTCATTTTAAAAAAGGGTGATTTTTAAGCTATTTTGGCCAAAAAGCATGGACTATAGCCCATGGTTTTGATCGATTTTGGGTGTTTTTAGGTCTTTTTGAACTTAGTTAAAAAATTAATTGGTTTTAAAAAAGGTAAATTTTTAGGCTATTTTGGCCAAAAAGCATGGACTATAGCCTATGGTTTTGATCGATTTTGCCTCATTTTCACACCTTTTTCAAAATTATGAAATATTTTTGAAGAATACAAAATAGTTCATTTTTGGCCATTTTGGGGCAAAAAGTATGGACTATAGCCCATGGTTTTGATCGATTTGGGGTGTTTTTAGGTCTTTGTGAACTTAGTGAAAAAATTAATTGATTTTAAAAAAGGGTGATTTTTAGGCTATTTTGGCCGAAAAGCATGGACTATAGCCCATGGTTTTGATCGATTTTAGGTGTTTTTGAAGTTCCAAAAAAAATTATCTCATTTTAAAAAAGGGTGATTTTTAAGCTATTTTGGCCAAAAAGCATGGACTATAGCCCATGGTTTTGATCGATTTGGGGTGTTTTTAGGTCTTTTTGAACTTAGTAAAAAAATTAATTGATTTTAAAAAAAGGTCGATTTTTAGGCTATTTTGGCCAAAAAGCATGGACTATAGCCCATGGTTTTGATCGATTTGGGGTGTTTTTAGGTCTTTTTGAACTTAGTGAAAAAATTAATTGATTTTAAAAAAGGTCGATTTTTAGGCTATTTTTGCCAAAAAGCATGGACTATAGCCTATGGTTTTGATCGATTTTGCCTCATTTTCACACCTTTTTCAAAATTATGAAATATTTTTGATGAATACAAAATAGTTCATTTTTGGCCATTTTGGGGCAAAAAGCATGGACTATAGCCCATGGTTTTGATCGATTTGGGGTGTTTTTAGGTCTTTTTGAACTTAGTGAAAAAATTAATTGATTTTAAAAAAGGTCGATTTTTAGGCTATTTTGGCCGAAAAGCATGGACTATAGCCTATGGTTTTGATCGATTTTAGGTGTTTTTGAAGTTCCAAAAAAAATTATCTCATTTTAAAAAAGGGTGATTTTTAAGCTATTTTGGCCAAAAAGCATGGACTATAGCCCATGGTTTTGATCGATTTTGGGTGTTTTTCACACCTTTTTCAAAATTATGAAAAATTTAAAACCCTTCAAAAATAGGTGTTTTTGACCAAAAAGCATGGACTATAGCCCATGGTTTTGATCGATTTTGGGTGTTTTTCACACCTTTTTAAAAATTATGAAAAATTTAAAACCCTTCAAAAATAGGTGTTTTTGACCAAAAAGCATGGACTATAGCCTATGGTTTTGATCGAATTTGGATGGATTTTAGCTTTTATTCAATCCAATTTTTAAAAAGGGTATATCAGTTTTTTTTGCCTATTTAGGTCAAAAAGCATGGACTATAGCCAATGGTTTTGATCGATTTTAAGTGATTTTAGCATGGTTTTCGACTTGGAAAAATGATTCTAAAAATGGATTTGGCTTAGGCCAAATAAATTACTGTTAAATATATCGAATCTTTTCGATTGATCTTACCTTGTTATAAAACTCTTCTTCATGATACAATTCCCAAATTTGTCCATCTAAACTATGAGACACTGTGTAGTTGGTAACTCTTCCATCGCCATCCTTCAAACCACCTCCTACAGCAATCTCTGTCACAAACACTATCCGACCTATATCCACCTTGATAAATTCATTCACGAGCGGAGCATTTGCGCACCAGTTGTCGTGTCCTGTATTTCTAAGCCTTGCTTTACTCGGTTCGTAGCCTGCTTTAGAGCTTGAGGCAGTTATAGCTGAGTCAGGAATGGCTCCGGACGACATGCCAAGGGCTGCGTTGTCGACTAATAAAACCGCAAATATATAATATGTATAAGTGTATTACCACTCTAATAGCAAGGGGGCATCTAAATGCATGGGTTGATCTATTTACAACACAATCTCCATATAGTATTTAATTGAAGGGCGGGTAGCGGTAGTGTAGTTGCCTCTCACTTTTGTGGTCTCGGGTTCGATTCCAAGGCTCACTAACCCATTTGAGTAGAATTTGTTAGGTCTCTCCATTGATTCCAGGGTTTTGGTCAGAATTTTCCGGTTTTCCTTCCTCTGCAAAACCTAACACGTTAAATTCCAATTCCATCTGTGAATAAGCCGTAACCTGACTTTGATCAGCCCAGAGGTAATTTCAGAGTGAGTTAACATTTAAAGGTCAACTCACCTGGATATCCATAAAATTCAACACGAAAACCTGGGTGCATTGAAAAAAGCTTCACAGTGATTCTTGCGGCTCTTGCCTTCACTTGATATCTCAGTTGTTTGACCACTATTCCAAAACCATCGTCATACTTAGAAGCAGAAAGGACCTACAGTAAAAACGAAAAATCATAACCTATTAATGTCCCTGTTTCCACACTGATCCCTACCCCACCCTACTGGGAGATTACTTAAAAGTAAGGCAACTTATTACATGCTCAAAACTTTTGGAATCCATTTTATGTATATCAGTCAATATAATAAGAAGGATGTTACGTCTCATTTTGTCAATGGCAGTTTTATGTTGACTTTAAAATCAAACCAAAAACGGATTTGTCTTTAGTGCTTTTTTTATAATTTATTTGCGGATCAATGCGTTCTCATGTTTTATGTATATGTCGTCTAAAGACAAAGAATGACGGCCATATTTGTGGTATTATCAAAAGACGTTAGTTAAGTACAACTAACATGACGGCTGTGACGTCGTGCAAACGAACAATCGAAGGATAGAGACAGAGCTGTTTAAAAAATCCATTGATATCCTCTCCTACTCCTCTACCTTTTACTTGTTTACTTTTTTATTACGAGTCTACAAACGATATTTCCACTTACTTTGGTTTCGCCGTCTTCTACGTAATCGCACCATTCCCCTAAATCACGACTTAACGAGAGAACGTAACTGATCACGTAATGATTATGGATGTTTCGTCCGTGCATCGCAATCCCCGTGACCATGAATGGAATGTATCCAAAAGTTATTCTTACAAAATAATCAGATGCCTCAGTATAAGACGATCCTATAAACTTAGGCTGATAGGGAAGGTTCAGTCTGAAATGTTTTCTTCCTTCGTGGATTTCATCCATAATATTGTGGTCTGGGATATCGTTGTTTTCCATGCCCACCGGACTGAACAAACCTTTTGGAGTGAAATATATACTGGTATTAATGATATTTCGAAATGACTGCTTATCATGATGATGATGACGACGATGATTCATGTTGATATGATTGAAGAAGATATATGATGATGATTAATAATGATGATGATATATGATGACGAAGATACATGATGATAGTGATTAATGATGATGATGTACATGATGATAGTGATTGATGATGATGATGCTTTATGATGATGAAGATACATGATGATATATGATGATGATGATATATGATGATGATGATATATGATGATGATGATACATAATGATGATAGTGATTAATGATGATGAAGATACATAATGATGAAGATACATGATGATAGTGATTAATGATGACGATGATATATGACGATGAAGATACATGATGATAGTGATTAATGATGATGATGATATATGATGATGAAGATAAATGATGATAGTGATTAATGATGATGATGATATATGATGATGAAGATAAATGATGATAGTGATTAATGATGATGATGATATATGACGATGAAGATACATGATGATAGTGATTAATGATGATGATGATATATGACGATGAAGATACATGATGATAGCGATTAATGATGATGATGATGATATATGACGATGAAGATACATGATGATAATATAGAGATGGTGTGTGTGAGTGACAGTTGGCCAAATTGAAAACCAGTATTCCTTTACTGAATTTGTATCCCACTATTAGAAAATAAAATAAAAAAGTGAAGTGATGATGATGATGATATATGATGACGAGGATACATGATAATGATGATATATGGTAATGACGATACATGATGATGATGATATATTGTAATGACGATACATAATGATGATACATGATAATGATGATATATGGTGACGACGATACATGACGATACATAATGATGATACATGATAATGAGGATATATGGTGACGACGATACATGATGATACATAATGATGATAAATGATAATGATGATACATGATAATGATGATACATGATAATGATGATATATGGTGACGACGATACATGATGATACATAATGATGATAAATGATAATGATGATACACGATAATGATGATACATGATAATGATGATATATGGTGACGACGATACATGATGGTGATACACATGAAGGATACATCATGATGCTTACAATCGAAAAAACATGAATGGAATTGAACAGAATGGGATATGATAGGTTGGAGGTATGGACAACTGAATGACAAATGTTCAAAGTCTCTCCTTTACGTTTATCAAAGTTTTAGTATATCCATAATTTTCAAAATTTCTGTATAGACAGCAAGTGCTAACAGGCACCGCGGAGACGGGGGCCCCACTTTTTTCAAATATCCACTAAAGTTTACCACTCAGCCCCCCCACTTTTTGACTGGTCTCCAATATTTTCTAGTCTTAGGCCCCCCCACTTTTTAGGGTGCTCCGTGGTTCTTGACTAACCTTTACATCCATACAATTCTACTCTCAAGCAGATTCTTCGGTTCCATTGTACAGGACGAAGGCGTACTTTTGTCGCTAGTATTGGATTTAAAAAGTTGTTCGAGACGACATTCAGCATTTCCTGATTGGCAGTAAAAACCTAGAAAAAGCAATAGTTGAACAGCCATTAATATGTGACTGGTGATGGTACGGTCCTTTGAAGAAACTACATCTCTTGAACCATTTGCAGGTATTTTCAGAGAAAAACTATATCCGTATAAATAACCAAGAGGCAGGTGGTTTGAAATGATAAAGACAATGCGACCGACTGACTAATGTCTTGATTCATTGCAGCTTAACTGAAATAGTGACGTAGAAATGATGTCACTGCAAAACTAAGGTGTCATGAAGTCTGCGAAAGTTGAATGAGAGTTTATGTTTGATATAAATCTAGATTTTAAAGATAGGTTTTTGATATATTGTATACATTTAGTATAATATCAAATTATTGAGTGGTAAAATGAAATAAAGAAATAACCGTTTCCCGAGTCGCCGGACTACTAAGGATAACACCTGAGTTTTGCAAATTTTCTCGATTCTGATTGGCTAAAATACCTTATTTACTCCATTCTCTTGATAGAATTGCCAAGAAAAACCATCTTTACTGTATTCTACTGAATACTGCGTCACCCAGGCGTCACCAACTTCACAACCGGGAACTGGATACCTTCCCTGTGTGGCAATACGTTTGATATGATGTGGGCGGCTGAGCCTTATTTCAAGGAACTGTTGTGCATCGTTGACTTTAGAGCACCAAGCTCCTTGCCCATGGATGTTGTTGAGTCTAGCTTGTGAAGGGTTATTATCTATTGATACCCAACTTGTTGCTGTGATGGCTTCATTGGGGATCAAATGATTTTCCATTCCAATTGGATCAATGCAATCTAACAAGATAAGAGACAAGAATGTGCATCAAGAAACCGGATTGGTGGATGAACAGCCAATCAAATTCACTTTTACAGACGATATAGATTATAATCCCAATTATCATTCCTAGTCTAACGGACAGAGATTTAAGATATGGTTTCAGTAGACCAAAGCTATTATTATACATATATTATATATTTATTCAGTATCTCAATTCTGATTGTTCGAGAGCCCTCAGCCAATCCCTGATATCGTGTGTACTCCATATGATAAATGTATTATCTGTAAATTTTCTAGTTTTCGAAATTAGAATAAACTCTTATTCTTAGTTTACAAAATGTATTCGGTCAGCCTAAGGCTTCGGCAGATAACACGACCTGGTCTTTATAATTTTCGATATCATGCTCAACCTCATCCAATAATTGTTTATCATTTCGTAGTATTCCGCTTTAGAAAATTATTGAATTAAGCTATATAGAGATTTATTTTAGAAAACACCTCTCTTCCAACAGATTACCTTGATCTCCATGAACCTCAATCCTCATACAAGGATTGTTATTCCATGTCTTTGGATAGATATCCAGAATGAGAGCCACAAGTTCTGGAGTCAGATTCACCACTGTAATGTTTTGGTTTTCTGTATTTGCCTTGAATACCTGAAAATATCGCAGAAGTCAATAATTTTCACTCTTTTCATCCATAATCACGTGACTAATATCATTTCAATTATGCTTCATTAGAAAACTATGTGACATCGGATCAAAGAGTCTTTCTTTAAGGTGCGGAAAAACGAGCAACAAGATCGTGCAACTTGTCGCGCAACATGTTTCTCATATTACCAATCCGTACAACAACAAAATTGTGTTGCGCGACTTTGTTGCAAAAGTATAGAAGTTATTTTTACTATGAAATGTTTTTTTCAACAAACAATCGTTGATAACTAAGAGTACAAGACTGCGCACGCACTCCGCTATGACAATGCATACATGCGCAAAACGAAGTTATAAGTATGCAGAAAGAACATACGTAATGATGTACTAATTTCTTCTAGATATTGGATCTGCGTCACAGCCAATGGTGGTTCAACATCCGAGAATACTTTCTGTGTCAAATTATCGTTATTGATGTTAAATGTCCTTGGCAGATGTTTAACTTTTGCAATATTATTTCCTAGTATCTGAACCATAAGGTATCACGTTAAACTTATTTTTTACCTTTTCGTGATAATATCCTGAATATGTCTTAAAGAAAAGACCATCACTGCTGTATCTAATAGTAATATCTGTCATCCATTTGGCATCAGTTGGGTGTCCTTGGATGTAAATACTTCGAACTTCTTTCAATGACCCAAAGTTCAGACGGAAAAATTCACCATTTATACCGCTGCCACACCATGTATTCGCGGGATCAGCGTCATTAAGCCGTACTTGTTTGTTCCACAATACCATGGACGTGTTGGATCCGGTGAAGAACTTAGTGGAGTTGATAACACTAGGAGCCAGAAGTGACAATAACTGTGAGCATCCTAATGCAAAAAGAATAAAATATGTGTGTGAAATCTTTTTGTATATTCCTATCTTCAGTATCACTGTTAAGTTGTATTTCTGGGTCCAACTGCTAACAAAAACCGCTAAAATAGAGCGAAAAATATTCTCAATGAATTAAATTTGAAACTTGAAACAATTCAAACTTTAGACAACAAATCCTGTCATGAAGAAAAAGTATGAAAAATCTTTATAAAAGTGATTTTTGTTTTGGACCCGGAAGTTGTTTTTCTATACGAGTGACGTCGTACTTAAAGTGAACATAACCTTTTTTTCAATGCCTTCAATACTGATTGCACATGACGTAAATAGTTCAATGCTAAATTATTTCTTGACTTGAGGGATGCGTCTTTAAGATATGAAGGTTTAAACGTCCAATATAGTAATGACTGTGACGTCTAGTAAGGCTTCATTAAATATACAAAATTGATCTGGTTCACACAAACAGTATTTAAAAAGCATCCCTATTTTTCTCGTGGTTTACATAAGAGATATCTTAAATTTGTTTTCTCAAAATGACCAATGTTTAGTATTACTAGTTACAACAAATACTCTAAAATACCTTAGTAAAGGCTTGTTGTTGGGATGTGCTTGACAAGATGGGGGGGGGGGGGGTAACCTTTGATGTCTTAGATACATCATACCTCTCCCAAATAATGAATAAAGCTAGCCTTACCCAATGTTTCCACTAGTACAGCTGTGCTCAACAAATTAGCTTACCTCTGCAGCCAAACACCTCGACTTTCATGGCAATATGTTCCACGTACCGTTTGGGCCAGAATCTGATGTAGCGAGTGATTACTGAGTGCTTCAGATAATTTTTTGTGGCTTGTAATAGAGATTTACTTGCCGAAAATACCTAAAAAATAAACGCCTTTTTTTATTAAAGGTGACTGACTACTTTACCAAACCGTACTATTTAGAAAACTTTCTTAGAAATCTATATTATGCAGAATTTTACCCTGATTCAAAATAAAGAAAGAAAAATGGGGGATTGCGACCTCGTTTTCGAAATATTGACAAGTTGACAAGTTTTCGAAAGAAAAATGGCGGGAGCCAAGCCATCTCAAATAATACATAACTAAAATAGGCACTGTGCATCAAAGCTCACAAAGCACTCTGGGAAAGTGAGTCCGGTAAAAATTGAAAACAGGAAAATCAAAGGAAATATAAGAAAAATATTGCTGTTATTTTAAAATACTTTCATTTCCATAGAAAATGTCGAAAGAAAAATGGTCAGATGAATTTTTAGAGGAGACAAACAAGCGCAAGGTTTCACTTTCCCACCATCCTTTGTGCTAGACATTCGAGCTCATGCACATTGGCTATTGAAAGTTCAATAGTAGGCAGTCACCTTAGCAAGTCTTGTAGCCGGAAGAATGGTGCCTGTCCCGTATATTTGGAAGTTAAATTAATACTGTTCATATTGTATTGTCAAGTTACCTTTGTCTGCCATTCTTCTCTGTAATCAAACCAATCTAATTTGTCAGTACTAAATGATAATGTATATTCATAGACGACTCTTCCAACGACTTTACCGCCTTGAGAAGCAACTGCCGTCACAGATACTCTTTCGACTCCTAAGTCAATTTCTAGGAAAGGATGTTCCTTGCTAGTGACTGGAGCCCAGCCACGTTGAGTGTCAAAAGCCAGTCTTGCTGATTGAGCTGATCCTTGAATCAAACTTCTTGAAACCCCTAAGCCAGAAGATTCCAGGATTGCTTCTCTTTTGATGTGATAAAATTCCATACCCAAAGGGTAATCACAGTCTGTAGATAGGATGTACGACAAACATGAATCAGAAAATAATTGATGGTTGGATTGATGGATGGATAGGTGAGTGTGTGGACGTTTGGATGGAAAGACACTGTAAAATGATCTCAAAGAAAATGCACTAACCTTTACATCCATATATCTCTACACGTATACATGTCCAGATTTCCCAAGCCGTTGGAATAAATCTCAAGTAACGTGTGACTGTCCGATTAATAAGTGGGTGTCGGACGACATCATGGGATGCAGAATTACCAGTAAACACCTACATTGGACCAAAACACAAACAATAATATCAGTGAGGCAAAGTCTTATTGATATCAATTGTAAGTGCTGTATGGGTAGAACACAAAAGAAAATTGACTGGAGCGTTTGCGTAACGAAGTTATATCTAAGAGATACATGAAAAGAAATAAATGTACCTCAATGTATGTTCTTTGTTTGAACTGAAGTTTTGGGTAGGTAGTTATGTAAGGAAGTGGGGGAGTAGGTTGATAGACAGGTAGGTAGATAGGGGAAGAAGGAAGAAGGGAGTAGGTAGGTAGATAAGTGGGTAGATAGGGGAAGAAGGAAGAAGGGAGTAGGTAGGTAGATAAGTGGGTAGATAGGGAAGAAGGAAGAAGGGAGTAGGTAGGTAGATAAGTGGGTAGATAGGGAAGTAAGTAAGAGGGGAGTAGGTAGGTAGATAGGTGGGTGGATAGGGGAGGAAGGAGGAGGGGATTAGGTAGATAGATAAGTAGGTGGATAGGGAAGTAAGTAAGAGGGGAGTAGGTAGGTAGATAGATGGGTGGATAGGGAAGGAAGGAAGAGGGGAATAGGTAGATAGATAAGTGGGTGGATAGGGAAGGAAGGAAGAGGGGAATAGGTAGATAGATAGATGGGTGGATAGGGAGGGAAGGAAGAGGGGAGTAAGTAGATAGATAGGTGGGTGGATAGGGGAGAAAGGAAGATAGGTGGGTGGATAGGGAAGGAAGGAAGAGGGGAGTAGGTAGGTAGATAGATGGGTGGATAGGGAAGGAAGGAAGAGGGGAATAGGTAGGTAGATAGATGGGTGGATAGGGAAGGAAGGAAGAGGGGAATAGGTAGATAGATAAGTGGGTGGATAGGGAAGGAAAGAAGAGGGGAATAGGTAGACAGATAGGTGGGTGGATAGGGAAGGAAGGAAGAGGGGAATAGGTAGGTAGATAGATGGGTGGATAGGGAAGGAAGGAAGAGGGGAATAGGTAGATAGATAAGTGGGTGGATAGGGAAGGAAGGAAGAGGGGAGTAGGTAGGTAGATAGATGGGTGGATAGGGAAGGAAGGAAGAGGGGAATAGGTAGATAGATAAGTGGGTGGATAGGGAAGGAAGGAAGAGGGGAATAGGTAGACAGATAGGTGGGTGGATAGGGGAGAAAGGAAGATAGGTGGGTGGATAGGGGAGGAAGGAAGAAGGGAGTAGGTAGATAGATAGGTGGGTGGATAGGAAAGTGAGTTACCTTATCATTTGCACCATCTTCCTGGTAGACTGCCCATACAACAGTATGATTACTCAAGCTCAGCTTGTATGCAGTAACCCAAGCGGGTTGTTTCAAGCCCCACCAGGAATGGCGATTCCTGCCTTGGGTAGCTACGCCGGTCACAAGAGTCAGGTAACCCAGATCCACTTGAAGGTACTGATTACCATCGTTTGTTTTAGCACACCATGCCTTTTCTCCTCTGGTCTCGTACAAGCGACCAAGCCATGGCTCGTGATCTATGTCATACCAGGAAGAGGCTGACAAAGCAGAATCTGGGATCAGGCCTCTTTGAAGCCCAAGCTGGTCAATGCAATCTGAGGTAGAATGTAGTAGAAGTACAATGTAAGTAAAATAAATTAAATAAAAATTAAATATTAATGAAACATTAATGAAATATCAAAATAATATAAATTAAATATCAATTAGATATTAATTAAATATTAATTGAATATGTATTGATAAATGTTTTTTAAAAACTGTTTGGAAATTTAACTTATGGAAAACCAATCACTGTTGACTTTTTTGTTCTAAAAGTCTTTGAATCTCACCTGCCTCAAATGGTCCACAATACGCTTTTAGCCAGAAAAAAGTGTTATTAAAAACTTGTGTTTCAGCTGATGAACTTTCCGCACGGACAGGAAATGGCGTCAAGTGAAACGTTAGTCATTGACGTTATCAAAGTTATCCATTCAAGTTGCTCTAGTACCGTAGGAGGAAGTAGAGCTATTTGCAGTCTTACTTACCGTCACATCCATAAATCTCGACTCTCATACAAGCCCCTGTGTTCCAAGTTATGGGTTGAAATCTCACATAACGTGCTTGACGGATTTTGTTCAGCTTGGTATAAACAACAGTGTTTTGATTTGTGTTGGCGTTGAACTAGTGGAATGACAGAACAAATAAATCATGAACCAAATAACTTTATAAAATAACAGTTATAAATCTTGCGTTCTGATTGGTTGGGGGCGCGTGCTTTATGAGAGCACACAGCACGCACGCGCACTTTCAGTTGCGTCATTTACATCCGTATTGTAGCTTGTATTTTATTAAAGAAATAAGAAATGATTACTTTGCTTGTGCAGTTGTAAAGCAATTGGGGCTTCTCACAAAACTTCTCTCGCGTTCTGCTTTATAACGGCACACAACACGCGCAGGCGTTTTCTATTTCTTCGCTCAGTTTAATTTAGTGCTCAGTGAATATAGACCAATCCAGCTTGGATATAATGATATTCTTTTTAAGACAACGTGTAATTTCATGGTTTTAGCTACTTCCATTTCAAGAGATCTTCAACGCCTTTCTGGTAAACAAAGAAACGCCACTCAAGACAATAAGAAATATTACGCTCAAGGTGAACGGTTATATTCTGCTGTTTTACTTGCAAAACAAAATCAAGTGATCATTTGGAAAATATTTGTTAGGTAAAGGTAATGAAAGGTAAGGTAAAGAAAGTAATCCATGCGCTTTCTGTCCTTGTCCAATTGCAACCCTCTCTCCCAAGTTAGTGAGTCTATAAGGTAGCTTTACTTCTCATCTCTCTCCCCTCCCCCTCCCCTTCCCCCTTCTCCCTCTCTCTCTCTCTCTCTCTCTCTCTCTAATGGCATAACTTGTGACAATCAAAACTCAAAACACCCTATCTCCCCGGTGTTTACCTGTTTAACGCCGTGAGTCCGCTCGTACTGATACCAGTGAACATTATCCAAGCTGTAATGGAATGCGAATTTGGTGACCCACTGTGTCAGGGAGGGATGTCCTTGGGTAGCCACTTTGTGCAGTCTACGAACTCTCCCAAGGTCGATTTGGAGAAAATCTTTGTTAGTAACCCCGCACCAGGCTGCTGCGTTGTTCAGTCGGGCCTTTTCAGCCTCCTTACCAATTCCTGAATTTGCAGTTGCACTAAAACTGCTATCTGGGATCTGTTTGTTCTCCATACCAAATGGATCACTGCATACTATTAAAAGAAACAATAAGATAGACACGACATACAGGGGTGCCTACCATTTAACTGGAAAGACCGAATATTCCGGTTGGAAAACAAAAGATATAGGTCATTCTGATCGAAAAGTTCCGGAATCTCGGTCTTCGGATGAGGTAATTCACTTTTCTCGCTCTTTTTGATTCTTCCGGTAGACGCGTGTACCATTTGTCGGAAGTCTGTCCGATAAGAATCGAGATTAGAAAATCGCTTACCACTCCAACCGGATGGATTGGTTTAAATGGTAAGCACCCCAGCTACTCGTTGTGCATTAAATTATTCTCAATGTTTTTTAAATCTCACCGGCTCCAAATAATACTTCACTACAGCCACATGGTGACAGTAATGCACCGAAACAGCCCAAAAAGTTCTGGGTTTATAAGGCTTCCTCAATAAGACAGATAGTCGTCAAAAAATCTTGACGTCTCTAGTTAGCCTAGTTGTACTAACCTTCACCCCCGTAGAGTTCTACTCTTACAGAAGCATATACATAGTACAGAATCAGGTGAAACCTGACCAAAAGAGCTGTGACGTTATGAACAAGTACATGCTTAACAACTGTGTGTTGATCTGAATTACCCACGAACATCTGAAACAGTAGCAATAAATAGTTAGTCCAGTGGTAGCAGAATAATCAGCTAATCTCTGGGCTGCATTGTTATACCTTCTCTTTGCCATGTTCCATATATTTGTACCATTCCGCTCCTTGGAAACTGTAACTTAGGGTGTATTCTTTCACCCATTCCTTTCTGGATCCATGTCCTTGAGTTGCAATTGCAGTTATGACTTTTAAACTCTCTCCAAGGTTAACTTCCAGGAACTCTAAATGACTGGTGTCCGGTCTTAATGCTTTGGCATGATTAAGCCGAGCATATTTTGCATACTCGTTACTTACACTTGATCTAGATCTCATGTTTGCGTCTGGAACATCGCCATTTTCAAGACCAAGAGGTTGAGAAAAGGCTGTAATAAATAAATAAATAAATAAATAAATAAATAAATAAATAAATAAATAAATAAATAAATAAATAAATAAATAAATAAATAAATAAATAAATAAATAAATAAATAAATAAATAAATAAATAAATAAATAAATAAATAAATAAATAAATAAATAAATAAATAAATAAATAAATAAAGGAAGGAAGGAAGGAAGGAAGGAAGGAAGGAAGGAAGGAAGGAAGAAAGAAAGAAAGAAAAACAAGTGCACCACCTTATGCCAGATAATTATATAGTGACGCAATATTAAATGACTCTGTGCTTCTTTTTAGTATCACAAAAGTAATACATTGGTGCTTAATGGTTGTGAGCGTCATGGCTTCCAGCTTATCTGAAATAGTGAGGTGCAAAACTGAGGTCATGAAGTCTGCGAAAAGAGCACTTTCTATTAGTTATCCTATATATCCTATACAGATGCACTTAGTAAAGCTGGCCTGGAGCCCCTTTTAAGCAAGAAGAGACAATATATCTCTGTGAGAACTTTTGCAAGATTATATCCACTGACAAGAGCAAACTGTCTGACCTACTTCCTGATATAACGGCTTCACATAGCTATGACTTAAGACTAAAAAAGTATCCTTGAAGATGAAGTGTCATACAGAACGTTATAAGAACAGTTTTATTCCTTTTGCGATTAAAGGGGCACTTGGATGAAAACGCCCCATATTTTGAAAGTCCGAATAGTTCAAGTATTTAAGAATATTATGACTCAATCATGATTATGAAAACCAGATTTGCAATAATTTTAGCCTTGGAGCCACTCGCAGTTGAGAAATTTTGGTTTAAAAACTAAAAGAACAATAGGGTTGAGTAAATGATGTCATTTACTCACAATTTAGATGCTGAAAAAAAAAAATAATTTTTATCTGCAAATTTTGACTGTGAAGAAAATATGTTGCTTGGCTACTATTGGGGCCATATAGATTAGTTTAACCAATTTTCAAGGCATTCCAATTTTCATCGATTTTCATCCAAGTGCCCCTTTAAATATTTTTATAGACATCGTGATTTCACTTTGACACATTGACGCGTGCGGATAATTGTATCATAATTTTATATTTCTTATATCATATTATCAGTATCATATTACAATATTTTATATTATTTACATATATGTTTAATTTTTATGTAAAAGGATGTAATTCAATTGTTCTGGAACAGTTGCAAAGTTGTTCAATAAAGTATTTAAAAAGAAAATTGCTCCAGCGCTTATTCCGGCAGACATAGAGAATATCAAGATCACAATTAAAACCTCAACAATTTAAAACAGCAAAGAAATATGCAGTGTTTTCTTATCTAATTGTAGCAAGTAGGACTTACCATTACATCCATATGCTCCAACTCTCATACACATTTCCACGTTCCAGGATTTTGGATGAAAACGCAGAAAAACTGCAGTTATTGATTCGTTGAGAGGATGGTAAACGTTTGTGATTCTATCTATGTTTCCTGTAAACACCTATGCGATAGAGCAGAAATAACAAAGTGAAAACTTACGATTACGTTACGCAATACTTACTTACTGCCCATTATGCCTAGCTGGCATGAAGGCCAGCAACAAAGGATGAATTAAGTCCTTTCCTTTTTGCTGCTGTTAACGTTTCCGTAACACAGTTGTTTTACGAAACAGGGTTGTTAGCCCTGTGCCCAACCCCCTAGCCTGGAGGACCGGTGGATTGCGCTTCGTCCAGCCTCTATCCTTTGAACTGTCTGGCTTGGGTGAGCCTACTAGGAGACTAAGCTAAAGTACGTAATAGACCTTTTTCAAATTCGTAAAAAACCACTGTGTTCATTGACTACAGACTCATTCACGCAGGGTTAGCTTCATTTCAATATCAAAACATTCACAAAAACCAATGGTAAAGTAAAGAATGCACTACTTCAACAATACAAACATTATGAAATTACACGGACCTTCACTGGAACACATGAATATTCTGCACAAAACCGAGGCTAACCCTGAACAAAGTCATTACAGGCGTTTCCGGAGCGTGTTATTGTGCAGATTGTTGTCGTTATGATTATGACTACGATTACGACGCCGTGTGAACCAGGCTTTACACGAATTCTTTCCGAAACACTCGTTCACTGTTGGACATCATGGCTAAAACACGCTGTAATTCGCAATTGATGTTGTTAACGATCTGCCTATAACTGAAAACAGAACCCGAAAGGGTTGATCAATACCTTTTCTACTCCACTTTCTTTGTACTGGATCCAGTTGGCACCGTCCATGCTATACGAAAGGGTGTATGATGTAACCCAGTGATCATAATTATGGCTGCCTTGGGTACCAATCCCTGTGAACCTCCGCAAATTCGGTCCATAGTCAATCTGCAACAAGTGAAAATCACATCCATTAATAATGGTTCCAAGATTGTTGAGTTTTAAACAAGAAACAAAAATGAGCCTCAAACGTAGTCGTTGTTGAAAGTTTTACCGTACAATGTATTTCAATAGGGAAACGCAATAACCTTTTACAGTTTTCAAGATCTCCAGATGCTGCTGCTGCACACTAATAGCGCTTTCGTGATACACCTATTTTAAAAAACGTTGTCGGTCGTAGATCTGAAATCTGGGCTGACACCGAGAGCCAGCGCCGCTCAAAGGTAGTGGCATATTTGGATATTAACTTGTTGTGAACTACTAATTAAAAAGACAAAAAAAAAAAAAAAAAACCTTTAGATTTCAATTCTGGTCGCAGAATTAAGACCACTTGGATTTAATCAATGAATTTTTTTTAGAAATCCTGTCATTCAGTTATAGATCATTGTTAGGCAACAACTACCTTAAATTTTGGTCTCAGATTCCAAATTTTAAATTTCAGATCTAAAATTTCTGGTCGCAGAATTAAGACCACTTGGATTTAATCAATGAATTTTTTTTTAGAAATCCTGTCATTCAGTTATAGATCATTGTTAGGCAACTACCTTAAATCTTGGTCTCAGATTTCAAATTTTCAATTTCAGATCTCCGACAGACAACGTTTTTTGAAATAGGTGTATGTTGCAAAGGAAACCTGATGCAAATGCGCGACACATGTAACAGAAAATGTGTTTTTAAGTCCTTGCATTTTGAAAAAATAGGTATAAATAACATGCTTTATAAACAATTTCGTGACATATTGCAAGAAAATTAGACGCAACAAAACTGCGTGACATTGCGCAAAAACCACTAATAACTCTAGTTGACATACAGTTATTTCAAAAAAGGGGCGAACGGCGAATGTCAATCGGTGATTGGCGATTGCACGACTACAAGGAACTGTGGGGTATATAATAATTTTTTTTTTCGTATTAATTTCTTAAATACGTAAACAATGCCTGCACCATTCAGCAAAGACCTTAAATGGTGAGTAATATGGTCGTTATTCGAATCATTTGTGACAACATTTGCCGTTCGCGCCTTTAACCTTTTTTTGAAATAGCTGTATACTATTATTAGATTACTGGAATCGAGCAAAAAAAAAATGTCTAAAATAACGAATACTATGTAAAGTCCAGTACCTGAAGAAACTGATTGACATCAAGGGTTGTTGCACACCAGCTCTTTTTTGATTCGTTTCCAAGCCTTCCATACCACGGATCACTTCTACCGGGCGTCCAAGAGGAGGCATGGATCTGTTCGTCAGGTATCAAAAGACTTTGAAGTCCAAGGGACTCGTTACATTCTGAAATAAACGAAAAAGGAAATTAAACAGACTGAATGGCAATAAATAATAATTAGATAACGTGGGGTGTTTTTCATCTATGAGTAGATGCTGATTTTTAAACCTAAAGCCAAAATTGATTGACCCAAAATCCTGGTAAACAGTAGAACTCCCCCTTCCCATATACAACTATTTCAAAAAAATGTTTGTGAAGAATTTTTTTGCATGTTGCATACCAAGCCCAAAATGCACTATGGGTGATGTGAATCCAATCAGCGAAAGGTCACAACAATATGGAATTTTCACACACTTTTTCTGCACGTTTTTCTAGTATCTCTGCTGACATTATCTATACTATGAATACAAGACAAAATTAATCTTTGTACCAACCTTGTCCTTTCAGTTCATGGATGCTTATAAGAAAAACCACCAGTCCAACAAGCAAAAGCTGGGGAAAAAATTAGAAAAGGTTAAATACGGCTGCCCGACAAAAGCAAGTAGACTTGCCACGAATTTGACGCACGAGAACTGGAAAAAGCGAAATTGATTACATCAGAGCGAACTGTGAGGGAAAAAAATTAAAATACTATATCTTATACGAAAGACGTACTAATTCGAGTTCTGTTTTACGAAGAAATTACTAAAACAAACAAAAAATGTGATTTCTTTGCAAAATGTTTTAATCACTTCGTTTCCCAGTATTTTATTGACTCCATTTTCATCTTGCTGCGTTGTATGTATATGTTACTATGGTTACAATCTATCCAAACGCTTCAACCCAGTCCCTGTGCGACAAACAAGTGTCCAGTTCTCAAATGGCTAATTTTATCTATGTGACGTGATGGTCACCATGTTAGCAATGGTTTACATGTTGCAAACTATGGAATCCCTAACAAAATCGATCTTTTTGTTATTTGGCCGATTCTTGTCTTAAGTTTTGTACCAGAAAAAGGAAAACAAAGAAAAGCCAAGTAAAAAGACAAAAAAATAAAGAGAAGACAAAGAAATGTTTCTGA
Source organism: Anthopleura sola (assembly GCA_023349425.1). NCBI lineage: Eukaryota > Metazoa > Cnidaria > Anthozoa > Actiniaria > Actiniidae > Anthopleura > Anthopleura sola. The sequence goes on from JALHLI010000005.1 coordinate 8,944,684, forward strand.
AAAAGGCCTGTTGTTTCTAATCTATCTGTTCTTCAGAAGGAATCAACCGTGTTTCACCTTTAGATAAGTGTTAACAGTATTATTTCAAATGTCAATTTATCGCCCCCTTTCTAGAATTATTGTCTTATTGTCTTACGTTTTGTACAATACAAAGAAATAAAAATAAAATAAAATAAAATAAAAAAGCAGACAAAAAAAAAAATATTGCAAAAACTTCGTTCTTGTAAAGCAAAACTTAATTTTTGTGTCCTTACATTAATATTGTCAAAGTCTTAGCTAAAGATATTACTATTTTGATTCTAAACCTCACTTTATCAACCTTTTACCAAGTATAAAGCACTTCAGAAGTCAGATAAAATATTCCATTTTGGATGAGGTTGAATTAAAAATTCTTCGTTTGCTATAATTATAACAAAAGAAATCCCACAAAGACCTATTGAAAGATTCAGTGCCTGCACGAGATTCTAACACACGAGATTCTAACACAAAATACCAAAGATAGATTGGATAGCTCAGAGAAACGTTTAGTAAAAATTTGACCGAACTATTATATGGCCGTAGTATTTCAAAATTAGTGATAATGCAAGAATCAAGATGTATGAGCTAAAATCTATGAACCTTAGCGGTCTAGAGCGTTCAATTTAAAATAATTAATTAGGTGCGTTTTCACAATGAATATTTCATGAATACCTCACATTTTGCCGTAACGTTTACCATTTTAAGATTTATAGATATTAATCTAAGCGTTTTTGATATGATATACTGTACATGATATCGTATTTCTGTTTTGTTTTTTAAAAAAATATTTAATAAGAAGAAAACTTTGGGAAAGTTTGTCGAATCCTTTGATAAAGATCGATGCCAAACACCAATAGATAGGCTAAAGTATTTCTATCTGTAAATAAATATATTCAAAAACATCATGACTAACGTACCTTATTCAAAATGTGCGTTCCCAGATACTTTTGCAGCATTTTTATAGGATTCTACAAGGATGCCATAGCTCTGTTTGCCCTGAAATCCTTCGAAATGACTCGATCCTTCGACCTGTTCCTCATTAATATATTCATGATCTTGAAACACCTTCTCACCTGCTCTATACTGAAGAATAACCATGGAGATCTGACGCCTTTTGAGCTTTTGTCCAATGAAAAGTCTTCTATTTGAAATGCATAGTTTTCTTTAGTTTTTAGTATTAACACTTCTGAAACAGAAGAGCGTCTTTTAGGTTTTGCTCGGTGTTAGGACATCCAGTTATGATGCCCTAAAAGGAAAGCTGCGGTAAAAAAAAAATAAAGTTTCCACTGTGATTAAAATTGCTAGTTGAGAATTGTGATACTATCATGAACAAAGCCGTTTTATTTCCAAAACAGCTTGAAGCCTAAGCATCCACGCTTCCACCCTCTGCCAGGGGGGGGGGGGGGGGGGGTTGAAGAGTTGAGGTGGGATGGACGAGGGAACAGAATTTGGGGAAGGGGAGAGGGGTTGGTGCAAAAAATGTACTATGACATAGAATAGGGTGAAAATCACGAATAGGGGAGGGGATGCATGGTCTAAAAATTAATATAAAGGGGGATGGGATAAAGAAGAACTATGGGGAAGGGGAGGGACAAAAACGAGATATTACGAAAAAAAGTGAGGGAGGAGGGGGTTAAAATAGGGAAATGAGAGTGGGGAACAAAGGGAGGGGAAAGCACTACTATTACGAGGGGTGAGTAGACCACGACTGAGTGGGATAAAAAGAAGATCGCCAATCGTATAAGGAAGCGCGTAAGGCGCAGACACACGACGCAACATTGTTCGCAATATCGTTTTCTACTTCAGCAGCATTGCGTACAGCAAATTGCGTCGTGTGACATGACTCGATATATCGATTACCTGTAACAATGCACACCAAGGGCGGATCCAGGAATTTGTTAAAGGGGGGGTCCAAACGTTGAAAAGAGTCGCCGAAGCAAAAAAAAAAACGATGTGTGCGACGACATAATATCATTTTTACTACGGGCCTGGAGAGGGGGGGTCCAAATGTGTTATTCGTACTAAATTTACTTAAATACAGTGCAACCCTACGCATCACAAAGGGGTCCTGACCCCCCGGACCCTCCCCCTGGATCCGCCCTTGCACACGATGTTGCACCGTGTGTCCGTAACTTTAGAAATAACATTAAATGAGGTGAAAGGAGGCCTTGAATAGGGGCGAGTTAGAGCTAAAGAACTATACCAAATCTGGATGGAAATCTTGGGGAAAAGGAAGTTGGCCCGCGTAAGAGAAAAAAAAGAGCAATGGAAGAATGACTCTTCATTCTAAGTTTCCCGAGATTGAAACTCCTAACACACTCACTCAAAGAGATCTCTATGCGTTCCTATTATCCATGGGTTTACAATCCTTCCTGCTATGCACCATCTTGTTTTCATGTTATCAATATTAGGATTAAAACTTTTATAGGTTTCAAAGTATTATACAATTAATGTTAATTCAATGTAATTTTATTCTATTTCATATTTATTCAATACATGCTTAAAATTTAAAGCTCTTTGCTGTCTCATTTATTAGTGATAAAGAATAACAATAATAATGATGTTATCAGCAGGGAAAGTATAAAGTTAGTTTCTCTTCTATTTTGTTTCATCACACCTTGATGATGGGCGCTCATGCTCGAAAGCTCGGTAATAAAATTAACTTAGGATGATATTAATACTAAATTAAATCTTTATTCAGAAAGCCTAAGTCATTTAAAATGATTTTCAGTAGGGTTCTGGATAAGATAAGAAAAAAAGTAGAAGAAAATTATGGCACCATCCTACAAAAAAAACTTAATCTAATTTAAAAGTTAGTTGTCGTAGATTACTGAAATTACTGATCAGACCTATTTTATGATTTTTAGTTGAAGTACTGTGATTACCATTTCAGTATTAATAGATCTTCGTCAAAATCATTTAAGAAAATTCTAAACTAAAACAACTGATATGTTTAACTGCATTAGGTCTCAAGATAGACGATGACATAATATTATGTGCAAATGTGTGATATAATACTGACAGGTAGAGAGGTACCTGTATACCTAACAACCAAGTGGAATATTAAATGAAAAATCTATTTTTTTAGAATGAAAAATATTATTCATCGTTGAAATGTAATAACTGATATTTATTCGTGTGTCTCACGATTGAGGGTCATTTATTACGTTTCGACTGCAAGCTGCTAGGCTTCATCAGACGCACCTCCAGTCTACACTGTCGCCTGATGAAGACTAGAAACTTGCAGTCGAAACGTCGCGGTACTCTACACAAATGGTCCTTTATCTCGAGACAAACAGACAAGTATCATTTATATCAATATTTTTTTGTTGAGATCTAATTTATGTTTTATCGGAAGGTAACTGAGAAAACTTGCACAATCTTTTTGAGTATGAAAACCCCATGCACATCTAGAAGCTCTGAAACAACTAATTAGATTGGCAAGAAGACCTCGAGAGAAAGACCTAGTCTATATCAGAAGGCTCTTTAACAGTCAGGAAAAAACATGCTATCAATGAAGAAGTTCAATAATACATAGAAAATAATACCCTCTAGGAAAAAGTCTAAATTCATTGCTTACTATCAAAAGAGCAAGGGAAACTCAAATAATCTATTCCTTTTCGAAGTGTACCCATTTCAACTTACTAAGTGCATTCTTGTCTATCCTTTTGGATAATTACCCCATTGTGCATGAGTCTGGTTTTCAGTGAAATACATTGATCATTCTTCTTGTAAGTACTCCATGAACAAAGACTTGTTTTCTTCTTGCATATTCAGTTTTCCACTTGAATATTGTGAAATGAAAAGCTCAGCGAAAGTCAAGCTGTCACGTGTGGTTTTTTCGTCCATTGAGTTGATATAAGTCAGTGTCTTTTGGATTCCTTGCACTCTGCTTGGTAAATTCTCCATGTTTTCCGTCAAGTCACGCCGTCTTTGCGTCTCTTCATCGACATACTCTAGTGAAGGCTCTTGCCAGGGTGCTCGTGGTGGAGGTCCTCCGACCCCAAGTATTACCTTTAATCTTTGCACCATGAAGTCTGCTATTTCGAACTGGTCACTATTCTCCATTTCGGCAGCGACGTCCGCTTTACCCATTTCATAGCAATCCATTAAAATAGCCATGAACATGTTCATTAAGAAGAATACCATGAGGATGGCAAAGACAACGAAGAAAGTCGGGCCCAAAAATGGCTCCGTTGTGGACATTTCAGTGAAGTATGCTTTACCTAGCAACATTGCAAGAAGTGTCTGCACAGTTAAGAAAACTGAACCAAAGCCTTCAGTGGTGGAGCCAAAAACGAGATATGAGAAACTGACCAGAGATGCAAAGAGTATAAATGCTTCTGTTGCAAGAAGAGCTAGGCTTGGCTTGGCATGGACAACAGTTCGTAACAGCACTATGATGTGATGGTTAAAGCTCATCAGGTACAGAAATTTCAGGGTAGTGAGGAACACAACAAGAGCAACAACATAGATATTGATTTCTGCCCATTTTGTGGTGTACTGGAAGTTGATGTACAAAAATGGATTTTCTTCAAGTTTGTCCATCGAACGTTTAGCATCTAATAAACGGATCACAACCAGGACAACGGCTGACAGAGTCAGGAAGATGACAATTAACTGAATGGTATTCCAAGTGTTCTTGAAGTATTCTTTCCTCATGTGGTAAATCTTCTTCGCATTTACATAAGCCAGAATTATGGTTATGATGACCACAACAAACTGGCAAAGTATGACAAGTGTCTGTCCAGGGCCTGTGTTTTGGTAAAGACGGAACGTCTCTATTCTGAGAATGGAATCACTACCACCGATTCCTTGCATTTCTATTAAATATGTCATGAAGCTAAAGAGGTTGGCGTAGCCATTGTAGATGGTAAATTCAATAAATATCGCTCTCGTCTGGTCGTCGACCCATTTATTACTTTTGAGGTCACCTATTATTCCTTTGGCTTGATCAATGGTGTAGCCCAGATCAGCTGTGTAGCCGCCGCCGCCATACACGCCCATTTGACCCCAGAATGGAATGCCATTCAACTCTATAAAATCTTTGTATTTCCATGGGACAGGACAAGATGTAGGAGTCAAGTTTGCCATCTTTTTCCATCCTGGCATGAAGAAGGATTTCTCTTCCCCAAATGCTGAGTACGGTTTTGTGCATTCGGTGACAGTGAAGTTAACATCACATGGGCCTGGAATGAACAGTACGAGTGAAAGCGTTAAAGGTTAATGTGGATAATTAGATTCATATTTGGTTGGAATGAATATACCTTATTTGTTGTGGTGTAATATTTTCCCATTACAGACCACGTGTCATTCTCAAGAGTATCATTTCTCTGTTTAACAGTTGTGCATGTCTCATGTCTCACTTCGATGCAAAGATACGGCTACCTTTCAAGACGGCGCAGGGAACTGTGAAGGGGATTACTGAGGGTTTGACTAAGCAAAGGTCTAACGTTCGACTTTTTATTTGGCAAACGAAGAAGGTACTTTTTTGCTTTTATCTTCGAGAATTGTCATTGATAAGTACGTTGCGCATAATAATAATGCTTGTATATTTTTTTTCAAATTACCTTTTTTGACCCTTAGTTGTCTCAAACGTGGCATTCCAACTATGTAGAAGTCCTTTTCTGCTGTGAATCCTTCCTCGTCAACACTTTTCTTCTTCGCTTGACCGTCATAGACGAATGGTAGGATTTTATTATCAAGAAAACCCCAAATGGCATTTGGATCACTCACCTATGTTAATGCAAAAACAGATTATCAATATATATATAAGATATTAGATGAAAGATGACAGGAAAGAAGGAATGAAGGAAAGAAAAAAGAATGAAGCAAGAAAGAAGGCAGGGTAAAGGAAAAGATAGAAAGAAAGCAAGGAATGAAGGACGAATGAAGCAAACAAGGAAGAAAAAGAATGCAAGCTAGAATAGAAAAAAGGAAGAAAAGAAGGAAGGGAAGGAAGGAAGGAAGGAAGGAAACTAGGAAGAAGGAAGGAGGGAGGGGTAAACTAACTCTTATAAACTGATCCTGTAATACATATTCATTTTCTTACCGGAGAGTTAAGCGCGTCCTCCAAAGTCTTTTTCTGAAGGTAGGCCATAGGATCTCTATCAGTATAGCTAATGACCACCAACATCATCAAAAACACTGCATGGAATATATTTTCTTTCAAGATGCCGTACATTTGTGATTCCTTCATTTTGTATTCTCTTGCTTTTTCGATCATCTTCGGGTCCGGAGGCTCAACTCCAAGACATTTATCAGACATCATAATGTTTTCTTCTGACTCTTCATCGAGATCTTTGTCCTCAGTTTTCTTATTTTTACTGGCTCCAGCAAAGTCTTTTGGAAGCGTCTTTAGGACAGCAGCGACAAACAATGCAATACCACAAACCTTAATCGGTTGAGTAACAAACGCGTCTTGGAAAAACGAAACGAGCATTGAAGTAAGCCACTGATCAGAGGTCTCCTTGCCCCACATCATACTGTAGAAAAGTGTTATGGTGGCTGAAACCAAGGTCATTAGGAAGCATAGTGTCCATGCAATATAAGTAGTCCAAAATGGAATGCCTTCGGGTTTTTCTGCTTTCTCTCCTTTTTCTCCTTCTTCTTCGTCACTGCATTTTATTTTCTCCTCGACTTTTTCTTCGTCATCTTCTTTGTTTTTGTCAACCTCTTTTGGTCTCGCGCTTCTAAATATTTGTATGATAATGACATTAACTGGAAGCGCTATGAAACTGCTTTGGATTCCAATCATCAGTTGTCTCACACTGAACCTCAGTGGGCCTAATGCAATGGTTGATGTATCTGCTTCACCTCCAATGTTAAAGAACATGGCACTTGTCATCATGGTCGTGAAGAGAAGAGACATGCAGCAGGAAAGTCTTTGAAGTCGTGTGAAATTACTCTTGGGTGGTTTGGCAATGACAGACAACCAAAGGTGGCCATCAAACAGATCTTGAGATGTCTTAGTGCGAAACAATGTCTTGAAGTTCTTTAGTTCCTTGTCGCCGCTAACCAGTAAGACTCGATCAACCAAACCGTCATCTTTCTCAAGAGCAAGCCAGCGGTCGCATATAAAGATCCACTGCTGGTTTGTGCTAAGGTCTTTGATAATCACATAGCTTAGATACCACGAAGAATCTTCACCAGTCATATCATGCCATAAGCGTAAATACAACAATGAACCGAGGCTTTCTGGTAAAGTCAGATGAAATTGATTTGTTGCTCCACGAGAGAATAATTGTTTGGTATCATCTAGTAGTGAAATTGGGCCACTTTGGCCACGTTGTCCGAACAAGTTCATCGACACTTTTGCGGTTGTAGCCGAATTTTTCCATGCTCCAGTTTGTACTGTGACGAGGTAGCTATGTCTGTCAGCACAATGGTCTGTCTCGATCACTGTCACACCACCCTATAAGTAAAACATGATCCAATATCAATACTGGGAATATATAATATATATATCTAGGAACCATGTTAGTAATAACGCATCATTACCGAGTTTCATATCGTATAAGAGGACTGGTTCGAAAGGACAATCGTGAAAATGATTTCATGAATATTTTTATTTTCCAGTGATTTTTTGTTCATTCGGTCAGAACCTGGCAGCATTTTGTCTAACTCAATGGTATTATACAACTGACATATGTTAAGAATAACCATTTTATCCAGCCTGATCATCAGTTGTCCTGTTGTCACTCGATATGAAACTCGGTAATGAATGTAACCTTTAATGAATGTAATTTTATTTCGGTTCAGTTCATTACTTTAATTTCAATTGGCTCAGAACATTGCAGAGTTCTTGAATACTTTACAACCGCTTTGGTCGATAGCCAAGACCCCCAACTACCCCTCTCACGTATATTGCTCTGTTTTTATATACCGGCGTCGCACTCCCTTGGGATGTACTACATTGGAACCTTTTCCCACCAAACGGACTTACTATATCCGGGAGCCCTTTTACAAATAATGAAAATGGGTACCGGCGCCGTTATTCAATTTTCATCTAACAAGGTTTTTCTTTACCTTTTTCGTGTCCTGCTTGTCTTTCTTCCGACACCATACTCCTATCAGTATGTACAAGCCAAAGGCTGTGCATATTGTAAGAAGGACGGACAAGTTATCTGAGATATTTCCAAAGCCTGCCCACACTTGATCGAAGTCGATTGGATTTGGCGCAACCAGCATACCACCGCCAAACCCCGTTAAGTGGGTGCACTTGCAGTGTATTAGGTCAACTTTCGTGTTCTCCCCTGGCTATAAAAACAATTTTTTTTACAATTAAATGTGGTTCAGCTAAACCAGATAAGGCCCCGTTCAAATGTAGTAAGAATCACTTTAAGCTAGAGGTATTTTTCCAATTCCAATAAAATTATCCACTGGATAAGGATTAATCCATTGGATAGCGCTATCCACCCTTCGTACAATCGAGCCCAGGGCTATATAAATATAATAATATTGTTTTAATGAGGTTTTAATGTCTCCACTCACATCGTGTGTGATTCAAACTCGTAAGGAAACGCCTTTGCATTTCACATGCAACATAACAGAAATAAAAAATAAATGAATGAAAACGCCAAGCTTAATTAAGCGAATTTAAAAGAAAAAACCGTAATGGTTACTTCTCATGAACTCCAAAAGGACCCCCCCCCCCCCAAAAAAAAAAACAACAACAACAAAAAAACAAAAAAAGGGAAAACTCTTCATTGACAATTACATACCTTGCAGCCTTCTTTGGACCAGACCTCTTTTTCCTCGTTCCAGTACATACAAGGTGACTGGAAATTTTGTAAAGAATAAGTAACATCTCTTAAAGGATCAAATTTAGGCACAACCGTGACCCTCTCTCCTCCAACCATTCCATTTGGTAAAGTTGTTGGCTTTGGTGGAGGATCCTTGAACTCGACGCAGGACCTTTTTTCTCTCTTTCTGCTTCCACAGTCTCTTCTTCTACGGGAATTAGTACTCAGTTCCACTTTGACCAAGTTTTTCAAACCAATATAATATAAACCAGATTCTTTTACGATTGAATCGTCGATAGTAATCATATACGGGTCTTTAACGCAGGAAGTGGCTTCTCCATTGTCGTCTTTTTTACAAGTGGAATAGTCTGGAATGGTTTTTAACTTTTGGTCTTTTTCAGAAGGCCTATTTCCAAACTTGACGTACACGTCAAAATTCACGTCGCCTTTTGCTAATATGCTTAGTGGCATTTCTTCCACAGTCCAGTTGTATCTATGAAACGCCCATGCCCCAACCTTGTTATTCATGAAATTCTGATTGGATGGATCATCATCGTCCGACACTTTTATTGGGATGTAAATGTCGATTGCTTTAGGAAGCCCAGAGACGTTCATTTCGTTACCGCCGTCATTTTGGAGTTTCAAACTCACCATGCTTGATGAGACATCCTCAGCGGACTTGTCCCAGGTGTTAGGGTTGCTGTTAAATTTCAGAAGCTATGAAATGAAAACAAAACCGTTTACTTTTTAATCTGATGGAGATCCAAATAAGCTTCAGTCGTGTATGAAGATGCACTTTTTTCCTTTCCAAAACTTTGCATAAAGGTCTATTTTTTTAAATGTACTATTCATAAGCTGATTACTTCTTTAAGGAAAAATTAGGATAAAACACCAAAAAAAAAAAATTAGCCTAGCCTCTCTTTAGTTCGGGCTTAATGCTTCCCTATTTCAAAGCACGTGTCATTCCCTAGAGTGTCAATTCTTTGTTTAACGGTTGCGCACGAGAATGACACGTGGTCTGAAATTATCCCGAAGCTAATGAGATCTATTATTGAACACATAACATTTTAATACATCCCCCATTCAAAAAGGCATTTACATTATGAAGATACAACGACATTAAACATACATGCTAACATCTGCTGGACTTCGCTATTTTTAGGTCTGTCGAGGATTACAAAGAATGCATGATGCGAGCAATCAATAAACTGCCACTAGTTTCTATTTTTGGAAAGCTAACAGGGAAAGAGTCCAAAAGTTATGAACAACATTCTAAGACGAGATTTGTTTTTCAACTCAAATTCACACCTATAAAAACTCATAAACTCATAAAAGATCTCTCAGAACTCACCTGTACATCGATGTGCGACGTATTCGTTATAGTATCATTACTAAACATGGAATCCGTGGAAGGTAATCCAACAAGCGCATCACCATCTCCGATCGGCTTCTCAGATATCTTATCAGGAAAGTTTCGGGCCAGTGCAATGCTCATTGAAGGAGCACTTATGACTAGCGGTTTTTCACCAGGAACTTTAGTAGACAGCAAATTCTTCGTTGTTTTTTCTAACACTGAATATGTTTTCTTGGAGATGTTTTTTGCCTGTGCAAAGTTTGAAAATGTTAAACTGAAGATCTTATCTAAGTATAATGTATTAGTGGAGTGGGGCAAATTGCTGTTTTAATTTTGTTACAAATATTTAAGTAGGAAAACTTTTGTTTTCTTGTTAATGACGTTTGAAACGTCGACACGTCGCCTGATTTGATCGTTGAATTTCATATTGAAATGTATCAATGTATCAAGTTTCTTCTTTGATGAAAAAAAGACTCTCGAAATGATTTGAGAAGTGAGGTATCTGTCGGTCTTAACCATACCTTCTAGAAATATGCACCTTCCGAATGCTTTATTACTTAGGTGACACTCCCCCCCCCCCCATAAAATCCTAGACCCGCCCCTGATTAACGCCGCGGTGTGATCATTGCGGTGTTGCTCATTGTTCGTAGTAACATTCCATTTTTCCTTTTTTCTTTCATAATAGCATCGTTCTTTACTTTACCTCGTCACGTGGATCACCAACATCGCCTTCATCCGCGTCCTTTGCACTGGGGTCCCCATAAACTCGAGCCGAGTCTCCTGCAGCAGCTATAAGATTACCCATACAGAATGCTATAGTCGTACCAGCATCTTCAATATTTGTCGACGTGGCTTCTGGGTCATCTACTTTACTTTGGAATAAATTTGCCATGTTTTCGAAGGACTCTAACAGCTTTTTCTGTAAAAGAATTATGTAGCAATAAATTACTTGAATGATATAAAGAATATCGACCAAGCAGAAAGTGCGGATAGCTATAGTAGGAACTCTATATTCATATTCTCCTTCCACTAACAAGAACGTTAACGAGATCGACATTCCTCTATTCTGACCGAACAAGCTCAGGCAATAAAATGTTTCTCATAATGGCAGAAAAACAAATTATGAATTTCATCTAATTGAAAGGTTGGTGAGGGAACCAATGATATTATTCCATTAATTTTCGGTATTGGCTTGCCATAAAATAAAGAATGATATTTTATTCCTTTTGTTAGAAGGTTTGATGAAGGATATTACAACGTTGTTGTATGGAAATAACTGAAGCTGAAACTCTAGGTTTCTTTCCTCCGGAAAACGAAACACACTCGAATTCCAATTTGATCTGTGATTTAGCCCTGCACTGACTTAGATTAGCCCAGAGGTTGTTTCAGGGTTCGATCTGTGAGTTAGCCCTGCACTGACTTAGATCAGCCCAGAGGTTGTTTCAGGGTTCGATTTGTGAGTTAGCCGTGCCCTGACTTAGATCAGCCCAGAGGTTGTTTCAGGGTTCGATCTGTGATTTAGCTGTGCCCTGACTTAGATCAGCCAAGAGATTGTTTCAGGGTTCGATCTGTGAGTTAGCCCTGCACTGACTTAGATCAGCCCAGAGGTTGTTTCAGGGTTCGATCTGTGATTTAGCCATGCCTGACTTAGATCAGCCCAGAGGTTGCTTCAGGGTTCTATCTGTGAGTTGGCCCTGCACTGACTTAGATCACCCCAGAGGTTGTTTCAGGGTTCGATCTGTGATTTAGCCGTGCCCTGACTTAGATCAGCCCAGAGGTTGTTTCAGGGTTCAGTCTGTGAATTAGACGTGCACATGCCCTAACTAAGATCAACCCATAGGATGCTTCCGGCTCCAATCTGTGAGTTAGTTATGCCACTTAGATCAACAGGAGGATGTTTTAGGGTTCAATAACATTGATATGTTTGGTTTAGTTTGGAATGGGAATGGGAAGAGATCTTAAAACAACAAGAAAAGTGCAAGACAAAGTAAAAACCCTTACCTGTGTTTCCACTGGTACTTCTTCTTTAACGACGGTGGCTGATGCCAGTGTTGGTCCAATTTGGTTCAAGGCGGACAATGACAAAATGGGTGCTTTGAAAAGCATTTTTACTATTTGTGTTCTCATCTTTAAAGTAAAGAGAATAAATATCAATACTTTGAAATCGTATGAAATACTGAATAATGACTCGCGCTGCACCAATTTGCAAAGGTGTAAGGGGTCTATTATATTGTGCCATCCATTCTAATTTTGGGGTTCAACCACATCACTCAAAATCCCTTTAGATATAAATACAGTAAAACAGTAGCCATGTTGGTTGATATAACAAGAGAAGCTAATGAAGAATGCTTTGTTATCGTCAACAAAGATGGCGCGTATGACTTAACATCGTATGACTTAACATGTATCCCAACAATACAAGTTTATGTCAAATATGTTGTTTTTGATTTTGTTTATTTTGATGTTGCAATTGTTGCCGTTCAGTTTCTAAAACGTTTGTCGTACCTGAAAGCAACATGTAACAACATGTAACGACACAAAACGACAAAGAATATCTGCATTTTACTCCTTATTCATCATTAAGACGCGACGCAATTATTTTAGTCATTTTGCAATGCATTTGTAATTTAATAAAATCCCAAAATTCCTATCGGTCTCGGATCGACCATTTCTCATTATCAAGGTTATTTGAAATAGGTGTATACAAAGTGGTTAATGGAAGTAAAATATAATTATATCAAACCTTTTGTCTGCCTTTTCTATCCTCTTCGGTTTGATTTTTTTCCTCAGAAAAGACATTGATGATGGAAGTCATTGAATTGACTTCCTGAGTAAATTCTTGCACCTTTCCGTCCTTCATCAGGTTTGACAAGCTACTGTCATTTCCCAGCGCAGAATCAAACTTATTCAAAAGGTTGTCCTTCTCCCCTGGAGGGAGTTTTACCTAAATCAGGGTCAATAACAATTAGTTCAATTTATTTACAGCAGTTTTCGTATGACTATGAAAAACTTACGGCACAGCCAGTGCCGTGCTATGTATGAAAACATTTGGACATTAGGTACCGTGTCCGCGCCGCGCCTTAACCGTGCCGTGACTTTTCACACTCACACGAAATCTAATGTTTAAACAAGTACAGGAGGTAATTTTAAAGTCTATCGAAAGGATAAGAAAATAGAAGGGGGAAAAACTGGAATGGGAAAATCTCAATATTAAGAGTGCAAACAAATCCAATATGTGTTAATTGCAGGATTTTCTTTTATTTCCAATACCGAATTGTCTGATTAACTGTTTGCAATATCATGTGTCATGATTATTTTCACTTTTTCGGGTTCATGCAAAATCAAAACGTTATTTTAAAAAAATAAGAAAACCGATTTCGAGCATGAATTTTCATCATTACCATGGTAACGCCGATTCAACCGAAACGTGCATCATTGCCAAAATTTCATTGTGGTCCAACATCTGGTATGAAAATCTGATCGATCCAGATAAAATAGGACTAACTTTTTGCCTACTTAAAATCAGAATTTGGTCACAAAAATCATCTTACTTAAATAGTGAGAAGCAACTTAAATACTTAAATACGCACGTGCAAAATTTAATAAGCACTTACCTGAACCGGGAGATAATATTCGGCAAATGCTCCTAACGCATCAATAACTCTCACGTAAAAGATTGTAGTAAAATTCTTTTGCGAATTTCCAACTGGAAGTTTGCTTTTCACAATGTTTTTGCGGCCGTAATAGATCAAGGTCGCAAGGCCGTATGCATTGCGATAGTTATGCTCATACGAGAGTGGCTGATCCTTATCGATCCAGCCGAAGCAGTGAAATGTGAAGTTGGTTTTATCTGCAAATCCAGAAGAGATATCCACAGTGCACCTTCCACCATATGGGGGCTTGTTGGCTATAAATTCAAAAATTGACCGGCCACTTGCTCGTCCATACATTTTTCCAGTCAAAATCAACCGATAAGGGATTTCCCCTTCGAGGGTACTTGGTTTTATTACTATAAACTTTTGATCCAAATCTGTGTCTGTAAGATTTCGGAGTTTCTTTACTGTTTTCCAAGAGACAGATTTGAAGCTGCGTCGCTTGCGCTTTGAAGTGCTTGAGCCTTGATCTGAGATCTGTAATTCCCAAGAGTACTGAATTTTCTTGAAGGGAGTTTCCTCAGGGCAATAACCTTCCAACGAGAACTTGTCAGAGCTGATAACTTTCCACTTGCAGTTTCTTTTACACCTATAATAAAGAGACGACAAAAATCAGTTATGAGATAAAAGTAAAATAAAAAAACCTGCTTAAAAATGTACATGCATACATATAATTGCAAGAACGTTCAGGGGTGGATCCAGAGGGGGGACAGGGGGTGCACCCCCAGGCCATGGGTCGGCTTTGTGCCCCTACTTCAAAGATAACCAATACAAAATACTGTTTTTTTCCTTAAGGGATGCACCCCTCCCTGGGTCGACGTTTTGCCCCTACTGCAGCTTTGAAGATATTCAGTACGTAATAACTTTCTCTTTCTTGGATGATACAGGTTTTTTTGTTCGATGTTTTTCTCTTGTTGGTGCCCTTCCAACGCAGCACCCCTCCCTGAAGAAAATCCTGGAACCGCCCCTGGCGTTAATATATACAGCTTTATCAAAAAAGGTTGGTGAAGGTTTTGTTGCTCATTGCTTAACAAGCTTGAAATGCATTATATTCATATATAAATAATCCCAGCACAGAAGAAAACATGCTGGAAAAACCTACAGACAAAGTTTGGGAAAATCCCATATAGTTGTGACCTTTCGCTGCTTGAATTCACATCAACTCACACTGTATTTCGGGCTTGGTATGCAGCATGCAACAAGCAACAAAACCTTCACCAACCTTTTCTTTTCATTTCATGCACACCACGGAATGACGTCTTTTAAAACTTACTTTATCCCTATAGCAGGTGGATCACCCTCAACAATCTCCAGAAGTTGATAAGTCTCTTTCCATCGTTTAACACCGTGTATAGTCCTCGTTATAATCAGAAAGACTGCGTATGTCTCGTGTACTCTTAGGAAGCCAGTAAACAGCTTTATTGTTGAGCTTCCTTTATAGATTCGAGGAAGTGACATATTACAGAACTCTCGTTCGTCGTACGGAGGGGACTCTTCAATAGGTCTACCATTTAAGATAGCATTCAAGTTAAAGTCCGCTTCTAGGTCATTGGTCATATACCAGTAATATCCAAAATCTGAATTCCCGTAATAGTCAGGATCAAACGAGCGATAGGCATCAAAATAGGTATATTTGTCAAACCCCCTCACGATAGCGCTTCCCCCATCAATGATTGGCCTTAGATCGTTAGGTACCACTTTGAAATATCTCTCATCGTACTTAAAAACACCTTCTTGGTCTCTCATGGACACGTTAAAACGAAGCAGGTAGAGACCGTAGTCAATCGTCCTAGGATACACAGTTGTACTTTCTGTAATTCCTAGACTCTTTTCTTCTGTTCCATGATCTCCATTTTTCAAAATGTTAACGTAATTCCAAGATAAATCCTTGATTTGTGTGGCTCTGCAGTCAATCTCGATCCAACTCTCGAACAGTAAAGTGTCTAGCCTAGTAAAATTAGTAGGGCTTTTCATATCTTTTGCAATGTCCAGGATCGTTGCATTGGGGTAGTTACATGATATTTTCTGTATAGGAAACATCCCAGTCATTTCGAACTCGGTTATTTCATTCCACGCATGAAGATACGAATAAAACAATTTTATCTGGTAATACATATTCGTCATGATATATGTATCGTTATTGATTTCTTTGAAGTTGACGTCTGGATGTTTAGCTTTACAATGTTGTTTCCCAAATCCGTAGGATGTCCCATCTCCAAGGGTGATATAGTAGCATGAATCAGTACCCCAGTCCGTACTGGATACCCTAAAAGTAACGGTCTCATTCATTTCTTTAGGGCCGTCATTCGTGAAAGCTAGACCAGTGATGGCTTTTTGGACGACTGCGTTTGCTCTGAAGATTTTAGAGCTGAAAGAATTACTACAGTTGACTGTCACAGGGTAAACACCAATGCTGGCATATACATGAGGCAACACGGTTATATTGTCAATGGAGAGAAATCTTCTCGAAGTTCCATCACCAAAATCACAAATACACTCAAAGGGGTCAGCAATAGTGAGATTGATGTCTATTTGAGTAGGTGTTAGGAAGACATTTGGTGGGATTGTTAGGCGAGCATCGTCATTTATTGGTATGACTGGGTGCACTATGATTTGTTTGGTGATGTTAGCTCTACTTGCGTTGTTGTAAATCTCCACTGTCAGGTTATAGGTCCCTGGCTGTGGATAACTGTACAGAAGTGATGGATTCAATCCATTAGCGATTATTACTCCGTTATCCATGGTAAACCTATGATGTGGGTTACTGCCGCTGCTGAGGGTGATATTAACTAAGAGCTTTTCAACTTGATAATATCGGTCAAAGATTCCAAGGTATGTCACATCTATGTCTTGGATGATGACTCGATCTTCAACGATAGCTTCTTTAATAAACATTTCGCGGCTGACCAAATTCGAGGCTACTACAGTGATGTTATATATGCCAGTTGCAGTATAGTTATGTGAGCTGAAGCCAACATAAGAACCTCTGAGGTCTCCCAAATTGAAGTTATAAGATCCTGTTAAATTGCCATAATTCACTTCAATTAATGGCAATGTACCCCAGAGAATTTTCCAGTAAAGCCAAAAACTCTCCAAAACAACTGATGCTTTAATAGAATTGTCAAGGACTAAACTTCGAATTTTATCCTGGAGATAAAGAGACATCATGAAACTGTGATGTTTTGGTGTAGACACAAGGACCTCGTAGATTCCCGGCATGGTGTATCGGTGGCTAATACTGCATGCCAAGGAACTTTTAACGGTCAGATCTCCAAAGTCAAAGGTTCTTTTCAATTCTCTAGTGCAGTTGTTTATAGTAAAGGTAATGAGCTGAGTGGTGTGAAAAATTCTATTATCCATTGTAATGTTTGGCGCTGAAATAAAATTGAAAAAAACAAAGTTTGTTTGCTATTTGACTAAATCAGATAAAGACTATAGAGAAACCTGGGTTACTCTATCATTCAGTGCGCGTAATATATAATACTCTGATCTATTATCTAAAACTAATACTTTGAAAATTTTAGATATTTTAATGTAGTAGAAAGTGCATTCCGTGAAGACTAAGCACGAAAAAGGCATGGAAAAGCCCTGGGTCTTCCTCTGCTTAAATCTTATATTAGACCATGTACGTCTCTGAACTTTGTTGTGGGTACTTCAATATTAGCTGTGTTTATATCAGTGCCGTCGCAAGAATTGTACGAGCACCGTGCTCACTCAGGAACCAAGTGTGAACACGCCCTTAGTTTATGCTAAACACATCGATAAATATCAGATGAATCACTCAATCCAAACTAATATCTACCAAACCGCGATCAAAAATAAACTTAAAATTAGAGGCGAGGTATCTTATCTATATGAAAACTAAACCATGATAAAATAACATAGAAGTCCTAAAATTCACCTTCGCAGTTTTATTTCATAAAATTGTTTCAACGCACTTTTGTGGAGCACACAACGTCCTCTTCTCCGTGCGGCGTAGGTTCTGACAGATCTTTTATATGCGCAAAGTTCTGCTCCACATACAAAATGAATACACACCTGGGCAATGATGAACGTTACACTTTCTGACTTCAATATCTGGTGCCACATCGGTGCAGTTTTTACCGCCGTTGCTTGGTTTAGGGTTTGTGCAGTTCCTTGTTCTCATCTGTGTTCCTCCTCCACAAGTGACATTGCATTCTGTCCACTCAGTAAAGTTTGTATAGCCACCATCAATTACCGGAACTGCAACGAAGGATTAATAAAAAAGTCATTTCTTTTGTATATCAATACACTATAACACAGTTTAAGCCTTATATATTGGATTAAATGCCTGGCGTGCGTAAAAGGAAATCTTAGAAAGAAAACGACTTTGTAAGTTGTTCAAATCTAAAGCATACGTATATTTACATTCTCCTCAGACGGACAAGTGTATAGAGTGCCTACATGTGTCCACAGCTTAGTGGTTCAACAGCCGTCATACATTAACATCTACATATATGCATCCAGTTCGATATACCTTCATAGAGCCAAATTCCCTAACCCTCATACACTAACATCTACATATATGCATACAGGTCTACATACCTTCACAGCCAAGTACCTCAACCCTCATACACTAACATCTACACATATACAACCAGGTCTACATACCTTCACAGCCAAGTACCTCAACCCTCATGCAAGGATAGACATTCCATGTGAGCACAATGAATCTTAAGTAACGCGCGATGAATTTCCCGTCTAGTATATTGGTTACAACTTCATGCTGATCGACATTGCCAGTAAATTCCTTTTGAAATAATAAAGAAAGAGGTTAGTCTTTCAAGTTAGGCCATATCGATATTGGGTGGGTACTTAACAATGACATTCGACAGACATTTATATACAACTAATTCAAAAAAGGTTGAAGGGGCGAACGGTGATCGGTGATTGGCGATTGCACGACCAAAAGGAACTGTGGGATAATAAGAATTTCTTCATGTTCACACCTTAATAATGGCTGGTCCTTTCAGCGAAGACCTTAGGAGGCGAGTATAAATTGCTCGTTCGTCTAGTGAATTTTAAATCGAAAAGGTTTCTACTTGGTTATTTTACCTAACCAATCTCCAATCGCCGTTCGCCCCGTCAACCTTTTTTGAAATAGCTGTATACCGTGTTTGTTGGTCGTGTAAGTAGTGTAGAAAATATTTTAGTAGGTTTACAAAAAAGTATTCAATAGACCTTTTTAGCATAGGCGTAATGTTTTCCCATTTCAGACCACGTGTCATTAATCAAGTATAATTTCTTCGTTTAACGGTTGTGCATGAGAATTGAGAAGACACATAAAGATGTTAGCAATGTAAACAAAGGATCTTATTCTCAAAATAATGGCATGTGGTCAAAAAAGAAAATAACAGCACGCCCAAGTAAAGAAGGTCCATTACCAAAAGGTCAAATAATAATTATTTATTCAACTTTATTGATTAATTCAATGAGTGGAGGGGCGGGAAAAGGGGATGGGAGGGGCTATAAAAACTGAGAAAAACCATGCATGTTTATACTTTCAGGACCCGGCCTCTCAAATTCGATCTTTGGAGTTTCACCTAGATTTTATAGATTGTTTTAGATGTTATGCCAAGTTGTGGTTCAGGGTCCCCGCCCTCTTCCTACACCCTTTATGTTCTCACTGTTCTTGCATAAATTTACTCGACCCTTCCCTTTTCCTACAGAAAAAAATAGTGATCCTTCTCACTATTTGCACCACCCCACTCCAAAAATAACCGCCTCCTCTCCCTACCACTCAATCCTAAGGACAAACGAATTTCCACTAGTAAAGAGTGTAGTAAACGGCCCTCAGTAGCTTTGACATATACAACCTAGAGGTCAAAACAAAATAACTGCTTCTCTTGAGGATTGAGATATTTTGTGATGTTAAATTTTTTTATTGTTTTGACCCCCAGGTTGGGAATTAGTGCAAGGGGTCTATACCCTTACCTTTGTGGCATTTTCAGTATAGAAAGTCCAAGATCCTTCATTAGGGCGGTAAGAAACTTTGTAGCTTTTAACAAATGCATCTGCATATCGTTGTGAGCCCTGTGTTGCAAACCCTGAAATAAGTTTATCAATCCCGAGGTCTATTTGTAGATACTTCTCTGCACTGCTTGGTAATGCACACCAGGCTCCTTCTCCGAGGTACTTATGTAGACGAGCGTATTTCGGAAGTCGAGTATTTCCACTTGTAGCTACGCCACTGATGGAAGAATCAGGTATAAGACCAGTGTTCATACCAAGAGGATTTGCGCACGCTGAAGAACAACGATGATACAATAAGTTATTATTAGAAGAAAAGAAAGTTAAAACATACTGAAGTTATTACGCATCCAGTGGAGTTGAGTTAATAAGAGAACCCAAGCATGATTTTGACAAATACTTGAATTAGCAAAGACTACTAAAGATTCTACGATAATATATCAGTATGACGCTTCTCTTTCATTTTTAAGTTAGAACTCAACATAATTTTGAAATGACGGAAATACGTAGTAAAATGCACGACCCCTAAAAATCCCGCTTTATTTTAAAAGGGTGACACGAGACAGTCGTAACTGATAAATTTCATCATTTTTCATGGTCATCTGAGCCACGGCGAAGGTCTAACCATTTGAATATGTTTTTAGAGTAAAGGCAGCACCTTTAAGATTGAGTGTTCGTCCGGCCAGGGCTTGAACTCATGGCCTTTCGCACAATAGGCCAGTACCTAACCAAGTGAGTCAACAAGGTGGCGGCGCTGGGTTCGATTCCCCTCCCCGGCAGATTTGGCTGGTTTCTCTCCATAATCCGAATGTCAATATACCCCTTGCAGTACATCGGAATGCAGCTGAATTTAGAGGCCAAGACCAAAGAATTCCAAACTCCTGAGAATTGGAACCTATTGTTTTGCCCTCCAAATTGAGCTGCATTCCGACGTGCTGCAAGGGGTCTATTATATTATGCCATCCATTCTAGTTTTGGGGTGCAACCACATGACTCAAAATTCCTTGAGATATAAATAACAATAAAACCGCCGCCATCTTTGTTGATATAATAAGAGAAGCTAATGAAGAATGCTTTGTTATCGTCAACCAATATTGCGGCTATGACGTAAAATGCACCCCAAGAATACGGTAAAGGGAAAATGCCCATACCTGAATATCCATAGAGCTCAACACGCATGCACATGCTTCCTTCCCATGATCGCGGATAAACTTCTACATAACGAGCTCTTACAGGTTGAGGTAGCTTATTCTTTACCACCATGTAGTAGTCGGTATTTCCTTCAAATATCTTTGAAAAATAAGCAGAAATATTTTATCAGTCATCCTACATCCAAGACGGAAACATAAGGATGAAAACTATATCGATATCTAGTTATTTTCTTACTTTTATAAGAAGGAATGTTCTCTATAGGCGAGAAGAATTAAGAGCAGATGTCGTATGATCAAGCAGGGAAGTTACGGTCAAATATGCCGCACCGTGTCCGTGTCATGATCTCGCGCGTCCTAATTAACGGGTGATCTTTATATATCGTGATATCTACTATTATTATCTCTCGTACAGAATCTGCTTTTTAATATGATATGGATGACGATGATAATGAATCATGACGGTTTTGCATGATGGTGTGGTAACGTTGGTGGTATTGGTGGTGATGTCGATGATTAAAGCGACGATGATGATGCATGATAAGGCTAGTGATGATATTTGCTAGTGAGGGATGATGGTATTGATGATGATAATGATGATGGCGAAGAAGAAGATGGAATATAATGTTAGTGATGATGCATGCTAGTTATAGATGATGATGGTTTTGTTGTTGTTGTTGTTGATGATGATGATGATGATGATGATGATGATGATGATGATGATGATGATGATGATGATGATGATGATGATGATGATGATGACAGCGATGAAGAAGATGCATAACAATGCTAGTAATGATGCATACAAGTGATGCATGGTGATGGGGGCGAAGATCACGGCGATAATGCTGCTGTGAAGATAATGATTGTAAATGTAATGATAACGGTGAATGTGACGATGATAATGAGAAATGAGCTGCAATAAAACAGTGTATACCTTCAACGTCTCATTCTCTGTTCTGCACCATTTCCAGTCGACACCATCTTCGCTGTATCTAAGAGAATACTCAGTGACCCATGAGTCCAGCCCAGTCGCATGTCTTCCTTGGGTGGCTACACGATCTATAACTTCAACATAACCAAAGTCTATACTCAGGTATTGATTGGAGTCCTGTTCACCTGCACACCAAGCATCTTGAACATTATCCAGGCTTACTCTACCATACGATGGCCGTGTAAAGGCAGTGAGCTGGGTTGGTGCCGACATGGTTTGATCTTGAACTCTTTGATCTTGGAATCCAATTGGATTAGACAAGTCTGAAAAAAGGAAAATTAAACAAATAACTTACGCGTTGTCCGTTTTTTTTTTCACTGCCACCAGTCAAAAATATAAAAAGTTCCGACTGATTAGTTTTGATTGACGGCAGCGAAAAACCAATTTCACAACAAGCCGTTGAAATTTCCGAATTCGCAGAATATTGAGAATTGCAGTAAATTACGTGTTACTCGAGTACGTAGAAGCATTTCTCTAAATAGACCCCATGTTGTGTTTTATCCAGATCTTATACCTACCCTCGGCGAGGATATCCAAGTGTAAGCACAAGGTTTCTTGAAAAGTCGGCATTATTCGTATTCCAGAAACCTTTATCTTTACCCCGAGAAGGTTCATTCCGTTTTTAAAAACCTATGAAATATAAGGGTTAATAATTAATTATGACATGAAGATTATGTCTAAATATCTAGATATGCACTTTGGAGTATGCAATACTCCACTTTCGAGTTCTCTGTTGCTCAGGGTTAGTGTCAATTGTGTGTAGTATATTAACGTTTTCCAGCACAGGCAGCCCAAGCAGTGTACTGAGGCCTAAATATAAGTATTTTTAAAGAATACGTGAAATACCCCCTTTCGCAGTTCCCTGCGCCATTTTGAAAGGTAGCCGTGCCTTTGCATCGAAGCGAAACGAACGATGAGCTTGCAATGATAGAGACATGTGAATAATTGTCCAAGGTGTTAAAAATAGGTCTGTATCATTGCAAGCTCACCGTTCATCTCGCTTCAATGCAAAGGCACGGCTACCTTTCAAGATGGCGCAGCGAACTGTGAAGAAAATATCCTCGGTACATTAGTTTTCATGATAACTTATCGATATATTGAGGTTTTATCGCCTTCCGAGGTGATTCATTAAGGGGTATTTATAGCAATTTGAGTTCTCGCCGTAAGAAATTAATAAACTTCAAAGTGCTTCAGGTTGAACAGGCCCGTAGTATGGACTTCTGACGGTGGGGGTGCGTTATATAAAGAACGCTGTGACTACCTAGTCGGGAGACCGTAAGGCTTTGGATTTTTTAGCCTTACTAGTACATGGCCAATTTCAACAACTTTTTAGTTTTATAATGTTTCTAACTGTGTGTATCATGACACCGCCATATACGAGGTGTATTAAATATTGCTATGAATCCTTTTAAAAAAAGTATTTTTTTGGTCACTCGTTAAAGCATTTGAGGTGAGCCTACGGGTTTGTTGTATATTGTTGAAGTTGTGCATTCTTTTCTTTATTGTTAGTATTTTGACTCTAATGAAACTAATTAACCCTGGGTAAATGAGTCCGTATAATCAAAGGACACACGAGTATTGTATGAATTCGAAAAAGCTCCGTATAGACGAATGACATACCTTTGAAACGTTACCCTGTTTTAGTGGTCTGAATGCCTGACCAGTCAGTGCGTACTCTAACACCACACTAGTAGATGGTGTGGTTTCGATGATATCAAGCCTTATTCCAGAAACAAGGACGTCCCTCTTAAAATCAACTTGCATGTACTGTCTAGAATCGTTGAACTCCACGCACCAAGAGACACCAGGGGTAGCGTGGGAAACAGGGAAGGGGTCAACAGTCAAATTGCTGGATGAAGTAATGACGTAATCTACAGAGCTCGAATTGGAACCGATTGCTAATAAGGACTTGGGATATTCTAGGAAAGAAGAACAAGAATAAAGTTGGAGTCCGTCTTTGAAATCCTAACAGAACAAGAACCATTTCAGTTTCCTTAAGGAGGTCTTAGAGTGGTTTTCGTATAAGTGGGAAACATACGGTACTGACTTACAGCACGTACGCGGTACGATATGCTGTGACGTTGAAATGGCTTCCCATTGTCTTCCAGTAATTCATCCAATCACAACGCTTAGTTTTTTCTTTTTCTCTTTTTAACATCGGACTTTTCTTTTAAAACATTTCTTTTTCTTTGAAATAATCTCGTTTGAAAAAGTTCAAATTTCATCGTCGTCCCATTTTAACCATAAACGTAATAATCGTTTGGATAGTCATAGTACTGAAGGTCAACACCGGATAACACGACAATTCCAATCCATCCTTCCTCTGTATGTGTCTATGAGTAATTATCTGTTAATCACGTGACGACATGACGTCATCAACAGAAGGGAATACTCGGTTTTTATCTTTTTCGTGACCTTAATAACAATTAATTGTTTCCTTCTTTCCGGTTTCACAGGATGATGATGATAATGATGATGATGATGTTGATTATAATAATATTTCTTTACTTGGGCTATTAAATGTTTTGTGCAGAGCCCCATTTAAACCAGCTATGCTGAACTGGGCATCTCTGCTTAAATATTGTTCATAAATAAATAAATAAATAAATAAATAAATAAATAAATAAATAAATAAATAAATAAATAAATAAATAAATAAATAAATAAATAAATAAATAAATAAATAAATAAATAAATAAATAAATAAATAAATAAATAAACAATGATTGTTTCTAATAAAATGAGGTCATCTTACCGCGATATCCATAAGCCTCCACACGCATTCCAAGGTTACTATAGTATTCTAATACTTCAAACTTTAGGTAGCGTGTTAAGATGGCATGGTGTAGGCTGTGTTCTACAGGCGTGTTAGTGTCTTTATAAGAATTCCCATTGAAAATCTGAGAAGAAGAAAAAAAGAGTGATATTCCGCTATTATGTCATGAAGCAATTACAGCCCGGGCATTTAGGGTTTTCTCTTTCTTCAAAATTGCGGTTCTAGAATTCATTTTCAAGTATATAAGCGTTGAACAAATTTGCATATTGCATAGTCTTTTCAAAATGCTTTCAAATTCCCCTCCAGTGCAATCTTTTACCAGCAAGCTTCCTAGTCACCTAAAAATATCTTCTTGGTTTTTAAAGCGAATTTATTTTTAGATTTTTCCTAAGAAGCTTGCAACGCCATTCCATTCATTTTAGCGGAGAGAGGAAAATACCTAGAATTACCTTTGTTTGTCCATTCTCCATATAGCGGAACCAGAAAATCCCTTCTCTACTCATGGAAAGATGATACTCCAACACAGAGTGCCGGCTTGTTGGCCACCCTTGAGTGGCAATCCTTGTTACTAAAGTCTTCACGAGCCCAAGGTCAATAAGGAGAAAATTCTTCCTAGAGCGTGTGGTTGAATACCAACCACTGTAGCTACAAAACAGTCTTGCATCGCTAGGGCCATAATGCCAATAGCTTGCGGTGATAGCTGAATTGGGTATCGATTGATCCTGCATTCCAAGAGCAACTCCATAGCTTCTCATTGGGACTGAAATCATAAATCATGTACAACAATTCATTTCTAACGAGTCGCTCTAGCGTAATGAACTAATCCAGCTGAGTTGATCGCGTTCCCCGAAAGGAATTATGGGTCAGCTATTTTTGGTTAGCATTTTTCAAGCAATGACATGGAAAATGCTAATCAAAATACGATGTCGAATCCTCAATTCTGATTGGTTGACCTTGAGTTCGTTCTGAAGGAATATCATGAATCTCACAATGTCTATCATGCTCACTCATCCATATAGTTTCGTCTTAGCCTGCGTAACAGCACAACGGGAAGGGAGGCCGATGCTAAAGGAAACTAGAACCCTCTTTCCCATTCGCCACGACAATGGGTACTTTCTTTTGAAGATCCATACTTCTGTTGTTGCGATATTTATAAAGAGTCTGCTACATGGAGTGCAGTGGTACCCCGAGGATGATATATTAATACGAGGAAAGACCGCTAAACGTGTTTCCAATGCCTAGCCAATTAATCAATCAAAAATGTTTCTTACTTTTTTTTAAATTCTAATAGTCGGTTGTTGCACCTTGCTTTGTTCAAAGAGCCATACTCTTATCACATGTCCTAGTGCGCGCCCGGGTGGCGGCGCCTCTAATGCGCTGCCTCTTACCAATATCACCGGGGTTCGATTTCCGGGCTCAATGTCACATGTGAGTGGAGTTACTTGTTGGTTCTCTCCTGTGGTTCAAGGGTTTTCCGGTTTTCCTCCCTCCGTAAAAATCTACTACAAAGGTCCCTTGGGGGTGACTAACAAACAATCTTTAAAATGCTTCGTATCTTGAAATCGAAAGCATGTTATTTATTTACGAAGAAAAAATAGCTGAGTCACGTGATTATGTCCTGCAAAAGTCGACTTGGTCAGGATAACTCACCCTCACAGCCGTATAGTTCTATTCTTAGGCATGCTGCTTGATGCCACTTGGCAGGATGGATTCTTAGGTACCTCGCCCTTTCTATGTTCATGCTGTGTTTAACAACAAACGAGCCGTCACTATTCGCTGTAAACACCTGCAAATAATCAAGATTTTCCAGTTAATGAAACTCCAACCAGCAAAAACAAATTCTCACTACTATTAATAGGTAATTTTACTTGAAAGCTGCGAAATAGCAGTAAATATCGTCAGAAATTAAAACTACACCAATCAAGTCAGAAAGCTAACCTTTGTAACACCTCCCTCTGAGTAATTCTGCCAATGTTTGTTGTCTTCTCGATAAGAAACTGTAAACTCCTCAACCCAAGCAGTACCATCATTTCGTCCTTGGGTTGCAAAACTGCGAATTCTATGCACCCAGAATAAATCAATCTGCAGAAAAGGTCTTGCTTCATTGGAACCTGCACACCATGCTCCAAGGCCTTCCTTTGAATAGAGCCTTGCATTTGATGGTAAGCTCGCTGGGTTAAGGTATCCTGATGCTGTGATTGCGTCATCTTTGATCGTGTATGACGTCATTCCTAGTTCTATTTCGCACGCTAAGAAGTAAAAAATTTAAATGGAGAGGGTCTTTGAAGTAAATAATAGAAGAAATTGATACACCACAAGAACCACCAACAAAACAAGAAAAAAAAAGGACAACAACAAAGCAAAACCAACGAAATCTTTATCATCATCCCCACCAGCAGCAAAAACAAGGCCAGCAATACAGTCCTAACCAGCACCGTCACAAATATGTCTATCTTCACTGCCTTCAACAACTCCATCTTCACCACCATCAACAACTCCATCTTCACCAGCATCAACAACTCCATCTTCACCACCATCAACAACTCCATCTTCACCAGCATCAACAACTCCATCGTCACCAGCATCAACAACTCCATCTTCACCAGCATCAACATCTCCATCTTCACCAGCATCAACAACTTCATCTTCACCACCATCAACAACTCCATCTTCACTAGCATCAACAACTCCATCTTCGCCACCATCAACAACTTCATCTTCACTAGTATCAGCAACTCCATCTTCGCCTCCATCAACAACTTCATCTTCACCAGCATCAACAACTCCATCTACACCACCATTAACAACTTCATCTTCACTAGTATCAACAACTCCGTCTTCACCACCATCAACAAGTGCTTACAACTACACCGCACGTAAGACAGTGCATGCGAAGTTATTACAGTACCTTGGCAGCCATAGATCTCGAGACGAAGACAAGGGCATGTAATTGATTCTTCAGGGTGTATCCTGATATATCTCGCTTCTAACTTGTGTTGCATTTTTACTAAATACCTTGGGATTAGAGGATCTGCTGCCCTAAAGCTTATCTGAATATAATAATTAATAATTGATCATTAATAATTTATGACAACAGAGAGTTTCTAGCTTTTCAGGTTTACCACAGTTTTCATTGCTACGACACAACTGTCGCAACAGGGAAATCGATCAACACACTGTCTTCAGTCAAACAAACTGTTCGGTACCTTTTCACACTCTGATTGACGGCAGTCTATTGCCTAATTTCCCTCTCGCGAATCTTTGCCTCGATCAGCGCGTGGCAATAAAAACAGTGGTAAGTTGGAAATGTCTAACCGTATTACTGTGCGGATCAATTGAATAAAAATAAAACTGACCAATAAGATAACAGTAAACTAGACAAAGATTGAACTGATAAACGTGTTAGCCAATCAGATTATCACGTTCTCACGCTCTTTTTATATCAAAAATATTGAGCTAAATATCGCAATATGATTGGTTAATGATACTAGTTTATCAAAGTCATCCCGGTTGGAGTATCCGCACAATAAGGTGACCATTGCATGTGCATATGTGAATAAACACCTAAGGGGGTTGAAAAAAGGTCGACGAAAAGTGATAGATCTTCTCTGAGACCTTATGTACTAAGACGAGGTAGCAAAGCACTAAAACAACAGTTTAATTTAGTAAAAAAATTTTGTAAAGGATCTGATTGATAAATGCATCCGGAAACGTCCTACTAAAGAGGTCCTATCCCCTTCTAATTTAGAACAAGAGAAGCCAGTGATCAATTTCTAATGGCAAGCCTTACTCTTAACATTACATACTTTATCAAATGTTACAGCAGCTTGTTTTCCATAATACTGCCAAGAATCATTTGCTGGCTCCTTGTACTCCAAGAAAAACTTATTTATCCAACAGTTTTTCACCGAATCTCCCTCCGTTGCTATGGCGCTAATGACGTACGTTTCTCCAAGGTCAATTTCTAGGTACTCGTCTGAACTCGTTGTGGCCGGGCACCAGGAATCGTTCTGTGCTAATCCGATCTCTGCACGCCATGGCTCATGATTTGGTAAACTACTTGACGCGTTAAATGATGAGTTGGCGAGATGACCAACTTTTATCTGATCAAAACAACCTTCGATTCGTAAAGGCAATTAATTAGTGAAAACATATCACTATTACCACCAAAAACCCTTTGTAAACAAGGAACAGATTTGTATTAGGGGAAATGTTAATTCAAAGCCATTCTTTGGTACTGACCACAGAAACCTCCGGTCTCCAGCTAAGCAAACCATCCAGGGGTGGTCATTATGATATACTGTACCGAGTTGTTTCGCGTCGTGCAAGAAAGGAACCCGATTCTGAAATCATGGAGCTGGAATTCAAATTCCAAATACCGGATTCAATTTCGATTTTTTGGATCGTAGCTTCTATAAAAGCGATTCCGGTTTCTGTAAATTTGGTTTCAGATTCCATACACATCTAGTAAATATATACATGGCCTGGGGCAAGAACGATTCCGTATATTCGAATTTTTTCTCCTACATTGTGGATATTTCGGGGACCCTTACATGGGACCAACATGTTTCAATTATATTTTTTTTAAAAAACCAAACTTATTGATAAAGGTATAAGTATCACTTACTATCGTATCCATAAAGTTCTGTTCGCAGTGATGTTCCACCATGAACCCATTGTTTTGGTGTTATCCGAAGTTTGGAGGCTAAGAGTGGCCTCGATAAAACAACTCTAGACACTTTGATAAAATCATCTGGACCTTTGAACATCTAAAAAACCACAAATATTTGTCAGTAAGCTAAATAAAAAAAGCAAGCCGTGCCTTTGCATCGAAGCGAGACGAACGGTGACCTTGGTCTCTATCATTGCAAGCTCACCGTTCGTCTCCCTTCGATGCAAAGGCACGGCTACCTTTCAAGAAGGCGCAGGGAACTGTGAAGGGGACTACTGCAAATTCATAGTCGAGATCCGCTTGCCGGACTTCTCCAATAAGTCAGGATTGAAGAAAGTTATCTCCGCATTTAAAGTTTTAAGTTTTTCAAAACAATTTTAACTTTATCATAAAGTTTATTAAAGTTCTAATAAAGTTTATTATTACTATTATTAAGTTTGAGGAGGTCTAACAAGAGACGAAACTAGTTGCTTAAAAAGTTTGACTAGTTAAAACACTAGTCTAGGATTTAAATAGATCCAGAGTGGACTTTGGTATTTAGCAACGAATATGAGGGCACGCTGGTCATTCAATAAGCATGCTTGGACGCAGCACCGTCTTACTAACGGTCATGCTTATGTCTTACCTTTAGTTTACCGTCAACTTTATAATCAAACCAGTTCTTCTCATCGATGCTGTAGCTAACAGTGAACATACTAACCATCCGATAAAAACCTTGTACGGCAAAAGCAGTAATAACCTTGCCGAAAGGATGCAAAGTAATCTCAAGGTATTCATCACCGTTTCGTAAATTAGTATACCATCTGTCATGAAAGTAAAGTCTAGCTTCTTCGAAGGGTTGATAAGATTGCTGATATAAACCAGATAGCAGTTCTGGTCCAACTTCTTGTGTTTCCAAACCATATGCTTGAGCCAAAACTGTTCGATTCAACAGATTGAATAATTATCTCAATTATGTCATCAAAACACTGAAAAGCCAACGACCACGAAGAAGAAATGCAGAGCATTTAAGGCTCAGTGCGAAATCAGCAAGAAAACATAAGAAATTGTTTTTTTTAAACAACTAGTAATTATTGCATATATGGGGCATAAGAGGGGGAGGGGACGTTTTCGTATACATGTTACATGTATTTCTACAGGGTTTCAACGTGGTATAAAAAGTCAAGCTCGTTTCTTCTAACTATACAAAAAATCGTGCGCTATACTTGTTGGACAAAGGCTAAAACACCATTTTCAAGACCATGGAAGGCAAGATTGAAAGTCAAAATAGCGTATTTTTAAAAAGTGCGGAGAGACGGTTTCGACTAATGTATACAAACTATAAGCACGCAGTAGAAGTTTTTTGTATTTTATGAGTGTTAGGAATGTGATTGCTCTATATTACTTTGAAGAAGCCTTGATAGAGGGATATATATAGTGGCCATTCCAAGGTTGAGGAAAAAATCGGATCGAATTGGCATTGCAGTGCACTGTGGGACTGTTTTAGGGGACATATTTCCAAGATGGTTTCTATTTCGTCCCCTAAACAGTTCCAGAATGCACTGCAATAACAACTCGACCCAGTTTCCCCCCTCAACCTCAGGATGGCTAATAAAAGCACTAAACCTCGCCTATTAGTGCACCTACAACATTCACTTCAGGTAGAATCAATACTAAAAGTATTATACTAGGTGTATCAGGGGTTACTGAGGTGCGCTTAAAATATGGCGGATAACATTAGACACATACCTTTACATCCAGCAAATTCTATTCGCATGCACACCCAGTTATGCCATTCTCGTGGAAGGATGCGTATATAACGAGCAATGAAAGGATTCTCTAAGGTCAGCTCCACAGTTTCTTCGCCGTTTCTACAGCCATCAAACACCTAAGCGAGTCGGAGGTAATTAAAAGGAATAAAGAGCACGAGTTTGTAAATGAAGGACAGAAACTCACATTACGATTGCAAAATTTCATTCAAAACGTAACCCTCTAGGTGTCCATTGCACGCACGAACCGACCAATCACAGCGCGCTTTGATGCTTAGCCAAGCGGCCCTAGCTTCAAGTCTCTTCCCAATAAGTAGACACGCGTTTTCAAAAATTTAAAGAAAAAAGTTGAAGTATACGCGATGAATAAAAAATTAAAGCAATTCTTTGCCATTTTCTCAAACTCCTCGAGATATATGACTTTTAAGACTTGAGCGAGGGCCCTCGAATTACGAAAACAATCCTTTTTGCTCTTAGTTTTTCGTACAACTGGTTGAAATTGATTCTTACTTCATTTGATTGTTGGCGATAAGTAGACCACGCCAAGCCGTTCAAACTGTACTGAACAGAAAACTTGGTCATCCATGCTGAAGTAGATCCCGTTTTTCCTTGTAGGAAGAGCTTTTTGATTCTATAATGCTCGATGAGATTTACATGTAGGTACTGGTTACTGTTATTGGCACCAGCACACCATCCTCCGCCTAGCATGTGAGTGTTAAGGCGAGCAAACCATGGCTGATAGTCTGGCCCAAGAGAACTTGATGCGGAAATTGATTCATTCTTGATTTGACCATGTTCCATTCCAATTGTGGAAGTGCAGTTCTCTTTTTGGACGTCTATAGGAAAGAAGAAATTATTCTTTTTTTTCTTCTAAGAAAATCATACAGATGGAGACAGAGACAGAATAGAGAGGGTGAGAAAAATAACACTAGGGGAAAAAAAAAACAATGTCTTATCTTTTTTTGAGAAAGACACTTGAAGAGACAGAGATGGTGAGAGAGAAGCAGAGCTAGCAGAAAAACGCCAGCCTTTTTGGACGTATTTAGGAAACTGACGTATTTAGAAAATGATGGCAGGAAAAAACCCAAGCAAATCAATCGATTCTCTATTCGGAGACAGACAGACAGACAGACAGACAGACAGACAGACAGACAGACAAACAGACAGACAGACAGACAAACAGACAGACAGACAGACAGACAGACAGACAGACAGACAGACAGACAGACAGACAGACCTTTTTTACTGATACGACGGCCATCTTGAATTCTATTGTTTTAAGTATTATGTGCTTCTCAGTGGATAACGTTAAATTATATAAAAAGACATCCTGAAAGCTGTGTTTACTATAAATTTTGCAATAATTGCCCCCCCTTACCCCCAGCATCCAAAAATGTCTTACTTAAAAGAATCCAAGATGGCCGCCGTATCAGTAAAAAGGTCTATTCACTTATCTCACCTCTGCATCCTCTGAGTTCAATCCTCATGCATATTCCTGTGTTCCATTGTCTGGGATTAACACGAACATATCGTGCTGTAATTGGACGAGGAAACTCAATGATCTTTATATCAGGGCCATTCAAGTTGGCATCAAATAACTGGAAGAACAATCGAATGGAAAATAGAAAATGCGGCGTCAAGTACGAAAAAACTGTTAATTTTGACTCCTTTCAAGTGACATCAAAGCAACTCAATTTGGAGGACAAAACAAAAGAATTTTAATCTCCTAAGAATTGGAACCTTGGTTTGTTTTCTCTCTCCTCTACTATATAAACATCTTTCTCACTCTTACTTTCTATTGACTCCGACGAAGGACTAACGTCCGAAACGTCAGTTTCTATTTTCACTACGGTGTAAAACTTATTAATCTACGATAATTGTCCTCTACAAATTGAGCTGCATTCCGACGTTCTCTTAGGAGTCGATATTAGATATTTAAATAAAAGCTACTTACACTAAACGTCTCTCCATCCTTTGTTATCATTTTCCAGTATCCTTCATCTGTAGAATACGAGACCAATATCTTTTGTACATATTTGGAAGTAACTGCATCTCCCTCGATCTCAAGCCCACTGACTTGTGCTGGCAGCTCAAGGTCAACCTTTATTTTTGATTAAATTATATTATGTCAGTGAAAAGTACTAATACTCTCGGGGGGAGGGGGGGGGGAGAGAGATTAAGGAAAAAAAAAGAAAAAAGGAATCAAAGGAATCCAATGGAATTTGAAAATAATAATTTTAAGTTGCCGTAATGATATCACTAAGAATGTCACAATATGATAATGATGGTGATAATGATGATGATGGTGATAATGATGATGGTGATGATGATGATGGTGATAGTGATAATGATGATGGTGGTGGTGGTGATGGTGGTGATAATGATGGTGGTGATGATGATGATGGTGATAATGATGATGATGGTGGTGGTGATGATGGTGATGATGATGGTGATGATGATAATGGTGGTGATAATGATGATGATGGTGGTGGTGATGATGTTGACGATGGTGATGATGATGATGATAATGATGGTGATGATGATAATGATGATAATGATGGTGATGATGATAATGATGATGGTGATGATGATGATGATGGTGATGAAGTTTTTGATAATGATGTGTGAAGATGATGATGATAAAGTCGTTGATGATGATGATCATCAGCGGTAAAATCGTACCTGCAGGTATTGGTTTTCGTCGGAAGAGTTGAATTGAGAACACCAAATACCAGTAGAACCCATTCTTCCAAACCTCGGTTCGTATCCAGCTTCGTATGTCGAGGCTGTTATCCATGTGTTTTTGATCTGACCTGATCTCATCCCCAAAGGTTTCTCACATGCTATGAAGAAGAAAAGGAACTTGTTTACCTTTAGAAATAACTTGAATCCATCTATCCATCTATCCGCTAACCCACCTATCCCTCCATCCTTCCATCCATCCATCCACTAACACACCTATAGCTCCATTCCATTAATCATCCATCCATCCATCCATCCATCCATCCATCCATCCATCCATCCATCCATCCATCCATCCATCCATCCATCCATCCATCCATCCATCCATCCATCCATCCATCCATCCATCCATCCATCCATACATCGATCCAGCAAGCCAGCAAGAAAACTTTTTACATGCCGGTTCATCCACCCTACGTCATGCATTCATTCATTCATTCGTTTGCTCCTGCATGCATATATTCCATCTTTTGTTCATCCGTTCGTTCTTTCATCGAGTCACTCGTTAACTTGTTCACTGGTTCGTTCGTTCGCTCGCTCACTCACTCACTCATTCCTTCATTCATCGCCGAAAACCAAAACTAACCTTGACAACCATAGAGCTCCACTCGAATTCCTGACATTTTCCATGTTAATGGATTAAATCGGATTAAACGAACTGTAATTGGCCTTGACAGGACTGTTTTAACCGCAGTTTCTCTGTCTCTGTACCCCCTGAAATGCCTCGTTGCTCCGTTTTCACTGTAATCAAACCATTGTTCCCCGTTTAAATTGTAGGACAGGTAGTATGTCCATAAGTAATAGTCCGCAATATACGTCGGCTGCATAGCCACTGCAGTGATTGTAGCTCTATTGTTGTTGAGCTGGATTTCTAAGAAACTTTGAAAATCGTAACAATATCTTGGTGCAAAGCCTCGGCCACTGTGTAATATACCGTACTTTGCATCATAATTACGGTGCGACCATGACCCACGCACATTTGTGAGCTTCTTTGTTTCAAGTCCAAGAGCAGACGAACAATCTGTCAAGAAAAAAGAAATCAGTTGATGGCGTGAAAAACAAAACAAAACAAAACAAAAAACAAGGGATAAAGGATTTATAATGAAGTAATTGACAATTAGACAAATGAATGAATGAAAGAATGAATGAATGAATGAATGAATGAATGAATGAATGAATGAATGAATGAATGAATGAATGAATGAATGAATGAATGAATGAATGAATGAATGAATGAATGAATGAATGAATGAATGAATGAATGAATGAATGAATGAATGAATGAATGAGTACAGGGGTGAATGAATTAATGAATTGATATATTAATGGGTGGATAAATGGATATTGAAATGGATGGGTAGAAGTTGTTGAATGGATTATTAGGCGGTTGCTTATAGGGACAAATTGATATGCAATACCTGAACATCCTGTCAAAGATGCTTTCATGCAAATCCAGTTTCTCCATTCAGTAGGGATAAGACGAACAAATCGAGCAACAAGGTGTTGATCGACAGCTTGGAACGATTCATCCTGATAGCTATCGCTTCCATTGAACATCTAACAAAGTACAAATCGTCAGACATGGTTAATAGAACGTTTTTGTATAACCCACTTTTAACATGCAAAAGATCATGTGTATAAAATAGCATGCTAGTGAGGTGTGTGTGTAGCTACAACCAGCTGAGTTGATCACCTTCCCCGAAAGGTATTATGGGTCACTAATTTTGGTTAGCATTTTTTGAGCATTTTCCGAGTATACAATGCAGACTTTTCTTGTTGATTGGAATAAAATTCCGCCATGAGTTCGACTAGCGTTTACGATTAATTTAAAGAAGGAAGAACTCGTATTTCATAAAATCTCTTGGCAGAATAATGGGAAATGGTAATCAAAATACGATGTCGAATCCTCAATTCTGATTGGTTGACCTTGAGTTTGTTCTGAAGGTCACCTAAACTGGATAAGTAGAGGCAATAATTGATTGATACTGCTGAGTATGTATAAAGCTTTTTGGACCTCGGAAAAGCAGTATGCTTATGGTCCTTAAATCTTCTCAGAGATATTTAAAAAAAAACTCATCGATACAGTAACTATAGTATTTTATAAAATAGTTCAGATATAACGCGCGCTCTGATCGCCTGCGGCTCGGTTTTACACAACAGCTCTCGAAAACTTCCAAACTTCCCTCGTTTTTATATCAGGCTATGTAAACACGGGAAACGTTTTCTATATATCATACTTGTTAATATAAATGTTGCATACCTTGACAATACCGTTTTCCGTATAGTTCTTCCAGCTTTTCCCATCACTACTGTACTCAAGCCTGTATCTATTGACCCATGATCCATTACCTTCATTGGGACTAATTGCAGAACCTGTAGTGGTTATGCCGGTTATTTTGAAGTCCACAAGATTGTTAAATTGGAGAAATTGTTGGTTATTATTAGACTGAGCACACCAGCCATGATTTGGTGCACCATAGCGCATGCTGCCTGCTTTGGGCTTGAAGTTTTGATCAAAGTAACTTGAGGCTTGAACTCCTGAGTTGGTTTCAAATTCTTGGTTAGAAGTGATTTTTTCTTGACATTCTAAGATACAAAAATAAAGATTAATAAGCATTCAGTAAATAATCAGTAGACCCCTTGGAGCACTTTGGAATGCGGCTTAGTAAGCCACTTCGTCCGCCATCTTGAAATTGGGGCAAACGCGGCAAAATATATAGAGATCTGGATCACTTTGACTTCCCGTAACTCCGCTTAATTTTGATGGATTTAAAAAAATAAACTTCATTTTTGAAAATGTATTTTCGTTGCTATTTATGACTCTTAATATGATGGAAAATGGAAAGCTTAAAATCGTGAAAATAAGATTTTTGTACTTATAATAAAACGATGGGCACGTGAATATCGGAAAAATTTGTGAAAATATGATTACTCGTAAAACTAGTTAAAACGTTTACATTGGTCTTACTTTCAGTCCAACAAGTGGTATGCATGCCTGCTGATATTTGAAGTTTAAATTTTGAAAATCCATCAAAAATGAGCGGAGTTACGGGAAGTCAAAGTGATCCAGATTTCTATATATTTTGCCGCGTTTGCCCCAATTTCAAGATGGCGGACGAAACCGTGAAGTGGCTTATTTGGAATACAAAAAAATAGGTTTCCAATTCTCAGGAGATTGAAAATCTTTTTTTTTGTCCTCCAAACTGAGCTGTTTTCAAGTCTATTTTCGAGTAAGAATAATCGAACGATAAAGGATTAAAGATTGTAAATTAACCTGTCAGGATGGCGAAGATGGTTCTTCGTGGAGAATAGCATGTGTGTAGACCTAGAGTGGACTTGTCTGCGTAGGAATGCAGAGGAGGAAGGGATGGGGGAACGTGTAAGTGGAGGAGGGATGCATGCACAGTGATGGCAAGTGTAAGAAGAAAAAGACTTAAAAGATCCCTAATGAATAATCCAGCTGATCTGAAAAAAATATTAGCCAATCTGATCGAGAAAACTTGCAAAACTGAGGTGTCATCCTTTGTAGCCTAGCGACACGGGAAACGGACAGTTCTTTATTTTATTTCCCCACTCAATAATGAATATCATAGTAAATGCATACAAAACATCAAAAACTTCTACTGAAAATCTAGATCCATCTCAAATATGAATTTATATAAATCAAATTTTCGCAGGCTTCATGACACCTCAGTTGTGCAGTGACGTCATTTCTACGTCACTATTTCAGATTAGCTGGATAGCTGAATAGCCAAATGTCGCATACCTTTGCAGTCGTAGATTTCCACTCTCATGCAGGAACGTTTTTCAACCTGCAGTGCGTAGATTGATATGTGGCTAGCTTTAAAAGGGTATTTGATGAAAATCCTCCTGATTGACGAATCGTCTGTATTTCCCAGTAAGTCCTGCAAAAAAGAAATTCATGACTTGATGAGTGAATTGAATATCGTGTGCATAGAATATTGAATTGTTATGAGTTGAGCGTTGTGTGCAAAGGATTATTGAATGTAGTAACAACAAAAAGCACATCAACAAACCACCACAACAACAAACAAACGACAATAAAGCACAACAACAACGACGAAAACAGAGCACAACAACTGAACAACAAACCACACTGAACAAACCACAACAACAAACCTCAAAAGCAAAATACAAGAGACAAAAACGACAAAGAGCAAAAAATAATAACCAAAATAGCACGTCAAGATAGCCGTAACTTACACTGACTCCATAGTTATCGGTATACATGACCCAAGGAGACGTGTCTTCCTTATAATAGAGTCTAACCAACTTAGCCCACTGATCTTTATATCCCTGTATAGCTACTTGAGATATGAGGTAACTCTTGCCAAGATTAACTGTCAGTTTGTGATGAACATTACTGTCTGCAGGGCACCATGCAGTAATGTTTGCAACTAGATTCATCCGGGCACTATAGGGATGGTGATCACCGCTGATATCTGATGAATCGGCTTCAAAGTTCCCGTCGGCAATAGAAGGTCCCAATGGTTCATAGCAATCGGCTACAAAAAGAGAAAGTTTTGTATGTAAACATATTTCCCTTTTCAAACCTTTATGGATTACACCGATCCCGGCTTTGCTTGAGTGACAACCAAACAATGGGTAGAATATAGAATGTCCGACAAACTAACTCGAATTCAGGATTTTAGTAATTATCTTTTTTTTCTTAATGTACCTTTAGAAAGCATTTATTCTAAGAGACAGACATTTACAATTTTCAGCAATCGGTGCGTTCAACTATACACATCAACAACTTCCTTACCTGCACAACCATAAAGTTCAACTTTTAGACGAATACTAGTTCTTGATATTAATTTTGGATTTAGCTTGATGTACTGGGCTTTCAGCGGGTAAGCGAAGTGATTCACTGCAATAGAACTAACTTCGATGTTGCCTTTGAAAAACTAGAGAGAATTCAAATTTAGACATGATAATGATAATGATTTATTATTTATATAGCGCCCTTTCTATGTATATATAATCAAAGGCGCTTTACAATCATGAGAGGTGGTTAGTATGAGGTGTAGACACTGAGGGTGGTCACTGCCAGGGTTTCTTTGCGTCCTCAGTGGTTCTTTTACGTCCCTCCGATATTGGTTAGTGATGAAGTGTGGAGAGACACCATTTAAAGTGGTCATCCGTAATCTCCTTCGCAGCCTTCATTAGTTTCAAACTAATGAAGGCTGCGAAGGAGACTAGGTCATCCGAGACATCAGAGCAATTAGAGGGGTACTCACAGGGAGTAGATTTTGTTAGGCAGGTCTCTCCCTTGAGTCCATGGTTTTCACCTGGTTCTCCAGTTTTCCACCCTCCGCAAAAACCTAACACGCTAAATTCCAGTTCGATCTGTGAATAGCTGTTATTAGAGTTGAGCCCGCGATGAGATATTCTTTTGTTTTAAGAATTATACAAGTGAGGCTATCGGGTTTGCATGCATTCATGATATTTAGGCGTGCCCCTGCCTTTGATCAGTCTAGAGTATTGATAGAATTTGTAGTTTAAAAAAATATATAATTCGTCTTTACAAAGTTCAAATGGATAATAGTTATGAACTCGAACTTGATAGAATTTGTAGTTTAAAAAATATAATTCGTCTTTACAAAGTTCCAAGGGATAATAGTTATAAACTCGAGATTGATGTCAGATGGCGAAGTTTTTGATTCCCTTCGATTATTCAACCCCGCAGGTCGAAACCACGATCTAAGTATCCGTCTAAACTTCGGAAAGGCAAATAAAGTGACTTATAAAGGGCGTACAAATTTATTATTCACGTTAAAGAAGGCTACACCGAGAAGCCGAGAATTCGAAACTGGAGTATTCAGTATCTGGATACAACCGTACCCTCTTTGAAAAATTCCGGATCAACATTTACCAATCATTAATTTTATAGTAATATTCTTTATATCGTATCTTACCTTGGTCTTTCCGTTTTCCATATAGTCCATCCAATCGCCACCATTTGGACTAAAAGACACCGTAAACACCTTAACAAATGAATATGAGGAGCCCTCTGTTGCTACAGCGGAGATAAACTTGGTTTGTGGGCCGACGTAAATATGAAGGAATTCATTATCGGCTACGATGTTAGTTACCCAATAACCACTAACGTACAAGCGAGCATTGCTGGGAGGCGTGCTGCTATAACTCCAACGACTACCCCGTACTGCTGAATCAGGTATTTTTCCGTCTGCCATTCCAAGTGGTGTGAAGCAGTCTGTGGATTATTAGTAATAATAGATACTAATATTTAGCAGTTATTCGCCGAAGGCGAAGTGATTATCGATGAATATTTACCGAGCGGCGAGTCTTCGAGCTTATTAGTATAAATAAAAAGGTGATTATTTCAAAAAAGAAAGAAAGAAACAACATTGAAAGTGAAAATATTTTATTTTTTAAAAGCGCGACAGCCATTTTGTCCGAAAAGGTGATTGTCGGCTGATAATCCGAGATAGAAAACCAATCAGAGCGCGCGATTTTGTATAATCACCTTTGTATTTATACTAATTAGCAGTTATTCGCCGAAGGCGAAGTGATTATCGATGAATATTTACCGAGCGGCGAGTCTTCGAGCTGCGAGGTAAATATTCATCGATAATCACTGAGCCTGAGGTGAATAATTGTTTTAGTATAAATAAAAAGGTGATTATTTCAAAAAAGAAATTTCCTCTTCGCTCACTGTGACAAAACGACTGCTGACAGCCATTTTGTCCGAAAAGGTGATTATCGGCTGATAATCCGAGATAGAAAACCAATCAGAGCGCGCGATTTTGTATAATCACCTTTGTATTTATACTAATAATTATTATTAATTGAAATAGAAACATATTAATAGAAACAAACTACAGATTATTTGTGATTTTGTGGCTCAATACACAGCTATGGAAAAACCGAATTACTATTAAAATACTCCAAAACAAACCCAGTAGCCAGTAGGTAGTGTATTAGGAAGGGTTTGTTTTGGAGTATTTTAATAGTAATTCGGTTTTTCTAAGTATCTCTTGGGCCGCCGTAACTTTCAATGTGCAAAAAATCACGGCTTTAGGATATTTCGGCAAATTACTTGAAATCTAGCAGATTGATTTTCTTTAAAATAGTTGGAATCGTTTTGCAATAGCTTGAAGTTGATGATGTCGTTTGCCGCTTGTCTAGGTCTCATCGAGTTTTAGAGGTATTCGATAAAAAACAATTTCAACAATATTTGTTTATCGTTGCCAAGGTAACGTCAATCAAGCATAAATTAACATCATTTTAAAATTTCATCTTAGCTCTATAACTGGTCCAAAAATCAAGTATATAGGTATAAGTTAAGACTATGAATAAGCCAAATGAAAATGAAAGGTATGGTCTGAAAAATACTATAGGAAGCCACCTTAAGGTGACTGGCTACTTTTGGGGAAAATTTTAAACTTTTTTTTAAACTACGATTTTTTAAAGTTAAATCTAATGCTGATTCCGAATATATAAAGAAAAATGGGGTGTCTGTCCCGCGCTCGTTTTAGAGATAATCAGCATTCAATGGATGCCTACGCGCGAGTTTTTAAGGCAAAAATTGAGCCACCGAAAGTGACCAGAAAAAAAATTACAACTCATAAGATAATAGTTATTTGCAGACCTTATTATGCACAAATGCCAGCTAGCTGCACTACTTTTTGGGAATTCAAGCAATGAAAATAATAAACTCCTATTTGTGGACGGAATCTATGGAAACAACACGAAAAAGTGCATAAAAAGACCAATGATTTGGATGACCTAAGTGAACAACATATTAAAAAGTTCATACCTTTGCATCCATACAGTTCCACTCTCATACAAGAAATATTAAACCATGATTGAGGATGAAATCGAACGACTTTACCCTTGAAGGGCTTCTGTAGCATATGCTTGACAGTAACATTGAATTTACTATTGCCAGGGAATATCTTGTCGAAATAGATTGGAAGTTTCTGGACTGTGTACTCCACTGTAGTATTAGCCTGGCTGCAGTTGCTGGTACTGTTGCTGGAAATGGGACTGTTGCTGGAAATGGTACTGTTACTGGAAATGGTACTGTTGCTGGAAATGGTACTGTTACTGGAAATGGTACTGTTACTGGAAATGGTACTGTTACTGGAAATGCTACCGTTGGAAGTACTGTTGTTGACAATGCTACTATTGCAACTAATGTTTTTAACATTGGGAACCAATACCTGGACAAGAAAACCAATAGAAATGCAAAAATAATTCAATACGTACTTTTAAGAAAGCTCTGACGCAGAAAAAAAAAAAAAGAAAGAAAGAAAGAAAAAAAGAAATAGATAATCATAGTTCAAATGAACGAATATATGGATATATACCTCTGTGTAATTGACATCTTGCAAATAATCCCAGTGAAACAAATCTTTGGAAAATGACACCTTGTAAGAAGTAACCCACGCATCATGTAGGCCATCTTTAGACAAGCGATGCTTCCCTTGTGATGCAAATCCGGTGATAACGTACAACCGAGGGAAGTCTATTTGTAAAAACTGTTGAACATCATGTAACGCAGCACACCAGGCTCCGTGACCAAGATGAGTAGCAAGTCTTCCATAGTTTGGGAGGTATGAAGGGCCTAGCGTACTTGAAGCTGAGATTTTGTCTGCAGCAACTTTGAATGTTGTCAGCCCAACAGGAGACGTACAGCGAGTTTCTACAGAATAAATAGCAACATTCTATAAGTTGATAGAGCTGTTAAGTTGTGACGTATTTCAGGGTCCAACTGCTCACAAAAACCGCTAAAATAAAGTGGAAAAAAATATTCTCATTGAATTAACCTCCATCTGAAACAGTTAGAACTTTGGACAACAAATCCTGTCATAAAGAAAAAAAAGTTAAAATTTTTGTTATGAAACTGCTTTTCGTTTTGGACCCGGAGGTCGTTTTTCCATAAGAGCGACGTCACACTTAACAGCCGTAATGACATATTCTCACTCAACGCTTGTTAAAGGAACTTCGAATTTTCTTTCAAATTTTATTGGACCCTGAAACCATTCCTGGGCTTATCTGGATCAAAGTCAGGACACAGCTAACTCACAGATCGAATTCGAATTTAGCTTGTTTGGTTTTGCGGAAAGAGAAAAACCAGAGAACTTGGAGAAAAATCCTAGAATCAAGGGAGAGACCCAACAAGCTCTAATCACAATTGGTGCAGCTCCGAATCGAATAATGGTGTTCAAATTTCTGTGGTTCTTTCGATTGGAGGAAACATTGACGTGAATCGGCAAATGCAGTGAGCTTTTTATAACTGAAACTACTTCCCAGACTTATGGCATGGAAATTTTGTTATTTACTTTATTTTGTTAAATGTTAAATGTACACACTTACCCTTGCAACCATAGATTTCCACTCTCATGCATATAATATTTCGATATGTTAAGGGTTTGATTCTGATCATAGTAGCCAATATTGGAAGTGCTGGACGTCCAATAACAACGAGTGTGCTCGTAGAAGAACCTGTGAAAACCTAAAAGAATCGTATTCAATTAAGCACTGATCGTAGTTTTGATAACATACATACATACATTTTATTGGACTCCCCAGATAACGAATACAAATCCTGACATATATTTGAGTTGATGTGGAGATAGATAAAGTCCTGGTAATTACGTGGTTATGCAATGGTATGAACATTTAAAAAAGGAATTTTGGTGTTATAAGACAAAATTTTAAATGAATATGAGTTTTAGTCTTAGATATAGGTGTCCCCAATTAGCAT
Source organism: Anthopleura sola (assembly GCA_023349425.1). Lineage (NCBI taxonomy): Eukaryota > Metazoa > Cnidaria > Anthozoa > Actiniaria > Actiniidae > Anthopleura > Anthopleura sola. The sequence continues at coordinate 8,988,281 of JALHLI010000005.1, forward strand.
ACTATTTATATGTAAGCTAGATGATATTGACACATAAATAAAGTTTAAGTAAAAGAGATTTAGAAAACGTACTTAAAATAAAAACTAACGCGTAAATCCGACGTTTCGGAGTCATCGTGACTCCATTATCAAGGCTTTTATTTTCAAAAGTTTGACAGTCGCTTAAATATGTGGTAAATACAATGGGATAGAAACAAACAAAGTCAAACAAAGACTTTGGCCCGTACAGAGTCTGATTGTTTATTTAGTGACGGTCGACGGTCACGGATGAAGAGCATCTCGTAAATGAGACAGTCAAGTTTAGTTTTGCATCTCTTAAGGATCGTGAAGCACGATTTTAAGTCCGGCTTAATGAGATTGTGCTCTGTTATCACGTGGCGTCCAACTGATGATGCTTCAGACTTATGTTCCTCAACGCGTTGGTGCAGATGTCGTTTCGTAAAACCAATGTAATCCATATCACATAGACCACATTTAAAATTATAAACCACACATTGGTTGCTCACGACTTCTGGCTTGCTCTCGCGGAACTTTAGATCGTTTCCAATCTTGGGACTTGTAAATACAGGTAGAATCTCAGCATTGCCTATTTTTACACTCAGGTCTTTGAGTCTTTTACGCAGAACATTTGCTGACTTTTGGTCTTTGTAGGGTAAAACAATTCGGATGGTTTTCTCTTGTTGTTGATGTTGTGATGGTATGTTCTGATCATCTGATTGACTTGCGACAGAGTTGACGAAATTTGTGACGATTTTGTCGATGAGGGTCTCCGGATATTTAAGGTGTTTGAACGTGCTTTTTAGCTTCTCACATTCATCCAAAAATAATTTCCAACTTGATGACAACCGATACGCTCTATTTAGCATGGTCTTGAGTAAACCAGTCTTATAGCGTTGGTCTACGTGACTCTGGTAGTGTAGTAATAACCCTTTGTCAGTTGGTTTTCGATAAACACTCGTTGATATCCGAGAACCATTCTTCTCGAAAAGCATACCAAGAAATGGGAGTTTGCCACTTGTCGCAATCTCCATAGTGAACTGTAGGGACGGATGGATGTTGTTCAATTTGTCAAGGAAAGCAGTAGCGGCTGAGAGGTTATTAAACTCAAGTTCAACGAGAGTGATCTACTAGTATCCTATGACGTGACTTCTCTGTTTACAAATGTGCCTCTGGATGAGACGATTGAAATACTTGCCAACAAGGCCTTTCGTAACAACTGGTTCAATGAAACCCACGCTTACTACAATGCCGTGTGAATCAGCCGCTACTGCTTTCCTTGACAAATTGAACAACATCCATCCGTCCCTACAGTTCACTATGGAGATTGCGACAAGTGGCAAACTCCCATTTCTTGGTATGCTTTTCGAGAAGAATGGTTCTCGGATATCAACGAGTGTTTATCGAAAACCAACTGACAAAGGGTTATTACTACACTACCAGAGTCACGTAGACCAACGCTATAAGACTGGTTTACTCAAGACCATGCTAAATAGAGCGTATCGGTTGTCATCAAGTTGGAAATTATTTTTGGATGAATGTGAGAAGCTAAAAAGCACGTTCAAACACCTTAAATATCCGGAGACCCTCATCGACAAAATCGTCACAAATTTCGTCAACTCTGTCGCAAGTCAATCAGATGATCAGAACATACCATCACAACATCAACAACAAGAGAAAACCATCCGAATTGTTTTACCCTACAAAGACCAAAAGTCAGCAAATGTTCTGCGTAAAAGACTCAAAGACCTGAGTGTAAAAATAGGCAATGCTGAGATTCTACCTGTATTTACAAGTCCCAAGATTGGAAACGATCTAAAGTTCCGCGAGAGCAAGCCAGAAGTCGTGAGCAACCAATGTGTGGTTTATAATTTTAAATGTGGTCTATGTGATATGGATTACATTGGTTTTACGAAACGACATCTGCACCAACGCGTTGAGGAACATAAGTCTGAAGCATCATCAGTTGGACGCCACGTGATAACAGAGCACAATCTCATTAAGCCGGACTTAAAATCGTGCTTCACGATCCTTAAGAGATGCAAAACTAAACTTGACTGTCTCATTTACGAGATGCTCTTCATCCGTGACCGTCGACCGTCACTAAATAAACAATCAGACTCTGTACGGGCCAAAGTCTTTGTTTGACTTTGTTTGTTTCTATCCCATTGTATTTACCACATATTTAAGCGACTGTCAAACTTTTGAAAATAAAAGCCTTGATAATGGAGTCACGATGACTCCGAAACGTCGGATTTACGCGTTAGTTTTTATTTTAAGTACGTTTTCTAAATCTCTTTTACTTAAACTTTATTATTATTATTATTATTATTATTATTATTAGTCAGACAGTTGGTCGGAGTGTGGGTCAGTCAGTCAGTCGGTCGGTCGGTCGGTCGGTCATATTTGGAAAGTACCTTTGTTTTTCCACCTTCTTTATAAATTTCCCATTCTGGGGTTTCTCCGCGAAAAAAAAGCTCATAGGTTTTTACATATTTTGTATCTTTTGGATGTCCTTGCATGGCTATAGCCGTTATTTTATGGAGGGACTTGAAATCTATCTCCAAATAACTTTTATGTATGTCCGTGCCACACCAAGCGCTAGGTCCATTCAATCTGGCATTCCATGGTGGATTGCCAGGATTGCTGTCGGGAGACGTTATGGAGTCGTTGTTGATTTGTCCATTTTCCATACCAAGAGGCTGCTTACAATCTATAGGGTCCGAAAAAAAATGGAAAACAAAAATAAACAAACATAGTAAAGACAGGCAAATAGGTTGACACAGATAGGCAAGCAGGCAGGATTATGAAATTCCAAGTGCAAAGAAAAAACAAATTTATAAATAGAAAGTCATAAACCATAAATGATTAACTATACAGACAAATGGAAAAATCGGTAGGCAGACAGATAGAGAGACATACAGACAGTCAGACAAACAGACAGTCAGACAAACAGACAGGCAGGCAGGCAGGCAGGCAGGCAGGCAGGCAGGCAGGCAGGCAGGCAGGCAGGCAGGCAGGCAGGCAGGCAGGCAGGCAGGCAGGCAGGCAGGCAGGCAGGCAGGCAGGCAGGCAGGCAGGCAGGCAGGCAGGCAGGCAGGCAGGCAGGCAGGCAGGCAGGCAGATAACGAACAGACGGGCATTCAGACAGACAGAAGGACAGACAGTCATACAGACAGACAGACAGATAGTTTACTAAAAATAACAACTTCTTCCAAAAAATGCCAAAAATCAAACATTTTTTCCTGACTAACTTTAAAGACATTTCACAAAGCCTCTTGACTCTTGACTGACCACCTAACAATGGCTCGAAGTCGAGGTTAAGCTTGATAAAATACAGTAAATGTATGAACAAATAAAGTCCAACCTCGACTTGGGGCCATTTCTTCGTGGTCACTCACGCAAATTTGGGAAAGGTCTACTTACATTTTATTCCATATAACTCCATTCGCAAACCGATCCTTACAGAAGACCCTTCTTTAACCACTAACTCCACGTATCTTGCTGTAACGTTAGTGCGAAAGTTGTAACGAACAATGGTATGTCGAAGATGGTTTCCTTCAAAAATCTGGATGATTCAAAGTAAGAATGTTTTGAGAATACTTCACTTCTTCATATACGTTGATTAATTCCGACAAATGGTTGCATCAAATTTGAGGGGCACTTTGCATAAACACAATATATTTGATGTGCAGTGAAGAATAGTAGCTATCATATTTATGTAAAGTGTCCCTCAAAGTAGAGTATAGAAACCAGTGAATTCGATCCATACCAAGGACTCATCAATCAGGCTTAGGCTCGTTCATAACTGTGTTAGCTATTGCTACTGTCATTATTATCATCATCATTACCATCAGATGCTATTATTATTATTATTATTATTATTATTATTATTATTATAAAAAGTATTTCCATTTTCATTAATTGTGACCTTGAGTGAACTTGACATGATAAATGTATTATCTGTAGGTAAAACCTACAGATAATACATTTATCATGTTAAGTTCACAAGATATCAGGGATTGGCTGAGGGTTCTAGACCAATCAGAATTGAGATACTGAATAAAATGTATAATAATTGTTATAGTTATCTTCATTACCATCAGATATTATCATTACTATCGTCATCCTTACCATCACATATCATCATCATCATCATCATGATTCGGATTATATGATGATGACGATAACGATGATGATGAGGAGAAAGAGGATTACCTTAGGAATTCCACCTTCATTATACGTCATCCATTCTAGCATATCGTCACTAAACCTCAAACTATATCTTCTTACGTAGTGATTGTGACCATTTTCTCCCTGTGTCGCTATTCCTGTTATGATGGCACGGCTTGGTCCCAAGTCAACTCGGAAGAACAAGAATGTTTCTAGATTACCTGGGATATTTCCTTGATACCCTTTAGCGTGATTGAGTCTTCCTTGATCAGTGCCAAAATGGGTAATATAATTATTACTAATAAGAGTCATACTCTCCCCAATTTCCATTCCAAGTCCATCTGAAGCAGCTAAATGTGAAACAGAAGAATATTGGTTTAGAGAATGCATGGGTTACCTTTGAATTATTGCTGGACTTCAATCAGCTGATAGAAGTCTTTGAATATAATCTCATCATTAGCCTGCGTAGCGGCCCTCGGTTAGCATTCATTCGGATGTCCCCCCTCCCCCCCGAATCCCAACCGAGGGTCGCTACGCAGGCTATCACATCCTCTGCTGCAAATTGTTGACCACCATGTGCTGTCAGCCAGCAAGAATATTATTGAAAACTTGCGATTCAGCTGATGAACATTCTGCACTAAGGCTACCTTAAAATCCCGTTATAGGCCCTTGACGTTTACAACTTCGTTAAAAGTTTTTAAGGTGGGGCTTATAAAAGTTTAGTTAGTTTAATTATTTGAGATTTGCCCGCAGGCTCGGGAGCTTTCAGTAGAGCACGGGGTCCCCTTCGGGGGAAAACGTCTGTAATTTATCCGATTAAAAACATTTTTCATCGTGTCTATTGAACATCAATGTTCATGCAACAATAACAGTAAAAGCTTTGAAACGCAAATGTGCTCAAAAAAACTTCATTCTGGGCGAATTGTCAATGTGCTACGTGGTTGCACCTCGAATATTACAGTGCTGTTTCAACATAAAAGTACCTCACTGCGCCCACACATGCCTCGTGCGATATTTACCTCTACACCCGTACAGCTCCAATCGCAGACAAGCAGACTCTCCTGTCCACTTAGTTGGCTTTACCCGAATAAATACAGCATATATAGGACTAGACAAGGCAATTTTCACTTCAGTCTCTGAATCAGAATTTCCTATGAAGACCTGTGGAAATGAATATGCAGAAGTTATCCTGAAAGTACTGTTTTATGGTTGTAAAAAAAATTAGCAACGAAGATGGAAATAGCCTGTAGTGGTGATGTAAATGGCATTGACAAAAAGCAGTAGTTGTAGCGTAACCAGGATTTATCATGTCGGCTGCGTAAACGTTCTGTGATTAAGATTATTAATGATAGGACCTTGGACGCCGTAAGCTCCTATTATTAAAAATCTTAATCAGAGAACTTTTATGCAGTCGATATATCATTATTATTACAATATCATTATCATTGGTGGTGATGGTGATGGTGGTCGTGGTAGTAGTAGTAATTATCGTATGGTATGTGAAAGTTGAAAAGAGAAAATAAAAGAAAATAATGGTGGTAGTGACAGTTGTTAAGGTGGCTCGAAACGATTTTCCTTCAACATGTGTGTGCGCACTCTTAATAGACGTAGCACAATCATTTGAACTTGCAAATCGAATTTTTCTCGCAAAAAAAGATATCATACTTAAAGTAAATAAACTTCATTGGTTTTTGAGATTTCCCAAATACAGAATTTTTCTTTTCCGTTCAAAACAAAGATTTGATCATGAAGCTGGATCATCCTAATTTTAAACATTTTTCGTCGTGCGGTTTCTTGACATGACAAAAAATGTGAACTGACATTTGAAGCGTTCTATCGTTGTCATAGCAACGTATCAGCACATATATTTTCATTCCAATCTTTACTTTATGGTCTTTTTTTCCGGACTTCTTAGTCAATTTACTGGCATATCAAGTTTTTCAGGGTCATTTTTGTTAGTTTATATGCCATTTCAAAAACCCTTTCTAGCCTCCTTAATTGTGATTAGTTATGTTGTAATGATGAAATAGCTAAAATAGTGGTTTTATTATTAGGTAGGTTTTTCAATTTTACCTTTTTCACGCCGTTTTCCTTGTAAGTGAGCCACTCCTCGCCATCAATTCTAAAGTCAATAGTATACTCTTGCACCCAGCTGTTAGGAGTACTTGAGAAGCCTTGTGTAGAAATGTGACGAATTTTATGAGTATTCCAAAGATCCACCTGAAGATAAGGTGCGGAATCTGATTTGTTTGCGCACCAGGCTTTTCGCGGATTTTTGAGCCGAGCAAGCCAGGGCTGGAAATCTGAACCCGCGTTGCTAGAAGACGTAATTTGTTGGTTTGGAACTCTTCCATGGCTGATTCCAATCTCTCCCATGCATGCTGAATAGAAAGAGGAATGAGACGTTTGAAGTAGTAACATACAGCTAATTAACAAGAGGTTTTCAGAACCAAAGGAAATAGGCAATAGGTCAAGAAGGAAAGGAATTACCACTAAACACGACTTATCGAGGCCTTTTTAAAAAATGGTATCGTCGAATACAAGCAACAGTGGATATCTCAACACTAATCTCCGTGTTCACGACGAGAGTAATAAGAAACAAGTTATTTCAGCTATTCTTGGATCTTGGAATGACTTATCTCCTATCACTTAATGTTTATTGCCTATCACATTTGCCTCAAACAACCTTTTTTAAAATAGGTATATAATTCAGTTCATGGACAAAGCCATGCTGCAACCACCAGTGTCACGATAAATTTCACTCAGCAAGCAAGCAAGCAATAAAATTCTGCAAACCGACCTCATCTGTTGGCCGACGTCTTTATTGCGCATGTTCTGTAGTAACCAGTGGGTGGGTCATTCAGTCAGTCAGTCAGTGTGTCAGTGGATGGGTTGGTCAGTCAGTCAGTCAGTCAGTCAGACAGTGTCGGTGGTTGGGTCAGTCAGTCAGTTAGTCAGTCATTCAGACCGTGTGTGAGTGGGTGAGTCAGTCGGTCAGTCAGTCAGTCAGTCAGTCAGTCAGTCAGTCAGTCAGTCAGTCAGTCAGTCAGTCAGTCAGTCAGTCAGTCAGTCAGTCAGTCAGTCAGTCAGTCAGTCAGTCAGTCAGTCAGACAGACAGTGTCGGTGGCTGGGTCAGTCAGTCAGTTAGTCAGTCATTCAGACCGTGTGTGAGTGGGTGAGTCAGTCGGTTAGTCAGTCAGTCAGTCAGTGTGTCAGTGGATGGGTTGGTCAGTCAGTCAGTCAGTCAGTCAGACAGTGTCGGTGGTTGGGTCAGTCAGTCAGTTAGTCAGTCATTCAGACCGTGTGTGAGTGGGTGAGGCAGTCGGTTAGTCAGTCAGTCAGTCAGTGTGTCAGTGGATGGGTTGGTCAGTCAGTCAGTCAGACAGTGTCGGTGGTTGGGTCATTCAGTCAGTTAGTCAGTCATTCAGACAGTGTGTGAGTGGGTGAGTCAGTCGGTCAGTCAGTCAGTCAGTCAGGGTGTCAGTGGATGGGTTGGTCAGTCTGTCAGTCATTCAGACAGTGTGTGAGTGGGTGAGTCAGTCGGTCAGTCAGTGTGTCAGTGGATGGGTTGGTCAGTCTGTCAGCCAGTCAGACAGTGTCACAACCTCACTCTGTAGTAACCTAGCGACCATGTCAGTATTAAAAGTTATTTATATAGCCGGTTTAACAGCAATCATGTATTTTGTCACAGTTATTATGCGTAATAAATATTTACGGTTAAAACCGGGTTGAAAATAGGTTTTGTACTCCCACTGTCGTTGAAGATGATGGATCAAACCTATTTATATTATATTTTCACTCCGATTCAAAACAAACAAACAAACAAAAATGGAAAAAGAGGATTCTGCATTCACACACCTTCACAGCCTAGTATTTCTAGTCTCGAACAGTGATTGTACCATGAGACTCTTGGTCTATAGGACACGTAACGAGCTTTTGGCTTCGGAAAGAGACTTGCTCTAACGACACTAGTATGGTCTTTGTTGGCAGTAAGCATCTGAAATAAGAATGTGATTAATGCCGTGTTAGTCACAGACTGGGACCAAATACTTGATTGGTAGGAAATCATGAACTGCAATCACCACAGTGGCAGTAGTTTTAGATTGTGCATTTTCCCAACAAGTCTAAAAGTTCAAATAGACTGATTAGGAAACTCGGCCGAAGCCTAAGGGGATCTTTAGACTTCCTCTGATATGTCTGTACATGATTAACTCATGGCTAATCGCCTGTGTTGCCGATGACCAAACACCCACGGTGATTTCTTTTCATGTGGAACGTGTAAGGAAAAACTAATTTCACACCTTGGACAATTATTCACGTCTTTATCATTGCAAGCTCACCATTCGTTCACTTCGATGCAAAGGCACGGCTACCTTTCAAGATTGCGCAGGGAAATGTGAAGGGTACTATTTTGATTTGTGAGTTAGCTGTGCCATGACTTTTATCAGCCCATAAATTGTTTCAGGGTTTTAATAAAATTGGAATTTGGTCAGCACGAATACAAAAAAACATACTAATTATTATGTCAAATATTATCAATAGGCATACCACATTGGGTGTTCCTTTCTCGCCATATGTCCTCCACTGTATTCCATCAATACTGTAATCTAGAAGATATGACTTGACAAAAGCTGGCTGGTAGTTCTTTACCTTTATAGTACATGTTGTAACGTTCTATATTTGTCAAAAAAAAAAAAAAAAAAAGTCAGTCAAAAAATTAGGTTAGGTTAGGTTAGGTTGTCGTTCTATGCTATGTTATATAACAAACAGCCATTTCTAGTGTTATGACATACATTCCTATGTAATTTTCGCAACACATTAATTTCAGTTAAAAGACGTTGTTACTGGGAGAATAACCCAGGTACTTATTGATCCATACTAACACTGCGTGTGAGTACGAAGAGAGCAATGTAGTTTTGGTACTGACATGTTTCGGATGTGTGACATCCATCTGTATACAAGTAGAGCAATACTTACATTTTCATCGGTTTTCTTGACCAGCCTTGAGTCCGAAGAACTGGTAAAGGAAAAAAGGAAAAAAGGAAAAATAGTAATGAGAACTTTATGCCTTTATACTGACTAAGGAGTGATGATAATGAAATTGCAGTAAATCGGATTACAAAAACTCTCAAACCACAGTTGCCGCGCAGAAATATTCCTCTACATTTTATTGAGAGCAGTCATGTTTGTTTGAGGGCAGGGAAAATCAAAGTTTTTGCATGAAAAGGGATTTCGTCTCTCAAAGAATAAAATTTCTTTGCCCTACGACATGGCTGCCATCACATCGCCGTTGTTCTGCGCTTCTTGTTGCGCATCAGTTTTGTTGATCGAATCAGGGCATGTTCGAGCACGGCTGGTTTGGCGTTAGAGCGTTTCCGTATTTCTTTAACTGGTACATGTCGTAACATTGAAATGGCTTCCCATTTCAAATATGTTTTTGTGGGCATAGAGTTTTATAATGAAAAGAACAACGAGAAGTTGAGTAAGCATTCTAAGAACATTTCAGTAATTTATCCAATCACAATGCGTAAATACAGTTACAGTCAGATACGGTCACAGTACGATTACGGCTTTGCCGTATCGTTTCCCACTCAAACGAAAACTGCTGTAAATGCTAAGGTCATGGTGCTATACGATATCTCTCACTCATAAATTTCCTTGTAAGATGTTGTTCACCCAGTTCCAACCAAGTTCCGTTAAAAAAACCAAAGACAAAATCCAACTTGAGTTTGAAAACCAAAGCTATAGTACAAATACTATAGTAAGACTAAGGTCGAATGTCGAACTTTTCAAGAGCCGAACCCAATAGCATCAAAGAAGACCGCCTTATTATCCATTGTTTTCAATGCGTTCGGCTCATGTAAAGTTCGACGTTTGACCAGAGCCTAACATCACAGCAACCAAAGTCCGTAGGATAAATTTTCACAGTCATGCTAATATGCTCTAGCCTAGAAACAGGCGAAAAACGCACTCCGCATATTCGGATGTTCGGCAGGAAATTCATAGACGAGTCGTGTTTACAAATAGAACCATTGGAAATTTATGTGTGTCGTATTATGCGAATTTCTCTCGTATTATTTGACCAGGGAAAGAAAACAACTAAGGTGATGTGTTAGGATAAAAGAGCACTTACTTTCCACGAACGGCCTTAAGTTTAAAGATTTAACAAACGCCGGTAAATCTACAATGGTTGTATTTGTAAACAAGACGCGTCTACGAATTTCTCGCCGGACTCCCGAGCATGCGTAGTGAGTTTTCCCCCCGTGTCTTTAGCCTAAAAAGAAAGTAACAACATACTCGCAACTTGCTGGCTCATCAGTATAATAGTAGTAGAGCCTGGGGTTCGGGTTTCCTTGAGTCAGGATGGCGTCTATTATGTGTACTTTACCAAGATCAACACGTAAGTAGGCCTCATTGCTTTTTTTTGGTGGACACCAAGATCCAGATTCAGTGTCTTTGTTTAACCTAGCTCTGTATGCCTCGTAACCAGTCTTGAGAATAGCCGGCGTTGAAAAAGCTGAATCAAGCAATCGGCCATCTTCAAACCCCAATGGAATTCCACATGCTGTGTGAAACAAAAGGATATTAAAGATGATGTGTTATGTCAGGAGCTCTTTACCAGGAGCATAAAACTCACGTTTCTACCTTAGGAGTTATCGTTTTCCCAGACCGTCTATATTTAGAACGGTTTTCCCGCCCAGTAGTGTTGCCTTAGCCAATCAAAGAAGGTCGAGTACGAGCAGAACTTCATGTACAGGACACAATAGAGGACACCGAGTGTGCGTAAATCAATAGAAACCTTTTGTATTCTTTGTTTGCTTCGTTCAATTGTATAACTCTAAGTCTATTGTTGTTGCGCTTAATTTTACGCGGGAAATGTGAATCTAAAAATAACCAGTCTGAGAAAACTATAACTCGAAATAGGGGTACCGGTTGTACGCTCTGGGTAATGGGCTCCTGGTTATGTACAGGGCCCCTCTGGATAACAGCCTCGTTGCTGAAAAGTACTGGGCCTAGAAAAATTCATCTATAATTTTAGCCTCAGTCACTGGTGGTGAAATAGGGGGAGGGTATCAATCACGAATCAAGGACAATATCAATTTTTTCATAAATTCACGAATCACGAAAATACGATTAATGAATAACCTTGATACTTAGATTCAGGGAAACCAATACAAAATCACGAATCACGGTATTCAAAATAGGCAGATCACGCATCACTTGGGGACTGAAATTCACGGACTTATTTTTTTGAATTTCACGAATCACGGTACTAAAAATAAACCGGATCACGGATCACAGAAAACCTCTTCACCACCCTGACTAAAGCGTTCAACTTAATTGGTTAAGCAACTAGCTGTCAAAGTCCTAAAGAGGTTTTTGGGGCATTTTTACACCTATATATGATTAAGCGACCAACTCCTATCTAACGGTACCAAAGAGAGATTTTGAACTAATATTTGCCTCTATCTATTAAGTGGCTTGCCTTCTGGAAATCAAATGAATTAGTAATACAGATCGTTGAAGATGAAATCGCACAAAATTCAGACATCTGAATTTTGAACAATGTTGGCAAGTTGTCAGGTCTGCGTATTCAATATGACAAAATAACTATAGAGCTGTTAAGCTGTGACGTATTTCAGGGTCCAACTGCTCAAAAATACCGCTAAAATAAAGCGAAAAACCTACTCGATGATTAAACCTCCACCTGAAACAATTAAAACTTTGGACAACAAATCCTGTCATGAGGAAAAAGTAACAAAAATCTTCATAGAACTGCATTTCGCCGTTTTGGACTCGAAATTCGTTTTTCCATGCGATTGACGTCAAACTTAAAAGCTCTATAGAGTGATACAAGACAGTGTATTACCTTTGCATCCATACGCCTCTACTCTAAGGCAAGTGTAAATGCCACGCGTGCGCAGTGGTCGAAATCGAACGAGAAGCGCTCTTACTGGAACTGTCAGATTATTGCGGACGACTTCGTCTTTGTCACCAAGGTTGCCATCGAAGATCTATTGGAGAAAAAAATTCAGGTAGTAAGTCTTTAAGCGCAAGAACCGCGTAAAACCCCAAATATCGGGGGTTTAGGTTGGATAATAAAACAGACTTACATGCATAAGATGAGTAAAAGTGGTTCAAAATTACCTTTACTTTTCCGTCTTCCATGTAGTCCCACCACTCCGTTTCGTCAACGCTAAACTGCAGCTTATACTTCAATACCTGCCCTATTTTATCTTCGCCTGAACCTTGGGTAGCAACACCCGTGATGAACCGTTCTTCATTGAATTTAACTTGTAGATAGCCCTTATTGCTGGGTAGTTGGCACCATCCCTTCCTTCCACCCTGAAAGTTGAGTTTCGCGTCGGAAATAAAGCGATAGTTTGTATATGAATCAGCCGTTAAGATGGTATCACCATTTTCAACTCCTAACGGACTCGAGCATGCTGGAAAGAAAGAAAATGGAAAAATATTGAGAAAGACCCACTGACAGAAAGGCAGGCAATCAAGCAAGGAGGCGAGAAAACAATGAGACTGACAGACAGATCACCAAAAACGGACAGACAGACAGGTAAACATGGCCAAGTCCGCAATCGTCTCTTTGCTCTTTCACGGTCGGAGGAGGCTTAAGGAAAAGTGATAGATTAAAGGTACTTACCATTCGCTGACACTGACTGCAAACCATACACCTGTAAAAAAGAAAATGTCACTCATTATGTTTTAAAATCAAGACAAAGTTTTCAACATTTTTATATTCCATGTCATCTTGTTCTTTCACTCCAATTGTAATAATATTTGACCAAAAAAGGCTAACATACCCAGAAAACGACGATGAATAGCTCCATCATACTGTTTACGTTCATCCTTAAGATGTGCTAACTTTCCATTACATCTGCATTCGTCTGTAAAAGCAACATGTGATTTACAATTTATGATTTATAACTTATTGAACATGTCCCCATCATGGAGACTTTTCTGTGTCAAGTAAACAAGTAATGATATATAATAAGGATAAATTATAGTATATATTATATTATTTTTAAAAATAATATAATATATACTATACATTAGGAGCACTAAACCTATAAATACTAACTATGTATGAGTTCATGAAATCGTGTAAAAGATTTGATATTGATTTGTTTTTAAAAACGTTAACGTTCTTGCTTTAATAATTTCATAGATGAATAAAAATAAATGGGATTTAACAATTGCATTTCTAAAGAGTAGCTCTTCATCCACTGAATTCCAATTGCAATTAGAAGTTAATTTTTGCAGAGGGAAGAAAACCGGAGAACCTGGAGAAAAACCGTAGCTCAAAGCACAGAAGAGAACCAACTAAAAGCTCTACCCACATACGACACTTGGGTGAGCGTTCTCACCGCTATGCCAGAGATTACCGATCTAATCTATTCCAAAGGTCAACGGTTTTTTAATAAAGGGTTTTTCGCCCAGCACTAGATTCATACAAGGAATATAAAACGTCCACTTGTGTGTACACTGTGATATATACACGCTGAGTGCTGAAGAGCAAGAGGGAAGTCTCAAAGAAACACAGCCAGACTTACATTTAAAAGCTAAAGTAGTATATTTGATATACTCTCGACTGTACCTATGCCTCGTTTCCAAGGATGTTGGCGTTACTACCGGCGCGAAAGGAATATTTACATATACTGATCAATCATGCTGTTTGAAAATTTTACCTTTTTACTTAGTTTAAAAGAAAAAAAAATAAGAAAGAAAGTAATAAAGTAAAATAAAAAAAAGCAAAAAAAAAAAAAAAAAAAAAAAAAAGAGAAAGAAAGAAAGAAAAGAAAAGGAAAAAAGGAAAGGAAAGGAAAACCGCAAGTTTAATGGAAAGCAAATCAAAGAATACAAAAGTTACTAGTAAAATCATTAGACCGGAGAAGTTTGTGATTTTAATGTACACAAAGAGTAAATGTACACTATTGGAAATTTCTAGAAAAGCACCCTACTTTTAATCCAAAAAAAATCCATCGAAATGTATACGTTTTCAGCAAATTCAGTGTCAGCCATTCCGAAAATAGCTCTCTAAAATATTATGTAAGGTATACTGTACCAGTACAACGGCTAAAATATCGTGGTATTGGGTAAAATATGTCAAAATTAAGGGTTTCTTTAATTTCGCTATCACATGAAAAATGTTAATAAACAAAATTCGCTAAACAATGAAATACAATTATACGCGGCAGTATGGAACTCACTGGAGATTCAAACGAAAGAAAACCGTTAAAAGAACAAAAGAAGTAAGCCATTTCAACATTCACCCTGCCTATTTTAAGAGACAATGGGGAGAACCTTAGACAATTAAACGCTAAGAAAAGAAAAGAGTTGTTTTGTTAGGTTTCTAAGATATTTAATAGTGCTAAAGAAAATACTCGGTGAATTATAACTGAGAACTTGCTAGTGATTTCAGGATCTTGTAGACAGAAATATTTCAATAAAATAATCCTTTCTCACTAAAATAAAATATAGTAAACAAATATGGGCTAGCTGGTAAATTTCAGGCTGTACACGTTACCTGACGAATTTTAATAAAGAGACAAATACCGAGGTATTTATCTGGCTTATTGTATAATGAGGTTTTCTTAACACGGCAAATCCCAAGAGAAAATAGTGTGATAATGTTGACGCACTCGCTTTAGTGAGGAAGTGTAGATTATGAATTAGCATTTCGCTGTTTTCGCTCATCCCACACGAAGTAGTCGACATGGCAATATGGTGTCAATGACTTTCAATCTCAATGCCTTCGAACCATGCGGCGGGGTTGACTATAAGCAACGCCATTAAGGCGAGCTTCTGCAACTCTGCTCATCGGATTCGTTGAGTTTGTAATGGCGAATGAATTCCTCATCACAAATATCAAGGGATGTATCTAGATATTGACCCGGGATGCATCTAGATATTGACCCGGGATGCATCAAGATACATCCCTCATTAACGTATTCATCAGGATATATCAGTGATACAACCCAATGAATAACGTACCCAATAACCGAAAAAAAGTTCAAACGCGCAAATTTGAGACCTGTTTCCATGTAGATAATATGTATATTTGCCAAATTCTTGTTCGGTTAAAAATTCCTCTGATATTGTGTAAACCCATAATTTCTTGTGGTTTTCATGCGTGACCGAGGGCGTAAAAAAGTTTTGCGAAGTTTTCCACTTTGTTGGAATCAAAGTCATTACCTATTTTTTTGTTTATTAACTTGTTTAAGTTTTCCATAATTTTCTTATGATCTGATACAGCTATATGGTAAATAAGATCAATTTTAGAAAGGGCTTTCAGTTATCTTCCCTCGAATTTCCCCTCTCCACAATCAGATCAAAGTCAGAAAATTAAATATCGAAAGTAACTTCATTCGTATCATAATTCGCATTAAAACACAAATACTATCCGACATATTTATTCCACGGTCGGTTTGAGTAAATGAAGAATCAAGTTTTGCCGAAATTTGTCTCAGAAGATTATACTTTTTTTTAAAGAAATGATCGTGATTTATGCGTACTTAACATATTCTGTGATAATTGTTAATATTTTATGATTGATTAGTCAACTAAAGAAAATACGGACTGACAAATATTCATTCTTTTTCTATTTTGTTAGGACCGTTTTGCCATTTTTTGTCGGGCACAGAAATATAAAATGCCCGTTTCTGAACACATTGTTGATTAAAGATGAAAGCCCTTAAACTTGCAACACTAAGAAACTACTTATACTTTGGCATTGTTTGAATCCTTAAACTTTACCTTACAAAATTTACACAAATTTTGTGTTTACAAGTTAAGAATTTTTCTTTAAAATTTTAAGCGGAGCAAAATTGAATAAGTTCATGCCTCTATTTATGCAGTTTTAAGTTTAGCGGTTTTTTTTTAAACCATATTTTTAGAAGTCCTGTTGCTTATCAACTCGTGTATCAAACAAGTGAATGAACTAAACAAACTTGTTCAAAAAGATTGATTTTTTTTGCCCAGAGAACCACTGACATATATTATCCAACTATATTCAGTAGAGTATAAATTTCCTTTGGTCAATGATGTAACATTCCTTTTAGCTAGCATTGCTTTTCTTTAGAAACTGAAAAGGTCCTTCATAGGAGATAAGAATTCACAGTCTTTCAGTCCGTGCAAAAGATTTTTTTTTGTTCATGTCATCAGTGTACAAGGGATATTATCAAACCCACAGTTTCAATCTATCCCGTAAGATCTAACAACCTTTTTGTGGTAACAGTTGTTCTAAATCTAACGCTACAATATCCAAGTTGGAGAAGTAATAATGTTAAATTTTTTTAAATTTTTTCGTTTTCTTTGAGTTTTGAATTCTTGTGATTTGTGGAAATCTCCTTCAAAATGGATCCTTACAAACCACATAATCAAGAAATTCAGCCATGCATGCTAAGAATGTACAAAGATTTAAAGTGAACGTCCCTCAAAGTTATCTTAACAGTTATGTACAAGGTTTAAGAACAAAATCATCTTCACTAAATTTCTACTTTTTAGCAAGTGATGAAAAAGTTTAAAATACTATACTTACATTTATGAAAACTTCACAATCTTGCGAGAACAAATCCTGAAACTTCCAGTCAAACTTATAAGAAGAGCCGTGAACTTTTGTTCAGACAAACTTAATAAGAAGATCCTTGAACTAAAATGCGACAATGGTAGATACTTTTTGCTAGATCGGCTCACCAAATTTACCCCATGAATTAATCAAGGTATTATTCAATAGATGTTGCTATGGGATAGCTGATATGCATGAGCCAAAACCCCCACAAGCAGAAAGACGTCATTATAAACTCTACAAAAGATATTCATATATTAATGAGCTCCTGGGGAAGTAAGAGATGGTAAAACAATTGTGAGTGGTCGAAACAAGTCGAATATACTGCTTGACTACAAGTTGCTGAGAATTTGGAAGACAAGATGAAACCGTTTCTTTGCCGCCAAAGAAACGAAGGATAAAAGACCCAGAGTGCGTAGACAATCAACAATCTTATTCATCTATTTATAGATATGGAATTGCAAAAAGAAATGATTTAAAACGTCAGGGACGCAAAGCCAGAGTACGTTAAAATGCTCTGGGCCCGTGGCAGTGATTTGGATATGGATGCCAATAACTAAAATCTAGAATAGTTTAGGTCCAAATGATGAACCTTGAGGTATCCCTTTCGCTTGTTACGGATTCCCCTGCAATTTTTTATGCAAGAAACGATAGCAACTAGTTAACTTTCTCCTTGGCACTACTTTTCCATAGAAGAAAAAATATTTACCGTGTATCTTATAATTAGAAAAAAAGTTTATTTTTTGTTATTCTTAGTCTCTATTTTGCAAAGAGTGTCACGAAAAATATTCTAAGTGATTTAACTTCCACCTGAAATAATTAAAACTTTGGACAAAAAATCCTTTCACGAAGAAAAACCTTTATAAAACTGCTTTTCGTTTTGGAACCGGAAGTAGTTTTTTCATACGATACACTTAAAAGCTCTATACTAATGAACAGACAGATTAATATTCTGATGAGCGTTAAAATAAATTGAAAACTTGAACTTTTTTATGAAGACTTTTTTTTAATATTCACCTGAGATGCAATAACCAAAGCGTGCTTTACATTTTAAAGTTACAAATTCTCCGTTTTAGGGAACGTCTTCGTGCTCACGTGAATTTCCATTGTGTCAAGAGCCCACGTTCTTTTTGGTCATCGGTAAGACAATGGATTACATAACTAAACATTGTTAGAAAAAACCTACTAATGGTCTATCACCAATCGAGCCCTGTGATTGGCTGAGCTACTAGGGGTCTATTAGTGATAGACCTCTAGTAGGGAAAAGCACCGGTTTTGAAAACCAAAAAAATATATATTTAAAGCAAAATCCAAAACTTTTTTCATCCTTTTATGGGACCGATTAGTAGGTTTTTACTAAAACAATTAGACCTCTCGCCCTCATAGCTTACGAGTCAATAGCTATTGACTCGTAGACCATTCGGACTCGAGGACTAATTGTTAAATATATTAGCCTAGAATATTAGTACAGTGAAGCTGCCCTCGTTCTTCTCTCTGTGCTCTATACATGAAGTAGCTATTTTATTCTTATCAAATACAATTGATTTTTGTGTTTCATGTAGTTGAATTTCCAGCCAATCATGCATCTATGACTAAATCCTTAAAGTGTGATGACTGGAGTATGGTGATCATTGGCTTGCAAAGCATCTTAAGTTTGTCATATGATTTTTTTTTTTTTTGCTTTTATTTATTTTACAACCCTTCTGTAATTTCTTTCTTTTATTATTATAAATCCTAAGTCAATTGGTGAAATAAATTCAAGGCATTAGCCACTCTAACATTCCTCCTCGTCATCGTCGTCGTATCCTTCAGTCAGCAAAATGAGAGCAACTTTATCGTACTTTTTACTGAACTCGTTGTGTGATGGGAATACTGCCATTGTTTTCCCAGCAATGCTGTGCTCTGACTTTGCGATATTTTTCTCCGCATGCGCCAGGCCTTGCATGACGTAATCCAGCTGTATCTCCTTCTTTTTTAGCATTTCATGACTTTGGCGCGCTTTTTCAAACAGCATCTCTTGCTTCGTCCCAGGCCAGTCTTTGTACTCGGGAGATTTTATTTCCATCCATGGCTCGGTCGTTGGCTTCTCTCTACTAAACAAAGATCTCAGTCTATCCATCATGAATCCTGCCATAACGAACTCCTCAGAATCAGGATCGACTTCAGTGGACTCGTCTGCATAAGTGTCGGCTATCACAGCTACAAACATGTTAAGAAGGAAGAACATCATAGCAAATACGAAGAAAGTGAAGTACAGGGGTCCCAAGACTGGATCTGCTCGAGACATCTCGGAGAAGTAACCCTTACCAAGCATCATCGTCAACTGGCTTTGAAGCGTCAAAATGTAAGTCGAAAAGTCTTCCAGTGTGGTGCCAAAAGTTACATAAGCAACAATAGAGAATGCTGTGAAGACTAAAAGAGCCTGAAACCCTATGATGGCCACGTCTTTGAGGCAATTTGAAATTGTTCTGGACAGTATTGCAATATGGCGGTTGAATTTCAAGAGACGAAGGAATTTCATTGTTGCGATGAATACAATGATCCCGATGACATAAACATTGACTTCGTGCCATTTAGCGATGTACTGAAAACTCACAAAAAGGAAGGGATTTTCTTGCAGTTTCTGGATAGCTTTGGCAGTGAATGTGAGACGAACTATGAACAAGACGATAGCAGCGTAGCAAAGTCCAAGCTGAGCGCTTTCAAGGAGGTTCCATTTGTTCTTGAAGTACTTCAACCCTTCGTTCTTGACCCTCTTAAAGATATAGAAAGTCAGGATCAGGCAGATTAGGATTGACAAGACTTCACAGAGTATCAGAAGCATTTTAGATGGTCCAAGATGTAGGTAAAGTTTGAATGTATCCACCTTAACAAACGACGCTCCACTTCCGGTTCCGGTGATCTCTACAGCATAGGTAACCATACTAAACAAGTTTACTTGTGGATCAAATATGGTGAATTCTACCATCACAGCTCTAGAAAACTCGTCCAACCAGTTATGTTTTTTTAGTGTTGACACAACATCAGCTGCCTGCCACATCTCGTAACCCAAATCAGCGGTGAATCCTCCTCCGTTATAAACTGCCTTGTGTCCCCAGAATGGAATACCGTCTAGTTCCCAAGATGTTTGGTACCTCCAAGGGATGGGGCAAGCATCGCTGGTCAGGTTGCCTGGTTCTTTCCAGCCAGGAAGGTAGTACGAAGTGTCTTCATTCAGTATGGAATATTCGCCGACGCAATGTGGTTTTATGTTTCTGGCTATCTCTAATGTGCAATTTTCTGTAACATTAAACAAGTAAATGATGATAAATATAACATAAATTTTATCTATTTTTTTCGCAACCTCTCATCAAAGTCACGCCGGGCACAGATAACTCAAATATGAAATTGGAATTCAGCATGCTTGCTTTTGCGGAAAGGAAAACTTTTAAATCCGAAGAAAACCCACAAATCAAAGGAGTAACTTAACAAACTCTGCTCACTTGTGATGCTGAGTCTAAGAATTGAGCCCATGAGAGGTGAGAGGCGAGTGCACTAAACAAAGCTATTGATCAATATTTACCTTTTTTGACTCTCACTTGACGTAATCTAGGCATTCCAACCATATAGTAATTTTTCTCATTTGTAAATCCTTCGGCACGGTCAACTCCTGCGTTGTACCATTTGCGCGAGAAGCTGAATTGCAGAACCGTTTTTTCCACAAACGTCCAAAAGGTGACGTTATCTTTGACCTGAAAACAATTATATTTCAAAAAGAATCGTTAAACTTCGCTTCCTTATCGCCAGATGCTAATTACAAGTCTAAATTACACGTTTTACTGGACTCTGGAACTCTTAGAACCGCATCTCTACTGCTGTTGCTGTCGCCGTATCGTATCCGTATATCTTAAGCAAAGAC
Organism: Anthopleura sola; assembly: GCA_023349425.1. Classification (NCBI taxonomy): domain Eukaryota; kingdom Metazoa; phylum Cnidaria; class Anthozoa; order Actiniaria; family Actiniidae; genus Anthopleura; species Anthopleura sola. The sequence goes on from JALHLI010000005.1 coordinate 9,008,932, forward strand.
GAAAGTGCGCACAAGTTCTTTTTCTTGCTCGCATTGATGTCTTAAGGTTGATGTCCTAAACTAAAACTAAAAATTAGTTTTGCAATTGGTTTTACCTTGTAGGTGAACATTCCTTTGATATTACTGGTTAGTCGGAAGGATTCATAATCTCTTATGGAGTAGCCGACACCTAACAGTGCCAACAGAAATACAGCGAAGAATATGTTTTCCTTGATGATGCCATGCATGCGTAATTCTTTCATCTTGTAATCCCTTGCTCTTCTGACTAGATCTTCGTTTGGGGGCTGGCATCGCGATGCTAATGAAATTATATCCTCACTCGAAGTTTCATTGCCAGGTTCGTGAACCTGAAGGGAATCAAGATCTTGCTCTTTGGCATCTTTTTTGGCAAACTCCTGTGGAATTTTCTTCAAGAAAGTTGATATGAAGAGCGCCAACAGAAATATTTTCAATGGCTGCGTGACAAGAGCGTCCTGAAAGAATGACACCAGCATTGACGAGATCCACTTATTTGAGGTTTCTTTGCCCCACATCATGCTGTAAAAAAGAGTAAACGCTGCTGAAACTACTGTAGCAAGGACACAAAGAGTCCACGCTATATAAACTGTCCAATGAGGCAACCCCTTCTTCTTGGCCTTAGAGCTTTTATCTTCTTTGTCACCTTCATCTTGCCCAGCTAAATATCGCTGTCCGAATTCATTTTCCTTCGTGCTTTCTTTTGCTCTAGCGTTTTGGAAGATTTGCAAGATAATGATATTAATAGGAAGTGCAATAAAACTACTTTGAATTCCTATAATTATTTGTTTGATGCTGATTGTGATCGGGCCAAGAGTCACAGAAGAAGTATCAGGTTCGTTTCCAACATTATAAAACATGGCGTTAGTGATCATAGCAGTGAACAGTAAAGACATGCAGCAGGAAAGCCGTTGCACCCGGGTAAAAGTGCTCTTGGGTGGCTTGGCCATCACCGAGATCCAAAGATGCCCATCACAGATATCCTTCTCAGTCTTTTGGCGGAATAAAGTCTTGAAAGTTGTCATCTCTTCTTTGGCACTAACTTTTAATATCCTGTCAATTGCACCATCTTCCTTTTCCAAGGCAAACCATTGGTCACTCACAAAGTTGAATTGTGCTCCAGTTTTTGTGTTACGAACGATTATATAGTTTAAGTACCAAGAAGAACTTGGCCCAGTCATGTCGTGCCACACCCTCACAAAGTGAATTTTACCAATGTCTTTAGGTAGGAGAACAATAAATTCATCTGTCGTTCCTCTATCAAAAAGTAATTTGCATTTGTCTGTGAGGTGGATTGCTGCACTTTCACCTTCTTCGCCGATGATGGTAAGAAAAACATTAGAAGAGGTCCCGGAGTTGCTCCATGATCCAGTTTGCACGATTACTTCGTAAGGATGGTCTTCCGTTGAGTCTATTGTTGATTTTATTACTGTTATTCCACCCTGTAAATGTAACAAATCAGAGTAAGAAATGCCTTTATTGCCAGATACATTCACTCTCTTAAATGGTTCATTCGAGAAGACTGATTCCCCTTTACCAAGTTCAAATAAAGGAAGGTTTGTAACGACCTTATGGTGCATGGGATAAGGTGGTGCTAAAGCTGGAGTAGGGAAAGGGCGCATATTTTTGATTACACACCCTAAAATTTAGCCCCAAAATATGGAAGCATGGGACAGTGGCACTATAAATGTTTTTTTAGAGAAAGGGCGCAGCATTTTGGTCTCACGCCCAAAAATTGAGCCCAAAAATATGGGAGCAGAGTAGCGACGTCCGCCTTGTCTTGAAACCGACAACTGGTGTGATTTATAAGAGAGAGGGATAAAACGAAGAGTAAAATATTTTTTTTAAGTAATCTGCCAATATGAATAAGAGTCACAACGTACCCTAGCTGCATCTCGCTTGTCCAGCCTTCGCAACCACACCGCTAGTATTGTGTAGATACTAAATGCTGCAATTATGGCTCCGAGAACTGCCATGTTGTCTGAGATATTCGCAAATCCTGCGAAGACTTTGTCGAAGTCGATTGGATTTGGAGCTACGAGCACATCTCCTCCAAATGAAGTGAGATGAGTACACTTACAGTGTACATGCTGGTATGTCGAGAGGTTTCCTGTCTGTTGAGGTAGTTATTAACATTCATTAAATGATGGAGAAGATAGTCTCCTTTGCAGCCGTTCTTAGTGTCGGTCTCAAAATCCCTCCCCACTAACGGCTGCTTACTGCAGCAAGACATTCCAAAATAATTATAAAATGAAACTTTGAATTCTAAGAAAGGTACCGTTCGCTTATAGCTTATACTTAAACACTCACCGTACATCCTTGTCCCCTCCACGTGCTATTCTGAGCATCCCAAAACAGACAAGGAGAATAAAATCTCTGTATGGTGTAGTTAAAATGAAAGCGAGAATTGTATTGAATTGGTCCTCCCATATTAGGTGGAGGGGTTGGCGGTGGGGTCTTGTACTCCAAGCATGACCTCTTGGACCGACCAAGACCTCCACACGCCGATCGCCGCACTCTTTCTTTTTCATTAGCTTTGTACTCCTCTAAAGTTTCAATTCCAAGAAAATATTCTCCGAGTCGATCAAGCTGGTTTGCATCAATAAAAATCGTATGGGGATCCTTTTCACAATCAGTGTAAGAACTGTCCTTCGATTTACAAGAGGAAAAGTCAGGTAAACGTCCAACGAAGTATTCACTGCTTTTCTCGGGTCGCACCGCATACTTCCAGTATATACCAAAAGAAACTTGACCTTCAACTGGCAGGATTCTAAAGTTCATGGGCTTTAATGAGGTGATATTGAATTGATGAAAAATGAGACTGTTTTTTTCCTTTTTGATAAAACTCGTTTCTGGAGGCGGAAATGTTGAAATCACACGTGGTATAATGAGGTGGATTGGTTGAGATAACTGAGACACAGAAAGACTCTCTTGAACTGGATCTTTTAACTCGACGAGAAGCAGTTCGGTTTTGATTCGAAGCCAGGTTATGTCCCAAGTAAAAACATTACGTTTTATTGTTATTAACTAAAAAAAATCAAATAAAGAAAATAAATATTTGTTGATTTGAATGGAGTTAGTCATCTACAAAGCCTCCAAGCTGAGACCACTAACAATCATTGGAAGCATTTCAAATACACCACTTTTAATAAAACAGAGAAACGGAAGAAACTGAAACCCTCGAATAAAGGTAACAAACTTTACTCTATGTAATTCCAACAAACTCTATGTAATGTGTGGAGTCCATCGGGAGTTGAATCCGAGACCTCAGAGGCGAGAGGCGAGTGCACTACCGGATATATTTAGTGGGTACTCCCTTACCTTTACATTTAATTGATCCATGCCGTGTGATGGTCCAAACAAAGTGTTAGAGCTCGGAAATCGAACAGCGGCATTACCAATGGTGAAAAACGTATTGTCTATGTCATCTTGGTTGATTCGTTGAAGTGACATGGTTAGAACTGGAACGTCAATTTTGAATGGCTCTTCGCCTGTTACAAGCCTTTTGAGTAATTCTTTAGCCAAGTCATCAATCTTTGCAAACGCATCTTTACAAATCTGTTCAGCCTGTTATTTTAAGTAGAAATAAGAATTAAGATAGTAGTTTCGGTAAAGGTCGATAGGTCAAAATGGGTATAGCCACTCCCCGAATTTTTTTAGGGAAAATAAGTGAGATTTAATAGCAAGAGTGAAAAATTATTTAGTCTTTAAAATTTGGGACAAATCGGATGATGATGTGTTGATAATGATGGTGGTGGTGATGATGGTGGTGATGATGATGATGGTAGTGGTGATGATGGTGGTGATGATGATGATGGTAATGATAATGATGATGATGATGGTAATGATGGTGAAGATGATGATGATGATGGTAGTGGTGATGATGATGGTGGTGAAGATGATGATGATGATGATGATGATAATAATCAAGATGAAATTAAGGAATAAGGAATATAAGGAATAAGACCGGGGAAAAAGGAGGAAAAAAATGTACTTCAAAAAATTTCAAAGCATCTAATAAAATGTCAATATATTAATAATAATAATAATAATAATAATAATAATAATAATAATAATAATAATAATAATAATGACAATGATGATGATAATAATAACAATTCAAGATTCCAATATAATGATATACGTACCTCTAGACGAACGTCGCTCGGAAGTGACACTCCATTTAACGTCAGGTTTGAATTTGGTAGCGTCAAGTTGATATCTTTCAAGCCTGGCATATAAGGCACCTTTGCGGAATCCGATGAGGCTGATAACGTTTTACTCAACCCATAGAAAATAATCCGCATTGTCTCCGTCAAAGTAGTCTCCGATACGGATCGATCACGTGACTGGTCAATAGTGAAATCTGACATGTCAGAGAAGGAGTCTAAGCAGTGTCTCTGTAAAAATAGACGTCATATTTGTTGAAAAAGAGCCTGAATGTCGTGGCTAGTGTGCACGTGCTACCGAAAGAAATCACTTTTGTCGACGATAGCTAGCGAATTAACTAAAGAAATAGCTATTGACGAGATTAAAAATAGAGTGCAACACCAGTTTCCCATACACTTTTACATATTTGAACGATTTATTTGATTGACAGTCCATTGCTCCATTTCTCTGTCGCGGCTCAGTGTTGTCTTGATCAGCGCATAGCAATAAAAGAGTGTTATCTTAAAAAGCTGACAGTGATCGAAATATAGTGGATTATTCATGCATTTTCAAGGCAAATGAAGAAAAAGTGGAACTGGATTAGAAAAGGTAGTAATATTTTTATTCATGCAGCAAACCCAGGTTGATAACTCAATTACGTTAGCTAAAATATGCCTCTTATTCGTATCCAGTATTTGGCTGAAACCTTTTTGAAAACAGGTGTTTATTACGAAAAAGATTCGTGAATGCAGCATTTTCGTTTAACTGTGAATTTCATCTTTTAAGCCGTACCATCTAAGTGTACTGAAACTACATGTGCGCAAAAAAGAAGTGAAATAAGAAAAAAAGAAACGAGTAGCTGCATTTAAGTTTTTGTTCAATTCACATTTCATTCCCTTGAGTATTACTTTATTACAATTTGGAAAACATTACCTCCATGCAGAGTAAAGAGACCTGTAAAAGAGCGGTAATACGAGCAAGAAAATCGTACAACTTGTCACGTAACATTGTTGTGTTGCAAGTTGCAGAGTGAATGTGGCTCGAATACTACCCCGTGCAACAACAGCATTTTTTGCGCGACTTTGTAACAAAGGGTAGAAGCTCTTTCTCCTCTCAAAAACAGAGAACATTTATTGCGCGCGGGGTGGGAATATGAGCAACACTCGCTCTCCAACTTGCAAAGCAACAATGTTGCGCGATAAGTTGCATGATTCTGTTGATCGTATTACCGCACCTTAAACTAAGATAGATAAATACTAACCTGAGTGACCACTGAGACTTCCTCGAGTAAGGCAATGTTTTCTGATAACGCTGTAGCGAGAAGTTGTACTTCCAATAAACTCTGTGAGTCCCACTGCGACAATATTTCAGCAACTTTGGTCCGAATCTAATTAGAAAAAAGGTCCTATTATATACCAAGTGTCGAATTCCATTGATTCTCGTTCCTCTCTGGACAAGAGGATACCATGTGACAGACATTGAATCCTCTCGACCCCAGTAAATAAGTGTTATTAGAAAAAACCTACTAATGGTCTATCACCAATCGAGCCCTGTGATTGGCTGAGCTACTAGGGGTCTATTAGTGATAGACCTCTAGTAGCGAAAAGCGCCGGTTTTGAAAACCAAAAAATATATATTTAAAGCAAAATCCAAAACTTTTTGAATCCTTTTATTGGACCGATTAGTAGGTTTTTACTAAAACAATTAGACCTCTCGCCCTCATGGCCTACGAGTCAATAGCCCATTCGGCCTTCGGCCTCATGGGCTATTGATTCGTAGACCATTCGGACACGAGGACTAATTGCTAAATAGTAATGGGGGAAAAGAGAAGTAGGTAGGGGATTAAACGGAATGGGATATTTTTAGAATAACAATTATTTACCGAAGGCGAAGTGAATATCGGTGAATATTTACCTAGACGTAGTCGCGCTAAATATTCACCATAGTCAATATCGTCTCATAATCACTGATCGTTCCACCAATCACAGTGTGCGAAACTCTATATTCAAATCTAAATACTAATTTTGAATATAAAGAAAGTAAGCCGAGTATTGGAATTGAATGAAGAAAAGAGTGACACCCTGATTTTGGATGAACTCTCTGAAGCATTTTCTTGGTTATTTTACAATGTCACCCAACATGGCGACCATGTATTTTGTTTCGTTAATAAGGATACAATTAGGCCCAGTTCAAACGTCGAGCTTTTCATGAGCCGAACGCATTTGAAACAATGGATAATAAGGCGGTCTTCTTTGATGTCATTAGGTTCGGTTCATGAGAAGATCGACGTTTGAACTGGGTCTAAGTCCCTCTTACTTGTATTCTGAGAGACAAATGATCCAGTTCGCCTTCCATGCTGTTTAGTACGGACATCATGGCTATGATTCTAATGCATGCGTCGGACAGCTTCCCCTTGTCCAACAAGCCTTGAAGCTCAGAACTTGCGCCATCCACGAAGTTTAGATAATTTAAGAGAAGCGCCGTTATGTTTGAAGATTCGTTTCGCTTAACCTAAAAACAAAGCACATTTCATGTTAAGCACAACTATTACTGGGTTTTACATGACGTCATTTCCTGTCTCATGCCTAATGTTCTTGTAATTCAGCTGATGCACATTCCCACACGAGACAGGAAATGACGTCAAAAGAAACCAAGCAATTTATCATGGGCAATCAACCAATCAGAAAGTCCTTTTTTACCATGGTTTGTAAAAACGTTGTGTTAAACGCCCCTAAAGAATCCACAATTCGCATCGTCATGTTCAGCGTAAAGTTATGAATAGCTTCACCGAGAGGTAGAGGGATTACAAAGGAAGGAAGTACAGAATGATGAAACAGTAGATCTAAACCAAATCTTGTTCGATAGTACAGCTGATAGGTCAAAGGCAGGTGATTGTCGGTCCAGTTACTGAAATAAAAAAAAAACAATAAACAAAACATATAATCATGATTGTTCTAGAGTGCAAATAGTATATCCGCGAAACATTAGTTATAATAGATAGTACAATTTTGTGCAAATTCTATTGTTTTCTATTGTTTTCTATTGCACTATTTTGTGCTATTTATTAATTTGTATTTCACGGATATATTGTTTGCACTCTTACATTTGACATGTTCAACATATCCATAAGAGTGTGGGTACTGTACATGCAGGTAATTCAAGAGCTCTAGACCTTGGGTCCACCACCATGTGCGGTTATTTAGAGTTTGTTTGGATTCTCTTCTAGGGTTTTCCGTTTTTCCTCCCTCCTAAACCCAACACGCTAAATTCTAATTCAATCTTAAAGTTAGGTATTTACTGACTTTGATCAGTCCAGTAAATAAACCCCTTCTGGCGGCTAGAATGGTAATGTCCGAGGATGACAAATAGTTCAAAAAATGATGATAATGATATTGATACTGATACTGATAATGAGGATCTTGCTGTTTCCTTAATACAAATGTTTTTACGAGACAGGGTTGCTAGCTATGTGCCCAACCCCCCCCCCCCCCCCCCCCCAGCCTGGAGGACCGTCGGATGATGGAAGTATTGTATTACCTGCATTGAAATGCGAATAAATTGTCATCCGCACTCTCTTTATGGATGTCCACATCACAGGATCCACCATAAGGAGGCATGTTAAAAGAAAATAAATATTCTGCCAAACCATGTGGTTCATCTGACATCCATCCTGTCCCCTGTAGTTTGTATCTCTCTTTTGTTGCTATGGCATTTGGTGCTATGACAACGAATCGGCTGTTTAACTTTGTGTTGGTAAGATTTCGCAATCCTTCAATTTCCATCCAGGTGGAGATGCTGCCATTGCTTTTGACTTCACGGAAGAGACGCCAGTGATAAGAAGCAGTATCTGTCAGGTCCGGCGAGAAGGCTTCTAAAGATAACTTGTCATTTGGATTCACCAAAGTCAGGCAATTCCTTAAACATCTAAATAGAACGAGATAAAAATATAATGTTAGATAATAAACCTGCTTTCTTAATTTCATCTCTGGTAAAACACAAAATATTTGACAGTTATTCTCGATAGCATACATCGTACAATTTGCTATTGCGACAAATAGGGTTTAGGTGGACGTCAATTTATGTGTTTCCGTGACATTGTCAGAACACAAAATTTTCAAGAGCACGTGCCTATGGATTGTCATGGAAACGTCTTGATGGACGTTGATCAAAACCTACTTCTGCGAGTGTTATAGATTCTTCCCAATTTCGCTTGACTGACCACAGAACAAAATATTCAAGTCCAGACTGGAATTTTTAAATCTATACATTTTATTACTGCATCTGTCTACTCCAGCCTCGCCTTGAATCTATTGTTCTCTGGTCAGTCAAGCGAATTCGGGAAAGGATCTATTGACAACCGTACTGTAAAGCTGGCTTGTGGAAAACCAGCAGCTAGTTGAAGGGTCTCCACTATATAACTTGCACTAAATCCCTACCTGGGGGTCAAAACAATGAAAAATATCAACAACAAAAAATATCTTAATTCTAACAGAAAGAAAAGGGAATTCTTTTGTTCGCCCCAGATTGGGAATTAGTGCAATATAGGTCTGTTACAGTCATCATGGACGCAGATCCGCATTTTTTTTTGACACCTTCATGCGCAAAAACATGAGCTGTTAGAAAACCTGACTTAACATTTTTCTACGTACCTGAGATAAAGGCTTGGGGCATCGACAATACTCATGACTTGAACAAACCGCGCATGTCTAATCATTCCTTTAACGTCTTTAAACACATCAACAGCAACGCTATAATTATCGCCTATACTCATAAATTCATTCGTGTAGTTCATCTTGGATCCTCCTTTGTAAAAATTCCTATATGACTGACAGAATCCCGATTCGCTGAACACAGGAAGCCCGGTACGATTTAAAGGAGACATCGATTTGATGCTTTCAATAGAAGGTAAGGTCCCATTCGAACAAGACCAGTAAAACTCAAACGCATATTCACCAGTAGTAAAGTCTGGGTCGTAGGTTTCTGAGGCATCAATATATATTGATTTGTTTTGTCCTCTCCTGACAAAATGGCCGCCTAGGATTATCGGGACCAAATCGTTGGCATTGACTTCGATGAATCCGTACTTCATCTCGTAGACACCAACAAGGCCCCTCATTGACACGTTAAATAAAACTTGGTATAAGCCATAATCGAGTGTCCTTTTGTAGATGCTCAGGGACTCTATGGTCTTATAGGACAAACCCTTAGAATCTTTCATGGAAGCCAAGGTTATGTTCCAGTCTACATCATAGAGAGATGTAGGATCACAGTCGATATAAATCTTAGTATATACCACTAAAGTCTGTACTCGGGTTATTCTGGTAGCGTCCTGTTTGATAGTGTTGATATTGAGAAAAGAGGTATTAGGATAGCTGCACCTCCCTTGAATGACCACAGCTCTATCGGCCAGATTAACTGAAGAGATCGCATTTGATCCACTGACAGTGACCATGTACAAGCCTATAGCTTGATAAGTATGGCTTATTAAAAAAGGTAGCTGCATATCAATGAATGTAACTGAAGGGTGGTCAATCAAACAGTGAGATTTCCCAATCCCGTACATCGAACCATCACCTGGACTAACCACATAACATGAATTCGTACCCTTGTTGTCAGCAGTAATTACAAAAGTATGAGTATCGTTAATGACTATAGGTGTTGTTGGAGCCAGGATAACGTTCTGGATTACGCTTTGGACTTTCATCGTTTTCGACAGAAGTTGATAACTAAGATGGTTACTGCAATTGATTGCTATAGTATATGTCCCAACTATATAGGTGTGGTTGAACATGGTCGAATTGTCCAGAGAGGTCCTATTAATCAAGGTTCCATCTCCAAGATTAATCAGACAAAGGAAAGGGTTACCATGAGGAACGGTCAGGTTTACGAAGGTAGAGTTAGGATAGATAGTATCATGTACATCTAGGGTAGCGTTTACTATTAAGTCCATCTTATGAATCGTAATGTTGCACGCAGTAGCATCGTATGAACTTACGTTGTTGTACGCCAGGACGTTAGGTGATCTTAATGCTGCAGATCGATACTTGTGTACGAGTGTGGTAGATGTTTGGTTCGCCAAAGGAGTCCCATCATCCACGTTTATAACGAAGTGTGGATTCGATCCATTAAGAACCTCGATTTCAAATATGACGTCATCGTACTCATAAATACGGTCGAATATCGTCTCGGTTGAAAAAGTCAACGATACATTGACGGCAATCTCCACAATAACTTCTAAGTTAATTACCAATGTACTAAGCAGATTTGACACAACCAGTTCTATTGGAAACACGCCCACAGAATTGTACTTATGAAGTGCCACCCCTGTTTGGAAGCCATCTCTAGTCACTAACGTAGAATTCTGAGAATAACCATCGCCGTAACTATAACCTAACTGTAATATCACACCTCCATTAATCCTCCAGTTGCTAGTAAAGTTATGCCCGAGAGGAATGGCCTTTATAGTGCCATAGTCTTGGAAGCTTTGTATTGCGTGCTCTACATAGTGAGCATTCCGTGTGATTTCGTGATTTGGAGCAGAAATCATTATTTCTACAATACCACTGACATTGTAAGTGTGTTCTATAGAACAACTGGAAGTGTGGAGCTTGGTGCTGTCACCAAGATCAATGGTCAAGCTTAGCCCTCTACAGTTCTGTATTATTAGTGTTGTAGGCTCATCTTTCTTGAATAACGGTGGGGCAGTGTAAATGGGAGCTGGAGGATAAGAAAAAAAGAAAATATTGATACGATTTATGGCGGTTAAAACAAATATTGGAGAAAACCAAATTTGCTGTGTTTCACACCAAGGTTGATTCCAAGGATCTACTTCTGGAATCACGTATGAGTAGATTCTTTTGGGTCACTTTCTCCCTAGATCCGAGTTTTTGCCCGGGGATTATCGGCTTTTTCTTACTCCAGAAAAGACCCAAAACTCAAAGTTTCAATTCGAATTGCGAGGCAGAACTGCCCTGATTTCCATCAGAAAATAAGCCACGACACTTTAAGTAAAAGAAAGTGTTATTAGTTGATGTTTATGGCGATAAGATGATGATGATAATGGTGATGATGCATGATGCTGATGATGCAATTAAGGCTGGTTATTCTGTCCTTTGAAAGTGATGACGATGACGCCTATGATGATGCTGATGATGATGGTGATGATGACGGTGATGGTGATAGTAATATGATGAAGATGATGGTGATAAGGATGATGGCGATATGATGATGATTGTGATAATGATGATGTTGACGATGATGCTGATGGCGACGATGATGATAGTAATATGATGATGATGATGGTGATAAGGATGATTGGGATATGATGATGATAGTGATAATGATGATGGTGACGATGATGCTGATGGTGACGATGATGGGATGATGACGATGATGGTGATAGTAATATGATGATGATGATGGTGAAAAGGATGATGGCGATATGATGATACATGACGATGATGGTGATGGTGACGATGATGGTGATGGTGACGATGATGGTGATGGTGACGATGATGGTGATGGTGACGATGATGGTGATGGTGACGATGATGGTGATGGTGACGATGATGGTGATAGTAATATGATGATGATGATGGTGAAAAGAATGATGGCGATATGATGATACATGACGATGATGATGATGGTGAAAAGAATGATGGCGATATGATGATACATGACGATGATGATGATGGTGACGATGATGGTAATGACGACGATGATGGTGTAGTAATATGATGGTGATACCATGATCTGATGATGATGATAATGTTGATATTATGATGATGATGCCGGATAATCGTATGATGGTCTTACCAGGACACAGGGGAGCATCGCAGCGTCTTGTCTGATTGTCGCTTCCAAGCCGAGTACAGTTTTTCCCGCCAAATGACGGCTCGGGATTTGAGCAGTTTCTTGTTCTGTACTGAAAACCTTGCCCACAAGTTACGCTACATGAGGACCAGTTAGAGTACGGAGTGTACTGTCCATCGGTTGGGGGCACTGAAAACAATTGATTGTGGTTACTGATTATTTTGCACTAATCAACGACAGCCAAAACTGACCCAGACGTCTTGTGCTGTGTTGGTCGCGTAATTATGAGAACAGGTGTCGGTAATATTATATATGGGAGCACACTTAGTTTCCGAGACGGGATGGATTATGACAATGCATGTCATGATGCATGGTACAAACCTGATAATCCAAGTAGTTCAACTCTCAAAGCAATACCATTTGTCCAGTTGACGGGGAGTATCCTAAGAGCTTTGGCAGTGATCTCGGACTTCAAAATATTAGTTACAACGCTAAAGGTGTCGCTATTTCCATTAAATATCTAAAAACAAGAAAAAATAAATGCAAGTGAAAAACAAATAGAAAGAAAGGAACAGAAAAGAATAAAAAATTAAAGAAAAGAAATTAACAGATAATTAAGAGAAAAATGAAAAAAAAAAAAAAAGATAGAAAACCGAAAAAGAACAAAGTCTACTCGACCCTTACTAATTCAAACTGGTTAGAGCTGTGCTCCAGGGTCATACACGGACTGTATAGCGGCTGCCAGAGTCGCCTTCTCATGCTTTCAGTTCGACCCCGTTGAGCTACGCCACTGATGTACTTGCGGTGGTGATTAGCGATGACAAGTTTAAAATAAATATACAATTACCTTTTGGGTTCCATCTTCAACGTAATCAATCCAGTTTATACCATCTAAGCTGGTTTTTAATGTATAATTAGTGACAAAGGCAGGGCTGGTGATAGAATGCTTTCCTTGAGTCGAAAGTCCCATCAAAAGCATTTGATTGGCAACTTTTATTTCCAGGTATGGGGTCGAGTCGTTTGCCAAAGGCTCCCAGCCGAGACTATTGATATCATCGTTGCGGTTCAGTCTTGCTTTCCAAGGCTCTCGATTTGGCTTAAAAGTCGAAGCTAATATGTAGCTATCTGGAACTTCACCATTGTTGACTCCGATTAGCTCTAGAACTATAAGCAGAAATTCAATAAACAGGACGTTTGATTACCTCGATCGTATACTACAACTACTAGAATCCCTTACGACCGAAGAACTAACTATAATATATAGACTAATCTATCAACAAACCAGGTATTCAAGCTTTTTATTATTATGGTGCATGTGACGTCATATCCGCCATGGTTGGATTCAACATCAGATTTGGTTTTGTTACTTTTATCATGTCATCCAACATGGCTACCATGTCGTGGTATTTATACTCAGTCATGGAAACGGATGCAAACTAACAACCTATCCGACCAACCAACCAAACGACCGACCGACCGACCGACCGACCAACCGAATGACCGACCGAACGACCGACCGACCAATCAAAAAGTGATCAAAGCAAGCTATTACTCGACTAGCCTCCTACGCAGACGCTCTTAGGGTCGTCACGCAATACTTCTCTTCCCAGAGAAACGTTGCGTGACGACGTGACGACCCTAAGAACGGCTGCAAAGGAGGCTATGACTCGACTAGCAACAAGCGATAAAAAAAGGAGCACTACTCTATCTATCTTATTTACTTACTTTGATATCCATACAGTTCTGTCTTAAGACACATATGGCCATGCCAAGTCTTTGGTTTTATTCTTATGAATCTGCATCTGATGTAGGGATCAGTTGCAACCTTGACTACGCCAAATGGGTCTACATTGCCCTTCAATATCTGTCGAAATGAAAAACTCAATAAGCCAGAAAAATTCGATAATTGTTAAATAAGTTAATTAAAGTGGGTGTAATCTAATTCATCAAAGTACGAGGTCCATAGTTTGATCACCTGTCATCTCACACAGTTGTTTGACTTGTCTAATCCATGTAGTTTAGCCCTTAAATACCCCTAATATAAAATGGATTACTGGTGGAAAGAGAGGGGTCACCGTGACGAGCGCACCATTGAAAGCTGTTCAATTTCTATTTCTGAACCCCAGAGTTTTGTCATTCTTACCGCGCATGCTCGACGAAATTCCAGAGACTCTGAGAAACCCTAGCTTGCGGTAGCAAGAAATATGGCTACCTGGTATGTAATGCGCAGACTCGAATTTGAAAAACCGTTTTTATTGCTTTACAGCTGCACTACCATTTTATCAACTTTCGAGGCAATTGTTATCCTCAATTACAAGAGATCTTACTTGCTAGCGTCGTTTTTCGATCAATTATATTCTAAATAATGATAATAATAATAATGATAATAATAATAATAATAATATTCTAAATATTCTAAATATTCTAACCGATCACAGCTAGGGTTTCTCGGAGGCAATTTGTCGAGCATGCGTAGTAAGCCAGTACTCTGGAGTCGTAAGTGACTCTAGATAGTCTCAGGGGCGGGTCCAGTACTTTTAAAAGGGGGTGCCTAACTGTTACAGGATACCTTGCGCCAATACTACAAGAAAATGACTAATCAATCTAGTATACGGTTTAGCTCCCTGCGCTGTCGAGTACTGCTTAGACAAATGTAAATCGCCGGGTTCCATACCTTAGCATATGAGCCATTCATGTAGTAGTTCCAAACCATATTATCCATACTGTACAACAACCAGTAGTCTATCACCCAGGCCTCTGAGCCTGTCGCAAATCTCCCTTGCAAGGAAACGTGGGTCACGTGGTGTTCGTATAATAAATCAATGTGCAAGTACTGTCCAATCACGTCTTCTCCTGCACACCACGCGTCACTCAGATCTTCACTGTTAAGGCGAGCTCTCCATGGCTCGGTACCAGGACCAGCATGGCTTGTGGCGTTCATTTGGAAATTTGCGACCCTCCATTTGGAAATACCCAGAGGTGCTGTTGGAGCTGAAAAATTAAATGCGCAACAGACATCATTAAACCATTTTCTCTTAATCTAACCTTATAACTAGAATATACTCTCAAAATGTATTTGGCGATATAACAATTACAGTGCGACGCGCCTAACCGTGACCACCCAATTTTTTTTTACGAGTTCTTCAATAAAGCATATTAGCCAGCAAATAGACTAAAATCAATATCGCCGAGGTAAAGGTTCAAATTTTGACAAGAAAACTCGTTCAATTATTTCAACTTGGCATGTTTTTGGTCCTTTCTGTTGCAAATATAAATAAAATATTTACTGACACGACTTTGAGCTTACGTGAAAATGTACAAATTCTCGTTCGCTGATTGGCGAACTTGTAAAATATTTAATTGGGTGGCCACGGTTAGGCGCGTCGTACTATAACATAAAAGGAATAAGAGAAACATCATGGGGCAGACGGTGAGAAGAAAGAAAGAAACTGGATGACAAGAAAGCTTCAAAGAAGAAAGAAACATTACTGCGATTCTCAATATTCTGCGACATTTCAACGGCTTGTTGTGAAATTGTTTTTTCGCTGCCGTCAATTACAACTAATCAGTCGGTACCTTTTATGTTTTTGACTGGCGGCAGCAAAAAAACAAATTCCAACGGGAAACTCGCAACTACCGAGTTCGCAGAATATTGAGAATCGCAGTAACAAAGAGGTTAAATATTTGAAATCAAATTATAATAATCCCTAGTTTTCTATTTAATTTTATTACCATGATAAACTAAATGAATACAGTCAGGAGTCCAGCAGGCGTTATCTCGAACTTCCAGGGGACCAGGGAAAAGGTTCCGAATAACGGGGTTTTTGAGATATCCGAGGTAAAATCGTAAAATCCGAGGTATAATCGGGACGCGCCTCCAGTTGGAGATATCCGGGGTTCGAGATAACGAAACTCCACTTTATTCCATTCAAATGTTTTTTTTTTTTTACCTTTTCCGATAACCCCTGCACGCATACACAAGGCATTAGTCCAGGTTTTCGGCTTAAACCGTACAAACCTTGCCGAAACAATCTTCACAAATGATTCTCGTAGGGTCACATTGAATACCTAAAAGCAATATTAACAATTCAAGAAATCAAATGAAACTCGAATGGGAGAAATAAAAATGCATGTGAAAACAAAAATATGTTCACTGGTCTTTTGGCGGCAGAAAAACGAAACGTGAATGTTATGTTATAGAAGAGGACAAAAAAAACTCTAATTTGTACATCTGAATATTCCGGAGCATGATGATAGTGTTACACGTTTCTTATGCGTTTCTGGTAAACTCTACTTACGCATTGGGCGCGCAGGGCTCGAGCCACCGACCCCGGGCATGAACTCAATATTGGTGAGAGGACGCATACCACCCATTAGGAACGTAGACCACCCATGTCACCCATCTACCGATGTGCTAAAGGGATACTCTTGGAGAAGTAGGGAGGAGGTTCCTTTTTTGCAGCTAATTTACGTCGCGCGTGACCAGTAAATCCGAGAATTCAAATGTAGTTTTCAAGTCTTCATATTAACATTTCAAATCTCCGATCAACGGCTCCAATATTCCAAAAACAAAAATCAGTTAAAAATTGGGTTTTGGACCTGCTTTCAAGAATTATCGTGAAATAATTACCAAAAGAATTCACTTGCCAACCACATCGCAAAGTATCAGCTTGAAAAAAATTATTTTCAAATTAAGAATTTATTATGAGTTGCCGGAGTTGATCATAGTTGGCGCCGAGATTTGGAATTTCAAACGAAGCCGCCGAAACTCCAATCAAAACATTCGGGTTACTGGTCAGGCGTGACGTAAACTAGCCTCGAAAGACAATAAGGAAGGAGAAGGACAGATCCAAGAGAAAGCCTTCGAAGCAAAGTAGAAAGACAACAAGCGACTATATTCACTTACGATGGCGAAACCAACGAGTATCGAACCTACTATAACAGCGGTGACTGCACCATTATTAGTATGTGGAATTTCTCTTACCCTCACTATCTGCTTCTCTCTATAATCAACCCAGACACTGCCATAAAGCGAGGTTGAAACGGTAAAATTGTTCACTGTTTCCGAAACGGAGAGACTGGCAGTTTCAACACCGGTAACATGAAAGACCTCTCCCAAGTCAAGCTGAATAAAATGTCGCTCATCTGTGAACTCCGCACACCATGCATTGCCACTATTTACATCTGCAAGTCGTGGAGGGTTGCTGTGTATGTAGGAAGAAGCGCTATATGCGACTGGTTTTAAGAGAGAAGAAGCTGAGTCTAAACAAGAAAAAAGAACTTCAGACCCACAAGTAGCCCAAAACAACATGGCATCTTAATAAAACTGGAAGAAATTGTTTGATTTTTCATCTTTCATCATCCTCGTCCTACTCATCATCATCATTCTCATCAACGTCAACATCATTACCATCCCCATTATTATCACTACCATCATCACCATCAAAATCATTATCATCAGCATCATCATTACCATCAGCATCATTATTATCCCCATTATTATCACCACCATCATCACCATCAAAATCATTATCATCAGCATCATCATTACCATCAGCATCATTATCATCCCCATTATTATCACCACCCTCATCACCATCAAAATCATTATCATCAGCATCATCATTACCATCAGCATCATTATCATAACCATTATTATCACCACTATCATCACCATCAAAATCATTAGCATCAGCATCATCATTACCATCAGCATCATTATCATCCCCATTATTATCACCACCATCATCACCATCAAAATCATTATCATCAGAATCATCATTACCATCAGCATCATTATCATCCCCATTATTATCACCACCATCATCACCATCAAAATCATCATCATCAGCAACATCATCACCATCAGCATTATTATCATCCCCATTATTATCACCACCATCATCACCATCAAAATCATTATCATCAGAATCATCATTACATTCAGCATCATTATCATCCCCATTATTATCACCACCATCATCACCATCAAAATCATCATCATCAGCAACATCATCACCATCAGCATTATTATCATCCCCATTATTATCACCACCATCATCACCATCAAAATCATTATCATCAGAATCATCATTACATTCAGCATCATTATCATCCCCATTATTATCACCACCATCATCACCATCAAAATCATTATCATCAGAATCATCATTACCATCAGCATCATTATCATCCCCATTATTATCACCACCATCATCACCATCAAAATCATCATCATCAGCAACATCATCACCATCAGCATCATTATCATCCCCATTATTATCACCACCATCATCACCATCAAAATCATTATCATCAGAATCATCATTACCATCAGCATCATTATCATCCCCATTATTATCACCACCATCATCACCATCAAAATCATCATCATCAGCAACATCATCACCATCAGCATTATTATCATCCCCATTATTATCACCACCATCATCACCATCAAAATCATTATCATCAGAATCATCATTACCATCAGCATCATTATCATCCCCATTATTATCACCACCATCATCACCATCAAAATCATCATCATCACCACCATCATCACCATCAAAATCATCATCATCAGCAACATCATCACCATCAGCATCATTATCATCCCCATTATTATCACCACCATCATCACCATCAAAATCATTATCATCAGAATCATCATTACCATCAGCATCATTATCATCCCCATTATTATCACCACCATCATCACCATCAAAATCATCATCATCAGCAACATCATCACCATCAGCATTATTATCATCCCCATTATTATCACCACCATCATCACCATCAAAATCATCATCATCACCACCATCATCACCATCAAAATCATCATCATCAGCAACATCATCACCATCAGCATTATTATCATCCCCATTATTATCACCACCATCATCACCATCAAAATCATTAGCTCCATCCTCACCATCATGAAACATCATCATCACCATTGTCGTCATTATAACATCATTATCATCACTATCATTATCTTCACCACTATTATCACACACATTATGCGCCGATGAAAATGAATATAAGTTAATAAATATTATTATTATTATTATTAACATCATTATTATCATCACAATCATCATAACCATTGTTATCATCATCATCATTACCATTCTTATCATTATTTCAATCCTTACCTTTATTACCATAAAGTTCTAAGCTAATATCGAAGTTTCTACTAAGCTTCCACCGTGCCACCTCAAATTTCAGATATCGGGTCCTGATTGGTTGCGGAAGGAAGTGTTTCTGCACGGCTGGAACAGGACTACTGTCCCGATGAATTTCGCTATGAAATCGCTAAGAAATGGAACAAAAAGAAGTCAAAAATGTGTAAACCAGTATATTTGTAAACAAAATAAAATAATAGGAGAACCCAGAGCTATTCCAAGTCCCTTTGCGTGCAATAGATGGCTCAAAAAGGCATGATGTAATACATGATGATAACTGTAGATGTAAACCAGATGTAGTATAAATTATAAGAGGTAATGCATGATGGGATGCCTTGGGTCATCTTTCTTTGGAGAACCAGTTGCCTCACACCTCTGGGGTATCGAGCTCGAATCGCACCTCAGCACTATCCCATGTGAGTAGAATTCGTTTGAAGACGCCCTTAATTCGAGTTTTTTTTCCCTCGAGCTATCGAATTCTTCATTCTACGCAAAACCCAACAAGCTAAATTGCAATTCGATCTATAAGGCATCATAGCCATGTCATGACTTTGATCAGCCCAGAGGTTGAGTTTCAGGGTTCGATAAAAAGTATTGCTGGTTTGTTAAGCAAGCAGTTAGCTGAGCGTGAGCGGCATAACTTATATTATTAGCTTTTACCTTGGGTTTGGAATATTCCATACATTGATACCAAAATGAGCCTTCATCACTGAATGACAGGAAGAATTCAAGAACCCTGTGGTGTTTATTGTATGGATGTCTTGCACCTATGGCAAGAATCTCAGCGCCTGTGATACCAAGGTCGATTTGAAGGAACTGATTTGGCAACTGAGGCGCCATCCAACCATCATTTTGAAACCTTGCTTTCCAAGGCTCGTATGAGTTGTCATGGGAACTGGCGATAATGTTTTGATCCGGTATGTCCATACTTGTCATTCCAAGAGGTACAATGTTGTCTTCCCTTGAAACTGTTACGAGAGAAAAAAGGAAAAATAGTTCTCAAATACGTCTTTTCTTAGACTTCATTTTGCATGACCACGGGAAGTCACGGCACGGGGCTTGCGATTACTTCTTGCTCAATAGAAATGCTTAGACACGACAACAGTACAAATCCGTACCGTACGTTTTTCACAGTCATATGTAAGCCGCCCTATCTGTAGCCTGGATTCCAGAGAATCTCGCTCCAGTGATTGTCGGTCAGTTTCCGTCCTCGCGCTCTTATGGCACGTGCACTGGAGCGAAAGGACCTCTGGGACCTAGGGCACCCATCTATTATTTGTTATCTAACCTTCGCATCCGTAGACCTCTAATCGTAAACACGCCTTACTTGACCAAGAAATAGGGTGAATTCGTAAGAGACGAGCCGTTATTGGTGATGTTAAGACGTTCTGGACTATACCTAGACTATCATTATTGGCCACAAAGAGCTGAAATGTAAAATAAAAGTAATAGAAGATAAACACAAACACTTAGTAAATAGGATATTACATGGCCGCGCGGAGATACGAATTTTATTTTTGAGTGTTGAAAAGATCTCTCACGAGTGAGCGCAGCGAACGAGTTAAAGATTTTCAACACGAGAAGATAAAATTCGTATCTCCAAGCGCCCATGTAATATTCTGTTTATTATATAATTATCGATGAAAAAGAAATACTGCTATAAGATGTTACCAAAGTGATGATATTTTCACATGTGAAAATATCAAATTTTTGAAATAAAGAAATATAGGTATTTCATTGATAATCATATAATAAGTACCATTCTTAAATGCAATTAACAAACACAGACGACTGACTAGGCTCGTTATCGCCCCATCGACCCAGGCCTTCCGTTTGTGTCTGACCTGTTCGGAATCGGTGTATAGTTAGCGCATCTTACAATGTTTTTGACAAACACTCCTCTCCCACTCCCATCTTGATAACCAGCTCCTAAATTAACTGGCAAACCGTAAAATTAACTGCAGTTCAATACCTTTATAACTCCACTCTCCATGTAATTCTCCCACGTCTCATTGGTTAGTCCTTTAAGATATGATACAGTATACTGCTGTACCCAAGCATCACCGTACAGGTAGTGCTGTCCTTGAGTTGAAATAGCGCGAACTTCATGTAGCCAACGCAGATCAACCTGTAGATGAGGCGACGTATCCATATGATTTGCACACCAAGCACCGTACCCTAGATTGGTATTTAGTCTTGCGTTTGACGGCAGACTTCGTTGGTTAAGAGCACTTGAAGCAGTGATTGAAACGTCTTTAATAAAGGAGGCTTCCATTCCTAGTTCTTCCATACAAACTGCGAATTTAAAATGGGATTTTTTAAAAAATAATTTTGTTCATACTACCAACATGGCTGCTATGATTGCAAACCATCATTTGGTTGTTTATGCAAGAATGATGAATCGACGACTTACTTTCATTTGATTACATTACCTTGTTCACAGCCGTAGAGCTCCAGCTTCATATGCGCATAGTAATTATAGTAAACGACTATTACTTTGAAATATCTGGCTATAATCGAATCTCCATCAATGGGTATCTTAGTTAAGACTACACAGTGGAAACAAGGGAATTTCTGCAAAAGCAAAACGCAAAAGAATACTGTTAGTATCAACACACTGGTTGACGCTGTCTGCCCCTCCCCACCCATATGCTAAATCATCTTTGTACATTACAATATGCTTCTACAATGATGACGTCTAAGGTTCGCATTAGTATTAGATACGAGAAAACTTCTGCGCATGCTCGTATAATGTGTATGTAAATTAGGCACCCTGTAGTCAAAATTCACACAGAACCCAAATGTCTCACGAACTTAAAAATGAGTATTCTCTTTCGCCTGAACTGTCTTGTAATCTTGAGAAACGGATGCGCAAACATATTTATCTGTCAATGGTGTAACATACCCTGAACTCATTGCCCCGTTGACCGTACACAAGCCATTCATTGGCTAAAAATTTCTTAGAAGCCAATTTAATTATTTTTACACCTTGTCTTGCATTTGCGTCAAAGGTCATCGCTGAAAAACATGAAAAACAACCGTGAATGAAATGTAGTTACACCTACTTGCAAAAACGTTGTCATACAACATTTGAACATTTGTAGTTTCAAGATTAGGAATAAATTAAAAGTACAAAAGAAAGAGTTCTGCTTCAATGATCTTCTTTTGTACTTTTAATTTATTCCTAATCCACTAAACTACAAATGTTGTATGACAACGTTCTTGCAAGTAGGTGTATTGAGAATATATTAGCCTTCTTACTAAAATGATTTTCTAAGAACCGCGTGCGCAATCTTAGCGTTAGATCGTTTTTTTTTGTTTTTTTTTGCTACCATGTCTGGTTTATACGAGTTGGAGCGTAAGTGAACACCCGGATAGGACAGTGCTTCGTGCTGACCGGCGTTTTTACGACTGCACCCATCTCACCTTTGTATAAATGAGGCCGATTTACACGGTGCGATTTTTCCTCACAACTTTCGTGCGCAACATGCTAACGCTAAGTTTTAGCTGGTATTTACAGTCGTAAGCAAGTTGTAAGGTCGATTTACACTAGGCAATTCGTGTCGTCAGCATATTGTGCGCAACAGTTGTGAGGAAAGACCATACTGTGCAAATCGGCCTTTGGATATAGAACCTTTCTCCTTGAACATAATATTTTCCCATTTCAGACCACGTGTCATTCCCAGGAGTATTTTTCATTATTACCTATTCAAACAGGTTCATTTTAATGTCCCTTTCAAAGTTCCCTGCGCCATCTTGAAATGTAGCAAAGGCACGGCTACCTTTCAAGATGGCGCAGGGAACTGTGAAATGGACTATTTGATACGGGACCATGAATTGGGGTTGAGATTTGAAGCTTTTACCCACCTATAGCAGTAAGCCTGACAATTTTCCCTACATCAACCTGAAGCCAACTTCCATCGCTTGTCTTTGGTGACCAAAAGCCACTTGTCCCAGGCCGCACACGCCATGTTTCGTGACCAGGCTTGAAGGAGCTAGCGGTGATGGAAACATTTGGTATTCGGCCATCCTGCAATCCTAATGGTTTGCTGCATACTAGATAATAAAAGGAAGTTTTTGAACAAAAACGTATAATTTTTATTTCCTGTCTACCTCATTCTCCTTATTCTCTTTCCTAATTTTTTTCTTTCATTTCTATCTTTCTTAACCTTTTTTTGATTTTCTATATAGCTCCTCTTTGCTTTCTTCATTTTTTCATTCATTCATATTATAACCTATGATTATCAAATTCATTAATCATTAGCATCATAGACATCATCATACACTTTCATCGTCATTATCATCATCGTCCATCATCAACATCCTCATCAACACTTTCATCGTCATTATGATCATCATCCATCATCAACACTTTCATCGTCATTATCACCATCATCCACCATCAACATCAACACTTTCATCGTCATCATCAACAGTTTCATCGTCATCATCATCATCAATACTTTCATCGTCATTATCATCATCATCAACATCAACACTTTTATCGTCATCATCATCCATCATCAACATCATCATCAACACTTTCATCGTCATTATCATCATCATCCATCATCATCATCCATCATCAACACTTTCATCAACACTTTCATCGTCATTATCATCATCATCCATCATCATCATCATCATCATCGAAAATTCTCTAGTTAGCAACGTTGCTCCGAACTTCAGTTTTATCGAAATTTAATGGAATAACACACGTTTTATCGAATCTCGGATCTGATCTATGTCAGGACGCGGCTAACAGGTGGGGAGGAAAACAGAGCAACCCGGAGAAAAAACCTTCAAAACTAGGAAGAAACCCAACAAATTCTACTCACATATGATACCGAGTTCTAAGATTGAACCCGAGACCCCAGAGGTGAAAGGCGAGTGCACTACCGCGCCAAAACAGCCTTGATTCGGCAACACGCAACCTTCATACATCACACTGGAGTGATCACATACCTTCATAGCCGTAGAGTTCCATTCTAAGAGTATAGCCATAATTAATTGTTCTTGGAAGAAATCGTAGGAAGCGCGCTCTGACTTCAGGGGAAAATTGCTGACGCCTCACATCATGGGTATCCTTGCTACCTTCAAAAATCTGTAATTTATCAATCAAAGAAAAAAAGCGGTTTAGTTATTCTGTACTCAAGAGGAGATATTAATGATATCCTGCCTTACGTAGCTTTCCAGTCCCTTAATCAACTATTTTGAACAAGTTGCGCGTGAACTCGTTAATACTTGCAGGCCAAGAAGCCCGCATTTGCACACAACGAAGCGCGCGTCACATAATGAATGTAATTATAATCAAAGCTCTCCTTGTTACCAGCTCTTGTTCCGACCACGATTTTAAACCCCCATTTGTACTGCCTCCTTATGATAACCCATTCTTGTTAGCGACCAGCTCTAGTTTCGACCATGATTTTGAAACCCCGTTTGCATTGCCGCTTATGAGAACTACTTTTTCAAATTCTCGAGGTGGTCGCTTACGAGAGCTCTGACTGTACTTCCCCTAGCTTCCTCTCTGCAGTCCGCCTTTCATATCGTGTACCCATCAACCCTAGCAATTTCTTAACTGCATTAAACCTACATTGTATTATATGGAGCCACCTTACCATGGGATGACCTTTTTCCATATAATAAGTGAAATGCTTCCCATCATTACTGCGTGATATCAGGTAAGTGGATACCCATTTTTTATCATAACCTTGGATAGCAATTGCTGTGACTACTCTTCCATATGGCTCAATTCTAATCTGCAGGTAGTTATAGGCACTAGAATATGCTTGATCATTCTCCAAATGCAATCCAGGGTATTGGTTCAATCTTGCCCGATTATCTGCATATGAGTTACTTGACATGAAATTATCACTTCGGTATTCGCCAGTTTCGATGCCAAAAGGAACTGTTCGACCTGATTACAATTAAGAGGAATGTGTGGTGTTTTATACATTAAATGTAAAAGAATTGGCATCATGTAAATATTATTTACAGCTATTCCAAAAAAGGTTGGTGAAGGCTTTGTTGCATATTGCATGCTACATACCAAGCCCGAAATGCAGTATGGGTGATGTGAATTCAAGCAGCGAAAGGTCACATCAATATGGTATTTCCCCAAACTTTGTCTGCAGGTTTTTCCAGCATATTTTCTTCTGTGCTGACATTATTTACGTATGATTATGATACATTTCAAGTTTGGTAAGCGACAATATACAGCATGCAACAACAATGCAACATGCAACAAAAAATCTTCACCAACCTTTTTTGAAATAGCTGTAGACATGACAGCGCATGTCTGGGCAGGTCTCAAACAATGCATTATTTCGTTCAAAAGAAAAGGTTGCCCATCACGACTTGCGAGAATTTAGATCAGCATAACGGAAATTAGCTTATATCAAGTGCTTTGTTTTAACCAAACTCAAAATAACTTACAAAGATGTTATCTAACTTGACCTAACTCGCGCATCGAAGCTTAGCAAATCTTAACTTGCTTTGGCATGCACTGCGAAAGGACAAGAGCATTGCAAAACTCGCCTTAACCCAATTCAAGTCGCGCAGCAAAGCTGTAATGCGCTGAGTTAGATTAGATGCCAGAATAAGCCCTTAGATTACCGTTGCAGCCCTCGAATTCGAAGCGAAGGCACGTCCAATTGTGCCATTCCACTGCAAAAATCCTCGCAAATCTAGCCATTATTAGCTTTGTGAAGACGACCTCTCTTTTGCCGCTGTTCGTATTTCCCTCAAATTCCTAAAATTAAAAACACAAAACATTATAAAAGAGGTTGAGAAAAGCTTTTAGGCTAAGTCAGAGCATGCGCCCTGTTTCTACTTAGATAGTAAACAGGTTGGAGGCGAGGGGGGAGGGGAGATGGGAGTTATGTCTTCCGTTCTCCACCTATAATGCTAGAGAGGCAGACTAACCTGTTGCTTACGAAAGACTTGTGCGATAAGAATTCAAATCAGACGGGCCGCTTTTGCCTTAAATCTATAAATAGCCATGAAATTTCCACTAACCTGAGTGCCATTTTCAGTGTGCTTTGTCCATTTAATTCCATCCATACTGTATTCCAATGAAAACTTACTAACCCATGCACTGTCTCTAACATCTTCCACTCCCCTACCCTGAAGGATTATCTTTGTCAAATTGTATTGGTCTTTTAAATCCACTTGAAGAAATTCACTGATATTATTTCTAGCCGCACACCACCCTCCACCGGCAATTTTAGTATCCAGACGCGCAAACCAAGGGAAGAAGTCTGGGCTGAGGTAGCTCGAAGCTGACAAGGACTCATTGGCAATTTTTCCAGATGTCATTCCTAAAGGCTTGGGACAGTGTGATTTCGCTTTAAGAAAAAAATGATACATTTTACTATTTGACTTTGACTTTGACTTTGAGAAGAGCAACGGGGAGGTATCCCCCTAAATTTAATATATGAGAAAATCAAGAATTGTCACTTTCGACCATAGAACCTTGTTCTAACTGACTTGTGATCTAAAATAGGGAAACTTTACTCCCAAGCTGTAAAGTTTAATAAACAATGTGCACGAAGCATGATGGGAAAGTGAGTCCTTACGTTTTTTTGCCTCTTCTAAAGATTCATCTGACAATTTTTCCTTTGCTATGGGAATATTAGCATTTCAAAAGACGAAAATAACAGTATTTTTTCCTGATATTTCCTTTGATTTCGCTGTTCCATTTTTGCAGGACTCAGTTTCCCAGAGTGCTTTGTGGGCTTTGATGCCTATATAAAGTAAAACTGCGTTACCTTGGCAACCGTAGACTTCAATTCTCAAGCAGGGATGAGTTGCGAAACTACAGGTTTGAATTGCGAGGTACCTTGCGGTAAAAGTACGTAAAGAGATCATCTTGATACCATCAATAAATGGATCATCAATGATGGGTATGTTCTAAAGACATCCAAGAAAAGTTGTTGTTACATCACGAATTAGGTATCACAAAGTTATTGCATAGACTATTTAAAATTAATCCAAAAGTGAGGCTGTTTTGTCATTATATTTTCTTGTTTGCTTGGCAGCATAACTAATGACAAATGTTTGTTAAATTTAACCAATATGCATGGCGGCTATAAAACCAGCCATTTACGAATTTTATCAAGTCTATACAATTCAATTCTTTATTCAGAATTAGTAGAACCTTAGTGAGAGAAAAAATCAGGGCTGCAAACAGCAAATCAGCGTGCTCTATTTCCAAGGATTTCGTATCGGGAGAGATATCCGAATAAAATTGGGAAGTACTTTTGGCGTAGTGATGAGAGCGCTCGCCTTTCACCAATGCGACCCGGGTTTGAACTTCGCCGGCCCGTGTGTCGTATGAGTACAGTTGCTTGTTGGTTCTCTCCTGTTCAGGTTCTCCGGTTTTCCTCCCTCCGCAAAAATCAACTTCTAAATACCAGTGGAAGAAGAGCTACTCTGACTGGAATCCACCGTTAATTCCGATTTCTTTTATTTATTCACATTGATTCCTGCTAACAAATTTAGAACAAATGTCTCCCCCCCCCTCCATTCTGTACCTTGGGATCATTGTCGACCCAGCCATAGCATTTCCAATGCACGTTATCTAAACTGTAAAAGATCTTTATTTTCAGGGTGAAACCAAGTGAAGAGCTGCTGATCTTTTGGCTTGCTATGCCAGTCACATCTGTGAGATTCAGAAGATCTATATACAGCAATCCAAGGTTATTTGCATCTTTATAGCACCACGGGCGTGGACTGTTGAGGCGAGCATTCCATGGTTCGAACCCCGGGCGGAATGAACCAGCGGTAAAAGAGGAATTTGGAAGTAAGCCACTTTCAAATCCTAACGATTTGTTGCACACTGAAATTAAAAAGCAAAATGAATAAAAGTAACCAAACAAACAAAATCTACTTTCATCGTAATGTGAATTTAACAGTAGTTCCACATAGTGGCTAGCTGTTCTTCCACTGAATTCAAATAACCCACTATTAGCATAATATTGAGGCTCTCCAGAATAAAATTTTCAAAATTAGATTACTGTGGTTTTACATATTCTGCGAACCCAGACGTTCCGACGGCTTGTTGTGAAATTGGTCTTCTACTACTATCAATCAAAACTAATAAGTCGGTACCTTGTATATTTTTTGAGTGGCGGAAGTAAAAACCCATTTAACAACAAGCCGTTGGCATGTCTGGGTTCGCAGAATACGTAAAACCGCAGTATATGGGAATTTCTTTCAATTCTAATAGTCTACTTTCGATATTCTGTTTGAGTGATCACGCGCGAAGAAATTCAAGACAATTCTCCGGGAAACAAAAGAATATATTAGGATTACTCCAATGTTACCCCGGAGCCTCGCCTTGAATTGTTTTGTGCGTGAACACCCATTCAACCAGAATATCGAAAGCGGGCTATTCTAATTTTTATTCTCTTGTGAGAATAGTAAGACAATATACCTTTTAAGTTTGGGCGTAATATTTTCTCATTTCAGATCACCTGTTATTCCCTTCGTTTAGTAGTTGCTCATGAGAAGACACATGAATATGGATACAACTCAAACAAAGAATCTTATTCTCAAGAGAATTACACGTGGTATGAAATGAGAAAACATTACGCCCAAGCCGAAAAGGTCAATCCATTAAGCAACTAACAAAGGAAACTGTGCAGAAGATTGTGGTAGTGATAGTATCACGTTTTATAAAATAGTTCAGATATAACGCGCGCTCTGATTGGCTGATAGCCGTGTTTACATGAGGCTATGTAAACACGGCAATTTCATTATTTTATAAAACATATAGAAAACGTTATGCCGTGTTTACATAGCCTGATATAAACACTTGGCAAAGTTTGGGAGAAGAATTGAACTCTGTGTAAACCTCACCTGCGGCTCGGGCTCGGTTTTACACAACAGCTCTCGACTTCTCCCAAACTTCCCTCGTGTTTATATCAGGCTATGTAAGCACGGCAAACGTTTTCTATTTGTTAAATAACGCCTGGACGTACCTTCATTTCCATACAGCTCTACTTTAAAAGATGGTTTAGATTCCCAGGTGATTGGGTTAAATCTAATGCCGCGCGCTAATAACGTTCTTCCAAGGTTGTGTTTCACCACAAGGTACTTATTTCGGTTGCCTTCAAAAATCTACAAAGAAAGTAAAGGCGAAAATGAAGACGCATTTGAGCTTCATTCTTCTAGAAACCTGTAACTTGGCGTCAAAAAGCTCTGTTAGGGATTTCTAGGTAAGGGATGACAGGCAAAATAGATTAGGTAAAGGAATAATTTTTAGAGGATAAATGTGTTTAGAATACACCTTTTTCGATTTCGAAAGTAGAATAAACCGTTATCGAGAACAAACCACACATTCATTGTAAAGTGTTGTGTTTTTAACGTTCTATAAATTTACTCAAGATATATTGATTTCAAATTGTACCTGGGTAATTCCTGCCGAAACTGTACGATAGGGCACTGCACAAAAATGCACCCTTCTCAAAATTATCTTGGATGCGAGGCTAATGTGAAACACAAAAGAAATCACACTTTTTCTCGATGGAATTTGTGGCATTTCTTTTGTATTCCATGTTAGCTTCGCATTTCAAGATTATTTTGAGAAGGGGGCATTACCCTTTCTGGAATTGTAGAAATGCGTTGCATTATGGGGCTATTTTTAGGGACGCTTCATCAGTCAGTTTAGTGTTATCCCATTTCAGACCACGTATCATTCTCTTGGAGATGGGATTCTTTGTCTAAATAGAGGACTTGCACTACACAGCTGCTCGTCTTAAGGGGGTAGGGTCATGTAACCTGTTACTGTAAGTCGTCTATTGTAACGAAATTTATGTCTTCTCATTATAGTCCATATAGCTGGGTTTCACTTGACGTCATTTCCTGTCTCAAACAATCTCAAGTGTTTGACCACCATTTGGAGCAGATAATGAGATTCAAAGACTTTTATCAGCTGATTGAAACCCAGCCATTACGACTACCAGTTGACAATGCATGGTGGGATTGATAAATGGTTGGTAAGGCATGACGACCTTTGTTATCTTGAACGCGTTGTCATGTCAACTGAGGTATCAATCCCAGAATACATCGCTGTGATTCAATATGGCAGACTAGTGATATAAACTACGTGCAACCGCTAATCAAACAAACGATACTCTAGGGAATGACACGTGGTCTGAAATGGATAGATATGACGCCCAAGGTAAAGAGGTCTGTTGTGTTGTTACATAAGAATCTCATACCTTT